>CM066989.1:1285757-2620757 GCA_033977485.1 Hydrangea macrophylla
CCCGTTGTCGAGAGTCCTAAATATTGCCATAACTAGGTTTTTCAGCCGTCACTATTCACCGACTAATGTTCATCGATTACTATTCATGAATATACTGTTCATCAAAACACTGTTCATCGAAGTTACTGTTTGCGCATCACTGTTCATCGAATAAGATTTCATGGTTTTCTTTTCCGTTAGTGCGAGACCTAGATTGTCGGCCATGGTTGTTTAGTTTGTTTGGCAACCACTTCTTTGGAGATCTAAATTGATTTGGTGACTTAAGGTTATGTTTGGCCATAAATTTCTACACGAATAGAGCTTAAGGATCTGTTTGGTGTGTTTTTGGTCAAAGGCTATTTGGTTGATGCTTTGAAGGAGAAAGAAGAGAAGAAAAAGTCCATGTGCATGCTGCCTCTTAGTCCCCCACGCACACAAGTATTTTTAATGTTTTCAGCTTTGCCCCCAGATTTTTCAAAAATTATCTTTAGCCCCATACTTTTTGACATTTGCAAATCAACCACCAATGTTTTTCTTGTAAGGCCTAGCCCATTCAACTCCTTACAACCCGGGTGTTAAGGAGAGGGAAATTAAAGTCTGATAAACCGCACAGAGGGGCCATAAATGGGCGATGTGGGATATTCCAACACACCCCCTGAACCACAAGAGCCGAACACTCGACATACCCTGGACCACAGCAGTCGGACACTCGGTACACCGGAAGACAAGCCCAACCAAACTCCGAAACCACTTGTAAGGCCTAGCCCATTCAACTCCTTAAAACCCAAATGTTAAAGGAGCGGGGAACTAAAGTCTTATAAACCACACAGTGGCCATAAATGGGCGATGTGTGACATTCCAACAGTTTTTTTATATTTACAACTCAGTTCCAAATGTTTTGAAAATTACAGAATCACCCCAAAATTTTTCACAATTATAGAAATTTTCTGTAATGTTTTTTGCAGTCTCTAAACACTTCTTCTGCACTTCTTTTTATTCGGGTGATTTTATTTGATGATATAAGACCATGCTTGGTCCTTGTTTGGTGGTGATTGGTTGATTTGAAATTTTGGGCTATTGTTGGTTCGTTTTTTGTTGGATTTCAACTCGATAGTCTTGGATGGAGTTTTACAACCTTTGTTTTTACTGTTCTTGGACAGAAATTTGGTGATATTTGTTGTGGGTTTTAGTCCCACACTTTGTTTTGTTGTTGGTGAATAGTTTTCACCTTGGCCAATATTTTTCACCTTGGCCAATATTGTGGACATTGTTGATCCACAATTGGTGGTGGTGGATGTGTTTCCGCCATATTATGGACGTTGTTCCATAATTTTTCGTTGTTAGTGGTGGTGGTGGATGTTTTTACCACCTTGGCCAATCTTGGGGATTTAATATCCCACTGGTTGTTATCATCACCATTTTCAGGCACTTGTTACAATCTTGTTCGGTTATCATTATTCATTCCAAAATTCGGTTGTAATTTTCATGACCACCTTCAGTTTGAGGGGGGATGTTGGAGCATTTATTATTTATTGTTAGGAGTATTTGTTGTTGGGCATTTATTGTAAGGGGGAGTGTTATCCGTTGAAGTGAAGTATTGCAGAGATCTTGGAAAAGTTGGGAGCATTTACTCACGCTCAAATGCAAGTATGCAAGTTGGACACTTCAACAAGTTTCTGTGTGCCAACTTGAGGGGGAGTGTTAGAGGATAAATATGTCAAATAGTATTTAGGGTTAATGTAATGGGTGATGTCATCTTTATGTTAGGGCTGAGGTATCAATGATGTAAGCCCTTGGGGCATTTTAGTATTTTCCATTCCTGGTATTTGCCTATATAAAAGGCTCTCATGTAACCCTAGTTGGTATTCTGAATATACAATTTTCTCTATTTTAGTTTCTAACAGTTGGATCACCAAGGTCCCTGTAGTAGTATCTTTCAAATTAGTGGAGTGCTCTGACACACACGTGGACATGGGTTCCTTCATTAACAGGACCGAACCACAAACAAACTCTCCCTCTTTATCTCTCTCTTATCTGCCCTAAACACACTGAACTCCCCTTACCCAAAAACAGCATCATCAAGAAGTAGCCAGGAAGATAGGCCAGAGAGCTCTTAATCAAGGTGAGGAAACCCCTTTGAAGAGATATTGCTTCTTTCTTCCAGCAAGTTTTTTCTCCATTCTCTCCACCATGATGTTCCAGATATCGAGTCTCCTCCAATGAGCACCTAGACAGAGACCAAGGTAAATAGATGCGAATTTACATACTTTACAGCCCAAGATATCCGCTCAAAGATCAATATTTTCCATGTTTCCCACTATCCCTTTTCCGAACATTGATCTTAAGACCCGAAATCGCCCGAAAGCTAAGCAGAATACAATTCATGTTGTTAGGCACAAAGAACCTAGATGGGTAGCTCTGATACCATGTTAAGAGAAGAGAGAGAAAGTGAAGGCTTAACCCGACTCTAGGTTAGCCAACACAAATATATATATATATATATCAATCAAAGAGTAATAAAGAGTAAATTACAGAGATACTCATAAACACTAATACTCATATGCTAACAGTCCCTAATGAAGGACAGAAATTTCCAACTCAGATCAAAATATGCCTCATCCACATCCGGCTTGCAAATTACCCCTGTTTCCTTTCCTTTAAATATCAAGTTAATCGTTCCATTTGCAGTCACCACAGCATCAAAATTTTGTCTTCAGTCTATGAAGGCGTTTTGAGTCCCACAAAACAGAGCTAATAACCTTGTGCAGTCTAGATGCAAGGATTTTTGCCAATAGTTCATAAGAAGCACCGACCAAACTGTTCGGTCTAGAATCTTTCAACTCAACTGGTCTACCGTCTTTAGGAATTGGAAACACAAAAAATGCATCGTGGTTTCTCTCAAATTAGCCTTGGATAGCTCCATAAAAGCTCCATAATGTCCAACCTGACTGTTTCCCAAACATCTCTGGAAGAACATCAAGGTGAACCCATCTGTCCCAGTGCCTTGTCTCCATTACAACTCCTCAAGGCTACCAGAACAATTTCCTCACAGGGAAGTCTTTCCAACCACAAATTGCCCTCTTCTTCTAACATGCTGAAACCCAGATCATCAAGACTAGGTCTCCAATTATAGCTCTCTAGAGTAGTTCACCACTCTTTCCCATCTCTACCTTCCCCTTGACGATCTTCCACCCTGATCAATTCTGTGGACGTAGACATCCTACTACTTTGCGAAAGAATTTTGTATTTTATCCCCTCTTTCAACCAAAGGCCTCGAGACTTTTGTCTCCAATTCATTTCCTCCAACTCCATGGTATGATCTGGTTCCTCCTTATGTTGCTCTTGCTTCTCCTTCTCCTTCTCCTCCTCATTTGTCGCACTTCTTGATGTTTAGAGTCAAAGGTCCCAATTTCCTCCATCAGATTCCTCTCCTTCCATTCCAGATAACCAAAGACTGATATATTCCACCTCAACATATCTCAATTGAGCATGGATAACTCCTGAGCTAACACAAGTGTGGGAAAAAATGTGGGACCTCCTTCCACAACATAATCTTCGCACCACTCCTTGACCATGTTTTCAAATCCTGTTAACTTTCAACCATATGTTCTCATAACAGAACAGACTTTTTTTCTAAGGCCAAACCTCCACTATATAAAAGAACGGTAACATGAAGGGATGTGGCCCTAGAAAGAGCCTGTTGAGAAGCATCCAAAACATCTCCTAATCCTCGGACACAAGAAATGATCCAAACTCCATAAAGTTGGATTACTCACACCATTGGACCAAGTAAATCTAGCCCCAATGAAAGGAAGATCCACCAAACCTTGGTAATTAATGAAGTCTAAGAATTCCTTCATTGATGTTGCAAGTCTGGTTCCGGTTGATCTCTCACTTGGAAACCTGACAATGTTGAAATCCCGTTAGGCACCATGGATCATCCCAAGAAGCTCTCATCGCATTATGTTCATCTCATAAACACCTCTTTGCACCATCCACATGTGGACCATATACTCTAGAAGACACCCACTTGAGCTCTCCCCCACCATGGAGAATCTAACTAAGATTGAAAATTCAGCAATTATGCTGACCTCTTTTTTCAGCATCTCATTGTCCCACATCATATATGATGCCGCTGGCTGATCCTCTAGTCCCTTCCCCCTCACCCCCCCCCCCCCCCCCCCCCCCCCCCACACACACACACACACAAAAAAAAAAAACACCCAATACACAAATCTGTGAGGGCACAAACTCCTAAAAAAATGTCCATAGACATTATCTGCAATTTGTCTACTGCAAACAAACCACACTCGCTTTATATTCTACCAGCAATGATTTCACATTTCTCTTATTCGGATTATGAAGACCATGAATGTTCCACGACAGAATCTTTGGACTCAACGAACAGTAGTTTTCGCCGCCTCCTTCCCCTTCTTCCTCCTCTCGGACTGCCTCTCCACCTCCCTCTCCCTGTTTTTCCCCCTAATCTACAAAGGTAAATAAAATTTTCAATTCTCATCACCTTTCACTCTAGACTTACACTTTCTTCCCAGCGAAGACCTAACCTTGACATCCAACACCATGTCTAAACATTCAGAACTGCCAAATAGTTGACCAGCAATTGACATCATGCCTAAAATTTTATAACAAAAGGATGATCAATAACATAGAGAGAGCGAGTTGAAAAGGTGATGGGGGAAAGGGTAGAGCGAGCACCATTTCCAGATAAATAGTTTACACTCAGTTTCTGTTCCAGAGATAATTATCTCCATTAGGTTTTATTTCTAAGACCAAAACTTACATAATGGTGGGGGTGGCTGCAATTTGCTGCAATTCAGTTTTTATTTTATTTAATGGCGGGTTCAACTTGCTGTATTCGGTAATCCTGCAGTTGCACTCTTTTCTCTCTTCCTTTTTCTATGGCCCATGCTCGCATGTTCATGATTTCACATATCTACATCATAGATGACTGCAAAATTCAATTGTTGCAAGTTCACAATTTTGTTAGACTAGCGAAAAACATTTCACACCATACACCTTCCATCAGGCTGGCACCCTTGTTGCACCTTGCCTAGGATCTAAAGGTTCTTCGATTTGGTTCATGGAATAAGTGAGGGAAGGAAAGGAAAACACTTTGCATTGGTTGGTTAATAAGGAAAATAGTGAGGATAGTAGGAAGGAAAAGGAAATTTAGAGAGAAATCAATCGAAGTTTTGAATTCGTGAGTTACTTCCCTTCCTTTTCTCTTAAATTTTATTTGAAAATTTATAGTTCTTAATGTTCTTCCAGCATGGAGAAAATCACGAGGGAAATAATTTTCCTTCCCTTTTTATTTTCCTTCTCTAAATAACACAAACAAACACAGCCTTACTGCACCTTAAATAAGTTTGTCAGATACTCCCAATAAGGACATTTCCAGAATTCCACATTATCCCGGAAAGATGGTTCATGAGGAATAAATGTGCTAATAAAGTATGCTTTCCAATTAATTTCTATTCTCCACTGACAATTTCTTATTCCCAATGGAGAAGCATTAAACACTCCTTTATTGTAGACAGATCATTTACCACACATGCAAATAATCGGTTAGTACCTGGCCAAATGGACTAAACAGCTGTCTGAGCTCTTTCTCCGTTGCCTCAAAAGCTACATTTCTCACAATTAATTTTGTTGAACTCTGGTCCTTCTGAACTTTTTTCACTACTTGTTCATCCTTCTTAGCATGACAGAATTGCAATATAAGAGCATGCCCATCCAAAACGGTTCCCTGGAAGATAGAAGATGCTAAAAACTCTAATAGTTTGCAAAGTATGTTCACTGAACTTGTCATGTGAGATGACATAATACCTGCAAATCCCTACAAATATTGGTGGTGGTTTCCACAGAATCAAACTCTATAAAACCAAAGCCCATTGAGACATTCTTTCCATTTTTCAGGTGCTTTTTCACCTGCATATGAACAAACACAATAGTAAGAGCCTATTCTAGATTCGGGGCCCACAATCACTTGTAAGTGATTGTTTAAAAGCTGTGACCGTTTGGATTAGCTTTGTCACAGATTCGAAAATCTGGTTCCTTTGTAAAGCTAGAAACAGCTTTTTTAAAAACGCTCCAATTTATAGCTTTTAAAAAACTCTTATTCCAAAACTGATGATTTTAAAAGCTAGCCCAAATGGGCTCTAACTTGAGAGAAAAATATTCTTACAATACATGTAAGTGGTACCAAGAAGTGAAGATCAAAAGGATTACCCTGATGCTTTGGATTCTTCCTTCTTTCATGGTATCAGTGAAGTGCTTTCGCAAACTCTCATCTGATGTTTTAAAATTCAGGTTCTTGACAAATAGTGATCGGGACTGCAGCATAAAAGAATACATACAAAAAAGAGTTAAGTAAATGCTTATTTAAATCGAAAAACCATCAAAGCTAATAAAGTGAATGTAGAACAATTAAGTCATTGATGTGCCAAAATAACATCAAACCAACTTGATCCAACAACACGGATACCCAATATTATCTCCATCAGAGGAGTGTTAGTGCGTTAGGTAGCTCAACAGCCAGCACGTAAAAAAAAAAACCGTCGGATCCTTGTGATATGAATCTTTAGATATCCATATAAAAGGACAACGTCGTACTAGAAAATACCCTATAAACCCGCGAACTAGGTGGTGGAACCTTAAAGGCGAGAAACTAGCAATATTCCACGAGAGAATGTATACAGAAGCACCTTGGAATTTGGAAGATGGAAGCAATACTATGTGGGATAGAATGGCAGGGTGCATCACGAGAATATCAAAGGAGGTCCTCGGAGAATCGAAGGGCAGAGGGTTAGCTTCTAAAGATACTTGGTGGTGGAATGAAGAGGTACAAGCTGCAGTAAAAACCAAAAAGGATTACTTTAAGAAGTGGCAAAATGATAGAAGTGAGGAACACTTCAAAAGCTATAAATGTGCAAATAAGGAGGTTAAAAGGACAGTTAGAGTTGCTAAAATGGAAGCCTATGACGCCTTCTACACCAAACTAGACACTAGAGAGGGAGAAAAATATATTTATAAGCTTGCTAAGTCAAGAGAAAGGAAAACAAGAGACATTAATTAGGTTAAGTGTATAAAAAGCGATGACTCTAGGGTATTAGTGAACGACGAAGAGATTAAGGAAAGGTGGAAGAGCTATTTTGAGAAGTTGCTGAATGAAAAACATATGGATAACACAATGGAAGAAGAAACTGGAAGTTACGATGAAACTAGAGAATACTGATTCTATCGGAGAATAAGGAAGTTTGAGGTGGAATTTGCTTCGAAGAAGATGAAACCCAACAAGGCCTTAGGACCAGATGGAATCCCCATTGAGGTTTGGAAATGCTTGGGAGATGTGGGGGAATCTTGGCTTACAAAAGCTTTTAATAGGATTTTAATGACTAGAAAAATGCCTCATGAGTGGAGGAAGAGCATCCTAGTGCCTATATATAAGAGTAAAGGAGATGTACAACAATGCAACAACTATAGAGGTATTAAGTTGATGAGTCATACTATGAAGCTATGGGAGAGAGTGATGGAGCATCTCTTAAGAGGCGCAACATCAATGTCAGAAAATCAGTTTGGATTTATGCCTGGGAGATCAACTATGGAAGCAATTTATTTACTTAGAAGACTAATGGAAAAGTATAGAGAGAAGAAAAAATATCTACATATGGTTTTTATTGATTTAGAGAAAGCTTATGATAGAGTGCCTAGAGATTTAATTTGGTGCGTGCTAGACAAGAAAGGAGTGACCAAGGGTTATATTGACGTGGTGAAGGATATGTATGATGAAGCGGTTAATACAATTAGATCACCAGCCGGAGAAACAAGCGAATTCCCAATTACTGTAGGCCTGCACCAGGGGTCGGCCTTGAGCCCTTATTTGTTCGCCCTAATTATGGATGAATTGACTAGACACATTCAAGATGAGGTCCCATGGTGTATGTTGTTCGCAGATGATATTGTCTTGGTTGATGAGACTAAAAGGGGACTCAACACTAAACTAGAAGCTTGGAGAGAAGTACTGGAGACTAAGGGGCTAAAGATAAGTAGGACGAAAACATAATACATGGAATGTACTTTTAGCAACAGTGGAAGTAGAGACAACGAAGCAGTGAAGATCGAAGATCAAGAGATCCCAAAGAGGGAACACTTTCGCTATCTAGGTTCAATGATCAGTAAAGACGGAGAGATTGGTGATGACGTGACCCATAGAATTAAAGTGGGCTGGCTTAAGTGGAGGAGTGCTTTTGGAGTATTATGTGACTGGAGAATACCAACAAAATTGAAAGGAAAATTTTATAGGACAGCTATTAGGCCAGCTATGCTCTACGGGACAGAGTGTTGGGCAACTAAGAAACAACACATTAGCAAAGTGAGTGTAGCGAAGATGAGGATGCTAAGATGGATGTGTGGTAAGACTAGGAAAGATAGAATTAGAGATGAGTACATCCGAGAGACTGTAGGAGTGACACATATTGAGGATAAGTTGAGGGAGAATAGACTTAGATGGTTCGGCCATGTGCAACGAAGACTTGTAGATGCATCGGTGCGAAAGAGTGATAAGATCGTAGTGCCTGAAATGGTTAAAAGGAGAGGCAGATCTAGACTGACTTGGGAATATGTAGTGCAACAAGATATGAACATATATAATTTAAATGAGCATATAGCTCTTGATCGTGCAGAATGGAGAAAAAGGATTCATACAGCCGACCCCAATTGATTGGGACACAAGGCTTGGTTTGGTTTGGTTAGTAACAGAGCTAAACCTTCGTATACTTAGCCAGTAATAAAATAGCTAAGAATCCTAACTAAGAAAAAGTACGATGACTAAGGAAAAATGTATTTTAAAACCATTATGTAAGAACAAATAAAGGTAATATTCAAAGTTTTACAAATTACTCAGTTTAATAAAGGTAATAAAGGTAAAACTCAAAGTTTTTTTTTTGGGAAGTTATTAAGACTAAAAGAAAACCAGTTTCAACTTCCACCATGGAGGTCAACTACATAAATTATGTATTTTTTAAGGAAATTTATGGATAGGCATCCAGTATAATATATATAAGACAAAAAAGTAAAAACCATCCCTTATTGTGCGACATGGAATTTCCTTTTTTCTTGTTTTTTCTTTCTATATATTTTGTAATAGATTCTATGTGAATGCATCAAACCATGATGCAGGTACATTGTACACGCATTATCATGCTAATTAATGTACCTTTGAATTGTTATTTTTTAATTTTTAAGCAACACGTCAGAGAGATCCCAGTTGCTTCTTGGAAAAACAACACTTCTGTAAAAGAAAGGAAAATGATATATTGAATTCAATTAAAAAATGAATACAAGAGGAGCCTAATATATATAGGCTTAGCTAGAAGCTACACTTTTACAATCTAACCGATGTGGGACACTATAACATTACACTATTTACAATATTATCCTCTAACACTCCCCCTCAAGCTGGAGCATACATATCATATGCACCAAGCTTGTCACATATATATTTAACCCGAGTCCCAACTAATGCTTTTGTGAACAAATCGGCTAACTGATCCGCGGATTTCACGTGAACGGTATTGATTACTTTCTCTAGAAGTTTTTCCCGAACAAAATGACAATCAACCTCAATGTGTTTTGTCCTCTCGTGGAATACTGGATTGGAAGCTATATGAACGGCAGCTTGATTGTCACAAAGTAAATTCATAGGACAAGACTGAGTAAACCCAAGCTCTTCTAGTAGATGCTTCATCCACACTAATTCACACGTAGTATGTGCCATAGCCCTGTATTCAGACTCAGCACTCGACCTAGAAACTACTGTTTGCTTCTTGCTCTTCCAGGACACAAGATTACCACCAACCAAAACACAGTATCCTGTAGTGGATCACCTATCACCAGGAGATCCAGCCCAATCAGCATCACTGTAGCTCTCAATACGTATATGACCGCGATCCTGGTACAATAAACCACGGCCTGGAGCTCCTTTGAGATACCTCAAAATACGCATCACTGCCTCCCAATGTGTGGTACGAGGAGAACTCATGAACTGACTGATGACACTCACTGAAAAGGCAATGTCAGGTCCAGTAACAGTAAGATAATTAAGCTTACCAACCAGACGTCTATACTGCTCAGGATCCTCCAATAACTCCCCTTGATCTGATAGTAACTTGGTGTTAGGATCCATAGGAGACTCCACAGGTTTGGATCCTAACATCCCTGATTCTGATAGGAGATCAAGAACATACTTCCTTTGAGATAAACAAATCCCTTCACTTGACTTGGCAACCTCAATACCCAAAAAATATCTAAGTTGCCCGAGGTCCTTGGTTTGAAATTTGTTTTGCAGAAATAACTTCAACTCCAAAATACCCTTGCAGTCATCTCCGGTTATAACAATGTCATCAACATATACAAGCAAGAAGATTTTACCTGCTTTAGTATAAAAGACTGAATGATCAACACCACATCTCTGGAGTCCAAATTCAGCAACTACATCACTGAACCTACCAAACCAGGCACGAGGAGACTGTTTCAGGCCATACAAAGATCTTCTTAATCTACATACCATATTCGACTCCCCCTGAGCAACAAACCCAGGTGGTTGCTCCATATATACCTCTTCCAACAAAGTGCCATTAAGGAAGGCATTCTTGACATCAAGCTGATGTAAGGGCCAGTGATATATGGCTGCAAGAGAAATGAGGAGACGAACAGAGGTGATCTTAGCCACAGGAGAGAACGTCTCGGAATAGTCAAGGCCATAAACCTGCGTATAGCCCTTGGCAACAAGGCGGGCTTTCAGGCGATCTATTGTGCCATCAGGGTGCACTTTAACAGTATAAACCCAACGGCATCCCACTACTGTCTTGCCCAAAGGAAGAGGAACTAAGTCCCAAGTACCAGTATCTCGTAAGGCAAACATCTCATCCTCCATTGCCTGTCTCCATCCGGAGTGGGTAAGAGCCTCTGCAACAGTGTTAGGAACAAACACAGAAGACAAAGAGGTAACAAACGAAGAAAAACTAGGAGACAGACGATTGTAAGGGACAAAGTTGGAAATAGGATGAGAAGTACAAGAGCGCTTACCCTTACGGAGAGCAATGGGAAGGTCAGATTCTGATGGAGGTGGATCTGAAGACGCAGAGGCGGTTGACGGAGTAGCAGAATCCGGAACAGTCCGAGGGCGGCGAGTGTATGTCTGCAAGTGTGGGCGATCCAGGCGGGAGGAAACCTCTAGGGTGGGAAGGACAGGGGATGTGGGAGGTATTGCAAGAGGTAAGGGAAGCATAAAATCAGGATCACTCATAGAGTGGGACTCTGAATAGTATGGAGTGGACTCAAAAAAGGTAACATCTGCTGACACAAAGAAACGGCGCAGGGTACGGCTATAACAACGATAGCCTTTCTGAACACGAGAGTACCCTAAGAAAACACACTTAATAGCACGTGGGTCTAACTTGTCAGTGCCCGGGGTAAGCTGATGGACAAAACAAACACATCCGAAAACACGTGGACTAACTGGAAACAGAGACTCAGTAGGAAATAATGTAGCATGAGGAGTGCATCCATCTAGAACAGAGGAAGGCATACGATTAATTAAATGACAAGCAGTAAGAACTGCATCCCCCCAGTAACATTTTGGAACCCTCATTTCAAACAACAAGGTGCGGGTGACTTCTAACAAGTGACGATTTTTCCTTTCTGCAACACCATTTTGCTGGGGTGTGTGCACACACGATGATTGGTGGAGCATCCCACATTTGCTCATGTAGGTGGTGAATGGATGAGAGAAATATTCCTGTGCATTATCACTACGAAGAATTTGAATAGGAACATTAAATTGAGTTTTAACTTCATTACAAAATGCACAAAATATTGAAAATAACTCGGAACGATTTTTCATTAAATAAATCCACGTTATTCTGGAGAAATCATCAACAAAGCTAACAAAGTACCGATACCCCTTAATAGAGGTTATACGATGTGGACCCCAAACATCTGAATGTACTAATTGAAATGGACAAGACACTCTATTATTAACTCGAGGAGCAAATTGGACACGGTGATGCTTCCCCAACTGACACGACTCACACTCTAAAATAGACAAATGACTCAAACTAGGTACTAGCATCTTCAAGTTGGCCAAAGAAGGATGTCCAAGGCGGCAATGAATCTGGTGAGGAGATACTGTAGCAGAACAAGCAGTGGGAGAAGTGGGCGGTGGAGATGAACCATCAAAGTAGTAGAGACCATCGGATTCATGCCCTACGCCAATCGTCTTCCGAGTCGTCAAATCCTGAATAAGAACAGAATCAGGAGAAAAGGAGACACAAGCATTAAGATTCTTTTGTCAATTTGCTAACAGAAATTAAATTAAAAGGAGACCGAGGTATGTAAAGAACAGAAGATAAAGACAAGGATGAAGACAATGAGACAGTCCCTATTCCTTCAACAGGAATAGAGGAGCCATCGGCTAATGTAACCGGGGGCAATGAGGATGATTTTTCAAGAGATGAAAATTGGGTCGATATACCTGTGAGGTGATCAGTGGCTCCAGAATCAATTACCCAAGGAGCAGAACGAGAGGTGAGACAAGCAGTGGAGGTACCTTTCTGAACAAGAGAGGTACTAGGAGAAGATGCCTGCTGAGATGCCTGGAACCGTAAGAACTGAGTATACTCGTCCCGAGAAACTGAAAACTGATCAGCCACAACTGGAGAGTAAGAATGAGTATCACCAGGAGTAGTAGTAGCAGCATGGGCAAACCGAGCAGGACGGCCAATAAGTTCCCAGCAAGTCTCCCGAGTATGACCATCCTTGTTGCAATTATCACAATGACGCATGGGGCCGCGACCACGACCTCCTCGTCCACCACGATAACCCCCTCCACGACGAGGAGCACCACCACCACCCCGACCGATAGGATGTTGTGAAGCCTGAGTAACAAGGGCTGAATGATCAGTAACGGGAGGAACATGAATAATCGGATCCCGAGAAGTACTCCTCAAAACACGCTGATATGTCTCAGCAAGAGAAGGAAGAGTGGCACCACCAAGAATTTGAGACCGAACTGGCTCAAAATCACTCTTGAGACCTGCGAGAAATTTCATCACGGCCATTTGTTCACGCTGTTTCTGCTGTTCCTTCGCATCAGTAGTGATAGGAAGGACGCTATTCAACTCTTCAACCAACCGTTTAAACAAAGCAAAGTAATCAGTTACAGATAGATCACTCTGTTGCAACTGAAAATACTGAAAAGAGAGATCGTACATCCGAGTCAAATCACTGGAGTACAAGAGATGAGCATACTCCCAAATCTCCTTACATGTGCCCAAATGACCACACATGTTCGCAACCTGCGGTTCCATAGAATTCCAAATAAGTGCAACAATTTGAGCATCCATTTGTCTCCAATGCTTAATCGCCTTCTCATCGGTGGTAGGAGCAGACTCGGTAAGGTGATCATCAAAACCCAAGCCAGTGAGGGCAATATTGACAGCCCGGGACCATTGAAGGAAATTTGAGCCGTTCAACTTTCGTGTAGTTAGTTGGGGAAGGACTTTGGATTCCATAGATAAAGGCTAAAGATAACTTTGGATTCAAAAAAAAATAAAATAAATTTTTTTTTTTTTTTTTTTTTTGCGATGAATAGTGATTCTGATGAACAGTAACTGCGATGAACAGTAACTTTCTGATGAACAGTACCCGTGATGAATAGTAACTGCGATGAACAGTAAATTTCTGGTGAACAATAGCTTCGGGTGAACAGTAACTTTCTGATGAACAGTGCCCGCGATGAATAGTAACTGCGATGAACAGTACTTTCGGATGAACAGTAACTTTCGGATGAACAGTGATTCCGATGAACAGTACTTGAGGGGGTAACGGCTAGGGTTTGAGGGGCTGCTAGTCTTCTCGGATCTTGGACAGAGATCCGGCAATTGATAGAACACGAGAAACACTCTCGATCAACTATGATCGGCAATAACAAAAGGAGCGGACCCTAAGATCGGGTTGCTCTGATACCATGTAAAAGAAAGGAAAATGATATATTGAATTCAATTAAAAAATGATTACAAGAGGAGCCTAATATATATAGGCATAGCTAGAAGCTACACTTTTACAATCTAACCGATGTGGGACACTATAACATTACACTATTTACAATATTATCCTCTAACAACTTCATAAAAAAAATTTAAAATAAAAAATGGAGCAGTAAAGATGTGTACTAACCTAAACGCATAACAAATTCAGAGCACCATTTGTGATTCCCTTTTTACTGTAAATTGAAAAACTACCTCCATGACAATGATTATAACACCCACATTTGTGTTATTTCATTTGCATTACATTGTCATGCATGATAATGTGATATGGCGTGTCTTATGACACATGTTTGGGTGAGTTTTGACTCACGAGTTGATTTGGGTATCTGTATTAGAGAACCCTTTGAAATTGTTGTGATTGAGGATTTATTGTTTGTGAAGTCTCTCCGAGTATGAGACGGTCACTGTGGAACATTTTAAATGTTTATCTGAAAATAAATGTTTACCTGTATATTTCAATATCTGTATTATTTTCTGTTTTAGAATTTATTTCTGTTGTTAGATTTAGCATCCTGGTGAGGACGAATGAACACGCTATTAATTTGGTAGGCTAATTAGCAACTTCGGAAACGTCATGTAGAAATTCGCGTTTTAGCGACCAAACGAAACTTAATCGAAAACTTTTATAATTTTGAGTTTTCACTCGTAAAGCTATGAATAAGCTGTATAGAAAGTTTCAGAGACTGATTAGGAGTTTTGAAAACTCGTGGGGAGGTAAACGTAATTCCCAATAGTCTTGCCTATATATAGATAGAGATGGTTGAGATATTTTCATAAGCTTAACCTAAAAGCTCAAGAAGGAGGCCAAAAGGGGGCTAGAGGGAGATTTAGTTGCTTAGAGCTTTGCGACGCCAAACGACGACCTTCCGTCAGTTTGTTTTCTCCCAGATTTCATATTCGAGCTCCTCGAGGTAAGAGCTTCGTTTTGAAATCTATTAGGCCTGTTTGGCTAAGTTTTCCGAAAAGTTATTTTCTAGAATTTTTCATAAAAGTTGATAAATGGAATTCTGATCCATAGGAATTGTACTAGACGGACTTCTGCACGTTCTTTGTGCACGGGTTTTCTTCAGATTGAATTATAGGAGCGTTATTTGGAGGTGAGTGATTCAACTATGTTTTGGAATGATTTCTTGACATGTATTCATGTTTTGTGTGAATAGCATGTATTAATTCTTAGAGATATATTGTGTAGTTCATATTGGGCAATTATATTGATAAGTAGGCTCAATAGCACGGTGATATGTTTTGATTACCGCGAGTATAGTGATATGTATTTGAGCATGTTAAGTTGCTTATTTGGGTTAGAAGGAGCACGTGGTCACCGTGCCATGTTTGTGGAGCCGATATAGGCATTAAGGTCGCACGATTGAAGAGAAGAATCGTGGGTCTTACCCTTTCGCGTGGACTTATTGGCGAGGAGTTGCGGATTGGGAGTATGGACGGGCACGTGAGTCTCCGGCGACTAGTATGAAATGTAGAGATGTGAATGCGGACATGTTTATCATTCATGTACATATGTTGATTTATTCACTAAGCTTTAGCTTAAACAAATCGAATATGTGTGGTTATTCAAATAACCATTGCAGGTGTTAATGCTGGCGAGGAATCGCAGAAGTGACTACGTGGGTTGGGAGTTCTTTTAGAAGGCAACTTGAATGTTAATCTTGTAGTTTTGGGATAATAGGAATGTTGTAATAAGAATTTGGTTGTTTTAACTCATGTTTAATTTGGTATGTTATAATGGATTTTAAACCGTTGTAATAGTTAGTGACATGTTGTAATCTTGCTTTAGAAATGTTTTAATACAGCTAGGATTACTTTGGTTTGAGTTTGGATGTAGTGGTTGATCATTGGTGAAAGTTAGGAAGTTTTTAAAACTTGAAATTCTGCAGAATGGGCTGTTACCAGGGGAGCAGTCGACGGGGCAGTCGACGGGGTAGTCGACGGGATAGTGCAGTTAACTATTTTTCCCTTATTATGGTAAAAGCAGTCGACGGGGCAGTCGACGGGACAGTGCAGTTCAGCTATTTTTCTTATTTTGGTAAAAGCAGTCAACTGGGCCATGCCTCAGTCGACTGGACCTCTGAAGGTTAATGTGTTCTTTTTGTTTCTGCTTACTTCAGTCGACTGAGGGTCCCGACCCAGTCGACTGAACCTCTGGTTTTAAAATGTGTTTTGTTTTTCCGCTGCGTGTGTTCTTCAAATTAAACTTTTGGGAACGTTAATGAATTGGGTTAGCCTCGGTGGCGTGCCACGGGCTCTCGTTCCGCTATTGTGGGACCGGGCTGTGACAATGATACTGAGCTTGTGCCTAGCCTTGCATTGCCTGGCGATGGCTAGATGGAAAAGTGCATTGCAATTTGTTTGAACGTGTAACAGCAATCTACACAGGTCTGTGTTTGCTTTTTTAATTGGAATGTCTATTGATTTTATTTTGATTGGGTGTCTGATTAGTTGTGATTTTTTCCTCTCATTCATTTTTGCTTTGTTGCCGGAAAATTTATCATAGGGCGTGAGTTTTCATTTGGCGATAAGTGTTTCGCAAATTGATTATTAGGAAGTTTACTTTGGTGACTGGTGTAATACAAGGTATTTCAACAAATATTATTGTTGCGTCCTCCGTTGTCAAAATCTTACGTTTCTCAATTTGAATCTTACGATCCGATCCAATTCACTCCCGAAACAACATGAAAAGGTATGCGAAATCTATCCGTAGAAGCAAATCACGAGCGAATCTTACGATTTGCATCCGAATACATGAATCTTAAGATTCTTGCAGGTCTTCCGATTCACGACATTGTCGAATGCTTATCTCCCATTTCTTTTTCTCACTTTGTGAGGTTTTTTTTTTTTTTTTTTTTTTTTTTGGGGGGGGGGGGGGGGGTATGCCAATTAGGATTTCCTTATAAAAGACCCAACCAATTTTCTTCCACTTTCTCTTCTTTCCAAACATTATTGGGGTCACTTTCAAGAGAGGTACACAAATATCTTTCTTTACGGGACTTCAAATTGAATTCCATTTTTTTCCTTGTATTTCTATCTATAAGAGGAAGTTCTATGAGGCATCCAGTAAGACCTGAAAAAGTTCGGAGGTAGGAGCTTTTTCAGTAAGTTTATTCTATTTTTCAATTTTCACAAGTCTGATGTTTTCTTTTGGTGCTTTCTTTTGACATGGCTTTGAAAATCAAAGGGAAAGAAAGAAGGTGATGCTATGTTTTGGTGTTTTTACCAGTTTGAGTTCTTTCTTCTAGTATTTTGGTGCTTCTCAATTTGTCACTGAATCTAACAATTAACAATTTGATTCAATTCTTGACCCAGAAAAATGACAACTCGATTCACGATACGAATCCTGATTTGACAAACTATGGCTGCGTCTATACAAATATTTGATTGTTTATGCTATTAAATTTAACATGCATTCCTATTTTTTTGACAAATTCCCACGCAAATAGTTTATAAGAAAAAGGAACATGTTCTAACAGTAAAAGCAACTGCAGGAAATCTAAGTGAATTTCCAATAATAAATAGAATAGGTTAATGACCAATTTCTAAGTCCCCCCATCTTTCAGCTATAGATGAGTAACAAGAGAGTTCAAGCTGAGGTCTCGTTGGATATACTATTTTCATATAAAATTGCATTCAGTGATACAAGTATAAGCGAAGTTCAAGTTCAGAGGGAAACGTTAAGTTTGAGGGGTTTTAGCATAGTAGTATAAAACTGACTATATAAGAACAACAATAACCAAGCCATAAACCAACTATTTGTGTCGGTCGGAAACATTAATCATGTTTCTCAATTCTGATATCTGAAGCCTAACTTTATTTAAGCCATAACTATATCAAATCTCTCCTTACTATCTCAGCCCATGTCAATTTTGGTAGTCCCATCCACCTAGCACCTTACCCTCAATATGAATATCATCAATCTTGTTAACAGGTGCAATCATTGTCCTTGTTGTATATGTCCAACCATCTTCAGTTGTTCTCTTTTTACATTTATACAGAAAGGTGCTACTTCAACCATCTCAAGAATGGATTTATTTCTAGTTCTACCTTTTCGTGTTTTGCCACTCTTTAATCATAGCATTCACATTCACAGATTCACTACTTAGCTCATTCAATAACATACTGTTTCTTATCTGCCCAACATAGTGTTGCATAGAACATGACTGGACTTGGTCTGTAAAATATTCCTTTGAATTCTAGAGGATAGTTTCAAACCTACAATATGTCGGAGACACTCCACTTGATCCTCGAGGAATCGCTCAATCATCTATCTCTATCCACACACGAGAATCGCGTACTTGAAGAAACTGCCAAACTAGCTCCAACAAAATGGAAGAGAGATATGTATACCAAACAAGGCACAAAGAGGGGAGGGGTGTGTGTGTGTGTGTGTGTGAGAGAGAGAGAGAGAGAGAGAGAGCGAGAGAGAGAGAGAGAGAGAGAGAGAGAGAGAGAGAGAGAGAGAGATTCCAAAAGTGCTAGCTTTTCGACTACTTGTGCTCCATTTATAATTGAACCAATTCCTTTTCCCAATCAAACTAAGAACACTTTCAGTATCTCCCAACTCTCAATTGTAGTGCACCTTCATTTATACTCCTAATCTCATTAAACTACATTCCATATATTCGATTTTTGACCTACTTGCTCTAAACCGTTTTGACTTTTAAGTTTCTCTTCAAACTTGTGATTCCGCATTTACTAAAGGAGGTGCAGAACAAGACAAAATTCAAGAAATACCAAAAACTAAACAATCATAACTTACCTTGATATTCCATAAGAGGGGAAACATGAGATGATCTAGCTCATCGATATAAAGCTATGTAGCACGGGTACTGACACGTGGTACGGGTACGATACGATACAGGTACAGGGGTACGGCAATTTCCAAAAATGTAGGGTACGGGTACGGCTAGGGTACCTTGAATAAAAATATATTTTTAAAAATATATTATAAACAACATACTTTTAATAATTAAAAAAGAAAAAGAAAAAGAATAAGATTGAACAACACTACTACATATTAATCCATAGCATATTAGCAAAAAAGTAGCCCAAGGACTAACACATTGTTTTAGCATTACAAGTCCACAACATTAAAAGAAAATAAAAATAAAAATAAAAAAGTAGAAGAAGAAGCAAGTCCACTAAGTCTAAAACTCTCATGATCTCATCATTCATTGTTGGACCCAGACCCAGCCTCAGTCACCTCATCATCATCATCAATACCACTCCCATCATCGGTAAACAATATAGTTTCCAAATCCGGTTCATCAAGTGAGAGAGTGGCAACATCAAGCATTCCAAAATCTTCAAGGGAACCAAATGTGTCTCCTGCAATATCCCACATCTTTGTTCGCCCTTGTGTGTATTGTGTGGTTCTCCTTGAAAGAAGACAGAGATTGCTATGGATGAAAACTAAGTCCTCTGCACGTTGTGGTGTCATCTTATTTCTTTTCAAGCATTGAATAAATGAATAAGTACTCCAGTTCCTCTCGGCACAAGATGAGGAAGAAGGTTGCATAAGTAGCTTTAAAGCTAAACCTTGGAGCAATGGTGCATTCGCACCATAAACAGCCCACCAATCAACAGGTTCCATAATAGATCTATCATGGATGGATTCTGTAAGTCCATACTTCCCAGTTTTCATTGAAAAAGAAGCAAACTCCGCTTTGACTTTTCCTCTATCCATCGGGTCCATGAAATACCTTTGAAAACACCTAATTACCTCATCTGAAAGTTAAAATCTTTGTGTGGAGGTACTCGCTTAGGATCCTCATGAAGCCAAGCATCGCTATAGTCTCTTATTCATGAAGCCAAGCATCGCTATAGTCCATCATCATCTCTATAGCAAGTCCATTTATCACTAATAACCATCGCTTGGAGATCACCCTTAATTAACTTTATTCTTTTGAGCATCACAAGGGACGAAGCAAAACAGGTATCAGCAACTGAAAACAACTTCAAATTGACACTCATTGAAAATAGCCAATCTCATTGAGTGATTCATGACAAAAAAATTTATGAACATGGCATCTTCAACAACTTCAGTAATCCAACGACATTGCTCAAACACTTCTTCTTTCCCTTCTACAAGTTTTGGGACACATGTTTTTTAGGGCAAGATTCAATGTGTGGACAACACATGGAGTCCAAACAATGTGGGGAAACTGACTTTCAATGAGTAGTCCTGCTGCCCTACAATTTGCCGCATTATCCGTGATCACTTGGACAACATTTTCTGGATCAACTTCAAGAATAACTTCTTTTATCAAACCAAATATGAAGTATTTATCCTTAGTCTCCCCAGAACAGTCAACGGCTTTAACAAACATAGGTCCTCCTTCAGTCACAGCCATGAAATTAATTAATGTTCTTTGAGAATCACTCCACCCGTCACTAACAATGCTAACACCCTTTTCCTTCCACGTGCACTTGATCGGTTGCAACAATCTTTCAACATTTACCCTATTCTTTTTGGAGTAGGGTGGTTCTTAACAAATTACAACCTGGGGGTAGATAACCTGCCAATCCACTATTCGCAACAAAGGTATACGAACTCACATAATATGGGTTCCTTGCTAGGTTAAATGGTAACCCTGACGAATAAAACATCCTAGCAATTTCAGAATGCAAGTGTTCACGATTGCCATTGTTAAATGCCTTCTCAAGTGCACTTCCACTTCCACTAGGAACACTACGCGTCTTTCTTTTCTTAGGATCAACCCATCCTTGAGTTTGGGAATAAGTCATGCCACCGAAAGTCGTAGTAGGAGGCGGCAAAGGAACTCTACTAGGCTTGGAACTTTCTACTCTTTGTGTAGCCTCGTCTACCGCCTTCCTCATTTCGGCAGTATCATGAGGGGTCACTTTCAAACATGGTCTAATCCCATGCCCAGTAATTTTAAATAAGTGTGCCCTCACCCTCGTATATGACCCCTTGAAATCTTCGAAACAAAAGTTACATTTAAAATTGTAATTCCCCCCTCCTCCTCCACTCCTCCCTAGTTTTGTCATATATTTCCACAGTGGCTTATTTTCATCTGGATCAGTAGTCAATGGACTACTAGCACCGAAGGAAGAAGTCATAGCTTCAAATTCCTAAAAGACTGACCCAAACATATATATATTAAAACCCTAAGTTGAGAATATGTATATTAAAATAAATAATTTATAAAACCTAGTTTGGAAAGGAAAAAAAAAAAAAAAAAACCCAACATCTCAGAGATAATAGAGATTCTGAATCAGTGAATTATAAAAACAAGCCCTAACAATGTAAAGAAGAAAGTTTAAGCATACCTCAAGGCTCAAAGGCGCAAAATATACACCAAAGGGTAGGAGGTTGCAGTCGCAGGAGTCGCCGGAGGTGTCGCAGGTGTCGCCTGAGGTCGCTGGTGTCGCCGGAGGTTGCAGTCGCAGCTCCTCTCCCAGTCGACGCTGAGATCTCCTCTGATCTCCTTCGTTTTTTTTTTTTGCCGTTTTTGGGAATACGCTAGGTCAAATTCAGTATTTAAACAATTTAATTTTTTATTATTTCAGTTGTACCCCCCATGACTTTCAAAAAATACAAACTGAGCCCCGCCGTACCTAACTACGTACCCATGAAGTACCCATGGAGTACCCGAGCCGTACCCACCATGAATTCAAAAATTCAAAATAGCAGGACACCTCTGGGGGAGTACCCGACACGTACCCAGGGGTATGGTACGGGTGTCGGTGTCCCCCAAGTACCCGGTACTGATACTTCACCCAAATAGGAGTACCCGTGCTTCATAGATATAAAGTCTGTTGAGTCAAACTAGTAAGTGCATTTAGTATATTGTTAGTTGTATACATAGACTTCAAGAAATTATACCAGCTCTTGGACCATACATTCTTTATGATATAGCATTGCACTGGTAATGGGCCAAGTAACAGTATAAACGTGGCTGAAATGCAGATTCTGAGATGGATTAGTGCTAAAAGAGGAAAAAAATTAATTAGAAAGGAAAACACTTTTCAAATGTTGATAGTTCTACTTATTTTGGAAAAACAAGAGAAATAAATACACTCAGATCATTTTAGGCATGCCCTCCTGGGTCCCAAGACTGGATGCGGTCATTACAAGTACTACTCGAGAAAAATAGAATATTGATGAATTTGATGACCAATTAGAAGAACAAAAACAAATGATAAAGTATTGGAGTTCACCAAGACAAGAACTCTTGGAGTTCACCAAGACAAGAACTCTTGGAATCCACCAAGACCTTAGGCTCTCAAAGAGAAAACTCAATTTTTATTCATCATAAAAAAAAAACTATGGAATAGTACAATAGTGTACCACCTTATTTATAGCAAAATAAGTCTCCTAATTATAGAAACTTCCTAAAAGATATTGCAAAATAAAAATCTCCTAACACAAATTATTCCTTATATAAAGATTCCTAATTTATGGAAATAATAAAATATCTAAATACAATTGCCTCCCAAATCAAATACAAGAATCACGAAATCACCCTTTGGTTCCCCATCATTTCTCCCCATCTTCGAAAAACTCGACACCGGCGAGTTAGGACAGTGGTTATGCCAGAGAAAGCGAAGAACATCCGTGTATTTGTAGCTACGTTTGGAATGGACGGATGGAGGAAGAACGAACACTGCTGCAGACACGAGCCCATCAAGCCCAATACTCAAAATAATTTGAAAATAGTTGTCGGCATGTGGGCCATTGCTGAGGGGCGGCAACTCCGTCGAAAGTTCCTTGGGTGTTTCCTCATGAATAACTATTGGTAAACTACTGTCCTCGTGTGATGAGTCAACCAACTCAATGGGAAGCTCCTTGGGTGTTTCCTCATGAATAATTGTTAGTAAACTCGTGAATCGTGATTTCAAGTGATGGATCAACCAGCTTTGGAGGAGCACAGTGAGGAACTTCTGTAGCCACCAATTCTTTCTCTAGGTTGGCCTCACATATTTTGTTATTCGACTCGGTCAGGGCAAATTTGGAAGAATTTTTTTGCTTAAGGAACTGGAGAAAGGGCGAGGTTCACAAGTCTAATAACTTTTCCATAATACTGAAAGCGATAGGATTCGTCCTTACCTTTGCATACGCCAAACTCATAGATCCACCGACGACCAAGAATTAGGTAATTAATATCTAAAGGTACCACATCACACCAAATTTGCTCATAACATAAGTCGCCCATTCGAAATGGCACTAAACACCGTTCAAATACAAGAAAGGTAGAACCATCTCCCCTAACTATCTTATACGGTCGTGGACGTGACTCGGTCTGAAGTTTCAATCTTTTAATAACAGGTGGAGAAATCACATTCATCGAAAAATTTCTATCAACAAGTATCTTGCAAACCTTTTCTCCGTAGTGGATGTAGGTATGAAATCCATTAGCAACTAATGCAGGAAACCAAACATATCTTGCCAACGGATAACGTCCAGAATCATCAATTTGTGGTTGGAGGTGTGGAGAATATCATATATCTTTGCCCAGAGAAGATAGGTGGTTATGGGAATATCATAAGTTTATGGGATTTTTTGCAATTTCCAAAAAGTTTTGTGGTAGTTGGGTAAGTTTACGATCACAGGGTCCTTTCTGTAAATTACAGATAGTTTGGATGTGGGTAGGTGGGGGTGTATTTTAAAGAGTAGCTGGGTTATTGGGCTATGCTGGTTGGGTAATTTGGGTTGGGCCTTTGCGGGGTACTTAAGTTACCAAGTGGACGGGGTTCATTGTTTATAAACAAATGGGGTTGTGGGTTCATGTGAAATAGAGTGGGCTGGGCTTAGTTTTTTTTTCTGTTTCAAAGAAGGGGCTGGATTCTTTGTAAATAAAGCAAAGGGCTGAGCTGGGATAGGGCTTATAAATGGGCTCAATTTAAAAGCCCAGGTCTCTATACGAACAAAGCAAGGCATATGACTATGAAACAACCCTAGGAGGCAAAATAATAAATCAGCAGAAGCTTCCAAATCTGTCGCTTTAGGGTTCGTAAACCAAAGGCAGTGGTGGCTGAAGAGTTTTTGATGGAGGAGAGAAGGTTAGGGACTGGACCAACTGGTTAGGGCTGGAATTTTGGTCGGATAGAGCTTTGGGCATGCTCAGATCTGGTTGGGAAGATGGTGGCTAATGGCTCAAACTGGTGGCTGGTGTCGGAGATGAATTGTTGGTGGCGGCTGTTTGGTCCTGCGGCTAGGATTTGGTCAAGATCTGATGTGCGATTGTGAGGGTAGGGTTCGAAATAGGGCTGTAGGGGCTGGTTGATGGTTGCTGTCCGATGAGACTAAAACTTCTGAAAGAGATTGCTCTTCGCTATGATACCAAATTTGATGCAGGACACTCGAGAAAAATAGAATATTGATGAATTCGATAACCGATTGAACAATAAAAAGAAAAGATAAAGTCTTAAGAGTCATGGTTCAAAGTCGCGGTATTGGTCGCGGTATCGGAGTCCGTTGTGATGACTCGGTGTATCGGCGTTGCAGTCTGGTATTGGGTGATACGCTCCGATACGCTGGATTTAAGGTTCAAAAAAATATGAAAAAATTATGAAAATTTCTAAAATAATAAGAATAGCAAATTTGGCCTAACAGATTAACAAAATACACAATATACCAATTATAGAAGCACATGTCATTCAATTCAGACGCTGCCGATCTATTGTAATAATTGTACACAAATAATTGGAGGCATTCTAAAATAAATATATATATATATTTATATATATATTCTAAGAAATTTAGATATATAGATATACATGAAAATTCTCTAGAGAGGGCGTCCTCTCTTTATTAAAGAGAGGGCCTCTGTTTTGATCGTCGGATCATGTTTAAAAACTAGATCTGACGGTCAAAACAGAGGCCCTCTCTTTAATAAAGAGAGGGAGCCCTCTTTAGAGCCTGACTGTAGATATACAAAGTGTGTAAAAATTTATTTATATATTTAGATAATATTCGTCCATCTTTTTTATTTTTATTTTTAGAATATTAAGATAAGATATATACTTATAAAGTGTCGTTAATATACTAAATAACCTAATATTTAACAAAATAAAAATAAAAAATAAAAAAATAAAGAAATTTACTAACCTTTTTTTCCCCCTTTTTATCCTACTAAATACCCTTACTAAACACCTCTTTTTTTTACCCCTAAGATGTATTTATTTATTTGTTTTTACAAAAAGAGAACCCTAATAGGCTAATATGAATGTATCTCGACTATATGTATATATCTCTACTTAAGACTGAAACCCAAAACACACACACACTCGACACACACAATCACACACTCGACACACTCAAACAAATCCACACACAGATCGAGGAGACATACCTTCAGTCTTGGAGTTCTTCTGAAGAATAGATCTGCAATTTCAGAGAGAGATGAAGATGAAGATCTTCAATTTGAGAGAGAGATGAAGATGAAATGAAGCTTGGAGTTCTTTTGGGAGTTTCCGACAGAGCAAAAGGTATGTCTCCAACATTTTTTTGCTTTATTTCACCTCAATCCTTCACGTTTCGGACGATTTGTGCCGAGTTCCCATTATCTCATCTGTATCGGCCGAGATAACTCACGATACAAACTTTTTTTTTATTCGACCTTGACTCGCCGAGTTGACTCGTATCGGTGCCCTCCGAAACCCAGTTAACTCGGCTGATACGTCTCAGTATTGACAGAGTTTTTGAACCATGCTTGGAGTCCACCAAGACAAGAACTCTTGGAATCCACCAAGACCTTAGGCTCACAAAGAGAACTCATTTTCTATTCATCATCAAAAACTATGGAATAGTACAATAGTGTACCACCTATTTTCTAGCAAAATAAGAGTCTCCTAATTTATGGGAACTTCCTAATAGATTTAGCAAAATAAAAATCTCCTAACATAAATTATTCCTTAAATAAAGATTCCTAATTTATGGAAATAAATAAAATAACTAAATACAATTGCCTCCCGGAGCAAATACAAGAATCACGAAATCACTCTTTGGTTCCCCATCATTAAGGGAGAAGGAAAGATCAAAATTCATATGGATTGAGATAGTACTAAAAACTATGGTCGCATGTGCTCGAGTGAAGTTCTGGCCTTGGATAGAACAAAATGGACAAAATAGGTGCACGTCGCCTACTTAAAATGGTTGGTTCAAGGCTTTGTTAGTTAAGTTTATGAAGATGTACACCAAGAAAGAAGACAGCATATTAATTAGACAATTTATGATTTAACATGACAACAGAGGTTTGAAGCCAAAGATGTATGATCACAAAGAAGTGGACCCAAATAAGTCAAAGTAAGGATATCTATGTGCGTCAACATACAACAATGTCAGAACGTTTCTGCATACATACATGTATGTTTGTGTAGAGACACGAGAGGGGATGGAAAGAGGGAATAACTTCCAATATGCCCTCCATCTAGGAACAATTAGCTTGTGAAAAAGCCTATTCATAATGGATTAGTGTAACGGATACATAAGAATAGCGTAAGACAAAAGAAAAAAGATCATCTAATCAAGAAAATTTAGAAAGCAAAAGCCCACACAGCACATCATCAAGAGATATGCAGAAGCAATTTCATGTAAAATGACAAACCTCAACTCTATCAGGATCAATGTCTACATTTGCTATTCCTTCCACGTGTTGCTCGAGTAATGCCCTCTTGGCATCAAGTTCACCAACGTCTGTAGTATTTGCGTCACTAACTGATACTGAGTTTTGGCTGAGGATATTGGCAGGTGCCCATTCCAGATACAAGGGAGCGTCCCTACATAGAAATCCCCAATCCAATGAATTTTCATGCATTAAGCAGTACAAAAATCTGACTGTCAATCATATCAAGAATGAAGATCTAATAACCTTGGTACAAAGTTAAACACGAAAAGAAAAGTTGAGAGAGAGAGAGAGAGAAGCTGCCATTAGATTAAACTCTGTTTTTTTTTTTCCTGGTAAGTGATGTTGGATAAAACATTTCTGGGTCCACACAAAGGAAAAAAAATGTTTTAAGATAACAAAGTTGATGCAGTGCATTACAGAGGGTAAAACCAAATAAGAAGTGCAAATTACAGGGAATTTAGTGTTTTTTTTTTTTTTTTGGCAAGACCTAACCCTGCACAGTCAAATTTGAGCCAATTTTGTTAATGTTCTCTTCAAACTGTTATGCTTGCGGTTCAATTTTGTACATTTCCCCCTGTTCTGAACCCTGTACATTTCTTCAGAGTACGTTCCATCAGTAAGACTGTGTATGGTGTAGGAAGTTCTGAGATGGGTATTTTCTGGGATATGTGGGCCAGTAAATGACATGGAGAGAACAACACTTGATACGAGCGTACAGAGTTGAGGAAAGGTGGAAGGACACAGTATGTCTAGGCAAGGATCCAAATTCTGTTTCAGTCTGCCCAGAAACGGAAACATTTCGAAAACAGGTAGAAACATCGGAAAAATTGGAAACATTGCAACTTTTGGAAACATAACTTCAATCTCAATTGTATGCACATATAAAGCTAATAAATAATAATTGATTAATTGAACCTTCGCGAGGTCTATATATGTCGTTACATTAATAATATATAGATTGAAAATGCATGAGAATTTAGTCGCCAATCTACTGTCAAACACTTCTTAGAATACACAAAACACTTGCTATCATACTACTATATATTTATTGTATGCTACACTTAATTTAACTAGTATAAAGATAACCCTAACTTATATATATACATATATATATATGTAACTATTATAAAGATAACCCTAACTAATATATACATGTGCGCGTGTGTGTGTGTACATATAATGAGAAACTTAACTTGACTTAATAAATATATATATAGATATCAGAATCCCTAAGCCCCTACCGCAGAAAATAGAGACACTAGAGAAGACTGGAGAGGAGGCTGCGAAGAGAGAAGAAAAGGAAACCCTAACCGAGAAGAAGAAGAAGAACTGAAATGTTTAGTGGAATCGTAGGTCTGTTTGGATTGAAACAATCATGTTCCAGTAAAAACAAAGGAAATGACGTCTTTTCAATCGAATTCCATGGCTGTTTCGTTTCCATGACCCACAAAACATAAACGTTTAGGCCGTTTCGACTGAAACGAAAGGAAATTTTGATCCATGGGTATGGGCGAGGTTTGCTTCTTCAAAATCCCACTTACGAACAATTCACATGGGTGTGTGACGATTGCCACAATATGAAAGAAGCAACAATTCTCATCTTCTATTTTCCTCACTTGAATGTATTGTTGAGAGATGTTTTATTTTTCATGTGTTGTTTTATTTTTATTTTACAGCTGTGAGCTATGAAACGCGGACTCTTGAAAAAGGCTGCCTCACCCACACTTAGTGCGCACCCGTACTGGGTGCTCCGTGGATTCT
Source organism: Hydrangea macrophylla (assembly GCA_033977485.1). Classification (NCBI taxonomy): domain Eukaryota; kingdom Viridiplantae; phylum Streptophyta; class Magnoliopsida; order Cornales; family Hydrangeaceae; genus Hydrangea; species Hydrangea macrophylla. The sequence goes on from CM066989.1 coordinate 1,314,229, forward strand.
TTGAGTTCTTTTGGAGTGTGGCAGGGGCTTTTTTGTAGCTTTCTTTTGAAAACGGACACAAGTTCTTCGTACAATTTTGAAAACTTTGGGGGTTTAAAAGGCAAATAATAGAAAATAATAATAGCAATTATCTAAGATATACACTAATGCACTAATAGTTATAAAATAATTTGTATATACTACTATCTGAAAGTATATTTTTAATATTTTATCCAAGTACTCCGGCCGCACCCACACCCTTCCTTTTTGGAAAATTGGCGAATCCCTCGCAGCCACATCCCCGTACCCGAATCCCCGCACCCGCACTGGTGCTACCTAGGCTGTGAAGGCCTTATATGTAATTTATTTTCTTCTTCTCATTATAAATAAAAGAGAGATTGACTATTGTCATCTCTAATTCTGGAAAAACAATTCTCTGAATGTCAACCACAGTCCCTATCAAACCCACCTTACCCACACCTGCGCCAACCCCCTCCAGGTCTATTCAGCCTTGCCGAAGCCCCCCCCCCCCCCCCCCCCCAAGTCAGCCCAGCACCAACCGAGCCAAGCCGAGCCGAGGACCCCTGGCATGCGGCGCACCACTCCCTGATCACCCCACCTGCACCGAAACTCCAGATCTCTTCCGGCAACACCATCTGCCCACATAGGCCAGCCAACATCCTTCCCTCTCTCCCTGGCCTGATTACATCTGCTTTCTCATCCTTTTCTTTTGGTTTCTACTCTAGACCAGTCACAGATCTATCAAAGTTGTTGGTCTGATCACAATCAACAGCCAATTCCTTTGTTATGTCCGTATTCGGACCAATGATTTGTCCATAGATTGGACAATTGCACCCAATTGGTGCATGTGAAAAACTAGGTCTGCCTAGATTTTCCATCATTGTTAATTTGATCCAACATCATCTTGCGACGTGGACAAGGACGATTTGACTCCGAAGAATGCTGGGGTTACGAGTTCTCCTACAGGTAATGAGAGACAGATATCCATTCCCGAGAACCCTGGGTCCAAGATCACCACCGTTCTATTTAACGGTGAAAAACTATTTATCATGGTCACAGTCGGCTACCTTTTAGCTCCGAAGTAGAGCAAAGTTTGGTTATGTGAATGGCACAATCAAGGCACCTAGTCCAAATGATCCCATATATGCAAAGTGGGAAGCTTATAATTTTCAGGTTATGCGTTGGCTCACTCATTCCACGGAGCCCAAAATCGTTGATGTATTTCTATTGATGGACACTGCACAAGATATTTGGGATACCATTGCACAGACGTATTCTCGCAAGGGGAATGTGGTTCAGGTCTATGAGCTTCGCAATTCTATTGAAGCCGAGGTACAGGGTAATCGTTCCACTTTACAGTATTACACTTCCTTATGTTCTCTTCGAAAGCATCTTCATCACCTGACCACCCACTATCCAATTTGTCCCACTGATGCAGCAAGCTTCAAGGATTATATTGAAGGAGAGAGGATCTTCAAGTTTCTTGCGGGCCTTACTCCTGAATTTGATCAAGTTAGGAGCAGAATCCTTGGAGTGGAACCCCTTCCCTCTCTCAGGGAAGCCTTTTCTTATGTCCAAAATGAGGAGAGTTGTAGAGAGGCTATGCTTCCTCATCCATCCACTTACCAGTCAAAGAGGGTGCAAGATTCCTAGTCAGCGCAAGGAATATACCTATGAGGTGAGTGATGACAAGGATAACTTATACTGTGACTATTGTAATAAATCCAGACATACCCGAGATACATGTTGGAGGCTTCGCGGACGTCCTCCTTTGTCAAAAGGAGGGGGTGGTGGTCGTGGTGGTCGTGGACCACGAGCTCACTTATCAACTCGCTCCACCTGCTCTTGGAAGTAAACGTAGTACATATATTAAGACATTGCGGCGTTTTATGGCACAGTTGAACAATCCTACAAGCGCTTCTACCTCCTTTGCCCAAACAGGTAATGTTGCTAATCTTTCAAGTGCTTTACATGCTTCTTCCCATCAACCATGGATATTGACTCCGGGCTTCCGATCATATGACCGGCCTCTCTACTGTTATTTCCACATATAAACCCTGCTCAGGTACAGATAAAGTTAAAATTACGAATGGTTCTTTCTTTTTTTTCTTTTTTTTTCTGTTTCTGGTAAAGGTCTAATTAAATCTGGAATATTATGGAATCTTATCTTCATCAAATCTGGACCGGATCCCACAAAATCTTCCTATCCCATATTTTCTTTCATATTTTCCAACATCTAGAATTTTTAGAGAATGAAATTGTATTGATATTCATTGGTGAATGATTACAATGACTTCAACCCTTTATAAATGGTGAGAATGAGAGATAAGATGGGAAAAGAGAGAAGATATCTTCCAAGATTACAATATAATCTAAATAAATCAAGAATAAAATATGGAAGATCTCTGGGATATTCTCGGATTCTATCAAATCTTATCTTCATCAAATATGGCATGGGTCCCACAAATCTTCCATATTTTCCAACACTCCCCTCAAGTTAGTTCACGGAAACTTGTTGAAGTATCCAACTTGCACACAAATATGGAAGACAATCTTGTATCGAACTATCTTCTCTAAAAATCCACCTTATAGACTGTTGCAGCGGCCCATTTTAGTAGTCTCTCGTCCACGTGCGACTAGGGGTGGGCACACTTCGGCTCGACCCGAACCCGAATTTTTAGCACAATTCGGTTCGGATAAAAACCGAACCGAAATTAGTTCAGTTCGAAACCGAACTGATTCAGTAAGTTTGGTTCAGTTTTTGGTATGTAAAATTAGTTCGGTTCGAAACCGAATAACCAAAGTTTCACTGAATATATAATATAAATAATGCTTCATAATTAGGGCTAAAATTACTCTCAAATCTCAATCTCTCATCTCACCAGACCTCAGTCCCTCTCGCTCTCGCAGACCAAATCAAGATCACCAGACCTCACCTCACGGCTCACTCACTCTGACTCCTCTCGGCGCGAATGCTCGGTGGTGGTTCAGTCCGGCGGTGGCGTGATTCAGTGACTAGTCTGGCTGTGGTGTGCTCTCTCCAATGGCGTGGCTCTGCCTCTCTGGCTCTCTCGGTCTCTGCTCTCTAGTGTCGTCGGCGACGAGAGGTATCACTCTCTCTCTCTCTCTCTCTCTCTCTCTCTCTCAGACTCAAACTCTCAATCTCTCTCTCAGTCCAAACTCCAAAGGCTCCCATGGCCAAGAATGATGAGGAGGTAGACAAGGCCCCCTTAGATTTTAAGAACAATTCAGATCTACCCTAAAAATGTATATAGATATACACTTAAGCACCCCCAAATTCATAAAACATCATGTAGTTTTTGAGTTTCCGAGTTTTTGTGCTAATAAAATTCATATAATCATAATTCATATGGTCAAGGACTCAAGAAAAGGGCTTTTCTCAGTTTCTGTTATGAATCCGTTGATGATCTGTTCTATTTATGAATCCAATGATGCTATTTAAACCCTTTCACTTTTCAAAATTTCGGTTTAATTTCAACCCGAATTTTCGAACCGAACCCGAACTTCTATTTCAGAGCCGAACTATATTTTCGAACTTAGTTTCAGTTCGGATTTCGTACCAAAAACCCCAAACCGAACCCGATCCGAACTAATCGGTTCGAACTCGAATTGTCCGATTGCCCACCCCTACGTGCGACCCCTCTTGGGTGACCACGTGCGGCTCCTCTTAGGTGGCATTGTCATACAAACATCCAAAGCCCCAAGATCACATAGAGAAAGGTGAGATGTGCACATGGAATAATCCATCGTGTGACACATAAATTGAGGTAGTTGTCTTGTCTTCAACACTCCCCCTCAAGTTGGGGCTATTCAAACACACCAATCCGTGCGATGTAGCGGATCCCTCTTTGGTGGTCTCGTCGCCCATGTGATATAGCGGGCACCTCCTCAGGTGGTCTAGTGCTATAGCGGGTTCTTCCCCCCCCCCCCCCGCGGTCCTGTCTTCTTATATTCTCCCCCCTCAAACAAAAGGTGGGAGTGAACACGAACACCGAAGTTTGGAAGGAAGTGTTAACAAGGAATTGCCCCCCAAAAAAAAATTATATTCAAAAAAATTGGGGCGAATCTGTAATTTCTAAAAAAAATTGGGATTTGCTAATTTAAGAAACTTTTAGGGCAGATTTGAAATTTCAGAGAAGATTGGGGTTTCTCTCAAAAAATAGAATACTTTGGGGTGTTTTTGAAAAGCTAGTATATTTTGAGATGTGAGGCAATTTTTTTTCCCCCCTCTCCTTTCTGTTACCAAGAAAGGGCAAAGAAAAACATGGGTGCAGACCCACCCCCCTTTTTTTTTCTTTGGGTTGGAGACCATGTCTCCCTCTCGAGTTTTGAAGACCCCTTTCTGTTGCAAAAGAAATTTAAGAAGAAGCAGAGGAGGTAAGGAATGAAATAGAGCTTGGAGCTTCTTTCCCTTTTTTTCAATCCATGAGACCTCTCTCTCTCTCCTCTTTTCTCTCTATTTTTTTCTTTTTTCTCTCCCTCAATCTATATATTCTCAAACAGATAGGAGTTACCCACAATCAACAATCAACACACACAAACAAGCCCTAAAGACTTAAATACCAACACAGCAGGTTGAAAAGGTAGCAGCAAACAGGCCCTAAGGTTCTGGTTTGTTTGCAAAGGCAGCAAAGGACCCAACCATGTCAAAGCTACCAGGAACGAAAGTGAAATTAGTGGAGAAGTGCTTGAAAGGAATCGTTGCGGATTGGTGGCATTGAAGTAAAATCCTTAGGAAGAGAATGGGAAAACCGAAAATCAAGGAGTGGTGCACAATGAGGAAGAAATTAGAAGGCAAGTTTTACCCATTAGTTATTGTCCAACCAAAGGGGTGGAGTTGCCACACAATTCTATTAAGTTGGACTTTGATGATGAACCAAGGTTTGATGAGTATTTGGATGAGGAATCGTTAATCGATGATTGTTATGAAAGTGTGGTTGATGAAAACCTAAACCAAGACAATGAAACGGAACTGTGTGAGGAACCGATATTCGATTGTTATTATGAATTTGAGATTGAAGAAAATCTAGACGACGTAGATGAGAAGAAAATGGAAAACGAGCCACTATTTGCTAATTACTATGATGGCGAATTTGAGGACAATGAAGTTGACTTCATTGAACTTCTTTGGTCTTCAAAGAAAGTTGATATTGCTCTAACTAGTTATGAAGTAGAATTTGTTTATGAAAATGAGTCACTAGAAAGCAAAGTCATTGGTGCACTTGAAGATGGTGGGAAGGAGAACGATTTGGAAATTTTTGTTGATGAGAAGAATGGTGAACAAAAGAAATCCACATTGGGCGATGAATGCAAGGAGAGCTTTGAAGGTGACGCATGTATCGGAAATTTTATGGACAACAAAGAGAAATTGGCATTAGAAGAAGAGAGCTACATCTTGTTTCCAATTTCAAGTGTTGAGGTTGCTTTTGAACATAGAGTCGCAACCATGATGTTTTCCAAGATTGATATCAAGAGAAAAGCCACTGCTGAAATGCAATTGAGAAAGCTAATTCTTAAACTTGAGGACAAGTTTCTTTTAGAGGGAGTGTATGATGTAGTAATTATGCTACATAGTGGTAAATAATATGGTGTAGTACTTTAGGCTTTATTAATAGTGTCTTTTATGTTACCTTAGTTGTCCTTTTAGTGTTGGTCACAAGAATGTGATGTTAGCATGCCTTATATGTTGGTATAAATAGTAGGTTAGGGTTAGGGTAAATTAGTTTTGGGATATTTTGTTATGAATTGGTTGTAAACCAAGTGAGCTCTTAAGCTCTTTAATGGAGATTCACTTCCCAAAACCCTAGTTCTTCCATTATTCTTCTATTTCCTCGTGTGATTACAATTATATTTGCATAAAAAATTCAAGGGGGTAGGAAATCAGGGAGAGGGTGGAGGGCTACTATAGTACCTCTATGCAAAACAAACCAATAGACTCCGCATCAATCAGCAAAAAAGAACTCTTATTCGTTCTCACAAGTACAAAGCTCAGCATTACAGAAGGAGAAATCTAAAACCTTCTTTTGGTTAAAAAAAAAGAGCTTAGATCTCCTTAATCCATGGTTGAATTACAAAGCCGTGACCGCTCACAACTAAGTTCCTCAGCAATCACATTACCATTTGAAGTATATTTTCTTTATTCTTAACAAGTTAATATACTGCAATGCACTCCTAATTTGTAATTTATCTGGTACACGACAAAATCATAAAAGCAAAATTCAAACTAGTCAGTTGGATCCATGTTGGTTAGCTTTATTTTTGCCAAAGCCAACAGTAAACTAATACACATGCCAACACAAGTGGTCTGTAGAGTGACAATACAGATACTCAATAGCTTCATCAGTTTTCAAGCACGAATGACCCATTCAAGCTCCTAATCAGGGGACACATGTTATTACTACTCTCCAAAAGATGAACAAAAACCAACTTACTTGTAACGCTTGTAAGCTAAACCTCTGAAAGCTGACCGTGCTTCAACTGGTTCAAGAAAAACAACCTGAAGTATCATAATTTACAAACAAATAAATAAATAAACCTCATCATCAGATTCAGAAACAAATTTCAATAACGAATATCAAGAATTTCAATTACTACCACCAATCATTTCACTTTCTTTTATCTCAAGTATATTTCAACTACCAAGCACTATGAAAAAACAAATGCAACGATAAAAATAGAGCGATTTCATATGCCTAATCTAGCTAAAGAAAGACAGAGATGGAAATTACTAAATTTTTCCAGATTATCAAGGGATAAAACACATTAATCTTGATATTGCACAAGGCCTTTTTCCTTTTTATAGCGAGGATAATGATAACTGGCACTCAAAACCAACAACTATGTTGGTGCGTAAGAAGTCCATTACGCATTTCATACACTCGTTGCCACCCATTTCAAATCCCTTACCAAAAAAAATTAAAAAAAAAAAATTCAAGGTTTATGTAAACTTTACAAGTTTAATGTTCTCTCTGTGTGAAATGAAATCAAACATTTGCAACGTGAATAAACGTCTGTATATATGTACACATACTCATGTGTACTATGTGCTTATATATGGCATACTTGTAAAAGGAAATCTAACATAATCTAAAGCAGAGAGAGAGAGAGAGAGAGAGAGAGAGAGAGAGAGCGAGCATGAAAACAACACAGTAATCACGAATTGTTTGGCCATGGGTCCGAGGGTGTTTCGAAAATGGTTTAAACGGAGATGATCGGAGGATGTTTGGAAGCCCAAAGGGTTACCTGGTAATTTTGAGCTTAATGTTAACACTGCTTATTTGAGTTAACTCAAAGGGGTGACTCGTGTTTCGAAGCAAGGGAGGTATGTGTTTCTACCCTTTAGTTCAGGGGGTGTTAATGTAATTATCCCTAATAACAAAAATTGTATTTTAAGCCTTCAATTTTTTAATAAGCCGTTTGACTCAATTGATTTCGATAGTAGGCTGTCGATTCCTTCCTTTGGTGGCCAGAGATATGATAGGCCATTTGACGCATTTAGGGTCCATAAATCCCTTAGTTGTCTGGCTTGCGACGTGTTCGTGTCCTGCTTTTTAGAGAATTGTATGTCCGAGTGTCTGTGTCGTGCCGTATTCATGTCCCATGTCCGTGCTTATTAGCTTAGAATAGCTAACTAAATAAAAGATTACATACAGTTGTCATTTGAGTCACGACATGCCGCATTTGCAGACTAAGATATCCGAAAACCTTCGGATCATTAGGTCAAACAAATTCTGTACTTTCAAAGGAATGAAAAAGATAGCATGCATCAAGGTTAATAAAATTGTATGTAGCCTAGACATCATTGAGGGTATCTTTGCTGAAATTCATGAGCTTTGGCCCAGCTACCATACATGAAGGTACATTAGTTCAGAAATAAATCTAGTTTCTCAACAACAGAATTAGTATAAATTTCTTCAAAAAGCTAGCTAATGAAAACAATTCAGTAACAGGTATTTGACACATTAAAAGCAGCATATACACAGTAAGTCCTATAAGAAAAATTTACATACCAAGGCCAATGTTTTTGTTGGAGGGAGAATAACTTTGTCCAAGCTCCCAAATTTCCCAAACATCTTAGCTAGTTCACTTTCGAAGGAACCATAAGGCAAGTTCTTTACTAGTATAACGTGGTTGCTTCTTTTTGCACCATCAGTTTTTCCAGCAGCAAATTCCTCCAAGGAGGCTATATTAACTCCAACATTTATAAGAGCCTTTTTTGTTTCTGCAATCACTTGAGTTTCACCCAGAGCAATACGTACAGCAAGATCATCAGCTTCTCGCTCAAGTAAATCACTCTTACTCACACCAAACTTCCTAGCGATGTTCTCAACAACCTATTAGTTTAAAAAAGAAGACGAACTTAAAATTAATCGGAATTCTAGACAATCTCGTGAAGTTTAAGCATGACAAATGTAGAGACGAAAATATAGATATCTTATGGACATTAGTTCAAGGAAACAAAGAGAATCAAATATGAAAAAATGCTTTAAGATTAAAGGTGTCAGAGTTATATACAAATGTGCCAGTGTGACTATGTGTGACGTCATAACAAAAATGAAAAATACTCCCTCAGTCCCAAATTGCTTGGCACTTTTGAGGAATTCAACTTTTTAAGGGAACACGATGATTGCACTTTTGTCAAACTTTTATGCTCCAACTTTCCAAATTTGCCCCTCATAAATGTATTTAGATTAATTGGGGGTGTGCAAAAAGAAAGGGCAAAATAAGAAAGATTAAAAAATTGTTGTGTTGACTTTTCAACATGGACTAACATTTTGGGACAACCTAAAATAGAATGAGTGCCCAGCAATTTGGGACGGAGGGAGTACTCCAATTCTATTTCCAACAAAAATAAAAAAGAAAACAATGAGAAAAACTTCCATCGAATGACAAGACCCAAGGAAGAGAATTATAAATATTGACTTAGGGCCTGTTTGGAGCATCTTGTGCTTTTGCGATTGTGATAACTTTGCGATACCTTTTGTCAAAATAGATTTTGATATATGTGGTGTTTGGGTAATGTATTGTAAAAGTGGTTATGGACCTTATGGTGGCAGAATAGATAATGTAAGTGTTTGGTTACATTAATGCAAAAGTAATTTTGTATGTTGAAAGATAACGGTGCCTGTGCTGTATTGCTATTTTTGTTTTTTTATAGCAGATCCCAAAAGAAATCTTATGGCGCTCAATGTGCCGCGATACTCCAAGAGGAGCATTCCTACCCAGGAGATGACCCTTGAACAAAGAAAGGGAATCCAAAGGCCAGACGTACTTCTTCTATGTCGAATTCACTTAAAAAAAACATATTCAAAATCGTCTGATACTAGACGAAATGAACAGAGAACCCAGACAACCTCAAAGGAAAAAGGGGGCATAGAAGGGGGTACGCAATCACAAACAACGGGCTCTCTCCTGACAGAGTACAGAGTCGAACTGATTGCACGTCGAATTCATCTTCAAATCAGCTGGAAAAAGGCTTCCGCGCTTGACTCTAGCTTTCGGGAGATGCCATACCTACTTCCCAAAAGGGAAAGACAAATCAACGATAACTCCAAATTAGGGGGGCCGTAGGAGCAGCTCGCTACATACTTAATTCCTTATTCCGATTCCGGAGTACAAGCACACAAAAGTAAGAAAATATATAAAAATAAGCTACACAAACTTTTTAGCCGCACTGTAGTCCTCCCCAATCCCTGATTAAACTGTATGTGGCGTTGCTCGAGACTGAGCCATCTAAGGGAAGAAGGCGCCAAAATAACCCACAAAGGAGATCTCCCCAAAACTCATCATGACTGCGAAAAGACCCCACCAAAAACGCCAAAATTGACAAAAGAACGTTGAATCTTATGGAGATAGCGCCGGATCTGCATGAGTAAATCACCATATCTGAAAGGACAAGGCTGTATCTGCGAAGAGGAGTAGCCAGATCCAACCGTAGAAAGAATAGAGAAAGGAGATCTATAGTGGAAATGTGGAATTCCAAACCACACCAAACAATAAAAAATTTATTAAAAACCCTCAAAGAGGGGGACGAAAACCACCCTTACAAAAAGGGACAAAATCCTCCTAAGAGGGACAACACCTTCCTAGAGAGAAATAGCTAACAAAGCAAAAAAGCCAAGGGCTCCCATCGTGAGAGAGCCCCTGGAAGAGGCGTCAGAGGATGGGTCTTTTAGAGAGAGGTGGGAGCTTTTTCTAGAGAGCGACAAGTTTTTGGTTCATATACATTCTGTATTGCTATTATATTAGTATTGACTACATAGGTACTTTACTTTGTTAAAACTTAAAAATATGTATAATAAATTAGTTAATTAGTAAGATAGGTAAATATATTAAATAAATAACATTTATAGCAATATATAATACATTTCTAATGGTGGTTGTTAGTGTTTTATATATAGTCTACAAGAAATAGACTACAACCAGTAATTATCTCCAGTAGAATTTTTTCACTTAAAGTTTTCAATGGATTTTTTTGCTGCTCTTTCAATAAAGGGGTACATTATCAAACGCACTAAAAACAAATAAGTGCTGAAATTTTCATTTTCACCACTTAATTGAGTTATCAAACACACCCTAACTCTCTTAAAATGGCTTCTTAGCTAGCGAATAACAGATGAAGACGTAATTAAACAGCTTGAAAGACTAACTGATATCACTGTATCAGAGTTTTCGCTGCGAACAGGTATGGTCTAGAACCAAGAGAGAGAAGCTGAGGACATATAGATCAAGGGGGAGAAAAAAGAGAGCGAAAGGAAGAGAGGAATCAGACGAAACTCTACATCAAATGCCTTAAATAGGCAAAACTAAAACATGTAAAGTTCAAATCATTTCCTAATATCGAGCCATGAATAAAGCCAACAATAAATCAGCTCCTAAATTTATGAAAATTTAAAACCTTATGGTTTTGATTCCATCAAGGTACCTCCAAAACCCAAATTCCGTTGATTTGGAACATAATTAGGGCAACACACTTGATTTGAATAATTATACCCAGCAAAATACTATAAGTTCGTTCTACCATTCGGGATCATAAGGAGTAAAAAATGGCACTGCAATACAGCCTCAAATAATAGACCAGAAATCATACTGTATCAGGGCGCATGAACAAACTGTTCCATGCTTGGGTGTTGCCACTAGCTTCGGATGTCTTCCTCTCCTCCTCCCTCCGTTGCTTAAGTGTTTTTGCAGATTGGTTTGCAAAAAGACTGGTTCTATAGAGGGAAAGAAAATATAATATGAATTTCTCATTTAAAAAAAAAAACCCATGAAAAAAGGCAACTTGGATAGAGGGAGAGGAATTGGCCTATATATTTCAGTGAGACTTACTCTTGTTTTTCTGGAAAATTCTTTTGCTTAGCCGGCAGGATATGCAACAACCTGCCCTGAAAAATTGAATTATCCAACTCTTCCAATGCCCTGGTCAGTTACAAAGAACAGACACAAAAAGACGGTACATACGGGGGGCTAAGCAAAACTCTTTGAATCAAATGCTGATTGAAACGGGTTCTTTTGCAGATAAAGAATCTAAATCAGATAGGATGGATGGATGGATGGATCCATCATTCTAGTCATATGTATTATTAATAATTGGATTTACATGGTTAGGTAAGGTAGCAAGAAACCCAAGTCAATGACCAATATATAGACATCCTAGGACAAAATGTCAGAAAAGCATGTATTCAGAGACTTCCAACTTTTCTCTTTTGGGGTAGGGGCGTTGGAGAGAGAGAAAGAGAGAGAGAGAGAGAGAAAATCTTATGAAACTTGTCCTCTCTTCCATGACAGTTGATACAAGACAACTAATTTCCAGATTCAAACTATTGACTGATTGATAAGAACTGTGACTTAATTTGGGTGCAAAATCTATTTCTATGTTCCAAAATTTTAAAGCTTTTAAAATAGAAGGATATGATGCTTAAGAATCAGGGAAAATATGACAAAAATGCAATATAGCTATTGCATTGAATTATTATTGTGTATTTGCATTAGCCATGAAAACAAAATAATAGAGCAATGTTGCTTAGGTATTTGTTATAATCAATTTATGAATACCATGCCTCAAAAGTTGAAAATACAATGGGCCCAGGTCTAAGGTTTCTATGTCAGGCAAGTCTCATAATCTGAGGCATGATAATAGGGGGAAATTAAGACCATAAAGCTTGTGCCTCAAAGCACAAATGTTAGCTCAGAAACAAGTACCTAGCTGCAGATTCTGGAAGAGAGTAAAGTATGTAGGCAATTCCCTTGGACCGTTTTGTGTCTTTATCAATAACAAGATGAACATGTGAGACTTTTCCAAAATTGCCAAAATGGTCTTCCAACTCATCCTCACTGAATTAAATCAAAAACCATCAAAGCTGTCAATAAAATTTCAAAAGAAAACACACGCAAAAAACAATCGGGAAAATTAAAACTTACCTATGGCTATCAATACCATAAAGGACTTCATTAAATATATGCAATAGAACTACAAAGAGGGAACAAGGGTGCATACGTGGCAGTATATGGTAGATTCCGAACAAAAAGGCGACCAGTCTCTAAAATATCTTCTTTCTCATCATTCAATCTCGACAATGAATTATCCGAATCAATTTTTTGATCATCAGGTTCATCAGAAGAACCCCCTTCCACCTCCTCCTCAGAAGCAACTCTTTCAAGGGTACCAAGTTGTCCCTTTGTAAATTTTTTCTGAACTTCCTGGCTTTTCTTGAGAGAATTGTTTATTCCACCATCATTGCCATCGTCACCCTCGGTGCCATTATCGTCATCACTGCTTTCTGAATCTGACCACTCTTTCTTTACTCTACTTCTAAGGTAGTCCATATCCGAGACAACTTCATCATTGGCCAAATTGTGTGATTTGCCATCCTCTTGATAGTCACCTTCATCCAAGTCAGCAAGCACTTGTTGAGTGAGTTTGTCTCTAGCTTTTCCCATTAGTTCAAGAGGGGGAGCTTCCAATGTGTCATTTGCCCAGAGTTTTGACTTATCCCGAGGCTGCATTACCTGAAGGAACTCCTGAAGCTGAGGGTCATCAGTCCCGTTGCTGTTCTTACTTTTTTTTTTCTCCCCTTCAGAGTTTGGAAGCTTTGAACGTTTTGGACCACTGACTTTCTTTCCCTCCTCTGTCACTTTTTCTTGTTGCTTAGAATACCGACTCCATGGACGGGGAATATGTGGATCCCCAACTTTACGAGCAACCTAGCACAATGAAAATGTAACTTAGCCACCACAGTATTGCATATATATGTAATATTTAACATTCAATTATAAATATATTCAAAAACTAAACAGAGGGTATCCAACTTCACGTTTCAAACAATGTAATAGTATTTCTTACAGGTATCATCTGCTTGCTTTGTTGCATAACGTATCACAAGAAGTAAGCAAATGTGTTCTGTTACTTCTCTCATACAGCAGGGTAATCTTGTTTATTTTCCTTGACATGCTAATGAAAGTGACTACTTTACGAACATGATTGAATTTGAGTTGTGCATGTGAAACTCTCTGAACTTCATGCATCCCAACTATCACTTTCAGGAAGTAACCTAATGAGGCCCTTAAGCTATTGTGTTTAAGTCTGCACAGATGTTTGTGTTTGTGTTCAATGTCCTATGAAACCGAACAGCCACAGGTACTTGCCAAATATCCAAAATGGAACTCCACCATAGTAGAAAGGGCAGCTTAGGCCAGTTTCACAAGAGTAAAAACAATCTGGTATCTATAATCACTCTTATGACATAACTTATCATTTCATACGGGTATTCAACAGATGGCTGTAAATCTTCATTTATTCAGATGGGTAATACTTGGGGCACAACCAAAGCCACAAAGGGTAAATCTCACGAGCAAACACAAAGGGCTATCTATCCAGATGAGGAGAGAGAAAAACAGAAATAATAAAAGGAGAAAAGCCCGATAATAAATGGAAGCAAAAATAACTTGGGCGAAGAAGAAAACAAATAATAAAAAATGAAGGTACATCTTCATATAAACAAGAGTAATACTTGGGGCACAACCAAAGCCACAACCTTTTGGTCACAACCTCCATTTTGTGTCTATCTCTCTCCTAGTGGGCACTGTGGGGTCACTGGTACTGTGGGACCCATCAAGAGAGAGATAGACACAAAATGGAGGTTGTGAGCAAAAGGTTGTGGCTTTGGTTGTGCCCCAAGTATTACCCTATAAACAAACCAACAAACTTGTAAAGATATCCTACTTGTATTCTCAAATTTAGAAATAGAGAAAAGTGGCCAAAAAGAAAAGGTTGGTACTTTTCCATTTGTAAAAGAAAGATTTTCAGTTCTAAAGAAGGACATCATGGCTTTCCTGATGGATTTTCACTCTACAAGTACACTAGCAAAGGGTATTAATTCAACTTTCATTTCGTTAATTCCTAAATTGCTAATCCTGTCTCTATTAGTGATTTCAGGCCCATTAGCTTGATCGGAAGTCTATACAAGATTTTAGCTAAATTTTAGCTAAACGGTGGCAAGCAAGCTAAAGAAAGCGGTGGATGTAATTATCAGCTCAACTCAATCAGCTTTCGTTAAAGGGAGACAAATTTTCGATAGCATGTTGATCGCATCAGAAGCTTTGCACACGATTCAGAGGTCACGAGAAGGGGGGTGTTCTTTTCAAAATTGATTTTGAGAAGGCTTATGACAGTGTGAGCTGGGAATATCTGGAATTTAAGTTGACCAACATGGGGTTTGGGAAGGTTTGGATTAGATGGATGGTAATATGTATCTCAACTGCAACTATGTCTGTGCTTATTAATGGGTCTCCCTCAAAGGAATTTGCTATTAAGGGGGGGGCTCACAAAGGTGATCCTCTATCACCATTGCTATTCAACATTGCGGTGGAAGGCTTGAGTATGTTGATGTACAAGGCTAGAGAAGTGGGGCTGATTGAGGGTATACAAATGGGATCAAACAACTTACGAATCTCTCATCTGCAAATTGCGGACGATACATTACTATTCTGCAAAGCAGAGCTGAACCAATCGATGACACTCAAGAGAATTTTACGATGGTTTCAAGTTTGAAAATTAATTTTGGTAAAGCGGTGTAGTTGGTTGCAAGATCAGTCCTGAAACTGTTGCTCTATGGGCTGAGGCAATAAATTCCAAAGTTATGGTGTTTCCAATTGATTATCTTGGATTTCCTCCCGGCGCTAATCCAAAAAGGGTGGTTACCTGGAATCGTGTTCTACTAAAGATCAGCAAGAAGCTGGCACAATGGAAAAGGCAACTAATATCAAAAGGGGGGCATATAATTCTTTTGAAATCGGTTTTGTGTAGCATCCCAACTTTATATTTTACCTTCTTCCTAGTGCACCAGTCTATAGCACGAACGCTAGAATCAATATTCAGAAAATTCTTTTGGGGAGGGAGAGATGGAAAAAAAAAAAGATTCATTAGGTCAAGTGGGAGCTGATTTGCAGAAAAAAAATGTTCGAGGATAAATAAGTCAAATAGTATTTAGCGCTTACATAATGGGTAATGTCATCTTTATGTTATCAATGATGCAAATCCTAGCCTCCTAGGGGTACTTTAGTACTTTTCCTTTCTGGTAGTTGCCTATATAAAGGCTCCAATGTAACCATAGATGTGATCCCATTATCATCAATATAACTCTATTTAGTTTCTTGACATGGTATCAGAGCAATAAGGTTCTGGTGATTTTTTTAGTCTTCCACTTCGCCGGCGGGCGACCATCTTGCTGCTTCGTCACACCTTCATTTTCTTTCTCTTCGTTGTCATTCCAGTCGGACCTTTTCTCGTCTCTCTTTGTCCTCCCAAAACAGCCCATCCCCTTGTGAAGTTGTCATTATCGACAGCCACTGACATCCATTTTCCGGCGATGATGTCATGATGACGTCATCATTTTTCGGTGAGTATTCCGGCAAAAGTTGACATGCCCAGCTTCGCCTCTTGATGTTGATGATCATAGTGTTCTTCGTTTTCTGATTTGAGGCTGTTTGGATCGTCTTTTCTATTTTTGAGTATTTCAGATTTTTTAAGCTTTATTTTCAATCTGAGATTTGGAGGGTATCAACCAGTTTTTGATGCTTGGTTTTGTTCCTTGGGGGGGTGATTTGGCCCTAGAAGTGCTTGTTTGAAGTCAACTTGTTGGTTCAAATAATCGTGCGACTGAGTGTTTGGGTGTGCAGATCTTGTACTAGTGTAGAAGGTTGAAGATGATGCCAAGATCTGCACGCTCTGTTTGTCGCATGAGTTGATGGGCCCTTTAAGGGCTGTTTGGCTAAGGATTTGTATTTAAGGGTCAAAAGTGGTGGAAGTGTCCTTGGACTCTGTACCTTTTTTAATTTTTCGATTTGTCTCACATTTTACAAATACTGCATATCAACCCCTTTTTTTTTTTGAAATAGCAAATTAGCATCAAATATTTTGAAACTTACATATAACCCCAGATCTTTTGAATTGCAAATCAGCTCCAAATTTTCAGAAATTTACAAATCAAACCCACAGTTTTTTGAAATTTAGAGAATCGCCCCAAAATTTTCAAAAATTACTGAACGTTTTCGGCCATTTTTTGTGCAGTCCTTGGACTATTTGGGTGATACTCTTTGATGTTGTTAGACCATGTTTGGTTGTGGTTGTTTGAGTTGGGCTACTTTGTAGGTTCGGTTTTGGTGAATTTTAACTCGTTTTGTCTTGGTTGGAATATTACAACCTTTGTTTAACTGTTCTTGGGCAGAAATTTGGTGATTTTGTTGTGGGTTTCCTCCCACACTTTGTTGGTTGTAGGTTTTAGTCCCACACTTTGTTTGTTGGTGGTGAATAGTTTTCACCTTGGCCAATATTGTGGACATTGTTGATCCACAATTTCTCATTGTTATTGGTGGTGGATGTGTTTCCCGCATATTATAGACATTGTTGTTCCATAATTTCTCGTTGTTGTTGTTGGTGGTGGTGGTGGATGTTGTTTCCACCTTGGTTTATATCCCAATCGTTGTTGTCATCACATTTTCTTGTCTCTTGTTACATTCTTGTTCCGGTTGTAATTTTTCATTCCAAACTTCGGTTGTAATTTTCATTACCAACTTCCGTTTGAGGGGGGAATGTTGGAACATTTATTATGTATTGCTAGGTATTTATTGTAAGGGGCAGTGTTATACATTGATGGGGAGAATTGCAGAGATCTTTGAAAAGTTGGTTGTTCGAATGGTGATCATCATTTCATGCTCAAATGCATGTTGGACACTTCAACAATTTCCGTGTGCCAACTTGAGGGGGAGTGTTAGAGGATAACTATATCAATTAGTATTTAGGGGTTATATAATGGGTGATGTCATCTTTATGTTAGGGCTGAGGTAATCAATGATGTAAGTCCTAGCCACCTAGGGGTAGTTTAGTATTTTTCCTTTCTTGTATTTGCCTATATAAAGGCTCCAATGTAACCCTAGTTGTGATCCCATTATCATCAATATAATTCTATTTAGTTTCTTGGCAGTAAACAATATGGAGGGCTGGGAATTGGGAAGGTACTGGACAGAAATAGGGGACTAATGGTCAAGTGGGTTTGGCGATTTGGCACTACGAGGCAAGCTTTATGGAAGGAGGTGCTATGTGAAAAATACTCAATCGATCCAACTTCTTTGGAATGGGATGCATTAAACAGTAATAATGGTTCACATTTTATGAAAAATATGAAACAACTTCTTGTTTCTAATGATATATACTCCAAGGTGATTAAAGACGGTTTCGGATATGCCTTGGGGTTGGGTGACAAGGTAGATTTCTGGAAAAATGGCTAGGCAATTTTACTCTGTCTCTTTTAATTCCCAGAATATTTGCACTTGCGACTCCAAATCAAGGTTATGTGGCACAATTTGGATCTTAGGTGGGGCATACATAGGTTTGGTCGATCTCTTTGAGAAGGGGGCTATTCGGGTGGGAATGTGAGCAATGGAATATTTTATGGGATTGTCTTCAACAAGTATGCCTTTCTAGATCAAAGCTGGACGGTATGATATGGAAAGGTAATCCGAAATGTTTTTTCCCTGTGAAATCTTCCTACACTGAGGTAACAAAGGCGAGTACCGTTGTTGACGCTCAACCTAGTGTTGGGTTAGACCACACTTGGGTTCGAAAATGCCCACCAAAAGTTGAAGTGTTTTGTGGCATGCTCTAGGGGGGAAATTACCAACAAGGGGCAATCTAGCCAGAAATGGGTTGATAGTGGAGAATGCAACGCTATGCTGCCTATGTCAGAACATGATGGAATCGGCGGACCACCTATTGTTGGAAGATATGGGGGCAGGTTTGTAGTTGGTGGGAGGTGTTAATGGTGGTGCCTAAATCTCTATCATCATGTTGGCATATGCGGTCAACTTTATGTCCAGAGAACAGATTTATGAATTCATGGAAGCTTGCATTTCTTGCTACAGTGTGGTCGATTTGGTTGGAACGTAATCAAATATTGTTCAAAGGTGGTCAGTTGGTGCAGAATCAGTTTTTTCTAATATCAAATTAAATTTACTTTGATGGTTTAAATCCAACTATGAAACTACTAACTTGATTATTTCCGAAATGCTACTGGACATCAAAAAAGCGTGTAGTAGACCAAATAAACCCGAAGTTAGAAGACATGATATGTGGGCGGTACCACCAAGTGGTTCTATAAAGTTAAATGTAGATGGTTCAGCTCTCGGTAAATCGGGTCCAGCTGGAGTGGGCGGAGCCTTCCGTGGTGATCGGGGTACTGTCATTGGGATGTTTTCAATATCGATCGGAATTCAAGATTCTAATAAAGCTTAACTAATTGCGATTTCAGAAGGCTTACGGATGTTCTTGAATCGGGATATACTTAAGAGGCAAGAATTTAATAGTGAAAAGTGGTTCTAAAACTACAATCAGTAGGGTTGAAGAAAGTTCTTTGGTAAGTTGGGATCACCAATCGATTATGAATGAGATCAAAAACAAAGATGACCATATTAGAGAACATTCGTGGGTTAAATTTGTTTACATTTTTAGAGAATCTAGGCCGACCAACTAGCTAAGGGAGGTGTCCTAGATCAGTACCCTCTATAGCTTGGCTTTGACAAGTTTTTGCTTTCGAGTTTGTGTGCTTTGGTGTTCGTCTTCGTGGCTTTAGGGTGATGAAATTGGTGTCCCATATTGAAAAGTTAGGGTATTCAATCATGTGGCTTTCTTGGATTTCTCGGAGTCTACTGATTTTGTAATGTTACTTTTGGTGCCTTTGGGACCTATGTTTTTATATAATGAAATATGCCGTTCAAAAAAAAAAAAAGAGCCATTTTTTTTTTTTTTTAATTTCAATTTCTGTTATAGCTATCTCAAGCAGCTATTGGACTGGATATTGTTTCCTCACAACCAATCATATAAATTAAAAAAAAAAATAAAAATAATAAAAAAAACAAACATGGATTGAATAGATTAGTATTCTATTATTAATTAATAAGAGAAATTAATTATACAATAACAAAATCTGACAGGGGGGCTGGTCAGTGTGATATGCGAAACATGGGGGGTGGCGTGTGTGATCGGTCAAACCTCAAGGAGGTAGGTGATATTTACCCTATTAATTAATAAGAGAAATTAATTAATATACAAAGTTACAAACCTCACAAGCAATTTTGCAAGTATCCAAGTATGAGTTATTGAAGTATTTCAAAGCTTCTTGGGCTTCATGATCTGTTCGATACCCAATAAATCCGAATTGCCGGCTCTTCCCATCTCTAAACAAGTTCAAAACTTCACCTTAAATACATAAATAAATAGAAATAAAAATAAATAAATAAATAAAAACTCCTCATACTGCCTCTGTGTGTGTGTGTGTATATATATATATAGAGAGAGAGAGAGAGAGATTGAAACAAAATCTGGGGGAATAAATATCGTACTTGGTACGCATGAGCTTGGCGTCAGTTACTTCCCCCGTCTGAGAAAAGAATTCTCTAAGGCGGTCCACCGCAACGTACTTTGGCAAATTCTTCACACATATTCTAGACCTGTTTTTTTGTTTTTTTTTTTTTAAGAGAGAGAAGAAAAATCAGTGTATATATATATATATAGCTTATTATCAACACTCCAACGGACGAGCCATCTCCAACGGGAGAGCCATCCCACTACCAAAACCATTTAACTGCCAAAATGGGTCGTCCATCTCCAAAATCAACACTCCAACGGACGAGCCATCGCGCTCTGTAAAACGGAGAGCCCCAAAATCACGAGCCAGTATTCAGAGCGTGGAAGAGAAGAGGGAAAATTCTCTCCAACGCATGGATTCCAACGGCAATGAACAGTGTTATTTTCAATCAAAACACAAATACAAGCTATAAATTGAAAGATTTAACCTACCCTGTACACAAATCTTGATCCTCCATCTCTCTTCAGTCTCTGCGTCTCTCTCTCTCTCTCTTCTCTGCGTGAGCCCCTCTATTTCTGTTCAGACGTTCCAGAACAAGAAGAAGAAGAAAGGAAATAGGGTTGGGTGGGCTGTGGGCTTTTTAAATGAGTTGTTTCCAAAAAAATTGTTAATTTAATACTTAATTATTAAACCGGGGTGTTTTGAAACTTAAAGACATAAACAGAGTAAGTCGTTTTTACGGATAACGACTTTATAGAGTCGTTTTTAGTAAAAACGAGTTTATATTTAAAATCGGTTTTAGTAATACCGATTTTAAGTAAATCCTTTTTTTATTTTCTACGAGAAAATAGTATTTTCTGGAAAAAAGAAAAATGGCTATAAGTCGTCTTTACAAATAACGACTTATAAAAAGTCGGTTTTAGTAAAAACGATTATATACAGTCGTCATTACCAAAAACGACTTTAACTAAAACTCGGTTTTACTAATACCGACTTTAGTAGTCTCTGTAAAAGTGATTGGACATTTCTGACGAGTGATGTGAAATCAGTCGGTATTACCAAAGACGATTCATAAGTCGTATTTTGTAATCACGACTTTACTTAAAATCGGTTTTAGCATAAACGACTTTAAGCTAGAGTCGTTTTTAACAAATACGACTTTAGTTAAAGTCGTGAGTAATAAAGACGACTTTTAAGTCGGTTCATTCCTTCCATTCTCGTTTATTTGGTTCAGAGAGCTCTTCATCTCTCTCTCTCTCAGACGATATCTCTCTCTCTCTCTCAGACGACGATCTCTCTCTCTCTCAGACGATATCTCTCTCTCCGGGCGAGAACTCTCTCTCCGACGATATATATCTCTCTTACTTCCGACGATATCTCTCTTTCCGACGAGGTATGTATATATATATATATATGTATATTTTGATATGTATATACATATCCTAGATGTATATGTATATGTATAAGTATAAATTAATTACATTGACATTACCCTTTTATGCAACCCGTTGTTAATAATTTATTAGTTTGTTAATTAATTCAATTTGCCGCTTGTATATTTTATTTTTTTCATATGAATTTATTATGATTGATTGTTACTTTAGTTAGGGTTACCTTCAGTTAATTGAGCTCTGTTTGGTTTGTTTGGTTTATTAAGTAGTTATAGCCCCAAGCGAAAAAAATTAAATTAAATAAAAATAAATTAACACTTTAAAAGATCATTAGAATTTGGAATCATTCTAGTTTAAAATGAAGAAGAAAATTAAAAAAAAAAATAAAAAAATTAATATTGCAATGATGTTATTAATTTTACAAAGAAGAA
Organism: Hydrangea macrophylla; assembly: GCA_033977485.1. Lineage (NCBI taxonomy): Eukaryota > Viridiplantae > Streptophyta > Magnoliopsida > Cornales > Hydrangeaceae > Hydrangea > Hydrangea macrophylla. The sequence goes on from CM066989.1 coordinate 1,335,931, forward strand.
GAAAATTAAAAAAAAATTAATATTGCAATGATGTTATTAATTTTACAAAGAAGAAGAAAATAAAAAAAAATATTTAATATTGCAATGATGTTATTAATTTTTCTTTCCTTTTGAAATTTTGATGTGTTTTTTAAATTTCAAACTGGTAAGTTTTATAAAGGGTTAATTTGTAAATGTATAATTAATGCAGTTTAGATGACGCGGCCGCGGCGTGGTCCTATAGACCCATCTGTCCTGACTTTACAGTCGACCCACATATCGCACGATATATGGGAGCATCCCAGGGTATGTAAAAACTATATCTATATATATATATATGTTATTTTGTACCAATATATTAAGTTCACAAATCTAACAAAATGTACCAATATATTAAGTTCACAAATCTAACAAAATTTATGCTATTGCAGGATTACGATGAGTTTGTTACAGTACGCAGATCTGATTACAGGCTATGGGTGTGGGGCGGCGATTCACGGTTGATGCCTTATTTGATGCGTGCTGGATTCTATGGAGTTTTCCGCGTCGGCTGGATCCAGTGCGATCACGCCCTCATCAGTGCATTACTTGAGAGGTGGCGTCAGGAGACCCACACCTTTCATCTACCGGTAGGTGAGGCGACCGTCACACTTGAGGACGTCGCTGTGTTGTGGGGTCTGCCTGTTGACGGAGAGCCAGTCACGTGCAGGGTTGAGTCACGTAGCATCGCGGACTGGCAGGCTCTCTGTTTGGAGCTTCTGGGTGCAGCACCACCCCCTGAGAGGTTAGACCACGGCAGGATATATCTCACCTGGATAGCCGAGCATTTGGAGGCTATGCCGGCAGGAGTCTTGCCAGTCCAGACACTTGAGCAGTATGCTCGTGCTGCCATATTGTGGCTGCTTGGAGGTCTCTTGTTATCCGATACATCGGATAACAAGGGTAAGTTGATGTACCTTCCATTGCTACGTGATTTGGACGCATGTGGCCGCATGAGTTGGGGATCAGCCATATTGGCGTGGTTGTACCGATGCTTGTGTCGGTCATCCCGTATGCATGTGTGCGACATTGCCGGTCCAGTTACGTTATTGCAGGTATGGTTTAATAACTCATTAAGTAGACCCCATTTATATAAATAAATAATAATAACAAAAAAAATTGAGAACATATTAATTATGATGCATCTTGTTGTTGTAGATGTGGGCATGGGAGCGTATACCGTCGATTAGGCCGGGCTTGTCCAGCATTGCTCCCATTGGTTTTCAGCCGCTACAGGCTCATCCGGATCTTCCCATTGGGCCGCGTGGGTGCAGGTATTAGTGCGTGTTCCATTCAATTATGTTAAAATATATGATTTGTAGAGTACCTAATCAAATTTTATTTTCGTTTATTTGTTTAGGTGGACGGTTCCGTTGGAGATGCTGCTTATCTCTGAATGTCATTTTCTTCTTTAACTCAACTTTTTCAGAGTCCCATATTGGAAAAGTACGATTGCTGTCACGAGTAGTAACTTCACAACCCTCATACCCCTCGTCAAGGTCAGTGAAGAAAGGTACTGGATTGTGAAGATCTTGTACATGAGGGGGAGATGGAGTTAGGACACTCTGCCCACCCACTGTTTCTCCTTCTGCATCAGAATATGAACCACCCATCATCGCCTCTTCCTCTTCTTCTTCCTCCTCTAATGGATATTCTGTGTGCGCACCGGCGCTGTCTGCAGTCATATCTTGAGCATTGTCCTCAAGTCTTACCAACTGCTCAACCGGATTCATATACCCTTCATCTGTTGACATCGTTTCACGTAGATTCTGGCTACTAAAGTCATAACCGCTCTCAAAGTTTGGAGTCCTGATGCTAGGACCTGCACTTTGAAAGTTCGGAGTCCTGAAGCTAGGACCTGCACTTTGAAAGTTTGGAGTGCTACAACTAGGACCTTCATTTACATGAACTTCTGACAGATTGTTGTATCTTCCGTACGACTCCGAGTAATGTGAGCTTCTTTGATATCCATCAAAATTGTGGCCGTAGTCTTCGTTTAAATTAAACGGGGACAAACAAGGGGACTCAACATTAAAGTTTTCGGGCCCTTGTGTCAGCAGTCGAACAAACGGTCCAGATTGTATCCTTTGCGGCACGGGTCTTAGAACATGATGGACCTTCTCGATATACACCTCAACACATCTTACTGCCGAAAACAATGAAGGAATATGAAGTACCTTATCTAATATCGAATCATCCACTATGGAAAGAGCCATGTAATTCATGACAGCTCCGTATTGGTTGACTGGAAATCTACAAGTGAATTTCAAATCGACAATTTCACCTTCACAGATTACTTTATGATATACCAACTGAACTAACTCAGACAGGGTTGTTCCGTGATTCACTTCTTGAATATCCTTAGCTGGAATATTGTATTTAACACCTCCTTCATTGTGATCCATTATCATACTACCCCCCCAATAAAATGCAATAAATGTTGACATCATATAAGGAAGAAAATTTTAGAGAAGAAACCACGAACAGATAAGAAGACAGAAGAATAGAAAGAAAGAAGAAGACGTAAAATATTGAGCAAAGAGAACGCAATGAGAAAGTCAGAAGATCCGTAATATACACAAACTTCCTAAAGTCGTTTTTACTAAAACCGACTTTAGGGTGGCAGACTGGCATTTGATTGACAACACTCTTATCACACAGAGTATTTGCCTTAAAATCGGTTTTACTAAAACCGACTTTAGAAGAAAGTCGTAATTAGTAAAAACGACTTTAAAATCGTTTTTGGTAAAACCGACTTTATGGTGACAAAAAGCTGCGTGATTGAACAACACTCTGAATCTCTGATGGTAGATGTCATTTCCTAAATAAGTCGTGTTTACCAAGGACGACTACTAAAGTCGGTATTAGTAAAACCGAGTTTTAGTTAAAGTCGTTTTTGGTAATGACGACTGTATATAATCGTTTTTACTAAAACCGACTTTTTATAAGTCGTTATTTGTAAAGACGACTTATAGCCATTTTTCTTTTTTCCAGAAAATACTATTTTCTCGTAGAAAATAAAAAAAGGATTTACTTAAAATCGGTATTACTAAAACCGATTTTAAATATAAACTCGTTTTTACTAAAAACGACTCTATAAAGTCGTTATCCGTAAAAACGATTTACTCTGTTTATGTCTTTAAGTTTCAAAACACCCCGGTTTAATAATTAAGTATTAAATTAACAATTTTTTTGGAAACAACTCCTTTTTAAATGCGTTTGGGTTTGTTATTTAATTGGGGTTTGGGCTTCGTTAATTTAAAGTGAGTTGTTGCCTGTGGGTCGGGCTTAATTGAAAGTATATGGGTGCGTTTGATAAAACTGAAAATTAAGTGCTGAAAATTAAGTGCTGAATTTTAAGTACTGAAAATTTTAAGTTATTGAATTTGTAATACTGAAAACAGTGCTTCAACTACTGAAATAGAATGCATTCAGTGATTATTTTCAGTAGAAATTATTCACTTAAAGTTTTCAGTGGTTTTTTGGCTGCTTTTTCAATTAAGTGATAAGTTATCAAACGCACTGAAAAAGAGTAAGTGCTGAATCTTTTCATTTTCATCACTTAATTGGGTTATCAAACATACCCTATGTGTTAATTATGCTAGCGGTGAGGGCACGCGTGTCGCATGTGCAACACAATATTGTATTTGTTGTATATTTATAATCTTACCAATAAAAAGTATTTTGATACTTAAGTGAAGAGTAATTTTGACACTAAAAAAAAAAAATTAGTTCTATGCTTCCCAAACAAATAGTAACACAAATAATAGTTGAATAGGGGAGGAAAATAGTGACAATGCTTTTAAAAAACCCACCTAACTTCGATTTTTTTTTAAAGGAATATGTCCTCCTTTTCCATTGACCCTTATAACAAATTACAAAATTAGTGAACACTTGATCCTTTTCATATAATCTATTCAGTGTTGACATATCATTATCATCTTTCCTGTTTGTTTGTAAAATAAATTTTCCCCTCAATTTATTAGTTCTATATATATATTCTCAAAAAAAAATAAAATAGATAAAACAATAATTTAAGGAACATGGGATTTTGTAAAACTCAACACAATCTATTTTGGTGACTAACGACTTGCGCAAATAGTTAACTTACCGATAACAATTTTGGTTACAATTGGATAATTTTTTCACTAACCCCAGGATTATGCATTATCTCAACATCTTACTGTGTTCACTTTTCTTCTTTCTTTTTGTTGAATATCTCAACATCGTCCTGTTACAATCAATACTTTGTTTTTATGAAGAAAAAAAATGATGAAGAAGAAAAATTCTAAGTAAAATTTATTAAGAGAACTGATGAGTTATAAAAGTAAATTATAACTCAAAGTTGTAATGATATTTAGAAGAGACTTGCCATCTTCAGGAGATCCTTCAATCTGCCACCACAAGAAATGACAATATATGGCAATATATGTATGTGTATATACATATATATGTATACAAATATGTGGGGAGCTCAGAATCAATATTAGAGCCTTAGAGGTGCAATTGGGAAATGTGACATTTTGATAAATATTCCACATGAGAATTGTGATTTCTTTTTTATTTGGTCGGAAGAATTGTGATCTTTGATAATTGAATTGAAATTCTCAACGAAAGAACTGAGTAGAGAAAAGGTAGAGGCGGAAACATGTTTCTTTTTTTTGCTGATGATACGTAATAATTAAGTATCTTCCACTTTGAGTGTTTTCAGCAACAAAAAAAAAACTACTCCCTCCGTCCCATTTTATGTGTCCCTTTTTGGGAATCCAACTATTTAAGGGGACAAAAAGAATCTACACCTACTTTCCACAATTGCCCATAATCATTGCACTTTCTTTTTTGTTTTGTTTTGGTATTGGTTGTAAGGAAGGGTAATTTGGGAAACTAAGTAAAATTTACATACTAATTTAAGAAAGTGGACAATAATTTTGGGACAAACCAAAATAGAAAGGGGGACACATAAAATGGGACGGAGGGAGTACCATTTTTAATGTGAGGCAGTTGCAGGGAGTTTTAGGGGTAGTCTTTTTAAAGTGGTTGAGGTTTTGGCAAATTACTTTTAGATATCCCTGTAGTGATATTTTAGATGAGAGATTTTATGGTTAAATCGTAAATATGTGTTATAAACCTAAACTTTTTGGTACCCCTACCTTTAGCATTATAGAATAGTATAGATAATCTAGTTAATTGCCAATTTTTTTTTTTTTAAATAGCAAATTAGCATCAAATGTTTTTAAATTTACTTATAAACCCCAGATCTTTTGAACTTATGTATTGCATAGTCGTTTTACCTTTTACTCATTTGAGTTGCTCTTAGCTAATTTGAGTAGCGAAGAAAGCTTAGTTCCACTTCCATCCAAATGAATTGAACAAGAACCGTATCTAATAATATATACTCACATCAACGTTCCTTATTAGTTCTAATCAGAGTAGGGGGTGTTTCGGCCGGAACGGATCGGAATACCACCTTTCGGTTGAAAAAAAATTTAAATTAAATAGGTGTTCTGATTTCTGTTCCAATATTTTTTTAATTTCATTTTCCTTTTCGATTCCGGAATTTCAGAAGTTTTTGGAAATTTTCGGAATCAAAATTCTTCGTAAAATTAAAAAAAAAAAATTCATAATTTTCGGAATTAGAATCGGAAATTTTCATTTTTTGGATTTTTGAAATACAAATACTATTGAAAAGGGTAAGTCTTGCTTTTATATAGAGTTCTCTACTCTCTTCTTTATCTTCTTATTCGATGTGGGACAAACAAGTCCATATTCTTCCAACTTTTCGGAAAAATCTTCAAATTATTTAAAAAAAATCAAAATTCGGAAGTCAATTTTTGGTGCCAAAATTGGGAATTTTCGGATCGAAATCGGTCGGAATCAGAATTTTCATTCCAAATGGCACCCCTAAGTCAGAGGGAGTCGCCAAACCCAACTCTTTTCCGCTTAAAAAAAAGGGTAACAAATCTTTAGAAAAATGGTTCCAAATCTAAATTCATTCGCCGCCACCAAACCCAACTCTTTTTCACTGAAAAAAGGGTAACGAAACTAAGAAAAATGGTTCCAATGCTGAATTCATTCGCCAAAATTGGGAAGAAGGAGAGAGAAAGTTCATGAGAAGATGAATATTCTGGGTTGGGGTACTTCTTGTCTATTTAGGTCTAAATTGGGCTGGGCTTGGCTTACTACAGATTAGTTTAGTATGAGTTGAGCTTTATTAGTATTAGCGTTAATGGGTGTTGGTTTAAACTTTAACTAAACGTTGGGCCATGTTGGAATAAATATCGTACTTGGTACGCATGAGCTTGGCGTCAGTTACTTCCCCTTTCTGAGAAAATAATTCTCTAAGGCGGTCCTCCGCAACGTACTTTGGCAAATTCTTCACACATATTCTAGACCTGATTTATCTTCTTCTTTTATTGTTTAAGAGAAAGAGAGAAGAAAATTTAGTATGTATATAGATAGCTTACTAGCTTATTTGAGTAACGAAGAAAGTTTAGTTCCATTCCATCCAAGTTAATTGAAGTGTATAATAATAATAATAATAATAATAATAATAATAATAATAATATATACTCACATCGACGTTCCTTATTAGTTCTAGTTAGAGGGACTGGGAGTCGCCAAACCCAATTATTTTTTGCTTAAAAAAAAAGGTATCAAAACTCAGTAAAATGGCTCCAAAGCTGAATTCATTCGCCAAAATAAGGAAGAATAAGAGAAAACGTTCATGAGAAGATGAATATTCTGGGTTGGGGTTCTTCTTGTCTAGTTAGGTCTAAATTGGGCTAGGCTTGGCTAACTATGGTTAGTTTAGTATGAGTTGGGCTTTATTAGTGTTAGCTTTAATGGGTGTTGAGTTTATGTAATACCTGTAAAATCACCATATTTAAAAAAAAAATATTTGAGAAAGGTCCGGAATCAGGGTTCAGTATGATGACGATTGATTACTTGACACACCGGCGACCATTTATTATTGTGAATGCTTAATTGGTGTTATGAATCATTAAATACTCCAATTGCATGATTAGCATGCATTCACTGAGCGAAAGCTTAGTCGATTTTGTGGCAAATGACCATGCAAGTTTGGAAGAGCATCACAGTGAGGAACACTGAGCTACGGGGTTCCCGAATGGCTCAAGTTTATGTTTCTTCGTTAGGAATACTGGTTTTGGGTGTATTCAGTTGGATGGGGAGTTTAGTTGTAAAATTGGTAAGTATAAACTCATGCAATTATGTTTAGGAATTGAGACTAATTAGTCCGTGGACCATGTAATAATTTTGCTTAATCTTGTATCCGACCTTTCATAATCTTTCAAATGATTTGGACATTTTTGGAATTCAGTGGGTGTTAATTAGAGTGAGTTTGGATTGTGTAATTTGGTTATAAGCTGATAGTTGATAGTATTTCGAAATAGGGTTTCTGCAGAATAGGTGCTGCTCGGGATAATCCAGTCGACTGGATTGCTACTGGATTGCTCCACCAGTCGACTGGATCATGCTTTTAAAGGGGGCTCATTGGAGGCTTTTGTTCAGTCGACCGGGGATTGCAAAACTCAGTCGACTGGACCCAGCCAGTCGACCAGATTGATTTCTTCCAAAACATCATCTCTGTAAACCAGAACTGGTCGATCAAACACCTGACTAGTCGACTGGATTTGAGACTTTTTTTTTATATGGTGTTTTTACTCAGTAATTAATGGAAGATTATTTTTAACCACATTATTAATTGATGTTTTGGCTTGGTTAATCATTTGTTACACGGTTCTAATATGCACGTAGCGGGTTGGGGTGTGACAGTATGTGTCTGTGTCTGTATGTATGTGTGTATATACATTGTGTGTCTGTGTGTATGTGTATATACATTGTGTATGTGTGCGCGCGTGTGTGTTTGTGTGTGCATGCGCATGTGTCTGTGTAATAGAGAGAGATATTACCTATGAGATTCGCAGAGAGAGATCTCGCCTAGGGCACACTATCGTCGCAGAGAAAGAGAGAGAGTAGAAGAGAAAATCTGAATCTTTTGGGGGAGGAAAAAGAAGAAGGGATGGGTCTGTTATGTAAGCCAGAAGTCGCTATTTCAAGTAGCGACTTCTGCTTTTGCACTGAAGTTGTTAATTGAAGTTGCGAGTTCTACTTTTTCAATGAACTCGGTACTTGAAGTAACTGACTTCTACTTAGGTTGTGAAGTCGTTATTTGAAGTAGTGTCTTCTTGTCATAAATTTTTGGCCGAAATCGCTAGTTGATATAACGGTTTTTTAAAAAGTGACGAATTTAAAAAATAAATAAAGATACATTCACCCTCATATTGATGTTGCGGATAAAAATTCTCAAAACAAGTGAGGAAATATTTATAGTTTCATTTTAAAAAATGAACTATTTATAGTGGGAGAGAGAGAGGCCTTCGAGTGAGTGTGGTGTACTGTGGAAGAAGGAGAAGAAAAGAAATGTCGGAGTCGGAGTCAATTGGTTGGTCGAATGGGGGATCCTCGTCATCATCGGACTCGGTGGAGCAAAAAGAGGAACATGAAGAAGAAGAAGAAGAAGAAGAAGAAGAGGAGAAACAACCTCCGTGGCATTCATATATATCAGAGGATCTGCCTCGCACTATCGTTCAATCCACTGACTCAGCCATTCGCTCTGCCCGTTCTCTCCAACACAACTCTTCCACCCATCTTCGCTCTCTCCATGTAATACATATATATATATATCATCTTGCTCATCTTTCTTGTTGTTTATTTATTTATTTATATTACTACTACCTTTATAGGAGACTGTTGCCCAGTTTGTGGTTTTAGGGTTGTTTCATTTGTATGCTCTCACTCGTTTTTTTCTTTGCAATCTCTACTAGATTTTTGACGTTCACTTCTTCGTGCTACAGATGAATAACATTCAAAAAGAAAAAGAAAAGAAAAGAAAAGAAAAGGAAAAATGATAAATTTTCCTATAATTGGTGATCTGATCTCTACAAAAACAAAAATCTATGTGGTTGAGAAAATCTTTTGGTATGGTGCAAGTGTACAACCACTCCCATAACCAAAGTGAACTTTGGCACTAGGCCCTATCATATGATAATCAGCTATAAAGAGCCTCACGGTTTGTTGCTAATTGCACGTCAACAATCTCTGGTATTCCATTCTCCTTTAAAAAAAAAAAAATCATTTCTTAGGTTTCTGCATGTGATCTTCGTCCACAAAATTGTAAGTTTCCAAAAACCATATATCCACAACCACTTTGCTAGCAAGGCATGATTGAAACTCGTTAAGCCTTGTTCCTTTATGATTTTGCAAATTTTGTCCCATGTTACTAGGTGGTACTTGAACTCTCCCCTAACCCCCCCACCCCCACCCTCAAAAAGTCTTTTTGGACTTTGTCAATTCTCTTTCGGACTGGTCTAGGCATAGGAAAATAGTGAGAGGGTTAGCTGGTGTGCTTTTGATACTGGTAAGACGACCACCTTTGGATGAGTATTGCTTCTTCCAACCTGCTAATCTTTTCTCAACTCTCTCTACCATAACTTTCTTGATGTTCAATTTCCTCGAATGAGCACCTAGCGGAAAACCAAGGTATGTCACCCATTGTGCACCCCCAAGATGCCCGCTAAGGAATTAAAGCACAACAAACATTAACAGCCAATGTATTAGCATTGAGCTCAGCATGGAGTATATCTAGAGCATTTGAGGTGTCTTTGGGATTTAGCTTGCGATTATCTTGAGTAAGCGTCAAAGATGATAAAGAAATGGGCCGACAGGAAGATATGAAAGTTGGAATTCCTAGCCTTGTATCACTTGGAGTTACTGCCGAATATGAAGATTCATTAGGTTTTCCACGTCAACAACTTAAAGCCTTAGCATGCCGACCTGTACGACACAAACTGGGGAGAATCTCATTGAACAGTGCCTCATGTCTTGACTTCATTCGACAATGATGTGGACGAAATACTTGTAGAAAGGGAAGTACAAAGAGCACGAGCGTGATGAGCTTAAGTTAGGGAGAATGTCTTCGCTTGGAATTTCGTCAGGCACATGATTTGCAAGACAGTTCATTGAACATGTTGCGTTCACTCGTTCTTGTCGAATATTCTCTAGTTTCCTAAAGGAGCTTATATAATTTTATAGAAAATTCTAGAATATGGGGAGTTTTATAAATAATTAGATATTTCCTATGTTTTCTAGAGTCGTCCGATCAAAACGATCTAGACCATCATAAAAGCGTGAGACCTTCATCTGGCCAGACCATCCGAGCTAGGTAGCACCAGTGCGAGTGCGGGGAATCGGGTACGGGGATTAGGGCCGGCCTTGGGGGAAAGCCGGCAAAGCGGCCGCTTTGGGCCCCCAGATATTAAGCTAATTTAAGGGCCCCATTTTTGGTACTAACTTTGCATTTCTATATTGGGCCCTTATAAAAAACTTATTATAATCTATTCTAATAAAGGCCCCAACCCAAACTAAAATGACCCAAAATTTTCACATATAAAACTACAAAGCTAAGCCCAAACAAACCCTCTAGAATAAGATTATATTTTTTTGCTGGAGAGAATAAGACTATCATTTATTTTACTATTAAAAAAAGACTCATTGATCAACTCATAGTGTGATACACTTTAAAAATAAATTAATAAATTAATAAATAAATAAATCAGTGTACTGAAAAAATGTAAGAAAATTAGGTTTTTCTCAATTTCCCAAATTCCTTTTAGTTTTAGACTAAACAAACCCTCCAGTTGTAAGTTGTTTTCAATTTATAGCTTGGTTTCAAATTATTGGTTGTTCAAATAAGTATTTAATTATGCTGCAAGTTGTTAGAACATTTTGCAATGTGACATTGAAAATCAATATATACACATAATTTTGTATATGTAGACTTCAAAAAAAATAGTCGGGGGCGCTACCTCCAAACGCCCGTATAGCCTCGGGCCCAATTTTAAAAGTTCGCTTTGGGCCCCCTAAAGCTCAGGGCCGGCCCTGACGGGGATGCGGGTGCGAGAGATTCGGTAATTTTCCAAAAAAAGATGCGTGTGCGGGGGGAGTACTCGGATAAAATAGTAAAAATATATTTTTATATAATAGTGTATACAAATTATTTTATAACTATTAATGCATTAGTATATATCCTAGATAATTGCTATTATTTCTCTTTTAAGCCCCCAAAGTTTTCAAAATTGCATGAAGAACTTGGATTTTTTTTCTTCAAAAGAACGCTACAAAAAAGCTCCGGCCACACTCCAAAAGAACTCAAAGAATCACGTACTAGGTGCGCACTAAGTGCGGTGGCCTTTTCGAAGAGTCCGTGCTTCATAGCATCCGAGAGAGCAAGGAATTGCCTTCTTCCTACAAACACTTTTTAGTGCTCTAGTTCTCCTCTTCTCCAACAACACAAGTGTTAGTAGTAGGCTTACTTAGATTGCAATAGTGAGGTGCAACCGTACAATTCTAAGTGCCGCTTGGGTTGTGGGTGGAAAACATTAAGCCCGCGACACTAAGCAGACGTTGATATTAAAATATTAACCAACCCCATCGGGCGGCCATCATTTCTCTTGTTCCCTCCCTCCCTCCCTCCCTCTATCTCTCTCGTGTTGTTTAGTTACAAAAGTTGATTCATAATCTAGAGCCATTCTCCTTCTCTTTGGGACTATAACATAAAATACCTAAATGTTTGAGCTATAAAATTTCTACCAAATTGGTTTTCCTAAAATCCTGCAGTGTATCTCCTGTAAAACCAAGCAAACTTCACCCTTCAATGGACAAAAGATACCCACCTTTTTTCTACTTTGAAACCGCAAACCTGTGACCTCTGTTAAGCACACCAAATAATGTAATGCAGGCAGCATATTTTAGTTTTTATGCCCCAAGTCAGGTTGAGATAGAAGCTGGTAGGAGATTGTTCTCTGCACTTGCTGTGCCACCACTGAATTTCGGTGAAATCATGGTATATACGTAAAGAGGGAATGGCTAGAAAAGTGAGGAGGTCTTATTTATCAAAATTCTTAGTGGGCCTAGTGTCAAGGAATGTGTTGGAATATATTGGTCAAACCCAATCACGGGTTTTTAGGAATAGATTAATTCTGATTGATTGTAATTTGTCTATGATTGATTGTAATTTGTCTATTTCCTTTCTTTTTCTTTCCTTTTTTGGTTTCCTTAGTTTGTATATAAACCTATACATATTGGATGAATGATATAGAAAAATATTATTCCTCTCATCTCTTTCCTCTTGGTATCAGAGCTAAACCTAGGCTCCCTCTTCCCACAACCTCACCAGCCGCACCACCTCCACTCTCGGCGCAACCCTCCCAGCCACCACCACCCCTCGCCGCAAGCCCCCAGCCCCCCTCCACCTCTCGGCGACCCTCCCTAGCCCCTCCACCCTTCGCCGCAAGCCCTCAGCTCCTCACAGCCCTCGCCGACACTTGTCGGCCCTCTATTCATCAGCGGCAGCTTGTCCTGCTGCCGCCTGCCCCTCCGTGGGCCTCTTTCGCATCCGTGTGATGCAGTAGAGCCTTAGTGCTCTTCTCCTCCTTTTGCTTCCGATTCTCTATAATTCTGTTGGCTTTTATCCGGATTCAAACATTCCAATATGATTGACGGTAAGGACACTGCTACACCTGTACGCCCAGATCTGTCGCTCTCCCAACACACCCCTGCTCATAGGGTTACGAGCGTGTTGTTGAATGGAAGGAACTTCGCTGCTTGGTCCCGTTCTTTTCGTCTTTATCTCGGAGGACGTGGCAAGTCTGGGTGGATATTGGGTACTGAACCGAAGCCGGCAATTTCTGATCCCACATTTGCACAGTGGGATATTGACAACTGTACCATATTAGGGTGGTTGTTTAACTCTATGGAGGATCGGATCTATTATATGTTCATGTTTCATGACACCGTTCACAATCTGTGGACCTCTTTGACTCAGATGTATGCCCATGAGTGCAATGACTCCCGTATCTTTGAGCTTTATCAGGAGATTGCCCACGCATCTCAGCTTACATTGGGTCTTTCCGTTGCTGATTATTTTGGCTATCTTCAATCACGTTGGGAGGAGTTGGCTCAGTATGAGCCCCTTAGTGAGTTTCCACCCGAGGCAGCCACCATTGCTCTTCGACGTCTTAATCGCCAGCACACATATCAGTTCCTGATGGGTTTAAAGCCTGAGTTCGAATCTCTTCGTACACAGATTTTAAATACCTCACCTTTGCCCTCTTTATTTGAGGCCTTTGCCACTCTTGATGGTGATGAGCGTCGTCGACGCTTAATATCTCCTGCTTTACTTGAGCCATCCCCAGTGCCGGACCAGATGGCTCTTGCTGCCCCGTCTGGACCTTTCACCCGTCCTCCTGGTTCTGGTAATCGCCCATTCTGCACTCACTGTGGTATTCTTGGTCATGTCAAGGACCGTTGCTTCAAGCTTCATCCTGAACTTCGGGAGAAGCCTCCTCGCAATAAAGGAAAGGTCCCAGCTCGCACTGCTGCTATTGTTGAAACAGCACCTACTCCGGATCTTCTCCAGCTACAGACTCAGATTGGTCAACTTCAGTCTCAATTGGGATCTTTACTTCAGCAAGGTTCTCAATCTGGCACTGCTCCCACTGCTACTCTGGCCTCAGGTACATCTTCTACTGCACTCCATGTTGGGTCTAGCAACCCATCTTGGATTCTGGATTCCGGTGCCAGTGATCATATGACTGGTAAGTTGTCTTTATTTTCCTCCTCTCTGGTCCCCATCTCCCAGTCTGCCCGGATTGCTGATGGGTCTACTATCTTTGTAAAAAGTAAAGGCGATATTTGTCTGTCTCCAAGTATCACTTTATCTTCTGTTCTTCATGTCCTTACATTTCCTTATAATCTTCTCTCAGTTAATCGTCTTGCCAAATCTCTCAATTGTGCAGTTGTGTTCTTACCTGATTGTTGTCTCTTGCAGGACCGGATTTCGAAGAAGATTTTTGGCAAGGGATATGAGCGGGATGGCCTCTACTACTTCGGTGATCCACCTGGCGGGAGTTTAAGTTTGTCGTCTTCGAGTCTTCAGGCATCAGTTTTGCCTGATTCAGAGTCATCTAAGTCGTCTAGTTTTTCTTTTGAGTCAATAACCTTGTGGCATGCCCGCTTGGGCCATGCTAACTTTAATTATCTTTGTCAACTTTTCCCGAAATTAAATAAAGCCTGCCAGAAATTTAAATTTAGTTGTGTGGTGTGTGAATTATCTAAACATACTCGTTCTCAGTATATACCTCGTATGCATCGTGCTCCCTCGATGTTTGATATTATTCATACTGATGTATGGGGTCCTTCCCCAGTTACTGCTATCTCTGGACACCGTTATTATGTTACATTCATTGATGACTACACTAGGTGCACATGGGTTTATTTGCTTAAAAAGAAATCTGAAGTGTTTTCCTTGTTCTCTAATTTTTTGCAAATGATTAAAACTCAATTTAGCACAGTGGTCCGTCATTTGCGTTCTGATAATGGCAGGGAATATATTACTAATGAATTTAATAAGCATGGCATTCTCCAAGAACTCACTTGTCCTTATACTCCAGAACAGAATGGTGTGGCGGAACGAAAGAACCGCTCCATCATGTCTGTTGTTCGGTGTCTTCTTTGCGGGATGAATGTACCCAAATACTTCTGGCATTTAGCTGTTCTTACTGCCACTTTCCTTCTCAATCGAACTCCCAGTTGTGTCCTCCAGGGCAAAGCACCAATGCAACTGCTACATCCCGACAAAACTCTCTTCCCTATTTTACCCCGTGTGTTTGGTTGTACCTGTTTTGTCCAGAATCGCAGTCCCACTCGGACCAAATTAGACAATAAAGCTGTCCGCTGCATCTTCCTTGGCTATTCTCCTATGTCCAAAGGTTATCGGTGTTATGACCCAGTCACCCGTCATATGTATCATTCTATGGATGTTACGTTTCTGGAGGATACTCCATTTTTTGCAGGTTCTCAGCCTGTCTCTACTCCTTCTCCAGATGCCTTATCCGGAAATGTTGAGTTGCTTTCGCGTCCGGTTCCTCTGTTTGAACCATCTCTGGAGACTTCCTCCTCCCTTCCTCCGGTCATTATCACCGCTCCCACTCAGGTGTATTCTCGCCGGCCTCCTGCTCAGACTCCACTTCCAAGATCTTCGAAGGAATCTGGTAATGCTTCTACTCCTTTACCTACTAGACAATCCACCCGGTTTCGCCGTCCCCCTAACCGTTATGGTTTCTCTGCTAGTACTAATCATCCTATTGCTCAGTATGTGTCTTACCAGGGCCTTTCACACTCCTATTGCTCTTTTCTTAGTCAGGTTGATTCCACATCCATCCCTCGGTCTGTCTCTGAGGCACTTCAGGATCCACAGTGGGTAGCTGCCATGACTTTGGAAATGGATGCACTTCAACGTAACCAGACTTGGGAACTTGTGTCTTTACCCCCAGGTGAGAAAACAGTTGGGTGCAAGTGGGTTTTCACTATTAAATATCAGGCTGATGGTACTATTGAGCGATATAAGGCCCGTCTTGTGGCTAAGGGCTTTACTCAGATTCCCGGGAAAGACTTCAGTGCTACCTTTGCTCCTGTAGCAAAATTGACTTCAATTCGTCTTATTATCTCACTAGCTGCCTCTTACTCTTGGCCCTTGCACCAAATGGATGTAAAAAATGCTTTCTTAAATGGGGATTTGGATGAAATTATCTATATGGATCCTCCACCTGGTTTTCGCGCTGAGGGGGAGTATTCAGGGAAGGTATGTCGTCTCCGGAAATCATTATATGGACTTAAGCAATCTCCTCGAGCTTGGTTCAACCGGTTCAGTGATGTTATCTTATCTTTAGGTTTCACCCGGTGCCATTCTGATCATACTTGTTTTACGCATCGTCGAGCTGATGGACGGACAGTTATTATACTGGTGTATGTAGACGATATTATTATTACAGGGGATGATGTTTCAGGTATTACTAAAGTCAAGAAGGCCCTTAGTCAATCTTTCGATGTTAAGGACTTGGGTTCCCTTCGATATTTTCTCGGGATAGAAGTTGCTCGCTCTCGTCAGGGAATCTCACTCTCTCAACGAAAATATACTCTGGATCTTCTGCAAGATACAGGTATGATGGGGTGTCGTCCTGCCTCCACCCCCATGGATCCCAATCTTAAGTTGTCCACTGAGTCTGGGGAACTTCTTCCTGATGCTTCGGTATATCAGCGGCTTGTTGGTCGTCTTATCTATTTGACCAACACTAGACCAGACATTACATTTGCTGTTAGTGTAGTGAGTCAATTTATGCATGCACCCCGATCATCTCACCTAGATGCTGTTCATCATATTCTGCGGTATCTCAAGACTTGTCCAGGTCTTGGATTATTTTACTCTGCAGGAACACAGTCTAGGGTGTCCTGCTTTACGGATGCAGACTATGCGGGATCTAAGAGTGATCGTCGGTCCACATCTGGGTTCTGCACGTTCTATGGAAATCATCTTATCTCATGGAAAAGCAAGAAGCAAGCTGTGGTTTCTCGTTCTTCAGCTGAGGCAGAGTATCGGGCCATGGCCCAGGGTACATGTGAACTTCTATGGGTACGTGCAATATTGAAAGAATTGGGTTTCCCAGTTAGTGGCTCCTCTACCTTATTCTGTGATAACAAGTCTGCTCTTATGCTTGCCTCTGACTCAGTTCTCCATGAACGTACGAAGCATATTGAAGTCGATGTTCACTTCATTAGAGAAAAAGTTCGATCTGGAATCATCGTCCCAGAATTTGTGCCTTCCACCAATCAAACTGCCGATATGTTTACAAAGTCGGTTGGTCCTTCACTTCTGCAGTCATCTTTAGTCAAGCTGGGTCTGATTAATATCTTTGCTCCAACTCCAGCTTGAGGGGGAGTGTTGGAATATATTGGTCAAACCCAATCACGAGTTTTTAGGAATAGATTAATTCTGATTGATTGTAATTTGTCTATGATTGATTGTAATTTGTCTATTTCCTTTCTTTTTCTTTCCTTTTTTGGTTTCCTTAGTTTGTATATAAACCTATACATATTGGATGAATGATATAGAAAAATATTATTCCTCTCATCTCTTTCCTCTGAATGCATAACTGGGAGTAGAAGAACGAGCACTTTGAAGTTTGACTGCTAACCTGATCAACTGGAGGTAGAAATCCATATGCTTATTGCAAATGATTACAACTTAAACTTAACTTTCTGATTGTGTATCCTGGAACCAGTCCAACATTTATGTAACTATCCATCCCAGCATTTGACCCCGAACGTTTTTTTTTCACACCAAAATGTAGTGATGTACAATCTCCTACTTGAATACAATTGCCCTTTTTGCTAAAAATGATTCTTTTCAAATATCCCTGGTGTCAGTTAGAGCTTTTATCATTGCCATGCTATCACCCTATTCTATCTTCACTAGGTTTGAGCACCTCCAACAGAGTACCACATTGGACATACCTTTATTTCGTAGTGATCTTATCGAAAAAAATTATTAGAACTATAAGAAAGGCTCTGACATGCACAAGGTATTCCTTTAGGGAATCCTGAGATTTACTCCTCGCTAGAGTCGAACTAACTCAGCTTCCTTTGGCTGAACTGAGCTCATTTCTGTTTTAATCTTCTTATAGTTCACTTCTTTTATGCTTCAGCCTATCAATTGAGCCAAATATAGGGGCATACCATGGGAAGTTACTTTGGTACTTGGTCATGGTGCGACTCTCATGTTATATTATTATCTCTCAATCGGTTTCTCAGATCTGTTGTCTTGGTGGCCTAGGTTAAGGTTCACGAAAATTTGTCTTGCTTGGTGAGACGTTGAGCATTGGCGGTCTCATGCAAACTGGATTTTTTTTTTGGAGATATGGAGATTCTTCTGTCCTCTTGGAGACATTGTGTTGCTTTTCCATGTACTTCATCATGTTAGAGTTATTTTATTGTTATGCTGTGTTTTGTTATAAGTCCAAGGACCTAGTTGTAATATTTGTTTTTTTTACTTCTTCTTTATGTTTAATATAAAAGGTTCTAGCTTAGTATTAGAACCTAAGCTTTTTCCCAAATAATGTTTTCTATCATGGTATCAAGAGCCAAACCCTAACCTACCTCCTTTCCATTCAACCCATCACCACCGAACCACCATCCAGCCCCACCTAGCCCTAGCTGACCACTACCCAGCCCTAACCTAGCCCAGCTGCTACCCACAAACCACCCCCCCATCCCACCGCAGCCCCTGGACCACCACTAGGCCCAGCCGGCAACCTCTCTTCCCTCTCCAAGGCTGCGCCGATCCTCACCAGGACCCCACCCTTCCCCCACCCTGGCTTGACAACCTCCGGCTAGCCCCCCCTTCCCTTTGCCGACACCTCCCCCCCATCACCATTCTGGTCCTCTTATTTGGCGGTTTTGATCAGGGGTTCTAACCCTAGTTTTTTTACCTCCTTGGTCCACTCTTAATGGACCCTTGATCAGTTTTTGTTGTTCCTGAGATATCTCATCTCCTTCGTCTTCCTTCATATTGTGCGGGTTTTCCATTCGGGGCACTGAATCATGACTGATCTTGACAAACCCACGGCAACCACTGTTCAGACTGTTGTTACCCCCTTGGATCCCAATATCAAAATTACTACCGTTCCATTCAATGGCCAAAATTATTTGAAATGGTCTCAGGCGGTAGAACTCTATCTGAAGGCACGAGGGAAGATGTGACATCTTGATGGGCGTGTTACTGTCCCGTCCACTACTGATCCTGGATATGATAAATGGGAGATTGAGAACTCCATTATCATGTCTTGGCTCATCAACTCCATGGTCCTTGAGATTGGTGAGAGTTTTTATCGCATGAAGACAGCTAGGGCCATTTCGGACACAGTTGCCTCCACATTCTCTCGTCGGGGGAACTATGCTCAGGAGGTTGAGCTGCTCCGCTCCATTGAGCTCTCGGAGCAGGGTGATATGACCGCCACTCAATACTACACCTCACTTGCTACTTGTTGGGATCATCTTGATCTATGTTACATGGACTCTTCAAAGTGTCCGGAGGACATGGGTATGGATGCCATATCCGACACAGGTACTTCGCCTTTCTTGGCTGAAACTTATACTAAACTATACTAGAAGGATCCTACCCAAGTGTCATACCCATGTTCGCAAAGAGTCGTGTCAACACGGGTACTGCACCTATTTAAAAGAGTCCATGTAACATAGGTCTTGATGTAACATAGGTCTTGATCACCTACACTCCTTTCAGCCGGCTTGTACTACTGATGTAGAGGAGTACAGGAAATTTCTGGAAAGGCAACGGGTCTTTAAGTTCCTTCAAGGGCTTCATTCCGATTATGATCCTGTTCGTAGTCGGGTTCTTGGGATGGACACTCTGCCTCCTTTTCAGGAGGCCTTTGCTTATGTTCAGAATGAAGAGAGTCATCGTTCTGTAATGCTTCCACCTGCTTCAACTGAGCGCTCTGCACTTATTCTTTCCCGCCAAGAGAAGGGACCCAGCAACCTACTCCTCCAGACCGCCCTGTCGTGATTTGTGATTATTGTCATCGGCCCCATCATACTCGGGCCAATTGTTGGAGCCTCCATGGTCGTCCCCCTAGAGCTCGGGGAGGTCATGGAGGTAGAGGAGGTGGTACTCATGCTCATAATGCCACTACTGATACTGAGACTCTACCTAGTGTTGATACTGCCTCTGTTTATGCTCAGGGCCCGTTATCTCCTGCCTAGCTCGACGCTCTCAGGAATTTGATGACCCGGTGTACTTCATCATCAGCTGCTAGTACCTCATCCTCCTTTGCACAATCAGGTAACATAGTCGTGCCGGCAAGCGCTTTCATTTCTCTCTCTTCATCTCATTGGATTATAGATTTGTGTGCGTCGGACCATATGTCTTGTTCCTCGAACTTGTTTTGTGATTATAAGCCCTGCCCAGTTCAGGATAGAGTTCGCATTGCCGATGGAACCTTTTCCTCTGTCTCGGGGAAAGGTCTTACGTATCACTCTTTCTTTACCGCCGACTTCCGTTTTATATATCCCTAGTTTCTCTCATAATCTTTTATCCTTAAGTCGTATCACTCGTGATTTGAATTGTTGTGTAACTTTTTTCCCTTCTCATTGTGTCTTTCAAGATCTTATCACGAAGAGGGTGATTGGCAATGGTAGAGAGACACAGGGACTTTACATACTGGACGAGGGAGAGAAATTTCTGGATGAGGGAGAAAAGATTGCTGATCATACTGTCGTTATGAAGAATAAAGCAGATGATTTAGTGCTTTGGCATAGGAGACTCGGGCATCCATCTTTTTCTTTACTTAAATATATGTTTCCTTCTCTTGTTAAACAAACTAGTACTTCAAACTCCATTGGTTTTTGTGATGCTTGTGAACTTGGGAAACATTTTTGAGCTCCCCGTAATATTAAAAAGTTATGTTCCTTTTGCTTTAATACACTCTGATGTTTGGGGTCCTTCTCGGACTGTGTCCTTGAAAGGTCATAGTGTTGAAACATTAGTTTTGGGAAGCTTAGGGTTGACAATGTGTCACACCCTCTTTATATTATCATAAAACAGAGAAAAGAATATTACAATGGGAACCCAACATAATAAACCAAACCAAACCAAACCAAACCAAACCAAGCCTTGTGTCCTAATCAATTGGGGTCGGCTGTATGAATCCTTTTTCTCCATTCTGCACGATCAAGAGCTATATGCTCATTAAATTATATAAATTCATATCTTGTTGCACTACATATTCCCAAGTCAGTCTAGGTTTACCTCTCCCTCTAACCATTCCAGGCACTACGATCTTATCACTCTTTCGCACAGGTGCATCTACAGGTCTTCGTTGCACATGGCCGAACCATCTAAACTAAATAATAAAGAGGTCTCCCCCTCAAGCTGGTAAAAAAATATCTCTCATGTCCAGCTTGCCTAGAATGGAGTGAAACGGTCGACTCCCAATCCCCTTGGTGAGAACATCTGCAACTTGATCACCAGTCTTCACAAAGGGAATACAAATAGTACCACTACTAAGATTTTCCTTAATGAAGTGACGATCAATCTCCACGTGCTTAGTTCGGTCATGCTGAACAGGATTATGAGCTATACTAATTGCAGACTTATAATCACAGTATAACTTCATAGAATCCAACTGTTCAAACTTCAAATCTCTTAACAGTGACTTAATCCACATGAGCTCACAGATACCTTGGGCCTTTACCCTGAACTCGGCTTCAGCACTAGACCTGGCTACTACATTTTGCTTCTTACTTCTCCAGGTAACCAGATTTCCCCCTAAGAAAGTACAATACCCGTAGTGGACCTCCGATCTGTAACTGAACCAGCCCAATCAGCGTCAGTATAAGCTTCAACCCTAAGATGATTATGCTTAGCAAAGTGTAATCCTTTCCCAGGAGCGGACTTTAAGTACCGAAGAATCCGAAAAACAGCATCCTGATGTGACTCTCGTGGAGAATGCATAAATTGGCTTACGACGCCAACAACAAATGCAATATTTGGACGAGTATGAGATAAGTAAATGAGTTTACCAACGAGTCTCTGATATCTCCCCCTGTCCACCATAGCTCTACTACTATCCTCAGTAAGCTTCTGATTAGATTCCATCGGTGTATCACACGCTTTGCTTCCAAGCATTCCTGTCTCTTTAAGTAAGTCCATAACATACTTCCTTTGGGAAATAAAGATTCCATCTTTAGACCGAGCAAGTTCAATGCCAAGGAAAAATCTTAATGATCCCAAATCTTTGATTTCAAATTCTGTGGCCAAGTAATTTTTTAACTTTCCCATTTCCTCCAAGTCATCACCTGTAAGGACAGTATCATCAACGTACACTATAAGAGCTGTAGTCTTACCTTCCAACGAGTATTTATGAACAAAGTGTGATCTACGTGACTTTGTTTAAAACCATATCGAAGCATAGCTTGTGAAAACCTCTCAAACCACGCTCTTGGGGATTGCTTTAGACCATTTAACGACTTCCTTAGTCTACGCACCTTTCCTTCACTCTTCGAGTCCTCAAAACCTGGTGGCACATCCATGTATACTTCTTCTTCCAAGTCACCGTGTAAAAATGCATTCTTCACATCAAATTGGTGAAGCGGCCAAATTCTAGATTTGCAGCAAGGGACAGAAGAATTCTGACTGAGTTCATTTTTGCAACTGGTGCGAAGGCCTCCTCATAGTTCACACCATAGGTTTGAGTGAAGCCCTTAGCCACCAACCGAGCTTTATAACGCTCAATAGAACCATCAACTCTGTGCTTCACTGTGTACACCCACTTGCACCCCACAGCCCGTTTTCCCTTAGGCAACGTTGTCAGTTCCCAAGTACCACTCTTATGAAGAGCTTTTATCTCTTCAATCATGGCCTGTTTCCACTTGGGGTTAGCAAGAGCTTCCTGAAAATGGTTAGGTACACATACAGAAGAAATTTTGAAAAGAAAGACTCTATAGGAAGGAGACAAGCGGGAGTAAGACACAAAGTTCGATATAGGATGTTGAGTACTAGACCTAACACCTTTACGAACTGCAATAGGAACATCTAAATCATCAAATTCAGGATTAGTAGTTTCAGAAATAGAATTAATAGAAGTAATAGAATCACTTGAATTACCTGAATCAGAGTCACTAGAGTCATTATCAATTAGAGAGAATGGCAGTGGCAGTGGCAGTGGCAGTGGAGGAGACGTAGCCTTTCCCTCTTTTGTCCCTCTCTTACTCCACGTCCCTCTAGAATAAACTAGCAACTCTTTGCCCTTTCCATTCTTCTCCGGCTCTCTCTCAACACTTTTCTCCATCATTGTCTCCCTCTCACCCCCTTTCTCCATCATTGTAGGTAACACAACAGGGCCCTCACCCCCAGACACCTCTTTTAACATACCTCTGCTCCCCCGGAAGAGGTAACTAGGAATCAAGAAAATAGAATTGAGACTCGAGAAACGTGACATCCATGGGCACAAACCACTTTCGAGACTGAGGATGATAGCATTTATACCCCTTCTGAGTAGGAGAATATCCGACGAAAACACATTTGATGGCACGAGCATCCAATTTTCCACGGGTAGGAGAATGGTTATGAACATAGCAAATACAACCGAACACTCGAGGAGGGATGGACAAAGGAGAAGATGCCGGAGAAAGTACTTCGAACAGTGACTTTTTATTTAGAACATTAGTGGGAAGACGATTAATGAGGTAAGCAGCGGTTAAGACTGCTTCACTCCAATAGGACCGAGGACATTGACAGAAAAAAGCAATGATCAAGCAACATCAAGGAGATGACGGTTCTTACGTTCTGCTACCCCATTCTGTTGAGGGGTGTCAGTACAAGTTGTCTGATGGACAATGCCCAGAGCGGAAAATAGTCTGCTAGACCAGAATGGATATATTCACCCCCATTATCTGAACGTAAGATCTTAACAACAGTCCCAAACTGTGTGCCTACCATTTTGTGAAAGTGCTTGAAAATCGTGAAAACTTCCCGTTTTTCTTTCATCATATATAACCAGGTTGTACGGGAAAAATCATCAATAAACGAAACAAACCATCGGTCACCCTTTAAAGACACAGTACGGGAAGGACCCCAAACATCAGTATGTATTAAATCAAATGGAAAAATACTTTTATTATTGCTAGGGGCAAAAGAAGCCCTATGATGTTTTCCTAGCTCACAAGCCTCACAAGAAAAACTAGAAACATCATTATTGGAAACAAAAGAAGGATACATATGTTTAAGTAGATAGACAGATGGATGTCCTAATCTCCTATGCCGAAGGCCTAAACCTTCAGCTTTATTCCTAGAAACAGTAGTGTAATGAGCTAGCTTCTCCCCTTCATTCAAAATGTAAAGCCCGTTCTCCTGTTTACCACTGCCAATCGTCCTCTTCGTGATAAGATCCTGAAAAACACAGTGAGACGGGAAGAAGGTTACACTACAATTTAAATCATGGGTAATACGACTCAAAGATAAGAGATTATGGGAGAAACTAGGAACATGCAACACAGAGGTTAGTGATAAAGAAGGAGTCACGTGAATTAAACCTTTCCCGGAAACTGAAGAGAATGTACCATCGGCAATTTTAACTTTTTCTTGACCTGAATAAGGCTTATAATCAGAAAACAAGTCAGAAGAATGAGACATGTGATCTGATGCACTGGAATCTATGATCCAAGGGAACGAAGAATGTGAAAGGAAATCTCTTACTGAAGTGACTGAATTACCTGATTGGGCAAAGGAAGATGAGGCACCAGTAGATGTAGAGAGCACAACGAGCCATAATATTTTTAAGTGTCTCAAACTCAGTGGTGGATAACGGTCCAATAGAAGAAGGCTCAACAGGAGTAACATCTGGTGCATCTGTAACCGCGGTATGATGGGCTCGGGCCTGACTACCACGACTTCCAGAGTACCTAGAACGACCCCCACGACCACGGCTACGACCACGAACACCTGGAGGACGACCAAGGAGTTGCCAGTATGATGTGGTCGAGAACAGTAGTCACAAAACTGTGTGCCCCTGTCCGAAGTACTAGACTCGGTCAATATCTATTTACCACGGACTAGCTTGGTGCCCTCAGATGGTGGAGTAGAAACTAAAGCGGACCTCTCAGTGATGGCGGGAGTAAGCATGGCAGAATGACGACTTTCCTCATTTTGCACATAAGCGAAACCTCTTGAAGGGATGGGAGATTGTCCATCCCAAGAACCCGACTACGGACAGAATCATAATCTGGATGAAGTCCCTGGAGGAACTTAAATACTCTTTGCTTCTCTAGGAGCTTTCGATAGCCTGCAGAATCAGTAGGACAAACGGGTTGATAGTCTTGTAAATGATCTACTCGGTTCCAACTAGTGGTCAGAAAGGTGAAGTATTGAGTCACAGTCATAGACCCTTGCTCTGAACGATCGATGGAGCGTGTCAGCTCAAATTCCTGAGCATAATTTCCTTTCCGTGAGTAGGTAGAAGCAACTGACTCCCAAATATCTCTAGCAGTCTTCATACCATAGTAGCCTTCACCAATTTCTGAAATCATGGAGTTAATCAACCAAGACATAATAAGGGAATTCTCAATTTTCCATTTATCATAGGTAGGCTCGGTTGTGTTAGGTGCCTGAATACGGCCATCAATATGACCCATCTTCCCTCGACTTGCAAGTAGAGAGCCACAGATTGTGACCAGGTAAGATAATTCTGGCCATTGAAAAGAGTGGTTGTAATCTTTAGGTTGGGATTGTCCAATGTAGCAATGACATGGCCATCACTTGGAGACGTTTTTGGATTCTCAGGACTCTTGATATCAGCCATGTTTCCAAAAAAAATACCCACACCAATCACGGGGAAACGTAGAAGATGAAGAAACACTTACACTCTAGAAACCAAGCATCAATGGGCCATAAGGCATCAACTAAAACTGGGAGATAAAAAAAACTTCAATCAAAATAGCACACTTGACTTGTGCTGGATAGCTCTGCCCCTAAGGGCTTGGTTAGGGCTGGGAAAGAGAGGAAAAAGAAAGAGACTCAACCAAGGTGGCCAGGAGGGCTTGCGAGTGACCCTGGGACTCGCGGCTAGGGTTAGAGGGCAAGGAGAGCTTGTGACGCAGTTTAGGAGGCAGACTAGGGTTCGGCGCAGGCAAGGATGGGTCACTGGTGGCCGGCGAAGGCTGTGGATGGCTGGGCTGGGGTTCGGCGCAGGTCAGATGGGTGGTGGGTTGGCTGTCGCAGCTTGTATGGTGGTCATATTTGGTGTAAAACCATGGTTGGCTTTGATACCATGTTGAAACATTAGTTTTGGGAAGCTTAGGGTTGACAATGTGTCACACCCTCTTTATATTATCATGAAACAGAGAAAAGAATATTACAATAGGACCCCAACATAATAATAAAAATAAAACATAACACTAAACTAAATAATAAACTCAACACATAGATGGTTTGTGTCTTTTATTGATGATTATTCCTGTACTACGTGGTTATACATGATGAAAGAAAAACGGGAAGTTTTCTTTATATTTCAAAATTTCCATAAAATGATAAGTACTCAATTTGGGGCGGTTGTGAAAGTTTTAAGGTCCGATAATGGAGGAGAGTACATTGATTCGGGTTTAAGTAAGTATTTCTGTTCCCATGGGATTATCCATCAGACTTCTTGCACTGACACTCCACAACAAAATGAAGTGGCAGAGCATAAGAATCGACACCTTTTAGATGTTGCCCGATCTTTACTCTTCCAAGTTCAAGACCCCCGCTCTTATTGGGGTGAGGCCGTGTTAACTGCAGCTTATCTTATCAACCGTCTCCCTACTTGTGTGTTGTACAAGAAATCTCCTCTACAGGTCCTTTCTCACTCTTCTCTATCCTCATCCATTCCGTCTCGTGTTTTTGGTTGTGTTTGCTTTGTTCACAACCATAGTCGGACCCGTGGGAAATTAGATCCTCGTGCTCTTAAGTGTCTGTTTGTCGGTTACTCCCCCACTCAAAAGGGATACAAGTGCTACCATCCTCCGTCTAGGAAATGGTTTGTTACTATGGATGTCACATTTCATGGGTCTCAATCCTACTTTCTTGACAGTACGGTACCTCTTCAGGGGGAGCCGAGGTGTGAAGAGATACCGGTTTTACCTATGATGATTGAGGTAGAGAGAGTTGAACCAGAGAGAGAGTGAGAGGGAGCCTGAAGAAGAAGAGGTTAGTGAGAGACAGGGAGAATAGGGAGATGAGTTGAGGGTTTATTCAAGGGGACATGGAGTAAAAGGAAAAACAAAGAGACTCCAGAAATTTGTACTGCTCCTGTTTCTCCACTGCCGCTGCCATCCTCTTTACGTGATGAAGATTCAGGTTCCTCCGATACACCCTCTCTTGACTTAGATGAGTTAGAAGTCCGTATTGCTGTTCGAAAGGGTGTTAGATCATGTACCCGACATCGTATATCTAACGTTGTTTCCTATTCTCATCTCTCTCCTTCTTATAAAGCCTTCCTTTCAAAACTTTCCTCTGTTAGTATTCCTAACCATGTACAGGAAGCTCTTGCTGATCCCAAGTGGAAACATGCCATGATTGAGGAGATGACGGCTCTTCAAAAGACTGGTACATGGGAGTTAACCATGTTACCTAAAGGAAAGAGGACAATGGGGTGCAAGTGGGTGTACTCTGTGAATCACCGGGCTGATGGTTCTATTGAGAGGCATAAAGCTCGGCTAGTGGCAAAATGGTTCACTCAGACCTACGGGGTGGACTATGAGGAGACTTTTGCCCCAATCGCGAAGATGAATTCAATTAGAATCCTCCTTTCACTGGCAGTCAACCAGGATTGGCCACTTCACCAGTTTGATGTGAAGAATGCTTTCTTGCATGGCGACTTAGAAGAAGAGGTTTATATGAATATCCCTCCAGGATTCGAGGACTCCAAGACAGATGGGAAAGTGTGTAGGCTTAAAAAATTATTGTATGGACTCAAACAGTCTCCTAGGGCTTGGTTTGAGAGATTCACACAGGCTATGCTTCGGTTTGGGTACAGACAGAGTCATGCAGATCACACGTTGTTCATCAAACACTCATCGCAGGGTAAGACTACTGCCCTTATTGTCTATGTTGATGACATTGTGCTTACATGAGATGACTTGGAGGAGATGGAAAGATTGAAGAAGCAGTTGGTCACTGAGTTTGAGATCAAGGACTTGGGGGCCTTGAAGTTCTTTCTTGGTATCGAACTTGCTCGATCCAAACACGGGATCTTTATTTCCCAAAGGAAGTATGTCTTTGACTTGTTAAAGGAGACAGGGATGCTTGGCAGCAAAGCTTGTGGTACACCTATGGAGCAAAATCAGAAACTTGGTGATGACAGTAGTGGGGAATTAGTGGACAGGGGGAGTTATCAGAGACTCGTCGGTAAGCTGATTTACTTGTCTCATACCCGTCCAGACTATGGTTCAAAGTCGCGGTATCGGAGTCCGTTGTGATGACTCGGTGTATCGGCGATGCGGCCTGGTATCGGGCGATATGCTTTTGGATACGCTAGATTTAAGGTTTAAAAAAAATATGAAAAAATTATGAAAAATTCTAAAATAATAAGAATAGCAAAATTAGCCTAACAGATTAACAAAATACACAATGTACCAATTATAGAAGCACATGTCATTCAATTCAGATGCTGCCGATCTATTGTCTAATAATTGTACATACATAATTGGAGGCATTCTAAATTAAAAAATATATATATATATTCTAAGAAATTTAGATATATATAGAAATTTATATATATACATGGAGTGTACTTTTAGCAACAGGGGAAGTAGAGACAACGAAGCAGTGAAGATCGAAGATCATGAGATCCCAAAGAGGGAACACTTTCGCTATCTAGGTTCAATGATCAGTAGAGACGGAGAGATTGGTGATGACGTGACCCATAGAATTAAAGTGGGCTGGCTTAAGTGGAGGAGTGCTTCTGGAGTATTATGTGATCGGAGAATACCAGCAAAATTGAAAGGAAAATTTTATAGGACAGCTATTAGGCCAGCTATGTTCTACGGGACAGAGTGTTGGGCAACTAAGAAACAACACATTAGCAAAGTGAGTGTAGCGGAGATGAGGATGCTAAGATGGATGTGTGGTAAGACTAGGAAAGATAGAATTAGAAATGAGTACATCCGAGAGACTGTAGGAGTGATACATATTGAGGATAAGTTGAGGGAGAATAGACTTAGATGGTTTGGCCATGTGCAACGAAGACCTGTAGATGCACATGTGCGAAAGAGTGATAAGATCGTAGTGCCTGGAATGGTTAGAGGGAGAGGTAGACCTAGACTGCCTTGGGAATATGTAGTGCAACAAGATATGAATTTATATAATTTAAATGAGCATATAGCTCTTGATCGTGCAGAATGGAGAAAAATGATTCATACAGCCGACCCCAATTGATTGGGACACAAGACTTGGTTTGGTTTGGTTAGATATACGATGAGTTTAAAAAATTTATTTATATATTTAGATAATATTTGTCCAACCTTATTTATTTATTTTTTTAGAATATTAAGATAAGATATATATACTTAAAAAGTGTTGTTATTATATACTAATGAATAATGAAAAAAAAGAAAGAAGAGAGAACAAAATTTACATACCTTCCCCCCCTACCATTTTTATTTAGTAGGATAAAAATGGTAGGGGGGGGGTGGGGTTTGCTGATCCTAACTTTTTATTTTTACTCCTAAGATGTAGTATTTATTTATTTGTTTTTATAAAGAAAACCCTAATATATATATATCTCTACTATATATATGTATATATCATTACTTAAGAGTTAAGACTGAAACCTAAAACACAAACACACTCGACACACACAATCACACACTCACACACAAACAGATCCACACTCATTCAGACACACACAAAAACAGATCGACACACACCACACACTCACACTCGACACACACAGAAATCGCAACTCACACACACTCGACACACACAGAGAGAGATCGCGACACACAGAGATCGCAACACACGCACACACACACAGATCGAGGAGACAAACCTTCGATTCTTGGAGTTCTTCTGAAGAACAGATCTGCAATTTCAGAGAGAGATGAAGATGAAGATCTTCAATTTGCGAGAGAGATGAAGATGAAATGAAGCTTCGAATTCTTCTGGGAGTTTTCGACAGAGCAAAAGATATGTGTCCAACATTTTTTTTTGCTTTATTTCACCTCAATCCTTCACGTTTCGGACGATTTGTGCCGAGTTGCCATTATCTCGTCCGTATCGGCTGAGATAACTCATGATACAAACTTTTTGTTACTCTGATATTGACTCGCCGAGTTGACTAGTATTGGTACCCTCCGAAACCGAGTTAACTCGGCCGATACGTCTCGGTATCGACCGAGTTTTTGAACCATGGTCCAGACATTGCTTTTGCTGATAGTGTTGTTAGTCAGTTTATGCATTCACCACGAGAGTCACATCAAGAGGCCGTTTTCAGGATCCTTCGGTATTTAAAGTCTGCTCCTGGAAAGGGCTTGCACTTTGCGAGACATGACTACCTAAGGGTGGAAGCATATATTGATGCTGATTGGGCCGGTTCTATTACAGATAGGAGGTCCACTTCAGGGTACTGCACGTTCGTTGGAGGTAATCTCGTTACCTGGAGGAGTAAGAAGCAGAACGTGGTTCCCAGGTCTAGTGCAGAAGCTGAGTTTAGGGCCATGACCCAAGGTATTTGTGAGATATTATGGATCAAGTCTTTGCTCAAGGACTTGAAGGTTGAACTGACAGACTCTATGAAGCTATAGCCTATATTGCGACAACAAAGCAGCTATCAGTATATCTCATAACCCTGTTCAACATGATAGAACAGAGCACGTGGAGATTGATCGACACTTCATCAAAGAAAATATTACTAGTGGTACTTGCGATCAACTTGCCGATGTTCTTACTAAAGCCGTTGGGAGTCAACCGTTTCATACTATCCTGGACAAGCTGGGAATGAGAGATATTTTTGTACCAGCTTGAGGGGGAGTGTTAGAGTTATTTTATTGTTATGTTGTATTTTGTTGTAAGTCCAAGGACCTAGTTGTAATATTTGTTTTTTACTTCTTCTTTATGTTTAATATAAAAGGTTCTAGCTTAGTGTTAGAACCTAAGCTTTTTCCCAAATAATGTTTTCTATCACATCATATGTTCTCTTGTGCAAATTACGTGCATCTACTACTATAAATAGGAGTATCTCCTACTCCACTTGAAATGTGGGAGTATCTCCTACTCCACCTGGAACACATTTGTTCCTTTACTGTACTCGCATCAGAGTGATTTATTTTACTGCACTAGCCGACTTCTCTCTCTCATTCTTTAAGTTGATTCATTTTCCACCTTGACACCTCAAGTCGAGAATCCTTGTTAACGAACGAAATTAACAAGTTAGTAGCGGAACATCTCTCTCCCCTTATACAATTGTCAAGGTTGGAATGATGTGGTACCTTGAATCCTTTGACAGTAATTTTCTGTTATACAATCTGATGCAAATTATGAATGATCTTTGTCCTGTATGGCAATCTCTAGTCTAACCTATAAGGGTTCCTACAATATAAAATATGTAATTGCAGGAGACAGTGGTGTTGCTCTGTGATATTTGTAATGAGCAAAACACAATATTTTCTTTCTTTCTTTCTTTTTCTTTTGCTTTTATTTTTTATTTTTCATGTATTTTTGTTTGCAATTTGAGTTTTTTGTTCATTACATTTTAAATACTACACAAGTGGCCAGTAGTTTTATTTTCTTCTACCTGTTTTGTTCCGCTCATTTTTGTTCCTTTCTTTCGTTTTCTAGAATGCCCAATCCTGTTCTGAAATTATATCTGGCAGGACTTTTTACCAGAAATTAAATCCAAGTACAACACATATGAAGATGCTTTCTTCAAGAAAGTGAAAGGTGACTTTCATGACTTGGAAA
The DNA here is from genome assembly GCA_033977485.1 of Hydrangea macrophylla. Taxonomy (NCBI): domain Eukaryota; kingdom Viridiplantae; phylum Streptophyta; class Magnoliopsida; order Cornales; family Hydrangeaceae; genus Hydrangea; species Hydrangea macrophylla. The sequence goes on from CM066989.1 coordinate 1,367,372, forward strand.
TGGTACAATAAACTTCAATCTTTTTTTCTTTTTTCCTGTCTCTTCCAAATATATGGCCTATAATGTTCTTTATGGATGATCAGCATATAAAGTTTATTTATGGAGTTACCTGCAGGTCCAGTGCTCTACATCCTTAGCCAGTCTATCTCAACTGTGCTGTCATCCACATCATCCTTAATGAATTTTTAAGGGATAAAAACCTACAATGCAGTAAAAGAGCATTATAAGTTAAATCACTTATATTTCCTGTGACTAATGTCCTTTTGTTAACTCAGAATGTTGATAATTTCAAGGATGTGAATTGGAGGCTCACCAATTTGTTTATAGCCACCTCACACAAATATTCAGGAGGGAGATGGTTTTGACCAATGGGTTACTTTAGTCTTTGCCTATTTGTTTGCTCATTGCACTTCCTTCTTTTGTAGGTGAGCTGATAAGTGCTAGAGAACACCCAGCAGTGGCTTTTGGATTTGCTGTTACAGCTGGCCTCCTACTTATGCGAGGTAGGTGTTTAGGTCTTTTGCTTTTTCTTTGCCTTTTTCCTGATCATCTTTCCCCATTTGCCTCCCTACCACCTATAACAATGCAGCTGGTGCTTTTTGAATAACAACTGTTCTTTAAAATCTTATTGAATTTAAAATTCTGGGTACACTGGGACGAACGAAGCAAGAGTTCTGCTTCAGGATTATATTTGACTTATATGAACTTGTCTAAATGTTTTTCATATATTTTACAGCTACCGGCACAATATTTTGTAATGTAGTTTAATGCCTTTTTAAGCGAAGTAATGATGGGTGGAATCAGAAACCCGATTGGTTTGTGTAGCCAAAACCAGCCAAGTTTGACAAAGCCTTTGTTGCATTCACTTAATTTGTGTAAGCAATGGAACTTCCAATCCATACGTGGAATCCTGGGTAGCTTTAACTTTGAACGAGGAGTAAGTCTTCACCGACTAGTAGGAAGTAGGAGCTTAATTGAAGTTTTCTTTCCCTTCCAAGAGAAAGAGGAAACCAAATAAGTCTAGTAGGACGAAGGATTGGTTTGAAGAACATGTTACCCATAGTGAGTTAGGAATACCTAGGAAAAGGATGTATATCACTTAAAAGTAACATAGTTTGGAAAACAGTTAGCCAGTTTCTGTAGCCTTCAAGAGTAGAATTCGGACATGAGCTATATGCTTGACTCTTGCGTCATTGGATCTTTTCCTATCTTTTTTTTTGCTGATGGCAAAGCCCCTAGGGGCACCCACACACACAAGAGGGGAAGCAAAGCCCACCCCCAAACTCCCCAAAGGGAGGGACTCCACAGGAGTCGAACCCTCAATCTCCAGGAGGGAGAGAGAGGGCAGGTACCACTTGGGCTACAAGGCCCGTGGTGGATCTTTTCCTATCTATTTAGTTATTCCTTGATGTGTATCAGATACCTTCATAATCCTATCTCAATGTTCCTAGCAATAGTGGTATCTATTTGGTTTAGTGGCACCCTAAGGCTTCTTAAAGAACCTCGGTGGGGTAGGTTGGTGCAAAACTAAAAGGAAAATTGTTGAGCAAAATTATTTGGCCTGCTATTATTTATAGAACAGGGTGTTGGGCAATTAATAAACATTATATTGGTAAAATGAGTGCAGCAATAATGTGTAAGCCAAGACAAATGTATGGCAAAAGATAACATGTACAACTAGAAATTAATCTACTTGGAAAATGGTGGAAGTGGCATCTATTCCGGATTACATGTAAGAAACCCGACTTAGATGGTTTGGATATATATGTCGAAGACACCAGTTAGGAAGATTATCATTCCAATCTGAGGGTAATGCTATGTGTAGCACAAGACCAAAATTGATAATTTGATATTGGTAGATGTAGTAAATGAAATTTTAATAGCTGTAGTCTCAACTGAGCAAACTTGAGAAAAAGGATTCATGTAATTGGTCCCAAATCTGTAGTTGAGTTTTTTGGTTAAGGTGGGAGGGAGGAGGGACTGAAAATGTGACAGTCCAATACAACCAGTAAAGCAACGTAGAGATTTTAATTTGTTTCTTCCGCTTGGGTGACTATAGGGTGGACACAGGTCCTTCATTTAAATTGGTGGCACCGAAGTGCAGATGTTGATTCTACACGTGGTGGTAGATTGGTAGCTAGGTAGCACCGGTGAGGGTGTGGGGATGCGGGTTCAAGGGATTCGCCAATTTTCCAAAAAATAATGGTGCGGGTGCGGTAGGAGTACTTGGATAAAATAGTAAAAATATATTTTTATATAATAGTACATACAAATTGTTTAATAACTATTACTGCAATAGTGTATACCCTAGATAATTGCTATTATTATTTTCTATTAGTTCTCTTTTATACCCCCAAAGTTTTCAAAATTGTATGAAGAACTTGTGTTCTTTTTTTTCTTTTCAAAAGAACGCTACAAAAAAGCCCCATCCACACTCCAAAAAACTCAAAGAATCCACGCACTAGGTGCGCTCTAAGTGCGGGTGCGGCAGCCTTTTCGACGAGTTTGTGCTTCATAAACTGGTAGTAATACAGGAATGAACATGAATAAGTTTGCTCATTGCTGTTTCATTGGGAAGTTGCTTCCGTGAACAAGCGTATATCCTATCGAGGGAAAAAAAGAGCTTTTGTCCCGCAAATTTATTTATTTATGTATTTATTATTTTATATTATGTCAAAGCGGTATTAGACAAGTTTTTTTCCTTTTTAAGAAACAAATGTGCCAGTTCAACATAATCAACTCAACTCAACTCAACTCACTGTGTACGCCCTCTTGCCAAACATTGTTCTTAGAATTATCAAACGACTACTGAACTTGTTCATCGTTTTTGTGAAACGATTCCTAGTTCTTGAGGTCCAAGACCTTGTTTCATGTGCAGGCCCCAGAAGGTTTTTGTTTCGTCATACGTTTGGTCGACTTCGAAGTGAGGAGGTATACTCCTTGGTTTTAGTTTTGTGGATGCTTCCTTTAAATGAAGTTTAATTTCTATATTACTATCTATCTTTTATTACAACTTGGATGTCAAAAAGTGAGACCCAGGTTCTAGATTGTAAATGAATTGATGTATTATGACATGTCCTAATCGTTCAAAGCATTTTCAGCTTATCTATTCTACCTGTATACTATTGCAGGCACAGTATCTTAGAGCTGAGAAGAATGTCAAAGAGTTGAACCTTTCTATTGATTTGATGAAGAATGAGAGTAGAAAGCTGCTTGAAAGGGCTGCTCTTGCTGAAAAGGAAATGAAACAAGGCCGTACTGAGCTCATGTAGTTGTCGTTTTAAGCCATTTCAATTTAGATTTACAAGGTATTTGTCAATGCTCTGCTTCTGATTTTTATTAGTAATCTCTTTAGGAATGCTGGAAGTCAGATCCATCATCTTGCTAAATCTGTATACAAAGTTGAAGCCCAAGCCTCTGGTATGTTTGTCTGATCTTTCTTTTTACTGTTCCTTTTTCTTGCCTCTTCCATATTCCATGCAGGGTAATAGAACCTTTGGGGCGCTGTTTCTGGTTACTAGGAAAATTCTTCTTGACCATAGCTCTTGGTTTGTGCCATAGAATCGCTATGTTATCGTTTGTTTTGCTTTCCTTATTTTTCTTTTATTTGCAACTTTTGTTTTCCTGTTTTACTCTACTTTTCAGTCGTTTTGATTTTTCATTAATTGTTTACTTGGTGCTCTCTGTTTTTTTATTTTTCATCCCCCTTTATGGGGTGGGGGTTGCTATGTACATTGCTAAAATAATCTGATGTACCAAATTTTGTAGGCTTGATGGATGGACTGCGTGAAATTCCTGGGAGGGAGGCTATAAAACTTCGAGCTGAGGCAAGTAAATGTCAAAACTCATTTTGTATTCACCGGTGCATATAAGAATGCATTCAATTGGATATTGATCAGTGCATTTTAACTGGAATGCTCTCATTTTGCTTAGGTTGCTTCTATGGCATCACTACTACGACAGCAGAGGATTGCTATGAACAAAAGAATGATGAAGATTTCAGACTTAGGTGTTCCTGTTTGACCATTAATAAGAATTCCATACTGGTTTTTCTAATTTTTTTTTGTCCATTTCTTCCTTCCTTAAATGTCCTGCACAAGAACTTCTTGTTGTAATGGATGGATCCTAGAATTTTTTTTAGTTAGCCTCCTGTGAAAGACATTCGCTGCATGATCATCCCCAACACTCGTGATTTGGTTCTGTTGCTATGGGTGAAAAATGTGCAGGATTTCAGATTCGAACAATTTTCCTGTTCTTTTTTATTAAATCGCAGTGTAAGACATCAAGCAAATAGAAGTTATTTCCTTAATGCTGTGTTTGGCAGCATGGAATCGAAATTGGGAACATCTTTGTCAGCATCATCATAATCAATTGAATCAAGTTGGGAGAGAGCATGGACAGTATTACTTTTGGATTTTTGTGGGCATCGCTTTGCATAATGGCCTGTTTTCCTACAAATGTAGCAGCGTTCTGATTTCTTGTATCCTCGAGTTTTCTTTTTTCGAAAATATCGCCATTTTTCTTGCGAGGAATGAAAAGAGGGGGAATTAGGATAAGATCGATGCTTGCGAGATGTTTGTATTTCTTGGAAGAGGTTCAGCAGCTGCAGTCCTTATCTTCGCATTTGATGAGTAGATCAGGACGAGCACAGGCATTACCAAGTATTTTGCCTTGATCATGAAATGTCTTGAAGAAGTTTTGTTGGTTGCAAAGCTTATCAAGAGCAAATAAAACATGCCGGTGTTAGCTGGAATGGTCTAAAATCACAGGACTAAGGTCAAGGCCGGTCCTGAGATAACAAAAATTGTCCGAGGCTTTAAGCGAATTTTCAAAGGGGTCGAAAAAATGAGGCCTCTATACTATGTTTCATTGAAATTAGGAAGAAATTATAAGAAAAGAGGCCTAAAAATGATAAGTTTCATAGAAATTAGGAAGAAATTAGAAGAAAATAGATCTAAAAATAATAAGTTTCATAAAAATTAGAAAGAAATTAGGAAAAAAATAGGCCTAAAAATGAGGCCTAAAATTGAGGCCCCATGCAATTGCTTCGCAAAATTGGCTCAGGGCCGACCCTGACTAAGGTATCCAAGTCGATCATAAGGGGAAAGGGATTTTCCCAACAGGCAAAATAAATTGGATTAGCTATAATAATCTAAAATGTAGCACAAGATACACTAATTCAAAGACCCCTTTCCAAGCTTTCCAAATTGTCAAGCTCAATACTCATCCATACAAAGCAGGATTCAGCTTAATGTTTACACATAGATATTTATCTCTTGTATCATATAAAATTTTGTTTGGATGGCTTTAACCCTGCTTAACAAAACCAAAAAAAAAAAAGGAAAAAAGGAGGTGATACAATATGGAACTTGGTCATTTCCATCTCTTTGCTTATTACTTGGTACAAAAAAAGCTAAGGGCTCATTTGGTAACGTTGTAGTTTTCTATTTTTGTTTTCATTTTTTCAGAAAACAAAAATTGAAAACACTTTTGGTAACATTTTTCGTATCCCAGGCTTCTACTAGTTCTATCTGTGCTTTCTCCTTTATTTTGTTCTCCATTTTTAAAAACGAAAACGCTTGACTTCTTTCTTCTCATGTTGGTATCGACTGGCGCCATTGCAACCAGGAGTGATACATGCGCACCGACTATAGCAGAAATTGTGTGTGTGTGCGTCTCTCTCACTCACTCACTCACTCACTCACTCTCTCTCTCTCTCTCTCTCTCTCTCTCTCTCTCTCTCTCTCTCAAATGAGGTATGGAATCTCATACAATAGTTCAGGAATTGGAAACTGATCTGGGTTTCCATCTGTTGACAACAGTAAGATATGCTCTTGAGTTCAGTAATTTTTGGACGGTAAGTGTATCTCCTCCACATTGGGTTGTTGAAATATGTGATTCGAAATTTGAGAGACTGCCATGGGAGGTGGACACTCAGTGAGTGGAGCTCAATGTGTGATTTTAAAATTTAGGGGAAAATACCTTTTACCCCCCTGTGGTTACACCCATTTTCTCATAACCCCCTGTGGTTTATTTTGTAACACTTAACCCCTCTGTATTACGGACTGAAGTGAGACTGTTAACTTTTCTAACAGAGAAAAGGAAATGACGTTAATACCCCCAAGCCCCTATACATACTCTTTAGGGAAAAATACCTTTTACCCCCTATGGTTACACCCATGTTCTCATAACCCCCTGTGGTTCATTTTTGTAACACTTAACCCCCTGTACTAATGACTGAAGTGGGGCTGCTATTAGAAAAGTTAACAGTCTCACTTCAGTCCGTAGTACAAGGGGGTTAAGTGTTACAAAATGAACCACAGGGAGTTATGAGAAAATGGGTGTAACCACATGAGGTAAAAGGTATTTTCCCCTAAAATTATAGTGTATGGGTTTTACAGTTGGCTATGTGACTCTATGGTTTGGTTTTATGCTTGGGAATTGTAAACTTTAAAGGTGATACTGCTTGAAGAGGAGTCTTGTATGCCTTGTAACTATTTGTCAAAATATTTGAGAGGGCAGAAGGTTCCTTGAGGAGTACTTTCTCTTGGTGCCTATTGTGGCACAGGGAGTCTCATGTGTATGAAGGATTTGGTTTATGAGGATATGAAGTGAATTTGACGTCAAGTCAGAGGGCTAAAAAACAATAAGGATGACAAGGTCGGTGGCTAGATTAATAGTGCAAGAAACATTTCCACCCCCAACACAAAAAAAAAGAACGAAAAAATAGAGTGGAGTTCAGCAAAAAAACTTAGCCTAATCCAGTCGTAGGAACAAACAGCTTTGTTTGGCCTAATTTATAGTTGGAAAAGAAAAGGGAAATGAAATAAGGTAGGAATCCTCTCGTCTTTTCCCATTTATTTTCTTCCACGCTTAAATAACAACGCAATTAAAAAAATTTCAATACCGTTACCAAACGTGTTTTTGTTTTCAGTTTTGAAAAATTAACAATGTTACCAAACATGTTTTCTGTTTTCATTTAAAAAGACAGAAACTAGTTTTTCTTTTAAACAAACTGAAAACTGAAAACAGAAAACGTTGCCATGCGAGCCCTAAATTTATGCACAACATTACATAATTCAATTGCCCCCAAAGCATCCACATCAGAGGACACAATCCATACTTGAGAATGATAGTGAATACAACTATGGGGCATAAATTAGATTACTGGAAAATACAATTACAAGGTTAGTTAAAGAGTTATCAGTATTCTACAAAAAGGAAAAGTGTCCTGTGATATCATGTAAAACTACCTGGGGATTCACTCCTAATTATCTTCAAAAATGCATAACGAGTCTCGAATTTTTAATTATTTTCTCATCTGCGTGAAGAGCTCAGATGCGGGTCTCCCAGTTCCTGCCGCACCACTACCAAACCCAGCAAAGCCACCAGTTCCTCCTTGGTTGTTGAAAGCTCCGAATCCACCGCCTTTAACAAATTTCCAAAACAAAACTCAGTGAGCAGAATAATTACAAATATAGTTCAAAACCACAAGCATAGGGAATGGTAAGTTAACTGAGGAAGCTACCTCCCATAGGGAATCCACTGCCAGAAGCAGATCCAGCAAAACCACTAGCAGCCGAGGCAGCAGGAGTAAATCCCACACCAGCAGAAGCTACACCGGCAAACCCGCCACCAGCTGAAGCCAGACTACCAAACCCACCACTAGTAGAACCTATGCTAGCAAATGCACCACCAGTATTATTTACAAAACCACCACTGATACCACTAACAGAAGAAACACTGCTTCCTCCCAGACCAGCACCAAACTGCCTTGACTGTCCAAAAGTACCCAGAACTGATCCTAGAGCTTGCTGCCCAGGACCAATCTGTGTCGGCTGGCCAAATCCGCCTCCGGTTGAAGCTTGAGCAGTGTTTCCAGGGCTAAATCCTCCAGAGAAAGCACCGAAGTTTGCCGGCAGAGATGGTTGGGATGCCTGTGGAGACTGGAAGTTAAAAGATGCAGGTCGAAACAGCTCTCCAGTAGGAACAGCCATACTAAATGGAGGAGAGCTCATTGGAGTAGCTGCTGCATTGGCAAATGCGCCACCAAATGGATTTGGTTTGGAAGAAGCTGGATTAGGGGTTGATCCAATCCCAAACCCGTCAAGGTTTCCTAAAGTAAGTTCACTTGTTTCAGGAGATTCCTCCTCCATCTCATCCTCCTGTGAATTTCCATCCTTTCCGCCTGCAACAGCACTCTCAGAAGTTGACAGACCTGTGGCAGACAGAACGGGAGCACCAAATGATAGTCCTGGTTCAGGATTTGACACCTTGTTTATCCCAGTGTTTGCCATGCCATTGAAACTGAGATTACTTCCAAATAGCAAATTGGTGGCGGGTTCACTTCTAGGTGCAGGTGGCATTGAATCTGCAAGCTTTAAACTAAAAGTATCACTAGGAGGCCCAGGCTGTATGCTTGATGTTTTTCCGCTACTATTCTCTGCTTCAACATTACTTTTGGCAACTTGAGGCTGAGGCGCTGGATATGGAGTAGACTCAGATGCCAAGTCCATGGATGGAGGGGGAGTAGAGGAGGGCACCAGTTTTTTATGAACCTGAAACGAGGGCCTAGTAGAAAGAGTTGAAGAGGAAGAAGTTAATGACTTGGCAAGTAAGACTGTCTGATTAGCGTCTGTTGTGGCTTTGGAACTGGTTGACAAACTCCCCAATGACATAGCAGATGATGATGTTGAAGCAGTTGATGGAGTGAGTAAAGAAAATTGGCGAGCTGAAGATGAATTCATCATTGGAGATGGACTTGAAATTGATAGTGATGATGAAGAGGAAAATTTTACATCCACAGGCTGGCTATCGCTTGTTGCAGTATCAGAATCAAATTTTTTTGCAGTAGGTCCATAAGCTGGACCAGTAGCGGGCACAGGAGTGAAGGGAGATTCACTTCTAGCAGAATTAAAAATTGAGTTCACAGTATTAATAGGCCTCTGCTTCACACTTCCAAAAGAAGATGTTGAACCTGGAGCTTCTCTATTATTTGTGTTCGACATTTCACTTGATTTCTTTGGCATTGAGTCTGTCTTGGAGGGTAAACTCGTTGAGACTGATGGTTTTTGATGTAAGGGAACTTCAAACACGGGCTTATCATTAATAGTGAACCTACTGCGTGAAGTGTCAGCAGTCAAAGCGCTACTTACTTGTGCACCATTTTGACTGGCCAAAGGTGATGAATTGGACCCAAACTGAGAAGAGGGCGCAGGAAAAAAATTTCCTGGTAATACTTGCATTACAGGAGATTTCAACTGAATAGAATGTGATGGAGTCTCAGAAGGCTGTTTTATGGGTTTATGAATGCCTGCAAAAAGGTCAACGACTAATTGTCAGCAACAGTTACAAAAACTTTCCCTCGTGAGTGAATAAGCTTTTTATCCATCACATATTCTTTGTATCTGACGCCACCTTTATTTTCGGATGCATATAAGAAGCTTGAAGAACTGGTAAAAAGCTTCTGGCCAGCAAGTGCGGATTCCTCCAGCATGTGAGGGTCAAGATGTTGCTTATTGATTGAAAAGGTTGATCTGTTTGCACTCCTCTTCCGGTGTTCTTCTTGCAAAAGTATCCTTTTCACAGTTGTTTTTGGAGGTTCAAAACTAACCAAACTCTGCGTTGAGGTTCGTAAGAATTGTATATATTAATGAACGTTGAAGTAACAAAAAAGATGTTAGAAATATATCCCTCAGGTACATAGTAAATTAGACGATTTCCCGTCAGAAAAAAAAAGATAAAAATACAGAAGCAGCATTTTGTTCTTAGAAACTTGTACACTTCAAAATAGAAAAGGTTGTTGATCTCTCTAACATGCTAAGATACCAATTGCTTCAAAAGCTTAAGTTGTTAAGAGGAATAAGCCCGACAATATAGTTGTACACCTGTATTTTTCCCTATGATTTCCCCGGATTTTCTCTATATTTTCCCTATAATTTCACTTATATATAGAATAATATATATATATGGTAAAGGGTAAATATGTATTCGTGTAATGTAGCTGTCCCACATCGCTTAAACATTAGTAGTATAGGATTGTGTAAAGCCTATAAATAGGTTTCTCGTATCATTATTTTCAATATGTTGAATATACAGAATTTATATTCCCATCAACTTTATATGGTATCAGAGCCACCCATCTTGGGATTGCTCCCGTCTCCGCCTTCTTTGTAAATCAAAGAAGTTCGATTCCTTTTTTTTTTTTGTCCCCTTTTTTTTTTTTTCTCTTTTTTTTTTGTTCATTTAAGCAAAAAAAAAAAAAAAAAAGAGAAAAGGGCACACAAACCCTAGCCGCAGGCCGCAGCAGCCACACCACAGCCGCAGCCACCAGCATCCTCTGGCGACCTCACCCACCTCCGACGACCCTCACCTGAGCACCACCTACCTCCGGTGACCCTCACCGAGGTTCTTCCGACCTCTGGCCATCCTCCATCTCTCAGATCTGCAAGCCCCTCTCAGCCGCAGCCCCTCCATCTCTCAGATCTGCAAGCCCAAGCATCATCCCTCTCAGCCACAGCCCCTCCTCCCTCTGGCGACCCTCGCTGCCGACCTCCAGACCTCCGGCGGCACTCGCCGGCCCTTCCCGCTGCTCCGGTGACCTCCTGTGAGTTCAGATCAGCCCGTTTTGTGGCTCCGATCAGCCAGTTTTTCTCTTTAGATCTTGTGATTTATTCCAATGGATTCCAAATCTCTTACCCAACTCACTATGCGTAAGTTGAATGGTAATAACTTGGGTAAAAAGCATTTTGCCCCGTCAAACTATACACGCTTTTGCAATTTGCACCCCGAACTTTAAAAAGTTGCAATTTCCCCCCTAAACTACCTTTAGGGTTGCAATGTCCCCCCTGAACTTCAAACAGTTGAAATGTCCCCCCTGAACTATCATCTGTTTTGCAAAGTCCCCCCTAAACTATCTTTCGTGTTGCAATATCCCCCCAAAACTATCTTTCGTGTTTCTTGATGGAATGCGATGACATGGTTGTTATTGCAACACGAAATATAGTTTAGGGGGGACTTTGCAAAACAGATGATAGTTTAGGGGGTACATTTCAACTTTTGAAGTTCAGGGGGACATTACAATCCTAAAGATAGTTTAGGGAGGAAATTGCAACTTTTTAAAGTTCAGGGTGCAAATTGCAAAAGCGTGTATAGTTTGAGGGGGCAAAATGCTTTTTACCTTAATAACTTTCTTCAATGGTCAAATGCTATTACCATGTCCCTTACTGGCTTAGGCCATGATGCACATCTTACAGAGTCTCCACCCACTGCCGATGAGAAAGCCGTCAAAGCGTGGAAACAACTGGACGCTCAACTTGTGACTCTTATCTGGAATTCCATGGAACCGGATGTTGCCGATTTATGCAATCACTTTGGCTCTGTTAAGGCACTTTGGGAGTATCTCCACCTTCTTTATTAGTAACCTAACACGGATGTATGATTTGTCCTCTCAATATTTTAAGCTCGAGCAGAATCATTTGTCTGTTACCAATTATTTTGTTGCTATGAAACGGGTATATGAAGAGTTGAATACTGTTATGCCCCCTACCACTAGTGATCAGGAACAACAGAAACTGCGGGAACAAATGTTGGTTATGAAGTTTCTTGCCGACCTCAAACCTGAATATGACTTTGCAAAACAGATGATAGTTTAGGGGGTACATTTCAACTTTTGAAGTTCAGGGGGACATTACAATCCTAAAGATAGTTTAGGGAGGAAATTGCAACTTTTTAAAGTTCAGGGTGCAAATTGCAAAAGCGTGTATAGTTTGAGGGGGCAAAATGCTTTTTACCCTAATAACTTTCTTCAATGGTCAAATGCTATTACCATGTCCCTTACTGGCTTAGGCCATGATGCACATCTTACAGAGTCTCCACCCACTGCCGATGAGAAAGCCGTCAAAGCGTGGAAACAACTGGACGCTCAACTTGTGACTCTTATCTGGAATTCCATGGAACCGGATGTTGCCGATTTATGCAATCACTTTGGCTCTGTTAAGGCACTTTGGGAGTATCTCCACCTTCTTTATTAGTAACCTAACACGGATGTATGATTTGTCCTCTCAATATTTTAAGCTCGAGCAGAATCATTTGTCTGTTACCAATTATTTTGTTGCTATGAAACGGGTATATGAAGAGTTGAATACTGTTATGCCCCCTACCACTAGTGATCAGGAACAACAGAAACTGCGGGAACAAATGTTGGTTATGAAGTTTCTTGCCGACCTCAAACCTGAATATGAGGCTACACGATCTCAAATCTATGGGAGTGATACTCTTCCTACATTTGCTGAGACATATCAGTGTGTTCTACGGAGCACCCCTCGAGACCTACCTCCATCTCCTTCGCTTGTTGATCGCTCCACTCTTATTACTCAGACTCCGCCAGCTCCTGTTAGGGGTGGTGGTTCTAACCGTGGAAGACGTGGAGGAGGATTTCGGGGTGGTCGTCTTGGCCGTGGTCGAGGCTAGACTCGCCAGTGCACCTATTGTTTTTGGGATGGACATAGCAGGGACACGTGCTGGCAACTCCATGGTCGTCCCCCCCAGGTTGCAAATGCTGCCATCTCTGATTCTGGGTCCTCTCCTGCTATTGCTACTGCTCCTATGGATACTGTTTCTGTTCCTCGCGAGGAATACACTCAATTGCTTCAGTATCAGGCAGCACACCAGGCATCCACATCATCTGCTTCATTAGCTCAACATGGAGGTACACATACTGCTTGCATTGCTTCAGGTTCTTCCCCATGGGTAATTGATTCTGGAGCTAGTAATCATTTGACAGGTATATCTAGTCTTTTTACATCGATCCAGTTGTCATCGTCTCTTCCCCCAGTCACTTTGGCAGATGGGTCCTTGACTCTTGTTAAAGGAATCAGGACGGCTCAACCCTCTTCGTCTTCATCCTTGTCTTCTGTTTTGTATATATCTCGTTCGTCCTTTAATTTAATGTCTATTGATCAGTTGACTAAGGATCTGAACTATTGTCTATTTTTCTCCTGATTCTGTTCTTATTCAGGATTTGACGACTCGGAAGACGATTGGCGTCGGCATGAGTCCAATGGCCTATATTACTTTGATGGTGATCTTGTCCCTGCTCCTTCCCCAATTGCCTGTCCTGCTATTGCTTCACCTCATCACATCCATTGCCGCAATGGTCATCCTTCTTTGGCTAATTTGAAACTCTTAGTTCCTAGTTTAAATTTTTTGCAGTCTTTAGAGTGTGAGTCGTGTCAGTTGGGGAAGCATCACCGTGTTCAATTTGCTCCCCGAGTCAATAAAAGAGCGTCTTGTCCTTTTTAGTTAGTACCATTTTGATGTATGGGGTCCTCACCGTATAACCTCCCAAAAGGGGTATCGGTATTTTGTTACCTTTGTGGATGATTATTCAAGATTCACTTGACTTTATTTAATGAAAAATCGTTCCGAGTTATTTTCTATTTTTTGTGCATTTTGTGCTGAAATTAAAACTCAATTTGGTGTAGCTGTACGTGTTCTTCGCAGTGATAATGCATAAGAATATTTCTCTGATCCTTTTAGTACTTATATGACCCAACATGGAATGATTCATCAGTCTTCCTGTGTGCATACACCGAAACAAAATGATGTTGTTCAACGGAAAAACCGACATTTATTAGAAGTTACACGCACTTTATTGTTTGAAATGTGTGTTCCAAAGATTTTTTGGGGGGATGCTGTCCTAACTACTTGTCACTTAATTAACCGTATGCCATCTTCAGTTCTTAATGGCCACACACCATACTCTACTTTGTTTCCTACTGAATCTATTTTCTCAGTGGATCCACGTGTTTTTGGGTGTGTATGTTTTGTCCACCAATTGACTCCTGGTACTGATAAATTAGATCCACAGGCAATTTGGTGTATTTTCTTAGGTTATTCTAGGACTCAGAAAGGGTATCGTTGTTTTAGTCCCTCCCCTCATCGGTACTTTATCTCTGCCGATGTTACGTTTTTTGAGTCTACACCTTTTTATTCTGAGTCTCATTCGGCCACTGATCCGGATTTTATGCTGCCTATTCCTATTCCAGTCTCCGATGCTTCCACTCGCTTGTCTCGTCTTGATTTGCAAGTTTATACTCGTCGTCAAGCTCCAGAGCATATCCCGGACTCCTCTGCTCAGCCTCCGCCTTCTGCGTCCTCAGATCCGCCGTCTTCTCCTCCAAACCAGGCAGATTTAGATCTTCCCATTACTCTTAGGAAGGGTAAACGTTCTTGTACCACTTCACATCCTATTTCTAACTATGTCTCCTATGATATAGTTTGTCACCCACTTTTTCTTCTTTTGTTGCTTCTGTGTCTTCCATTTCTATTCCTAACACTGTTGCAGAAGCTCTTGCCCATTCCGGTTGGAACCAAGTTATGCAAGATGAGATGTGTGCTCTTAAGGAGACTGGTACTTGGGACTTGGTCCCTCTCTCGCCAAGAAAATTTGTGGCGGGTTGCCGTTGGGTATATGCAGTTAAGGTTCACCCTGATGGCACTTTGGACAGATTGAAGGTCGGCCTTGTTGCCAAAGGCTACACTCAAGTCTATGGACTTGACTATTCAGTAACTTTTTCCCCAGTGGCCAAGATTGCATCAGTTCGTCTTTTTATCTCCCTTGCTACTACATATCACTGGCCCCTTCATCAATTGGATGTAAAGAACGCGTTTCTGAATGGTACTCTTCTTGAGTAGGTCTACATGGAGCAACCACCTAGGTTTGTTGCTCAGGGGTGTCTAGGTTGGTTTGCAAATTAAAAAAGTCTCTCTATGGTTTGAAGCAGTCCCCTCGTGCTTGGTTTGGCAGGTTCAGTGATGTGATTGCTGAGTTTGGTCTTCAGAGATGTGGTGTCGACCATTATGTTTTCTATACACATATTGTAGCGGGGAAAATTCTGTTAATTGTCTATGTTGATGATATCGTCATTACTGGTAATGATTCTAAGGGCATTCAGGAGTTGAAATCCTTCTTACAAGTCAAATTTCATACCAAAGATTTGGGGCAGCTTAGGTATTTCTTAGGCATTGAGGTGGCCAGGTCTAGTGAAGGGATCTGCTTATCTCAGAGGAAATATGTTCTTGATTTGCTGACTAAGACAGGAATGTTGGGATCAAAACCTTTGGATACTCCTATGGATCCCAATTCCAAATTATTGCCAGATTAGGGGGAGCTACTTGATGATTCAGGACAGTATAGACGCTTAGTTGGGAAGCTTAATTACCTAACTGTCACAAGACCTGATGTTGCCTTTGCAGTAAGTGTAATTAGTCAGTTTATGGACTCTCCAAGAACTACACATTGGGATGCGGTGATACGGATCTTGAGGTACCTCAAAGGGGCCCCAGGCCGTGGTTTGTTATATAAGGATCATGGTCACATTCGAGTTGAGAGCTACACAGATGCAGATTGGGCTGGATCTCCTAGTGATAGAAGGTCTACTACAGGGTATTGCATTCTTGTTGGAGGAAATCTTATGTCTTGGAAAAGCAGGAAGCAAACTATTGTTGCTAGATCTAGTGCTGAGTCAGAATATAGGGCTATGACGCATACTACTTGTGAGTTAGTCTGGATGAAGCATTTGTTGGAGGAACTTGGGTTCACTCAGTCCGAGCCTATGAACTTATATTATGATAATCAGGCAGTAGTTCATATTGCTTCCAATCCTGTGTTTCATGAGAGGACAAAACATATCGAAGTTGATTGTCACTTTGTTCGTGATAAACTCCTACAAAAAGTGATTAATACAATTCATGTTAAATCTGCCGACCAGCTAGCAGATTTGTTTACTAAAGCATTGAGTGGGACATGAGTGAAATATATTTGTAACAAGCTGGGTGCATATGATATGTATGCTCCAGCTTGAGGGAGAGTGTTAAAGGGTAAATATGTAATAGTGTAATGTAGCTGTCTCACATCGCTTAAACGTTAGTAGTATAGGTTTGTGTAAAATCTATAAATAGGCTTCTTGTATCATTATTTTCAATATGTTGAATATACAAAATTTATATTCCCATCAACTTTATAATATATATGAATTTGAAAATCCAACCCTTCGTTCACAAGTGTGGTTCTTATAGATTCATGTGGTGGATTTTTGAGAGAGTATTTTTCAGGCTTAGAACTCACAATTGTGACTCTTTTATTTATAATGAAAGAAAAGGAAATTACAATTGAGTCCTCACTCCAAATAATAACATAAAGATAAGAAAAGACAAAAAGACTACTTTCAACACTCCCCCTCAAGCTGGTGCAAAGATATCTCTCTTGCCTAGCTTGGCGAGAATAAAGTGAAACGAACGACTAGTAAGACTCTTTGTCAGAACATCCGTTAACTGCTCTCCTAACTTCACAAAAGGCGTGCAAATGCTTCCATTGTTTAGCTTCTCCTTGATGAAGTGTCTATCAATCTCCACATGTTTTGTTCTGTCATGTTGGATCGGGTTGTGAGCAATACTAATAGCAGCCTTATTATCACAGTATAGCTTCATAGAGTCCTTGGGTCCAAACCCAAGATCTGATAACACAATATGGATCCATAATAACTCACATACTCCTTGCGCCATAGCTCTAAACTCTGCCTCTGCGCAAGACCTAGCCACTACTGGCTGCTTCTTGCTCCTCCACGTTACCAAATTACCGCCAACAAATGAACAATAACCCGTAGTCGATCTCCCATCATTTATCGAACCAGCCCAATCAACATGGTATAGGCCTCAACTGATGTATGACCATTCTTAGAAAAGAACAGTCCTTTCCCTGGTGTTGACTTAAGGTATCGAATGACCCGAAACACGATATCAAGATGAGTTTGTTTAGGGGCATGCATAAATTGACTAACTACACTGACTGCAAAAGCAATATCCGGTCTAGTATGGGATAAGTAAATCAGTATACCAACCAATCTTTGGTATCTGCCCTTATCAGCTAGTTCTCCATCTGGATCATCCCCCAGCTTTGAGTTATAGTCC
Source organism: Hydrangea macrophylla (assembly GCA_033977485.1). Taxonomy (NCBI): domain Eukaryota; kingdom Viridiplantae; phylum Streptophyta; class Magnoliopsida; order Cornales; family Hydrangeaceae; genus Hydrangea; species Hydrangea macrophylla. The sequence continues at coordinate 1,384,343 of CM066989.1, forward strand.
ATTGGTGTATCCACCGCCTTGCTCCCCAACATGCCTGGATCCAAAACATACTTTCTCTGGGAAATGAATATTCCTTCTTTGGATCTCGCCACTTCGATTCCAAGGAAGTACTTTAGATTTCCCAAGTCTTTAATTTCAAACTCCTTAGCAAGATAAGGTTTCAATTTTTTCATCTCCTCCAAGTCATCACCTGTGAGGACAATATCGTATACATAGACAATCAAAGCAGTCCCCTTACCTTGTGACGAGTGTTTAATAAAAAGAGTATGATCACCTTGGCTCTGCCTGAAACGATACCGGACCATAGCTTGAGAGAACCGATCAAACCACGCTCTCGGTGACTGTTTTAGTCCATACAAAGACTTCTTAAGACTGCACACTTTGCCTCCAGTCTTGCTATTCTCAAACCCAGGAGGAATATCCATGTACACTTCTTCTTCTAAATCACCATGCAGAAATGCGTTCTTCACGTCAAACTGATGTAAAGGCCACTCTAGATTTGCTGCTAGGGATAACAGAACCCTGATGGAGTTCATCTTAGCAACAGGGGCAAAGGTCTTCTGATAGTCTACCCCATAAGTCTGAGCAAAGCCCTTAGCAACCAACCTTGCTTTATACCTTTCGATTGTCCCATGTGCTTTGTGCTTCACAGTGAACACCCACTTCCACCCCACTGTCTTTTTCCCTCGAGGTAGTTCTACTAATTCCCAAGTACCATTCTTGTGAAGTGCTTTCATCTCTTCAACCATGGCAGATTTCTAGTTAGGATCATATAGAGCTTCCTGTACATGGTTAGGAATAGAAACATAATCGAGTGTCGATACAAAGGCCCTATGTGAGAAGATAATCGAGAGTACGAAACAAATTTAGAAATCGGATGCTTAGTTTACTCCCCAGTACCCTTGCGAAGAGCAACAAGTATGTCTAATTCATCAACAGAGGAAGAAGCAGAAGAATGAGAATTAGGAATAGAAGTAGAGGGAATCAAAGGACTAGAAATACCTGGACCTTCATCACTTGAAGAAGACAATTGTAATGGGATTGGAGAGATGATCCTCTTTTCTGTTGTCCTAAAAATTTTCCTTCCTTTATTCTTTGAATAGGTGAGTAGTTCCTTTCCTTTTTCTTCTCTACTTTCCCCCTCTTTCTTTTCTTCATTTCCACTCCACTCCCCTCCCCCTCTTTCTTTTCCTCACTTTCACTTATCTCTCCTTCTTTCTTTTCTTCTTTTTCACCCTCCCCTCTTCCTATAGTAAATGGAACAATTTCTACAGGCATCTCTTCGATGTTCTCTTTCTCCCCCTGAAGAGATGGCTGGGAAGGCTAGAAGTATGACAATGTCTCATCAAAGGTAACGCCCATAGACACATACCATTTACAAGTGGGAGGATGATAACACTTGTATCCTTTTTGTGTAGGTGAATACCCCAACAAAAACACATTTAAGGGAACGAGGATCTAACTTTCTTCGGAAAGGAGAGTGATTGTGAACAAAACAAACACAACCAAACACTTTAGGAGAAATGGGGAAAATTGAGGACGGGTTAGTAAGAAGTTCGATTGGACTTCTTTTACCAAGCACACGGGTAGGCAGACATTTAATAAGATATGCAACAGTTAGGGCGGCCTCTCCCCAGTAAGACTTGGGAAGTTGCATGGAGAACAACATGGACCTAGCAGACTCTTAACAAGTACCGGTTTTTTCTCCCAGCTACTCCATTCTGTTGTGGAGTATTAGTACACGACATCTGATCGACCATGCCATGCTCTGAAAAATAGTGAGTGAGACCACCATATAGATATATTCCCCCCCTTTATTCGACCGAACAATTTTGACAAATGTACTAAACTGGGTACATATCATTTTATGTAATGTTTGAAAGATAGAAAACACATCACTTTTTTCTTTCATCAAACAGACCCAAGTAGTGCAAGTGCAATCATCGATAAAGGCGACAAAACCATTTATATCCCTTCAAAGAAATCACAGGAGGACCCTAAACATCGGTATGAATAATAGTAAAGGGAATAGTACTTTTTTTAAAACTGGAATTAAATGTAGCACGATGGTCTTTTCCGAGCTCACAAGCCTCACAAGCAATCTTGGAAACACTTTTATTTTTGACCAAGGAAGGAAACAAAAAACGAAGCAAATAAAAGGAGGGATGTCCTAATCTTTGATGCTATAGCCAAGCCTCTTGAGGGAGTGTCTCGCTCTGTGAATGATGAGCAGCTTGTGTCAAGTTCCCACTAGTAGCTCCATCGGGCAACAAAAAATAGAGACCATTCTCCTCTCTACCACTGCCAATCACCTTCTTCGTGGAGAGATCCTAAAAGACACAGTGAGTAGGAAAAAAAGTTACGCTGCAGTTAAAATCACGGGTAAGACGACTAATTGAAAGAAAAATAGTCGAAAAATTAGGCACATGAAGTACAGAGGATAAAGACAGAGAATTAGAAACATTAATGACGCCTTTACCAGAAACAGGGGAAAGGGAACCATCAGCAGTTCTAACTTTCTCTTTCCCTGAATACGGATTATAAGTAGAAAACTCGGCAGAAAGACTAGTTATATGATCAAAAGCTCCGGAGTCAATGATCCATGGCTGCCTAGAATTAGCACTTAAAGTACGAACAATTAGCAAAATTACCTTTTTGGGCAAAAGAAGTAGAGGCACGCATAGGAGTGTCAAGAGTAGCCATAATACAACGCAGTGTCTCAATATCAATATGACAAATTCCTCCAGGTGCGGATGAAGGTGAGGAAGCATGAGAATCCTCATGATGAGTAGACTCGGATCTGGTAGTTAACTGATCCCAGGGTCCACAACCCCGATCACCACTGCGACGAAACTCATAAACTTGGGCTACATTCTCCTTCCGGGAGTAAGTTTGAACCAGAGTGTCCCAAATATCTTGCGTTGCTTCCATAGACAGAAATGGATCTGCTAGTTCAGGCTCCATGGAACGAACTAGCCAAAATTCATGATCAAGTAATTATCAACTTCCCACTTTGCAAAAGAGGGATCATCGTGACTAGGGGCCTTGACTGTACCATCAACATAACCCAACTTGGCTCGACTTCGGAGCCAGAGAGTTGCCGACTGAGACCATGACATGTAGTTCTCACCATTAAACAAGACAGTGGTGATTTTAGAACTAAGATTCTCAGTAATGAAAGGTTTCTCTCATTACCTATAGGTGATCCACAGGATTCGGCACTCTTCAAAGATTTTTCGGGTGTCGCACCATCCTTAGACATGTTGAAGGTTGAACACACACCCGCTTCACAGTAAACGAAGGTAGTCAAGGCAATCCTAGTACTCAGAAGTCCAATCTATGGACAAATCATTGGTCCGATCACGGACCTAAAAAACTCGGAAAAAAAGAAGACAATCAACACCCTAGGATTTTATTGTAGACAACTGACCTACGGCTAAAAACTAGAGAAAGAGATTAGAACACCATATAGGGTGCTAACGGATCAGTTAGAACTAATCAGTGACCAAAAATTGCCGAAAACAAAGAATCAATCAAAACAGCCCACCAATGAACAGTGCTGATGACCAGTCTCACGTGAATAGTGTGGTGGTTAGGGTTTGGGATTGATTGTGGATGGTGGTGGTTGTGGTTGAGATGAGTCAAACCCTAATTCAGGGTGGCTCTGTTACCATGTTGGATTTTTTAGAGAGCATTTTTCAGGCTTAGAACTCACAATTGTGAGTCTCTCTTTTACTTATAATGAAAGAAACGGAAATTACAATTGAGTCCTTAAACTCTAAATAATAACATAAAGATAAGAAAAGAAAAAAAGACTACTTTCAACATCATGTTATAACTTCTTAAAACTTTTGGGAAAAGGTCAGACTCAAGCGATCGCGTGAAGTTTTGTCACCTGGCTGCGCAGCAGCCCATGCTTGGACACACAACTCCCCTTTTTCAACTTATATAAGCATTAGGGGTGTCAACCGGTCGGTTCGGTCCATATTTTGTGCAAACCGATTGGTTTTGAATCGGTTCGGTTCGGTTTTCTCCTAGAGAAATATTATGAAAATCAACCGAACCGATCAGTTCGGTCGGTCCGTTGGTTTTCTTGACACAACTAATAAGCATTCACTCTCTCTCAGTTTAAACAGATTCAGTTTGAGAGAGAGCGAGAAAGAGAGATCATCATCTCTTCCACACCCACATACATACCTACACACACACACACATCTCTCTACACACACATTGCAGCTAAAACAAGAAGGAAGAAGGAGATCAAAGAAGAAGAGAAGAAGAAAGAGGATAGAGATAAGGAGAACCACAGCATTAAAGTGCACACTCAAGCTCACCAAGACCACAACTCACACCCACATTGCATAAACACATCATCCAACACAGAGTGAATGTATTTACTTACTTGATTAACCTTAATTTACTGTTTTTACTATTGGCAATTAGCTGTCTAATTGCTGTTTAATTAGCTGTCATTAGCTATCTAATTAGCTGCCATTTAGATAGAATTTCTATTTATTAGTTGGTTTATTTTTGGGTCGTGTTGACCATTTTATTTTCTCATTTATTAGGAGATATTTCTTTCCTTTTCTAGCTCTCAGCATTGGCTATATATTCATTGGTGATTAATCAATAAAATAAGTTTTGGTATTATCCTATTCCACATGGTATCAGAGCTTCCCTTAGCAGGGATTAACTCTTCCACCACCACCAAATCATCATCCACCACCACCAAATAGCCCTAATCAGCCCATCCACAGCCCTCAATATCCCTAACCAGTCAGGTCACAACCTCTAATGACCTAAACTAGCCCAACCGTAGCCTCCAACAGACCTACAACAGTCCAGCCGCAGCTCTAATGCCCTAACCCAGACCAGCCGAACCTCTTCCTGATCTCACCCAGGCAGCCGAACCCCACCCTGACCTAACCCAGCCCAGCAACAAACCTAACCCTCCAAAAAAACTTCTGTTTTGATTGAAGTTTCTCCTTCCAATTTTTTTGGTTTCTATTTGGTCCGTTAATGGACCATTAATCCTTGAAGACTGCATGGTACTTTGATCATATCATGTGTATTTCGTCTCCGTTGATGTGTTCATCTAGTTCCTATCCTTCTTTGATGTTTGGGCAGTGAGAGTTGCGGGTTTATTTTTTTGTTTTTGTGGGCTGATTTACAATGTTGGACGATTCTAGAAATTTCACTGTCAATTCGCAGCCACCTAGGAGTGAGAGCATTGTTGTTGCTCAACCCGATAACCCGAACTTAAGATCACTACTTCCCTCTTCAATGGTCAAAATTTTCTGGCTTGGTCTCAGTCTGTGACATTGTTTCTTAAGGGTAGAGGAAAGATGGGGTACATCAACGGTCGAATCAAAGTACCGAATCCCGAGGATGCAGCTTATGATAAATGGGAGATGGAAAACTCCGTTGTTATGACGTGGCTAATTCATTCCATGATCCCTGAAATTGGTGAAGGTTTCTTAGACACGGCTACTGCCCAGGACATTTGGGAGACTATGGCTAACACCTATTCGAGAAAGGGCAATTCAGCCCAGATATTTGAGTTATGCCGTTTAATTGGTCGTTCTGAGCAGGGAGAGATGAGCGTGTTACAGTACTTCACATCTCTTTCCACGAATTGGAAAAGACTTGACCATCTCTTGGACTACAAACCTGTATGTCCCACGGATTCTACTGCTTATAATAAGTTGGTTACCGAAGAAAGGATTTTTAAGTTTCTTGAAGGCCTTAAATCTGAGTATGATCCGGTTCGCATTCGTGTTCTTGGTATGGATCCTTTACCTTCTCTTCAGGAGGCCTTTGCTTTTATACAAAACGAGGAGAGTCGTCGTTCTACTATGCTTCCCTCAGTGTCCACAGAAAGAACTGCTCTCGTTTCGGCTCCTCACAGGGAAAAATCAACTGGCGAATCTAGTTCTTCTGATAAATCCAAGCTATTTTGCGATCATTGTAATCGACCCTATCATACCCGGGAGACATGCTACAAGCTTCATGGTAATCCACAAGGAGGTCGAGGGGGCCGAAGTGGACAGTCTAAGGGTCGTAGAGGTGGTTTCGGGGGCCGTGGAAGTGGCTCAGGGGGACATGGAGGGAATTCTCATGCCCACCATACAGATATTGTTATGGATTCACCTACCATTGATGAATCACCTCAGTCTTCATCCAATGCTTTATCTCCCTCCGAGTTGGAAACTCTTCGCCGCTTGATGACTCGACTGGATACACCTACTACTGCTTCATCATCTTTTGCTCGCTCAGGTAATTTAGCTACTTCTGTGAGTGCATTCAATTCCCAAACTAGTCTTCCCTGGATTATTGATTCAGGGGCATCTGATCATATGACTGGTTCATCTCCTGTGTTTTCTGATTATAAACCATATTCAGGACAAGATAAAGTCAAGATTGCTGATGGAACCGTCTCTTCGGTTTCAGGCACAGGTTTAGTCCGTGTCTCTCCTTCATTGTCCTTAACTTCTGTTTTGCATGTTCCTAGCTTCGCCAATAACCTCTTATCTATTAGCCGTATTACCCATGATCTAAATTGTAGCGTCACATTTTTTCCTTCCCATTGTGTGTTTCAATATCTTATCACGAGGAGGACAATTGGCAGTGGTAGAGAGGAGAATGGTCTTTACCTTCTGGAATCACAGGGACAACCTCATCTAGCACATCATACTACTGTAGCTGACTCTAAATCTGGTGATCTCATGCTTTGGCACAGACGTCTAGGACATCCTGCCTCTAGTTTACTTCGTTTTTTGTTTCCCTCTCTATTATCAAATAAAACTGTTTCCACCTTTCGGTGTGAAGATTGTGAACTTGGAAAGCATTACCGTGCTTCTTTTTATCCTAGTAATAATAAAAGCACTGTTCCTTTTTCTCTTATTCATTCTGATGTTTGGGGTGCCTCCCGTGTTACTGCTCTTAAGGGTTATAGGTGGTTTGTTACATTCATTGATGATTTTTCTCGAGCTTCTTGGGTGTACACGATGGAAGAAAAAAGTGAACTTCACTCAATCTTTAAAAATTTTCATAAAATGATTTGTACTCAATTTGATGCTCGTGTCAAAATTATTCGTTCAGATAATGGGGGGGAGTATTTTCAATCTGGTCTTGAGGATTATTTTTTGGATCATGGCATAATTCATCAATCATCTTGCACCAACACCCCACAACAAAATGGGGTTGCTGAACGAAAGAATAGGCACCTCCTAAACACTGCTAGGTCTATGTTATTTACTGCTCAGGCTCCAAAGCCTTTTTGGGGAGAGGCAATCTTAACTGCTGACTATCTTATCAACAGGTTACGTACTCAAATTCTCAACAAAAAAACTCCGGTTGAAGTACTTTCTAGCCCTCCCGCTTTATTCTCTATCCCTCCTAAAGTCTCTGGTTGTGAATGTTTCGTTCATAATCATGCTCCAACACGAGGAAAACTTGATCCTCGTGCTATCAAATGTGTTTTTGTCGGTTACTCTCCTACCCAGAAAGGCTATAAGTGTTACCACCCTCCTACCCGGAAGTGGTATGTTTCCATGGATGTCACTTTTTTCAAGGAACAATCTTATTTCACTCCTCACACCCCTCTTCAGGGGGAGAATAGCCATATTGAAGAGGTGCCTAATAATAGAGTTGAGCCTAATAGAGTTGAGATTTCGACTAGTGATATTCTTGATGTTCCCGTGCCCAATGTTCCTGTGTCTAATCCATTTGAGATACTGGGGACAATTGAAAATGAAAATGATGATGAACCAGAGGAGGAACCCAGAAGAAGAGGAGGGAACCCAGAAAGTGATGATATAGTATATCAGCGAAGAAATTGGAGGATGAAAGATAAGACCATTGCTCCAGATCCGCCACTCCCATCTCCTTCTCTTGATGAGAATCTAGGTAACTCTGATTCTACTATTGTTGTTGATTCGCCCATTATTGATGATTTAGATATTCCGATTGCTACATGGAAGGGTGTTAGGTCATGTACTCAACACTCAATATCTAAATTTGTTTCATATAGTCGCCTCTCTCCTTCCCATAAAGCTTTTGTGTCCAATCTTGCTTCTGTGTCTATACCTAACCATGTACACGATGCACTTACGGATCCCAAATGAAAACATGCTATGATTGAGGAAATGAAAGCTCTTCACAAGAATAGCACTTGGGAATTGGTTGACTTACCTAGTGGGCACAAGACAGTGGGGTACAGGTGGGTGTTTGCAGTTAAACATAGGGCAGACGGGTCCATTGAAAGGTATAAAGCTCGGTTAGTTGCAAAAGGTTTTACACAAACCTATGGGGTAGACTATGAGGAAACATTTGCTCCAGTGGCTAAAATGAATACTGTGAGAGTTCTTTTGTCCCTCGCTGCAAACTTAAATTGGTCCCTTCATCAATTTGACGTTAAAAATGCGTTTCTGCATGGAGATTTGGCTGAAGAAGTATATATGGATATTCCTCCAGGTTTCGAAGATTCTAAAACCAAAGGGAAAGTCTGCAGACTTAGAAAATCCCTATATGGACTTAAACAGTCTCCAAGAGCGTGGTTCGAAAGATTTACTCAAGCTATGCTGAAATATGGCTTTAAACAAAGCCAAGGTGATCATACACTATTCATTAGACATTCCTCACAAGGGAAAGTCACCGTACTCATAGTGTATGTGGGTGATATTGTCTTGACAGGAGACGATGTGGATAATAGGCAGGAATTGAAGAAATATCTGGCCAAGGAATTTGAAATAAAAGACTTGGGAAATCTCAAGTATATTTTGGGGATTGAGGTAGCTAGAAGCAAACAAGGAATCTTTATCTCCCAGAGAAAATATGTTCTTGATTTTCTCCAAGAAACTGGCATGTTAGGGAGTAAGGCATGTGATATTCCTTGGGAAGCTAATCAGAAGTTAGGGGATGACACTGATGGAGCAGTTGTTGACAGGGGGAGATACCAGAGGTTAGTGGGCAAGCTAATCTACTTGTCACACACTCGTCCAGATATCGCATTTGCTGTAAGTGTGGTTAGTCAATTCATGCATGCTCCACGAGATTCCCATTACAGTGCTGTCCTTCGAATCCTTAGATATTTGAAGTCAGCACCCGGAAAAGGTTTATTCTTTGGTATACATGGTCATCTTCAGGTGGATGGGTATACAGATGCAGATTGGGCAAGCTCAACTACGGATAGGAGGTCTACCTCAGGGTATTGCACGTTTATTGGGGGGAATTTTGTTACTTGGTGTAGCAAGAAACAGGCGGTTGTATCTAGATCAAGTGCTGAAGCGGAATTCCGGGCCATTTCTCAAGGAATTTGCGAATTACTGTGGATAAAAATTCTATTGAGAGATCTTAGACTTGAGCCTACAGATTCTATGAGATTGCACTGTGATAATAAAGCGGCCATCAGTATTGCTCACAATCCAGTACAGCATGACCGAACTAAGCATGTTGAAATTGACAGACACTTAATCAAGGAGAAATTGAGCAGTGGAGTGATCAGTATTCCATTTGTTCGGTCGAGTGAACAATTGACAGATGTTCTCACCAAAGCTCTTGGAAACAGGCCTAATCATTTCTATCTAAGCAAGGTGGGCATGAGGGATATCTTCGCACCAGCTTGAGGGGGAGTGTTGGCAATTAGCTGTCTAATTGCTGTTTAATTAGCTGTCTAATTAGCTGTTTAATTAGCTGTCATTAGCTATCTAATTAGCTGCCATTTAGATAGAATTTCTATTTATTAGTTGGTTTATTTTTGGGTCGTGTTGACCATTTTATTTTCTCATTTATTATGAGATTTTTCTTTCCTTTTCTAGCTCTCAACATTGGCTATATATTCATTGGTGATTAATCAATAAAATAAGTTTTGGTATTATCCTATTCTACATTTACGTATTTTACTTAACATGCATGAGACCCCAACGAATACCCATCACCTTGCATGCATGCTGCCTAAACCAGTGAAGAAGATGAAGTCCCGATCGCTCGAGTGACTCAAGCGATCGAGCAGAACACACAGACGAACGCAATCGCTCAAATGTACATTCTAGCAGAGCCTTAAGCGATTGCATGCCTGTCTTAGCAATACTGAAAGTGATTGCACTCCACACGTGCTTGAGCCACTATAAAAGAAAACATAAGCGATCTCATGGCTTGAGCAATTGAGTGAAACTAAGACAAAAGCCCAAGCGATCGAACATGCAACTGGTTGAGTGTTCTGTCCTAAGAAAGATCCTTGTGTTTTATTGGCTCCATGTACTTCTAGTGCCCATGCATGTTATGTCTTCATGATATACTATGTTTGTAGTTGAATATGACTTGCCTATTCCTTGTGGACCTTTGGATGTCATGATCTTAAAGTTTGAATTTAAAAAGAAAGAGAAATGTTTCATAATTCAAAGACAAAGGAATACAAATATTGTTCAACACAGGCGATCGAGCAACTCAAGCGATTGCGCTAACACTTAACGCGCAAGAAATTGAGTTGCCCCAATCGATTGCTGACTCAATCGATTGCGTGTGCCGGACTTTGAGAGGTCATGGTACAATAAGTCGATATTCCTGAGATATGTGAACTGAGATATTTGACGATTAGTTACACCCTTTTATAATTGTTGTGTTGGAAAACTTATGCTTAAAAGACTTTCATGCATTAAACACTTGTACCTCGCTCGAAATCGTCCCGGTCTTCGTTATGTGTAGTCGTGTGTGGTCAGAATCTTTATATATGTCAAGTTGAGTTTGTCAATTGAGGTAGTCTGTTCGGGTGTTATGCTGTGTATACCATCTTGATGCACCGATGGTGATCAAGCGGCCGTTAAGGCATATCTGCTATACTCATCAAGCGGATGTTATGGCACGCTATTCTAAATCAACGGTATTATACCGGAGTGTATTGAGAAGAGATTGATTAGGATAAGGTTGGTTCGGAGATTTCAAGTTCAGTTAGTCATGGGTTGTGCAGTAGCCAGTAGCGTTACGTTCGGTCTCATGTTGTTGGCATTGGCTTTTTGTGTCGTAATTTCAAAACCTTTGGTAATCAATTTTTTGATGATGTTAAGGATAATGAACTTTATTATTATCATATGCTACCTTTTATTTCATAAACCGGTATTACTTGAGTTCTACGTTCCCTCAGCTTTCAAAAGCTGATGGTATACTTGCCCTGGACCATCCCTGTCCAGCTTTTAGACTATGGCAATGTTGCAGATGGAGGGCACGCTGAGGAGGGTTATACCGACAGTGGCTACACGGCCGAGGACTACACCGGAGAAGGATATCCAGAGGGAGACTACTACGAGGAGGGCTACAGGCCCACAACTTTGCCAGTTGAAGATTCCGTTCTAGGCGTAGTCTTTTTGCCTATCTTTTCTTCTGGATGAATGTAATACATCAGAATTCTATTTTTGTTATCGGCACGTAATGCCATAAGACTACTTTATTTAGAATACGATGGCTTGTAATATTAAATGTAAGACCTTGATATGGTTGGTTTTTAATTATGGTTGAACATAGTCAAATCCTTTATATTATATTCTTCTTGTTAGTATGCTTGTGAGCTACCAGGTGATCCAACTTGTCACATATCTTCTTGGAAGTTATTTTATCTTTTATATTTCTTTCCTTTTCTTAAGTCTTAAGGATCATTATGTAATTTCTCTACTATTATTTAATTTAATATAAAATATGGGATTGACAAATTGTCAACCCTAAGTTTTCCAAAATACATCGCAACATATCTACGGGTCCGAAAAGGAAAATTTTAATTTCCTCTAAATTTTGCTACTCCGGGGAGTGACAATAGTCAAGCTCTAACACCCTCACGTGCAACCTGTCTTGTACGTGGGAGATATAACAAACTAAACTCCATCATCATGGAGACAAATAACAAAATGCAGACCAGAGCTAGCCCTCAAAGTCCACTCACCTAATTATCTACAAAAACAAACACTCTCTTTCTCTCTCCCATATTGGTTCTGATATAAACCATGTTTTCAATTTATTACGTGTTCCTATATTGTTTGTACTTGGTAACAATACGCACGTGACTGAATTAATTAACCAGATACGTTGAATAAATTCGCATACATCAGGAAGACATCGTCCCATCCGACAAACTGTACTACCTCGTTTATCAATCTGTTCCAAGAAAAATGGAAAGTTGATCCATGACAAATTTAAATTACAATAAAGAGAGTGATGTTGCATCTAGGAAACTATAAGGAAAAAAGTGGATCACGATAAAATTACCCTGTCCAACGAATCTCTGCGCCTCCTAGCACTTTCTTGTTCAGTAGCACTTGATTGGTTTCTGCTAGACTGATCTTTAACAACAGCAGAAGATGAAGAAATTAAGAGCCTTTTGTTTGATTGGGTATCGCTGTCTTTTCTTGCGTATGGAGAGCTAAATGAGGCAGTGTTGTATGGGATCCCAATAGTTTCAAATAACTCTTTTTTCACATTCTTTTTTGTCGCGGACGGTGACTCTATACTCAGCACATCCATCTGTTTTGAGAGACATTGAGAAAGTTGCTCTGCAGTTGCTAATTGCGAACTCATTGTATTATGGAGGCAATGCAAGGACTGAACATGTCTGCAAAAGTTTATGCCTTCGATTAGACAAAAATAACAATGGAATAGGCATATCACATACTTCACACTCAATCAGTAGTGCTACCAGTCCATTACAAGTTCAGTGCATGCATGCCATTGCACCAAACAAACTTGGAAGACTACCTAATATTTACAACTAAATGACATGAAGGTTGTCAAGTAACACGAACACTCATGCTAGGATATTTAGACTTGAAGTTAGTCACTTATGGGTGGCACAAATGATAGTCAAGAATGATAATTCTTCATACCTTGAAGGCCCATATCTACTTAGAAAATCTCTCTGACCAAGTTGAGCTTCACCACTTTCACCAAACTTATGAAGCTCAAGAGTATTGAAATGTCTTTCCAATTCAATAAGTTGATTGGTCAAATCCTGGAACAAGGAGAGAAATACAGGTGCATATCGAGTCTCAAGAAGGCCAATATGTTACTAGAAGAAAAAGACTGCTATTCACCTGATTTACTTTTAATACGTGAGAACGCTTCAGCTCCAGTTCGGAACTCAACCTCTGGCGATCCCAGAGATCCCAATATTGGCTATCAGTCGCTTGCATAACAATTCCTTCCACATAAATTTTCCGTGCCAAAACTGGAAAACAATTGTAACAATAATCTGGTCAATTCAAAGGAGAAATTCAACAACACATACGATTTCCATATAAAAGACGTATCATTAATCGAAATGAAGCCCATATTCAGCAAAAAGAAGAAAGAAAGAAGAAAGGTGGGAGGGAGGCTCAAGGTCATTGTTAAGACTAAGAAGAAAGAAGGAAAAGGAGAGAATATATTATTCAGCCATGAAAAGTTGTGAGATACAGCAAGTAAGAACCTTTAATAGTAGGGTTAAAACAAGACTAAAAAGACTATTCTACCCTGAATGCCTATTACAACTTATTACTCTAACACCCTCCCTCAAACTTATGATGTGGCGGCTAGTAACATCAAAAGTTTGTCAAGCAGAAAACAAAAGTGCATAATTGTATGAGACTTCGTGAAGAAGTCAGCTATTTGCAAGGTAGATGGAAGAAATGGGAGAGTGATAGTGCCAATCTGAAGATGATGTCGCACAAAATGACAATCGATCTCGATATGCTTGGAATGCTCGTGGAAGACAGAGTTGTGGGCAATTTGAATGATTAGAGTAGCCCCAGACAACGATACACCAAGATCTGTAAGTAACCAACGTAACCAAACTATCTCAGCCGTAGTGGTAACCATGGCACGATACGCGGATTCAGCAGAAGAATGTGATGCAAATAAATGCTTATGAATGCTCAATTTAAGAGTTGAAGAGATGAGTTTAAGAACAAACTAGGGTTTGGAGACCAAAACCCTAAAAGAAGAGCTCTAGGCTCGATTTGGTATAAAACCAATTACAAATTTAAAAAAATTCAAAAGCCACTTTACCCTAGCCCTAGCATACTATTTATACTAAATATAAGTCATGTTAACATCACATGCTTGTCACTAAACCAAAATAACAACCAAGACAAATAACATAAAAAATACTATTAATAAAGCATAAAGTACTACATCATACTCTCCCTCTAAAAGAAACTTGCCCTCAAGTTTAACAACTAGCTTCCTCATTTTGACTTCGGCAGTGGCTTTCCTCTTGCGATTAATTTTGGAAAATGTCATAGTTACCATTCCATAATCAAATGTACCTTCAGATCATATGATCGGAAACAAGACGTCGCCTTGTTCTTCAAATTCAATTCCCATAAACCTTTTTATAGATTCATCATCTTCAAATATCTTCTCGTTTTCACTATTACACAACTCAATCGCAAATTCATTACCCACGGCGGGTGTCTTCAATATTTCACCTTTCACCAACCCCTTAACAAAAACTTCCAAATCAATCGTGTTCTTATCCTCAATATAAAGAATATCTCCAAGAGGATTAATGATATTTTCTTCTAAACTCTCACTTTTATAGCCATACTCATCTTCACAATTTATTGAAGCTACACCATTCTTCTTTTGAGACCAAAGAAGTTGAATAAAGTCCAATTCCATGTAGTCAAACTTGCTCGGTTGCTCCCATAGCAATCATCAAATAGTGGCTCCTTATCCAATTCGGTGTCATCTACTTCCCTTTGGTTTTCTTCAAACTCACTCTCATAACAATAGTCGAATGTTGGTTTCTCACGTAATTCCTTTTCATCTTCTCTTTCCTCAAACTTACTTTCAAAACAATCATCAAATGTTGGGTACTCATTCGATTCTTTGACAACTTCTTGGTTAAGCTTATCATCAAACCCATTTTCATAAGTTTCGCCAAATATCGAGTCCTCATCCAAGGAATCGTCGAACTTTGGTTCCTCATGCAAATACTCATCGAACCTTGGTTCCTCGTCTAAGTAATCATCGAACTTCAATTTATCATCGAAGTCGAACGTATCAAAAGTGGATCTCAACTCCCAACATTGGTTGGGACGTAATCCATGGATGAAAACTTACTTTCTAATTTTCTCCTCATTGTGCATCACTCGATTTTCGGTTTTCCCATTCTCTTTCTAACAATTTTGATTTGTTTCCACCACTTCACAACCCTTCCCCTTAGACATTTTTCGACCAACTTTACCTTCTTTTCTTCAACAGTATCATAAAAATTGAATATAGCTTCAACTTTATCTAGCCAATCAATAAACTCTGAATCATCACCATAACGCTTTACCTTAAGGGTTAAGGCAGCGATTTGCATTTTTAATTCCTCCATTTCGTGTCGTTGGGTACCTTAGGTCCCATGGAAATTGCTAAATCAAATTTAGCCACATCCTCAAAATACATGGCATTTCGTTGCCCTCTTCCCATTCTTTCACTTCCTCTTTGAGCCATAGCAATCTACAATCAATTTGACACAAATCTTTGGAAACAAGAGTCAAAATTGCAACCCACAAGTCTACACCAACCCAATCAATAAAAACCCACAACCAAATAGAGTACAATCTCAAACCATCAATAAGCCACAACCCAACAAGAAGCCAATTCACAACCAAAAAGTCCAAAAGTGAACCACCAATCTAAAATTTATGACAAACACCTTGCAGAAAATTCCAATCTCAGGCCAAAATTACACCCAACAATCAGTGACAGTCTTGAGAGTAGACCAATTCACTAAAGTTGCGAAGTACCAATCTGATTCTGACAACAATTCTTTCAGTCGGAACTCCAATTGATTTTCCAACCAAAAAATAATCGAGACTCTCCAAGCACAATTCACTATGGTACAACCAGCCGCAGCTTAACCAAGTTTCTGGTGCTAGACAAGCCGCATTCTAGTTGCCTTCCAGTCACAATTCGGGTTGTGACTTCCAGTCCAAAAGAAGAAATCACAGATGCATGTTTGATTACAGTGGTTGGACCAAATTTTGGTGCGAGTCCAGTTGATCGCAAGGTCTCGCGAGGGATTCGTGGCCGCGAGCTTGTCCGTCAGGTAGTTTGGTGTTCGTGACTCCAAATTATGGTTCGAAAGTGGTCGCAATGTAGATACGACTTGAGTTAGGTGCCCATCGACAACCACAGGGTTTGATTGGGGAGTTGTTTGGCTCGAATTGGTGAAGAGATGAAGCGGCGAGTGTCGCAACTCCAATTTGCGAGTTCAGATAATCGTAAACTCCAAGAATTGATTGGAGAAAGGTTTATACTCGGTTTGGCTGCTACTATCAGGTTCTAATGGTGGCTTTGATACCAAATGATGCAAATAAAATGCTTATGAATGCTCAATTTAAGAGTTGAAGAGATGAGTTTAAGAACAAACTAGGGTTGGAGATAAAACCCTAAAAGAGGAGCTCTAGGCTCGATTTGGTATAAAACCAATAACAAATATCAAAATAATCAAAATCCACTTTACCCTAGCATACTATTTATACTAAATATAAGTCATGCTAACATCACATGCTTGTGACTAAACCAAAATAACAACTAAGACAAATAACATAAAAAATACTATTAATAAAACATAAAGTACTGCATCATAATGTGAAACAACTGATTTGGTTTTATAGGGTGCCCAGAGATTTAATTTAGAGAAGAAGGGAGTGACCAAGGGCTATATTGACGTGGTGAAGGATATGTATGATGAAGCCGTTACTACAATTAGATCATCGGCCGGAAAAACAAGTGAATTCTCAATTATCGTATGCCTGCACCAAGGTTCGGCCTTGAGCCCTTATTTATTTTCCCTAATTATGGATGAATTGACTAGACACATCCAAGATGAGGCCCCATGGTGTATGTTGTTTGCAGATGATATTTGTCTTGATTGATGAGACTAAAGGGGAATTCAACACTAAACTGGAAGCTTGGAGGAGCACTAGAGACAAAGGGGCTAAAGATAAGTACGACAAAAACAGAATACATGGAATGTAGTTTTAGTAACAATGGAAGTCGACAACAAAGCAGTGAAGATCGAAGATCAGGAGATCCTAAAGAGGAACACTTTCGCTATCTAGGTTCAATGACCAGTAGAGATGGAGAGATTGGTGATGACCTGGCCCATAGAATTAGAGTAGGTTGGCTTAAGTGGAGGAGCGCTTTTGGAGTATTTTGTGACCGGAGAACACCAACAAAATTGAAAGGAAAATGTCATACGACAGTTATTAGGCCAGCTATGCTCATACGACAGTTAATAGTTATTAGGCCAGCTATGCTCTACGGTACAGAGTGTTGGGCAACTAAGAAACAACACATTAGCAAAATGAGCGTAGCTGAGATGAAGATGCTAAGATGAATGTGTGGTAAGACTAGGAAAGATAGAATTAGAAATAAGTACATTCGAGAGACTGTAAGAGTGTCACAAATTGAGGATAAGTTGAGGGAGAATAACTTAGATGGTTCATCCATGTCTAAAGAAGACCTGCAGACGCATCTGTGCGAAAGAGTAATAGGATCGTAGTGCCTGGAGTGGTTAGAGAGAAGGGTAGACTTAGACTGACCTGGGAGTATGTAGCGCAATAAGATATGAATATATAATTTAAATGAGCATATAGCTCTTGATCGTGTAGAATGGAGAAAAATGATTCATACAATCGATCCCAATTGATTGGGACACAAGGCTTGGTTTGGTTTGGTTTGGTAATTGGTTCTAAAAAAAAACAAAACTTTAGTATGAATGAATTTGACCAAATTATCTTACAAGGGAGATAAACTCATCCAGTATCCACCCTGGTTTGGAATCTAACCACATTCCCATGCACCTTATCTAAATTATCTTCAAATACACAAAAAAAACTCCAACACATATTCTACATCCCACTAAGATATATTGATTTCAAGTGTGCATGAAATGCATTACATCACTTACCAAAAAATGCTTTGCATCAAGTGTATATTTACTTCCACAAAAGAATGATATGGACATAATAAATATAGAACATACATGATTACTAAAACAACTCCAAGATGATAAACCTTCATGTTCTCCAGAGAGTGCAAAACTTAAAAACAAGTAGCGGATTAAAAATACCTTGCACCGTTTTATCAAGAAGTTGCTGGATGTCCCCAAGCCCTTCATCCATTATGCTCTAAAAAGTCAAAAGGTAACTAAAATATATAAGTTGCAATACAATGTTGGGTCTGAGAACTACCAAACTAGTTGACATTCGCAAAAATTAACACCTCAAAGCACCACATATGGTACACTAGAGAACAGAAAAGAGTAAGGGTGCGTTTGATAAAATTGAAAATTAAGTGCTGAAAATTAAGTGCGAAATTTTATGTACTGAAAATTTTAAGTGATTGAATTTGTAATACTGAAAATAGTGCTTCAACTACTGAAATAGAATGCATTCAATGATTATTTTCAGTAGAAAATTTTCACTTAAAGTTTTCAGTGATTTTTTGGTTACTTTTTCAATTAAGTGGTATGTTATCAAACGCACTGAAAAAGAAAAAGTGCTGAATCTTTTCATTTTCAGCACTTAATTGGGTTATCAAACATACCCTAAGAGAACAAAAGAATTTTTGAAGACAAGAAGGGCATACCTAAAGGCCATGTAAAATGAAATCCTCAGTGTTAGATCTTATTTTTGGGTTTCAGCTATCAGGGAGTTAAGATGCATCTTATTGATAGGCATAGCAAATTATTAGAAATTAATAGTGTTGTCGTATTCAAGGGGAACCGTCATTCTTCTTCAACTACGGTCTTAAAAACTAAATATATGGAGACAGATAATGGTGTTAAGTGTTGAGTGGCAAGGCATGTCCTAACAGAAACCCTCAAAAATAAGACAAGGACCGAGTACAAATAGGTACAAATTAGTTTAATTACCAAGAATTTTTAGGATACCCTAAACAGAAACCACGCACATATATTTTTTGGTTTATATCTTTCAAGTTAATAAAATTTGTTAATAACTATGTATTGGATTTCCGGAAAAGCTTCAAGAGCAAAAACAACTCTCCTAATTTTATTAATACAGTAAGAATGGAGTAATTACAACAACATAAAGTTAAAATATAAATATTAAAATAAAACTAAGTCCTATAAGAATAACATCTCTCAACACTCCCCCTCAAGCAGGTGCGAAGATATCTCACATGCCCAGCTTGCTAAAAATAAAATGGAATCGTCCAACTAAACTCTTTGTCAGGACATCTGCTAACTGTTCCCCGGATCTCACAAACGGAGGACAAATGCTTCTAATGTTCAGCTTCTCCTAAATCAATTGTCTATCTATTTCAACATGCTTAGTTCTGTCATGTTGAACTGGATTGTGGGCAATCTCAATAGCAGCTTTGTTATCACAGTATAATTTCATTGAGTCCTCGGGCCCAAATCCAAGGTCTGACAACACAATCTAGATCCACAACTCGCACAACTCCTTGTGCCATAGCTCTAAACTCTGGCTCGACGCTAGATCTAGTCACCACTGACTACTTTTTACTCCTCCAAGCCACCAAGTTACCACCAACGACTGTGCAATAACCAGTGGTTGACCTCCTGTTAGAGATGGACCCAACCCAATCTGCATAAGCCTCCACTAATGTATGACCATGTTTAGCAAAAAATAGCCCTTTACCCGGTGCTGACTTCAAGTACTTTACAATTCGGAACACCGCTTCAAGATGAGGTTGTTTAGGATCATGCATAAATTGGCTAACTACACTGACAACAAAAGCAATATCAGGTCTAGTGTGTGCCAAATAAATCAGTTTACCTATTAACCTCTGGTAACTTCCCTTGTCAACAGGTTCTCCATCGGGATCATCTCCAAGTTTCAGATTAGGATCCATTGGGGTATCTACCGCCTTACTCCAAGCATGCCAGTCTCTTAGAGAAGGTCCAAAACATATTTCCGCTGTGAGAAAAATATTCCTTCCTTGGATCGAGCTACTTCGATTCCCAAAAAGTACTTTAAATCACCTAAATCTTTGATTTCAAATTCTTTAGCAAGATATGATTTCAGACGCTTCAACTCCTCCAAATCATTCTCTGTTAGGACAATATCATCTACATAGACAATCAAAGCAGTCACCTTTCCTTGTGAAGAGTGCTTAATAAACAGAGTATGGCCGCCTTGGCTCTGTCTAAAACCATACCTGTTCATAGCTTGAGAGAACTTATCAAACCACGCTCTAGGAGATTGCTTTAGACCATGTAACAACCTCCTGAGACGACACTCTTTCCCTCTGGTCATGTCATCCTCAAACCCAAGAGGGATGTCAATGTAAACTTCTTCTTCTGAGTCCCCATGTAAGAATGCATTCTTTACATCAAACTGGTGTAATGGCCACTCCAAGTTAGAGACAGTAAAATTGGAATGGAGTTCATCTTTCCAACAGGAGCAAAAGTTTCCTGATAGTCCACTCCATAAGTCTAAGTAAAGCCTTTGGCTACCAACCTGGCTTTATATCTCTCAACTGTACCATCTGCTTTATGCTTCACAGTGAACACCACCCTACTGTCTTTTTCCCATGTGGTAACTCTGCTAATTCCCAAGTATCATTTTTCCGAAGTGCTTTCATCTCTTCAGTCATGGCAGACTTCCATTTAGGATTGTATAAAGCTTTCTGAACATTGTTAGGAACAAAAACAGAATCGAGATTGGACACAAAAACCCTATAAGTAGGGGACAAACGAGTGTAGGAAACAAATTTTGAAAGGGGATGTTTAGTACATTCCCTAGTGCCCTTGCGAAGAGCAATGGGAATATCTAACTCATTATTAGTAAAAGACACAGGAGTATGAGTAGGAGTAGAAGAACTAGAAATACCTGGACCATCATCCTCTGAAGAAGGCAACTGCAGTGGGATTGGAGAAATGACCCGATTTTCTGTTACCCTAAAAGTTCATCCACTCTTATTTTTGGAGCAAGTTAGTAATTCTTTTCTCCAATCTTCCCCACTTTCCTCTCTTCTTCCTTCCTCGCTCTCATCTCTCTCCTCTCTTCTTTTCTTTTCTTTTTTTTTTTTTTCTTTTTTCTCCTTTTTCTTCACCCTCATCTCCTTTTTTATCTCACTCTCATCTTCCCCTAAAATAAATGGAATCGTTGCACTAGACTCCGCTTCACATGGTTGGATGGGAAGACGTGAAATAGGACAATGACTCATCGAAGGTAACGTCCATAGACACAAACCACTTACGTGAGGGAGGATGATAACACTTATACCCTTTTCGTGTGGGAAAATACCCTACAAAGACACACTTCAGTGCGCGGGGATCCAATTTGCGTCTAGACTGGGAGTGACTGTGAACAAAGCAAACACATCCGAACACTTTAGGAGGGACAGGAACAATGGAAGAAGGATTAGTGGGAAGTTTTATAGGTGTTTTCTTCCCAAGAACACGGGAAGGAAGACGGTTGATGAGATATGCAGTGGTTAAGACGGCTTCCCCCCAATACGACTTTGGAGTCTGCATAGAAAACAACATAGATCCAGCAGACTCCACCAAATGACGATTTTTCTGCTCAGCAATGCCATTTTGTTGCGGAGTATTTGTGCACGATGTTGGGTGGATCATGCCATGTTCAGAAAAATAGTGAGTAAGACCACCATAAATATAATCCCCCCCTTTATTTTAACGAATAATCTTAACAACTGTGCTAAATTAGGTACATATCATCTTGTGGAACGTTTTAAAGATAGAAAACACATCACTCTTTTCTTTCATTAAATAGACCCAAGTTGTGCGAGTGTAGTCATCAATAAAAGTAACAAACCATTAATAACCATTCAAAGTAGGAATATGAGAAGGACCCCAAACATCTGTGTGAATAAGAGCAAAATGAGTAGTACTTTTATTGAAACTAGAATTAAATGTAGCACGGTGATGTTTTCCAAGTTCACATGCCTCACAAGATATCTCGGAAATACAATTATTAGGAACTAAAGATGGGAATAAAAAACGAAGTGAGTAGAAAGAAGGATGTCCTAATCTCTGGTGCCACAACCACATCTCTCGGGGAAGATTCTCTCCCTTTATTGTATGAGCAACTTGAGTGTACCCTCCATTTGATACTCCATCGGGCAACAGAAAATACAAGCCATTCTCCTCTCTACCACTGCCAATCTCCTTCTTCGTGGAGAGGTCCTGAAAAACACAATGAGACGGAAAGAAAGTCACACTACAATTTAAATCATATAAGTTGAAAAACCAGTGGAAAGACCAGTCATATGGTCGGAAGCTCCAGAATCAATGATCCATGGCTGTCAAGAATCTACACTTAAATAAGAGCTGATCTGTTTGTAGATACTGGAGGAAGCATGATAGAGCGGCGGCTTTCTTTGTTCTGAACATAGGCCAAAGCTTCTCTAAGTGATGGCAACGTTTCCATTCCGAGTATTCTGCTTCGCACTGGGTCAAACTCAGGATTAAGACTAGCAAGAAATTTGAAGATCCTCTCACTTTCAATATACGTTCTGAAGCTAGCAGCATCAGTCGGGCACACTGGATGATGGGTTATTAAATGATCCACTCTCTTCCAAAGAGAACTTAATGTAGTAAAATATTGCAAGGTGGTGCAATCGCCATGTACCTCGGCTTCAATCGTGCGTCGCAACTCATAAACTTGGGGCAGCATATCCCTTCCGAGAATACGTCTCAGCTAGAGTATCCCAGATATCTGGGGCTGTTTCCATGCCAAAAAAACCATTAGCGATCTCAGGCTCCGTGGAGTGAGTGAACCAACTCATGACCAAAAAATTATCAACTTCCCACTTGCTGTAAGTGGGATCTTCAAGACTAGTTGCCTTGATTACACCATTCACATATCCAAACTTCGATCTACTTTTAAGCCAGAACATGGCAAACTGTGACCAAGACAAATAAATCTCACCATTCAATAACACGGAGGTGATCTTGGATCCGGGGTTCTCAGTAATGGGCAATCTCTCATTACCTGCAGGAGAACTGGTATTGCCGAGAGTCTTCTGAGCTAATTCTTCCTTCGAGATATTGAGAAGGAATCTGATAACTGAAGTAGTGATGGAATCAAGGCGCACCCCGATCTGGTGCAATTGTCCGATTTATGGACAAATCATTTCGTCCGAATTAGGACCGGGGAAAAAAAGGATAGAGAGAACTTGTGATCAGTCTAGTAAAAAATTATGAATAGACTGATCTAGGGTTGAAAACTAAGATTGGAAGAGGAATCTTAGAGTTTGTGTTCAGTCCAGGGTTTAGGCGTGATGAAGAAGGGTTGGAGAAAGGTTTGGCTGGTTTAGACAGAAGCCAGGGTGGTTGCCGCAGCCCCTGGGATGGTCGCCAAAGGTATTGGAGGAGGTGAGGGGTCCGGTGAAGGTCTGGGTGTGTGTGGGTTTGCGGCGCAAGGTCTGGGCGTGTGTGGGGATTTACGGCACAAGGTTGGGTGTGGGTTTGGGTTGCCGGTGAAGATGTGGGTGGTGGAGAGGATGTGGCGCAAGGTCTGAGTGGTGGTGGTGATGTTGATCGCAGCCCCTAGGGTTGGGGTAGCTTTGATACCATGTTGGATTTCCGGAAAAGCTTCAAGAGCAAAAACAGCTCTCCTAATTTTATTAATACAGTAAGAATGGAGTAATTACAATAAGGACCCAACATAAAGTTAAAATATAAAAATAAAACTAAGTCCCATAAGAATAACATCTCTCAACACTATGTTACCCAGATTCGGGTATGGCCGTATGGTGTCGGGTGTATATCTAGGTATCAAACCTCCTCTAAATCCAAAGTTTAGGATCCGGGGATATGTGTCTAAACGTTGGATATGGGTATGCAGACACCTTCTGAATGTATAAACATACTATGTTTCTTAATATATTGAGTTAGAAACCTCTTTGCCCACAATTTTGAGCTTCTACTTGCCTTTTCAACATCACTTGTGGAGGATCCGAGTGTCTGAATTGGGTACGGGCGTCAGATATGGGGATCGGGTACTTGGGGGTAGTAGGAGAGTCCAAGTAACATAGGTTAACAATATGTCGTTACCTTGAAATTTTGGGAATATTACAGCACAGATATCTCTAAGTCTCAATGCTAGTTTAAAGGAAATCTTAAATATGCAGTCTCCAAACAATGACGGGATCAGGGACTATAATGAAAATTTTGATACCTCCTACAGATAATTATATATACTTATTGAAGAGAGGGGACACATTTGCTCAGAGGGTTTCATTTATAGCAAACTAATAGGTTCAACTATGACCTGAACTATATATCACACTTTATCAAATTGAGGAAGGACAAGAAGAGAACGAAGAGGAAATGGAGTTGCAAATTATTGCACAAATGGTCACAACTGAATCTTTCACTTTCAGAGTGTCAGATCTTCTTTTTGCTCAGAAGGAAGAACCTTTCTCTGAGGTATGTTCTTCAGTCATTCTACACCTAAAAGGGAGGACACAGCTGTCTTTCCAAATCTGATGTCGACATATGTTGACCATGCGTCCGTGTTTTCACACATATTCTGAAACAGTAGTCATGTCCTTCAAATCATAAACTAAAAGCACACTTTAGCAAACTCTCAAGAATCTCCTCAGGGATATCCAGGTTGGGAGGGAATAGGTGGCTAGTGCAACATCATTAAGAACATCAGTTTTTTCCTATCAAGAGCATTATTTCAAGTTCAGTGAATAACCTCTCAAATGCTAGACGTAGGAGGAAACAATTATGAAGGGTGACTTGGCACATGTTACTCAACTTACAAATGTGAAATAAAGAAAGAATCAGCATAGGTTAGTGCTTACGTGATCTTGGTATCTTCCATTTCACATGCATTCTCATGATTTGGAGGTCAATTAGATCAGATCTGAACTTGCTAGCTAGAACAAAAGATTCTATTACACAATATATCTCTCCGAATACCATTCCAGTTATACGTTCTCGGGATCTAGGTTGTTACCGGCTAACCACTATGTTGTTGCCTTCTCCCTTCTTTTATTTTTTCTTCCTCATGGTGCATTTTTTCCCCCACACAGTGAAGGAACGGTTTTTAGTGAGTTTCATTTATCTTGCATCAGGAGACGCAAGAAGTGGGGCCAAAGTAATTGTTTAAGACGCTGTAACCTTTTGGATTAGCCTTTTCATTTTTAAAAAATTGATTCCTTTTTAAAGCTAAAAACCAGCTATTTTCATAAAGCCCCAATTTGCAGCTTTTTAGAATAATCTCTTATTACTGAGTGATTATTTTAAAAGCTAACCCAAATGATGAGTTCAGATGTAAACAGAAACTACCCCCTTCCCCGCGCCCCTCTTCTCTCTTTCCCTCCCCAAAAGAAGTAAAACAAGTAAATAAATTAACAGTAAAAGGAGATCCAGAAAACAAACCCTCCATTTCCTGCATTTGTCAGAAAGAGTCCTTATGCCTTCCTCTAATGCTACAACTGAGCTTTCCTGGAGAATTGTAGAGGCATCCCTGAAACCACCTGGTCCTACTATACATTCCAAAAGGGTATCCAGTTCTTTGGCCATCTCTTCAACCTGAATGTTACCTCAAAAACACAGGGGCAGGCAGTGAGCTAGGATATAGAAACACTGAGAACAAAATGAATACAAATGCCCAAATAAATTAGCATGAATGAAAGCAAACGAAAAGAATTTATTGTAGCAGATGACTGCAGACATTTGTATATACTGCACACAGAACACATTAAGGACATTATCAGCAACGGACCCGACAATCCGGGTGCTATATAGAGACCTTACCATTGGCGCTTTCCATTATAATATCAGAGCTTTCAGGGACCAAACAAATCATAGCAAAATAAAATCTATTTTTGTTATTCTTTAATAGAATATATGATTTTCATAGGGAACTGATATATGAAAGGAGAAACCAAAATTCACAGCTTTCCACAGAAAGCAAGTTATTTCTATCAAAAACATACCGGAAAATAGTCAACCTGACCTTTGTGTTACCAATAATTCCAGAGACTGACAGATGGTACTCTTCTTTTTCTTTTTGCTCCCCAAAAAGGGGGAGATAGAACTAATAAATCCCCAAAGCACTAGATAACTACAGTTTCTTTGAGAAATAAGATACACAGAGAATAGCTTATTTTAACACTCAATAATGTAATAGTCTCGCTTGTTAATTGTGGTACTTAAGGTGGTATTTCATTTAACTTGTGGTTTCTATTTTGTATATAAAGTATAGTGTGTGCCTAATGCAATCACCTAAACTTTATTAGCAATGTTGTATCACATGACAAAATCAGGTTCAAAGTCTATTTTATTTTCTCTGACTAGTGAAATGTTGTTTGATATCATATGGTGGTCTCACTCACATTTAGCTTACAACGCAATCCACCCTGATGCCCTCTTTTGTGGATGCATATGTGGGTCCAAATCATATTAGACTAGATCATTCATATATTTCACACATTCACTTTACGTTTCAAAGCTTTTCCTAATATTCAGGTTTTGTCATCATCTATTGTGTTACTGAAATATTTCTTGTCTCTAGACAGACAGAATGGTATGGTGTATTGACATTATGATCCTTGATCACAAGGACTGAGCTGAATGACAATTTTAGAAGCTAAGCAGAGGATGGTATGGAATAGAACTGCGAGCAGAAAAAATGGAATCAAATGCAAAGCTCGAAACAAGTATTCTGCTACCCA
This sequence comes from Hydrangea macrophylla, assembly GCA_033977485.1. Classification (NCBI taxonomy): domain Eukaryota; kingdom Viridiplantae; phylum Streptophyta; class Magnoliopsida; order Cornales; family Hydrangeaceae; genus Hydrangea; species Hydrangea macrophylla. The sequence continues at coordinate 1,411,010 of CM066989.1, forward strand.
AAAAAAAAGATAAGGAAAACTGAGGAGAACATATATTACATTTTGGGACTCTTTTGAAAGGCTTGGATCTGATTTTAACAACCCAGTATGGCAGGGAGTTCCAGAGTTTTCCTTGTTGGAATGGAACTTAAAGTTGGAACCTTTCCCGGTCACAAAATTTCCATGAGTTGGCAACTGAGTGCCAATTTCAGGCAATGGCTCCATATTCCTAACCCCTGTTGAAGATTTTTGTTCACCAAACGCCAATCTAATAGAAGGATTAACTGATACAGACGGGGCGGCCGGTGAATAGAAGGGTTTTTCAATGGGTCCTCCAGAAAAATTTGCAACACCGCTAGACCATGATTGAGATGCAGCAATCTGTAAGCTGGTTGATCCAATACTTCCTGGTGATTCCTTATCCACCTCAGTACCTTTTAGTGAATCTATAAGAAAAGATTGACCTGGTTTATCAGTTGAAACCTTTCCTATGAAAGAATCAGTATTAAATACGACTCCAGAATTCTTTTGATTTACTGTCTTGCTCAAATCTCTATCCGTGGCCCTAGGACCATCTAAGTGAGAAGTCTTTAAAGATGACTGTTCTGAATGCCGCCCTGACTGCAATGACTGTCGACCAGCGGTATCTTGGTTGAGATTTACAACAGGAACTTTTTGTTGCCCATCAGTCTCAAATATCTGCGCATTTACAATATTTCTCACTTCCTGGATTCCAGAAACAGTTTCCTTACGGGATACTTGATCAGCAGAAAGGATGTTTGTCAAAGACTTGTTCACCTCAAGAAGCTTCGGATCATTTTTCATTGGGATCTCATCAGCTTCTTTTCTGTTAAGTTCCTTAATTATTTCCTGTTCTACACTTTGTTCTGGAAATCCTGAAGTAATATTGGACAGACCAGAATTATTGGTTTCGTTTCTCTGAACATAGCTAGATGGTGAAAGTGAAGATCCTACATCAGAAGCCTTTGAAAAACTCAAATTTCCGCACCATGATTGAGATGCAGCAATCTGTAAGCTGGTTGATCCAATACTTCCTGGTGATTCCTTACCCACCTCAGTTCCTTTCTGTGAATCTATAAGAATTGATTGACCGGGTTTGTCAGTTGAAGCCTTTCCTATGAAAGAATCAGTATTACATACGACTCCAGAATTATTTTCATTTACTGTCTTGCTCAAATCTCTATCCGTGGCCCTAGGACCCTCTAAGTGAGAAGTCCTTAAAGATAACTGTTCCGAATGCCGCCCTGACTGCAATGACTGTCGACCGTCTGTATCTTGGTTGAGATTTACAACAGGAACTTTTTGTTGCCCATCAGTCTCAAATATCTGCGCATTTACAATATTTCTCACTTCCTGGCTTACAGAAACAGTTTCCTTATGGGATACTTGACCAGCAGAAAGGATGTTTGTCAAAGACTCGTTCACCTCAGGAAGCTTCAGATCATTTTTCATTGGGATTTCATCAGCTTCTTTTCTGTTAAGTTCCTTAATTATTTCCTGTTCTACACTTTGTTCTGGCAATTCTGAAGTAATATTGGTCAGACCATGTTCGGAAGGTATGACTGCAGTTGCATCCTCTTCCTCATCAGAAAGAGTACACTCAACCTCAGCTGGAACAGTATCCCCTGCGAGACTACAGAAGAAAAGATTCAATGCCTAACAAAGAGCTTCTGTGGAAAAGCTACTTAGCACCACCTGAAAAAGCTAATAGGTCTACTCACGCAGGGAAAAAAAATACTAGAAGATAATAATACAAGCATGGGCTGAATACCTGGCGACTCGGAATATAATAAGCTTTCCTTCAATTGTAAGACACAGAACAATGCAACATGGCAGAAGTTCTTTAAACTCTTCACCAAGCTTGAGTCTAACTTTCTCACTGTTGGAAACCTTGTCAACGCATAGCCCAAGGATCACATTATCATCACCATTTCCTGAGACAAAAGATGGGTGTTGTAAGGAAAGACTACACTGGCCTACAAAAAAAAAAAAAGAAACAAAGAAGAAGAGAAGACGAAAAAGCTACAGATAAATGAAGCAGTGACAAAGCCTTTAGGTGGATAATGAAGGTTGTCCTGCAACCAAATATGGTGCGATATCGATTTAACTTTACTAAGGGAACCGAAGGTTTCCTTGGTACTTTAGTTGTACAACAGCTCTTCGTTGTGTGGCCTGCCCAGTGACAAAGTAGGACAAAGCCTTAAGGTAGATAATGAAGGTTGTCCTGCAACCAAATATGGTGCAATACCGATTTAACTTTACTCGGTTTCCTTGGTACTTTAGTAGTCCAACAGCTCTTCGTTGTTTGGCTTGCTCTCGCATCTTCCTCATATGTAGTTTCTATGCATTCAGAAAGACCTCTTATTGATCCATTCCACCCTTCCCTGTAGCTGGAAAGGTATCGAGTCCTAAGAGCTTCTAACTGATAAGGTAAGAATTGGGTGACTTAAGCGAGCAAAGGTTTTAAGGCTGATTTTGGTATAAATTGAATGTTGTATGTTAAGTCACGAACTGCTCTAAAAGTTTAAGCTGTTAGAGAATGGACCCAACAATCTTATCAAGCCCCAACACACTCCCTCACATGCACAACCCAGTCTCGCACGCAAAGAGCCAACAAACCAAACTCCATCATAGTGTAGACAAATAACAAACCCCAGAAGGCTAGAACAAATATTATAAGAGAAATGCTTTGCTTCCCAAATTGGTTCCCAAATCCAGTTGTAACACATGTGACAATGATTGGTGGTACCCCAAGCCACTGCATGTGGTACAACTGACAAAGCATTAGAGAACCAATTTGGTAAATATAGCATTACTCATATTATAATTGGGACCTCACTTTTTTTTTTTCCTTTTAAAAAGAATGAAAAACCTAAACAAATTGGGTTGGCAGCCCTGAAGGGCCTAAACATGTTCGCAAAATGTATATATTCTATACTCAACATATGTCGGGTCGGCGGCCACTTCTGGCCAGCAACCAGTTCTTCATATATGATGCTTCAAATGCTTCGTTGAGCTTCGTATGCTAGTCGCATACCGGAAATTAGGGGGGAAAACAACGTTTTGAAAACCGAACAGCTCATCGAACCAGAAAAATGATCGGGTCACGGGTTACTGGTTCAAGCGTCGGCTAAACCGTAATCACACTGTGACGTCATAATTACGTAATAACTATATTCATTTACAGATATAATAATACAATAATATAAATTAAAAATAAGAAAAAGAAAGACATTCTAAATTTTATTTTCACTTTATACCATTATTATAAAACACAATACTCATTTTCTGATTACCAAATAGAATATCCCTTTCATAGTTTCATATAACAAATTCTAAACACAGCATGTCAAGGACAAAAAAAAAATGTTAAAAGTAAAATAATTCTCTAGACTCGAAACCAAAATGACCGAAGTTACCTTTTCGGATTACATGTACATATAGTTATTAGAATAATGCTATGATCCAAAATGGGTTAACAGTTGTACTACATGCAGTGACAGTGAAAGGTGGTACACTGGTACTCATGCCCTACATGTGGCTGACAAAACATTTGTGAACCAATTTGGGAACCATAGCATTACTCTAGATATTAATTACAACTAACCTATTCTTTAACAACTAACAAGACTAAAAAGTGAAAACAATTAAGGATACACGTTTCCACTTCCCAATAACATCTGTCAAACCAAGAAAAGCTCTTACATTAACACATATCTATCTAATCTAATCTACAAAAAAGGAGAGGGAGAGAAAAACAAAAGGTAAACATTGTTATTGTAAACAAAATCAGCGGCGATTGACAACAAGACAATCGACGGCACTGGGGAGGCGAGGCGAGGCGACGCCGGAGTTGTTCCGGCCAGGCAAGACGACGGCGACCTGGGGCTTTCGTTGGAGAAGAGACTATTGAGTTACCAACTACTCCAAAAGCTTAAGCTGTTATAGAATAGGCCCAACAATTTATATCAACCTTCAACACCCTCTCTCACGTGCAACCCCGACTTGCACGTGGGAAGGCAACAAACTAACTCCATGCGAGTGGAGATAACAAAACCTAAGTGCAAACATGCACAATAAAGCGGGGTGGAGAATCAAACTGCAGAAACCCATAAATTTATAAAAGGGTAATTTGGTAATTTTGGACCAATGTGGTCTTGAATTGGGACAGTGTATTTCAATTTGATACATGTTGGTAGCACTTTTTGGTTAGTGGGTACACATGTGTAATATATCTTGTGGTTGGGTGTGTTATACACTAAAACCTAACCCATATCTACCCAAACCTAACCCATACCTACCCACACCTAACCTATCAAATCAATCACTTTTGGGAGACAACTCCCTCACCTTCCCCCTCTTTCTTGGCAGCTCTCTCTCTCCCTCCTTATGTCTTCTTTCTTCTTCATTTTTTGGATACACAACTCTATCTCTATATCTCTCATTCTCTCACCATTTTGGTAGTCCAAAGTTCCCCATTGAAGCTTCACCTCCAAGCTCCATTGGAAGACATTGCAAGCACTTTTGGACTTAAGCTATTTGAAGCAAAATTTCTCCTCTCATCAAGGGCTTCTCTTTGATCTCTTCCTTTCCCTTTTTAGACTCCTATTTTGGTGTGTTCTTGAACAAAGAACACAAGAGGTAGATTTCATTGACTAAGTGCACTACTCTTTCTAACCTCATGGTTTGCTATGTGTAGGACTAGAGATGTCACATACTAATCTTGTTTCATGACTTTTCCTACATGTTTAGCTTTGATGGTTAGTTGCTCATTATATGCATGTCTAGTTAATTTAAATGTTTAAACCTAAATGTTAAATGAGTTGTTATGATTTAAATTACTCTTTGTTGCTAGTAAATTCTTTGATGACTTAAATGATATCTATGCCCTACTTGAGATCCTTGATTTCTTGTTTAGTCATTATGAGTTATTATGTTCACTTCATAATATCGAAAACCATAGAAATGACATTGTAGTTGCATAATCATTGTAGTCACATTTCATAGTTGCCAAGTCGGCTTAGCATTCATAGCATTGGCTTGGGAGTATGAATTTGATAAAATTCCCCCGATTGGGGAATGACCTTTGAATCCCCGTTTGGGGTTGTAATTTAATGAAATTCCGGAAGCGGGTGTGAGGTGAGGAAGGTTGTTTGTGATCCTTAAAACATTCGAAAACGCAAGGTCATATTCGGTTAGCTACCGGAGATCTTGTATGCTACACTCACGTTGGAGTGGCTCGCATCCGGTGTTGAGAGTGAGTGGTTATGGAATTTGGTATTGGGAAGTTGCATGGTTCGGCCTTACGGCTATTTGCATTGCCACGGCGGTAAATCATTGCACCGCATGTCTTAGTATGATTTTAGAAGTAGTAGTACATTTCTTCAATGCTATCTACTGAGCCGTCGTGCTTAATGAAATCTATAAAACCACTTTGTTTCAGGTGAAGTGGACAAGGGCAAGGCCCACGAGTAGTCAACTCGGATGTATCTTTTGAAGACGTCCCTCGAGGAGTCATATTTTGATAAGGAACTTCATATATAGTAAATGGATAGAAAGGATTTATAATAGGTGTAATCTAATGCCTAGACATTGATAGATTACTGAGCTTACATGTTTCTTTCCTTTCCTTTTGAATATCCATTCAACTCATGTAGTTCGATATCTTAGATGTTGTAGCCGGGCACATGTTTAGCCCTTGCTTTATATCTATTTCATTTGGATTGTAATGATCTTGTATATTCGGGGGTACTACCTCTCTTAGTCTTAAACTTGTTGGATTGGTCCACGTAGGACTATTATTGCACTTCTTGGTAATGTTTGACTCGTTGACCTTGGCCATGTGACTTGGTTTTCGGGGCATTACAGAATGGTATCAGAGCTTACCGGGTTCGAATACCTTGGTACTCTGGGAGTTATTTGGGTCTGTGTGTGACCGTTGCACTCTGTTTATAATATCAACCATACTTAAACGAATCGTTTTATTTCATTTTAATGATGAGTTGAATATAATAACATGCTTACGTGCTTATATGATCACATGTCTAAATTTCTAGCACTTATGTGACTTATATGCTAGTTTATGTTTATTGAACTTTACTTATATGTTTTCTAGCTATACCGCCTAGAGTTAGAGGGCGTGTTGGTCGTGCTAGAGGCCGCGGTGGCCGAGCTGGAGGCCGAGGAGACAATGACATGGCCGAGTCTTCTTCCGTGCAATCACGGGGTAGGGGGCGAAGGGGTCGTGCTAGAGGTCGAGGCCAGGCGGCGAGAGTTTCGTCCTCGTCGTCTGCGAATAATAACGAGGTTCCTGGAAGACATCAAGTCTATCAAGCAATGGCCGATGCTATGAGAGATATTGCGAGGGCTGTGCGCGATGAGATCCCGCCACCCCCTCCGCCCGCTCCTCCACGAAGAGAAGGAGCCCAAGATTCACATCTCTCGGAGAGTCGAATCTTGATGAGAGAGTTCGAGAAGCGTAGTCCTCCGAGCTTTTCGGGAGACGCCGGTCCCTTGGTAGCCGAGGATTGGCTCCAAAGGATCAACCGCATATTCACATACATCTGCATGACTGATGATTCCTCCCGTATCAACGCTGCTTCCTTTCAGTTCACCAATGAGGCTCTTAATTGGTGGAACTGCACTCTGAAAGTTCACCCTCTTGCGACGATGACTTGGAGAGAGTTCGAACGTCTCTTCTTAGAGAAGTACTTCCCGGAGAGTATCCAGAATGCAATGCGATCCGACTTCTTCAACCTCAAGCAAGGAGATATGACCGTCACAGAGTATGAAGCAAAGTTCACGGCATTGGCACGTTTTGCCTCCGCCCAACTCACCGACGACAACTTCAAAGGTACAAGATTCGAAGAAGGTTTGAGGGCCGGTATTCAGACCAAACTGGCACCTCTCTGCTTGAAAGGGTATGCAAACATCTTGGCCGCCTCCTTGTCCATTGAGAACAAGGATCTACACTTGAAGAAATCTCGCGAGGCGAACCCTCCGCCGAAGAGTCATCCTACGGGATCCTCTCATCATCAACCAAAGAAGCAAAGGACTGATACCTCGTCAACTATAACCCAGATTCAGCCACAACAGCAGCAACAATCCTTTTCGTACTCCCACTCAAAGGGTTCTCGCCGTTCCGGTCCTAACCGAGGTGGATCTCACCAAGGGCCTAGACTTTGTTTTAAATGTGGCCATCCAAGACACATTCAACGTGACTGCCCATCGCGTCAGAACCAAGCTTCTTCAGCAGGACAGACACCATCCCCGCTACCTTCTTCTGGACTGCCTCAAGTGGGCTTTAGACCTCCTTTCTTGCCACTTCCAGCTCCGTCAGCTAATAGTGTTGGGCCCAATGCACCTAAAGGCCAACACCACAACCAGGGAAATCGTGGAGGAGGACAGCAGGGCCAGGGAGCCCAAGGTCGTGCTTATGTACTCCCCGTTACTACTCCACAAGAGCAAGGTGAACCTTCCGTGATCCGAGGTACATTTTTAGTATTCAACTGTTGGGCTTCAGTCTTAATAGACACCGGAGCCACTCATTCATTCATCTTGTTAATAGTGTGTATTACTGTATATGTGCTGTCCCACATCGCTTAGTTAGTGATTTAGTCTAGGTGTTGGAAGCCTATATATAGGCTCTTGTAATCTTCTTTTTATTCATTCAATATATTGTGATTCCACACATTTACATGGTATCAGAGCAATCGTTCTTGGGTTTGCTCATCTTGCCGATCCTTAGTTAGGATTCGAGAGTTCATTATCATTGCCGGATTTCCGTAAGAAATTCGAGAGCTTCTTTCTCACTCAACCGCAGCCCCTACAGTCAAAACCCTAACCCTAACAGTCAAAGAAGAGCCACAAAGGAAGCAACCGTAGCCCACCCAAGCAGCCGCAACACCAACCCTTCAGCCCACCCTCCGGCGACCCTCGCTTGACTCCGGCGACCCTCCGGCGACCCTCCGGCAGCTCCGACCCTCCGGCAGCTCCGGCGACTCTCCGGCGACCCTCCAGCAGCTCCGGCGAGCCTCCGGCGACCCTCCGGCAGCTTTTTGGCTCCTTTTTTTCAAGGTTTTTGGGCTCCGATCTGCTTCTGTGTTACGTTTTTTGGCTTCTTTGCGCTTCCATTTTGTTTCTTTCAATCTCCATGGAGTCCAAAGCTCTTCCTCAACTCACCACTAGGAAGTTGAATGGATCTAATTTTCTCCAATGGTCCCGGGCTGTCAATATTGCTCTCACTGGCTTGGGGTTTGATGATCACCTTACCGAGTCTTCTCCCACCACCGATGACAAGGCCATCAAGACATGGAAACAAATGGATGCCCAAATCGTTGCCCTCCTTTGGAACTGTATGGAACCACATATTGCGGATATGTGTGGTCACTTGGGCACCTGTAAGGATATTTGGGATTATGCACATCTTTTATTCTCCAGCGATCTCACTCGGATGTATGATCTCTCCTCTCAGTATTTTCAATTGCAGCAAAGTGATCTCTCAGTTACTGAGTATTTTGCCTCCTTCAAACGGTTAGTTGAAGAATTGAACGGTGTTATGCCCATTACTACTGATGCAAAAAAACAGCACGAACAGCGGGAGCAAATGGCCGTAATGAAGTTTCTTGCTGGTTTAAAACCTGATTTTGAGCCTGTTCGATCCCAGATTCTAGGGGGTGCCTCTCTGCCTTCTCTTGCTGAGACTTACCAGCGTGTTCTCCGGAGTACATCTCGTGATCAGGGTTCTACTTCCTCTGTTACTGATCATTCTGCCTTAGTTACTCAGGCTCCGCCCTCCACTACTGGTCGGGGTGATGGTAATCCCCGTCGTGGTCGTGGTGGTTACCGTGGTGGTAATCGTGGTGGATATGGGGGCCGTGGTCGTGGTGGTCGTCCTCATTGCACCAATTGCGATAAGGATGGTCATTATAAGGAGACATGTTGGGATCTTGTTGGTCGCCCTGCTCGATTTGCACATGCTGTTGTCTCTAGCGATGCTTCGCCATCTTCTCATGCTCCTGCTGCGGCGGGTGATCCGATTTCCATCTCTGGTGAAGAGTACTCTCAATTCCTTCAGTTCCAGGCCTCTCAGCATGCCTCTGCTCCTAGTACCTCGCTTGCTCAGAAAGGTACCTCTACTGCTTGTCTTACTTCCCGTACTCGTCCTTGGGTAATTGACTCTGCTGCCACCGATCATCTCACAGGTATATCCACCCTTTTTTCGTCTCTTGAACCGTCCTCATCTTTACCTCCCGTTACTTTGGCAGATGGCTCTTCTATGCCCGTTGAAGGCATAGGGACTGTCCAATTATCCCCGTCTTTATCCTTATCATCTGTTCTTTTTATTTCTCGTTCACCCTTTAATTTGATATCTGTTGCGAAGTTCACTAAAGATCTTAATGCTTGTGTTTCCTTTTTCCCTGATTCTGTTCTTATTCAGGATTTGACGACTCGGAGGACGATTGGCGTCGGGCATGAATCCGAAGGTCTTTACTACTTTAATGAATTGCCTACTTCTTCTACTCCAACAGCGTGTCCTGCCACTGTGTCTCCTCACCAGATCCACTGCCGTCTTGGTCATCCTTCCTTGGCCAATCTGAAGCTTTTAGTACCTAGTTTAAGTAATTTATCTACTTTAGAGTGTGAGTCCTGTCAATTGGGGAAGCATCACCGTGTCCAATTTGCTCCTCGAGTTAATAAACGTGTGACTAGTCCATTTCAATTAGTGCATTCCGATGTTTGGGGTCCACACCGTATTATCTCTGTTAAGGGATATCGGTATTTTGTTAGTTTTGTTGATGATTTTTCCCGAACTACGTGGCTTTATTTAATGAAAAATCGTTCTGAGTTATTTTCTATTTTTTCTACATTCTGTAATGAAATAAAGACTCAGTTTAATGTTCCTATTAAAATTCTCCGTAGTGACAATGCACAAGAATATTTTTCCCATCCTTTCACCACATATATGGCACAATATGGCATGCTTCATCAATCCTCGTGTGTTCATACCCCTCAGCAAAATGGGGTTGCCGAAAGAAAAAACCGTCACTTATTAGAAGTCACCCGTACATTGTTGTTTGAGATGAGGGTCCCCAAGAATTTCTGGGGAGATGCAGTTCTTACTGCTTGCCATTTAATTAATCGTATGCCGTCTTCCATCCTTGATGGGGGCACACCCCATGCCACTTTGTTTCCTACTACCCCACCTTTCCCTGTTGCTCCACGTGTGTTCGGGTGTGTCTGTTTTGTGCATCAACTTACTCCAGGTACCGATAAATTGGATCCCCGTGCTATCAAGTGTGTTTTCTTGGGGTACTCCAGAACAAAGAAGGGTTATCGTTGTTATAGTCCTTCCTTGCGTCGCTTCTTTGTTTCTGCTGATGTTACCTTCTTTGAATCTACTCCATATTACTCTGAGTCTCACTCTATTACTGATCCTGACTTTATGGTTCCCCTTCCCCTTCCCCTCTCCCTACCTCCCAAAGCTGGGCTGGACCGTCCTGACCTCCAGACATACACCCGCCGTCATCAGCATGTTGAGACTATTTTGGATTCAGCTACAACGCCTGTGGCCTCTGTGTCTTCAGATCCGCCTCCGTCAGACTCAGACCTTCCGATTGCTCTCCGGAAGGGTAAGCGTACTTGTACTTCTCATCCTATTTCAAATTTTGTCTCTTATGATCATTTGTCTCCTACTTTCTCTTCGTTTGTTGCGTCTTTGTCTACTTTCTCTATTCCTAAGTCTACAGCAGAGGCACTTTCCCATTCAGGATGGAAACAAGCTATGGAGGATGAGATGCTAGCGTTGACAGAAACTGGTACTTGGGAATTGGTACCTCTTCCTTCTGGGAAATCTGTGGTTGGGTGTCGTTGGATTTTTACTGTTAAAATGCATCCTGATGGTACCCTTGATCGATTGAAAGCACGTCTTGTTGCCAAGGGCTATACTCAGGTTTATGGTCTTGATTATTCCGAGACGTTCTCTCCGGTTGCCAAGATTGCTTCCGTTCGTCTCTTTATCTCTCTTGCTGCTACTTATCACTGGCCGTTACATCATTTAGATGTCAAAAATGCTTTTCTCAATGGCACTCTTTTGGAGGAGGTTTATATGGAGCAACCACCTGGGTTTGTTGCTCAGGGGGAGTCTAGTATGGTTTGTCGGTTGAAGAAGTCCCTATATGGTCTGAAACAGTCCCCTCGTGCTTGGTTTGGAAGATTTAGTGAAGTCGTTGCACAATTTGGTCTCCAGCGGTGTGGTGTTGATCATTCTGTCTTTTATAAGCACTCTTCGGCAGGTAAAATCCTACTTCTTGTTTATGTTGATGATATTGTTATAACTGGAGATGATTCCAAGGGAATTCAGGAGTTGAAGCACTTCTTGCAAAAGCAGTTCCAAACTAAAGACTTGGGACAACTTAGATACTTTCTGGGCATTGAAGTGGCTAGATCTAGTGAAGGGATTTGTCTCTCTCAAAGAAAGTATGTTCTTGATCTCCTCTCTGAAACAGGCATGTTAGGATCCAAGCCCTTGGATTCTCCTATGGATCCTAATATTAAGTTGTTACCAGATCAGGGAGAGCTCATTGATGACCCAGGACAGTACAGACGTCTAGTAGGGAAGCTTAATTATCTAACAGTAACTAGACCTGATATTGCATTCGCTGTGAGTGTGATTAGCCAGTTTATGGATTGTCCTCGAACAACCCATTGGGATGCAGTGATGCACATTTTGAGATATCTCAAAGGTGCTCCAGGATGTGGTTTGTTATACAAAGACCATGGTCACATACGAGTTGAAGGTTACACTGATGCAGATTGGGCAGGTTCTCCTGGTGATAGGAGATCCACTACTGGCTATTGTGTTATCGTTGGGGGTAACCTTGTTTCATGGAAAAGCAAGAAACAAACCGTGGTAGCTCGGTCTAGCGCAGAATCGGAGTACAGGGCAATGGCCCACACTACTTGTGAGCTAGTATGGATGAAGCATTTATTAGAGGAACTTGGGTTTACTCAAACTACCCCAATGAGTTTATTTTGTGATAATCAAGCTGCAGTTCATATTGCTTCTAATCCCGTTTTTCATGAAAGGACAAAGCACATTGAAGTCGATTGTCACTTTGTTCGAGAGAAGCTTTTGGAAAATGTTATTCATACAGTGCATGTGAAGTCTGCCGATCAGTTAGCCGATTTATTTACTAAAGCATTAGGAGGGATTCGAGTGAAATATATTTGTAACAAGCTTGGTGCATATGACATGTATGCTCCAGCTTGAGGGGGAGTGTTAATAGTGTGTATTACTGTATATGTGTTGTCCCACATCGCTTAGTTAGTGATTTAGTCTAGGTGTTGGAAGCCTATATATAGGCTCTTGTAATCTTCTTTTTATTCATTCAATATATTGTGATTCCACACATTTACACATCTCATCATCATTTGCATCAACGTTGGGTTTGGGGGTTGAGCGTTTAGAATCTTCATTACTTGTCGATACTCCGGTTGGAGACGTTGTACCCTTGGATAGGGTTTGTCGCAATTGCGAGCTAGTGATTGACGATCACCGTTTCGTTGTGGACCTTATAGTGTTGAACATGTCTTGTTTCGACATCATTTTGGGGATGGACTTGCTTTGCACTTTTAATGCTGTCATTGATTGCTTCAAGAGGAGAGTCACCCTCTTGGCTCCTAATGGAAATCGTATTCATTTTGTGGGAGACCGTTTAGACCTTCCGACTTCATCCTTGCGTAGTTTGTGCGAAAGGAGGAGTCCTTTTGGCTTGTTGGCTAGTTTGTTAGTCGAGGATGTTGAGGTAACTCGCGACGAGTTCCCTCCTACTGTTTGTGAGTATTCGGATATATTTCCCGAGGACTTACCGAGTTTGCCGCCTATCCGCGACTTTGAATTCACGATAGACCTTGTGCCGGGCACGGCACCCATTTCTATTGCTTCTTACCGTATGGCACCCGCCGAATTGAAGGAGTTGAAGACTCAAATAGAAGAATTATTGGACAAAGGATTTATTCGCCCTAGTGTCTCACCGTGGGGCGCACCCGTTTTATTCGTAAAGAAGAAAGATGGATCGCTAAGGCTTTGCATCGACTATCGCCGGTTGAATCAAGTTACAATCAAGAACAAGTATCCTCTACCAAGGATCGACGACTTATTCGACCAACTTCGTGGCGCGACGTGCTTTTCCAAGATTGATTTGAGATCAGGCTACCATCAATTGAGGATTCGGGAACAAGACATTTCAAAGACCGCCTTTCGTTCTCGTTATGGGCATTATGAGTTCCTTGTGATGCCGTTTGGTTTGACAAACGCGCCCGCCGCTTTCATGGACTTGATGAATCGTATCTTTAGTCCTTACCTTGATAAGTTCGTGATTGTGTTCATCGATGACATCCTCATCTATTCGTCGGATCTGGAGAAGCACGAAGAACATTTACGGATCATCCTCCAAACGTTGCGAGATCATCGTATATACGCCAAGTTTTCTAAGTGCGAGTTTTGGCTGACGGAAGTGAAGTTCCTAGGACATGTCGTTTCTAAAGATGGAGTTTCTGTTGACTCGTCAAAGATTGAAGCCGTAATGCATTGGCTACCACCGAAGAATGTTTTTGAAGTTCGAAGCTTCTTAGGGCTTGCCGGTTACTACCGACGCTTTGTAGCGGATTTCTCAGGTTTAGCTTTGCCGATGACAAAGCTTACACGAAAGGGTTCTAAGTTCCTATGGGACGACGCTTGTGACCGAGCCTTTCAACAATTGAAGATGAGGTTAACTACCACGCCGATCTTGATCATTCCCGAGCGAGGTTTAGGCTACACCGTCTATTGTGATGCCAACAAACCAAACTCCATCATAGTGTAGACAAATAACAAACCCCAGAAGGCTAGAACAAATATTATAAGAGAAATGCTTTGCTTCCCAAATTGGTTCCCAAATTCAGTTGTAACACATGTGACAATGATTGGTGGTACCCCAAGCCACTGCATGTGGTACAACTGACAAAGCATTAGGGAACCAATTTGGTAAATATAGCATTACTCATATTATAATTGGGACCTCACTTTTTTTTTTTCCTTTTAAAAAGAATGAAAAACCTAAACAAATTGGGTTGGCAGCCCTGAAGGGCCTAAACATGTTCGCAAAATGTATATATTCTATACTCAACATATGTCGGGTCGGCGGCCACTTCTGGCCAGCAACCAGTTCTTCATATATGATGCTTCAAATGCTTCGTTGAGCTTCGTATGCTAGTCGCATACCGGAAATTAGGGGGGAAAACAACGTTTTGAAAACCGAACAGCTCATCGAACCAGAAAAATGATCGGGTCACGGGTTACTGGTTCAAGCGTCGGCTAAACCGTAATCACACTGTGACGTCATAATTACGTAATAACTATATTCATTTACAGATATAATAATACAATAATATAAATTAAAAATAAGAAAAAGAAAGACATTCTAAATTTTATTTTCACTTTATACCATTATTATAAAACACAATACTCATTTTCTGATTACCAAATAGAATATCCCTTTCATAGTTTCATATAACAAATTCTAAACACAGCATGTCAAGGACAAAAAAAAAATGTTAAAAGTAAAATAATTCTCTAGACTCGAAACCAAAATGACCGAAGTTACCTTTTCGGATTACATGTACATATAGTTATTAGAATAATGCTATGATCCAAAATGGGTTAACAGTTGTACTACATGCAGTGACAGTGAAAGGTGGTACACTGGTACTCATGCCCTACATGTGGCTGACAAAACATTTGTGAACCAATTTGGGAACCATAGCATTACTCTAGATATTAATTACAACTAACCTATTCTTTAACAACTAACAAGACTAAAAAGTGAAAACAATTAAGGATACACGTTTCCACTTCCCAATAACATCTGTCAAACCAAGAAAAGCTCTTACATTAACACATATCTATCTAATCTAATCTACAAAAAAGGAGAGGGAGAGAAAAACAAAAGGTAAACATTGTTATTGTAAACAAAATCAGCGGCGATTGACAACAAGACAATCGACGGCACTGGGGAGGCGAGGCGAGGCGACGCCGGAGTTGTTCCGGCCAGGCAAGACGACGGCGACCTGGGGCTTTCGTTGGAGAAGAGACTATTGAGTTACCAACTACTCCAAAAGCTTAAGCTGTTATAGAATAGGCCCAACAATTTATATCAACCTTCAACACCCTCTCTCACGTGCAACCCCGACTTGCACGTGGGAAGGCAACAAACTAACTCCATGCGAGTGGAGATAACAAAACCTAAGTGCAAACATGCACAATAAAGCGGGGTGGAGAATCAAACTGCAGAAACCCATAAATTTATAAAAGGGTAATTTGGTAATTTTGGACCAATGTGGTCTTGAATTGGGACAGTGTATTTCAATTTGATACATGTTGGTAGCACTTTTTGGTTAGTGGGTACACATGTGTAATATATCTTGTGGTTGGGTGTGTTATACACTAAAACCTAACCCATATCTACCCAAACCTAACCCATACCTACCCACACCTAACCTATCAAATCAATCACTTTTGGGAGACAACTCCCTCACCTTCCCCCTCTTTCTTGGCAGCTCTCTCTCTCCCTCCTTATGTCTTCTTTCTTCTTCATTTTTTGGATACACAACTCTATCTCTATATCTCTCATTCTCTCACCATTTTGGTAGTCCAAAGTTCCCCATTGAAGCTTCACCTCCAAGCTCCATTGGAAGACATTGCAAGCACTTTTGGACTTAAGCTATTTGAAGCAAAATTTCTCCTCTCATCAAGGGCTTCTCTTTGATCTCTTCCTTTCCCTTTTTAGACTCCTATTTTGGTGTGTTCTTGAACAAAGAACACAAGAGGTAGATTTCATTGACTAAGTGCACTACTCTTTCTAACCTCATGGTTTGCTATGTGTAGGACTAGAGATGTCACATACTAATCTTGTTTCATGACTTTTCCTACATGTTTAGCTTTGATGGTTAGTTGCTCATTATATGCATGTCTAGTTAATTTAAATGTTTAAACCTAAATGTTAAATGAGTTGTTATGATTTAAATTACTCTTTGTTGCTAGTAAATTCTTTGATGACTTAAATGATATCTATGCCCTACTTGAGATCCTTGATTTCTTGTTTAGTCATTATGAGTTATTATGTTCACTTCATAATATCGAAAACCATAGAAATGACATTGTAGTTGCATAATCATTGTAGTCACATTTCATAGTTGCCAAGTCGGCTTAGCATTCATAGCATTGGCTTGGGAGTATGAATTTGATAAAATTCCCCCGATTGGGGAATGACCTTTGAATCCCCGTTTGGGGTTGTAATTTAATGAAATTCCGGAAGCGGGTGTGAGGTGAGGAAGGTTGTTTGTGATCCTTAAAACATTCGAAAACGCAAGGTCATATTCGGTTAGCTACCGGAGATCTTGTATGCTACACTCACGTTGGAGTGGCTCGCATCCGGTGTTGAGAGTGAGTGGTTATGGAATTTGGTATTGGGAAGTTGCATGGTTCGGCCTTACGGCTATTTGCATTGCCACGGCGGCAAATCATTGCACCGCATGTCTTAGTATGATTTTAGAAGTAGTAGTACATTTCTTCAATGCTATCTACTGAGCCGTCGTGCTTAATGAAATCTATAAAACCACTTTGTTTCAGGTGAAGTGGACAAGGGCAAGGCCCACGAGTAGTCAACTCGGATGTATCTTTTGAAGACGTCCCTCGAGGAGTCATATTTTGATAAGGAACTTCATATATAGTAAATGGATAGAAAGGATTTATAATAGGTGTAATCTAATGCCTAGACATTGATAGATTTGTTAGAGGATAATATTGTAAAAAGTGTAATGTTATAGTGTCCCACATCGGTTAGATTGTAAAAGTGTAGCTTGTAGCTAAGCCTATATATATTAGGCTCTTGTAATCATTTTGTGAATCAATCAAATATATTATTTTCTCCTCTTTTACATGGTATCAGAGCAACCGATCTTAGGGTTCGCTCCTCTTCTTGTTGCCGATCAAAGTTGATCGAGAGTGTTTCTTGTGTTTTATCAATTGCCGGATCTTTGTCCAAGATCCGAGAAGACCAGCAGCCCCTCAAACCCTAGCCGCTGCCCCTCAAGTTACTGTTCATCCGAAAGTTACTGTTCATCCGAAAGTTACTGTTCATCGCAAGTTACTGTTCATCGCAAGTTACTGTTCATTCGAGGGTACTGTTCATACGAAAGTTACTGTTCATCGCAAGTTACTGTTCATCCAAAAGTACTGTTCATCCGAGGGTACTGTTCTTCGAAAGTTACTGTTCATTGCGAAAGTTACTGTTCATTGGCAGCCCTTTAGTGTGTCCAGATCTGTTCCGATTTGGTCCTTTCTCAATCTATTTTGCTCCCAATCTGATTTTTCTCTTTTCTCTTATTCTTCATGGACTCTACTCATCCTCCTGTTCCAGTTGTGGCTGATCATTTTTCGGTTTCTCGGGACGAGTATACTCAGTTCCTACAGTTCCAGGCATCTCAGCAGGCATCTTCTCCTAGTACTTCTCTTGTTCAGAAAGGTACATCCACTGCTTGTCTCACCTCTCGTTCTGCTCCTTGGGTAATTGATTCTGGAGCTACTGATCATCTCACAGGTATATCGACCTTGTTTTCATCTCTTGAAAAATCATCCTCATTGCCCCCGGTTACATTAGCTGATGGTTCCTCTATTCCTGTTGAAGGAATAGGGACTGTCTCATTGTCTTCATCCTTGTCCTTATCTTCTGCTCTTTACATACCCCGGTCTCCTTTTAATTTAATTTCTATTAGCAAATTGACAAAGAATCTTAATGCTTGTGTCTCTTTTTTTCCTGATTCTGTTCTTATTCAGGATTTGACGACTCGGAAGACGATTGGCATAGGGTATGAATCCAATGGTCTTTACTATTTTGATGGTTCATCTCCACCACCCACTTCTCCCACTGCTTGTCCTGCTACAGTGTCTCCTCACCAGATTCATTGCCGCCTTGGACATCCTTCCTTGGCCAATTTGAAGCTGCTAGTACCTAGTTTAAGTCATTTGTCTGTTTTAGAGTGTGAGTCGTGTCAGTTGGGAAAGCATCACCGTGTCCAATTTGCTCCCCGAGTCAATAAAAGAGTGTCTTGTCCATTTCAATTAGTACATTCAGATGTTTGGGGCCCACACCGTATAACCTCTATTAAGGGGTATCGATACTTTGTTAGCTTTGTTGATGATTTCTCCAGAATAACGTGGATTTATTTAATGAAAGATCGTTCCGAGTTATTTTCAATATTTTGTGCATTTTGTAATGAAGTTAAAACTCAATTTAATGTTCCTATTCAGATTCTTCGTAGTGATAATGCACAGGAATATTTCTCTCATCCTTTCACCACCTACATGAGCAAATGTGGGATGCTCCACCAATCATCGTGTGTGCACACACCTCAACAAAATGGTGTTGCTGAAAGAAAAAATCGTCACTTGTTAGAAGTCACCCGCACTTTGTTGTTTGAAATGAGGGTTCCAAAATGTTACTGGGGGGATGCAGTTCTTACTGCCTGTCATTTAATTAATCGTATGCCCTCTTCTGTTCTAGATGGGTGCACTCCTCATGCTACATTATTTCCGACTGAGTCTCTGTTTTCAGTTAGTCCACGTGTTTTTGGTTGTGTTTGTTTTGTCCATCAGCTTACCCCAGGCACTGACAAGTTAGACCCACGTGCTATTAAGTGTGTTTTCTTAGGGTATTCTCGTGTTCAGAAAGGCTATCGTTGTTATAGCCCTACCCTGCGCCGTTTCTTTGTGTCAGCTGATGTTACCTTTTTTGAGTCCACTCCATACTATTCAGAGTCCCACTCTATGAATGATCCTGATTTCATGCTTCCCTTACCTCTTGCATTACCTCCCACATCCCCTGTCCTTCCTATCCCAGAGGTTTCCTCCCGCCTGGATCGCCCACACTTGCAGACATACACTCGTCGTCATCGAACTATTCCGGATTCTGCTACTCCGCCAACCGCCTCCGCGTCTTCAGATCCGCCTCCATCAGAATCTGACCTTCCCATTGCTCTTCGTAAGGGTAAGCGCTCTTGTACTTCTCATCCTATTTCCAACTTTATCTCTTATAATCGTCTATCTCCTGTTTTTTCTTCGTTTGTTACCTCTTTGTCTTCTGTGTCGGTTCCTAACACTGTTGCAGAGGCTCTTACCCACTCCGGATGGAGACAGGCAATGGAAGATGAGATGTCTGCCTTACGAGATACTGGTACTTGGGACTTAGTTCCTCTTCCTCCAGGCAAGACAGTAGTGGGATGCCGTTGGATTTATACTATTAAAGTGCATCCTGACGGCACGATAGATCGCCTGAAAGCCCGCCTTGTTGCCAAGGGCTATACACAGGTTTATGGCCTTGACTATTCCGAGACGTTCTCTCCTGTGGCTAAGATCACCTCTGTTCGTCTCCTCATTTCTCTTGCTGCCATATTTCACTGGCCCTTACATCAGCTTGATGTCAAGAATGCCTTCCTAAATGGCACTTTGTTGGAAGAGGTCTATATGGAGCAACCACCTGGGTTTGTTGCTCAGGGGGAGTCGAATATGGTATGTAGATTAAGAAGATCTTTGTATGGCCTGAAACAGTCTCCTCGTGCCTGGTTTGGTAGGTTCAGTGATGTAGTTGCTGAATTTGGACTCCAGAGATGCGGTGTCGATCATTCAGTCTTCTATCGACATACTAAAGCAGGTAAAATCTTCTTGCTTGTGTATGTTGATGACATTGTTATTACCGGAGATGATTCCAAGGGTATTTTGGAGTTGAGGTTATTTCTGCAAAGTAAATTTCAAACCAAGGACCTCGGGCAGCTTAAATATTTCTTGGGTATTGAGGTTGCTAGGTCAAGTGAAGGGATTTGCTTATCTCAAAGGAAGTACGTACTTGATCTCCTATCAGAATCAGGGATGTTAGGATCCAAACCTGTGGAGTCTCCTATGGATCCTAACACCAAGTTACTATCAGATCAAGGGGAGTTATTGGAGGATCCTGAGCAGTACAGACGTCTGGTTGGTAAGCTTAATTATCTTACTGTTACTAGACCCGACATTGCCTTTTCAGTGAGTGTCATTAGCCAGTTCATGAGTTCTCCTCGTACCACACATTGGGAGGCAGTGATACGTATTTTGAAGTATCTCAAAGGAGCTCCAGGCCGTGGTTTATTGTACCAGGATCGCGGTCATATGCGGATTGAGAGCTACAGTGATGCTGATTGGGCAGGATCTCCTGGTGATAGGAGATCCACTACAGGATACTGTGTTTTGGTTGGTGGTAATCTTGTGTCTTGGAAGAGCAAGAAGCAGACAGTAGTTGCTAGGTCGAGTGCTGAGTCTGAATACAGGGCTATGGCACATACTACGTGTGAATTAGTGTGGATGAAGCATCTACTAGAAGAGCTTGGGTTTACTCAGTCTTGTCCTATGAATTTACTTTGTGACAATCAAGCTGCCGTTCATATAGCCTCCAATCCAGTATTCCATGAAAGGACAAAACACATCGAGGTTGACTGTCATTTTGTTCGAGAAAAGCTTCTAGAGAAAGTAATCAATACCGTTCACGTGAAATCCGCGGATCAGTTAGCCGATTTGTTCACAAAAGCATTAGTTGGGACTCGGGTTAAATATATATGTGACAAGCTTGGTGCATATGATATGTATGCTCCAGCTTGAGGGGGAGTGTTAGAGGATAATATTGTAAAAAGTGTAATGTTATAGTGTCCCACATCGGTTAGATTGTAAAAGTGTAGCTTGTAGCTAAGCCTATATATATTAGGCTCTTGTAATCATTTTGTGAATCAATCAAATATATTATTTTCTCCTCTTTTACAAGATTACTGAGCTTACATGTTTCTTTCCTTTCCTTTTGAATATCCATTCAACTCATGTAGTTCGATATCTTAGATGTTGTAGCCGGGCACATGTTTAGCCCTTGCTTTATATCTATTTCATTTGGATTGTAATGATCTTGTATATTCGGGGGTACTACCTCTCTTAGTCTTAAACTTGTTGGATTGGTCCACGTAGGACTATTATTGCACTTCTTGGTAATGTTTGACTCGTTGACCTTGGCCATGTGGCTTGGTTTTCGGGGCGTTACACAAACCTAAAGCCCAACAATGTATATCAACCTTCAACAGAGACCAGCCTGGAGAGGACGAAGGAAACGGATGATCTGGTTTGTAGGTAACTAAATAATGGCAAGTGAACTAGCCGGTTCCTCAAAATTGTGAGCGGTTCTATTATACACCGGTTTAACAGTCCGGTTTCAAAGGTTTTTGCAAAGAGAGCGGTTTTTGAATCAGACCAGTTTTCTGGTTCAAACTGGACCGTTTTTCGGACGTATCGAAGGTCCAACAGGTTGAACCAGCCGGTTCGGTCCGGATTTCACAAAACTAGGGGAAAAGCCCCCAAAAGACTAAAAAATACTCGAAATATAGTCGCATACCAAAATGGAAGAATCGCTGCTTGCGATTCTATTCATATGATACACCAACGATTATTAATGGTTTGCGATTCACACCTACAATTCAAATCGTTACATATTCATATCATATCGTATGATACGTATTGGGAATCGTACGATATTGACTACAGAGTCGATAACTATTACGGAAATACAAAAACAAATCTATCATTCTGATTTACCAAGCCCTGGGTCCAAAAGGACTCTTGTCCACAGTAATAACTTACAATCGATTTGAAGAAAGACAATAAATAGCAGCACTCTTTGGTGAACAACTAATCCAAAGGTCACCTAGGTTGTACTGCTCAAACCAATAAACAATTTGATCAGCTACCTTCGACGTAACATGAACAAGGTAATCAATGTCCAAATGATAAGGAAATTTTGAACTGAGAGCGAGAGAGAACAAAAGATAAATAAAACAGCCACTTGATAAGGAAAAAAAAAAACTCTATATAGAAGTTTGAGCACCTTGAAGCTCAATCCTTGGAAGCCAAGAATCTCCCAAAAGATCGATAACTGCAGCTTCATTCTTCTCATCACTTACTGACCAACCAAACAGCGTAAGTTGCTGACCTATATTCTTCCGATTAGCAGCAATTGCAAGTTCACTATAACCAAATACAAAACAATGTTGAGTTAGCTACCACAAATCAATGCAAGATTGAAGAGATATTGTAAGATGCGTGTTAAGTCACCAACTGCTTCAAAAGCTTAAGCTCTCAGAGAATGGGCCCCATAATGTATATCAAGCTCCAACACCCTCCCTCCCGTCTCGCAGTTGGGAGCCAACAAACTAAACTCCATCATGGTGGAGACTGGAGACAAAAAACAAACTGCAAATATGCACATCAAAGCGGGGAAAGAGAGTTGAGCCCAAGACCTCTCATAGCCACGGCTCTGATACCATGTTAGTCACCAACTGCACCAAAAGCTTAAGCTCTTAGAGAATGGGCCCAACAATGTATATCATGCTCCACCAATATGATACAAACCGCTCATCATCAAAGTCAAGCTACCTATCAAAAATATCAAAGCCAAACTAGTATTGGCTCTAAGCACATATTTGAGCCACGGGTTGAGGAAAAAAATGATACCAGTTTATCAAGTCAGACCAATCGCACCACCAAAATACACTAAGTACATCTAGCATAACTTAGCCCAAAAAGACTCTATCAACTACTTTCTTTGCGTGGCTCCACCACGTACAATCCAAGATCTTACAGCTAGACCAACACTCTTCTTGTCGTCCTTTGTTCCCTTTTGGACGGGCAAACCATCTTAGAAGCATTTCCCATGTTTTATCCTCAATGAAAGCCATTTTAATTTCCAACTTACGCATTCAATTATATCAACTTTTCCAGGGTCCATCTTTATAACCTAAATGAGCTACTCTCAATTCTTGAACACGCTTCTAATCTACCTAATGATAAGCATTCTGTATCTTAAAGTATATCTAATAACATAAACTTTCTTTTCAATATAGTGGATATTCTCTATATAGCACGGTCACTCCATTTTGGGTGCCGCATACGTTTCTGACACACGCGCAGACATAGACACGCTTGCGACACGGCAACAACTGGATTAATTTAATTAAAATAAGAATATTGGATACGTATGGGACACTTCTAGGCATAGTTCGAAAACTCTGTCGATACCGAGTCGTATAGGCCGAGTTAACTCGGTTTCGGTGGGTATCGATACGAGTCAACTCGGCGATACCGAGACGAGTCAAAAAAATCAGCAAAAGACATACCAAATCCGAGTTTTTTGCTTCATCTCTCTCTAAATTGCAGATCTGTTCTTCAGAAGAACTCCAAGAACCGAAGGTATGTCTCCTCGTCGTCCTCGATCTGTTGTGTGTGTGTGTGTGTGTGTTGTGAATCGAGTGTCCTCGTCGTCCTCAATCTCTGTGCGTGTTGCGATCTGTGTGTGTGTCGCGATCTCTGTGTGTTTGTGTGTCGATCTCTGTGGTGTGGTGTGTGTGTGTGTGTGTCGAGTGTGTGTGTGGATCTGCTTGTGTGTGTGTCGAGTGTGTGTGTGGGTCTTAAATAGTATAGAATCAGATAGGTACACATATAGTAGAGATATATACATATTAGGGATTTTAGTAAAAATAAATAAATATATACTACATCTTAGGGGTTAAAAAAAATGTAGGATGTGCATCCCAAAAAAAAAGAAGTATTTAGTAATGGCATTTACTAGGATCATCAAACAAGAAAAAATGAGAGAAAAAAAAAAGGGTATGTAAATTTCTTTTCTTTTTTTTTATTTTAGTTTTTATTTATTTATTTAAACATGTAAATAAAAAAGGTTGGACAAATATTATCTAAATATATAAATAAATAAAAAAGGTTGGACGGTTCAGATTTACATACTTGGAAACAATCGCACGGCTAAAGCTGGTTGTGATTTCAAACTCGGTTTCCCTTTTCCCTTCCTAATGTACACAACTGAAGAGTCCTCTCTCTCTCTCTCTCTCTCTCTCTCTCTCTCTCTCTCTCTCATTGTCTTCTCTTTTTTCTGCGCCTCTCATGTCTCTCTCTTATACAGCTCTCTCTCTCTCCCCTCAAAAATTTCAATTCAAATTTTGAAAGTACCAAAACCTACGCCCTCTCTTTCTTTGCTCTCCCTCACACGCACGAGCTCCCCCTCTCACCCTCTCGCCTCCGTCTCTCTCTATAATTTAGCGCCCACCGACGACGAACGCTGCCACCTCCACCGCCAGTCATTCTGATCTATTGAGTTCGTAATTGGTAAATTTGTTGGAAACTTGAAATGATGGTGCATTAAATCCTAAATCTCCAATTGCAATTGCGATCACTTTTGATTTGCAGAAAACCCTAAACTCTTTTGTTTTCTGTTTTTGGTTTTTTCAGACCTGATTGTGCGAAGAAACAGGTATGTGATCCCAAGCTCAAGTCGAGTTCTTCTTGCAGTGAAGCCAATCCCAAGCTCAAGTCTTACTCTATTTCAACGAACCCACACTGAGTTCATCTTAAAGTTATCCTTTTGCCCTTTGAGAGGTTAGGGTTTAAATTCTTTTTGTTGAATGATTTCTTTTTAACCGTAAAAAATTGTATATTCTTCTGAAATAGTTTTGTACTCAAATAATGCCCAAAACAGGGGTTGATTTCACTTAGTGTTACAATCATGTTTGATTTTCTTTCTCTTTTTTAATTTTTTTTTTATTTTTTAATGCAGTTCAATATTCCAAATCCCAGTGTTGGATCTCAGTGATGATCTGTGGCAGGTAAGTTTTGATAATTCGAGTACACGTTTGGGTGGTTCAATTAAGGTTAAACCTATATTCTTTATGTTATGAAATCTACATTTGTAGAAGGCACGGTTAACATACATTATATGGTTTAACTTATCCTCTAACTGTGAAGAGCGATTCTTGAAAATGTACAGAAATTTTACCTGTGGAATTTGTCCCTTCAGAGACCTAAATTTTCCATGCATGACTTGAATTTTTTATGCCTTTTGGTTCTTGGAACTTATGGGACCAGTTGAAAAAGTTTGATCAATTGTTTGAATAATTGGAAAATAACAAGTTTTCAATGAATTTGAAAAACAACATGGGTTGCATTTGAGTTGAATTCCGTCCAATTAGAATTGTCGAAAGAACTTACCAATATTTTATTGGGGATTCCGTCCTAATCTTATCTTAAATAAAACGCCATGGAATTTTTTATAAATCTGGTGGTGTTCTTGAACTCTTCTTTTGTGTTCTACGCATAATTACTCTTCTTTCCATTTCCGAGTAGTGCCTATCCAAACGTGGTGGAGAAAACTCAACTTTTCTTCTTTTCTCTTCTCTCCACTTCTGTCAATCCAAACGGATGGTAAACAATGGTTTAGTAGAAGGTAGGGTAAACTTAACCTAAGTTTGTGTACAAAAATTGGAAGGTTCACAGTGGCATAGGACCCCAAACGGCGGAGTGATTGCCGTTTGGTGACCAAACGGCCAAGTGATTGTTGTTCCGTCGTTTACCCCCTCATTTTTTTTTTACCCTTCTCCAATCTCCACTTTTTGGAAATAAAAATAACCTATGTATACTTTTTATTGTTCGGTTGGTACCTCCATGCATGGATTATTCAACATGTGAATTGGACCAAGTTAACTACTACTATCTTTGAACATGGAAATTCACGGCTACCCTTTGTAAGTATTCTGGAAACATGTTAGTAGGTTATGAATCAATTGCCACAACATTAGAGATTCTCACTAACCTGGCTGTTTTGTTGAAAATGAATTTCATTTGATGAAATTTAAATCAAGTATAATTTCATTTGTGTATGTTGTATTGGTTGTAAAAAAAAATCAAAGTCCTCCTGCCAAACATGAGTATTTGGCTCACTTTTAACCCGAGTGTTTGGTAATTTTTGGGGATAAAAGGACTTTATGTTGCTACTTTGCCACTGCTAGAGTCTCTTATGCTTGGTTGTTTGGGTTAGGCTAATTTGCTTCTTTTTCTTTTTGACAGATGGACAGGATGTCTATTCTTCCGTTGTCAAGTAATTTCTCGGCAAAGTTTGGAAAATTTTAATTTTGGAATGGACTTGATGCCATGGTCCATTGATCAATTTACTTTGTTAGTGTATTGAGCTTTTCTAGGATTCTACACAGTTTAGAGGTTTACATTTAATCGAAAGAGAAGGTTAGCAATGGGATTCGAATAGACATGAGAGAGAGAGAGAGAGATGGGTTATGGAGCACTAACATGCTACTGTTCAATTATTTTTTCCCCAAAATTTACTTCACAATTTTGTGGGAATATATGGAGCACTCTGGGTTTTGTTTGTCCAATGTGTACTTTCCTTTGAGTTTTGGATGTAGTTATTTTCATACTAGATTTTTGATCAATAATGATGTATAATTACTTATAAATTCACCGAGTTGTAATGCTATGGTTCCTAAATTTGAATCCCTAATTTGGTTCCTTAAAGCTTGATAGTTGTACCATCTAAAACAACTTCTAATGAAATTCCAATCATCTCTAGTAAGGTACGAGCTGATGAGCTGATGAGCTTCTTTACACCTTACTGAATTTTTGAACTCCGTTTGTTTTCTATTCGGAAATTTTATGTTCTGAAATTTTATGCTTTAAGATGGGTGAACTGAGTTTTTTTTTCCTTCCCTATGATGGCTATTACTCTTTCTTTCTCTCCTTTCAGTGAATCAGTCTCTTTCTCTGCCGGCCAGTGACGCTATTGACTTAACCGCCATCACGGGTAATAATGAATTTGAAATGGTTGTCAATGATTTTTATAACTTTCAAGACTTTTGATCTTATTTAACCTCTTTTACCTCATTGGATGTTTATATAACATCTCTTCCTAGGCCTATGCATGTGTTGACCGAGGATGGAATTTTCTGTGTAAATGTTCTTTTATAGAACCAGATTACTCTTGAGAGCTGAAGTTGTTAATGCTAAGAAGTTAGTTTCTAGGAGATAAAACTAATTTTGGACATTCTTTCCGCTGGCCGCCTTATGGTATATGTATTTATTCAATGAGATATTTTGTGCAGCTAGACTGGGAGTAGATGGAAGCATTCTAGCATTTAACACAATCTTTGATACTGCTTTACAGAGTTGTTCCAATGAAATAATGGACGGTATGTGTATTTATTCAATGAGATATTTTGTGCAGCTAGACTGGGAGTAGATGGAAGCATTCTAGCATTTAACACAATCTTTGATATTGTTTTACAGAGTTGTTCCAATGAAATAATGGAGGAGGAAACTATCTAGAATCAGCCACAGTTTGCACATGTAGGGGTTACTCTAAACGAGAGTTGAGAATGAGTCCAACACCATAAGACTTTGTATAATTACTGCACGTGTATTGTTAGAATTGTTTGGTAGTGGCTTTAGCCACGGGTTATACCTAGTATACTTATGAAAAGAAAAAGAAGAGTGTAAGGTTGTTCAATTCTGACATGGGCGTCACTCACGGGTTTGAAATGCATAGATCTTGTGCACTGGTTTTGATAAATTCAAATTAATGAGCCATATTTTGTGTTAGTTCCCAGTAAGTACGATGCTTATCAGCTTATAACATGATTAGTCTTTAAGGTGTTTTGGGTAAGGGACACTTCTGTAGTTTCTAATTTTCTATTGTACTCATGGTGGGCACTGAGAACCAGGAAGATATTGATTAGCTTGTGTCTATCTAGCTTATTTTACAAATAAATGTATTTTTGGACTGTTTATTACTGTATTATCATGTAATGTGTCACAAGACTTGTTCAGTATTGCTTGATTTGAAGATTTCCACAATATTATATATGGTTGATGGTTTATTTTGTTTACTTGATGGAGCAATTTTGTTGTTCTTAATGTTTTCAATTTTTCATTCTTTCACCCTTTTTGTATGTTAACTACATATCTTTGTGTATCGCCCCATATCCCAAGAAGGTGTCTGATACCACGACTTTGAACCACGAGTTTATTAGACTTGGGATGTAGTAGTGGTCCATAAATCTCAATATCTGATAGTTTGTAATCAAGTTATGCCCTAACAAGAGTATGAGTCGACCTACAACCTCTAATAGTTGTTTGATATGTTGGTTCAATGGACTTATGAGAAGTTTATATTGTGTCTTTGCAAGTGAATTATGAATCATAAAGATTGAAGGTAACATCCTAGATTCTTCTCCTTTGTTGTAACTATTTACGAGTTTTTGTTACTAGCTAGACCTTTGCCAAACTATCCCTTAGAAACCTCTTCTCAACTCTAACCAGCTCCCTCAATGAATCTACACACTTGCTACTCTTGGGGCTCCTTCTACGTACGAAAACAAGCTCTAAATAGCATCCAAAAAGAAATGGCTAAATTATAAATTACTCAAATATAACCCTCAAAATGGAAAATAAGCAATAAGACCATCAAATGTCAGAAGATTTTGTCAAGTATATAATAAATATTGCACATACCATTGACCTATGTAGCTCAAGAATAGATGAGGTCCACTTCCACTGGGCACAATATCCTCACTCAAATCTTCAAAGACATCATTGAAGTATATCACGATATGCTTGGAAGATGCCTAGAAGAACGAATTCAGACAATTAATCAACAGTGGTAACACCAAATCTTTTGAATGAGGAGCAATACATAAATTTATGGGTAAATATCACCTACCTCCCCTGAGGTTTGGCCTTAATACACATACCTCCCCTCACGTTTCAGGAATCTCACTTACCTCCCTTATTTTTAAATTTTAGTATCAGTTTCCCCCTCTTTAACAAATCGTTAGAAAATTTAAGGGAATTTAACACTAAAATTCACAAATAAGGGAGGTAAGTGAGATTCCTGAAACGTCAGGGGAGATATGTGTATTAAGGCCAAACCTCAATCCTCAGGGGAGGCAAGTGATATTTACCCTAACTTTATACCATAACAATATTATTTTGACAACTAATCGATCAATTAAAAAACACCAAATGGAGATGCACCAATGTATATATGATATAATGTTATTGCTAATAAACAATAATTTACAAAATTAATCACAGTTGATAACCTCAAAAACATATATTAGCCTTAACATTTTCTCAAAACTAGGGTAGAGCTATCCATGGAAAGAGGATGTCACCATGCTTAAATATAGAAGAAACCTCCCTTAAAAAGCCTAGAATAGGACCTTGGACCCCATGCCAACCAAGAAGTCACTATTTAAAGAAAGTGCATGCGCTATATTACTCTTTTAAAAATTATAGTACCAATAAGTAGGTTACTGTTTCTGCACGGTAGCAAGTGACTCTTAGGGTATTGTTCCTACCACCTTGGTGAGTATTTCTTCGTGTTGCAAAAGCGATAAAATGTAAGGCAATTTGGTTTTAATGAACAGTTGGGAGAAGTTTGACTAAAAGGGTTTAGCTAAGTTTTCACTAAGAAAAAAGACGAGGGAGTAGAAAAACTGAATTTGTAGGGAAAGGGAAAAAGAAAGAGAGAAGGAGAGGAGAGAATGAGAGATGCCCAAAAGGACTACATTGTATTTAGCTTAATTGAGTTATAATTACAAGACTCACACCTTTAAATAGGGTGGAGATAGAGATAAAACTTCATAATCAAATCATAACTCTATTCCATGAATCATGAGATTTATAAAACCAAAAGGTATAAGATAAAATAAAATCTTTCCCAATTAATTGGATTTGATTGGATTACAATCAAATCTAGAATATTTCCTATATTCTAACACTCCTTCCGCAAGTTGAGACATTGAAGCTCGCAGAAGTGACCAACTTGGACTTGAATAATACTACCGAACGTCCAACAGCCATAACCAAGAAACGTGGTGATTCCAGTAGAAGCGAAACAACCAATCAATATTGCCCGAACATCACGGTGCAATTAGAAACAAACAAGGTCACTGAAAATCACGGCAAAGCTAATCAACTGGAACCAACCAACGGAAATATTACCCGGATATCATGGTGCAAAAGAAAGGGTCATACCAGAAAACACAGCATAACAAGTCATCCGGCGAGCACCTACGCGCTCAAGCCCATCAAAAAGCCAAACAAAGGGGCAAGAGAGATGGCTGAGAAGCCAATGGTGTCACGCCCCGGAGCAGCAGAAATTAGAAGGTAATAAAATTTTCCTTTCTGAGTCCGTAAGCCATGACTAGTTACATTAACTGATTGTCCACAAACACGCTAGATTAAAAAGAGAGTAACTTAAGCGGAAGCGTAAACTGAACATACATTAAAAGATTACTAGCTATTACATCAGAGTTCGTAGTTATCCAAAGATAAAAGAACAAAAGAGATTAAGGCATTGGACGCCGTTTACACCTTTATATGTAAAGACAAAAAAAAGTGTAAGATTGTTGAAGTAAGGCGTGTGACGCCAATTTACAACTTAGTACGAATAGACAAAACAATCTATAAAGAGCACCTAAGTCTTCTTTCTTGAAGCTACGCCTCTAACTAGCGTAGCCGTGACCTTCAGCATTGTAGGCCTCCCCTTCGAAGGTTTCCTCTTCATAGCCTCCTCCCTGATAGTCCTCCTCCGGACAATCATATCCTGTATAGTCTAGACATGGGAATGTCCAGGGCGTAGTATGCCGTTAGCTTTAATAAAAGTTAAGTGAGCGTCCTAACCGAACACTCCTAATATAAAGTATGTATCCGAAAGTACACAACGATTAGTTACGTCGATTGAGCGAATTATAATGAGACCGTGTTTGAACTATGCATCATCGATATATTCGACTTCACTCAACTTAACATCCGACTTACTTGACTTTGTTACATTACCAGTGTAACGCCGTTGGCTTAGAGTGACTCGCCCAGTGGGTCGAGCTATGGTTACTTAACATCCGACTTACTTGACTTTGTTACATTACCAGTGAAACGGTTATTTACTATCGTTGGTCGTCGCGACCGCATCCGTATTTATTCATTTCTCGATGTATTCATATTAACTGGTTACTTTGCTATCATGTTTGCCTCTCCGTGGCAATAGTAGCAATCATCGCCGACATGCGATCTTATAATTCCATTTGACAGTACCGACTCACGACATATCAACTTTCGAACCTCCGCAGTCGACTACACGTATTTCCATATGCATACGGACTTGGTCTCCGCGACCGCTCGATTCTATACTCGTACACGTCGACTTGACGTTATGACATTGACTCCTACATGAGGTGTATCATATGTTATGCACGAGATACACGTTAATTAAACAGGTATTATTTATTCTTGAAATATAGTACGGGCCCTAAGCTCGTAGTACCACACGTTAAAGCATGAGGTTAACCAGACTGATAATAAAAACGAACAGAAATAATAATAATAATAATAATAATAATAATGGAGATAATATGTTCCCGGAAAGTGATAAGAATAATATTATTAATATTAATAATAGCAGCGAAATAATATGTTCGGGATACAACATATTACAGCTTGAAGTTTAATCACCAATAATAATAATAATAATAACAATAATAATATCATTATTATTAACGGAATAATAAAACGAACATTAATATGTTTGGGGTACATATGTCAATCATGACGTTAACTGGACGATAATAATAATAAGCGGAAACTAATAATCATAATATTAATAACAATTATAATACGGACATGGGTTAGGGACACCACATGTAAAGTACAAGATTTTCTATAGAATAATAAACGGAAGATAATATAGACATTAATCAAGTATACCAAGTGAGTTAGGAACTCACCGTAGGTTCAAGGTCGCGTTGTGACACTGGGTGGTAAGCTTTCTTTTCCTTTTTTCTGTTCTCTCTCTATTTTTTTCCTTCCTCTAATCACTAATGGGGTCTCTTATTTATAGGGGGGTGGTTGGGTTCACATATTATATATATATATATATATATGTATGTATATATGACACACACACACACACACAACAACCCAAACACACAACCATGCATCACCACACACATTGCCACACGCCACACACTCATCACATTCAAACACATGGACCACTCAACATTCCACACACACACACACAACACTCAAGCACATTATACACTAGCACACACCTCACCCAACACGTGGCATCCCCACAAACATTCACTCACTCACTCTCCCTCCCCCAAGTCGGCACACACACACACAACACTAATTGGTAGGGGTTGTTTGGGGGTTGGTTTAGGGTACAAGCAGGGTTGGGTAACACAGGAATAATTTTGGGTTCAGAAATAATATTAATTACAATGAAAATCTTACAAATATAGTTTGGGACTGTAAATTATATAAATAAAATATAATAAAAAATACAGGTATTACACATGGGCTGCGCAAGAAAGAGTGAGGCTGCGGAAGAAGCCATGGAGGGCAGGCCACAAATGGCAATGGCCAGGGAGGACGTCGGAATATGGAGAAAGGCTGGGAGTAGCAGGACGATGGTGACGAAAGCCATGGAGAGGCTAGCTAATGGTGACGTTGGCCAGAAGGTCGCAGCTGTGCGACTATGGTGATGGCCGCAAGTGCTGGTGGCTCTAATACAAAGTAGAGAGACATAATTTGTCGGAAAAAGTAACAAGAAAGAGAAGGAGAGGAGAGAAGGTGAGATGCCCAAAAGGACTACATTAATTAGCTTAATTGAATTATAAATTACAAGACTCACAACCTTTATACAGGGTGGAAATAGACCAAAAAAATCTTCCTAATCTAATCCTAAATCATAAATCTTCCATAAATCAAGAGAGTTATAACGTAATCAAATACAATAGGGTAAATATCACTTGCCTCCCCTGAGGTTTGGCCTTAATACACATATCTCCCCTGACGTTTCAGGAATCTCACTTACCTCCCTTATTTGTGAATTTTCAAGTTAAATTCCCTTAAATTTTCTAACGATTTGTTTAAGAGAGGGGGAAACTTATACTAAAATTTAAAAATAAGGGAGCTAAGTGAGATTCCTGAAACATGTGGGGAGGTATGTGTATTAAAGCCAAACCTCGGGGGAGGTAGGTGATATTTACCCAACAGAATAAGATAAGATAAAATCTTTCTTAATCAATTTGATTTGATTGAATTACAATCAAATCTAATCTAGAAAATTTCCTATATTCCATTTTTGGAGTTGGTTGGAGCGACTTATCAAACGAAATTTCCATTTTTGGAGTTGGTAAATATTAATTTCCAAGTCTTAAGTTTAAAGATTTGTAAGAGAGAGCATTTTCCTTTCTTTTTTTCTCCTCTTATACTCAATCCTCTTATTGTCCTTGTTGGAATATATTCTTATTATGGTCAAACCCAATCATGGGTCTTTAGGAGTAGATTGATTATGATTGATTGTAATCTTTTTATTTCCTTTCTTTTTCTTTCCTTTTTTGGTTTCCTTAGTTTGTATATAAACACATACATGTTGGATGAATGAAATATCAGAAATTATTTTTCTCTCATCTTTCTTCTTGGTATCAAAGCAAACATGCTAAACCTAGCCCACCCCCATCACCAGCCGCAACCCCCACCACTAGCCGCACCACCCCCACCTCCCTAGCCACCCTCGGCAAACCCACCCACACCCTCCCACCTCTCGGCGACCCTCTCCAGCCACCTTCAAGCCCTCGCTGAGACTCCCTCCAGCCCTCACAGCTCTCGCCGACTCTTGTCGGCTCTCCTCTCATTAGCGGCAGCTTGTCCTGCTGCCGCCTGCCCCTCCGTGGGCCTCCTTCGCATCCGTGTGATGCATTAGAGCCTTAGTGCTCTTTATCTTCCATTCGCTTCCGATTCTCTGTGATTCTATTGGCTTTTATCCGGATTCAGACATCCCAATATGGTTAATGATATGGAAACTTCTGTCCCTGTACGTCCAGATCTGTCTCTCTCTCAACACACCCCTGCTCATAGGGTTACAAGTGTGCTGTTGAATGGGAGGAACTTCGCTGCTTGGTCACGTTCTTTTCGTCTTTACCTTGGAGGACGTGGCAAGTCTGGGTGGATTTTGGGTACTGAACCGAAGCCGACAATCTCTGATCCCACATTTGCACAGTGGGATATTGACAACTGTACCATATTGGGTTGGTTGCTTAACTCTATGGAGGATCGGATCTACCATATGCTCATGTTTCACGACATTGTTCACAATCTGTGGACCTCTTTGACTCAGATGTATGCACATGAGTGCAATGACTCCCGGATCTTTGAGCTCTATCACGAGGTTACCCACGCCTCTCAGCTTGCTTTGGGTCTCTCCGTTGTAGATTATTTCGGCTACCTTCAATCACGTTGGGAGGAATTGGCTCAATATGAGCCCCTTAGTGAGTTTCCCACCGAGGCAGCCACCATTGCTCGTCGACGTCTCAATCGCCAGCACACATACCAGTTCCTGATGGGTTTAAAACCTGAGTTCGAATCTCTTCGTACTCAGATTTTAAATACCTCACCTTTGCCATTTTTATTTGAGGCTTTCGCCACTCTTGATGGTGATCAGCGTCGTCGGCGCTTGATATCCCCTGCTTTACCTGAGTCGTCTCCAGTGCCAGACCAGATGGTCTTGCTGCCCCGTCTGGGCCTTTCACTCGTCCTCCTGGCTCTGGTAATCGACCATTCTGCACTCATTGTGGTATTCTTGGTCATGTTAAGGACCGTTGCTTCAAGCTTCATCCTGAACTTCGGGAGAAGATTCCTCGCAATAAAGGAAAGGCCCCAGTTCGCACTGCTGCTATTGTTGACACTGCACCTACTCCGAATCTCCTCCAGCTGCAGACTCAGATAGGTCAACTTCAATCTCAATTGGGCTCATTACTTCAGCAAGGTTCCCAATCTGGCACTACTCCCACTGCTACTCTGGCCTCAGGTACATCTTCTACTGCACTCCATGTTGGGTCTAGCAACCCCTCTTGGATTCTGGATTCCGGTGCCAGTGATCATATGACTGGTGAGTTGTCATTATTTTCCTCTTCTCTGGTCCCCATCTCCCAATCTGTTCGGATTGCTGATGGGTCTACTATCTTTGTCAAAAGTAAAGGCGACATTTGTCTATCTCCTAGTATCTCTTTATCTTTTGTTCTTCATGTCCCTACTTTTCCTTACAATCTTCTATCAGTTAATCGTCTTGCAAAATCTCTCAATTGTGCAGTTGTGTTCTTACCTGATTGTTGTCTCTTACAGGACCGGATTTCGAAGAAGATTTTTGGCAAGGGATATGAGCGGGATGGCCTCTACTATTTCGGTGACCCACCTGGCGGGAGTTTAAGTTTGTCGTCTTCGAGTCTTCAGGCATCAGTTTTGCCTGATTCAGAGTCGTCTAAGCCTGATTCAGAGTCGTCTTAAGTCTTCTAGTTTTTCTTTCGAGTCAATAAAATTGTGGCACGCCCGCTTGGGCCATGCTAACTTCAATTATCTATGTCAACTTTTCCCATTATTAAATAAAGCCTGCCAGAAATTTAAATTCAGTTGTGTGGTGTGTGAATTATCTAAACATACTCGTTCTCATTATATACCTCGCATGTATCGTACACCTTCTTCATACAGATGTCTGGGGTCCTTCCCCCGTTACTGCTATTTCTGGACACCGTTATTATGTTACTTTCATTGATGACTATACTAGGTGCACATGGGTTTATTTGCTTAAAAAGAAATCTGAAGTCTTTTCCTTGTTCTCTAATTTTTTGCAAATGATTAAAACTCAATTTAGTACAGTTGTCCGTCATTTGCGTTCTGATAATGGTCGGGAATATATAACTAATGAGTTTCGGGCTGAACTGAATAAACATGGTATTCTCCAGGAACTCACCTGCCCTTATACTCCAGAGTAGAATGGCGTGGCGGAACGAAAAAACCGCTCCATCATGTCTGTTGTTCGATGTCTTCTTTACGGGATGAATGTACCCAAATGCTTCTGGCATTTAGCTGTTCTCACTGCCACCTTCCTCCTGAATCGCACTCCCAGTCGTGCCTTACAGGGCAAGGCACCAATGCAACTTCTTCAGCCCGACAAAACTCTCTTCCCTATTCTACCCCGTGTGTTTGGTTGTACCTGTTTTGTCCAGAATCGCAGTCCCAATCGGACCAAATTAGACAATAAAGATGTCCGCTGCATCTTCCTTGGCTATTCACCTATGTCCAAAGGTTACCGGTGTTATGACCCAGTCACCCGTCATATGTATCATTCTATGGATGTCACGTTTATGGAGGATACTCCATTTTTTGCAGGTTGTCCGCCTATCTCTACTCCTTCTCCAGATGCCTTACCTGAACAAGGTGAGTTGCTTCCGCGTCCAGTTCCTCTGTTTGAACCATCTCTGGAGACTCCCTCATCCCTTCCTCCGGTTATTACCACCGCTCCCACTCAGGTGTATTCTCGCCGGCCTCCTACTCAGACTCCACTTCCAAGATCTTCCATGGAATCTGGTAATGTTTCTACTCCTTTACCTACTAGACAATCTACTTGGCTTCGCCGTCCCCCTAACCGTTATGGTTTCTCTGCTAGTACTAATCATCCTATTGCTCAGTATGTGTATGTGTCTTACCAGGGCCTTTCAGACTCCTATTGCTCTTTTCTTAGTCAGGCTGATTCCACATCCATCCCTCGGTCTGTCTCTGAGGCACTTCAGGATCCACAGTGGGTAGCTGACATGACTTTGAAAATGGATGCACTTCAACGTAACCAGACTTGGGAACTTGTGTCTTTACCCCCAGGTGAGAAAACAGTTGGGTGCAAGTGGGTCTTCACCATTAAATATCAGGCTGATGGAACTAGGGGTGTAAAGAAAACCGATTAAACCGAATAAACCGACCGAACCGAACTGAATATGCAACTTTCGGTCGGTTTAAATATACCTATGGTCGGTTTCGGTTTCTAACTCTTCAAAATCTCGGTTTTCGGTTCGGTGGCGGTTCCCATATTTTTTAGACCGACACCGACCGAACCGAACCGAGACTTAAAGGATGACTGACTCTCATATATATTATTATACATATACTCCCATATGCCAAGACCAAAGGATGACTGACTCTCACACATACCAAGAAGACTAAAAGGCTGAAGATATGAGTATCCAAAGCATACACGAAACCCAACTACTAAATACTCCCATCCCAAGACTGTACTTTATTAATATAATATACATATACATACACATATAATTAATGCTCCCAGCAACTTAAAGATTTCCCAACCTGTACGCTAGTATAACTTAATATAATATATATGCATACAGTATATAAAACATACAAAATACATTAAGTACATAAAAGATATAATAAAAAAAATATAAAATGCAATGAATAGTCTAGAAAGACTGAATAAGAGTCATAAGACTACAGCTTCACGTTTCAGTATTAAAATCAAACTTGATCTCATCTCTCTCTCTCTCTACCTAATCTCTTACCTTGAAACCCTAGCTGCCACAATTGCAAAACTGATCTCTTCATCTCTCTCTCTCTCTCTCTCTCTCTCTCTCTCTCTCTCTCTCTCTCTCTCAAAGCTTTGAAACCCTAACTTCCCATCTCATCTCTCTCTGCCTCTCTTAGTCGGCCGCTGCCACCAAGAGCCGCCCTAGACCGCCTCTCTGTCTCTCTCACCGGCGACCAATCATGAAGTTTCACCTCTCAACCGTTGATCTCGCGGTCTCTGTAGCGAGTAGTGAAGCCT
This sequence comes from Hydrangea macrophylla, assembly GCA_033977485.1. Taxonomy (NCBI): domain Eukaryota; kingdom Viridiplantae; phylum Streptophyta; class Magnoliopsida; order Cornales; family Hydrangeaceae; genus Hydrangea; species Hydrangea macrophylla. Next base: position 1,448,641 of record CM066989.1, read on the forward strand.
CTGGATCAAACACGCAACTTCTCTATCTTTCTCTAACCTTGAGGTTAGAGGGTCTTCTCATTATTCCTCTCTAGAAGACAGAAGCCATAGCCCTCTGAATCTCTTTCGATGTATGATTCGAGTATCTCATCCTTAGGTTTTCTTCATGATGTCAACGGTAACCTACACTGTAATCTTTACTTTTCTTGCCAATATATGTAAACCATTTCATATTTGTGTTTGTTATTGATATGTTCTTTGCTATTTTGTGTATTTGAGGTTTTTTTTGTTCTGATTTGAGTATTTGTTCATACGATTTGGGTGTTTGCCATCTGATTTAGGTCTTTTTGGGTCTTATTTTGGGGTGTGTTCATACGATTTGGGTCTATTTTGTTCTCTTCTTCTCTCTCAAACCGACCGAAACCGACCGAAACTGAACCGATTACAGTCGGTCGGTTTGGTTCGGTTCTACACATCTGTCGGTCTGTTTCGGTTTTCACGTATCTAAAAACTGATTAGTCGGTTCGGTGGGATTTTTACTCTTAAAACCGACCGAACCGAACCGATTACACCCCTAGATGGAACTATTGAGCGATATAAGGCCCGTCTTGTGGCTAAGGGTTTTACTCAAATTCCCGGGAAAGACTTCAGTGCTACCTTTGCTCCTGTAGCAAAATTGACTTCAGTTCGTCTTATTATCTCGTTGGCTGCCTCTTACTCTTGGCCCTTGTACCAAATGGATGTAAAAAATGCTTTCTTAAATGGGGATTTGGATGAAATTATCTATATGGATCCTCCACCTGGTTTTCGCGCTGAGGGGGAGTATTCAGGGAAGGTATGTCGTCTTCGGAAATCGTTATATAGACTTAAGCAATCTCCTCGAGCTTGGTTTAACCGGTTCAGTGATGTTATTTTATCTGTGGGTTTCACCCGGTGCCATTCTGATCATACTTGTTTTACTCATCGTCGTCCTGATGGACGGACAGTGATTATACTGGTGTATGTGGATGATATTATTATTACAGGGGATGATGTTTCAGGTATTACTAAAGTCAAGAAGGCCCTTAGTCAATCCTTCGATGTTAAGGACTTGGGTTCCCTTCGATATTTTCTCGGAATTGAAGTTGCTCGCTCTCGTCAGGGAATCTCTCTCTCTCAACGAAAATATACTATGGACCTTTTGCAAGATACAGGTATGATAGGGTGTCGTCCTGCCTCCACCCCCATGGATCCCAATCATAAGCTGTCCATTGAGTCTGGGGAACTTCTTCCTGATGCTTCGGCATATCAGCGTCTTGTTGGTCGTCTTATCTATTTGACCAACACTAGACCAGACATTACGTTTGCAGTTAGTGTTGTGAGCCAATTTATGCATGCGCCCCGATCATCTCACCTAGATGTTGTTCATCATATTCTTCGGTATCTCAAGACTTGTCCAGGTCTTGGATTATTTTATTCTGCAGGAACACAGTTTGGGGTGTACTGCTTTACGGATGCAGACTATGCTGGATCTAAGAGTGATCGTCGATCCACATCTGGGTTCTGCACGTTCTATGGAAATCATCTTATCTCGTGGAAAAGCAAGAAACAGGCAGTGGTCTCTCGTTCTTCCGCTGAGGCAGAGTATCGGGCTATGGCCCAGGGTACATGTGAGCTCTTATAGGTGAGTGGAATATTGAAAGAATTGGGTTTTCCAGTTAGTGGCTCTTCTGTCTTATTCTGTGATAACAAGTCTGCTCTTATGCTTGCCTCTGACTCAATTCTCCATGAACGTACGAAACATATTGAAGTCGACGTTCACTTCATTAGAGAAAAAGTTCGATCTGGAATCATCGTCCCGGAATTTGTGCCTTCCACTGATCAAGCTGCCGATATGTTTACAAAGTTCGTTGGTCCTTCACTTCTGCAGTCATCATTGGTCAAACTGGGAATATATTCTTATTATGGTCAAACCCAATCACGGGTCTTTAGGAGTAGATTGATTATGATTGATTGTAATCTTTTTATTTCCTTTTTTTTTCTTTCCTTTTTTGGTTTCCTTAGTTTGTGTATAAACACATACATGTTGGATGAATGAAATATCATAAATTATTTTTCTCCCATCTCTTTCTTCTGTCCTTTATGAATATTTTACATTTATTTTCATTCTTTCATTGCAACCAACAATACCCATGGAGTTCACAACACTGCAAATCAACAAGAAAATACACATAGTCCATAGACCATTAGACAATAATTGTTCCAAATTTGAAACTTCCGTCAATGCTTTGAAATCTAAATGAAGCAGAAGCCTACTGGATATCTTGAACTGAAAAAAGAATCGCAAAGTAATAAGAATAGAACAAGTTGGTTAGTGAACCTCTTGAAAGTTTGATGCCCTAATGGACCCTCAAGTTAGCGTCCCAAAATTGCAGCTTTTCCAATTTCTATCTCTAAGGGATGAATTTCATTTTCCTTCTTTCAATTTATCCAGAAGAAAAAACATAAAGTAGAATTTCACTTCTATCAAAATGTAAATCATTCAACAAAAACTCATGTAGGCGAAGAAACTACTTGGTCTAAGTTTGAGGGCAGTTTGTTGACTTACAATATCTCGCCACAGTTAAATGTGCATTAACTACTATCACATTTGGAAGTTTAAAGAAGAATAGAACAATTTTCTTGGGACAAAAAATTGTTTCGGAAGCCCCTGGGAAACAAACTTAACACTATAGACATAGTGTCAGAAAAAGAGACCACATAACGATGCACCCACATTTCAGTTACCACGATCCCTGTAGAACACGTAAGTCAACATCAAAAATCAATTCCTGGGATGAGAAGCGGCCAAAGGCTGAACAACAGGTGAGACTAGTGGGAAATCTTCTATGGTAAAAGCATTTTGTGATTACATTGTTGAGACACAGGGATGGTGTTAGTTTGCTAAAATTAACTCTTTATAATGAAAACATATGAAGGTCCTCTACAAGGTTTTCTAGGCTTGTTTATTAAAACGTTAAACTTTTAGTTGGAGAAGTCCTACAGCTTGTTGATAAGCCATCTTCCTAAATCAATATTAGAGAAATGGATACTCATGCCAATGGCTGAGCAGCTGTACATGTACTAACTTACACATTAGGAAGCACCGACATTTCAAAGGAAGTGTCGTATTTGTGTCCGACACAGACACGCATGCAACTTGCCTCCGATAAGTGTCAGCCACACCAAAAATGTGTCTGGGATTTTTTAAGTTTACTTTTGAAATCCGACATGTCATCGACAAGGCACCGACACATCATCAACATGGCTCCAACGGACCAACACTTTCCCCACACGTTATGGGATTTTTTTTAAAAGAGAATGTTGAACTTTGGGGCAAAAGTCGTAATATGTGAAATTACAAAAGAGGGGTTTATTTGAAAAGTTACAACATTTTACAATAGATAGAATGAATACCGAAATTTGAAGGAATTAAAAACTAAAAAAAAAAATAAAATAAAAGAAAGAAAGAAAGAAAGAAATAAAATTGGTCTGCCCAGAACAGCTTCACATTGGTTGCTACACAAGCTTATAGAGTTGAGAGAGAGAGAGAGAGAGAGAGAGAGAGAGAGGGAGGCGAAAGAGATCACCTGCGACAAGACGACGAAGAAGGTATTGCAATTTGGAGGTAATTTTGTTTAAAATCTTAGTTCTTAGTTATTTTAAGAACATTGGCATTTTTATGTAACATGGTTACATACAAAATATAGATAATGATATTTTCCGTGTTACCGCCGTATCGTGTCACGCTTTATTTAAGATTTGCCGTATCACCGTTTTGTGTCGTTCGTGTCGAGTCTTTATTGTCGTGCCCATATCCATATAAGTGCTTCTTACATACATGAAGCATGGACAATTCTAAGAAGGTAGCATGTCGTGTCCGACACACTGACACGACACTTCAGGGACACTTCTTCTGCCGTATCGACGTGCGGTCTTTTTTTTTTTTCTTTCTATTTTTTTTTTTTTTTTTTTCCGGTTGACATGCCCTTATCATGTCTTGTCCGTGCTAACCTAAGAAGCACCGACACTTCCACGAAGGTAATGTGTCGCGCGTCGTATCGTGTCCGACACACAGACACTACACTTCATAGACACTTTCTTGCAATGTCGGCGTGCACTTTTTTTTAAAGATATTGTCGTATACGTGTCCATGCTTCATTGGTGCTTCCACACTCACACAAAGCGACAAACCTAAAAGTTGAAACACAACACCATCGCCTCTCATATGTACCTTTTCATTTTTTCATATTTGTTTCAACCTTGCCAGTTAAGGATAGTAGGATACTTCTTTACTGATGACATCCAAATTAGATCCTTAACTTCAATCTTCACTATGACTATAATCAGTCAGTATCATGTAACGAACGTTTGTGAACATATTCAATATACAACGTATGTGTATGTTTGCAAGACATAATAAGAAACACAATACCATGATACTGTGGGTTGAGAAGAATTCTTGCAGCACAGCCATATAGAGCAATGTATGGTGGATGAAAAAATACCAATGGAATAGTAAAATTCAAATTCTCACTATAGTGGGAGTATGTACTAACATCAGTAATTTTGCCATTTTTGCTTGTGATTATTTGCACCAGGTAACTTTCCTCCTTGCCATCAGCTGTAAGTTGAAAACATCCAAGAATGATACAATCCGACCGAACCCACCTGATAGAATCAACTGTGCAAGAAAGAAGTGAGATTTTAAGAAGATGCTAAGCAAAATCTTTCAAATAGATTATAGTACTAACTTCCTTCAAATGATAAAAAGAAACAACAAAAAATCAAGTTCCTGAACCAGAAACAAACATTGTGCAGCAGATTTCAATGTGGTGTAAGAGTGAAAATGGTCGTATATTATTACCCTCACCAGGGTATTTTGCCTTTTGGGTAGTCTAGGATTTCTTTGCTGTAAGCTCTTTTACCCAGCAGGATATAATGAATTATTTGCACCTTTTTCTCGGTAGAAAAGTTACATCATAAATGGTCTAGAGCCTCCTCTCTTGGCCCATCACAATCACGAAAATTGCAGCTACTGTCGAACCACTCACGTTACTTAGTCACTACCGCAGCCATTGCACCTCTCTCTCTCTCTCTCAAGCTCTTTGTTGGTTCTGTTGCATCTTCCTCCACACCTAGTTAATCAATCTTTCAATTCCCAAAATTTCACCACTGGTCATTGTCCTATTCATCTCATTGTCATGGACGCCTTTTTTTTTTCCTTCCCATTTTTGCAGTCACATTATGATCTCAGGAGATAAACTTCAAAGAATAAAGTTTGAATATAATAACCATTCATATTTATGTGACGAAAAGCTTTTCGCTCAGTGGAGGGAAATGTTTTTACTTCAAAAGCAAAATCCTCTGATCCTAAATTGAAGGTCTAGAAAAGAAAAAAAAAATCTATTGCTAAATGATGACGATGAAGCAAGATATAATCCATATTTTTAAACTTCAATGTTGAGCACAGAATACCAGTTATTGATGGTTTAATAGTCTCCTCACTAAAAGAACTTTGGATGGGTTTCCTGTTTGACAGTTTCAGAATAATTGTATGTCGAAAGATCTTTTGTCCCTCAACAATAATGGATGTGAACTTTCCTTAAAAGATCTCTTTGATTTGGAGGGGTGAAGTGTGTGACATGAGGTACGATAAACCTATTGAAGCACAGAATTTTTACTGAGATACTGACGTTTTGTCTACTCTTGTCTACACGTGAAAACAAATGTGTCAACAGTTGGCTGAGAAGTAGTTCAGTCAAACCCGGCTAATCATTAGCCAAAAACCAAGGATTTAAAGAAAAAATCAGAACTCGGTCATCTGCTTTTTTTTTTCGCAAGCACTACAAAGCTTGGGGGAATTTGTGCAGATTTAGACTTAGAGAGAGAAGAATTTCTATGAGAGAGTGAGAGAGAGATGATGAGGCGACAAAATAGAGAGAGGGAGAAAGAGAGAGAGAGAGAGAGAGAGAGAGAGAGAGAGAGAGTGAAGAGTTGAATTAGGGTCTTCACTCTTGTGGTTCTTGCCTTCTCTGCTACTTTTTCTTCATGCATTTTTTTATGTATATTGTTCTATAGGAGTGTACGTAAAAGTATTATAGTAATGGAAGTGTCAGAGCATTGGTCTTATCATCATTTCACTTGAAATTATAAAACCTACTTAAGTGCAGGGTCATGTATGAATGTAATATAATTTTATTATATTGGCAAGTGAGCATTGGTTGGCCGGTTGCATTTGGCTTTTGAACCTATAAACCGTTCACCGAACCGACTTTCAATTTTCTTGAAGAACACAAACCACCACCGACCAAATGCAATTGACTTCCGACCAATATCAAGCATTTCAGTTCGAAGCAGTGGCGGGTTCGGTGCTTCGGGTTTTCTGAACAGCCCTAATAGTTACAAGTACGGAAAAGATGACATTTGCCCCGTTGCAAAGACAAAAGGAATAGGCGGTGGCAGTTGCGCATTCCACTGAGGGAATAGTGATTTGTTGAGTGGTGATGAGAGAAACATAGGGGTGTTTGTCGTGACAATGTACTTGCCATGAAAAGTGACAATCCTTCCCTTTTGTAAATGGCGACCACTGTATCTATCCGTCTCTCAGCTCTGGAACCCAATCCTAAAGCATACCTACTTGTTAAGACGCCATGGTTCAAGCTAGTCTCCACAATTTTCCCGAGTATCAAGGAAGTGTTGTGGACATTTCTTTCAAATGGTTAACTCGCCCATTTTTGCAAGGTATTTGATGAAGGAAAGAATCTTCTTTTTCATAGAGACCTTACATTAAGGTGCAAAATGTAAATGTACAATAATTCAAATTATTCAGAGATAGGAGAACATGATGGAATGGAGTAGTTAGTCAGCCCAAAGGAACTACAATAAGTAAGACAGATAAGGAGCAAAATCCATATGGTCTTAGCATCTGCAACAGGATCTTTGTTCAACACATCATCACCATCACTAATCAACATCATCATCATCATCATAACATCAACAACGACAACAATAACCGATAAATAATACAAAAATCTAAATAAATGAAATATTAATCATCCAATCAAAATGGTACCCCAAAGTCCGATCAGAAACTAAGAAACTCTATGTTACCTGGACTCTCCTACTACCCCCAAGTACCCGATCTCCGTGTCCAACGCCCGTACCCAATTCGGACACTCAGATCCTCCACAAGTGATGTTGAAAAGGCAAGTAGAAGCTTAAAATTATGGGCAAAGAGGTTTCTAACTATTGATATTAAGAAACATAGTATGTTTATACATTCAAAATGTGTCCGCATACCCGTATCCAACGTTTAGACACATATCACCGGATCCTAAGATTTGGATTTAGAAGAGGTCCAACACCTAGATACACACCCGCACCTGACACCCATACCCGAGTCTGGGTAACATAGAAGAAAGTCTATTTGAAAATGGGAGACATGCATATGGACTGACGAGGCATAAACACAATCAAGAAACCTATCAAAGTTAGACCAGAGGTAAAAAATCAACATCCAGTACAGATTTGGAAGGAAGAGAATGCATAAAAGAACACATAAGAGAGAGAAAAAAATAAATAAAAACTCATTCACTGGAACATTTTTATGATTCTTCAATTAGAAAGTATAAGCACACATAAATAGGTAATATACCTTTTATGAAGCAATTCACATCAGAATCACCAGCACGTGACTTGAATGATAGTGATATGCTCAACTTTTGCTTAAATTTTGATGACATAATGCTAAGAATGTTCTTCCTTGCCACAGCAACAAAATTGCCTTTTGTACTCCATTCAACTATGCAAAAGACTCATGTCAACTCACATCAACAAGTGGGGAAAAAAGATAACAGAGAAAATCAATTCCACATTAGTGCAAAAAAATCAACAAAATGACAGTTCAAAGTACGTAAACCATTGAAAACGCAATCAACTACATGCTAGCTTTCCAAATATATATTGCAGAGGAATTGAAAGTATGTAAGGAATTGAAACAGTCAACTAGAAAGCAGAACTTTCAAACAATCATAGGAACAATCTAAGATGCCAATTCAAGACAAACAAGTGAGAGCAAAAAAGAATTGGGAAAAATTCGTTCTTCACTGAGAGATTCAGAAATGTTATATTCCCCCTCCAAACTCTCTACAGATTTATGTTTATGTCTAATTCCATAAAGCTATCACATATTAAATTCCAACAGTAATGTATAACCATTTTATGGGAACTCTTCACCATGGACTATACTTGGAGTAGATGGGATAGCCCTGCTGACGCAGAGCCTTTCAAGCTTTGAATTTGAAGGAGCAGAAAGACCTGGAAATCACAGTTATTAAAGGAGCAAGACACACTGTTAGGACAATTAGTCCAAATTGTAATATGGGAAAGTTCCATGACGTATCAAAATAATCGAGTCTATATTTTTATTTCCTTGTCGTTAAAAAGTCTCTGAATCACCAAGCTCTACACAGTGAAGATATCAAGCTCAAGTCGTCAGACTCGTCATTTTCAGTAGTATGTAAGAAGACTGGTTTCCATGCCCTAGGTTGACGCGCATACTCACAAAATATAATTTCATATGTTAAAATGAGTTAAATATATTTTTCCAATATTAAAAACATGAGCAAAAATCTTTCATGGACACAGGCGTCTGAACGGCACGCCAGAGGTGTCCGAATGGCTATGTTAGTTTCAGTCAGTAAGGAGATACAATCTATTTAAGAAATCGCGAGTCGTTTGCTTATCACCTGCAAGGCGCTCAAACGGCGTAGCGTACTTCAACGAATGTTCCAAAACTTATAAATAAAACAATCGCATGGATAATTAACCAAACATTTTTCCTGCAAATTTCAGAAGAGCATATTCAATTCCTAAGCTCTCTAAAGCTCTTCTATATTCGTTTTTATAACTCTAGGTCATTCCGTTACACAAATTAAGGGTTAGTAGTTCATCACGTGTGACTCTTGGGTGATACTGCATTCGGTGCGACACTGAGGCTTAAAGATTGAAGCTTTGAAGAAGCTATTCAAGGCGAAGAAAGATTACAAGCGCATCGTGTGTGGTACAAGACGGTGATTCAGTGTGACTCTGGTCAGGTCTTAGCTGGTTGTAAGTTATTCCGTTATTCGTTTATAGTGGAATTAGTTTTAGGTGTGGTTTTTACCCGTTTCAGGGTTCCACGTAAAAATTTTGTGTTGTTGTGTTCAACTTATTTTCCGCTTTACACAAGCACAGTTTTCACGTGTTAGATTCAGATCTGTTTTGCTTTAATTTAAAAATAGTAATAGCTTAGAGGTAGACTTAATCACCCCCCTTCTGGTCTATCGGACTAACAGTAGGGCGCTTTTTCATGCACTTAGGCGCAAATGCCTCCCAGGACCTATGTGCAAGACGCAGAAAAAATCGCGAGCCTGAGTACAGTAAGGCACTGTAAGAAACTTATAAATCGTACTCCCTCCGTACCACTTTGCACGACTATTTTTCCTTTTTTAGCCATCCCAAAATAGGTGATCACTTTGACTATTAATAGAATTTTTTTCATTCACTTTCCAACAATGCCCTTCTTAAATTTGAAACCTAAAGTAGTTAGTAAAGAGAAATAAATTTGTAAAAGGGCGGATTTGGAAGAATACAGAAAATTTAATGCCAGACAATGCATTAAATGATGTCTACTTAAAAAGTTGGGTATACGAAGATAGTCATATAAATTGGGACAGAGGGAGTATATATTTAAGCAAATATAAAGAACACAATAACTAAAAATACACATATTAATTGCTAAAACATCCAAACAATATACACTTTGACCTATTAGCTCAATTGGCCAATTAATAAGTTATCTCTAAAATGCTTCACAAAATAGTCTACCTCAGAGTAAAGACTCAATCAAGTATGAAACTATCACAAAATTTCAAATGCGATCTCCATGTAGATTATTTGTACAATTAGGCTTTTCCCTTCCGCTTTTTCTAAATTTAGGAACCAGTAGGAGAGTTATTGGCTACAAAGAATAACATTCTTGTGCATTAAAAATGTGACCCTTGTCTTCTAGAAGTTGTAATGGTCTAATGGCTCTTAATGTGGGTCCTAGGCTAATAAGAGGCAAGTTGAGTCTAAAGATAATATTAGTTGTATTTGAATATGGGCCTTAGTTTCATGCGTAACTAAGTTATTGATGCATAATTTTATTGAGGCACGGCCTTTGCTAATTGGGCAATTAAAAAAAGGCACAAGAAAAGCGTGACAAGGTGGGCCTGTTTCAAGGGGATTCACCTTGGCAAGGCAAGGCAAGGCGCAAATGCTAAGCCTCACTGAGCCTGAGGAACGCCTTAAAACGGAGCTGGAAATGTTACAAGTTGATCTTTTGCAGACCACTTATGCTTCCTAAATATAGGATACAAGCTCAAAGAAACAATTAGGTTCATTGTTCCCTGGTGCGAGTCACCAAGTAATATGTTGAAAATTTTAGGCTTTATCTGGTTTGCAGAATCATCAAAGGACAAGAAAATAGGAAGGAAAACCACTTCCCTTGCATTTTATTTGTGTTTTCCTTCATGTGTAAGTAATAATTAAGTTATTTATTAAACACAAAAAAAGTTATTGGAACTTGAGGGGGAGAAAAGAGGAGGAAAGTGAAGCACAAAATTGAAAATTTTTAACTTATTTCATACTAATTTTTCTTTTTGTTTCTATTTTCCTTGGTAACTAAACAACGGAAAACGTGACCTAGGAGGCTAGTGTCAAATGTAAGATAATTAGTTAGAACCTTTTATATTAACTATGAAAGGAAAGAAACAAATATTACAAGAAGGTCCTTGAACAAATAACAAAATACAAAACATAATAAAATAACTCTAACATTCCCCCTCAAGCTGGTACAAAAATATCTCTCATTCCCAGCTTGTCTAAAATAGTATGAAACGAACGACTTCCAACGGCTTTAGTAAGAGCATCAGCAACTTAATCGCAAGACTTCACAAAGGGAACACAAATAGTACCACAACTGATATTTACTTTGATGAAGTGTCGATCAATCTCCACATGCTTTGTTCTATCGTGTTGAACAGGATTATGAGCTATACTGATGGCTGCTTTGTTGTCACAATATAGCTTCATAGGATCCGTCAATTCAAACTTCAAGTCTTTCAGCAAAGACTTGATCCACAACTCACAAATACCTTGGGCCATAGCCTTGAACTCGGCTTCCGCGCTAGACCTGGCTACTACATTCTGCTTCTTGCTCCTCCAGGTAACAAGATTACCCCCTACAAACGTGCAGTGCCCAGAGGTGGACCTCCTATCTGTAATAGAACCAGCCCAATCTGCATTAGTGTATGCTTCCCCCTTAGGTGGTCATGTCTCCCAAAGTGCAAGCCTTTTCCAGGAACAGACTTCAAATACCGCAGAATTCGGAGAACAGCATCTCGATGTGACTCTTGTGGGGAATGCATGAACTGACTGACGACACTAACCGCAAAAGCAATATCTGGACGAGTATGAGACAGATAAATGATCTTACCAACGAGTCTCTGATAACTCCCCCTGTCCACTAGTTCCCCACTACTATCATCACCAAGTTTCTGATTTTGTTCCATAGGAGTGTCACAAGCTTTGCTACCAAGCATCCATGTTTCCTTCAACAAGTCAAGGACATACTTCCTGTGGGAAATAAAAATCCCATGTTTAGACCGAGCAAGCTCAATCCCAAGAAAGATCTTCAAGGCACCCAAGTCCTTAATCTCAAACTCGGTAGCTAACTGCTTCTTCAATCTCTCCATTTCCTTCAGGTCATCTCCTGTCAACACGATATCATCAACATAGACAATAAGAGCAGTGGTCTTACCCTGTGGTGAGTGTTTGATGAACAAAGTGTGATCCGCATGACTTTGTTTGTATCCAAACCGAAGCATAGCCTGTGTGAATCTATCAAACCATACTCTAGGGGGCTATTTGAGGCCATACAGTGATTTTTTAAGCCTACACACCTTCCCATCCCGAAACCTGGAGGAATATCCATGTAAACCTCTTCTTCTAAATCACCATGCAAGAAGGCATTCTTCATATCAAACTGGTGAAGTGGCCAATCCTGATTAGCTGCTAAGGAAAGGAGGATTCTAATTGAGTTCATCTTCGCGACAGGAGCAAAGGTCTCCTCATAATCATCCCCATAGGTCTAAGTGAACCCTTTTGCCACTAACCGAGCTTTATACCTCTCAATTGAACCATCAGCCCGATGCTTCACAGTGTACACCCACTTGCACCCCACAGTCCTCTTTCCTTTAGGTAAAATGGTCAACTCCCAAGTACCAGTCTTCCGAAGAGAAGGAAACATAAATTTAAGTAAAGTCAAAGAGATGGCTTAATCTCCTATGCCAAAGCACTAAATCTTCCGCAATATTTTTCAAAACCACGGTATTAGTAGCAAGCTTTTCTCCCTCATCCAGATTCTTGTCTCCCTCTTCCAAAATGTAGAGCCCTTGTGTTTCCTCCACTGCCAATCTCCCACTTCGTGATAAGATCCTGAAAAAGACACAAGAGCAGAGCGATTAGCGGAAACAGGTGGAAGCATCACAGAACGATGACTCTCCTCATTTTGAACATAGGCAAAGGCCTCCTGAAGTGGGGGAAGAGTGTCCATCCCAAGAACCCGACTACGAACGGTATCATAATCGGAATGACGTCCTTGAAGGAACTTGAAGACCCGTTGCCTCTCCAGAAATTTCCGGTACTCCTCGACATCAGTAGTACAGGCTGGCTGGATGGAGTGTAGGTGATCAAGACGATCCCAACTAGTAGTAAGAGAGGTATAGTATTGGGTGACAGTGATATCACCCTACTCCAAACGGTCAATAGAGCGGAGTAGCTCAAACTCAGGAGCATAGTTCCCCCGTCGAGAGAATATGGAAGCAACGGTGTCCCAAATGGCCCGAGATGTTTGCATACGATAAAAACTCTCACCAATCTCAGGAACCATGAGTTGATGAACCATGACATGATAACGGAGTTTTCAATCTCCCATTTGTCATATCCCGAATCAGTAGTAGGAGGAGCGATCACACGCCCATCAAGATGTCCCATCTTCCCGCGTGCCTTCAGATAAAGTTGTACCGCCTGCAACCATTTCAAGTAATTTTGGCCGTTGAATGGAACGGTGGTAATTTTGAGGTTGGGGTCCAAGAGGGTAGCCACAGTCTAAACAGGAGTGATAGCCATTAGGTCCGTAGCCGTTGGTTTGTCAAGGTCAGTCATGATTCTGTGGCCCGAATGGAAAACCCACACAAAATGAAGGAAGACGAGGGAGATGGGTACGAAAGGATCAACCAAAAAAAATTGATTCAAGGGTCCATTAAGGGACCGACACTACACCAAACAAGTATCACCAATCAAAATAGCCGCCTTGGAATGGTGTCTTGAAAAATCAACCCCTGTGGGACTTGATTAGATCAGGAAAAAAAAAAAGTTTAGGGCTAGGAGATTATGCCAGGGTGACCTGTGTTGGGATTGGGGGGGTTTCGGCTAGGGTTTGGGAATGAGGCGCAGGTTACGGATGGTCACTCAAGCTTCGGTGCAACCATGGTGGTGTTTAGCAGCTGGGCGCAACCTGTGGTGGTGTGCTGGGCTGCGGCGCAGCTTGAGGTGGTGGTGTGGGCTGCGGCGCAGCTTGAGGTGGTTGGTTTGGTTAGCGTTAGGGTTTTGAGCTAAGCTCTGATACCATGTCAAATATTAGATAAAAGGATAGTGAAAAGCTTAGAGTTCTAACATTAGTTGGAACCTTTTATATTAACTATGAAAGGAAAGAAACAAACATTACAAAACACCTCAAAACATAATAAAATACAAATAACATAATAACTCTAACAGCTAGGACTCATAAAATACAAAATAACAAAATACAAAACATAATAAAATAACTCTAACAGCTAGGACTCAAAGCCATGCTCCTACGGCTACAATAGTCAACCGAGCTATGACCATTACACCAAACCAACAACTTGAGAAAAAAGCTCGAATCATCAAATATGAGATCAAAAAAATCTAGTTACTTAAGGACCTTCACGCTAAATACAGGTCAACTCTACATTTTTGTGGTAAGTAAGCAAAAAAGAAGATAAAAATTCTCAGAAATTACAAGGTCAAAAAAGTCTCATAACATCGGGCAATTATGCAGGTGACACTATTCCACAATTTAGATCGTGACATCCTGCTCTTCCAATGTTACCGGTGCCAGAAAATACAGGCTACCTTAAGAAAGAAAAGAAACAGAAGGTGGCAATAAACATTTTTCCACCAACTATTCGATCAGAAAATTCACTTCAAGGCCTTAAAGAGAACCAATAGAAGATGATCGCAAAAAAAAAAAACAAGAGTGATTCTAATCTCATCCATGACGACTTTGATCCAACAATGTGATGGCTCAAAAACCAGTGCACGAGGCTAGCGCCATGGCGGGGTGTTAGATGTACGCAGCCTTATGGGAAAGGTTGTTTCCGCGTTCAAACCTGTGACCTCCAAGTCACAAATAACATTGGATATTTGATCTAATACCAATACCCACCTTGATCCAATATGAAACCCTAAATCACCAAAATGATAAAGACCATTGATCCTAAGCCATATTTTTATTGCAGTCCCAAAGAACAAAGATAATTCCCAAGCATTTCTATAAGCTATTAAGCGATTATAGAGTAAAATAGAAATAAGGAAGAAATGAATTGCAAGGAAATTCTACATAAGAAACATGATAAGTGACCCTATCCAAACCTAAGTTAACAGAGTGACAAATGAAAACCTTGCATCACAAATCAAACAATGTTCAGTTCTCTAAAATTTAATTCCTCATTTGTTAAGTGGACACCAATAAATAATCTTAGAAGAATAACATTCTTATGAAGAAAAATTTGAATATGGGTTCACTCTCTTAAATAGAAATTTCAGTGCGTTGTACTTTTAGTTCTAGATTGATCTTCAAGCTTGATGCCAAGATGAGCCTCCTTCGCAGAATTCACCATGACTAATGCATTCAGGAGGTAGGTGTAGAAAAAGATTAGGCAATAACTTAGGGCTAACATAAAATGTTATGCCCCTTTTATATTCAATATTAAGAAGAGAAAAAAGATAATTACATAGGAGTCCTTACACAAAAGGAAAAATAAGAAAAAGACACAAAAGGGAAAAAATAACTCTCAACAAAATAACTCTCAACACTCCCCCTCAAACTGATACAAACATATCTTTCATCTTCAGCTTGTCTAAAATAACATTGAATGGTCGACTTCCTATTCCCTTAGTAAGAATATCGGCAAGTTGATCACCCGACTTCACAAATGGAGTGCATATAGTCCCACTGGTAAGATTCTCCTTAATAAAGTGCCAGTCAACCTCTACATGCTTAGTTCGATCGTGTTGAACAGGATTGTGAACAATACTGATCGCAGACCTAGTATCGCAATATAGCCTCATAGAATCCGTCAACTCAATCTTCAAGTCTTTCATCAGAAATTTAATCCACAAGAGCTCACAAACTCCTTGGGCCATAGCCCTAAACTCGGCTTCTGCACTAGACCTGGACACAACATTTTGCTTTTTACTTCGCCATGTAACCAGATTACCTCCCACAAAGGTGCAGTAGCCAGAGGTGGACCTCCTACCAGTAATAGAGCTAGTCCAGTCTGCATCTGTATAGGCTTCCACCCTAAAATGATCATGTCTAGAGAAGAACAAGCCCTTTCCTGGAGAGGATTTCAAGCATCGAAGGATTCCAAAATCAGCCTCGAGATGACTCGCGAGGAGAGTGCAAGAATTGACTGACAACACTAACAGCGAAAGCGATATCTGGACGAGTGTGAGATAAATATATGAGCTTACCCACTAATCGCTGATATCAACAACCTTTCCACTAATGTCATCACTGAGCTTCTGATTGGACTCCATGGGAGTATAACAAGCTTTACTCCTAAGCATACCGGTTTCCTTCAATAGATCCAGAACATATTTTCTCTAGGAAATGAATATCCCATGTTTGGATCTAGCAAGTACAATCCCAAGAAAATATTTCAATGCTCCCAAGTCCTTTATCTCAAATTCCCTGGCTAAATATCCCTTCAACCGCTCCATTACTTCCAAGTCATCTCCTGTGAGCACAATGTCATCAACATATACAATAAGGGCAATAGTCTTACCCTGTGATGAATGTTTGATGAACACTGTATGATCAGCATGACTCTGCTTGAAGCCATATCTAAGCATCAATTGGGTAAATCTTTCAAACCAGGCTCGAGGAGACTGCTTAAGGCCATATAAGGATTTCCTCAGTTTGCACACTTTCCCTTCTGTTTTGGAGTCCTCAAAGCCCGGGGGGATATCCATATAGAATTCCTCCTCCAAATCCCCGTGCAAAAAGGCATTCTTCACATCAAACTGGTGAAGAGGCCACTCCAGATTAGCTGCAAGAGAGAGAAGAATCCGAACCGAGTTCATTTTTGCAACAAGTGCAAAAGTTTCCTTAAAGTCCACGCCATAGGTCGGTGTAAAACCCTTGGCCACTAAACGAGCCTTAAACCTCTCAATGGAACCATCAGCCCTGTGCTTCACAGTATACACCTATGAAGCATGGACGCTCCATTTTGGGTGCCGTTTGGGTTTCTGACACTCCGCGGACACGGACAACGCCTGTATAACTGTCCGAATTAAATTAAATTAAATGATAATTTCGAACAGTCCGCGGACACTCCAAGACACGCCGTGATAGGTTTTTTTATTTTATTTTTTTAGATCCGGTGGTAGTTTTAGGATATGTATTTCTTGGGGGGGGGGGGGGTCCAAATGAAATATAGGGAAACAAAAGAATATATAAGGTCTTATATATCAACCCTAGCTGCTGAGAGAGAAGGCTCCTTCATCTAACGACTTATATATCAACCCTAGCTGCTCTCAAACCAAGGAGGCTGCTGAGAGGATGAGACTTGAGAGGGCTCCTTCATCCAACGACGCTGCTGAGAGAGAGGGCTCCGGCGAAGGCGAGGGCTCCGGCGAGGTCGTGGTCGACGGCGAGGGCTCCGGCGAGGGTTCCGTCAAGGTCAGTTCCATTTTTCTTTTTCTTTTTTTTTCTTTTTCTTTTTTTTTTTTCCTTTTTCTTTTTAGATGTTCACGATTTTTCTTTTTCTTCTTCTTCTTGATCTATTAGTCTCCAATGGTCTTGATTTTAGGGTTTACAAATTGATTTTTTTTTTTTTTTAAAGGTCAGTATTTGTAGGAAATATGTCTTCTTCCGGTGCTAGTAGTACTCCTCTTAGTGATCAGGATGAAAACAAGCCACTATGGAATTATGTGACTAAATTAGAGAAGATTGGAGGAATTTTTGTTTTGGCGAGTTCAAGGGGACATATACGAGGGTGAAGGCGCACTTGCTAAAAATACCTGATCATGGGATTCAAGTATGTTCTAAGGTGACCCATAGTGATATCTTATAAATGACTAAGGCTGTAGATGAGGCTGCACAAAGGTTGCAAGGTTTGAAGCCCAAGAAAGTTGCTTTGCCTCCTCCTACTACAAATATAAGTGGCATGAGTTATTCCCAGACTCAAGGATGGTTCGATGCAAAGAAAAGAAAGACGGGTGGAGGTGAAAGGGGAAGTGCTATTAAGAAGGCATTTAATAATGGAAATCGTGAAAACCTACATTCTGAAGTAGCTAGGATATTCCATTCAGCAGGGTTGCCATTTAACCTAGCTAGGAACCCATATTATGTGAGTTCTTATACATTTGCAGCTAATTGTTCAATAGCAGGTTATATACCCCCAGGTTATAATTTGTTGAGAACCACCCTACTACAAAAAGAAAGGGCAAATGTTGAAAGGTTGTTGCAACCAATCAAGAGCACATGGAAGGAAAGGGTGTAAGCCTTGTTAGTGATGGGGGAGTGATTCTCAAAGAAGGCCATTAATTAATTTTATGGTTGTGACAGAAGGAGGGCCTATGTTTCTTAAGGCTGTGGATTGTTCCGAGGAGGATAAATACTTTAATCTTTGGTTTGTTGAAAGAAGTCAGTCTTGAAGTTGGAGCAGAAAATGTGGTCCAAGTGATCATTGACAATGCAGCAAATTGTAAGGCAGCAGGGCAACTCATTGAAGCTCAATTTCCCCACATTGTTTGAACTCCATATGTTGTCCACACATTGAATCTGGCCCTTAAAAACATATGTGCCGCAAGAAATGTGGAAGGCAATGAAGTTGCTTATGAACAATGTGGTTGGATTTCTGAAGTTGTTGAAGATGCCGCATTTATAAAAAAATTTATCATGAACCACTCAATGAGATTGGCCATTTTCAATGAATTTGTCAATTTTTCCGTTGCAGATACTCGCTCTGCTTCGTCCCTTGTGATGCTCAAAAGAATAAAACTAATCAAGGGTGGTCTCCAAGCGATGGTTATTAGTGATAAATGGAGTTGCTATAGAGGAGATGATGTGGGGAAGGCCAGAAATGTGAAGGAGAAGGTGTTGAATGATCTTTGGTGGGACAAAGTTGATTTCATTCTTTCCCTCACCGCTCCAATATATGATTTGTTGAGGTTGTGTGACACGGACAAGCCTTGTCTTCACTTGATTTATGACATGTGGGATACAATGATTGAAAGAGTGAAGACTGTGATTTATAGGAACGAGGGGAAAAGGCAAGAAGATCCGTCTATCTTCTACGATGTGGTGCACAAAATTCTTGTAGATCGTTGGAACAAAAATAATACTCCACTTCATTTTTTGGCACATTCATTGAATCCAAGGTAATTTAATCTACTTGTTCTATGTTAAATAATAAATAGTTGTGAGACTTTTGAAACCAATTCACACGTTTAATTATAAACTAAAAAAAAATGCACTCTATTTTTGTTAAGGTACGGTAGCGATGCTTGGCTTCACGAGGATCCAAAGCGTGTACCTCCACACAAAGATTCAGAAGTTTCAAATGAGGTAGTTAGGTGTTTTCAAAGGTACTTCATGGACCCGGTAGAGAGAGCAAAAGTCAAAGCAGAGTTTGCTTCTTCTCTTATGAATAAGGGCAAGTATGGAGATGCAGAACCCATTCATGATAGATCTATTATGGAACCTCTTGATTGGTGGGCTATTTATGGTGCAAATGTACCATTGCTCCAAGCTTTAGCTTTGAAGCTACTTATGCAACCTTCTTCCTCATCTTGTGCCGAGAGGAATTGGAGTACTTATTCCTTTGTTCAATGCCTGAAAAGGAATAAGATGACACCACAACGTGCAGAGGATTTAGTTTTTATCCATAGCAATCTACGTCTTCTTTCAAGGAGACCACACAATATACACAAGGGCAAACAAAGATGTGGGATATTGCCGGAGATGCATTTGGTTCCTTTGAAGATGTTGGAATGCTTGATGTTGCAACTCTCTCCCTTGATGAACCAGAATTGGAGAATGTGCTATTTACAGATGATGGGAGTGTTGATGATGAGGCTATTGAAGTTGAAGTTGAGTCCGTTGATGGGTGATGAGATCGCGAGAGTTTAGTTTGTGTTGTTATTGTGCCTTCTTTTTATTTAATGTATCTTTCTTGTGGGTTTGTAATGCTAAAACAATCTT
The DNA here is from genome assembly GCA_033977485.1 of Hydrangea macrophylla. Taxonomy (NCBI): domain Eukaryota; kingdom Viridiplantae; phylum Streptophyta; class Magnoliopsida; order Cornales; family Hydrangeaceae; genus Hydrangea; species Hydrangea macrophylla. Next base: position 1,468,241 of record CM066989.1, read on the forward strand.
GTTAAGTTGCTAATTGTCTAGTTTCTATGGATATGCAATATAATGTTGACGTTTAATCCTCCTCTTTTTTATTTTTTTAAATAAATTTTTTTATACTTGAAATTACATTATATTTAAAAAATATTTTTTTATTCGAAGTATCCTAGCCGTCTCCGTATCATATTTTTTTGGGATTTGCCGTTTCGCTGTCTCCGTGTCGCGTGTCCGTATCCGTGCTACATAGGTATACACCCACTTGCATCCCACGGTCTTTTTCCCTTTAGGTACCGTGGTCAACTCCAAAGTACCACTCTTATGAAAAGCTTTCATCTCTCCAACCATGGCATGTTTTCACTTGGGATCAGCAAGAGCATCTTGGACACAGAAGAGATTTTGGAGAGAAAAGCTCTATAGGAAGGAGATAAGCGAGAGTAAGACACAAAATTTGATATAGGATGTTGAGTACAAGACCTCACACCCTTACGGACAGCAATAGGGACATCTAAATCATCAGGTTCAAGCGATGGTGTATCAGAAGAATTACCTAAATCTTCATCACTTAGAGAGAAAGGCAGTGGGAGTAGAGGAGTTATGGCCTCGGGAGTCTCTCTAGTTTTCCGTTTACTCCATGTTCCCCTGGAATACACCAACATATCCTTCTCCTTCTCAACTCTCTCTGTTTCTGGCATTTCAGACGCCGTCTCTTCCACTCTCTCATTTTCAACTTTCTCCCTCTCTTTAGGCTCCCTCACCTCAACTCGGTTTTTTTCAACGCTCTCCGCCTCCACTTCAATCATCATAGGTGGAGTAGGCATCTCTTCCATACACCTCTGCACCTCCTCAAGAGATGTTTGAGGATCAAGGAAGTAGGATTGAGACTCATGAAACGTGACATCCATAGACACAAACCATTTCCGAGATGGAGGATGATAACATTTACAACCCTTCTGAGTAGGAGAATAACCTACAAACACACACTTAATGGAGTGAGGATCCAATTTCCCGCGAGTAGGAGAATGGTTATGGACGAAACATACACAACCAAAGATACGGGGAGGAATGGAAGATGAAATGGAAGGAGAAGAAAGAACCTCAAGTGGTGTTTTCTTATTCAACACTCGGGTGGGAAGGTGGTTAATAAGATAAGCAACTGTCAACATTGCTTCGCCCCAATAAGACCTAGGAGCTTGATCCTGGAAGAGTAAGGATCGGACAACATCTAAAAGATGACGATTCTTGCGTTCTGCCACTCCGTTTTGTTGTGGAGTGTCAGTGCAAGAAGTCTGATGGATAATCTCATCAGAAGAGAAATATGCACCCAACCCAGAGTCAATATACTCACCCCCATTATCAGACCGTAAAACCTTCACAACAGCCCCAAATTGGGTACACACCATTTTATGGAAATTTTGAAAAATAGAGAGCACTTCCCGCTTTTCTTTCATCATATATAACCACGTGGTACAGGAACAATCATCAATAAAGGAAACAAACCATCCATGACCCTTTAAAGACACAGTACGGGATCCCCATTGAGGTTTGGAAATGCTTGGGAGATGTGGGGGCATCTTGGCTTACAAAAGTTTTAAATAGGATTTTAATGACTAGAAAAATGCCTGATGAGTGGAGGAAGAGCATCCTAGTGCCTATATATAAGAGTAAAAGAGATGTACAACAATGCAACAACTATAGAGGTATTAAGTTAATGAGCCATACTATGAAGCTATGGGAGAGAGTGATGGAGCAGCGCTTAAGAGGCGCAACATCAGTGTCAGAAAACCAGTTTGGATTTATGCCTGGGAGATCAACTATGGAAGCAATTTATTTACTTAGAAGACTAATAGAAAAGTATAGAGAGAAGAAAAAAGATCTACATATAGTTTTTATTGATTTAGAGAAAGCTTATGATAGAGTGCCTAGAGATTTAATTTGGTGGGTGCTAAAGAAGAAAGGAGTGACCAAGGGTTATATTGACGTGGGTGAAGGATATGTATGATGAAGCGGTTACTACAATTAGATCACCAGCCGGAGAAACAAGCAAATTCCCAATTACCGTAGGCCTGCACCAGGGGTCGGCCTTGAGCCCTTATTTGTTCGCCCTAATTATGGATGAATTGACTAGACACATTCAAGATGAGATCCCATGGTGTATGTTGTTCGTAGATGATATTGTCTTGGTTGATGAGACTAAAAGGGGACTCAACACTAAACTAGAAGCTTGGAGAGAAGCACTGGAGACTAAGGGGCTAAAGATAAGTAGGAAGAAAACAGAATACATAGAATGTCCTTTTAGCAACAGTGGAAGTAGAGACAACGAAGCAGTGAAGATTGAAGATCAAGAGATCCCAAAGAGGAAACACTTTCGCTATCTAGGTTCAATGATCAGTAGAGACGGAGAGATTGGTGATGACGTGACCCATAGAATTAAAGTGGGCTGGCTTAAGTGGAGGAGTGCTTCTGGAGTATTATGTGACCGGAGAATACCAACAAAATTGAAAGGAAAATTTTATAGGACAGCTATTAGGCCAGCTATGCTCTACGGGACAGAGTGTTGGGCAACTAAGAAACAACACATTAGCAAAGTGAGTGTAGCAGAGATGAGGACGCTAAGATGGATGTGTGGTAAGACTAGGAAAGATAGAATTAGAAATGAGTACATCCGAGAGACTGTAGGAGTGACACATATTGAGGATAAGTTGAGGGAGAATAGACTCAGATGGTTCGGCCATGTGCAACGAAGACCTGTAGATGCACCTGTGCGAAAGAGTGATAAGATCGTAGTGCCTGGAATGGTTAGAGGGAGAGGCAGACCTAGACTGACTTGGGAATATGTAGTGCAACAAGATATGAATATATATAATTTAAATGAGCATATAGCTCTTGATCGTGCAGAATGGAGAAAAAGGATTCATACAGCCGACCCCAATTGATTGGGACGTAAGGCTTGGTTTGGTTTGGTTTGGTTATTGTTTGAGGCAAAAGTTGGAAACATATATCTAAGTACAGCAAAAGATGGATGTCCCAATCTCCTATGCCAAAGATGTAAGTCTTCAGCTTTATTCTGTAACACTACGGTAGTATTAGCCATCTTCTCCCCTTCATCCAGAATGTAAAAACCATGCTCCTCTCTACCACTGTCAATCGTCCTCCTCGTGATAAGATCCTGAAAGACACAATGAGATGGAAAAAAGGTTACACTACAGTTCAAATCACGAGTAACACGACTCAGAGATAAAAGATTGTGAGAGAAACTAGGAACATGTAAAACTGAAGTTAATGGTAAGGAGGGAGTGACACGAATGAAACCTTTTCCTGAGACAGAGGAGAAGGTGCCATCGGCAATTTTAACTTTGTCATGTCCTGAAAAAGGCTTATAGTCAGAGAAAAGGTCAGATGAACGTGACATATGATCCGAGACACCTGAATCAATAATCTAGGGAAATGAAGCGTGAGAGAGAAAAACTCTTGCTGGTGTGACTAAGTTACCTGATTGAGCAAAAGACGACGAGGCACTTGCGGAGGCAGGTGAGGCAGGTGAAGCACAACGGGCCATCAGAGTCCGGAGAGTCTCAAGGTCAGTAGCAGATAAGGGGATCATATCGGAAGGAGTCTCATTAGCGGGGACTGGGGCTGTAGTATCAGTGACAGTAGTATGGTGAGCACGGGCAGTCCCCCTTCGTGTACCGGAACGACCTCCACGAGCACCAGAACGACCTCCACAACCGCCCGGAGGACGACCATGGAGACTCCAACAGGTCTCTCTAGTATGATGGGGCCTATTATAATAATCACATAATAACTTAGGCCGATCAGAAGAGCTAGACGGCTTGATCCCCTCCCTTGGTGGGACAAAGACTAAGGCAGCTCGAAGCGGGAGAGAGCATAACTGCACGACGGCTCTCCTCATTTTGAACATATGCAAAGGCCTCCTAAAGAGTGGGAAGACTATCCATCCCAAATACCCAACTACGAACAACGTCATAATCCGAATGAAGTCCTGAAGGAATTGAAGACTCTTTGCTTTGCAAGTAGTTTCCGGTACCCTGCAGCATCCGCGAGACAAATGGGCTGGCAATCCTGTAGATGATCCACCCAATCCCAACTGGTAGTAAGAAATGTGAAGTATTTAGTAACTGTCATATCACCTTGTTCGGAACGATCAATAGCCCATGTCAACTCAAACTCTTGGGCATAGTTCCCCTTCCTAGAGAAAGTAGAGGCAACTGCGTCCCAAATATCCTTAGCGGTCTTCATCCGGTAGAAACTCTCCCCAATCTCGGAGACCATGGAATTAATTAGCCAAGTCATGATGAGAGCACTCTCAATCTCCCACATGTCATACCCGGATCAGTGATGATGGGAACCTGAACGCGCCCATCGAGATGTCCCATCTTCCCTCGACCCTTTAAGTGAAGAGCCACCACCTGTGACCATGTCAAGCAATTTTGGCCATTGAATGGGGTGGTAGTAATTTTAAGATTGGGATCCAATGGTGTCACCACACTCTGAATAGTGTTTGGATTGGCAGCAACTGTTTCTCGGGGTCTGACATGACTTCGGTGCACAAAGGAGAGAAACCCAATAAGAAGGAAGGGAAACGAAGGAGATGGATACAAAGAGATCAAAGAAATCTAATCAATGGTCCATAAAGGGACCCAAGAAAAAAGAACCTGCAACTTCAATCAAAATAAGGTTAAGGGATGGTGAATGGAACCTGGATGACAAAGGAGAGGTTAGGTAGCGCTCGGTTGGGGTCTAGCAGTGCATGGGGGGTTTCGGCAAGAGTGGGTCTGGGTGTGGGAGGTTGGCGCAGGCTAGGAGGCCCTGAGGGTCTGCTCTCCTGTGAGGGCTCGGCGCAGGCTAGGCAGCCTGTGGTGGCTGCGGCGCACTATGTTACCTGGACTCTCCTACTACCCCCAAGTACCCGATCCCCGTGTCCAACGCCCGTACCCAATTCGGACACTCAGATCCTCCACAAGTGATGTTGAAAAGGCAAGTAGAAGCTTAAAATTATGGGCAAAGAGGTTTCTAACTATTGATATTAAGAACATAGTATGTTTATACGTTCAAAATGTGTCCGCATACCCGTATCCAACGTTTAGACACATATCCCCGGATCCTAAGATTTGGATTTAGAAGAGGTCCGACACCTAGATACACACCCGCACCTGACACTCATACCCGAGTCTGGGTAACATAGGCAGCGCAGGCTGGAAAGCCTGAGGAGGCTGCGGCGCAGATAGGGTGGTGGACTGGGTGGTTCGGTGGTGACAGGTGGTGGAGGAGAAGAACCCTAGGGCTCTAATACCATGTAGAAAAAGATTAGGCAATAACTTAGGGCTAACATAAAATGTTATGCCCCTTTTATATTCAATATTAAGAAGAGAAAAAAGATAATTACATAGGAGTCCTTACACAAAAGGAAAAATAAGAAAAAGACACACAAGGAAAAAAATAACTCTCAACAAAAATAACAAAATAACTCTCAACAGTAGGTTGGCTATGACACCCATGACCTAGGCTGGTTACACCTCATACACTTAAAAATGTTTTCCCCAGTGTTCTAAACTTGAGTTTTATACTCGGGTCAATTTGATTCATAAGTTACAATGTTTTGAATAAAAACATATCAATTAGTTAGAACATTGTACTTTGGTTTGAACATGACCTTGTATATTTAAATCAACAAGTCCAATTTTCACATTTGATTCAGGTTCTTACAAGTTCAATTTTTTTAAAAGCCTCCTGAAATTTTGAAATACTAATAAAAGAAAAGTCTCTTGAAATCACTCTCCACAATTAATAAAGTGTCAGTATGTTATAAAAAAAAAAAGTATTTCCCAAGCACATACCTCTAAACATTTGAAAAACCAACACATGTCCCATACTTTAAAGTGCCAAGCTAATACCAAGTGTCCCATTAACAAGTTAGAAAATAATCGGCAAGCAAACTCCAAACGTAAAAATGGCACGTGGTGGAATGGATATAACTTACCAGCATCGACATAGTCCATTACATGTTTAAGAGGGTCTTGACCAGCTCCGTAGTATAAGTACCCAGTACTCGAAAGGACAACATAGTAATCTTCCAATTTTCGAGACCATCGCATATCCTTAACACAACCTGAATTGTCGAGTGAACAAGAGAAAGACGGCTTTTGTTCCTACAAAATATCCATATGCCAATAAAGTGAGAAATTCTTAGTCAACATAGCGTCAAAGAGGAACCAAAATAATAGATAATTACACAATTCAGTGGCCATAACCAACATTGGGTCTTTACATGCCTTTACTTAGCACATATACCTCAAGCTTCACAAAAACTAGTTGCCAAAAACTATTAGATCATGGGATAATTTACAGAATTTCAAAAGATGGTGCATGTTATTCCACTTCTACAATTTGACTTGACGCATAAGTTTACTAGGAGGGATTATTTAATGGAGCAATTGTATAAGTTCAGCCTCAAATGGTTGACAACCACCACTCTGTTGTAAAATAATGCCAAAACTATGTATGTCTTGAACCTACCTCTCCTACAGGATGAATCTTAAGACGAACTAAAGCCCTGCAGAGGAAGAGTACTTTATGTAAGCAAGACCACCATTGGATCTGGGTATTGACCGCTTCATTATTTCATACCAGGATGTCTAGCATATTAATTTGTTCAATTATTTTATACCAAGATTTCTAGCATATAAACTATTTTTCAAGATGTGTCAAGGTAAACACCTAGGCGCATCACTTCAGCCTTTAAAATCTAGATTAAGAACGATTTTTCAAGGATATTAAAAACATCTTACCATCCACATATTGTTAGAGTTGTTTTGTTATGTTTTGTATTTTGTTATTTGTCCAAGGACCTTCTTGTAATATTTGTACTTTTCCTTTCATGGTTAATATAAAAGGTTCTAACTAATGTTAGAAACCTAAGCTTTCACCATCCTATTTTCTCATACTTGACATGGTATCAGAGCTAAACTCAAAACCCTAACCCTAATCAAACCAACCACCAAACCAGCCACCACATGCTGCGCCGCAGCACCTCCACCACCACCACAAGCTGCGTCGCACCATAGACCACCACCACAGGCTGCGCCCAACCACCAAGCACCACCCTGGCTGCGCCAAAGCCTAGGTGACCTCCCCTAGCCTGCGCCGCATCCCCAGCTCCTCCTTAGCCTGAGCCGAAACCCCCCAGCCCAACCCAGGTCACTCTGGCCTAAACCTAGCCCTAACCCTAACCCCTCTTTTCCCCTGACCTAATCAAGTCCTACAGGAACTGACTTCTTCAAGGCACCATTCCAAGACGGCTATTTTGATTGGTGGTACTTGTTTGGTGTATTGTTGGTCCCTTAATGAACCCTTGAATCATTTTTGTTGATCCTTTCGTACCCATCTCCCTCGTCTTCCTTCATTTTGTGTGGGTTTTCCATTCAGGCCACGGAATCAGGACTGACCTCGACAAACCAACGACTACCGAACCAATGGCTACCACTCCTGTTCAGACTATGGCTACCCCCTTGAATCCCAACCTCAAAATTACTACCATTCCATTCAACGGCCAAAATTACTTAAAATGGTCACAGGCGGTACAACTTTATCTGAAGGCATGCGGGAAGATGGAGCATCTTGATGAGCGTGTGATCGCTCCTCCTACTACTGATCCGGGATATGACAAATGGGAGATTGGAAACTACTCCGTTATCATGTCATGGCTCATCAACTCCACGGTTCCTGAGATTGGTGAGAGTTTTTATCATATGCAAATAGCTCGGGCTACTTGGGACACTGTTGCCTCCACATTCTCTCGACGGGGGAACTATGCTCAGGAGTTTGAGCTGCTCTGCTCCATTGACCGTTCGGAGCAGGATGATATGACTGTGACCCAATACTACACCTCACTTGCTACTAGTTGGGATCGTCTTGATCACCTACACTCCTTCCAGCCAGCTTGTACTACTGATGTAGAGGAGTACCGAAAATTTCTGCAGAGGCAACGGGTCTTTAAGTTCCTTTAAGGGCTTCATTCCGATTATGATACCGTTCGTAGTCGGGTTCTTGGGATGGACACTCTTCCCCCACTTCAGGAGGCCTTTGCTTATGTACAAAACGAAGAGAGTCGTCGTTCTGTGATGCTTCCACCTATTTCCACTGAGCGCTCTGCTCTTGTGTCTTTCCTGCCTAGAGAGGGGACCCAGTAACCTACTATGTCAAACCGGCCAGTCGTGATTTGCAATTATTGTCATCGGCCCCAACATACTCGGGCCAATTGTTGGAGCCTTCATGGTCGTCCCCCTGGTCCTTGGGGAGGTCGTGGAGGTGGTCATGAGGGCGGTCGTGGAAGTCGTTCTGGTGGCCGAGGAGGTGGTACCCGTGCTCATCATACTACTGCTGATCTTGAGACTCCACCGAGTGGTGAAACCGCTCCTACTTCTGATCAGGGTCCGTTATCTCTTGCCAAGCTTGACACTCTCAAGATTTGATGACCCAGTGTACTTCATCGGCAGCTGCTAGTACCTCATCCTCTTTTGCACAATCAGGTAGCATGGTCACACCTGCAAGAGCATTTCTTTCTCTTTCATCATCCCATTGGATTATAGATTCAGGTGCCTCTGACCATATGTCTCGTCTTCTGATTTTTTTGTGATTATACAGTTTGAATTGCCGATGGTACCTCTTCCTCCGTCTCAGGGAAAGGTCTTATTCGTGTCACTCCCTCTTTATCCCTGACTTCTGTTTTACATGTCCCTAGTTTCTCTCATATCTTATCCTTGAGTCGTATTACTCGGGACTTGAATTATTCTGTAACCTTTTTTCCCTCTCATTGTGTCTTTCAGGATCTTATCACGAAGAGGGTGATTGGCATTGGTAGAGAGACACAGCGGCTCTACATTTTGGAAGAGGGAGACAAGAACCTGGATGAGGTAGAAAAGCTTGCTACTAATACCGTCGTTTTGAAAAATAATGTAGAAGATTTAGCGCTTTGGCATAGGAGATTAGACCATCCCTCTTTGTCTTTACTTATATTTATGTTTCCTTCTCTTGTTGGGGTGAGGCGGTGTTAACCGCAACTTACCTTATCAACCGTCTCCCTACTCGTGCGTTAGATAAGAGAACACCTCTGCATGTACTATCTCACTCTTCTCTATCCTCATCCATTCCTTCACGTATCTTTGATTGTGTTTGCTTTGTTCATAACCACAACCCTAACCGTGACAAATTAGACCCTTGTGCCATTAAATATGTGTTTGTGGGTTACTCCCCCACTCAAAAGGGCTACAAGTGCTACCATCCCCCGACTAGGCAATGGGTTGTCACCATGATATCACATTTCATGAGTCTGATTCTTACTTTCTTGACTCTTCGGTACCTCTTAGGGGGAGACGAGGTGTGAAGAGATACCATTTCTGCCTACAATGACTGAGGTCGAGAGAGTTGAGACAAAAGAGCTCGAAGTTGGGATAGAAAGTGAGGAAAGTGAGAGGGACCCTGAAATAGAAGAGGAAATTGAGAGGCAAGGGGAGAATGAGTTGGGAGTTTATTCTAGGGGAACATGGAGTAAAAGAAAAATCAGAGAGCCTCCAAAAGTCAATGTTCTAAAAATCGCTAGGCATTAGTCAGGTGGCGAAGGGGGGACTAGCACCTAGGGGCCTAGGCGGATTTGTTTTATAAATAAAATCAATTATATAATAGATATATATACGAGTTATGTGGTGTTAATTAAAAATAATTATAGATTTGTGGTTCAAATAATAGATACATATATATAAAGGTTATGTGGTGTTTTTTGGAAATAAGTAAAGATTATTAGAAGGTTTTAATATTTAAAAAACTATTAGGAATCTCTCCATAATTAACTTAAACCTTAAGTATATATATATACTAATGTTGGGGTTTTTTTTCCAAAAAGTCAGACCCAAATAAGACTCTCTAGCATTCTCACCCTAGCCCGCCTAGCACCGCCTAGGCCCCGCCTAGAGGCCGACTAATCCACTGGCCGATTTTCTCAAACGCCTAGGGAAAATCTCAGCGACCGGGCACCGCCTAGCGCCTAGGCGGACGCCTAGGTTGATTTTTAGAACACTGCCAGAAGTTAATACGACTCTGCTCCTCCACTGTCACTGCCTGTCTCTCTAAGTGATGAAGATTCAGGTAATCTCTCCGATACACCCTCTCTTAACTTAAATGATTTAGATGTTCCCATTGCTGTTCGAAAGGGTGATCGATCATGTACTCAACATCCTATATCTAACTTTGTGTCTTATTCTCACCTTTCTCCTTCCTATAAAGCCTTCCTTTCAAAAATTTCCTCTGTTAGTGTTCCTAACCATGTACAGGAAGCTCTTGCTGATCCCAAATGGAAAGATGCCATGATCGAGGAGATGAAAGCTCTTCGGAAGACTGGTACTTGGGAGTTGACCATGTTACCTACAGGAAAGAGGACAGTGGGGTGCAAGTAGGGTGTACACTGTGAAGCATCGGGCTGATGGTTCAATTGAGGTATAAAGCTTGGTTAGTGGCAAAAGGGTTCACTCAGACCTACGGGGTTGATAACGAGGAGATCATTGCTCCTGTCGCGAAGATGAACTCAACTAGAATCCTCCTTTCCTTAGCAGCTAATTAGGTTTGGCCACTTCACCAGTTTGATGTGAAGAATGCCTTCTTGGATGGTGATTTAGAAGAAGAGGTTTACATGGATATTCCTCCAGGTTTCGAGGATTCCAAGATAGATGGGAAGGTGTGTAGGCTTAGAAAATCACTGTATGGCCTCAAACAGTCCCCTAGAACCTGGTTTGAGAGATTCACACAGGCTATGCTTCGGTTTGGATACAGGCAGAGTCATGCGGATCACACTTTGTTCATCAAACACTCACCACAGGTAAGACCACTGCTCTTATTGTCTATGTTGATGATATTGTGTTGACAGGAAATGACCTGAAGGAATGGAGAGATTGAAGAAGCAGTTAGCTACTGAGTTTGAGATTGAGGACTTGGATGCCTTGAAGTTCTTTCTTGGGATCGAGCTTGCTCGGTCTAAACATGGGATTATTATTTCCCAAAGGAAGTATGTCCTTGACTTGTTGAAGGAAACAGGGATGCTTGGTAGCAAAGCTTGTGATACTCCTATGGAACAAAATCATAAACTTGGTGATGATAGTAGTGGGGAACTAGTGGACAGGGGGAGTTATCAGAGACTCGTTGGTAAGCTATTTATCTGTCTCATACTCGTCCAGATATTGCTTTTGCGGTTAGTGTCGTCAGTCAATTCATGCATTCCCCACGAGAGTCACATCAAGATGTTGTTATCCGAATTCTGTGGTATTTGAAGTCTGCTCCTGGAAAAGGCTTGCACTTTGAGAGACATGACCACCTAAGGGGGAAGCATACACTGATGCAGATTGGGCTGGTTCTATTACAGATTGGAGGTCCACCTCTGGGTACTGCATGTTCGTAGGAGGTAATCTTGTTACCTGGAGGAGTAAAAAACAGAATGTAGTAGCCAAGTCTAGTGCGGAAGCTGAGTTCAGGGCTATGGCCCAAGGTATTTGTAAGTTGTTGTGGATCAAGTCTTTGATGAAAGACTTGAAGATTGAAGACAAATTCTATGAAGCTATATTGTAACAACAAAGCGGCCATTAGTATAGCTCATAATCCTATTCAACATGATAGAACAAAGCACTTGCAGATTGATCGACACTTCATCAAAGAAATATCAGTTGTGGTACTATTTGTGTTCCCTTTGTGAAGTCTTGCGGTCAAGTTGCTGATGCTCTTACTAAAGCCGTTGGAAGTCGTCTGTTTCATACTATTCTAGACAAGCTGAGAATGAGAGATATTTTTGTACTAGCTTGAGGTGGAGTGTTAGAGTTATTTTGTTATGTTTTGTATTTTGTTATTTGTCCAAGGACCTTCTTGTAATATTTGTTTTTTTCCTTTCATGGTAAATATAAAGGTTCTAATTAAAGTTAGAAACCTAAGCTTTCACTATCCTATTTTCTCATACTAACACATATTATAGAGGTCAAGGTTGTTCGTATGAGTCTAGTTGTCAACTTAACTTACTTTTGAGGTGACAATGTCACTTAACTAGGAGAAATATTCCCAAAAAGCTGCATTTTAATTTAATATTCCATGCACAAACTACCAGGTATACTCCTTTTGAAAACTCTGGGCAAGGTGGCTTAACAACGGGCCAAATTAATTTGACTATAGTGCATGTTATGCACGAACAACTGCAAAATATAAATATAAAAGAGGGATTCCGAGAAGTTACAATGACAGATTGCTTCCTTTCAGACGATATTTTTAGCAGATTGATCGATCAACTGACGACAAACACCACTATTGCAGCTAAAAAGGAGGGCCTAACACGGCTATCCTTGACTTGGTGAGCAATATTGTAAGGCTGACAGCGCTCCTTTTTGCCTTTGTACAGAAGGAATTAAATATCTACTCGCACGTTGTATTCTTGCTCTTCCTTCCCCACTTATTTTGCTCTTCTTCATTTTTATTTTCCGGTAAGTGTTGGTCACTTGATCCTGATCCTAAAACCAGTAATTTTTATCACTTTATATGTCATTATGGAGCAAAGGGGGGGAATGGATTGTAATGGAACTCTCTTTAAATTGGAGCTAGCTGGCATGTGCTATCCAGGCTTTCTTATCAGGATGTTAGCTCTAAAGTATTCTAACAGATTGCCCTCTAAAAGTTCTTATATGAATGGAACACGAGAAATGTGCTTCACCATCAGTGCATCAGCTGCAGTAGATGCTACGACCAAGGAATTGATGGAAGATGGATCCAAGGATCTTCTAATGAGTAGGGACCCCATGCGACAACGATTTCTTGACTTTTATGCTTCACCAGGTCACAAGTTCTTTCTATTGACACTCGCAGAATTGCTTCAGTTCCAGGCTATAATCCTTGGGAAGGTGCCCGGAGAAGTACTTCGTGTTGCAGTTTCCCAAATATGCGTAAGAAAATATAGGACTGGGAATGTAGGTCAAACATCGCCCTCATACATTCTTTGAGATGCTTGGAATCTTCAACATTGGAGATTATCTCAGTAAGGACGAAATTAGATGGGCATGGCAGCTTACGACTAAGGCTTAGTATGTCCCCCATTTTGGTGCTTCTCCTTTTTTAAAGCACAATTTCATACTAATTCATTTGGTAACTAGTTTATGAGCTTTGCAAAAATTGAACTTGGGGTTATTTTGGGGGGAGCTTTTAGGCTTAGTTTGGCCCCCATTTTGGTGCTTCTCCTTTTCTAAAGCACAATTTCATGTTATTCATTTGGTAATTAGTTTATGAGCTTTGCAAAAATTGAACTTAGAGCTTTTTTGGGAGAGCTTTTCAAAAAGGAATTCAGCTTGCCAACTGAGAGATTATGGGTTAGTATTTGTGAAGAAGATAATGAGTCTTTTGCAATATGGCACGATGAGGTAGGTGTTTCTGCAGAATGTATAAAGAGAATGGGTAAAGTTGGATACCACATTGGTCATTCGAGGGGCCCTATCAGCAAGATCAAAGATTGTCTTCAAAATTGCAGGAGTTTTATTGGATGAAATGCAGGAGAAGGGGCTGCATGCACTCAGGTACAAACTTATCATTCTTGACGAAGTGCATGAAAGATCTGTAGAGTCTAATCTTGTTTTTGTTTGTGTAAAGCATTTTTTGCTTAAAAACAATGACTTGAGAGTGGTATTGATGTCTGCTAATGCCGATATTACAGGATATAAAGATTAGTTTTAAGGATCTTGGTAGGGGAGAAAGAGCAGAAGTGCTTGCAATCCTAACTCAAGCCAATATACGCTTTTTTCGAGTGAAGAGTTTCTTATCTCGAGCAGCTAACTGAACTTCTTGGAATAAATTCAGAGCAGTGATCGTTGAGATATTGTTCTGGGGCAGTCCCTTCGGTGGCTGAGGCTGGTTTGAAGGCTGAAGTGAACAACCTTATACATAATTTGGTGTTGCATTGCACATTCATAAAATGAGCCAGACATTGAAAAGAGCATTTTGGTTTTTCTTCCAACATATCACTCCCTGGAGCAGCAGTGTCCAGTCTCTTCTCAACAAGCATTGACACTGAACAATCTCTCCTGGCTACGAGAATCTGGAAGTCCAATCGTAAGGTAATATTAGCCACAAAAATTCCAGAATCTTCAGTGACAATACCCGAAGTAGCCTTTGTCATTGACCTGTGCTGTTCTCTACAAGTGTTTTGGGATAGTTCTAGGAAAAAGAATTCCCCATAGCGTGTTTGGGTTTCTAAATCTCAGGCTGAGCAACAAACTGGGAGAACGGGTCGAACTTGTGATGGTTAGATCTATCGATTGGTTACACGATCCTTCTTTGGTGGGCTGCAGGAGCACAAGCATCCAGCGGTACTGAGGTTTTCATTAAGACAGCAAGTGCTTTTGATTTGCTGTGCTCAATCTAAATCCATCGATGACCCTAAAGTCCCGTTGCCTCGAGAGCCGAGAGTTGTTGAAGATGCTTAGTTTTCTTTTTCACGTCCATGCATCAGAAAAAACTTTCCGAGGGGCCGATACGAGCCTACATTCTATGGAAGATTGCATGCTAGTTTCTCATTGTCATTTGATGCCTCTGTTCCCATACTCAAGTTTGGGACCATGGGAATGCTACGTGAAGGCATTCTGCTTGGTATATTGATGGATACACAACCTCTACCTATTTTTCATCCTTTGGGGCAGGAAAATTTGTTTTTAAAGTACACTGATTGCTACAATTCCAGAGATGATAATAATGCTGCACTTTTACATACTAAAGTGATGCCTCGTACTGATGCGAAGAAAGTTTGGGCTATAGCACTGTTTGGAGAAAAATATGGAGAGCAAGTATGTGTTGAAGAGGTTCCAGATGTAATGATGAAACTATGCAGTGGAACCCATGTCACCAATATTACTGAAATAGGTGGATTCAAATTAACCTCAGAGCAAGTATTGCATTTGGAATCAGGCTTATTGAAGCTATTGTTCCTGAAGCCTTTATGGCTTGTATTTGTTCCAGAAATGACTACATGAAAGGACACTGATCCACTCTCAAGGTGATTGCTGAAGATGAAGTCTTGTATCTCTTTGAAAAGGAAATTTTTTTTATTTTTTATCCTTTTGAAGAGATTGACTATATGGAGTTTGAGAGGCAAGTTGTTGGTGGCATAAAAATGCGTTAGTTCGACCTTCTAATTAGATTGAAGACTGAGCAAGAACATCTATTTCGCAACATTCAGAGGATGAACCATGGGTTGAAGCTGGGGACTTTACAAATCAATTCCTAGATTTTTCAAGCTTGAGGACAAGCTTATTATCAAGGGGGGTGGAATGTTAACACTACCCTTGTACCCAAACACTAATTTTTTTTATTTTTTTATTATTTTTTTCTAATCTCTAGGTGGCAGTTAGTTACAGTCATGTGCCTATCACATGAGCTCATCCCCTCTATATAGCTGAGCAGTGTTTCATTATTTGTTGGGTTATGCATGCTTGATGAATGAGAATTGAGTGGTGTTGCACCAGAAATTGCATACAAATTTTCCTTTCCTTTCCTTTCTTTTGTTTATCTTTCTCTTTTAATTCACAGGGGTACCGTGTGTTTATGTGGGGATGATAGAGGAGGGATTGAAGGAAGGAAAAATAAGGAGGCATGTACCTTGTTGAGAAGAGAGTGGACAGAGAAGAAATGGATGTGGGCGCCAATAGAAGCAGCGAGCGTGGAAGAGTCGGAAGACAATGCCAATATGTGAACCTTTCCAAGGGGTACATCCACGACACAAAGCTCTTGAATAGAGGAACCACTTCCTTTATCCTCAATCTCTTTGGCTGATTCTACAACATCCTTGGTCCTCGCAACACAAAACCCTAATAACCAAAAACAAATATTTGAAATTGTTTGTTACTCCTTTTCCTTTACAAGAAAAACAAAACAAATCAAGTACACTACTGCTGAAACATAACAGATTTGATGATTTATTTATATACATATATATATATAGATGAGAGAGAGAGAGAGAGAAAGGGACATCCCGACCAGTAGAATGGGCGAGAAAGATGAGGGAGAGGCGTTCGGAGACGGCCAAGGGGTGTGAGGGAAGGGATTGAGGATCAAAATGGGAAGCTTCATCGTCATCATCGCCGGGGGGCTTGATACTGATAGGGACTGGTTGGCCGACGTTAACGAAGAAGATGTCATCGGAGCCTTGGTGCTCTCCTTCCACTTCACACTCTAATTGAATCACATCACCACCACCACCACCACCATCGCCACTGGTTGTAGTTGTAGTTGTAGTAGTAGCAGTACAAGAACCGGTGTTGTTATTATCGTCCAAATCAAATGCAACCATATTTTTTTTGTTCTTAATTTGATTTGCAGACAAGGAATTAGTAGGAGAGGAGGAGGAGGGTTTAGTCGTAGAAACAACTTCCTCTTCTTCTTCTTCTTCTTCTTCTTTTGGCTGCCTCTGCTGCTGGTAGAAGGCTGAGAGGTATTGGGAGTGAAGGCAGCAAGTGTAAGGGGGCAGTCTCCCACGGAGAGAGAGAGAGAGAGAGAGAGTAGGAAACTAGGCAAAATTTGCTTAGAATTGAAGTTCTATTGAAGGTACTCTGAACCGTCGAGAGTTGGAGAGTAGAGGCCACTCTCCCACTGCTTATATATACAGTCAGTTCTTTCTACTCTTATTCACGAAGTAAGCTAATTTTTATAGTATCATTTAATTTTATCCCCTCTTATTCCACCCTATCTCACTCCCATTCCATTTATCAATTTACGAGGTATAACACATGGCTAAAGCCACTATCGAAAAAATCGAACCATGCGCGTCTTTCACCAATATCACGTGCCTTCGGCACATGATAACTTTGTGTGTCTTCGGCACACGGGTTGATGCTTAAAAACATTTTTAAACAAAAGAATTACCGAGAAATAATTGAACATTTTTTTGGATAATGCCCACATGTACTGGTTATTCGATGTCGAGAAGTTCGCTAGCTAGCTTCATTTTTAAATTAATGAACATTTTAAACGAAAAAACAAATTAAATTCATCTTAAAGCGCCCGTTTTTCTCAATACTTTTTAAAACCAAAAAAAAAAACTTTTTAAAGAACATTTAAATTTTCACTCTCTTCTACCCCTCGGCAAAAGACTTAATAAAGAAGGGAAAATTCTCAATTCCATATTCTCTCATAGAGACATGCAAAAAAATTGAAAGATTGAAAGATAATGAAAAGTAATGCAAATAAGCCAAGCACTCCTAACATGAATTCTCAAAAATATTTCAATTGTAATTGAAGCAAAGAATACAAAATTCATAGACTTGTTTTTGTCTCCCAAACAAACTTCACCATTTCATACACTGGATTTTCCAACAAAAAAAAAAACAGCTTCCATCTCAAAACACTGGTTTCTTCATTCTCATCATTGGTTTTCCCTGCTTTTGGCTCCAGAATAATCTTGTCCAAAAGCTGCTAAATCAACTCTACAACTATTGAAGCTTAACCCAAAATCATACTTCCGAAGTTTGTATTTTTAAAGTTAAATGTTGCAACTCAAAATTGTGTTCTTGCCTGAAACAATTAAAGAAAAGTTCAAAACTACTTCAGCTCAAATACCTCCGCATTCGTAGCTAAATAATTACAGTCTAAACCTGGGATACGACTTTCTAAAAATTCTAAACTTCTAGATAACCCAAGGAAAAAGAAGACCTTGGGGCTCCTCTTGTACTTCATGATAACTTTTCACATAAACTTGATGGGCAGTTTCCAAACACCATTTGCCAAATTATATCTAGTAGTATAGTACAACAAATTTTTTGAAGCTAGCACTCAAATATCATTTATAAACTTCACCATTGCAAAATCATGTAGGTTACCAAAAATAAGGGGATTTTTCATAGTACGCATTTATTAGAAGAGTAGTGCTACATACACACACTCTTTGACACACTTTTTGACACACTATGCTTTAAACACATGTACCTTGTGCTGTTTGAATTTTCACAATAGTTAGTCTTTCAAATGATAAGACTTATAAATTAAGAAAAACTCTAGTGAAAAGGAGTACCTAAAGAGTTCGGTGTGATTAGTTCAAGGGCGAGTTTGCTCCTCACTGCCATAAAATATCGCTATTTAGTGCTGGAACACTACAAATAGTGGTAAGAAGAACTAATGATGGAGAGAGCCCAAAATTTTTAGGGCATGTTGGCACTTCAATCCACAAAACATGGATCATATCAGCACATTTGGGATTCAAATATGAAACCATGACAGCCCTTAAGCCAAAAGGCAGTAAATAAGACGAAAGCTAAGCAATATATAATTTAGGGAAATTGCAGAAAATAAAGAAACCTAAGCAATATATAATTTCAGAACCTAAGCAAGAAAGAGCCCTTAAATTAAGACGAAAGCCAAAACTCAGACAACCCTTAAGCCAAAAGGCAGTAACCTAAAGAGCCCTTAAATTAATAGAATTTTACTATATAAAAAAACCCTCATTCCCACTCTTTTGTACAAAGGTGTAATTTCATAGTCAGAGAATGCTTGGATAGACCATGTTCCTTTGCTATAACCCAAAACACAATGTTCTAGAATTTTGTTTTTTTTTCTAAACGAATAGAAAGAAAACAGAGAAAACAGAGAGAATGCTTACCATACGCTTATTAACGAACCATACAAATAAAACGCATAGGGAGTTTTATTATTATTTTTTTTTGCTGAAGAAAAAAAAAAAAAGCAAAAGCATAGGGAGTTTTTTTCTTTTTTTTGTTGAAGAAAAAAAACATAGGGAGTTAGTCACCCACAGCAAGCTCCATACTGTTTGGTTTGCGGATTTATAGAAGGAATAGGACAACAATAAGGAAAACCATTTTCCTAACATTTTTCCTTGTGTTTTAATTCATGCTCAAATAGCATTAGAAACAAAATGTTTTCAAATCACTTGTCAAACAGACCCACTTGAAAAGATCTACAGACATGAAACTGACCCAAAATCACTTATCAAACAGACCCAAAACCACGACCAAGAAAGGTAAAGTGATGAAAAGTCTCTGAACTAGAAGAAAAAAAAGTCTCTGAAGTCTTTAATAGTAGGAATTCTACTCTATTTTAGTCCAACCTCTATTTGCGAGATATATACATTCAAACACATATTACCTAACCAAAAAGATGTGGTTGAAACATAATCTTACTACCATCAAAATTGCTCCAAAAGAACGTGCCTTAAGCTTTGTTGTGTTAAATAAACATGGATATAACACCATTATTATACACTACTGCAGCTTGAGTTTCTGGGTCAGTCCAGCAAAGATGAAAAGACCCAAGGTCAATTCAAAGAGAACTTGATGGCAAAACAGATTGCAATACAAATACGCTAAATCATCTTCATAAATAATATATTCCAAACGACCAACCCCTTTGAAAAGCATGAAAAGCAATTGGCTAATTCATTTTTAACAACACAGTTACATAAAATCATAAGGTAAACAAAAAAAAACAAAAAACAACCCAACAGATAAGAGTTGTGGTGGAAAGAAAGTATACGTTTGCAAAACACTATTGCAAAATACTCTCAAGTTCTAAACGTTCAAAAGCCAAGAGCTTTTCTATTGTTTGGCCAAAAAAACAAAACTTCGGTGTATTTTTCTTGCATCAGCTACTTCTCCTAATGTGATATGCTTGAAGTAAAAAGCATCAAATAAGCATCAAATGAAGTATGCTACGTGCAAAGCAAAGTTGGTGCTAGAAAGTGTTACCTTATTTTATGAGCTGACTTCAAAAGGTGCAAATATGTTGTACCGTTGTGGGTACCTAATTCCATATATCAAAAAAAGAAAAGAGAAGGAAAAAAGTAAAAAAAAAAAAAAAAAGGAAAAACAAAAAAGAAAAAGGAAAAAAGCAGCAACAATGAAAGAAAAAAGAAAAAAAAATGACAAATGAATGAATGCCTAAACCGTTAAGTTAAGTTAACACTAAAAGAGTACTAACAGATGTACATTTTCACAAAATAATCATAAACCAATTACAAAGTGAACAAAAGCAAGACATCAAAAGAGTACTAACCTTCTTAAAGCATTTTAACAAACACCTTAAAAGCATACCCAAAAACACTCAAACAAATCAATGTACAGAGCAGTGGTAAATGAGTACTTGGAGAGCTCTTGATCATTTAATTGAGCATCTATATAACATTTCAAAAACATATGAACAAAGTTGGAATGAGAATATACCTGGGCAATTGGCAGAAGACCAAGTGAAGCACAAAGACTAGCACAAAAGTATGAAATATGAAAAAATTAACAGTGTGCATGTGGTAATCTGCAAAACCAAATACGGAATTCGGAGAAAAAAAACACAAAAACAAAACTGAGTCTAAGTTAGTGTCACGACCCATCCCACTACGCGTGGAAATAGGACACGTGGCACGCCACCAAGGCTCATCCAACAACAACAACAACAAAGATACGCAGCGGAAAGAACTTGAAAACAACCCTGGGTATTTTAAAACTTAGGAACATTACCCCCAGAGTGGACGAATCCATTGAAAATCAGAGTTATAAAAAGTTTTGGCAATGTGAAAGCACATCAAAAAGGACACAATTTTGAAAACAGAGGCTCAGTCGACTGCCCAGTCGACTGTACAGAGGTCCAGTCGACTGCTCGGTCGACTGTGTCAAGCAGAACCAAAAATGTAACATCTTGCAAAGGGGTCCAGTCGACTGATCTGGGGACCCAGTCGACTGTTTTTCAATTAATAGAAGCAGTGGCCAAAACCAACAGTGTCCAGTCGACTGTCCAAGGGGTCAGTCGACTGCTTCTCTTATATTCACTTACAGTGTCTCAATCCCACGAGGTCCAGTCGACTGATCCTGGGTCCAGTCGACTGCTCCCCTGCTGTGCAGCCTGTGTTGATAAGTTAACAACCCATGCTTCTCAAAACTAAAACAATCACAACTAGAACTGATTTTAACATAATAAAACACAACTGCAGCCGTTCAAATACAAGATTACAATACTGTGAAGCTAATCTATGGTTCTATTACAACATATTACAAAATTCCAATCCTTGCACAAGTTTTGGGATTAAAACAAAAACATATACGAGTGTGATTCTCGGCGTTCATCGGCCTCACTCATCGCGCTTCTTCTTGTCTTTCTTCTTACCTGCAATGGAGTACATCTCCACTGCTCAGCTATATGCTGAGCGTACAATTCTAAATGTATGCTTATATGACAATTCATGGTTTAAGCATCTAAAACACATAAAAATAGTCTCTAGGGTGAGTGGTACGCATTCATCCGGTAGCGGCAAGTCCAAGCCTTAAACCGCGATGTCAATGGCAAGTCCAAGCCTACAACCATTACATCCCCACAAGTGCCATGGCAAGTCCAAGCCTACAACCATGCACAGTAGCCGTCGCTACTAAAATTCTCAAACAACGAGAAGCTTACTCCGGCATGAATTTGCACCAAACTCCCCTTTGACCCAAGTAGACACATAACATGCTCACATAAACAATTATACGTGCTTTTGTCATAATTCCACGTGCATAATTAACGGGCCTAACTAATACATGAATTTCGCCCGGATCCAAGAATATCAAAAATGATATTCAAAACATGAAAATCCATATATTTCATAGATCTAGAATTCATACCTCGTGCGAATCTCTTCAAACTTTGAAGGATCGTCTAGGGGACTAAATAATCGCTGGATTTCGAATTTGAGAAAATTCCTACAAGTTTATACCTGTTTTTCCCAAAAGTCTAGAATTAAGATTTTTACAAAACTTGGCCAAACATGACCTAAGTAGTACCAAAACGTAGGTCTTACCTCCACGAGTTCGAATATGAAATCTGGAGAGAATCTGACAGACGGAAGGTCGTCAAACAGCGTCGCAAAGCCCGTGGCCACCAAATCTCCCTTCTCTCTCCTCTCTCTAGATATTTAGGAGGATTTGGATGAGATTGAATTCTCATCCCAATCTATATATATAGGCAAACTTTCGGAGAATTATGTTTACCTCCCTGCAAGTTTCTCAAAACTTCTAATTAACCCATGAAACTTCGCACACTTCCATTTTATACCTTTACGAGTGAAAACTATAAATTTCAAAAGTTTTCGACTAGGTTTCGTTTGGGTCCAAAATCACGTCCGAAAACTAAATTCTGTGGAATCTCTATACCACCTACCTTTTTATATCACGACCACTCACGTTCTCACCACAGTTCTCAAAATGATCTCTAACAGTATCAAAATTACCACAATTTACCCAACACAGGTAAAATTACTATTCACAAAGATACCAGATAAGGTCAAATAACATTTAAGTCATATAAATGTCATTTAGTCATGCTCATGCAATATGAACTGCCATGTTCATGTGTCCTCACGACACCTTACCGTTGACCCACAGTCAACCTCATCTCAATCCAATTATCAAATAACATTGATAACTTCCAAATTATAAATATGCATGATAAAATTATGAATTCTTGGAACGGGTGTGACAACTCTCCCCTCCAAAAAGGAAGTTTGTCCCCAAACTTATACCTCATATGTCGAATAAGTACGGATACTCATTCTTCATGTCTTCCTCACTTTCCCATATAGCCTCTTCCACCGTGTGACTACGCCATAGCACTTTCACCATTGGAATAGTCTTAGTTCTTAAGACTTGCTCTTTTCGATCTAGAATCTCGACCGGTTGTTCCACATAAGTCAAGTCTCTCTGAATCTGTAGCGGTTCAGGTACAATCATCTTACTTGTATCAGTCATACAACATCTCAACATAGACACGTGAAACACATTGTGCACACGTTCCAACTCTGATGATAAAGCCAATCTGTAAGCCACCGGCCCTACTCTTTCTAGGATCTCAAAAGGTCCTATGAATCTTGGATTGAGTTTTCCCCTCTTTCCAAATCGTACAATGCCTTTTGAAGGCGATACTCGTAAGTATACAAAATCTCCAACTTCAAAATTCATCGGTCGTCGTTTCGAGTCCGCATAGCTCTTATAACGGCTCTGAGCTACCTTAAGTCGCTCTTGTATCAACTTCACCTTCTCAGTAGTCACCTGTATTAACTCAGGTCCTAACAACTTCCTTTCTCCCACCTCGGACCAACAAACCGGTGATCGACACTTACGGCCATACAGAGCTTCATATGGTGCCATACCAATACTTGACTGAAATCCGTTGTTATATGCAAATTCAATCAACGGCAAGTGGTGCTCCCAATCATTCCCAAAGTCTAATACACACAATCTCAACATATCCTCTAGCATCTGAATCATGCGTTCTGACTGTCCATCGGTCTGAGGATGAAATGCAGTACTGAAACTCAATTTCGTACCCATAGCCTTTTGCAAACTTCCCCAAAACCTTGACGTAAAACTACTATCACGATCGGATACAATCACAGCTGGAACCCCATGTAATCGTACAATCTCTTTCACATACAATTCTGCCAATTTGGACGGCTTAGTAGTCTTAATTGGTAGAAAATGAGCTGACTTGGTTAATCGGTCGACTATAACCCAAATCTTGTCATTCTTATTGAATGATCGTGGAAATCCTGAAACAAAATCCATCGTAATCTCATCCCACTTCCATTCCGACACTGATAATGGTTGTAGTAACCCCGCGGGTACTTGTCTCTCTGCTTTCACTGTTGACATGCCGAACACTCCGAAACAAACTTAGCGACTTCACGCTTCATACCCTTCCACCAGAAGTTTTCTCTCAAGTTTCTGTACATCTTATTACTTCCCGGGTGCACTGAATATTTCGTACAATGAGCTTCTTCTAGAATTCTCTCTTTCAAATCTTTCACATTCGGTACACATAATCGATTTCCCAATTTCAGAATTTCTTGTTCTAACACAAAACCAGGTCGTTTCTCCAAAGGTATTTCGTCTCTCATTTTGCACAAATAGACATCATTAAATTGTTATGTCTTGATCTCATCAATAATATCTGGGTGCGCTATGATTTCCATCATTAAACCATCATTGCTACCTGGAATTACATCCAACTCTAATCGTTCCATCTCCTTTACCAATTCTTTTTGTTGTGTTAGCTCATCGGCTAAATTCCTCGGCGTCTTCCGTCTTAATGCATCGGCTACTACATTCGCCTTTCCCAGATGGTACTCAATCGAAAGATCGTAATCCTTCATCAATTCCAACCATCTTCGCTGTCTCATGTTCAAGTCCCGTTGGGTGAAAATATATTTCAAACTCTTGTGGTCCGTGAATATCTCACACTTTTCCCCGTACCGGTAATGTCTCCAAATTTTCAAAGCATGAATTACCGCGGCCAATTCGAGATCGTGAGTCGGATAATTAATCTCATGTGTCTTCAACTGTCTAGAAGCATAAGCAATCACTTTACCGCCTTGCATCAACACGCATCCCAACCCTTGATGCGACGCATCACTATAGATCACAAACCCCTCGGTTCCGGATGGTATTGTCAGAATAGGTGCTCTCGTCAACCTTGACTTCAACTCCTGAAAACTGTCTTCGCATTCCTGACTCCATTCAAAAATAACACCCTTTCTCATTAACTTTGTCATCGGCAATGAAATCTTCGAGAAATGTTCAATAAAACGGCGGTAATATCCTGCTAATCCCAAGAAACTTCGAATTTCAGACACTGAAGTCGGTCTTTGCCAATTCAATACAGCTTCTACTTTGTGAGGATCAACTGATACTCCATTTTTGTCAATTACGTGACCAAGAAAAGTAATACTAGACAACCAAAATTCACATTTCTTGAATTTACCAAATAATTGCTTTTCCCGCAGTCTCTGAAGTATCAATCTCAAATGATTCTCGTGTGTTATCTCACTTGGCGAATAAACAAGGATATCGTCGATGAACACTATCACAAAATCATCCAAATAGTCCTTAAAGACTCGGTTCATAAGATCCATGAACGCAGCTGGTGCATTGGTAACTCCAAATGGCATAACTAAGAACTCATAATGTTCGTAGCGCGTTCTAAAGGTTGTTTTCTCAACATCTTCGGCCTTCACTTTCAATTGATGGTAACCCGATCTCAGGTCTATCTTCGAAAATACTTGAGCCCCACGAAGTTGATCAAATAATCATCAATTCTGGGTAGTGGATACTTGTTCTTGATTGTCAACTTGTTCAGTTCCCGGTAATCCACACACATTCTCATCGAACTGTCCTTCTTCTTTACAAACAACACTGGAGCTCCCCACGGCGAAATACTAGGTCGAATGAAACCCTTGTCAAGTAACTCTTGTAGTTGAACTTTCAGCTCTTTCAATTCTATGGGTGCCATCCTATACGGTGCCTTGGATACCGGTCTTGAGTCTGGCTTTACCTCAATGGTGAATTCAATTTCCCTCTCAATCAGGACATCTGGTAAGTCATCAGGAAATACATCAGGATATTCTCGCACTATCGGAATGTCTTCTACTTTTAATTCAGTCGTTGAGTCATCAATCACTGAACATAGAAATCCCTGACATCCCTTTTTCAATAATTTTCCCGCTCGAATTGCTGAAATCAAGTACGGCGGCGGTATAACCCCATTCCCTTGGAAACAAAAGTTCCCATGTACCGGCGATCGAAAATTAACTTCTTTCTTTTCACAATCTATCGTAGCTTGGCTAAGGGCTAACCAATCCATCCCCAGTATCACATCGAAATGATTCACCACAATCGGAATAAGGTCTACGGTCATTAACTTCTTGCCTAATTTGATCTCACAGTTCTTATATACAGTAGACGTCATTATCGATTTACTAAGTGGCACAGCAACAGACAATTCATATCCTAACGGTGCCGATTTAACATTCAGATGTTCAACAAAAGCATGCGATACAAATGAATGCGTAGATCCCGAGTCAACAAGTATGCATGCTAAGTGCGAACATACAAGCACCATACCTGAGACTACTGTCTCTGAAGCAGTCATATCTCCTGGGTTCATCTGATATGCTCTTCCTTGATGTTGTTCCATCCTTTGTCCCCCGTCATTGGACTGTCTAGGCTTCGACCCACTGGAAGCCATAGAACTAGCTCCTTGCTGAGGATACTTCCTCGGGCAATCCTTAGCTTGGTGCCCAAATACTCCACAATCATAACACTTGCCTCTCATGTCGGGTGTTGAATTTGTGCTACCCCCGCCTTGGTTCTTGATCTGGGGTTTGGTCATGAAACATCGGCCTGAGTGCGGTCGGTTGCAAAGTGAACACAATGGTATGTTACTTGGCGTTCTCCTGAAATCACTGAAACTGGAACTAGTGCCTCTTTGAAACGGCCTCTTGAAAGATCCGCCTTGGTTCTTATCCCCACTCTCGTTGCTTCGTTTACCGGATTGATTTTGCCTTGACCTTTCAATTCCACTCTCAGCCACTAGCGCCGTTTGTTGTACTGCGGCAACAGTCGAATGTTCGTAGGTCTCTACTCTTAACCGGATATTATCCCTTAATCCCTCTTCAAATTTTCTTGCCCTATCTTCCTCTTCGGCACTGATCCCTTGCCAAACCTCAACAACGCGTTATACTTGGAAGTATACTCTATTACAGTCATGTCTCCTTGCTTGAGATTATCAAACTCTCGCTTCTTTGCATTGTAGGCGGCTCGCGGAAAGAATCGGCGATTAAATTCTGCCTTAAACCCTTCCCAAGTAATCGGTGCTCATTGATCTAGGACATTCACCCACCAGTTCTGGGCTTCACCCCTCAATACGTCACTTGCGTTCTCGATCTTCACCCTATCTGACATCGGAAAAGATCGAAAAATTCGTTCCATGTCCATGACCCAATGTTCTGCCAATGTTGTATCAGGCATCCCATGAAATTCCATTGGTTTCTTTCTCGCAAATTGTTCAGATATCGATCTCATACTCCTATTCTCAGGCGCATGAACTACTACTATCGGTTCTGGTTCCAATGGAGCTATTGGAGGCAACCATTCTGCTATATTTTGGATCATCTCCCCCATATTCCCCATCATTTCTGCCATTTCATTCATGCATCGTGTATGTGGCGATAGTTCTCGCTCTTCGTCACTCATGATCACAATCCTGTAGTTCTCAATGCATAAACGCTATGCATGTACCACAATAACAATACCATGTATGTAAAACCACATACACATGCATCAAACATCTCTACTATGTATGGATGCAATTGAAAGCATGTGACAATTCCCTCAACACTCCACTCGTCGTCGAACGTTCCCAAAGTTTTGTTACCTATAGCTCTGATACCAATAAATGTCACGACCCATCCCACTACGCGTGGAAATAGGACACGTGGCACGCCACCAAGGCTCATCCAACAACAACAACAACAAAGATACGCAGCGGAAAGAACTTGAAAACAACCCTGGGTATTTTAAAACTTAGGAACATTACCCCCAGAGTGGACGAATCCATTGAAAATCAAAGTTATAAAAAGTTTTGGCAATGTGAAAGCACATCAAAAAGGACACAATTTTGAAAACAGAGGCTCAGTCGACTGCCCAGTCGACTGTACAGAGGTCCAGTCGACTGCTCGGTCGACTGTGTCAAGCAGAACCAAAAATGTAACATCTTGCAAAGGGGTCCAGTCGACTGATCTGGGGACCCAGTCGACTGTTTTTCAATTAATAGAAGCAGTGGCCAAAACCAACAGTGTCCAGTCGACTGTCCAAGGGGTCAGTCGACTGCTTCTCTTATATTCACTTACAGTGTCTCAATCCCACGAGGTCCAGTCGACTGACCCTGGGTCCAGTCGACTGCTCCCCTGTTGTGCAGCCTGTGTTGATAAGTTAACAACCCATTGATTACGTCACAATCAAGTTCTTTTGTTAACCCTATTAAAAACGTAGTACGGTGGAAATAGGGTGTCGAGTCCACAGGGATTGGAGTGTAACAATACTTGGTGGGCGCTTAATAAACAATTATAATGCAAAGAGCGATTAACAAACTAAGAATTAAAATTTAAGTCTTTTCGACTGTGGGTTTGATTCAATGGTTTCTAGATTAACTATAACGACTATTTCGAAGGTGAAAAGTAACTATGGACAAAGTTAAGTGTAAGTAAATACTCGGGAATTTTGCAAATGGGGAAATTGAGGTTGGGGAGCATTCCCCCACCTTGGACCAACAACCAATGACTTCCACACTTGAAGCACATTCTAGAGTAGAAAATTCCATTGTGGCAAACCATCAAACATGTGGTAGTCAACCAACATGCTAGATGGATGTTCCAATACAACACATGGGTGTATGGTTAGTGTGTAGGGATTTAATCACGTCAAATGCTTGACATTAGAGGTGAGGTCTCCAAACATCAAACCATACCCCCATGAACTCTAGGTATGCTTCAAAGTGTGAGAGCCCTACAACAATATACACATAGATCCAATGGTGGGTTTATGATCCCCAACCTTGAAGGTCTAGCTACTCATAATTACAATAACAACAACATTAAAGAGAGGGGAAGGGGGATTATACCAACTAGACAAAATCACCATAAATGCCATGAGGAATCCAAAACATGCTCCAATAAAACCTTCAATCATTCAATACATACACACTCTCTTCTCTCTCTAACAATAAATGGAAGTGAATGTTGGTGGATGGGGAGTAATGGGGGAGAGAGATGAGAGCTTCTACCCTAAGAGCCAAGGCTAAAAAAAATAAGCTAAAACATACATACAATTCAACAACCCTAAAAGAAAGTCATCATAAACTATATATAGTCCCCCCAACAAAATGGCAAAGTTGTAATAAAAGGAAAAAATCATCAGCAGATAGCGCGGATCGATAAAGAACATGTATTCAAGAATGCAATATTGGGCACGAATCACCCATTCTTCTCAAAACTAAAACAATCACAACTAGAACTGATTTTAACATAATAAAACACAACTGCAACCGTTCAAATACAAGATTACAATACTGTGAAGCTAATCTATGGTTCTATTACAACATATTACAAAATCCCAATCCTTGCACAAGTTTTGGGATTAAAACAAAAACATATACAAGTGTGATTCTCGGCGTTCATCGGCCTCACTCATCGCGCTTCTTCTTGTCTTTCTTCTTACCTGCAATGGAGTACATCTCCACTGCTCAGCTATATGCTGAGCGTACAATTCTAAATGTATGCTTATATGACAATTCATGGTTTAAGCATCTAAAACACATAAAAATAGTCTCTAGGGTGAGTGGTACGCATTCATCCGGTAGCGGCAAGTCCAAGCCTTAAACCGCGATGTCAATGGCAAGTCCAAGCCTACAACCATTACATCCCCACAAGTGCCATGGCAAGTCCAAGCCTACAACCATGCACAGTAGCCGTCGCTACTAAAATTCTCAAACAACGAGAAGCTTACTCCGGCATGAATTTGCACCAAACTCCCCTTTGACCCAAGTAGACACATAACATGCTCACATAAACAATTATACGTGCTTTTGTCATAATTCCACGTGCATAATTAACGGGCCTAACTAATACATGAATTTCGCCCGGATCCAAGAATATCAAAAATGATGTTCAAAACATGAAAATCCATATATTTCATAGATCTAGAATTCATACCTCGTGCGAATCTCTTCAAACTTTGAAGGATCGTCTAGGGGACTAAATAATCGCTGGATTTCGAATTTGAGAAAATTCCTACAAGTTTATACCTGTTTTTCCCAAAAGTCTAGAATTAAGATTTTTACAAAACTTGGCCAAACATGACCTAAGTAGTACCAAAACGTAGGTCTTACCTCCACGAGTTCGAATATGAAATCTGGAGAGAATCTGACAGACGGAAGGTCGTCAAACAGCGTCGCAAAGCCCGTGGCCACCAAATCTCCCTTCTCTCTCCTCTCTCTAGATATTTAGGAGGATTTGGATGAGATTGAATTCTCATCCCAATCTATATATATAGGCAAACTTTCGGAGAATTATGTTTACCTCCCTGCAAGTTTCTCAAAACTTCTAATTAACCCATGAAACTTCGCACACTTCCATTTTATACCTTTACGAGTGAAAACTATAAATTTCAAAAGTTTTCGACTAGGTTTCGTTTGGGTCCAAAATCACGTCCGAAAACTAAATTCTGTGGAATCTCTATACCACCTACCTTTTTATATCACGACCACTCACGTTCTCACCACAGTTCTCAAAATGATCTCTAACAGTATCAAAATTACCACAATTTACCAAACACAGGTAAAATTACTATTCACAAAGATACCAGATAAGGTCAAATAACATTTAAGTCATATAAATGTCATTTAGTCATGCTCATGCAATATGAACTGCCATGTTTCTGTGTCCTCACTGACACCTTACCGTTGACCCACAGTCAACCTCATCTTAATCCAATTATCAAATAACATTGATAACTTCCAAATTATAAAAATGCATGATAAAATTATGAATTCTTGGAACGGGTGTGACAGTTAGCTTACAAACAGGGTACCTGGGAGAGAGAGAGAGAGAAAGAGAGAGTACCTGGGAGAGTGGAGGTTCGAAGGAGAAAGAAAGTCGGAGCCGGAGTAGGAGGAAGGGTAGGCCGGACCCAGAGGAATGAGAGGTTGGAGCTGGGTCTTTGGTGGCCAGCGTGGAGAGAAAGAGAGGGGGAGGACTGGTATGTTTTTTTTGGTGTCAAAAAAATGGTTTGGGGGGGGGGGGGGTGTTTGATCACAGAGAGGTCAGGGGAGTGAAGAGGGGCATTTGAATTTTGAAATTCAAAATCAATCCTGGCCGTTGTTTATCTCCTTCCAAATTTAATCTCAGCCCTTCTTTATCTTTGTATTGGGGGAAGACAAACACCCTTCTCCCTTATTATATAGATACATCAATCTAGAAATAGAATTATTATCGTCACTCTATAATTAAACTAATGCACTCCATAATATCACTCTTAGAGCATGTGATACCATGTATGCAATGTATGACATGTATGGTACTACATTCTTTAAGAGTGGTACCATAGAGTGCACTGGTTCAATGATGGAGTGGCAATAACATCACCCTTTAAAAAACTAAAAAGATCTACAATAAGAAGTCCATTTATAACAAAAATATATTTGAAACACTATTAACATGATTAGAGTGTTGCAAAATATAACAAAGTAGTAAATCACAACATGATTAAACATAATCAAGAGTAGGAGTGGAGCAGATTACCAGTGGCCAACGGGGTAAATTACTTATAGTACTAAGAGTAAATTACTTATAGTACTGAGAATAGTTTAGTAAATTTACAACATAATCGGATAGGAGTAGGAGTTTGGGGTTTCCCATATCCACTCCTACTTCTACAAGAGTTTTGTTTCTTCATACCAACTCCACTCTTTTACGATTTTATTGGACTCCAACTCCTTATCATTAAGAGCGGAATGGAGCAAATTACCATTGGGACGAAGGAAATTGTCATCCCTAATCATGAGTCACCACCACCTAACGTTTACAACAATTTACTAGAAAAGAAAAACATAAAAATATGGATTTTGGTCACGAAGACCATTCACATGTAGAGTTTCAACAAGCACAACAAATTCGCAGTACCTAAGAGGCCTCCAACCACGGCTACCTATTATATATAAAAACGTGTACATGCATATATATATATATATACGGTGAGGCTTTCAAGTGAACAGAGTTGAGTGAACTAACTTTTTAACCTAAAAATAATCCGCGGACTGCCCCACTGACCCGCACGCCCCGCTGATCCTCAGGTTCTTTTAAGCTAAAAATCAAGTTCACTAGGTAAGTTCACTCAACCTTACACACTTAAGAGCCTGACCGTGTATATATATATATTAATTGATGATGCCAAATTTTGGTTAAGGTAAGTTAAAGCAGTTTAAGGAGAGAGAAAGAATGAGACACAAGGAGTTGCATGTGGTTCGGCCCCGTTAATGAGGTGACCTACATCCACGGGTGCGTCAGAGCGCTTTTACTAATAGATCACCGACAGCGTTTGGTGAGCCTACAAAGAGGGCGGCAATACCAGTAAACTGTCCGGGTATATACGAGTATGTATTGCTATGGCTGCTACTATTTTTTTTATCAGCCTCACCTTTTTTGAGGGTCGAAGGATCTCTTTTATAGCCACAAGAGACCACTCGTATAAGGTAACTTGTTGGATTAGGAAATAAAATCTAATTACAATTGATTTACACGATTCATGGGTGTTTCCTAAGTAATTTAGGAATCAACTTACACCTTCCGTAATCTTCTGACCGAACTAGAAAACTGCTTAGATGTTTGCGGGGCAAGCCATGGGACAGGCCCATGTCATGGCCACTGGGAGACGAGCCTGCTTCGTGAGCCCGGGCTGTGGGTCCAGACTGGGCAGTTGAGTAACAGCCGCCTACTCCAGATGACCTGGCATTATTTGCTGAGGTGGCAGTCAGACTTTGACGTGACATTTTTGTACGTATCAACTGCCCCCCATTTTCAAAGTTGATGCGATGCTTCATCGGATAAGGATTGAAAATTAGTATTGCTCAGAAAATCGTCCGGGAAGGAGGTCGGGACTTTACCCGGGGTAAGATCGTTCAGTCAGGGTTTATACCGAGCAGTGACCCTGTGGGCTCGAGGCCACGTCTGCCACGTGTCAGCTGGTGGTTGGCCTGGTTAGGATCCAGCGAGGCCGGTGTAAGCGTACCTGAATAATTGCATTATAATCGAACCGTCATGTCCCGCATTCAATGCGCACGCCTTTTAAGGCGTCACTTCACCTGCCCGAGGTGACAGTTGTCAGACAGTTTTGGCGGGAACGTTTCCTTGCCGTTGAATCTGAGTCAATTTAGACCGTTGGCGCTTCCTATATAAAGGACACTTTTTTCATTTCTTTCATCCCTGCTATCCAGAGCTAGGTATTACCGAGCGGTTTTGAGAGAGAAAAGCCCCCGGCCTAGCTTTCCGAGCTCTTTTCCGCGTTCGATTCTTGTAAGTTTTCTCCTTCCCAGACTTCAAATTTCACTGTTCTCTCCCTTCTCTTCTTTCTTTTTCTTTTTCGAGCGAAGCTGGAGAGAGTGAACCCACTTGGACTCGCGCAGGAGTGGGACTTCTATTTCTTAGGTTCATCTCCGTCTTTAGGTTGGGTAGTTCAACAGGCCAACTAAATCGATCAGGTTATCCAGGGGTAATATTGACCGAGTGTTACCTTACCCTAAGGACCTTGTCTACGCTGTCTTTTAGGCTTGTAGCTTTGCCTCCTCTGTATACCAGACTTGGGGTCCTTCACCCCTATCTAGGTCGCCAGTTACTCCCTCTCCCAGTCACAGGTGCCCTAGGGATGTGTCACTCAGGGTTCGACTTATCTTCCTGGTCAGAAGACGAGCAGTCCCGCTGTAGGACCCCTGATACCAGCTTAGACCAACTTCTGTGACCCCATCTGATCATCACAGTGAGGGCAGGATCCCCGTGTGGGTATCTGGTAACGAGGCTGCTCAAGATGCCCCCGTCACCTCGGCGTCTGGGAGACCGGGCGACGAGGGGTTGGTGCTGAACAGTCCCGATGTTGTGTTCGCCTGCGAGCGGACTGTTAGCATCTTATGTACCCCTGACTTGGGCTGGATCAGGGAGAGGTATGACGTTCCCGACTACTTTTCCTTAGCCGTACACAATGACGGGGCTCATATACACGAGTCGGGCTTTGTCACCCTATACGAGGATGCCCTTATGGCAGGCCTTCGTTTTCCTTTTCACCCATTACCCAGGTTGTGCTTATATATCTCGGGAAGCTCGCCCCGAATGGTTGGAGATTCTTGATGGGGACCATCTCCCTGTGGCCCCAAGTCCTCGGGTACGAACTCACCCTATAGGAGTTTTCTGGACCCACTGGCCGTTCCAGGTACATGGGGAGGCCGGCTTCTTCTCGCTAGGGGCCAGGCAGAGGAGAAAAATAATAGTCAACTGCCCGAGCAACAATAGGGGGTGGAAGAAGAAATTCTTCCAAGTGTCCACCCTCGGGTTTTGTGAGGAGGCATCGGGCATACAGTTGAGGACTTCCTGGGCAGGAAAATTGAGGGGTAAGCCCCCATCTTCTTTCTTGTTTCATTTTACTTCGTTGTCATTACTGAGCTAACAACTCCTTGCTTTGCAGTCGGATCAGCAGACCCGCCCAGCATTCTCGATGGGTGCCATGCAAGGATTCTATCATTGTTGAGGAATGTACTGACATCAACAAACTGCTGACCTAGTCGAGGAGTCCGAAGACATCTTACCAACCCAAGCATCCGTTCGAGGCCCCCATACTTCCTCCGATCATTCCTCGTATGTTCTACCATTTATCTCCAGGTCGCTTCTCTGTTTGCTCGCCTTTTAGTGTAACTAATGGGTACTCTTCCTGGTTTGGCAGAGATGGCCTCTAAGAATGCGGTGGCCCTGAAAGAGAAGGAGGCGGCGTTGATGGCCCGGGCGGGACAGAAGAGAAAGAAGCAGGACCCCGTTGAGGGCCAACTGCTGAAAAGGATCTCTCGGGGGCTCGCTCGAGCGGGAAGGAAACTGTTGGGACCTCGACTCTTAGACTCACCATTGCTCCAACGCCCAAGCTCACGCCTACCAACACCCCGGTCGGAACGTCGTTTCCATGTCTTGACGAGCTGACACCCCCAGGACCACGCAAGGGACCGTCTGCGAGGCCGGCGGTGGAGACGGCGGACTCTCGCAGACGACGGACGACATCCGAGGGAGGGTCCAGCCCAGGCTACTACAGAGTCAAGTAGACAAGTGCTCTCTACTGGGGCCCGAGGCCCTAATTGGCTGGTTGTACAGCGTCAGCCACATGGTAAGTTGCCTTGCATGCATTTTGCACGTACACTACTCCTATCTCTTCGCCCGGGATGCTAACAACTTCTGTCTCCTTTCTGTAAGTCTGCTATTTGGCAGCGGGGGCTGAGGCTACCTTGCCCGGGGTGGCCGAGAGACTAGCCACTGCTGAGGCCACCTTGTCCGCGGAGAAGGTGGCACAGGAGTCCGCAAATTTTTCCCTTTCCTTGGAGAAGGAGAAGTCTATGGCTCTAGCCCTGGAACTGGGGGAGGCCCGTGATACCATTTCCACCGAGAGGGCTGCTCGGAAGACCGCAGAAGCCAAGGCAGTGGTCGTAGAGGCTGGAAGAGTTGCTGCCAAGAAGGAGGCAGAGGTCCTAACAACAACTCTCTCTGGGCTTGCCGCTGCTCAGAAAGCGGAGGCAAAGGATGTGGAAGAAGAGTTTAAGGCTGGCTTCCTTCAAGTGCTATGTCGATCTGACTGCACGGGCCGCCACTGACCACCCGAACTGGGACCTTTTTGGCTACTCCTGGGCTGAGTTCGATTTCTGGAAGGAGTCGGCTCAGGCCGCTGCTATTGATGCGCCGATCGGGGATACTACCACTAGTGATGAGGTGGTGGTGGTTGACGCCTAGCTCCTTCTTCCGCTTCCTTTTTGCTTATTTTTGTTGTGTGTGTATATGTATGCGTGTGTGTTTTTTTTTGGGGGGGGGGGGAGTGGGGCTACTACAACTGCCCCCAGGTAATGTACATGTTTTTTATCAATGAAAAGGTCTACCGAGGCCGTCCTTTTTCATCAACTTTTTTTATATATTTTTTCTTTTTTTGTACTTATATGCCTGTTTTTGGGACTGCCCGTGTCCAACCGGTTTTAAGCCTTATTAGAGCCCTGCCTTAGCGAAAGCTTAAAGTTGTTACCAGTATGGGAAATGAAATATTACCCGGTCATTAGACTCTGGACACTGTAGGTACATGGGACTGTTTAGAGGAGGATATATACCTAGTCCCGGTTCCGACCGATTTTAAGCCTGTTTTTTGGGACTGCCCGTGTCCGACTGATTTTATGCCTTATTAGAGCCTTGCCTTAGCAGAAGCTTAGATCTGTTACCAGTCGGGGAAATAAAATATTACTCGGTCATTAGACTCTGGGCACTGTAGGTACCTGGGACTGTTTAGAGGAGGTTATACACCTAGTTCCGGGTCCTGTTAGACTTTGGGCACTGTAGGTACTTGAGACTGTTTATAGGAGGTTATACACCTAGTCCCGGGTCCTGTTAGTGCTCGGTGTGGTTGCCTATTTCAGTCTAATGTCCCCCTGCCCCCAAGCTTTTGCTAAGGCGGGTGTTAACGGGAGTGACTGTAGGAAACCGACCTAGAACGTTGGTAGTTGTATGGTCTTTTGCAGTTTTCTATCATTGGCCACCTAGGGAGTTGGTCTTCCATCGTTGGTTTTGGACCTAAGCAAAACTGGCGCCTCAGGTGTGACTCCGAGGTCTTTTGTGCCTCGGGTGTGAATTCGAGGTCTTTTTGTTCCCCGGGTGTAATCCCGCGTGCCCCGGGTGTAATCCTGAGGTCTTTTTGTGCCCCGGGTGTGATCCTAAGGTCTTTAGATTAGAAGACCATTAGGAAACAAGTTCCAGGAAAAGAACAATCTTTATTACTTTTGAAAATTATAATTGTCGCTCGGGAAGAGCTACAATTTCCCTAACCAATGCTAATTTGATCCTATCCAAGTGTCACTGGAAGTACTTGCGAATGTACTGCACATTCTATGGGTGGGGGAGATATTGCCCGTCTAAAGTCTGCAACCAGTATGTTCCCGAGAGGTTAACCTGGGTGACCCGGTAGGGTCCTTCCCAGTTCGCCCCCAACTTCTCGTGGCTTGGGACTTTGGTGGATTGGTTTATCACCTTCAGGATCAGATCCCCAACCTAGAAGTTGCGGTGTCTGACCTTGCTGTTGTAGAACCGAGAGACCCGTTGCTTGTAGGCTGCTACTTTCAGATACGCCCGGTCTCTTTTTTCTTCCACCAAATCCAGTTCTCCTCTAAGGGCATCCTCGTTGCCTTGTTCATTGAAGTTTGCCACCCAGTATGTTGGCAATCCGAGCTTAGTGGGTACCACCACTTTAAAGCCATAGGTAAGAGAGGGTGTCTCCCCCGTTACCGCTCAGGAGATAGTACGGTAGGCCCACAGAAGGGTCGGTAACTTATGCGTCCAGAGTCCTAGGCGTCTTCGAGTCTGGTTTTAATTGACTGCAAAATTGTCCGATTTGCCACCTCGGCTTGCCCATTGGCCTGAGGATGCTCAGGCGAGGAGTAATGATTGGATATGCCATAGCCTGAGTAGAATTGTCTAAACACCGAGGTGTCGAACTGTCTGCCGTTGTCACTGACCAGGACCCTGGGGATGCCAAACCTACTGAGAATGTTTTTCTCGATGAAACCTTTCATCTTCTTCTCGGTGATTGTTACCAATGGCTCGGCTTCTGCCCATTTAGTGAAATAATCCATGGCAATGACCGCGAATTTAACTTGTCTTTTTCCGATTGGGATAGGACCGACTATATCAATACCCAACTGAGCAAATGACCAAGGATCGAGGATTGGCGTCTGAAGCTCTCCCGGACGATTGATCATAGACGAGTATCGCTGGCACTTGTCATACCGCTTGACATACTCTTGCGAATCGCGGGCCATCGTCAGCCAATAATAACCTTGCAGTAGGGCTTTCCAGGAGAGCGCCTGTCCTCCCACGTGGCTTCCACACACTCCTTCATGGATTTCACTCAATATTACTTGCACCTGTGTAGGGTGGACGCACCGTAGGTATGGGATAGAGAACTCCCTTTTGTAGAGGATGTCATCAACGATATGGTATCTGGCCGCCCGGTATTTAACTCGCCGAGCTTCATCTTTTTCTTTCAGGTAAGGTACCCATAGTGAGGAACATTGCTATCAGATCCATCCAACTGGGCCCTGCCGCGACTGGGTCTACATCCATGCCCCCGAGTCAATTATGTTGGGCTTGAGTAAGTATTCAATTCTTATCCGGTGTAGGTTTGACTCGGAGGATGAGGCAAGGCGGGCCAACCGGTCAGCCCTAATGTACTCCTTCCTCGGGGCTTATCAGATTGAAAAACCTTTAAATTGCTTGGCGACCGTCCTAACCAAGGCTAGGTAGGCCACCATATTGTCTTCCCGGGATTCATACTCCTGATTAACTTGGTTGACCACGAGCTGCAAGTCACTATATCCTTCAAGTTGCCGCACGCCTATCGAGTTAGCTAACTTCAGCCCGACCAATAGAGCTTTGTATTCGGCCTCATTGTTGGAGGCTTGGAAACTGAACCTCAATGTGTACTCTGGCTGGATCCTGCCGGGTATAATCAAGATGATTCTTGCCCCGTTGCCTTCTCTATTGGAGGACCCATCCGAGTAGAGTAACCAGGTCAGGATATCAAGTTGCAAAATCGAGCGGTAACACGGGAGGTTTGATTTTCCGCCACGGCCTATCCTTTAATTACCGTCCGGGGCCTGTAAACTACTTCGAATTCTTCCAATTCCAATGCCCACTTGATGAGTCTTCCGGATGTCTCGGGCCGACTAAGGATCCAACGCAACGACTGATCTATAAGGACTACTATGACGTGGGCATGAAAGTATGGGCGGAGTCTCTGGGCAGAAATGATAAAGGGCAAAGGCGAGTTTCTCAACATAGGAGTATCAGTTTTTCGCACCTTAAAGCGCCCAGTTTGTGTAATAGACTGGGAACTGTATCCCGCGTTCCTCCCGGATGAGTGCTGAGCTGATTGTCGATGGTGACACTACAAAGTATAGGTACAGTTCCTCGTTGGATATTGGTGTTGAGAGTAGAGGGGGCGATGTCAGGTACTCTTTGAGGTCCTGAAACGCCTCTTCGCACTCTTCCGACCACTGGAACGCTTTACGAAGGATCTTGAAGAACGGTAGGCACTGGTCGGTTGCTCGAGACATGAATCGGTTCAGTGCTGCCATGCGTCTGGCCAAACTTTGCACCTCCTTTGTTGACCGGGATGACTGCATACTAATAATTGCCTGTATTTTTTTGGGGTTCGCCTCGATTCCCCGCCTGCTGACTAGATGTCCCAGGAATTTCTCGGACAAGACTCCAAACGTACACTTGGCCAGGTTCAACCTCATCCGGAACTTTCTTAAGATGCTGAAGGCCCCGGCCAGGTGCTCAAGATGGTCAGACTCATCCCGGCTTTTGACTAGGAGGTCATCAACATACACTTCCATTGTTTTCCCGATCAGGTCCCTGAACATACAGTTGATCAGGCGCTGATAAGTTGTCCCGACATTTTTGAGGCCTAAGGGCATTACCTTGTAGTAGTACGTCCTCTGGTCAGTGATAAAAGAAGTCTTTTCTTCGTCACCAGGGCACATGTTGATTTGGTTATACCCAGAGTATGCATCCATGAACGAGAGCAGTGAGTGGCCAGCCGTGGAAACCACCAGGAGGTCTATCCTTGGTAGCGGGTAGCAATCCTTGGGACAAGCTTTGTTTAGATCAGTGAAGTCTACACACAATCTCCACTTGCCACTACTCTTCTTGACCAATACCACGTTGGCTAACCAGTCGGGATATTGGACTTCCATAATGGACTTTACCTTTAGAAGTTTCCTGATTTCCTCACGCACAGCCCCCTGCCTTTCGGGGGCCATGCCCCTCCTTTTCTGCTTGACCGATCGGGCATTTGGATCGACATTGAGAGGGTGAGACATAACCCGGGGGTCAATCCTGGGTATGTCTTCATGGCACCATGCGAAGACGTCCTGGTTTTCTCTCAGGAACTGAATTAATTTCTCTGAGACTCGGTTCCAGAAGAGTGCCAACACTGACGGATTGATCGGGGGACCAGGGGATCCAGTATCACTTGTTCCAGTTCTACTACCAGTCCTAGTCCATCCCTTACGTCCCTCGGGTCCATCTCCTGGATGTTCAACGCTTTCGTGACTACATCTTTGCGCAGGGAGCTGACATAACAGCTCCAAGCAGTTGCTTGATCTCCATGCAGGCTCCCTGGACCCTGGGGGGTTGGGAACTTGACCGTCAGGCTGTAAGTTGACACAGCCGCCTTGGCTTTGTTGAGCGTTGGCCTTCCCAGGATGACATTATAGGCGGATGAAGCTTCTACCACCACAAAGTTTACAAGTACGGAGACTTGCTGGGTGTAGGTCCACATGAGGACTGGGAGCTCAATTGCACTGAGCGGCTGCATGCTAGACCCATTAAACCCTACCAGGGGGGTGGCTACGAGCCAGAGTCGATCCCTTGATATCCCGAGTTGATCAAAAACTGAGATAAACAAGATGTCAGAGGAGCTGCTCGTGTCCACTAATACCCTCTTGACCACATAATTTGTTATGGAGAGTGTGACCACCAGCAGATCATCATGGGGGCAGTACAGGTCTTTCACATCATAGGATGAGAACGTCAGCACGTTGGTCGGTAGGGAGCCGGCGGACTGGACATGCCAGACATCCGATCGGGATGCCCGAGCATCCTCTTCCTAGCCAATTGTGAATCCCCTCCGCCCGCGGTTACTCCGGAGATCACGTTGATTTGCCGAGCGGTTGAGGATACTCGGGGGGTCGGGTGTCAGGCCGAGGCCGCCTATCAGCTGCGATAAACTTGGCGAGGTGGCCCTGCTCCATCAGTTTCTCAATAGCAATCTTAAGCTTGAAGCAGTCTTCTGTGTCATGACTGTGGTCTTTATGATATCGGCAGAACTTATCTCGATTTCTCTTTCCGGGCAGGCTCTTCAGCTTTGCTGGCTGCTAGAGGAGCGTCTGGGTCTTGGCGACAGCCATGACCTCGTGGATAGGCCGGGTAAGGGGCGTAAAGGTAATCAGGGCCCGATCCTGACCGCCACTCTGCTGATCCTGCTTTAGCTTCTTTCCCGGGTCCTTCTCGGGGCATTCATGCTTACGTTTGGATCTTGGGGACTCATCTCCCGCAAAGCTAGCATGATTGGACTTTAGGAACTCCTCCGTGTGGATGTACTTCCCAACCCTTTGGGAGAGCTCAACCAAGGTTGCCGGTCGGTCATGGTAGAATGACATAGCCACTTTGGTGTGCTAAACTCCCGAGCAAAAGGCCATGATAGTGACCGTTTTGTTCAAGTGGTGGATCTGGAGCCTTTGCTGGTTAAAATGGTAGACATAATCTTTTAAGAATTCCCCCTTGTACTACTTGATGGTCAGCAATTGGGTGTCGGGTTACGACTGGTCTAGCATCCCGATAAATTAACTGATAAATAACTTGCTGAGTGCCTTGAAATTGTCGATTGTTCGGGGCTTGAAAGCATGGAACCACTGTGCTGTCGGCCCCTTGAGAGTGCTGTGAAAGGCCAGGCACAGTAGTTCGTCGGTGGTGGTGACCAGTACCATCTGAGCCTTATAAGTCTGGACATGATCCACCGAGCTCCCCAAACCATCATAAGAGTCGAGATGTGGCGATTTAAACTTCCGCGGGATGGGGATTCCTGTGACCTAGACGGTGAAGCGTGACTCAGTTTCAGTATTAGTGTGATTATGGCGTTGCTTAAGGCTCAATTTCTCAATTTGCTTCTGCAGGTCCTCGATCTGGGGCCTTGACACCTTTTTGACCGGTCTTTCGCTCCGTGTATGAATGGTACGTCAGATCGGATGATGAGGCCTCTTCCTCAAAGTGCGTTGTCCTCGGGGATAGGTATAGACACCCCGATTTTGACCAAACGTCGAGTTAAGGGGAGTA
Organism: Hydrangea macrophylla; assembly: GCA_033977485.1. Taxonomy (NCBI): domain Eukaryota; kingdom Viridiplantae; phylum Streptophyta; class Magnoliopsida; order Cornales; family Hydrangeaceae; genus Hydrangea; species Hydrangea macrophylla. Next base: position 1,509,771 of record CM066989.1, read on the forward strand.
CTACCTCTAAGATCCGATGATGACAAGCATCCAACTAATCTAGGACTTCCAAGATGATTCAAACTCTTCGAAAGACTCTCTAACCTAAACAAAAAGCAAAAAAGAAAGAAAGAGGAGAACTGAGGCAAAACGACACTTAGGCAGATTTTTGGCACTCACAGGTTGCCGTTGCGGCACTCCCTAACTACTAGAACGGCATTCAGGGAGAGCCGCACCAGCATCCATTAACTGCCAATAAAATGTTTCAAGTGCCGCTAAATTTGATAATTGACGGCAGTCCATGGAGTTCTACGCGACATTCCATGAGTGCCACTTCCATCTCCAGGGAGTGCCGCATTTTTGTGATAGTCTGTCCAAAAGTAGGTCGGTTTATACCATCAAAAGGCGGCCGGAATTAGGGTTTTGGCTGTGAATTTCCCAAAATGAGCCCTGAATGATTGCCTATATATAAAAGGTGTATATCCCATTATTAGGGATGGAATATTAGAATGTTAGGATCCCAAGATTTATTCTCCTTCAAAAATTTTCTAAATAGAGGAAGAGTAGTAGAATTGGAAGAAGAGTTTGATCATTACTTGGAAGGTCTTAAAGAAGCCAAGAAATTGAGGATACTTAGAGGTAAAACTCTAAACTAATTAGTTTATTAGTAGCTCAATCACAATATTTAGATATCTAGGACCTTTTACATATGTTCAAAACCTCTCTTCCCACCTCATTTCATCATACACCACATATATATTGTGATTGAGTTTTCATCTCGTTAGTTTGGATCAAAATGGTTTAGTATTTAAAGCTTAAATAAATCTTGAAATAAAACCTTGGTCCATTTTCTTTGATTATGTTTATTTCTTAGGTTCATGAGACTTTCAATGCCTTACTTGAACCTTTGTGTTTAGAATCTCTCAATATTCTTATGAACTTATGATTCATAAAGGCATTGAGGTTGATCTTAGTATGTTGAGTCAATGAGTCCAAACTTCATCCATAGTTTGAGCTTATTATTTCAAGTTTTTGTGAAGTTCCTTTTACTTCATTAAAACCCATAAGTTCAAGTGTTATTAATCTCCAATGACCATCAAATGGTAGGAGAAGTAGCTTAGTTTAAGTCCATCTCTATGGCTTAGGCTAATCCTTTTCTTAGGTTTTGTGAAGCTCTTCATACTTCATTAAAATCTACATGTGTGTATCTTTAGCCTCCAATGACCATCAAGTGGTAGGAGTAACAATATAAATCCAAGCTTTTGTCCATTAGTTTGAGTTCATTATTTTGGGGACTTTGTGAAAGTCATTTCATACTTCATCAAAATCCACAAACATGTATGATTTTAGTCTCCAATGACCATCAAATGGTAGGAGAAGTAGTTTGGATTAAGCCCAACTTTATGGTTTAGTAGTTAGAATTAACCAATTAAGTTGAACTTGAACAAACGGTGCAGTGAATTCAATGACCACCTATGATCAAGGATTTTTAGTTCAATATCAGACCGTTGGAATTGAATGAAACCAACGGGAAAGTGTTTATAACTCAAAGTTCTGATATGCTCTAAGCAATTTTCAAAATTCTGTCATGATTTTGATATATCTTGCAGATAATTGTTCCAATGATCTTTCCATGACCTAAGGCTTAAACTATGTGTTAATAGTGATTAGTCAAGCTTAAAACCAGAGGCTAAATGATCCAAATCAATGAAATGTTCATAGCTTATTTCATTCATACTCATGTGTTCATGTGCATTCATGTAGATTGATACTTGTAAATAGAATTCACCTTGTGTTAGAGTTAGTTACTTAGGAGTTCAATGATGTGTTTTGTTTAAAGTATGTCAACTAACCATTTGTTTTGTAGCGCTACCAAGGTATGATTTCTTGAACTCCTCTTTAGTTTATTTTTATTTCTTGATCTTTATTGATTTTTCGACCTGATGAACGACACCTTAGAAATAAGTCTTGCGTTATTTGTATATTTGAAATAGAGACTCTTTTTTAGAATTTTCTTTCATTTGTATGCATTGCATGTTTAATATCGCGGCTGGATCCCGGGTGAGTTCCCTTGTTCCCTATTGCATACCATGTTGCTTGCTACTTGAATTATGTGGTTTTTGAAATGATATTTTATCACTTGCAATCTTATAACCTTTAGACATGCTTTTGTAATGTATATTTATACATATGTATTAGTTGAGGACATGCTCAGATTATTAATTCGATTAAAAGGATGTTAAGTAGAAGCCTATCGCGAGATAGGATGGGAGGGGGTGTTTTAGTCTGACGGGCTCCTTCCCCTCTTATTCCATAATCTCCGGACCTAGAAAATCTCTGGTTTCTTAAAAGATCAGTTTACTTTAAAATGGTTTCTTAATTTTCCTTTTAAAATTAAGTGGCGACTCTCGGTATTTGAAATTTGAAAATGTTTTAAAAGTGGGCCCAAATGCCAGAATCCACAATATGGCCCAACTTCGGCTTTGGCTCTGGGTAATCGTGTGCCTAAGATCCCCACGGCTCTTGGCCGGGGGGTCCTTGGCCGAATCCCGGGCAGTCTGGCCTTGCCCCTCCCCTCTGGCAGTGCGACTACTGTTGATGATTTCTCTGGCGTCCCCCGCCCGGCGTGGGTTGGCCCGGCGGCGTCACCGGGTCCGCTCGAAAGCCTGACTACGCTTGTCGTTCTCGAACTGTCCCAAATATGGCGGGAATAAAGGCTCGGTGTGGGCACGCCTCCGGACCCGTACGGGCTTCCATTCGTGCACGCCCTTCCCGGGTTATTCCTCTATTTGAGGGAGCTTTTCTTGGTGGGCTAGCAACGCTTCAATTTGCTGTTGATTTTACCGCTAGCCCTCCAAGAGTTGCGCAAGGGCCGCGGTAACCTGCTCGGAGGTCATGGAAGTAGCCAGTTGCCCGGCTTGTGAATCTGCCTGATCCGCTAGGGCGGCGATTTTCTTGTCCTTCTTCTGTGGCATGTTTGTCAGTCAAAGATTTGTTTTTTTTTTTTTCTGAGAAATCTGTCGTTTCCACAGACGGCGCCAAATTGATGATGCCAAATTTTGGTTAAGGTAAGTTAAAGCAGTTTAAGGAGAGAGAAAGAATGAGACACAAGGAGTTGCATGTGGTTCGGCCCCGTTAATGAGGTGACCTACGTCCACGGGTGCGTTGGAGCGCTTTCACTATTAGATCACCGACGGCGTTTGGTGAGCCCACAAAGAGGGTGACACTACCAGTAAACCGGCCAAGTATATGCGAGTATGTACTGCTATGGCTGCTGTTCTTTTTTATCAGCCTCTCATTTTTTAAGGGACGAGGGATCTCTTTTATAGCCGCAAGAGACCACTCGTATAAGGTAACTTGTTGGATTAGGATATACAATCTAATTACAATCGATTTACACAATTCATGGGAGTTTCCTAAGTAGTTTAGGAAACAACGTTCACCTTCCTTAATTCTTCTGACCGAACTAGAAAACTGCTTAGATGTTTGTGGGGTAAACCACGGGACAGGCCCATATCATGGCCACTGGGAGACGAGCCTACTTCGTGAGCCCGGGCTGTCGGTCCAGACCGGGCAATTGAGTAACAGCTGCCCACTCCAGATGACCTGGCATTATTTGCTGAGGTGGCAATCAGACTTTGACCTGATATTTTTGTACGTATCATTAATTTTAGATGCAAATTCGTTGAAAGTGTAGGTGCATTACGAAAATTAACAACAAAGAATTTTAAAAAAATGAATATTGGTTTATTAACAAAACGATTAAATAAAGTTATATTATTAGTATCAAAAAAAATTAAAGCTACATTATTTTATTTAAATTGTACTGTCTCTGAAGTTGACAATGATTTGATATTTAGCTTTCGTCGCTAATGAACAATTACCTTTGTTATCCGACTTTCACATGCACAGTAATATAGTAGGAATCTCCCAATCCACTTCAAGCTTTTCTGAAATCACGTTATGTCATGACCCATCCGGCTACGGGCAGAAAATAGGACACGTGGCACGCCACCAAGACTTATCCAATTTGCTTAAAGTAAACACAGCAGAAATAACACTTAAAGAAACTCTTTACAATAATACTCGTTTGAATAACATCAAACCCCGAGTCGATAAAATCCGTATCAATTTGAAAAGTTAATTATATTTTAAATTAACCATAAAAAGTGTTATTATGGACCCCAAATCTATTATCTATCTATTATACAATACTAAAAGCAGAGGGCTTGGTCTTAAATCAATTTCGTAATGACACGTGGCATGCAGCCTCTCTCTCCATATTAGTTACTGTTGTTTCTCAATTCTCTCCCCCACTTACTCTATTTATCTTCATTATTAAAGTCGTACATCCTTAATTTATTTTCTTATACAGTACTTTTTTTTCCCTGGGAGAGTATTTTCCTACTCCTTTTATTTCCCTCATTTACTCCCATTTATATCTCATGTGCAGCCTGGACTGCCCTTTTGCCTTCCCTCAATTAATCTCCTTGCCTCTCTCTCTCTCTCTCTTTCTCTCCCTCTGTTCACATTTATCAGACGTCTCTCACTCTCTCTCTCTCTCTCTCTTCTTCCTCACCCCTAACAACTACTACTCCTCTCCGCCACTGCCACCTTCACCGCCGGCCAGTAATGCCATAGCCATTGCACCATCACCGCCTCCATGCCGTTGTTCAATTTTCAGAGGTTTGTTGCTCTGTTTTGTCATAATAATAATTTTTCTTTTTCTTACTATTTTTCCCTATTCTCAAAAAGACAAAGTGTATATTGATTAATTGTAAAGTTTTGGTGCGTATTTGTTTATGTTCTTTAGGATCATTGATTTGAGGCCAATGAGAGTTTGTGAAATGTGTTGTATCTCTATTTAGGTTTGAATGATTGATGTGTAATGGCATACTTATAAAAAAAAATCAGTTTCCTTGAAGAATAGTGCAATTCGGTTGTACAGTGCTATTACCTATATGAGAAAGCTTGCAACTGGTAAAGGAATTTGATGTTTTATAGGGTTTTGTGATATATAGCATTGAACATGTGGATGTATGATCTATTTCTATTTGTTTCCTTTTAAACAATGATATTCTAAGTAGGTTCTATGTTATATAGCATACAACATATGTATTTTTTTATTTTTTTTCTTCCTATTTGTATCTTTTTAGACAATTATATCCGAATAGTGCTCTATACTATAGCAAAGAACATTTGTGTTTTTGAGATTATTCTATATGTGACCTTTTGCACAATCATATTCTTGCATTAATTTTCATTAGTTGTTGGTGACATTTTGCTGCAGATGGAACAATAGCTGTTACGAATTGAAGGAGAAGGTATGTTTCTAATATGCTATATTTGGTCCTATTTGTGTTTTGTTATCAATCTGCTTGCTATGTTATTTGATCTTTGTGGTTTACGCATGGCACTGCAGACTCTTGGACTTCTTAGATCTTTGTGAACATGTATATATATATATGCGCAGATGACCTCCAGTTTACAACGGCCTTGTGGCATGGAACAATTCATTTCCTTGGACTTGCTACAATATTTTCCAATATGTTTCATTCAACAAGAGGACTAAAAGTTCCCTTAAACTTTAGGCAGGCTACGGTACTATGTTCATATAGTAGAAAATCAAAAATTTTTGCAGATGAACTGGTGTTGAGAGTCCGTCTCTCCCTCTTACACAGAACCAAAGGGTGAAGTGTGGGGAAATCACTAAAGTAGAAAAATATAGGTCAAATGCGTTATCAAAATATCTTTATTATTTTTTCACTTTATTACTTAGTTTTTTTTTAAAAAAAGCACTAAATATTAGATGTTATGGTATGGATCACAACTTAATGAGACTACTTAGATTATCCATTTGACCCCTTGAAAATTTCTAGGGGAATCACCTCTCCACATGAGCACATCACTTAAATTTGTGATAGGGGATTGCTTTCAATATTTATCAAAAAAAGGGGTTCAAGTACTGAAATAATCATTAATCACGTACTTCATTCTAGTATACCCTAAAAGTAAAATAGAACATTTCAATAATTTCTGGAAAAAGTACTTCCTTTGTAAAAACACTATTCACGGGCATCCCACTTTAGGTTTTTTTTTAAACGTCGCAAACACGACAAAACTCAACATACGAATTTTCAATAATTCTAAAACTTTACTACAGGTAAATAAACATATTAGACAGCATGTCTAAGCTTTGAAAACATTAACGAAACCAGTTAAGGGTTCGTTTGGATCAAATCTCATAAGTACTGCAATAAAGTCATAAAGCATGAAATTCAACTTGTTACTTGCCAAAACGTGAACTCAAGAGTTCAAATTCGCTTCAACCCAATTTCAAAAGGTTATCAAAAGAGTGTACATCAAACTAACGACATTCTCGAGCTTTTAAGATTCAATTACAAGAATCTACCATTTCAAATCCTCCAAACGATCCCAACGGCTTCATTCCTTGCGCTCCGTCTTCCTTTCTCTTCTCACCTGCAATGGAGATAATCTTCATTGCTCAGCTATATGTTGAGTGTACAATTCTAAACAAATGCATGTATGACAGTTCATGCTTTAAAACATCAAAACACGTCAAAATAGTCCCTAGGGAGAGTAATACATATTCATCCGGTAAATGAAACTAATGTCGTGGAAGGCCTTCTCCTTACCACTCATCATTTCCCAAACCATGCACAGTAGCCATTACTACTAAATTCTCAAACATCGAGGAGCTTACCCCTGGATGAAGTTGCAACAAATTCCCCTTTAACCCATATAGACACATAGCATGCTCAAATAATCACATATACATGCTTTTTTTGCATCTTCACGTGCATAATTAACGAGCCTAATTAATATATTAATTTAGTCCAGATCCAAAATATCAAACTGGATATTTAAAACATGGCACTTTCCTATAAAATATAGGTTTAGAATTTATACTTTAAGCTACGGTCTTATAACTTCGAGGGAAGAACGAGAAGTCCGATTCGACGCCGAATCTCCAATTACAAGTAAATCCTACAAATTTTTCATAGTGTTCCCCGAAATTCCAAAATTAAGATTTTCATAAAACCTAGCCAAACAAGGCCTAATATGTGTTAGCCCCAAGGTCTTACTTCATGATTTTGATGATTAACAAACTGTCAAGTTGCATTTTCTAATGATCTTAAATTGCTTAAGTATGCAGAATGAAAATCATAGTTCCTGAATGTCCACTTGATTATAAACAAAGGATTCAAGCTTGATGAAGAATTATAAGTTGAAGATCTTGTTTCCAATCATTTTCTAGGACTCTATGTAAGGCAATGTTTCTATGTGAACATCACTCTTAAAGGCTCAATTAATTTCAAAAAGGAACTAACCTTTTAAACCCAACAAACCTTTTAGAATTGCCTTAAAGCAGTCGACTGCCCTTTCGTTTCAGTCGACTGAGGCATTAGTCGACTGATCAGTCGACCTGGTTGAATAGATAGATTATCAAAGTGAAAACCAGTCGACTGCCCTCACGACACAGTCGACTGAACCAACTGAATTTCTAAATGTTTTTAAACATCAGTTGACTGTCCTGTATTATCCAGTCGACTGAGCTACTGCGAAAAACACAGTAACGGCTAGTCAACTGCAATTAATGAAGCATTTAAAGCTCCCAACCACTTCCAACGGTTGAATCTCTTAGGGAAGCTATAAATACATGTATTTGAACTTCATTTACTTCTCTTGATCAATCTAATTGAATAGATTTTTAACATCTTCATTTATTGAGCCCTAGTTTGATGAGATCATAAATACCATTGCTCTAGACTTCCATTGTACATCTTGAGAGCATTCATTGTGAGCGTAAATCTGTATCTATCTACTCTATTGAGAGAGTTTCTTTTCTTGTAACAAACTCCATTCAAAAGAAGTTTGTATTGAGGGTTGATGTAACCCTTGTCCAAGTGAAGAGGTTGTTCTTCAAGTGGAGAGATTGTAAGGGTTTGATCTTCACCAAAAGAAGATTGAGATAGTGAATATACAACATTTGGCCTCATTACTAACGGATATATCCGTTAGAATAAATGTTACTAACGGATATATCCGTTAGTATTTTAGCGTTAGTAATATTACTAACGGATTTACTAACGGAAATTTTTCTAACGGATATATCCATTAGTAAAGCTGTTAGTAAATCAAAGTATTTCTAACGGATATATCCGTTAGAAATCTATTTACTAACGGTTTTTTCAACCAATTTTAAAAGATGTATATTGAATACTAACGGTTTGTCAACAATTACTAACGGATATATCCATTAGTAATTTCCAAAAAATTTATAAAAAAATACTAAAAGATCTATTAACGAATATATCCGTTAGAAATATGCATAAATCTAAAAAAATTTATTCATTTATATGCTTCCCAAATTTTTTTTTTTTTTTTTGCACCTAATTAACAAACATATTAATATATACCATGCACAAAAAAAAATAAGATTAATCTATATCCAACACAACAAAAAATAATTTAAAGTAATCATAACAAGTAAAGCATTTATGCATGTCTAACCAACATCTCTATATCCAACACAATAAAAATAATCCATAATAATCGTAACAAGTAAAGAGTTCAAACATGTCTAACAAAGTCTGAAATTTAAAGAGTTTTTACATTCAAACCTAAACTAACAAACAAAGCATGTCTTCAAGAATCTTCACTTCTCTCTCTTTGACTTCTTAATCCGATGGTTGGAGTTCAAAGAGACCATTTCTCTGTTAACCATTTCTTTACCATGCTCGTCCATTTCTTCTCTTATATCTTCTTTCCGCTTCTTAATACTCCTATAGAATTATATCACTTAAGATGCGGAGAGAAAAAGGAAGGAAAAAAATTAGAGCAATTTTCCGCAACAATTACTTTCTATGTTAGAACCAAATTTTTTTCTCCAAATGCCTATGGCACCAAGTTCAGAATTCAAACCTGTTGGTGTGCAAGTGCAATAAATCTTCCGAATTTTTATCCAACCAATTGACACTTCTTGTATGTGTTGGTGTCAACGTATTGCCAAATAAGCCCACTTTGTAAGGTTGCTTTAGAAGTATTAATCTCAATTGTCTGTACGTGTGGACGTGTGCTGCCTGTGTGCATGTTGTGCGTTGCCGTGCGTGTGTGCATTGCACATATGCTGTGGTGCTATGCTGCTGTGCACATGCTGTGTTGTACTGCTGTGCACGTGTGCTTTGTGCTTTGAACATGGGATGCTATGAACGTGTGCTGTGAAACCATGCAAGTAAACAGGGCCAAAGGACTTGCATTAGGAAACTACTGTGAATATTTCATAAATTTGAATTCAATGATGATCTACGTGCTGTGTTGTGTGTTTCACCAAGTCGATCAAGTGATATTTCACAGATTTGAATTCAATGATGGTTCACCTAGTCGATGCAACTATCTTGATTGCTCAAGGCCAAATACTATTTGATTTGTATAGTAAATGTATGATGAACACATCATAGCCACACATGAATCTATTGAAAGAATGCAGCAAAGAATGTGGCAAACCTCATGAGCAACTTCTTCAACTTTTTCAGTCTTGTTAACAGCACAGAGGACTTCGAAAAGAACTCCTGCTGTCTGGTAAGCTTTGCCAAGTTGGGCTCTGTCAAGTAAGAAAATAATGAACAATCAGCATAAAAAATTATAAAGGGAAAGTGACAAAAAGATTGGGACCAGCGAACAAAACAGGTAACTCAGAAGTTGATATTGAACGAAAATTATAAAGAGAGAGGAGCTGCGAAACCAATGTTTAATTTTCTGTCTGCTTGCTCTCCCTTGTCCAGAGCTCTAATATAGTTCTCATAGTATTGTTGATAGAAGCTCTCGATTTCCCGCGCATCAGTCTTTTTTACCCGAGAGGCAAGACTTGAATCATTGTCCAAAAGTAATAAAAAAAGAAAAAAAAACAATTAATGCAATGCTATATCCAAAAATACAATTAATACAACTTTATTTGTGCTTATAATTGGGACTTGTATGCCAGCTGGGCTGGGTGGGACATCTCTGAATGTAGAATCTCTTCAAGTAAATTAAACAGAAGTTTATATTCAGATTCCCAAATTCCCCAATTTTGTTGGTAAATTCTTAACTCCTAAATTCTTACTGAGACATTGAATCGGAAAAGGATGATAGAAACAGTAACATGAAGAGGAACATAGTGTGTACAACTGACCGTTGATGGATGAGGTTTTTATAGTTATCATATATGAGTTTGTAAGAAGTCCATGTTTTAGTTGTTGTATTTGTACACTTTTGTGAATTCTAAGATTTCACCACCATTCTAAAACAGTTATTTTGCATAACAGTTGGAACATGTCAAGAAAGTTGAGATTAATTTCCTGATTCAATCTTTTCAATGGAAAAAAGTAGAGAAGGAAGCAATATAAATGAAAGCTAACCTTAGAATGGCTCTAAGCAACAGATATATCAAATCTAGCAGTTAATTTACTGTGACTTTTGTGAACTCATGTACACGTACATAGTTTAAACTCGGAGCTGTCAGTATGTCCTTCATAGGAATCTAGGAAAATTGAGAAACCAAATTTCTGGAACTCTAATGGAATTGTGAACTTCAGAACACAAAATAAAACACGGTTACATATACAACAAATGTTGATCAGACTTAGTAGTCCAAACCAAACCCCTTATAGAGAGCAGAACATTATATGCACATAAAATCATCTATTGCCACCTTGTCCCAAAGTATACTGGAACTAAAATCAAACAAAGGTAGCTCTCAGTTAAAAAATGAAATAAGTACCTTAAGCGTTAGCATATTCATCCATTTCCGACAAAGCAGTTTACAGAGTTCCTCCAAGTTCATTAAACCTCCATTAAGGGGTCTAGTAGCCAAGCAAATTTCGGTAATTTGCACGCATGTCTTGGTAAGTAGCTTCAATTCAGTTTTGATGATAAAATGATAGGGCGTGACGAAATGGGGTAATAGAAAAGTTTGACAATTGAACGTCAATATTTGAATTAGAAGCCAAAAAATGATTCATCCTCCATGAAAATGGACTCTTAAGTTAGGATCTAACCAGAAAGTGAACCACTCCAATCAACAAAATAATAAAAGGAAAATCGTTATTAGTTGTCTTGTTTTCACTAATCATCAAGTGGTACTAGTACTAATCGGATCAACGTGACTAGGTGAGCCCCTTCTTGTAACCTCCTTGTCTAATGGTAGTTTTTATTTCTTTTCTAATTTGACAAAGAACTGGAAAATTTTCCCAACTTTAAGCAAGAATTAATCAGAAAGAACAAGGAAAACTAGAAAATTTTCCCAACTTTAAGAAAGAATTAATCACTATAAATAATTCATATGTGCATTTTTGTAAATATATATAAATATGTATGTGTATATGTATAAACAAGAGAGAGAGAGAGAGAGAGAGAGAGAGAGAGAGAGAGAGAGAGAGATATTACTTTGGGTGTTGGGTAATCGATCTTGCCATAAAAAAATGCAGAAAGAAATGTGAACTAAAGAGCATAATAGGAAAAAAAAACACATAAGCATAAAAGCTTCTGACATAAAAGCATATAGAAAGTGGCATTAATTTGGTAAATTTTTTAATCTTACCTTAGACGTTCATAGTTTACATGGATTCCACTGACAAGGGCCATTTCTAAGTGGGGTAGATCGCAAAGAAACAAACATTTGGGGACATAATCTTGACCTTCTAACCACGGAAGTGCTGTCATCCGAGTCAAATTAGTACAGTCGGTCAAAGGCATATACTACAAAGAAAGAGCTTAATCTCGTCTAGGAAATCCATCCAAATAATCAAGAGAGACTTGAAGGAAACAGAACTTCAACAAAAGGAACAAAAAAGGCTAACAAATAAATATCCCAAAAAGCGGCTACCAAATAGATCAAAACGTAGAGTACGAAGTAGACTAACAGTCTAATAGTATACACATTAAAGAGAAATAATTATATAAGCATGAATGTGATCACCATACCACACATATCTGGTGTTCTGGAAAACATATGCATTCTCCACAAACAGGGACCTTGTACACAAAGCAATACAGCTTAGTTGCCTGAAACCCAAACCTCCACACAAGCTAGTGTTTAAATTTAAGCAAGATAAGTTAGCTTCAAAAGAACAGAACTTGAATACAAAATCTTTATATCAAACCAATTATCAATCTTGTGAGTTTAAGAGGCCCATACATAAGCAATAAACAGCCAAGGACATCAGTCACTGCTAACAAGTTACATTACATAAAGCTAATGGAAGACTGTTATACCAAGTCTTTTGAACTTTTGAGTGTCACTTTCTTCAAAAAAAAAAAAAATTCTAGTTTTTTTTGTTCCAATTCAAACCAAATGTGTTAATAAGGATGTGGCTAATACAATGGGGCAAAAAAAAAAAAAGAAGAAGAAGGAAAAAGAAGGTGCCACAGCTGAATAATCGAATCAAATCAAGGAACTCAAAGACAGCTAAGATTTACAAAATGAGCACGATCTGATCCAAAAAACACCTCAATAAATTAACGAATATACAATATGTTCTAAATACAAATTTCAGTAGAAAAAAAAAAAAAAAATTCTAGCGGCAATAACTCCTTCACGAATTGCAGTCTATATATACCGATCCAGCGATACCGACGCGAACAAATACATATACACATATATACTATACTGTGTGTATAAATTATAATAATATATAAATGCTACCACAAACATGTAGAGAGAAGGGAGGGGGATCGTCCCTTGCGGCATTTGCAAACGACCTTAAGGGACTCAGGGAGAGAAAAGGGAGGGGGATATTTTGAATACTCGTGAGCTTGCCATAGCCCCTCGAAGTCCTACTCATGCATAACATTCACGTAGTTCATAACATAGCCAAATATATTAAATAAATTAAAAGGGTGCTTTAACTAGTTTGATCTTAAAAATTAACTAAAGACCAATATCACTACACCCATTTGTTCTAGCACAACCTTCAATAGGGTGCTTTGCATCTCAATGCAAAATCTTGCAGCCAAACAGTCCTCCAGTCACAAAACAAAACAGTAAAAACTTCCTTAAAGACTTGTCAGAAAAAAATAGGCTTAGCCTCTGTTTTGAAAAGCGCGCCTAAGGCGCGCCTAGGCGCAAGGCGCAGGCAGGCGCAAGCATGGAGCCTCGCCTAGCCCTAGGCGAGGCGCATTCAACTAGGCGCTGAAAAGGCGCGCCTTTGGGGCTTTTCGGCGACACCTTCAGGCGCACCAGGCGCACGCCTAGTTCAAGGTTGGCCCAAAACCAAAAAAAAAAAGAGGGAAAATGCTGATATTCTACCTTGCGGCTAGCGATAGAGAAAAGAAAGGGAAAAAAGTCGAAGCAGAACTACAGAAGCCCTAATATTCCTCCTCCTTCGTATCGTCTCTTCTCCTTGGAAGCACTGCGACTTGAACCAGGTATATTTCTCTCTTCTTCTTTCTTCTTCTGTATTTTTTTTTTCTTCATCTTCATCTTCGTCTCTTCTTCTTCTTCTTCTTCTTCTTCTTCTTTTGCTGTTTTTTTTTTCCCCTTCCAGTCGACTTCTTCATCTTGGTCTTCTTCTTCTCCTTCTGTTTTTTTTCTTCTTCTTTCTCCTTCTGTTTTTTTTTTCTTCTTCTCCTCTTCTTCTTTCTCCTTCTGTTTTTTTTTTCTTCTTCTCCTCTTCTTCTTTCTCCTTCTGTTTTTTTTTTCTTCTTCTCCTCTTCTTCTTTCTCCTTCTGTTTTTTTTTCTTCTTCTCCTCTTCTTCTTTCTCCTTCTGTTTTTTTTCTTCCATCTTCTTTCTTCTTCTGCTGCTTCTTCTCCTCTTCTTCTTTCTCCTTCTGTTTTTTTTTCTTCTTTCTCCGTCTGTTTTTTTTCTTCCATCTTCTTTCTTCTTCTGCTGCTTCTTCTCCTCTTCTTCTTTCTCCTTCTGTTTTTTTTTCTTCTTCTCCTCTTCTTCTTTCTCCTTCTGTTTTTTTTCTTCCATCTTCTTTCTTCTTCTGCTGCTTCTTCTCCTCTTCTTCTTTCTCCTTCTGTTTTTTTTTCTTCTTCTCCTCTTCTTCTTTCTCCTTCTGTTTTTTTTCTTCCATCTTCTTTCTTCTTCTGCTGCTTCTCTGAATTTGTACATATGTAGCCTATTAAAGAGTATTAAGTAAACTCAGAAAGTCAGAATCACATATCAATATATTGAAATGGAACTTTGGATAACAATTAAATTAATAAGATAAAATGATACAAATTTGTAATGATGTAAAATTATATGTAGTGATGTCAAATTTAGTCTTGAGATAAAATACTTATTGATTTAGATGTTAGGATCTATGTTATTGTATTATGGAATATTGATTTTCAATTTGTAGTGTTTCTTACCGTATTACATTAATATATAATCACAGAACAATGGAGAGTGGTGGTACTATAAATTCAAAACAAGATCCGGCATATAAGTATGCTTCACAAGATCCGGGGGACAAAAATAAATTTAATTGCAACTTTTGTGGGAAGGAGACAAATGGAGGCGTTTTTCGGGCCAAACAACATATAACCGGAGGTTTTCGGAATGCAAAGCCTTGTTTTAAATGTCCAGAGCATATTAGAGAAGAAGTTAAGGAGTATATGACAAATAAGAAGGGGAAGAAAGAAAATATGAACTTGTTACCTGATTTCGATAATATAGATGACGATGAGGATGATGTAGAAGAGATTGAGATTCAATCTAAGAGAAGTTCCACCAAGTCCAACAACGTGAAAAGACCAAGAAAAAGGGGTCCAATGGATGCCTTTGTGACCCCTGATCCGGAGGTTGTTGTTCAAAGAAGAAATGATGGGAAGATGAAGGGGAAAGGGAAGCAAACTACTATCAGTGATGCCTATAATAAGGAGGCAAGAGAAAAGGCATGCCAATCTATAGCGAGGTGGATATATGAAGCTGGGTTACCCTTTAATGTCGTGAATTATGATAGTTTTAAAGTGGCCGTGGAAGCCATAGGGCAATATGGTCCAGGGATGAAGCCACCTAGTTACCATGAGGTGCGAGTGCCTCTATTGAAAAGGGAGGTAACTCACACACGTAATATAATGAAGCAACACGAGGTGGAGTGGGCAAAAAATGGTTGCTCTATTATGTCTGACGGATGGAAGGGCATCACTGAAAGGACCTTATTAAACTTCCTTGTAAACTCTCCTCAAGGAACTATGTTCATCGAATCTATTGATGCTTCTTCTTATAGTAAGACTGGGGAGAAGTTGTTTCATTTGCTTGATGCTTGGGTGGAACGTATTGGAGAAAGCAATGTTGTTCAAGTCATCACAGATAACGCATCAAATTATGTGATGGCCGGTAAGATTTGTTTGCTCTTTTGTTTTTGATTTCATTTGTTAATTGTTAAATGAATTTAGAAAACTTATTTTCATTTTTCAATAGGGAGATTGCTGGAAGCTAAACGTCAACATCTATATTGGACACCATGTGCTGCACATTGTATTGATTTGATGTTGGAAGACATTGGGAAGATTCCTAACATCAAGAGAGCATTACAAAGGGCCATGGCACTTAGTGGTTTTATATATAGTCGTCCAGGTGTGGTGAACATGATGAGGAAGTTCACAGGACAACGAGAGTTGGTGAGACCGGCTGTTACTCGATTTGCCACCGCATTTCTTACACTTTCAAGCATTCATCGTCAAAAAGACAACTTGAGGAAGATGTTCACTTCAGAAGAGTGGACAAATTGTCAATGGGCAAAGGACCAAAAGGGTAAGAATGCGGCCCAAACTGTTTATATGCCATCATTTTGGAATCATATTGTTTTCGCACTTAAGGTCACCGGTCCCCTTGTTCGTGTACTTCGATTGGTTGATGGGGAGAAAAAGCCTGCAATGGGATATGTATACGAGGCCATGGATAGAGCGAAAGAAGCTATTGCTCAATCTTTCGGAGAGAATGTGGATAAGTACAATGAAGTCTTTGAAATTATAGATCAGAGGTGGAATTGCCAGCTGCATCATCCTTTACATGCAGCTGGGTACTTCTTGAACCCAGAATTCTTTTTTTCAAACCCAAACATTGAGCAAGATTCAGAAGTGATGGCAGGTTTGTATAAATGCCTGGAAAGGTTGGTACCAAGTTTAGATCTACAAGACAAAATCGGTGATGAATTGACGGCATATAAGAGGGCTAACGGTGTATTTGGACTACCTATGGCAGTTAGACAAAGAAAGACAAAGGCTCCGGGTAAAAGCAAATCTTTAGTGAAATATTTTTTTCTTACTAAGTTCCTAAAACCTTTTACTAACGAATTATTCTATACAGCTGAATGGTGGGCTTCTTATGGATCAGAAACTCCAAATTTACAAAAATTTGCTATCAAAATTCTTAGCCTAACATGTAGTGCATCAGGTTGTGAACGAAATTGGAGCGTCTTTGAACATGTAAGTGCTTTAATTGTTGAACATCTTCAAACAAAAAAAGTACAAAGATAATTAGCTGACATTGACAATGATTTCTCACAGGTTCATAGCAAGAAGAGAAATAGGCTAGCACAACAACGGCTGAATGACTTGGTTTTCATTAAGTACAACCGAACTTTGAGGCGGCGGTACAATTTGCGTGAGACCATTGATCCCATCTCATTGAAGGATATAGATGATAGTAATGAGTGGTTGATTGGGAGGATGGACGGAGAGGTGGATGAAGATGCTGAAAATGATCGTGTGTATGATGATGATTTGTTGACGTGGGGTGATGTTTCTAGAGCTGTAGGAGCTGGAGAGCGTAGATTTAATACTAGATCAAGTTCAAACAATAGGTCAACACCAAGGGCACGAGCAACTACTGCAACCTCTACTCCAGTTGTAGCTTTAGTTGATGAGGAAGATGCCAATTCAGAAGAGACCGAAGAGGAAAATGATGAGGGTTACAAATCCAATGACGATGAAGATGATAATCAAATTTTTCTTGATGTGGAAGATGATTAGGAATGAAAAATTAAGATTCTAGAGATCTTTCAATGCTTTCATTAGTTTTATATTTGGAGTTTAGAGTATGGATTATTGGGATGTTATTAACTTATTATTATTTTTGTTTTTTTGTTGACTAGATAATAGATATGTGGTTGACTTGCTTAGTAATGTGTTTGAGTTATTGAATTTAAGAGTTTGGAAATGCCTATTTTTTGTTCTTTTTCTTCAATGTTGTATGTGGCCTATGTAGGATTCGAACCTACAACCTTTGTGCTTTCGCACAACGCTCTAACCAGTTGAGCTTATAGGCCAAAGTGTTCATTATTGATGATTTAGCATGTTTCTAACTTGTATAGGGTAATATTGGAGTTATTTATGTTTGATTAGGGGTTTATACTTGACAATTGTTCAAAAGTGCGCCTAGCTTCGCTCAGGCTCGCGCTTTTTTGTGCGCCTAGCGCCTAGGCTCCAGGAGACCTTTGCGCCTCGGTGCGCCTTGCGCCTTAAACAACAGAGGGCTTAGCAACTTCCTTAAGGACTTGTCAGAAAAAAAAAATAAAGGGAAAGAAACAGCAAAAACTTCATTAAAGAAGTCCAAACAATTAAATTAGTACTTAAAAGAGGCAAGCTCAATTATGTAAATCATGACAAAGGACATGTTGTCAACTAGGAATTATGGGTTTTACAAGTTATGTTAACAAACACCATCAAACCTTCCCACTGGAGAACTAAAGTATACACGACACAACTTGCTGAAAAATTGTATAAGAACATAGGCATAGACACTTTTTACTAAATTTCTATTTAAAAAACTGAATTTGCTTATAAACATAATACTTCACCATAGTATCACATAATTTCAAAACATTTCTAGGCAAGAGATGGGTATCACAACTTAAAAGCAATTAGCACTGGCGTATCAGCAAAACACAGGAAATCTGGAGCGGTTAACTTTTATATATCTTGATGTTACTAGACTAAACAATCTCTACGTGTAAGAAGTTAAATGGCATGAAAATGTATAGAGGTAAGCCAAACAAAACTAATAGTTGGGTGTAAAGATATGATGCCTCTGTGGTAAATGGAACTCACACGAGATCCAATTGATACAGGAAAACCCGAGAGCATATCAAAATTGCTCTTTAAAAAGACTATGAACTATCACAAGCATTCAAACTGAAATATAGACTATATACACAGAATAAGTACCTGCATATACGTTCCAAAAATCGTAGAACTCTGCCCTTATGCCAGTAAATCAATTGCAAAAAACTTCGAACTCCAACTGCCTAGAACATTCCGTAAGTAATCAGTTAATAAGCATCTCTACCAAAAACATTCTGCAAGTAATCATTTAAAGATAGGATTCTAACACAAAGCCTTGGACTTGAACATAGCCTCCTTTTTACTCAAAGTATGCGATCTATAGTTCCTACAAAATAGGCTAATCAACTGTCCTTTGGCTAACAAGTTAGCTAATCAACTAAATAACAATTAACAAAAGCAATAAGAAAACAAAGAAGTTATATCCAAGCAATGTAACAAAATTCTTGGTGAAACACTATTAAGTTGCAAGTATTTATAGACCTTTTGGGTTAGCTTTCAAAATAATAATTTTTAGGATGAAGAGACCTTTATTTAACACATGACTAAATAGTGTTTCACCAAGAATAATGTGCCAGTTCAGTACTATTTCACACATTTCTTTGAAATGACTTCAAGATCTACAAAAACATTCTGGGAACTCGACACAAAACAAATAGTTGCATAGCGTATTCATTTACAACGAGAACACCGAACACAAGAAGTTAAGAAGATGACATTAGTTTCCAATAAGAATCTGATAATAAGAAACCAAGTGAAGTATAATAATGGCGAAGGAAATGTAAGAAGAGTATTGTCAATATGATAATTTTATATGTAGGCCATATGAGAGAATTAGACAGAGAATGTTAGTGTTTGGTTGACCCTATTAATTATTGCTGACCCTATTAATTATTGTCACGAGGAATTACATAAATATGATAGAAAATGCTAAATTCCCTTTCTCAACCACTGATTTTAGTGGATGATAAAGTATCATTTTATAAATAAAATAATTGAAGCATATAGCATAATGCTTAATTAGTCATAGCTCTAGTTTACGCTTATGTTACAAAGATTCTAACAAGTACTCAAAAGCTTAGATCTATTATTGTCCATGAAGAAGAAGAATCAGTCAAGTGTAATGTTAACAACAAATCAATCGAAGTTGGGCCCTAAACTTAGGTCATAGGTTTTAGATCTACTGTTAATCTAGGTCCTAGGTTTTACATAACATGGATAAGGGAAAAACATTATGAGAATTTTAACAATTGAACAAAGGGGATTCAATTGAACAAAGGAGATACACGTACACACACACACATACACTGATACACACACAAACACACACACTGATACATGTTTCTGTCTCTATCTCTGTCTCTCTCTCTCTCTCTCTCACACACACACACATACAAATACAAATACAAATACACTGACACACACACTAATACACGTTCAGCCAACGATCTAGGGTTTAGAAGAAGAATAAGAAGAAGGAAGAAAAAGAAAAAAAAGAAGAAGGAAGGAAGGAAGGAGGAAGAAGAAAGGGTACCTTTTCTAGTTTCGGCAGCGGCGGTAGGCAAAGTCGGCGGCGAGCGAGGCTGCGTAGTCCATTTCTCTCCCTTTCTCCATTCCTTCTCTTGTCTTATCTTTTCTTAAATGTTTAAACCTAGGGCTAGAGAAAATCTGTTAAATGTTTAAGGGGAAATTTTAAAGGGGGGAATTTTGGAAAATTGGGCCAAATTTTTGTGTATGGTTTATTTACAAAATTGCCACCGTATTTTTAATTTTTGAGCTTTTATTTACAAAATTGCCACATTATTGTCATTACTAACGGATATATACGATTTCTAACGGATATATCCGTTAGAAATCATAAAATCTGTATGTTAGAAATCTGCCCATATGGTGTAGTAAATCCTCAAGAGGTGTTCTTGAGGGGTGGAAGTATGCCATGGAGTGCGATTGCCGAACCACTTGAAAAATCGGTTTGCTTGTATCTCTTTCCTTATCTCTTTACATTTTTGTTTGTGATATTGGTTTATTTGTAATTAAAGTTTTATACGCTTAATTTCTAATAAAACATTATTCACCCCCCTCTAAGGTTTCCATATTTGGGCCAACAATATGTATCAAAACGTAGCTCTTACTTCGATGAGTCCAAAAATGTTATTTTGTTTGAAAACCAACGGACGAATGGTCATCGTTTGGCGTCGGTAAGTCCGAAGCTTCCAAAATATCCTTTAGCTCTCACTTTGGATATTTTAACAAAAATATCTAAGGCATATCTTTCTATATATAGGGAACACCTTCAAAAATTGTGTTTAACTCTCTGCGAGTTCTCTAAATTTTCAATTATTCTCCAAAACATCTTAAACGTCTAAGTCATCGATTCACGAGTGAAAATCTCTAATTCATAAAGGTTTTCATCTAAGTTTCGTTTGGGGTCGTAATTACGTTCCGAAACTATTTGCATGGAATTTCTAGATAACCTGCCTTTTATGCAACATATTAACTATGTTATCACTAAATCATTTAAAACTATCTTAAACAATATCAAAACTATCAGAAATTACGATACACATACATAATCATTAATCATGTAAATTATGTAAAGTCAAATAACATTTGATCACACCAATTCTTCATTGATTACTAAATTCTCGTGTTCTCGATTGACACACACCGTTGACCCACAGTCAACCTCATCCATAATTATTAAACCACGTTAATAATTCTTAATAAAACAATTAAGTATTTAGATGCTTAGATTTTTCCGGATGTGACAACTTTTCCCTCCAAAAATGAAGTTTATCCCCAAACTTATACCATCTCTTCAAGTCACACAGATCTCCCATAATTACTTCCAACGTTTGTCTCATCCCAAACTGCACATCTCTACTCATGAGATATCACAGTCTCACAAGGAAAATAAATCATCAAGCTTTGAAGGAAAATAAATCCTCAGAGTCCCCGTCTCAATCCAATTGAAGATTCACATCGAATACTAACAACACATCAAAACATCTCGATAAATAAGAATATCAATACCTAAGTGGAACACACTCAATAGTCAATCCCGACGTTAAATCACATCGCGACGTCACAACGTTAACTCACATATCTTTTCATCGCACTTGTCACTTATACTTTTTATAAGCCATAGGTTTTATCTAGATCACCCAAAAATAAAGGAAATGACTCATCTTCCCTTCACCTCTCTTTACTTTTGACTAGAAGTTATTGACAATACGTCACAACTGATTAATTACCATACACTATTCTTCTTCTCGAAGTGAACCACAACTGAGTACTAACATAGGTACATAGCCCAACGATAAGCCAATGCTCCAAACAACTATTTCATATACTATAGATTCAATCCCTTATCTTGTTAACCGTGAAATACTTGTAGAACGATAACACGTTTCAACTACTCTCATTTCTTATCAAATTACAATCCTTCTTTCTTAAGGAATCCATATAATGGTGACATCAATTTATATAACCATCACCTAGTTGGTAGTGCATCACACTAATATTCTCTCTCTGTCTCTAACAATTCTCATCATTCCATTTCGGTTTATCCAACCTCGTATTATACTTTCGATCACCCATGCCTCGTAAGTTACTATTCAGATTCTCAATTGGAAATTTCATATATTTCTACTTCTTCGAGGCCACCTAATGTCCCGAATAGTTAAACACACTTGTCATTTATTTCTCAAATTCTATATTCGAACTACCATCGATTAACATAGGAGATTACACCTTACAATTTTGATTTAAAACTTTTAACAAAGTCAAATGCATATTCTCCTTTTTTTTTCTTTTTTTTTAAAACAAATTATTTTAAAATTTTAGATAACACCTTCACAACATAATTACCCCAATACCCGTCATAACAATTAATATATTATTCAAAATTGACTTAGTCAATCATACATGTACCACAGAGTTCATCAAAACATAGTCCTATGTTCAAAACATATCTTGTTCCTGTCTCAGCCCTTAATACTAAGCGCATATTCTTCGTATAACATCTCACGGCACCACACCTTATTCAACAGTTTAATATTTTATAACTCTAGTCAGCCTGACTTAACTCCAATTCAGATTCTTTAATCTTTCATCTTTGCTATTCAAATCTAAAATTCACTATTCCTGAAGAACCCGTTGCTCAAGTATTCATACTATTCCTGTAACCCTCTGAAGATAACCTGGTAATTAAATCTTCCCATAAAGTACTATAGTCTCAATGTATTCGATAATTCCTTGTCAACTTTCAATTTACGTACCTTTGATGACACAATCTCAATGTCGCTCTATTCTCACCTAGATTACTAATGTCAACCGATTCATAGCTGTTATCTTTCATGTTCTTCATACTTTACGGATCTCATAAAGTTTCTGATCATTTAAAACTTCAAATCATTCATAATCTCAGATTATTCCAAACTTAACTCAAAATCGAATTCCCTTTGGAACAATACTCACGACAATTCCTTTAATGTCAAAACTTCCAACTTACCAAATTCAGATGCACAAAACCTCACCAACTCTTTACTTCAGGGATTCTAAATTTATAATTTATTGGCACAGGATCCACTCGTTCAACAAACATCGATGCGTCCCGAGCACTAAGCATACCATATCATTCCACGATACCCCGACTTCCAAAGTCCACTTGATACCTTCTCTTGTGTATCTAATACTACTTTTCTTATTCAAACAAAAGTTAGGTTTAAAAAATATTTTAAACAGTTTAAAATTTACTTGGGAATGAAATACTACATTCTCAAAAACCTTCCAACCTCGTTGGAATCCAGAACAACTGAGATAGTATTCCATTGTATCCACTATTGACCTCTAACCGCTTTAAACATGACCAACAATACAGTGAGCCTCCAAGAAATAATAAAAATTTGTAATAAAACAATTATTGCACAGCCCGAATAGCTCCCATAAGCTAAGTAAAATCAATGAAAAATCCTGAAATTTTCACTAATTTTAACACAATTTTAGGTCTTAAAACATATTTTAAAACCAATTCATTAAGGGCTTTTAAATAACAATTAATTTAAAACCTTATGGAAAAATTTAAATAACTGAAAAACTGATTTTTCATTATAAGTAAAGAATTTTCAGAATTTTATCAAGGCCTAAATAAATTTTTTGAATCAATTTAACAAATAAATTGATCTAGTTAAACAAAATAACTATGAGCAACTAAATTCTAAAAAATACAAAAATTTCAAGGAATTTGTTGTCAAAAGTTTTTCAGTTGTCTAACATGGTATTCTAAAACACCCCATATTAATTTAAAAAATTAATGGTCAATTTGGCTATTTTAAGCAATAAAAAAATGCCCAAAAGCACAAATTTTATGCTCTAAAATACCAAAACAAAAATGAGATAATTCATAAAAAAATATTTCAAGTCTCCAAACAGTGTACAAAAACACCATTCATTAAATTCAAGAATTAACAACTTTCTATGTTATATTTTAAGCAATTAATATTGCGCACTTAACACAATATATGCTCTAAAATATATATCCCAAGGAGCGAGAAAATTCACTAAAATTTTTCCCAAGCTACCACTAGGTGCTAAACACATTGTGTTAATTCTCTAAACTAATAATCAATAAAAATATTTTAAGCAATTTAATACGTGTACAAAAACACATAATTATATGCTCTAAAACATTAATATGATTCATTTAATTTACCAAAAAATATCTATAGGTCCCATAAAACTTTATATGGTCTCAAAACAGTGTCCCTTATATCCCTTATTAATTACAAAAATTAATAATGTATTTTGACTATTTTAATCAATTAAATAAATGCCCAAAAGCATAAATTATATGCTCTAAAATAAAAAAAATATATATGATAATCTACACACAAATTATCTTAGAGTCCCTTACAGTGTACTAAACACTACATATTAATTTTAAAAATTAGTATGCATTTTTGTATATTTTAAGTAATTAAAAACACATATAAAACATATATTTTATGCTCTAAAATACAAAAAACTATGAAATAATTTATCATCAAATTATTTCAGATCCCTTCCAATGTACTTTAACATGGGAAAAATAAAAAATTAATTTTCTATATTTTTACAGAATTTTAAAAGTAATTAAAACCAGTTTAAAACATTAAAAAACTATGTTTTTAATCACAGAAACTGTTTTAAATACAAAATAATTAAATAATATTCTGGAATAATTTTATAAAAATTATATTAAAACACTAGGGCCAAAGTGGGACCTACACACGTAGGAGCGACCACCACCGGACCAACACCGGCGGCGTACGCGTGCCACGCATTAGCAGTGCAACTGGGCCTTGGCTGGTCTAGTTCATCTTCCCCAAAGATGAACCCTAAAATGCTGCCAAAGCTGCTGCGCGACACCATGTTTCAAAGGCCATATATCCTTCATCACTGATCCAAAAATGTTGTATTTTATACGGTTGGAAAGCCCTCGTGACATAGATGAAGAATATGAAGAAAAAAAAAATTTGGCTATTAGATGCGTGGATTGCCCAAAAAAGATGTTGAAACTTTGGGAAAAACTCAGTTTATAAAACCCAGAATTTAGGGTTTGAGTTTTCTCACTCATCGGAGATAACTGGCCATTGAAATTTCATGGGGGTACTCTAGGGACTATAAGGAATACAACCATGTAAAAAATTCAGACCCTTATTGGAGTTTTGTATTAGACCCACTTGAAAATCAATTTCAAAGTTTTGTACAAAAAGCTTGAAATATGTTAATGGCAGATTCAATTTTGGGTTGTATATGGGCGAATCAACAACCTAAAGGCTCTGATACTAATGTAAAATAAAATGTGCACATAAGCATGGAGTTGGGTATATGTTACTTACCTAGCAGAATAACCCAACGGATCAATTCGGCGTTGTTACGAGCCCGACGATGAAAATCATGAACAGCTGCTCCTATTGTGCTTCTGTGTACTTCCTTGTACTCTGTCACACCCGTTCCAGAAATTTATGATTATGAAAATGCATCATTTGAGATTTTGAAATTATTAATGTTATTAATAATTTGAGTTGAGGTTGACTGTGAGTCAACGGTAAGGTGTCAATGAGGACACGAGAACATGGCAGTTCATATTGCATGGGCATGAGTAAATGGCATTTATATGATTTAAATGTTATTTGACTTTATCTGGTATTCTTGTGAATAGTAATTATACCTGTGTAGTATAATTCTGGTATTTGGATACTTTTGTATATCATTTGAGAACTGTGGTGAGAACGTGAGTGATACGTTAATTAAAAGGTAGGTTGTGTAGAGATTTCACAGAATATAGTTTTCGGACGTTATTTTGGCCCAAACGAAACTTAGTCGGATACTTTTGAAATTTATAGTTTTCACTCGTAAAGTCATAAAATGGACGTGTGTGAAGTTTCGGGAGTTAATTAGAAGTTTGAGGAACTCGTGGGGAGGTAAACGTAATTCCCAGAAAGTTGCCTATATATAGATGAGGATGAGATTTCAATCTCATCCAAACTTTCCAAAATATCTAGAGAGAGTATAGAGAAGGGAGATTTGG
The DNA here is from genome assembly GCA_033977485.1 of Hydrangea macrophylla. Classification (NCBI taxonomy): domain Eukaryota; kingdom Viridiplantae; phylum Streptophyta; class Magnoliopsida; order Cornales; family Hydrangeaceae; genus Hydrangea; species Hydrangea macrophylla. Next base: position 1,535,379 of record CM066989.1, read on the forward strand.
TTGCCACGAGCTTGCCGGCGACATACGACGACCTTCCGTCCGTCAGTTTTTCTCCAGATTTCGTATTTGAACTCGTAGAGGTAAGATCTACGTTTTGATACTACTTAGGCCGTGTTTGGCAAATTTTTGTAAAAATCTTAATTCTAGACTTTTGGGAAAAACATGTATAAACTTGTAGAAATTTTCTCAAATTTGAAATCCGACGATTATTTGACCTCCTAGTCGATCCTTCAAAGTTTGGGAAAAATTGCACGAGGTATGAAGTTCTAACTTGTGAAATATAGATAAATACATGTTTTATATTTCGACGACGAAATTGAGATCCGGGCAAAATCCATGTGTTAATTGTAGGCCCGTTAATTATGCACGCGCTAATTGTGAAAAGCATGTCTAAATTTACGCGAGCACATTGAGTTGTCTATGTGGGTCAAAGGGGAGTCTTATACAAATTCATGCCGGAGTAAGCTTCTCGATGTTTGAGAATTTGAGTAGCGACGGCTACTGTGCATGGTTGTAGGCTTGGACTTGCCATGGCACTTGTGGGGATGTAATGGTTGTAGGCTTGGACTTGCCATTGACATCGCGGTTTAAGGCTTGGACTTGCTGCTACCGGATGAATGCGTATTTTTCTCCCTAGAGACTATTGATATGATTTATGAGATTAAAGCATGTTTTGTTATATATTGCACATGTTAGACTTGTACGCTCAGCATATAGCTGAGCAGTGGAGATGTACTCCATTGCAGGTAAGAAGAAAGACAAGAAGAAGCGTGATGAGTGAGGCCGTTAAAGAACGCCGGAAAATCACTTGTTTATATTTTTGTTTCTTTTTCCTAAACTGGTATCAAGGAAATGGGATTATGTAATACGTTGTAATAGATCTTTGGATTTGTTCCGCAGTATTGTAATCTTGTAATTGAACGTCTGCAGTTATGTTTTGAATGTTGTAAATCAGTTATGGTTTTATTGGTGTTGGGTTTGGAGAAGTATGTGTTGTTAATTTTTCATACAGGCTGCCCAGCAGGGGAGCAGTCGACTGGACCCAGGATCAGTCGACTAGATCTCGTGGGGTTGAGACACTGAAAGTGAATAGTAAGAGTAGCAGTCGACTGGACCCCTTCATCAGTCGACTGAACACTATTGAATTTTGGCTGCTTCTATTAATGGCAAAACCAGTCGACTGTACCATAACTCAGTCGACTGGACCCCTTTTGAAAACTGATGAATTTTAGTTCTGCATAACACAGTCGACTGAACCTCTGTTGAGAATTTTGGGTTTTGGTTTCTGCTAAGTACAGTCGACTGGACCCTAGGCACAGTCGACTGAACCTCTGTTTTCAAAACTGTTTCTTTTGGACGTGTTTCCAATTGGCCAAAACTTTTTATAACTCTGATTTCAATGGATTTTACAACTTAGGGGGTAATGTTTCCTAAAGTTTTAAATACCCAGGGTTGTTTTAAAGTTCTTTCCGCTGCGTATAGTTATATGATGTTAGGATGAGCCTTGGTGGCGTGCCACGTGTCCTATTTCCACGCGTAATGGGATGAGTCGTGACATACTCCGTATTAGTTGTAGAAGACACTACTAGAGTGGTCTCCGATGCAATCACGCGCTAAATCCTAAGGCACCATTGGTGATGCCCTCAAAGAGAGAGAGAGAGAGAGAGAGAGAGAGAGAGAGAGGGAGAGGAGGCTGCCGAAATTAGAGAGAGTGTGTTTTGTTTGATATGAATGTGTATATATATAGGCACACAAAATCCTACTAGGCTTCGGACTCCAAAGCCCAATGCTTGATGCCTAAGCAAGGCCTCTTTGGACTCTGTCTAACATTATGAGGCTACGTGCTTGACGCACAATATTTCTTACAGTTCAAAACTTTACACAAAATTCTACATAAAAAATGTATAAAACAGGCCAAAATTTTTGCTTCTAGGTGCTGCCCCAAAAGTTGGCATATCCCTACCAAGCCCCCCAATTTTGAACTTATGCATCCCCTGATCATGACCATTATCATGTGGTGATTGATCTTTCGGTGGCATACATATGTAGTCATTGCCATTCTCTTAGTGAAAAGCGAAATTGGTAGTATTGACTAATGTTTTGCTTACAAATTTTTAATCTCGATCAATTGTTTTCCAATTACATATAACATTGGGTTCACTTGATTTTGATTATAGAGTTGAAGGGGTCCCACTATTGTTGAAGGTGATCTCCACTACCACATATATTTAAGAAGTATTTGAGATACAAAAATTGGGAACCATAATACGCATTATACTCTATTGTATAATCCATATAACTAACAGGGTAATTCTTACATGTGTTCATACTAATCTTAGAAAATTATATAGTACATTCTAGTGGTTTATCCAAGTGGTTTTCCCAAAATGTGGTTTTTAAAATTTTAATATTTTGGGATCAAATTACAAAATTTTTGCACCATATTGGGATGCTTGATACATTCTAAACCATTTGAATGTATCATGGAAAATCCCATTAATGTCAATGTTATAGTCAATTTATGATTGGTAATAGGTCTGTGCTTACATATTTGGTTAATAGTCATTGTTAGTCAATTGTTATTCATTCATGCTTGTCAAATAGAAAAATAGAAGTTGCATGTACAACAATAATACAAAGAGAACGAGAGAGAGATAGAGAGGAGTCAATATTGATGGATCGAAAGGACGATTTTGTAGTCCAAGTAAAAAGAACATGAACGAGGGTGGACCATAAACAAAACTAGGCCCACCTTAAATCTTAAAGGTCTTGACATTTTCAGGAGTTTAAGTGAAAAACTACAAAGTTTAAGGGTCCTCAATAAAAAAAATTTAAGAAAAAATTATTTAATATGTATTAACATAGGTTGGATATAATACACTAATTATTTGAGTGGGAGCACTATTGAAGTGGGGTTCAAAGCAGTTGCTTGGGTGACTTGTACTCAAGATCAGTCATGAGCCTTCCTAAACCTTTTAGAACAAATCGAATCAATATATATATATATATATATAGTCAGGTTATGGAGAGGGCACCCTCTCTTTAATAAAGAGATGACCTCTGTTTTGATCGTTGGATCGTGTTTTCAATATTAAGAACAGTTTTGTCACTTCACAGTTCTTAAATACGATCTGACGGTCAAAACAGAAGTACTCTCTATAGAATTTTCATACATATATATATATATATATATGAAACTAAATTCCAAAGTGATTAATCCTGAGAGAGAGATTTTTCTACATCTTAATATCATTTCATGAGTCAACACATGGGCAGACATAATTACATATTGATGTATACTCTGGATTATTCTATACCTATCACTAGGTAGGTTTGGTCCGTTGGTCTGTTTGGATCTAGCCAGAGAAAACATGAAGATGATCAATATTAGTATTGCATGTGTTTTGACGCACTAAATTTTGTTCCCCACATATTTTGCTTTCAACTCACGCCTCCTTTGTGATTTTAGATTGAGACCATTGGTCCATATGTATGCGAGCGCGCACACACATATATATACCGTCAGGAGGGCGACTTATCTTTATTAAAAAGAGGACTTCTGCTTTGACCGTCGGATCATGTTTTAAAACTGTGAAATGACAACACTGTCATTAATAAAAACACAACCCGACGGCCAAAACAGAGGTCCTCTCTTTATTAAAGAGAGGGCGCCATCTTTAGAGAATTTTCACACACACACACACACATATATATATATATATATATACACACCTCAGTCAGGATAATGTTAGGTAGTATAATCCATAGGAAGAATATTCCCATATTAAACAGTTAGTCTTTTTATCAATATTTTCCCACCTAAATTTCGTTGAAGAGAGAGAAATCCAAATTTTCTTCTTCTTCTTCTTCTTCTTTGTTTGTATATTTTCCTTTAATGTATATGGTGCTAGACTGCTATTTAAAGATGTGACAAACTTGTTTTGATCAAGTATACAATGGTGATTGGCAATCTCATTGTGAAGTGATTAATTCTGTTGGCTTTCGACACTCACGTTTAATCAAGACCACATTTCATTACTATTGCACATACTAAATTACATGGAATTACTTTGCTTATGTTAAATAAAGTTTTTGGTGTTAATTTCGTCCTGTTTTTGTGGTCAATTCATTGAGATTTTTTTATTTTATTTTAATTTAAAAAAAAAAAATAGAAACACACACACACAAAAAAAAACCTTTTCCAGATTGGTTTTCCTAAATACTAGTTCACTCTTTTTTAAATGTTGGTTTTGAGAGTGATATTATAATTGAGAATACACAATTAAACAGTTAACGAATGAAATGATGTTGGAATAAAGTAATATCAAATAAAAACAAATTTTGCTTTAATTAAGTGAATTGGCAGGACACGATGGTGAGTTTCTACCAACTTGTGTGTGTATGCATATGTATATACTCTTTCTAAAGCATCATTTGATTAAGTTAATTAATCAATTGATGGTTTAGGGTTGATATTGCAACGTTTTGAAATTCAAAGACCAAAATATAATTTGAGGGGGTAAAATGCCTTTTACCCAAAATTTATTATTATACTCAGTCATAACACATAAAAGTAAACTAAGTAGAGTGAAAGGATCGGAGAGGAGCACAAATCTATTATTTCTGCTTCCAACCTTCAGTCAGTTGGGTGGAGCTTTGGATAGACACAATTTCTCTCTTAAAATATTAAGGGTGCTAAGGGTGTAAACGGTACGGTTCGGTTTGATTTGGTGACTTTTTGGCAAAATTGATCTGTTTTGGTTTGGTTCGTTCGCTTCGGAGTATATAAAATTTCGGTTCGATTTCAATTTTATACTACACAAATTAAATGAAAATCGTTCAAACCGATCGGTTTGATTTGATGTGTTGATTTAGTTCGGTTTTATTTCACCCCTAAAGGGTGCTACAATTTCTCTCTTAATAGTGTTAGAGAGGTAGTTTTTTATTTTTATTTTTAAAAGGAGTACTATTTTGACATTAAACTCTTAACAATCTAAACTAAAATTTCTTACCCAAAAAACTGTAGTGATAGTGAGCTGCTGTCGGCTGTAGCCTATACTTTAGGATTTGGCTACTCTTTTTTTTCCACATAAATTAGGATTTGGCTACTCGCCTACTCCTTTTTGTTGCCATTTTGACATCACCTCCATTTCTGGAGGGGCTGGCTCCACCTTTTCTAAAACTTAACTCCAATAATCACTCTTCTATTTTATTATTTATTTCTTCAAATAGCTAATATTCTTTTTATTTAAAAAATCATATAATCTACATATTTTTTTTCACAACTTTGTACATTTTTATTGAAGCTTAATTTGTTTAATTATTTTAAAATTTTAAACTAATGTTTTATACAATGAAAAAAAATATTATTACGGATATCAGAAGATACTAATATATAAGATTTGGTACAGAAGTGAAATTTTAGGGGATGAAATATTGTAAATTTGAATTTTGAGACATAAGTGAAATTTTAGGAGATGAAATAGTAGATAAATAGTGATTTGGAGGGATTTCTCCAAATATTTTGGAGGAGATTCACTATTCATAGCAACTCCATCTCTACTCCATAATTTGGAGAAATAGAGGTGAGTTGGAGTTGCTATTAGATTAGCAATGTAAGTATGTATATACATAGATACATATTGATTTTCATCCACTTAAGTACAAATATTTTTAAAAAAATTTTGAAGAGATTTTTTTTTTAAATGGGGAGGGGATGAGGTTCGAACTCTGAACTTATGCATTGGAGGGGACTTATATATGCCAAACTCTTTGCCACTTGAGTTATACCAACGTATGATTTTTTTTTTTTTAAGAGACTTAAGAACTTATTAAATTTGGTGAAATAGTTGTAAAATTGTAGGTGGGTAAGGTGGTTGGGCACTTGCAATATTCATGTTCTGAAATGAGTAAAGTAACAGATGTGAAGAGGGCAAGAAGGGGTATTGAGGAAAAAGGGGCGCAAGGAGAGAGAGAGAGAGAGAGATGGAAAAGGATTGGGCGTTGGTGAGTGGTGGGAACGCAGAGGCGCACTAACAAAAATTGAAAAGAAAGTGCACGAAAGGGCATGTGTTGAATAAGCAATGGAAAATTACAATGATATCCATTGAGATATGTCTTAATTATATCAACCTCGCTCATAATTTCAAAATTACATTGACTTCTTTGAAACAGATAAAAGGCTAATAGCAGGTATTAAATTTTAAGCAAAAGTGCCGATATACCTTTGAAATAATTTTAATTTATTTAATAATAAAAGTCGACAAAGTATGAAATGACAAAATTGTCTAAAAGATTTATCCTTACAGAAAAATTATAATTTTTTGATTTTTATTTATATTTATGGACTTTAATAAGGACAAAGTAGTTATTTTGAAAAGTATCAATTATACAATTAAGGTTTAACTAAGGCATTGCATGGTAACGTTTCTTGATTTCAGGTTTTAATTTGTATAAAACGGAAACCAGCTTTCATTTTTTTATTTTATTTTTTTTTATTTAAAAAAAATAAAAACAGAAAACTTGTTTGGTAATAACTTTTATTTTTAAGACAAAACAAATATAGAAAAGGCATATCAAATCTAATTTTCAAATTTTACCTTACCCAAATACATTTTTAACAAAAAAAAAAAAAAAAAAAAAACCTTAAAAATGTTTATTTTAAACCTACCCAAGATTGTAATACACTTCATGCTAAATTGCTAATACAACTCCAAAATGCATTAGTGTCATAGTCATAAAAAATGTGGGGCTTGCTTGCAATATTTAGGAGCAAAATTATAATATATTGGCACTAAATTGGGACAATCTTATATTATAGAAAATCTCTTATACACACAGTCATACTAAAGTCAACCTCTAATTGCAAAATGCAAATAAATGGTTTACAACCACATTGTTGCTTTGTCTCATCAAATTTTATGTACCAAAATGGATGAAGAGAGAGAGAGACGCTGATCGGGGGATTGGTCTGGGGAGTTGGGGATGAGACAAGATGTATTGTGATTAACGCTTTTTGTTTTTTGGTTTTGCTAACAATTTTGAAACGTTTTTTTTTTTTTTTTGTGAAAAAGAAAAACAAAAACGTCGCCTAATGTGTTTTCAGTTTTAGTTTTCTTAAAAAATGAAAATGAAAACAGAAAACTGCAATGTTACCAAACGAGCCCTAAATGTTGGCTAACGGTCTAATGGTAGGGTGGTGACTAGTGAGTGTTACAAATCTAAAAGATGATGGGTATAATTTTTGAAACCATGAGAGAGAATTCTATAATTACGACATACCTTGGGGAGGTAAGTGTAATTAATCCTCTAATCAAACAAATTAGTCTGCCAAAGAAGAAGCCACCACCTCAATACTCAACCTATCATTTGCATCAAGAAAGAAAGAACTCTCTCTCTCTTTCTCTCTCTCTCTCTCAAACCAACAACCTCAATCAAAACCCACAAACACAATTTCCAATTTCACCCAAGCAGCCAAATCTCTTCAGTAATCTCATTAAGAGTAGGTTTTTTTTTTTTTTTTTTGCCCTCACCTTTTGTTGGGAGTATGGTAATTGTTGAGTGAAAGCAGAAAGTTAAAGTTGATAGTGGGTATTTGTTGCTTTTGTTGAGTGGTGGGTTTCATTTCATTGGGTTGTTGTTTCTGTTTCGGTTGTTTCTGGTTTGGTGTATAATGGGGAATTGCTGGTGTGGGTGCAAACCGTCAATATACAGAGTCTCATCCAACACAAAGTCAGGTTTATTTTCTTCTTCTCCTCCTAATTTTGATATTTGATTTACTGATTTTCTTATATGTGATTTCACAAAAGGGTTTGTGTTGCTCACAAAGTTGTAATTATTTTTTTTTTTTTTTTTATATACTCTCACGAAGTTGCAAATTACTCTTGCCGTAATTGGACAGAAGTTTGCATGAACTGATCATAATCTGTCTCCATGTTTGCTCCTTTTTTCTTATTTATTTATTTTTTTTTTAAAAAAAATAGAAGAAAATGAATTACTTCACTGTGCTCTTGGGTTTCTTGTATGAGTTGGAATTTCCCTTTTTTCCACAAAGCTGGTGAGCTGGTTTGGCCTTTTCCCATCAGATTCTGGGAAAAAGTGTTTTGGATAAGTATTTGTAAATATTAAGAGGCATTAAAAGTTGGATATTCTGTTTAAGCTATGTCTTTTTTCTGTGTTTTCCTGTATCATTCAAAGTGAAATAACTCAAATCGAGTAGGATATTCATTCTGGGTTGGGTAGTTGAAATAGAATAAAATGGACGAATTCACTTTTTCAACTTTACCTAATCTTAAGGATTCACTTTGTCTATATATCTTCTTTTCATTTGTAGACATGGATATCTTTGGATTTATGAGATATGTATCTTCCTGTACTACATTTTACGCGTACTACAATTTACGCTTAATAACAGAGTTACATAAACTTTACCCCGTAGTTAGACCCATTTTCATTTTACTCCTTTGGTCCACGAGTTGACATTTAACCCCTTGTTTTCTAAACTAACGGATCAAATGCTTTTCAATAATGATGCACACACACAATTCTACACACTTGTCTACACCACACAATCTTGGCCATTGATTCTAGTGGACCCCATGTGCTCCCGCATGGGACCCATTTAAGATCTACATGGATTTTACTGAAATCAATGGTTAGAATTGTGTGGTGTAGAATAGTGTGTAGAATTGTGTGTGTGTGTGTGTATCATTACTCCATACTTTTATCCCGTTGTTAGATTCCTTTTTCACTTTACCCCCTTATGGTTCAAAATTTGATACTTAACTCTCGGTGGTTATGACTTGAACGAAGGGTATATTTGACATTTCAAATCAAAAGTTAACATTGTTAGGATTTGCACTTAACCAGGTATGGAAAAATGGCCCGCCCGGCTTGCTTGGTGATGGGCGATCCATTGACTAAACGCCCTAGGGCTATAATTGGCCCGGCTCGGACTTCGGGCTTTTTGGTTTTTCATTCATTGGACAGATGGTCTATAAGGTTAATTGAATTTTGAGATTTTTAAAATTAAAAATATGATTTACATTTATTCAATTACATTGAATCATTTGTAGTTAAAAAATTATTAAATGAATAATGTGATTTGGAAAGTAACATTAATTGAATTGAGCAAGTTGGGAAGTAACATAAATTCAACTAAGTGGTTTGGGAAGTAACATAAAGTAAAAGGGCACCACTCAGGCCTTGGTGCGATTGTTTAGTGGGCCGGGCGGGCACATGGCTACTTTACCAAGCTTGGTGCTCGAGCTATCAGACCAGGCCGGGCTTTGAATGGAGAAGCCTAAAGCCCACCCAAAGGTCTTTGGGCTTGGGCGGGTCTAATCTGAACACGGTGGGCTTCCCTGGACCGCCCACGGTCCGGGGCATTTTTCCATGCCTACGCTTAACACAACCAAGTGGGGTTTAAGTGTCAACTTTTGAGCCATAGGGAGTAAGTGAAAAGGGACCTAACCACATGGGGTAAAATGTATTTAATCCTTAATAATAAGTCCACAGAAATTCACCATTTCCTGAAAATTACCTTGTTTTCTTCTTCTTTCTTGTTTCTACATATCGATGTGTTCTCCTTCGACTCTCCTTTATTCAAATCATTATTTCCCCACAATAAAAGTTTTGCATTTGTTTCCTTTCTTCCTCAAAAGATTAAATTATTTTTTCTCAAAAATTAAAGAAAAAAGTGAATATTACCATGTAGATATAAAGGTTAACCGTGCTTCTTCAATTTGTCTCATGTTCATGAGATGACCTTCCAAGTTTATTTTTTCATATGCGATAGATATTTATGTAAATCTTAAATAAGTACGACTTTGATTCTATACTTGGCTGGAGTTACTTCTCTTACCAAACACATCAGTGAAAATGAGCAAATTATGATCGTGATCCTTAATTCAAACAACCTGGGAGCCTTTGATCCCACACTTGGATTGGGATTAATGTTCAACGGCTTGGAAAGTCTATTGTTATGTCAAAGTGGAAAAGGTTAATTTTCTTTCATCTCGTATGTGTTTTAGTAAGAAATGCATTGGGAAACTAGAGTTCTTGTGATTGTATTATTTGAGAGTAAGATTTAATCGTTATGTTTCACACTACTCAATTCAGATTCTCCAAAAGAGAACAGCCCATCAGAGAGAGCAAGGAAGGATGAAAGTAAGTGGCCATCAAATCCTGAAGAAGTGGAACACCTGCGTGGTAGTTCAACTTCAAATCCCTTGATTGTATTCACATTTGATGAACTAAAGACAATGACGTCAAATTTTAGACAAGACTACTTACTGGGTGGAGGAGGTTTTGGAAGTGTTTATAAAGGGTTCATTACTGATGACTTAAAGGAGGAGCTTCAGCCCATTCCGGTAGCTGTTAAGGTTCACGATGGTGATAACAGCTATCAGGGCCATAGAGAATGGCTGGTATTCTTTGTACAAAAAATGTTGTTCATGTTAAATATTTTATGATCGGATTCGGTGACAGCTATTTTGTTTTTAGGCCGAAGTTATATTTTTGGGGCAGCTTTCTCACGCAAATCTGGTAAAATTGATCGGATACTGCTGTGAGGATGAGCATCGGGTACTTATATATGAGTATATGGCTCGTGGTAGTGTGGAAAATAATCTATTTTCAAGTAAGTATTACAATCACCTCTGCATTAAGCTGGAAAATTCGAGACTAGTTTTGTATATGAGTTACTTATTTGCAAATGGCGAGCAAGGAACTTATCTATCATACACTAAGTGGAAGTTTGATATCCCACAGAATTTCCCATTAGTCCAAGCTATAATTTTGATGAGTAGTGTAGAAATTTTTTTAGGATGTACATAACAAGATAAAATTTTAATTTATCGTTAACTGAAATCTTGTATGTTAAAACAATTTAGAGTTCGGGTAAACTTATATAACTAGTGGGGTGATTGTGACCGTTATTGAGATCTCTCTTTTCAAGGAGAGGAAGTGATGTTTGAAATGCAGCCATGCAGGTTGATGCCAACTTCTTTCTGATATAATTCGATGGTGAAAAAGTTTATTTTAAAGACCGCAAACTTATCAACTGGTGGTTGTTTTTGGCCATGCAGTTCAGAAGTGATCGCTAGAAGTGTGTGGGTTCTGTTCCTTACGAATAAAAAAAGAAGCAAATAAATACGACTATGTTGGTCTTCATTATTTCTTTGAGAGAAAAAGAATGACCCTATGACGTCGTTTCTGGGTATATGCTATAATATATATTTTTCCAAAACATTATTCTTAATTGTAGTTAAATCTTTCTATTTTTTTGGTGGAAAATCCATGCCACTTGTTTTGTTTTCTTTAGCACTTTAGCCCTTGCCGCCTCCTGTTTCTATTTTTTCAAGGCTACTGTGTGCTTTACTTATTTTTTCCATTTATGCAGGAGTGCTACTACCACTTTCATGGTCCGTTAGAATGAAAATTGCATTTGGTGCAGCGAAGGGACTTGCTTTTCTTCATGAAGCTGAGAAACCAGTGATCTATCGTGATTTTAAGACATCTAACATACTGTTAGACCCGGTTAGTGGTGCTATGTTCTACTTTGGTTCTACTAATTTCATGAGTTTAGTCAGCCATATTTCACTGGTATTATTAATGGCCGGTGCACTATGACTCTTAAAGCATAGAGCACACCCAAAAAAAAAAATAGTAATCCGGAGCTAGCCATTACAACCAGTTTTTCAGATTTTTGTTTTCGGCCAAACTTTTTCAGAAATTGGCTTCCAACAAAAAATAATAGTCTTCTTGTGTTACAAAACAAAGACAATGGACTATGAATCTTGTGTGCTCAAAAAACAAAATACCAATAAATGCAATTCAAACTATTTGCTGCATCTATTTTGTTCTAAAACTGACTCAGTGTTGATAGCTGGTTTAGGACATGGAGTTGGAATTTAGATGATGAAAAAGCAATTCAAACTTTGCACTAATTATTTATTTATTTTTTTTACTTCGAATTCTAACTCTTCAGCGCCCAGTTCCATGCTGCCACATGCAGCAGAAATGTATTTTTTACATAAAAATTGGTCTGCACTCCGAATTCCCCTTCAATCCCGCAATTTAAAATGAATGTTTGTAAGTCATTAATTTTAAGTACAAAGATGCCAAAAAAAAAATTTATCCTTCAGCTGTAGAGGTTTCAATAGTTCATCTAATTGTTATTGTCTAAAATCACCGTATTTAACCTTAAAGTAATGAGTTGCATGTGATGTCTATAAACAGGACTATAATGCAAAGCTGTCTGACTTTGGCCTAGCAAAAGATGGACCAGTGGGGGATTCATCTCATGTTTCTACTCGCATAATGGGAACATACGGCTATGCAGCGCCAGAGTATATCATGACAGGTGAGAGTTGATCACATTCATTTCCCCGTGGGGACATTATCTTTTTTTGATAGCCAAACTATTTTTTTTTTAACCAAGCATTTGAAATGAATCTACTCAATTGTCATTCAGATATTTTACAAACCCTAATCTTTTAGGTTTCATTTGTTGGTGCCACTTCAAATCTGTCTAATTTTTAGTGATGAACAACATAACAGTTATTAAGTTGACATCTGAAATAGTTCAGCCATCAGTAGATCATTCTCTCTTGAAACGATTTTTAAACTCTCAAGGTTGTGTTTGGAATGACATCTTCCGCATGTATTCTCACCAATTGTAATTACTTTTTGCTCTTCATTTTCAACCTATTTTAAAGATTCATTTTATACAGTTTTTTTTTTTCCTTTCAAAAAACTAGTTCTTTTACGCTAGAGACGATGTTTGCAAATGATGACATTAGATGCGGTTGATGGAATCCATGTCTGCAACTTCTATAACAAATAACTTTCACTCTGTCATGTTTTTATCTCCACCTCTACCTCTCTCTTCCAACTTTTTTCGTCTCTCTAAATCTAAAGCATATCAATGTATTAATGCATGTACAACTCCATTATAACTAAAAGCACCTCTATGTTATGTATGTAGGCCATTTGACGCCAAAAAGTGACGTATACAGCTTTGGGGTTGTGCTCCTCGAACTTCTCACAGGCAGAAAATCTTTAGACAAATCGAGACCAGCCCGAGAGCAGAACCTTACAGATTGGGCTATGCCTTTGCTTACGGAGAAGAAGAAACTGCTAAACATTGTGGATCCAAGATTGCAAGGAGATTATCCGGTAAAAGGAGTTCACAAGGCAGCAATGCTAGCTTATCACTGCCTAAACCGTAACCCAAAAGCAAGACCTTTCATGCGCGACATTGTAGATTCCTTGGACCCTCTTCAAGTAAATCCTTCTGATGTTTCTACTGACAAGTCTACTTTTACTTTTATTTGCGAGAGTCCAGAAGCTGGGATTCAAAGAAAAGAAGATGCCAAAAGTAACTGAACACTGAGTGAGTCCTGTTTATTTTTTTCTTTAGCTTCTCCAACTGTGGAGAGTTTTTGAATGCCACGCATAACTTGTATGTGTCTTGAGAAACAAAGGTATTGAACTTCTTTTGTTTGTGTCTTCCTAAAATTGGCTAAACTTTGATCTAGTGGCACTTCAAGGACATAAATGGGAATTTAATGTTTTTTCAAAGTTAAGTACATGTATTGTTCAAAAACATACAATTCAGGTGACATTTTTCAATATAATTCTCTTATAAATGCTCTGCCTCGGCCCGTATATATGAACTTCTCTGCCTTCTTAAAATTGCTTTTAAGATTCGGTTTGTGTCGACTTGCTAATGAGTTGTTATGGTGTTTGTAATGCTTGTCCATGGACTGGGTCCAAACCCGCATTCGATCAGGATCTACTCTATTTATGTAGATATGGATTGTATTATTTGTTGTATATCATCCAATGCATTTATTCTCCGTATCTCACACCCATTTATTACCATATAGAAAGGACAACTCAGATGATAGGCTGCCGCATATAGAAAGTGTCCGGGGTACAAAGTCAACAAAAATATATATATATATATATATCAAAAATTCTCTAAAAAGGGCGCCCTCTCTTTAATAAAGAGAGGGCCTCTGTTTTATCCTTAGAGCCTGACTGTATATCAAAAATTCTCTAAAGAGGGCGCCCTCTCTTTATTAAAGAGAGGGCCTCTGTTTTAACCGTCGGATCGTGTTTAAAAACTGTGAAATGACAAAACTGCCATTAATGAAAACACGATCCGACGGCCAAAACAGAGGCCATCTCTTTAAGAAAAAAAAGGACGCCCTCCTTAGAGCCTGACTGATATATATATATATATATATTATATATTAAGGTAATTGAATAGAGCAATACTTGGGACACAACTAAAAAGACACAACCTCCATTTTGTGTCTATCTCTCTCCTGACAGGTCCCACAGTGCCAGTGGACCCTACAGCACCCACTAGGAGAGAGAGACACACAAAATGGAGGTTGTGTCCCAAGGTTGTGTCTTTTGGTTGTGTCCCAAGTATTACTCAATTGAATAATTTGAATGCCTTTGGCTCTTGGAAACTTTGAATGCCTTTGGAACTAACTCCGTATGTTTTTGGCACTTAAAAACTTTAAGTGCCTTTGGAACTAACTCCGCGCGTTTTTAGCACTTAGAAACTTTGAGTGCCTTTGACACTAACTCCACGTCCCTCTGGCTCTAATATCCAAACATCCAAACAGTCCTTACGCCAAAAACAATTTAAATTATTATTATTTTGAAAAGACCAAAAATTAATAAAGAAAATATATAGATAAGTCCAACAATTAAATCAATTAGGACCATTAAATTAAAGACTTGGGCTATTAATCACTCGTGCCCGCACTGCTCGTGGGCACAACGCAAAAACAAAGATAAGTGACGCTTTGGTAAATTAAGAACTTATTTATTCACAAATCACTTAACAATTGTATCAACCATTAAGAGTGAAACCACACATATAGAGGAGAAGATAATTTTATTATGCCTCTCCCAGTTTAATAATTTATTCACATCATTTCTGGCTAATTTAAATATAGATCAATTTCTGCAGGGAAAAAAAACTAATTACTTTTTATAACACCCGCTCCCGCGGTTTATATTTTAATATTGCTTTAGTTTGCATAATCATGAGTTAATGTTAATTAATGTGTTATGTGACACTTATTGGATGTGGGATTAATCCACTAAGTTGATTATAGGTGTCCAGTAGGGAACCCAATTATGACCAGTATGGCAATCCCAAGTTGGGATATGTGTTGATGGGTCCTAGTTGAGATGGGACAACAATATGTGGAATATCCTATGTCCCTAAATGTTTATTAAGGATTAAATGATTTATTATTTTATTATTGATAATAATATGTTATTAGGTAGTGACTACTTTTGGGGTCAGTTTGGTGCGGACACCAGAGCCACATTTTCAAAGTTTTATGGTCGTCGTCGCAAGAAGGCGGCCCACCCAGTTGCTTTGTGGCTAGATGACTTTTTTGTTGGGCCAGGCTAAGACCGATGACTTTTATGTTGGGCCGGGCTAAGACCCCAAGACCCAAGTTCATGGATTTTATGTTTTATAACTTCATTTCCTTTCTTCTTTTTTTTTCTTTTTTTTTTTTTTTTTTTTTTTTTTTTTTTATCTTTTAGGGTTTTGTTTATCTTCTTCTATAAATAATGTGGCAAACTATGGTTTTGGGACACTTTTTGATGATGAAATAAAACTTCATTATTTTTTTTTTTTGGTAATCGGGGGTGTCCGGGCCAGCTTGAGCGCACCTCGACTAATCCCCCGAGGCCTGAAGGTGCCGGGTGAATACTCCAGTGGCCACGCCGCCCCCCATGATTCGAACACTAAACCTCTTGGGTAGTACACCCAAGAAGCTTACCACTCGACCACAAGGGACTTGGTTAATAAAACTTCATTATTGCTTTTACTAGTTTTGGTCTTGGTGGACTCCAAGAGATCTTGGTGGATTCCAAGAGTTCGTTATATTTTGCATTGTTCTTCATGTTCGCCATCAAATTTGCTATCAGAGCTAAAGAGCGTTCCATGAATCCCTCAATCTGTTTCACAACAACTACAGTCATCGTGACATCACCCAACCACATCTCCACACAGTCGCCGCAAACTAAATCCAGTGCAACACCGATCATCATTGTGCGTAACACCATCGCGAGACCCATCTGGTCATCTCTATCCAATCACGACTTGCATATGGTAGATTCAAACCCCTGCTGCCCCATGCAATTCCAGAATCAAACCCCAACCCCATTGAATCACCTTTCCCCACCTTTCTTTCTTTCTTTCTCTCTTTCTCCTCTTCCTATCTGATCGACCTTCCCGACCTGCACTAATCAACCCAGATCTGCTCGTGAGGGTGTCGAATCACCATTCCAACACCATCGCTACCCCTTCCCCTTCACCGCTGCTTGCCGATGACACCATCGACGGCGATAACCACTGTTGTCACATGCGCACTGTCGAGACCTATGTGTGCGACATGTTTGGTCTTCTGATTTTATTTTTTCTTTCACCTCAATCCTTTTTCTTTTAAGTTATTATTTGTTTCAACCAAAAAAAAAAAACAGACACACAAAAAAAAATGTTTTTATTAACATTTTGCAGCTATACCACTTGCAAGACTTGTTGATCATTCCAGCAGTGTGAGGACACCAATTTCAGTTTCACAAGAAATTCTGCTTCAATTTTTCACTCAGATTCAGGTCAGGTCTAGCCTTAATTTGTGGACTAAATATGCTAATTGTGGGTAGTATCATTTGAAAATTTTGTGTTGCTGCATAACCTCCTTCACTTACCTTTGTTAGCCCATTTTGTTCACACTTCTTATTCCTATCCCACAACTTGGATTATACCCCCTTATTCTCACCGACCTATATATTAATTGTGGAGCGCAATCATTTGTGTGAAAGTTTATTTGCTTGCCATTTGGGTGACCCTAAAACCGGGAATTGCCATACTGCATGGTCATAGTACTACTTTGGATCATAACAAAATCACATTCGGAAGTTCAAGAGTCACTATTTAGCTTGCATATTATCCTGCAAAATTAGTAGCATTGATTATGTCCGCGGATCGTTTAGTCCTTGCATTCATCTCCATAGTGGTCATATAGTTTCCTCTTCCACATACTCTAGCAGTATAGACCATACTTTCATCGAGAACTTGGCTAAAACTGTTCAAGATCTATCGACATAAGTGGCTCAAACTAATGCGCAAGTGGTTCAAACTAGTTTTCAAGTTGCTGAAAACATTGCTCAATTTCAATCAATTGAGGATTCACTTCAACGCCTCTTGGGCGCGTCTAATGGTGAAGCCTCCCACATGAGGGAAGATCACTTTGAGCGTCACGATGACATTATACATCAACGATTTCCCCAAAGATTCCCAGCTCGAGGTGGGTACCACGCTTGACCCCCAAACTACGCACGTCATAGGGAACCTCTGAATCGCCATGTAGGTGCCGATATCCATAACCACATTACCATGCATGATCCAGATGAAAGAATCATGAGGAACGTCAAAATTGAAGCACCCACTTTCGATGGTCGGCTTGACCCCAAGGCTTTCACTAACTGGTTATTTGAAATGGACCATTTCTTTGAATGGCATAACTTGTCTAACGATAGAAAGGTCCGATTCGCCAAAATGAAACTCATTGGCCGAGCCAAACTATTTTGGCAGAATGCTGAGCAAACCCTTACTCGTCGAAACCAACCGACCATAAGTGATTGGATCGAGATGAAGGAAAAGCTGAAAGAGAAGTACCTTCCACCCTCCTATCAAGGTGATCTTTTAGATCAGTGGAATGCCTTACGACAAGGAGCTAAGTCTGCTAATGATTACTGTAGACACCCCATTTTTGCCCAACCCAATCATTTTAAAATAAAGTGCTCATTGACACTAGCATGTCATTTTTTGAATCATTTCAATCTGACCTCAAATGGAAAGGATATTGCAAGTCAAAACTATGGGGTCAAAAGGTCAACAATCTCACATGCACCCAACCACACATGACTATTGCTCCACAACTATTGCTCCACATTTTTTTTGACAAAAAACTTTCGGTGGTTTCCACCAAAAGAAAGAAAAAAAACACCCAACAATGTTGGGATCCCATCTTTTACTCTTCTTTTCTTTTTTCTATCACTCACATTTGTCTCCCACTCTCCTTTCTTTTTCTTTCTTTATTCTTCCCCCTCTTCTCTTCTTGTCAATATATACACCACATTCCCATCAAATACCAAGTGGGGAGAACTCCACTCCCTCACCTCCTTCTCATCTCTCTTCTCAAATTCTATCACCATTGGAGAACCAAGTCCATTTTGCCAAAGTTCACTGCTGTGATGATAATCAAAGTATCACCACGAATTCATTTTTGATTCAAATCAAATGAAACCAATTGGAGAGTGTTCTTAACTCAATGATATTGGTCTATGATTTTTCTCAGAATTTTAAAAAATCATATGACCCATTTTTAAAGCACAAATACACAAGGCATACAATCTGCCAGAAACATCACAGCAGTGATACCATATCACGTTCACTGTTTGGACTACTTCAAGATTTTTTCTTCACTCCATTTTTTTTGTACATTAACTATAGCCTCTTAACTACGTCTGTGATTTTTTGTGATTTTTTTTGGATCCGTTTAGTGTTTGTAAAAAATCGTCCAATTTCAGTCGACAGTGCAGTCCCTATTTCTGAGTAAGGGTGTTTCTAAACTCAATTTCTCCCAATCCCCAAAGGATATTGCAAAATGGTTTTCTACCATGGAAACTAGACTCATTTGGGAACTTTCTCTAAAAATTTCAAAAAATTAGAAGCACCGGAACCCCCTCGTTCCATTTTTGGGAGACTTCTCTCAAAGCTGTGAGAAAAACTGCACTTTTTGTAGAACTTTTCTTTTATCTCTTTCATTTGGGGTTTTGATCTTTTTCAAATGAATAAATCCTAGTATATTAGAAAACTTCTAAGAAAAAAGAATAAAAAACAGAAAACAAAAAAAAAAAGAAATTTTATTTTTCTTTTTTACCAAATATTCAAGTTTATCAAGTTGTTCAATAACTTTGATAAATGGAAATTTTGAACATCTTTCTACTTCTACTAAAACCGAATATGCCTAATTTATCAAGTTGATCAATAACTTTGATAAAAGGAAATTCGAACACTTTTCTTTTGGGCACCGACCCTTACTTCCGGTACAAAAAATAAAAATAAAAAAAAATCTCTTTTCTTTGTTTTGGGCACCGACCCTTACTTCCGGCATAAAAAATAAAAAATACAAAAAAAATCTCTTTTCTTTGTTTTGGGCACCGACCCTTACTTCCGGTATAAAAAATAAAAAATACAAAAAAAAATCTCTTTTCTTTGTTTTGGGCACCGACCCTTACTTCCAGCATAAAAAATAAAATACAAAAAAAATCTCTTTTCTTTGTTTTGGGCACCGACCCTTACTTCCGGCATAAAAAATAAAAAATACAAAAAAAATCTATTTTCTTTGTTTCGGGCACCGACCCTTACTTCCGGCATAAAAAATAAAAAAATACAAAAAATCTCTTTTCTTTCTTTTGGGCACCGACCTTTACCTCCGGCATAGGAATAAAAGAACAGAAAAATGAAAAATGCAAAAATACAAAAAAAAACACTTCATTCTCCACTCACTTGCACAAGCTCTCTTCAATCATAATCACTTTTCAAAATTCCTAGTTACACCATTTTTTTCACTCAAATCACTTTTTTTCAAAACTCACTCTTTCAAAAGTTAAAGTCTAGGATTACACCGTACATGTTGAAGTTTCTAGCTACACCCACTTTTACTTGAAACGCTACTTCACACTTACACGGTCTATATCGACCAACCTTTTCAAAACACACGCACACACACACACATTCATACATGTACAAAACACAGAACTACGTACGGCCTGATTCTCGACTTGAGATACGTATGCAACCCTTCACTTGGGTACGACCATAACCATTTTTTTAATACTTGTACATTCTCACACATTATTTCTTTTATTCATGCCCCATTATCATGAAAATCACTAGAATTGGCAACCGTGCTTTGCATGGATGTTCGAGGGTGCCTAACACCTTCCCTCGACATAATCGAGTCCCCGAACCCATATTTTAAAAGATCTCTGGTTTTTGCATGGCTATCAAGAGTCACATTCTTAAAGGGCCCACTTTTCTCAAAACTTTTTTTTTTAAAAATCAAAGATGAATTACTTTAATTGTCTTTGCAGGGGTCCTAACACTCCAAATGTTAGGTGGCGACTCTGAACATTTCAAATAGGCCCTACCATACTATTTTCACCACTCCCAATAAAATTCGTCGCATTTCACCCACTTTCAAAAGAAGCCAGGCCCACACACCGACAGCCAGGCTGCGCCGAAAGAGCGGGCGCGACAGCTGGCGACTCTGCTGGGGATTTCACACTTAAGAGGACTCAGGCCGTCACTTTAGTGATTCTCATTATAATGGGGCATTTTTCTTTTACTAACAATTTTGTTTTATCTTTTCTTTTGTGAATTCGTATTCTTTGTACAGGTGTTCACGACTCAGACTGAAATAAAGCTGCAAGGCCAATGCCAAAATTTGAAAAGGCCAATGCCTAAATCATTTTGCACACTACACACTAGCATGCAAGCATAACATAACCCTTCCTCAAGAGGAAACCTTGTAAGATTAGATAGGGAGATGAGTATGTGGCATGGCCGTCGCGGTGTCACCGTCGGTACCGCACAGAAAACTCTCCCGCTCGAACCACCGACCTGAGAAAGTGCTTCGGCGCTGGAGGTTTGAAGGTTTGGGTACCAGACCTGATTTAAGTCTGTATTAGGCATCAACCTTTCCACATGCTCTCACTCTCTACACATGCATCAATATTGATACATCACTCTCTTTACATGCTCTCACTCTCTATGTGTGCATCAACATCGATACATTACTCTCTCCACGTGCTCTCTCTCTCTCTCTCTCTGTCAGTCTCACTGACCCTCTCTCTCTCTCTCTCTTTTCTTTCCCACCTGCTCCCCCTCTTTCTGTCTCTCTCACTGACACACTCACTCTCTCTGTCACTCTCATGGACACCCCCCCTCTCTCTCTCCACTCTCTCTTTCTTTTTCTCACCTGCTCCCTCTCTTTCTGTCACTCTCACAGACTCTCTCTCTCTCTCTCTCAACGCCCTCTCCCTTTCTCTCTTTCTATCACTCTCAATTACCTCTCTCTTCCCCTCATTTTAAAAACCCCCCATATCCCCCTCCTTCTCTGTCCTTCTCACACATTCCCCCTCTCTCTTTGACGAACCTCTCTCTATTTTACTCTCCTCCTCTCTTTCTTCTTCTCCTCCTCCTTCCATCTCTCTATAGAAATTCATCCCTCTTCTTGGGAAAACCAGAAAAAAAACTCTAATAAGAGAAAGCTAAGACAAGCCCTGTACATGAGCTTCTCATAGAGATCAAGAAGAGGAACAGAGAATCATAACAAAAAAATGGGTGTGAAGAGAGTTATGGACCCAACATATCATCGTTGTGGTGCATGTATATATAATAGAAGACAGTGCCGAACTGATTGTCCCTTGGCTCCCTACTTTCAGTACGCAGGAAGTAGCAATGATTATGAGGCAATTCACAGTTTTCTTGGATATAGGAACTTTTTACGCCTTATTCAAAATGTATCCAAGGCAGATCACCGACAAGCTATCAGCTCCCTTGTATATGAAGCCACAGCTAGGCTTCAGAATCCCATCTTGGGATGTGTTTCTTATATCTTTCTCCTTGAACAACAAAATCAAGAACTGAAGGAACAGGTTTCACAACTTCAAGCTCAATCAAAAGAAGAATCACCCAAACAATCCAAAGAGCCTGATCTGGATCCTTGGCTCAAGTACGCCATGGAAGATCCGAATTGCAACACGGAAATTCTTCAAAAATACTCCAATCTCGTTTCTCCCATCTCAATTGCTCCAATCTCTTCTGAAATCCCTAGCCCTACCCATACTCCTCCTGTCACTCAAATTCGTACAACATCTTCTCATTCTCGTTGGTCAGATCCAGTCCAGCACGCGCAATCTAGCAACAACCACCAAAATTCTCCAGGTCTGTTAGATCTCTCTACTTCCAACACGAGCTCTCCAATCTCTAGTCCTACCCACGCCCTCTCTGCTACTCCAAATTGCTCCCACTGGTCTGATCTAGTCCAACACTTGCAATCTGGCAAATCTCAAATTCCCTTGAATCAAACAGAAAAATCAGGGGTCCCAAAATATCCAAATCTCTCTCTAAATCTTCAAGTGAGTTCGTCAAAACCACCTACTCCATCCATTGATCCTTACTCTTTCCACACTGTCAATAACTTAGCTCAAAACTCCTTCTTTGATTTAATTGACAAGATGGAGAATCAACATGCCTTCAAAGAAAAGAGAAGAAAATTCACGAGGTGGTATGAGCCTTAGAATTAAGGCTCTCTCTTTTTGTTTTCTTTTTTTTTTTTTTTTTAAAAAAAAAAAATCAGAAATAGTAAAAAAAAAAAAAAAAAAATTCAAAAAAAAATGGAATGAACATCATGGTCCGTATTCGAGGTAGTTCCTGTACGTCGAGTGTGCGTGGGATTGAGCCCACATGTCTTACTATGCGTGTCCCTCCACCAGCTTAATGTAGTTTGGATCATTGGGTATTGTTTTATAGGGCAACTGGGAGGGTAAGCATCCCAGGTCGGTATTGTCCTCAGAAGTAAGTCCTGAAGAACATTAACTCAGGGTTCTGTGGAACGGACTATAGGATCTATATGGTTGCTGAAACGCGCATAGGATGTCGTTAGCATTCGATCTCTGGAAGGAAGCCTCACGTTGGCAGAACTCCGCTCCCACTCAGCAAAATCCAAATGTGCATTTGTATCATTGTAACTTTTTATTTTCTTTTTTTTTTTTCTTTTCTTTTTTTTCTCTTAAAAAAAAAAAAATCCTTATTGGCACTATTTTCGCTTCTTATGCAATGTACCCTCGCATTGGCCTATCAGTTCAAGAATCAGCTGTGGAAGTACTATCTCTTGTTAGTAACAAAAGTGCACTTTCTAAAAAGAGGGTTCTAATCCCCATCACTTTCACGATGCACTTGTGTTTGCTATCATCAATTTGAACTATCTCAAAGGCTGACATGATATGCTTGATCATTCCTAATCCTTCATTCAGGCCTAATTCGATACAATGGCAGCACGTACAAGTCAAAATTGCGAACATTGATATTATCAAGTCCAAGCAATACTGACATATTCGCAACTGTCCAAATCATCTCGTTGCCAAGTCATTGCCAAATCAATAGGCTGTTCTACCCTCTCTAATATATTTTTACTCTCTTCCAAAACGAAACAAAAATCAAAAAGCAAAAAGGAAAAAGCAAAAAGAAAAAGAAAACTGAAAAGAGGAGAGAGAGATTGCATCGGTCACGAGAAAGGAAGAAAAAAAAGGAAAAGAAAAAGTAAAGGAGGAGAGAGAGAGGGATTGTCGGTCACGAAAAGCAAAAAAAAAAAAAAAAAAGTCAAAAGAATAAAGGAGGAGAGAGAGAGATTGTCGGGAAAAGAAAAGAAAAGAAAAAGAAAAAGAGAAGAAGAAAAGACGGGGAGAGAGAGAGAGAACGTGCCGATGAAAGAATATAAACATTCTCTCTCTCCCTCATTCTCATTCACTCATCCCCCTCGAACACAATTCTTCCCTCATCTTTGCATCTCTGTCTCCTCTCCCTTCTTACTCACTCATCTTTCACACTTCTCTCCCCTCACCATACTCACTGTCTTTCACCATTGTACCAGAAGTTTGATCTTGTTTGAGGCGTGGGGGTGCTCTTTTTTTTTAAAAAAAAAAGCAATTTGGAGAACATGGATTTGGGCGAGATAATTCTACTCTGCGAAGCATGCATTCTTCTTTGGATAGCTTGGGCGGCTGTAGCTTACTTCTGGCTCAAGCCGTCTGGCAATGAAGAAGGCCATAAAGATTAGGAAAATGTTCTTGGAACTCGACCCGCCCCTGTGATTCAAATCACTTGTTGGATGAGGTGGCTTTACCAATGAACAATGGGTTGATGAAAGTGTAAGGGTTTTCTTGTTGTTCTCTTTTTGCTCTTATATGTACTAGAAAATATCATCAATAAAAAGAGAATTATGTAAATACATGGGCATCCAATCATATGTGTTGTTCCCATCCATCCAGTACATGCATTGTTTCTAAACCCTTTACCAACAGTCCAATACACCCACAAGCCTTTGGTCACTCTCGCAAAAGGCCAATACTACACCCACTGCCTAAAATTCCACTCCTTACAAGGCATCAAAATGCCACACAGGGACAGTTTCTCCACTACTAATATATGCATTGTTTGCTTTGCATAAGTACATACATTTCTTTTATATATATATTAAAAAAAAGAAACAAGTCAAAAAAAAAAAAAAAAAAAAAAAAAAAAAAAAAAAAACTTTTTTTCATCATCTTGCTTTAAAATCTCGTGATTCATTGGATACGGCTGTCTTGTAACTTGTTGAAGCCAATTTGGACATCGCATTGGACTTTTGGACACAACACACGATAGAACATGCCAAAAAGGCTTCAAGTCCACAATCAATCACTACAGTGTCTTGCACTGCTTATCATCGCAAGTACATGCAAATGCTCCGCTGCTATAGCATATGGACAGTACACTCTCAGGGGTAGAAATAACTCGAGGGATGCCACACATCATCAAACACCAAGTGGGGCGGCATATTGTTCCCCATGACATTGCACGAACTTCAATGTTGCACATATATGATTTCTAAAATCCAACTATATTTGTGTCAAAATGATGAGAGGCAATCATTTCAGCTATCCATACACTATTATTCACTTGCTAGCCCACTTGAGCCATACAATAAAAATCTCTTTCCAAATTCAAACCCCCTGAGGATCACCCCCACACTGGGGCAATGAAAAAAAAACCGAAGCTCAACAAAAAAAAAGAAAAGAAAAAAATACGGAAGCTGGAAAATCCACAGAATATTATCCAACTTGGATACTGGCTTCGAACTAGGGCAATTCCCCCCAAGTTACATTACACTCAGTGATACTCACCCCACACTAGATTGGAGCAGGCAAAAAGAAAAAAAAATATGAGCATAAGGTGATCTCAGGCATCGACCTTTCAAAAAAAACTTTGGGCCTTCATGCGATCCTTTATTTCTTAACCCATGACCCTAGCCTACAATACGACCCACTAAAAGTCCACTCTGATTGACACAAGTCTTGTTGGATTCAGTAAATCATACTTTTGCATCATTTCAAAGACATGGGCCATTACATACTGTCAATTTCAAGATAGTCCGGCGGACATAGTGAAAACCTAAGAAAAAAAGGTGCTATGAATCAAGACTATGGCAAAACTGTCGATGCAGCAAATACGGATAAGGACTGGGCATTCACCGAATACTGGGGCACTGAGCTCACACGGTCAAATACGTTGCCTTCTAGTGTTCCAACAAGCAACAAGACAGACAATATCCACTAAATTATGAACATTCCTTCACAGATAATAAACTCATGCATCAAATACTTTTGTAAATACTCTGTACATTGCGTTAAAAAAAAAAAAATTATTCATACTTTACAGCATAGCAGAAAATGCATATCTTTTGTAATAGGGGCAACTAGTCCTGATACCTCCATCATCCTTGTAAGGAGAACACTCACCACTGGCCCAAATTCCAAAACCCAACTACTGGCCCAACTTCTAAAGCCCAGTCACTGGCCCAACTCCCAAAGCCCAACTACTGGCCCAAATTTCAAAACCCAACCACTGTCCAAACTTCCAAAGCCCAACTACTGGCCCAAATTCCAAAACCTAACTACTGGCCCAAATTCCAAAACCCAACTACTGGCCTAAACTCCAAAGCCCAATTACTGGCCCAACTTCTAAAGCCCAGTCACTGGCCCAACTCCCAAAACCCAACTACTGGCCCAAATTTCAAAACCCAACCATTGGCCAAACTTCCAAAGCCCAACTACTGGCCCAAATTCCAAAACCTAACTACTGGCCCAAATTCCAAAACCCAACTACTGGCCCAAACTCCAAAGCCCAATTACTGGCCCAACTTCTAAAGCCCAGTCACTGGCCCAACTCCCAAAACCCAACTACTGGCCCAAATTTCAAAACCCAACCATTGGCCAAACTTCCAAAGCCCAACCACTGTTCAAACTTCCAAAGCCCAACTACTGGCCCAAATTCCAAAACCCAACTACTGGCCCAACTTCCAAAACCTCACCACTGGCCCAACATACTTCCAAAGCCCAACCCCTGGCCCAATGTACTTCCAAGACCTCTCACTTCATGCAGCCTTTACTCAGGCTCGCCAACTCTACAACAACCCCTCTGCTCAGGTCCATGTCAAATCAACCTCTCCTCTATGGATCATCAAGAGGTACGTCCCGTACTCGGAATCAACTCCAGTCTCAGGTATAAGTCTGTCAAGGGGCATCCTGGTCATACCTTTAAGCTCAGGAGTGAGTCCATCAAGTGGCATCCTATTCACACTATCTATCACCAGAATTAGGAGTGAGTCCGTCAAGTGGCATCCTATTCACACTATCTATCATCGAAATCAGGAGTAAGTCCTTCAAACAGCATCCTATTCCATCACAAGCGTTAGGTATAAGAGCCCTAGCGGCGTCCCGTCCACTATTCACTTCCAGCACCAGGTATTACTCGTATGAGACCCTCCAGCAGCATCCTATTCACTATTCGGCATCAGAACTCATCATCAGAGCCGGGAATGAATCTGTTAAGAGGTATCCCATTTACAATCTCACTACCGGGAATGAGTCCTTCAAGAGGCTTCCCAATAACATCTTCAAGCCCAGGAGTGAGTCCGTCAAGTGGCATCCTGTTCATATCACCTGCCATCAGGTATAAGTCCCTTCAACGACAATCAACTTACATCGGCATCAAGTATCAGGTATTTCTCTTACCCTCCCGTACTCTATAGCAATCACGCGCATCGCATTTTGCTATCCTTACCTTTTCATGGCGATCACGCATACCGCATTTTGCTAATTTCAAAACTCTTTACAGCAATCACGCCTTACTCGGCATTTTGCTCTCTCATATCTTCAACAGTCACGCGCATCGCATTCTGTTGACCTTATCTCCACGGCAATTACCCGCATCGGACTTTGCTATTCTCGTCCCTCATATTCAAGGCAATCACGCGAATTGCATTTTGCAACTCTATAACTTCACAGCAATCACGCGCCGACGCGGCATTTTTGCTCTCTTATTTCACAGCGATCGCCCACGTGGCATTTCGCTATCTCACACATAGTAATCATGCCCGACGTGGCATTTTGCTCTCTTATCTCACACTTTTCATCCCTCTTATTCTATCATAGTACGAACTACGCTCGGTCTGATTCTCCCGACGGGAGATACGTAGGCAGCTTTAAGAGCTCAACCACACCCTCACTTTACTACATTTTCGGTTAGAGTTTGAGATTACGCGGTTATGCACTTCTCGACTACACCATCCCTTTTCTACTCGATTCTCACATGAATCCCCAGTAGAATTGTTCACCTTTCTGGTAATGCTCTCAATCCCCAGCGGAGCTATTTGCCTACTCTGGTGGTACCCACAATCCCTACTTGCCTACGATGGCATTTCACATTCATTTGCCTACATTGGCACCTCTCACACTTGCCTACGATGGCATTTCACATTCATTTGCCTACATTGGCACCTCTCACACTTGCCTACGATGGCATTTCACATTTACTTGCCTACGATGGCATCTCACACTTACTTGCCTACGATGGCATCTCAAATTCACTTGCCTACATTGGCATTTCACATTCACTCGCCTATGGTGGCATCGCATACTCACTTGCCTACTCTGGCACGTCTTTTATTTATTCTCATCACTTAAAAGAAAAGGGACAAAAATGGGTCGTCTAGTTTCTTTGTCACGATTTGCTTCGCAAAACATGACAAAGAGGGGCAGCTGTAGACACCCCATTTTTGCCCAACCCAATCATTTTAAAATAAAGTGCTCATTGACACTAGCATGTCATTTTTTGAATCATTTCAATCTGACCTCAAATGGAAAGGATATTGCAAGTCAAAACTATGGGGTCAAAAGGTCAACAATCTCACATGCACCCAACCACACATGACTATTGCTCCACAACTATTGCTCCACATTTTTTTTGACAAAAAACTTTCGGTGGTTTCCACCAAAAGAAAGAAAAAAAACACCCAACAATGTTGGGATCCCATCTTTTACTCTTCTTTTCTTTTTTCTATCACTCACATTTGTCTCCCACTCTCCTTTCTTTTTCTTTCTTTATTCTTCCCCCTCTTCTCTTCTTGTCAATATATACACCACATTCCCATCAAATACCAAGTGGGGAGAACTCCACTCCCTCACCTCCTTCTCATCTCTCTTCTCAAATTCTATCACCATTGGAGAACCAAGTCCATTTTGCCAAAGTTCACTGCTGTGATGATAATCAAAGTATCACCACGAATTCATTTTTGATTCAAATCAAATGAAACCAATTGGAGAGTGTTCTTAACTCAATGATATTGGTCTATGATTTTTCTCAGAATTTTAAAAAATCATATGACCCATTTTTAAAGCACAAATACACAAGGCATACAATCTGCCAGAAACATCACAGCAGTGACACCATATCACGTTCACTGTTTGGACTACTTCAAGATTTTTTCTTCACTCCATTTTTTTTGTACATTAACTATAGCCTCTTAACTACGTCTGTGATTTTTTGTGATTTGTTTTGGATCCGTTTAGTGTTTGTAAAAAATCGTCCAATTTCAGTCGACAGTGCAGTCCCTATTTCTGAGTAAGGGTGTTTCTAAACTCAATTTCTCCCAATCCCCAAAGGATATTGCAAAATGGTTTTCTACCATGGAAACTATACTCATTTGGGAACTTTCTCTAAAAATTTCAAAAAATTAGAAGCACCGGAACCCCCTCGTTCCATTTTTGGGAGACTTCTCTCAAAGCTGTGAGAAAAACTGCACTTTTTGTAGAACTTTTCTTTTATCTCTTTCATTTGGGGTTTTGATCTTTTTCAAATGAATAAATCCTAGTATATTAGAAAACTTCTAAGAAAAAAGAATAAAAAACAGAAAACAAAAAAAAAAAAGAAATTTTATTTTTCTTTTTTACCAAATATTCAAGTTTATCAAGTTGTTCAATAACTTTGATAAATGGAAATTTTGAACATCTTTCTACTTCTACTAAAACCGAATATGCCTAATTTATCAAGTTGATCAATAACTTTGATAAAAGGAAATTCGAACACTTTTCTTTTGGGCACCGACCCTTACTTCCGGTACAAAAAATAAAAATAAAAAAAAATCTCTTTTCTTTGTTTTGGGCACCGACCCTTACTTCCGGCATAAAAAATAAAAAATACAAAAAAAATCTCTTTTCTTTGTTTTGGGCACCGACCCTTACTTCCGGTATAAAAAATAAAAAATACAAAAAAAAATCTCTTTTCTTTGTTTTGGGCACCGACCCTTACTTCCAGCATAAAAAATAAAATACAAAAAAAATCTCTTTTCTTTGTTTTGGGCACCGACCCTTACTTCCGGCATAAAAAATAAAAAATACAAAAAAAATCTATTTTCTTTGTTTCGGGCACCGACCCTTACTTCCGGCATAAAAAATAAAAAAATACAAAAAATCTCTTTTCTTTCTTTTGGGCACCGACCTTTACCTCCGGCATAGGAATAAAAGAACAGAAAAATGAAAAATGCAAAAATACAAAAAAAACACTTCATTCTCCACTCACTTGCACAAGCTCTCTTCAATCATAATCACTTTTCAAAATTCCTAGTTACACCATTTTTTTCACTCAAATCACTTTTTTTCAAAACTCACTCTTTCAAAGGTTAAAGTCTAGGATTACACCGTACATGTTGAAGTTTCTAGCTACACCCACTTTTACTTGAAACGCTACTTCACACTTACACGGTCTATATCGACCAACCTTTTCAAAACACACGCACACACACACACATTCATACATGTACAAAACACAGAACTACGTACGGCCTGATTCTCGACTTGAGATACGTATGCAACCCTTCACTTGGGTACGGCCATAACCATTTTTTTAATACTTGTACATTCTCACACATTATTTCTTTTATTCATGCCCCATTATCATGAAAATCACTAGAATTGGCAACCGTGCTTTGCATGGATGTTCGAGGGTGCCTAACACCTTCCCTCGACATAATCGAGTCCCCGAACCCATATTTTAAAAGATCTCTGGTTTTTGCATGGCTATCAAGAGTCACATTCTTAAAGGGCCCACTTTTCTCAAAACTTTTTTTTTTTAAAATCAAAGATGAATTACTTTAATTGTCTTTGCAGGGGTCCTAACACTCCAAATGTTAGGTGGCGACTCTGAACATTTCAAATAGGCCCTACCATACTATTTTCACCACTCCCAATAAAATTCGTCGCATTTCACCCACTTTCAAAAGAAGCCAGGCCCACACACCGACAGCCAGGCTGCGCCGAAAGAGCGGGCGCGACAGCATTACACAATTTGAGGAATACTTGATGCGTTGCAACGTAGATGAGGATGAACATATGACTTTGAGTAGGTTCCAGAGAGGCATCAATGATGAACTTCGACGCGAACTTTTCATTCGTGAAGTTACCTCCTTAGACCAGGTGTTCATTTTTGTCCAAAACTATGAATTGGTCTCCAAACCACAATTTCCTCGGCGGACTCCCACTGCCAATTCCCAACCTTGGCACTCTAGGTCCACTTCTGTAGCACATCCACCTAAGCCCAATTTCAACATTCCTCCGGTTCGTCGGGATGACAAAGGGAGGCTGTCAATGAACCTCCCAAGTCGACTCCCAGCACTCAATGCTACAGATGTTTTGAATTTGGTCATATCGCCTCTAAGTGTCCCAATCGGGCCCTTATCATTGAAGAGGGCGGTACAGAAAGTAATGGGGACAAACATTTAATGGATGAAGAATATGTGCCTAACATGGATGACACTTTTGTACAAGAGATTGAACTAGTAGATGACCCCAGCTTTGGGTGTGTTTGAACTTCACCACTTCCATACTCCCCCCAGTTAGACAAATGTTCTTCCTCCCTGGGAGTGGTTAGGTGTGCTTTGACGCAGTCTAAGAAGCCTAATGACTGGCGATGGACCTCCATTTTCCATACTTACCTTAGGTATGATGACAAGGCCTGCAAAGTCATCATTGATAGTGGTAATTGTATCAATGTTGTCTCCGCCAGTACCGTTACCCGACTAGGTTAGAAATCCGAACCGCATCCTCACCCCTACAAAGTTTCCTAGGTTGACACCTCTTCCCTCGCCATCAAAGAAAGGTGTTTAGTTCCTATCCAATTCCTTTCTTACAATGAAGACATTTGGTGCGATGTAATTCCCATGGATGTGGGGCATATCATCCTTGGTCGACCCTGGTTATATGATTTGGATGTCACCATCTATGGTCATTCCAACTCTTGCTCCTTTGAGTATGGTGGCAAAAGGATCAAACTTAACCCTATTCAACCCAAGTCCATAACTCAGAGTAGCAAGGTAGAATCCTCACCACGACCAGGGTTACACATCCTTACACCCAAAGAGTTTGAGCGGGAGACAAAAGCAGAATCTATCATATTTGTCCTAGTTTCTAGAGAGGTCTAACTAGGAGACACGAACGATCCCCCAAATGAGGTCGTACCTATGTTAACCGAGTTCCACGATGTTTTCCCTGCTGACCTCCCAAACCACCTACCACCACTACGGGACATCCAACATTCTATTGACCTTGTCACAGGAGCTTCACTACCAAACCTTCCTCATTACCAAATGAGTCTAACAGAACACTCTGAGCTTCGTAAATAAGTACAAGAGCTCCTTCTAAAGGGATTTGTGCAGGAAATCACTAGTCCTTACGCCGTGCCTGCGCTGCTAACTCCAAAAAAGGATGGTTCCTGGCAGATGTGTGTAGATAGCCGAGCCATAAACAAAATCATAGTGAAATACCATTTTCCAATCCCTCGTCTCGATGATATGTTAGATCACATGGCTGGCGCCAAGATTTTCTCAAAAATTGATTTGAAAGCGGCTACCACCAAATCCAAGTTCGCCCAGGTGATGAATGGAAGACAACATTCAAGACCAAAGATGGTTTATACGAGTGGCTAGTTATGCCATTCGGGTTGTTTAATGCTCCGAGTACGTTCATGAGGGTCATGACCCAAGTCCTATACCCGTTCATGGGTCAATTTCTTGTGGTATATTTTGACAACATCCTCATATACAGTGACTCCAGAGAGACTTATTTGTCTCATCTCAAGCAAGTTTGTCAACCCCTAAGAGAGGCAAACATATATGCCAATTTTAAGAAATGCTCCTTCTTTGTTGATCGCAGTCTTCCTCGGTTATGTGGTCTCGTCTGAAGGCATGTCCGTTGATCCAAGCAAAGTTAAGGCAATTGTAGAATGGCCAAAGCCCAAAATAATTCATGATGTCTGTAGCTTTCACGGGTTAGCAACTTTCTATCGATGTTTCATCAAGGGGTTTAGTACCATCGTCTCCCCCTTCATTGACTGTTTGAAGAAAGGCGACTTTGTATGGACAGTGCATATTGCCCGTGCATTTCAAGAAATTAAGTTGCACATGACCCATGCTCTAGTTATACATCTCCCTGACTTCACAAAACCATTTGAAGTTGAATGTGATGCATCCGGTGTTGGCATAGGAGGAGTTCTTAGTCAAGAACGTCATCCGGTAGCATATTTTAGCGAAAATCTAAATAACGCTAAACGGAAATACTCAACCTATGATATGGAACTCTATGCTGTTGTTCAAGCCTTGCGACATTGGCGTCGTTACCTTCTGCCACAAGAATTTGTCCTTTACTCCAACCACGAGGCTCTTCGCTACCTCAATTCCCAAAAGAAGTTGAATTTTAGGCACGGTCGTTGGGTAGAATTCCTCCAAGATTTTACTTTTGTGCTAAAGCATAAGGACAGGGTTGACAATAAAGTTACCTATGCACTTAGTCGGTGAACTGATTTACTCTCTGTTATGAGCGTCAACATCACTAGCTTTGAACGCCTAAAGGAAGACTACGAGTTATGTCCTGACTTCGGGGCAAGATACGCTACCCTGACCTCCACTACAAGACTTGTCAATCATGATTTCTTCATTCAAGATGGCTACCTTTTACGGTCTAATAAATTTTGTATCCCGCGGACTTCTGTTCGAGATTTCCTAGTATGGAAAATCCATACAGGTGGCTTGTCCGGCCACTTCAGGCGTGATAAAACCATCGAAGAAGTTGAACGACAGTTTTACTAGCCAAGTTTGAAGAGATATGTTGCCAAAATAGTGCGTCAGTGTCAGGTGTGTCAATTGGCCAAACACCGCAACCAAAACACTGGTCTTTATACCCCTTTACCAGTTCCTAATTGTCCTTGGCAGGATGTGAGCATGGACTTCGTACTAGGCCTCCCTCGTACATTTTGCAAACATGATTCCATCTTCATGGTGGTTGACCATTTTTCAAAGATGACCCATTTTATCTCGTGCTTGAAAACCTCGGATGCCTCTCGTGTGGCCAAACTTTACTTCGACGAGATCGCCAAGCTATATGGCTTACCTAAGACCATTGTGTCTGACAGGGATGTCCGTTTCATGAGTTATTTTTGGAAAACCCTGTGGCATATGGTGGGTACAAAGCTTAAATTCTTCGCAGCGTACCATCCCCAAACTGATGGTCAAACTGAAGTTGTCAATAGGAGTTTAGGCAATCTATTGCGTTGTCTATTGGGTGAAAGCAATCGAAATTGGAACTTCATCCTTCCGGCCGCCCATATACTAGCTCTGTCAATTGTTCCACGAGTATGAGCCCGTATGAGGTTGTACATGGGTATAAACCTTGAAAGCCTATAGATCTTATTCCCATGTGTCCCCTTGATCGAGTCTCTGCGACCGTGGAATCCTTTGCTCGCCATGACTTGCATGCCATGATCAGCAAACAAATTCACGCTAGTAACGAACAATACAAAATGTAAGCTAATTCACATAGCCGCTTTATGGAATTTCAGAAAGGTGATTATGTTATGATCCGATTAGACCGGAACGGTTCCCCTCAGGTGCCGTTAGGAAACTGCAATCTTGTAGTGCTCGCCCATTCCAGGTTTTACATCGGATCGGCCCAAATGCGTATGCATTGACTTACCATCCGATTATGGTATTTGCTCCACTTTTAATATAGAGGACTTGGTTGCTTATAGATGACCTAATTTGATCCCAAATGATCCTTTTGCACCTTCTCCTACTTCCCCAGATACTTCCCATGACCCCGTTCCCGTTCTCTTACCTGTCCCACTGGCACAAAAAGAACATATTGATGCTATTTTAGATGAGTAGATTTTGTCCACAAAGGACGACGGAGTTCACCGTTTTCTAGTTCGCTGGCGCAGTCGTCCTGACTCCGATTGTACATGGATTACTTGCGAGGAGTTACAGCAACTTGACCCAGACCTATTGGAGTACTACCAAAGCCGACCGATGACACCCTCGACAAGGTCGAGTTTTTCCAACCCCGGGAGAGTTGGTGCTGACACCATAGCCACATTCCCAAAGTTTTACAACCGTCATCGCAAGAAGGAGGCCCACCCAGTTGCTTTGTGGCTAGATGACTTTTATGTTGGGCCGGGCTAAGACTCCAAGACCCAAGTTCATGGATTTTATGTTTTATAACTTTATTTCCTTCTCTCTTTTTTTTTTTATTATATCTTTTAGGGTTTTGTTTATCTTCTTCTATAAATAAGGTGGCAAACTATGGTTTTAGGACACTTTTTGATGATGAAATAAAACTTTATTATTGCTTTTACTAGTTTTGGTCTTGGTGGACTCCAAGAGATCTTGGTGGATTCCAAGAGTTTGTTATATTTTGCATTGTTCTTCGTGTTCGCCATCACAGTTAGGGGTACCTTTGTGAGCACGAATTGAACAAGTTACATAATTTATAGGTTAATTAGTAACTTCATATAATTATATGGGACCCATGCGAGACATAGAAAAATACCCATTTAGGTTTGGGATTGTTTTAATAAGTTTCGTAATAAGTAAGGGTATAATCGCAAACTATTAAAACTTGTGCGAATGCTATAATAAAAATGGAAAGTGTTATAAGTACGACACCTAAGAGGATGACTCATCTTATTCGTCATCATTTTCGGCCAAGGGTTTTATACACACAGAGATATAGGAAGTTTGTATTGACGAGAATGAGCACGGGGTTTCATCGACGTTCACAACGCCGATCGACGCGCTAAATGACGTCTATTTTCAATTCTGAACCTATATTTGGACTCTTGAAGGTGAGTCTAACCTGTTGGTACTAATTTTAGTGAGTTTTACGACAGTTTTTTTGTGACCCATTTTGGGGTTTAAGCTCATAACTTGTAATTTATGTATAGGATTTGTACCTGGTTTATAGTAGGACTCTAATATTGTGATTAGGAGCGAAACCCAAGAGGTGAGTGATGTTAATTTTGATATTTGGATGATTTCCATGTTGGGTTCAATTGTAATGCCAAATCATGCCTAATTAGCTTAACCTAGCTTATTTAGTTTATTATTGGGCAAAATTCATGTGGTTAAATTAGACCCAATTTGATTGTGATAGCACGGTGTGATGTTTAAATAAGCATGTTGAGTTGCTTGTTTGGGTCAATGGGATTGCAAGTTCTATACCATCATGAGATAATCTTTATGGTGACGACCGCGGCCGCCAGAGGCCTATGGGACTGCACGGGCGGGGGCGTGTGTCATGACTAGTCACGTGGGCTTGGGGAGTGGAGCCGCGGGCTAGCTGGTAATGGTGGGAGTGAACTAGTAATTTCCAGAGACTATAGTTCTTTGTAATATGTTGAATTGAGCATGTTCATTATCCACATTCATGATTAACATTATTCACTAAGCATATAGCTTATATTGTAGTGGTTATTTTCGTTGGATCATTAACTTATGTAATAACCAGCTATTATAATTTAGCTCTTGTTTTATAGGAGTTGTTGTTATCACTGGTGTTGAATAGGTTGGTTGTATCTAGTACTGGTGTCGTTGGTTTGGGACGGTTGAACTTGGGATTTATTTGTTGGGTTGGTTGTAAATGGTTATGTTTAGTACTTTTCTTAAAGTGTTTTTAAACTCTTGCTTGTACTTGGAAGCTCATGTTTGTGACTTTGGTTTGAATCTAAATGGTTTAAAGCATTAGTGTTGATTTCAACTTGTGATTTGTAATATTATATGAGAATTTACTACTTGCTAAAAACAAGGTTTTTGACTGATTGCAAAGACAGGGTTTTGTCCTTTGTTGGTTGAGCTTCTTTGGTTTAAGCTTATTTTAAACTTATTTTGAAACTTTAATCACTTGTGTAAGGCCTTGGTGGCGTGCCACGTGTCCTAGAATAGTTTGGGCAATTCCGGGGCATGACATTTAGTGGTATCAGAGTAGTAGGCTTAGAACATTGGGTACGAGAGACAATGATTGAGAGTACGTGTAGATGTTGAGCATGTAGATGCATTTCATGAATGCATATGAGAAATTGATGCTATGTTGTATTATAATATGTTGGCATAGCATGCAAGATATTTATTTGAATTAACTGACAGGTAAGAAAATGGATCCGAATCAGGAACATTCACCTCATTCGAGATTGGACGATATAGAAAGTGTAGTAAGCAACTTTGTAAGGGCAGTAAGTGATCGGGTACCTGCAAACCCATAAACACGGGCCGAACGGGGAGTCGTTGAGCAATTTATAAAAGGAAGCCAAGTCAATTCGAGGAAGGCCCAGATCGATCACAAGTAGATCATTGGGTAATGGATATGAACCGTATCTTTCGGGCAGTAGAGTGTACAGATAGGGAAAAGATAATGTATGCTATCGACACTTTGAAGGGTGAAGCCCAGAACTAGTGGACAAATGTGATTGAACAAGGGGCGCCGGAGACATGGGACAGATTTGAAAAGGTCTTCTATAAGCGGTACTTTCCAGCATCCGTCAAGACACAAATGGGGCAAGAGTTTGCAAACTTGTAACAAGGGGATATGACAGTAAATAAGTATGTAGCGAAATACAATAGTTTACTTCGATTAGCACACCGAACAGTACCAAGAGAAGTGAATAGGGCACAGAAATTTGGAGAAGGACTACGGGATAATATTAGAAGTCGAGTGGATACACATCAACTCCGAAAGGTAGCTGATGTACAAGATTGCTTTGATAGTAGAAAAGGATATTGATAAGTACAAACAGAGCCAATAGAGTAAGCGGTCGATTGACGGAAAAGCTAAAGGACAAGGTTTCTTTAAGAAACCGTTTTCGCGAGGTTCCAGTTCTAGCTCAGGAGTTCAAAGGGGAAGTTTCTTTTCTGGAGAGAGTCGCCCGTTATGTCCAACTTGTAATCGTCAACATGGGGGAGTGTGCCACTTGACCTTATTATGCAACATCTATAGGCAGAAGGTGCATTTAGCAATGAATTGCCCGCAAGCACGGACTCAGAGTACAGGAAGTATCAATCCAGACATGAGAGGAAAATGTTTCGAATGTGGACAGCCTGGACATCAAGCAAAAGATTGTCCAACAAGACAACAATGAGGGATGAGCTCCACGACTTCAACTGGAGCAAAACTAGGAATAAGTGTGGACAAAGGGAAAGGGCCTGAACAAAGACAAGGAAGGTATTTTCGACTAACGCCTGGGGATGCTGTAGTCGTAGATTCCGTGGTATCAAGTACATTACTCATTTGCTCACACCCAGTGCATGTTTTAATAGATTCAGGGTCAACACATT
Organism: Hydrangea macrophylla; assembly: GCA_033977485.1. Lineage (NCBI taxonomy): Eukaryota > Viridiplantae > Streptophyta > Magnoliopsida > Cornales > Hydrangeaceae > Hydrangea > Hydrangea macrophylla. The sequence goes on from CM066989.1 coordinate 1,573,247, forward strand.
CTTTTGTTGCACATGAATTGATTAGACACTTAGACAATATGTCAGAACCTCTAGGGTATGATTTGTCAATATCGTTACCCTTAAGTAAACCTATGGTGATTTCATCACTATTTAAAGCATGTGAAATCAAGATAAATGATAGGGTTTTGATAGTGAACTTAATCCCATTGGCCGTTAATTATTTTGACGTAATATTGGGTATGGATTGGTTATCCATGAACCAAGCAACTGTCAATTGTGAACAAAAACGAGTTACTTTTCGACCAATGGGACAAGGGAAGTTTAGTTTTCAGGGAACTGGTGTTGTAGCACCACCATATTTGGTTTCAGCAATACGGGCAGGCAAGTTGTTGAAACAAGGTTGTCGGGGGTTCTTATCTTCAATAATTGACACACAGGTCACAGGGACTAAAGTAGAAGATATTTCAGTTGTACGAGAGTTTCTAGATGTATTTCTTGAAGATCTACCTGATGTATTGGTTGAGCGAAAAATCGAATTTACCATTGAGGTAGCCTTGGGGTCTCAGCCGGTATCAAAAACACCGTACAGAATGGCCCCGGTGGAGTTGAAAGAACTGAAAGTTCAGTTGCAAGATCTTCTAGATAAGGGATTCATTCAACCTAGTGTACCATAATGGGGTGCACCAGTTTTGTTTGTTAAAAAGAATTACGGGACGATGAGAATGTGTAAAAGTTTTCGGGAACTCAACAAGCTAACTATTAAGAAAAAATATCTGTTGCCTAAAATTGATGACTTGTTTGAGCAACTTCAAGGAGCTCAGGTCTTTTCTAAGATTGATCTGCAATCGGGTTACCATCAATTAAAGGTCCAATAGGAAAACATGAAGAAAACAACATTTAGGACCCATTATGGTCATTATGAATTTCTTGTCATGCCTTTTGGAGTTACGAATGCACCGGCATCATTTATGGATTTGATGAATCAAGTATCCAAAGACTATCTAGATGAGTTTGTAATTGTATTCATAAATGGTATTCTAATATATTCCAAGAGTGTGGAAGATCACGAGAGACATTTACGGTTGGTCCTACAACGACTCCGTGAAAAGAAGTTGTTCGAAAAATTGAAGATGTGTGAATTCTAGTTAATTGAGATAGCATTTCTAGGGCACGTGATATCAAAAGAGAGGGTATCAGTAATCCCACAAAAGATTGAAGTTGTGGCCAATTGGAAACCACTAACAAGTGTGCCAGAAGTACGAATCTTCTTGGGACTAGCTGGATATTACCGAAGGTTCGTGGAAATTTTTTCAAGAATTGCGATGCCAATGACACAACTTATACGAAAAGATGTTCCTTTTGTTTGGAGTCCGGAATGTGAAGAAAGTTTTTATTGAATTGACTATATTGACTATTCCTTCGGGTACTGAGGGGTGATTAGAGCTAAATATTGCATATTCATAGCACATTTTTATGGTTATTCATGCATATTTTAGTCCCCAAAATCCCTAATTTTACATGTGTTTTGAGATTAATATGATTTTACAGTGTTAGTATTAAAATACGTGTATTTATGTGTTTTTACAAGTTATATTTTGCTTGGACAAAATGGAGTTGAAATTATGCAAGAAAACTAAGAAATTAGTAGACGAATAACAACAGCAACTGAAAAAATGGTGTTTTTGATATTGAAGAACTTAGAATTTTGAATTTGGTCTAGCGATACAAGTTGTAGTTCGACGAATTACGGACACGTGACCGCAAACTGTGCATCAATCCGAGGTCCGAGCAAAGAGATATGTCAATTCTCCCATCGGTGCGCGAAACTGTCAAAAGTAGCAAAAAGCCCATCGCGAAAACAAAAAGTCTGGCCCATCTACTACTTATATATACATGTTTTATGAATGAAAATCAGCAACTTTTCATTATGTTTTAGGGTTAGGTTAGTTTAGGAGTAGGAGTAGGGTAGATTAGATTAGTTTTTCATCTCCTCTCTCTCTCATCTCCATAACTAGGGTTTATGATTGTACTCAAAGACGACAACTTTCATTCACGATTTCAATTCCAAGTTTCGATTAAATTCAGGTTTTATCATTCTTTCTCATTATTTACATGTTTACTTTTTAAAAATTATGTTTGCTATGTCTTATTGCTTCTATTCCATGCTAGAGTAGGTTTTTAGTTGGGAATTGTGATGAAATCATAGATTTACCTAATTGTTATGGTATGATCTTCTTTTACACATATTTTATGCTCTAAGTTACTATAATACCTGCTCCCGCGGTTTATATTTAATATTGCTTTAGCATGCATAATCATGAGTTGATATTAATTAATGTGTTATGTGACACTTATTGGAGGTAGGATTAACCCACTAAGTTTATTATGGGTGTCCAATTGGGAACTCAATTATGATCAATATGGCAATCCCAAGTTGGGATATGTGTTGGTGGGTCCCAGTTGGGATGAGACATTATATGTAAAATACCCTATGTGAATAAATGTTTATTAACGCTTAAATGATTTATTATTTTATTGTTGATAATATCATGTTATTAGGTAGTGACCACTTTTGGGGTCAATTAGGGGTACCTTTGTGAGCACGAATTGAACACATTACATAATTAGTAGCCTAATTAGCAACTTTATATAATTATATGGGACCCATGCGAGACATAGACAAATACTCATTTAGGTTTAGGATAGTTTTAATACAGTTTCGTAATTAGCAGGGGCGTAATTGCAAAACTGGCAAACTATTGGGGGTTTCATAATAAAAATGAAAACCATATAATCAAGACACATAGGAGATGAGTCATCATCTCCATCCTCTTCATCATCCAAATTACAGAGATGAGATGAGAGAATTGCGACGGTAAGACTACGACATTCTCGACGCTGATTGACGCACTTAACGACATCGGTTTTTAAAAAAGACTACATATTCGGACTCCTGGAGGTGAGTTTAACGCGTTGGTACTAATTTTATTGAGTTTTGTGACAGTTTTTTCACAACCCATTTTAGGGTTTTAGCTCATAACTTGTAATTTATGTATCGGATTTGTACATGATTAGTAGTAGGACTTTAATATTGTGATTAGGAGCAAAACCCAAGAGCTGAGTGATGTTAATTTTGATATTTGGATGATTTCCATGTTGGGTTCAATTGTGATGCCAAAGCATGTCTAATTTGCTTAATTTAACTTATTTAATTTATTATTGGGCAAAATTCATGTAGCTAAATTAGATCCAATTTATTTGTGAAAGCACGGTGTAATGATTAAATGAGCATGTTGAGTTGCCTATTTGGGTCAATGGAAATTGCTAGTTCTATACCACCATGAGGTAATCTTTATGGTGATGACCACGGCCGTCAGAGGCCTATGAGATTGCACGTGTGAGGGCGTGTGTCATGACTAGTCACGTGGGCTTGGGGAGTGGAGCCGCAAGCTAGCCGATAGTGGTGGGAGTGAACTAGTAATTGGCAGAGACTATAGCTCTTTGTAATATGTTAAATTGAGCATGTTTATTATCCATGTTCATGATTGGCATTGCTCACAAGCATATAGCTTATATATTGTAGTGGTTATTGAATAACCATCGTAGGTGATCGCGGCGAGGAATCAGAGAAGTGAGCTAGGAAGTGACTTGCTAGCTTATGCGTTTGGGATGTTGTTGTAATTTTGTTAATAGTTACCTGATTTTTAGTGTTAAACTTGTAATATGTTTGTAATTAGTTTCAAATCCCGATGGTAGTGTATGTTGTAACATAGTTGGTGTAAAACTTGTATAATAGGAGTTGGTAGCCTTGATTCTTGTAATATATGGTTTTGGTGGTTAAATGTTTATGTATAGAGCTTGGGTTAGTTTGGGACGTTAATCTTGGAGTTTCTCTTTGGGCTTGATTGGTTAATGGTTATATTTAGTACTTTTATTAGAGTATTTAAAAACTCTTGCTTGAACTTGGAAGCTCATGTTTGTGACTTTGGTTTTATTTTAAATGGTTTAAAGCATTAGCGTTGATTTCAACTTGTGATTTGGTATTATTATTGGAGAATTTACTATTTGCTAAAACATGATTTTTGGCTGATTACAAAGACAGGGTTTTGTCCTTTGTTGGTTGAACTTCTTTGGTTTAAGCTTATTTTGAACTTATTTTGGAACTTTAATCACTTGTGTAAGGCCTTGGTGGCATGCCACGTGTCCTAGAATCGTTTGGACGGTTCCGGAGCGTGACAGTTACTGTTTGAATTTTGATTTATTTCTATACATGCTTCCCATTTATGCTTGGTATGTCTTAAGAAATTTTTCATAAATTATGCATAGCTCAGTTTATGGTTTCGATGTTTTTAAACACTGTCACACTTTTGTTTGACAAATACTTGTTATGATCGGACACTTAATTTCATCGCACTCATGACTAGAACTAGTTAGATTTAGTTCTTTCGCATGAAGTCTGTGGATATTTTAATTGGGTATGATAATTGGTAGAACTTGGGTAGATTCCCATATTCCCAACACTTTAGTAATTTAATAAGTTATTTTCATTCAATTATTTCTAGATTAATTTAGTTAAATTATTAGTTAATTAATCTGTATTAGTTAATAAATAATTTTTCCACCTTAATAATCTTTTTCTTTATTTAGGAAGTAATTTAAAAAATTCTGCGATCTATCATTTCCTGTGGGATCGACCTGGACTTCTAGTACTATATTACTTGCACGATCACCTACACTTGGGTGTTGCACACAAAAGCGCACAACTTTTTAGTCGTGTCAAGTTTTTGGCGCCGTTGCCAGGGAAGGCAACTAGGTTAAATTTTGCTAAGTTATTTCCAATTTTTTTTACTTTTCTATAAAATAAATAATAATAATAATAATACAATTAATAAAATTAAAATAATTAAATTAAATAAAATAAAGCTGTGGACTTTTTCTCTCACAAAAAAAAATTAAGAGTAATAATAAATATATCTAAATAAAAATTCTATTGTTTAAAAATTTTGGGTAAACATGTCTTATCCATATTACCCTCCATATAACACAAACACCAAGAATAGGTACACACTTGAAAATCAAAATGCTTATCCCCCAAGTTGGAAAAGCAGCCACATATGACGTACATTATCAACCCAAGTGCTACCAACCACCACAATGGGAAAACAATAGTGGTAGTCCCCCGTATTATCAAACGTATTAAGAATATCCATATGGAGAGTTCCATCAATCGCAATAGGGATATAACCAAAATAATAATGTAGGATATAGTAGTAGTTCCCATGATTACCAAACGCACCACGACTTTCCCTTTAGCGAATCTTGTCCACGAACACAATAGGATGAGAATTACTACCAACCACAATGGGGCGAAACTTCATATAGTTATGATGAGGAGAATAACCAAGTTGAGGATAATGGTATGTTAAAATTGCTACTTAGTGAAATGAAAAAGCTAGATAGTGCAATTAATAAATTAGAAACTAGATATCAACAAGCATTTGATAGCAAGCCTATAGAAGACTATGCCAGTCCTTCAACACTACAACCCAAATTTCAAGACACTAACAATGGAATGGAATTGGAGGACAATTACCGAATGAGATTAACAACTCACTCGAGAAAGTGATAACCCAACAAGAACTCCAAAACCAAACCATTGAGCATGAAATAATTATAGAACCATCTTCTCCTCAATATGCACCCCCAAACATCAACTCCTTCACTGCCTGGATAAAGTTGCACAATCTCTTTATCCAAAGCACCTCAATAGATGACATATATAGTGAGGAGAGTTACAAGGATGAGAATGACGATTTAAAAGATAATGAGAGTTTAGGTGATTACGCGCAATTAGGAAATGAGGAGTCCCCTGTTGACTCTACCCTTACCTTTAATAGTGACCTTAGGGAGGACATAATTGAAAAAGCTTAAATCTAGTTTAGAATCATATGTTATTCATGAACAACCTCTTTCGATCGAAGAGATGGGGTCACCAAGTTGCCCATCACATATCCTTACTATCAATCAAAACTCTCATCCCGAGCTTGAAAATCATGTATACCTCACTATTGAACAAATAGAATGTATTGTGGAAGAGGATGGTAAGGATTCTAGCACATGCACTGCAAAAAATTTTAACTTTCAAAATTCTTTGAGAGAAGACTTAGAAAATATTGTGCCCACATTAGGTGATCTTAAACTCCAACAAGAAGCTAGTAATCGTCTAGACTGCTTGACCTTCTTAAGTAATAATGACATTGAGGCCCAAATAGGTAAGTTTATCCAAGTACAATCCAAAACTATTTACATAGAACAGAATTCCAATTCATATGATCATATCTCCATAGATTCTGTTGTAGGACAAGAGGGGGGTAAATAAGCTAAATTAGAACATCACTTAGACCCTGCCCCTTTTATTGAGCCATGGCCTCCTCCTGTTTTTAGTATTAAAATAGAGGCTATTATAGGATATGCCAACACCAAAGATCATTTTTTGAGCACAATTCCTAAAACGTGTGGTATACCTCTTGCAACTGTCCCCAACAAATTTGGAGGCCATAGCTTTTGCACCATCTCCTTTGACCTTGAGCCTAACATTAGTTGGGCGGAGTTGCATTTTTATGAGGATCACAATGTTCTTCTCACTGTTTAATTATTTTATTGGGAAGATTCTCAAAAATTTCGGTTATTACTCTATGATAAATAGCTTGATTAACCGAATTTATTTACTGAGTAGTTGTATTTCTCTGTTTTTCCTTGTTGCTACTAATAATTTTGCAGGTAAAGATAAAAAAACAAAAACAAAAACAAAAACAAACAAACAAACAAACAAAATTTAGATATTAATGCCTCGAGAGGTAACATCCTTCCTTGTCTCGCTTTACTTTACATGTCCATGTGCTTAGTTTAGAACATTGATGACAATGTTTAGTTTTAGTTAGGGGGGAGTGAGTCATTGCATGCCTCATATTTTTTTTGTTGTGCTTTAATATCAATATACCTGTTTATCAACATGTAACTCAGTAAGTTAAAATTGTCAAAAATTTTAAAATTTTTATTTTATTATTTTTTTTAAAGATAATAAAATGATTCTTGCATTTCTCTGTTAGTTAATGTGGTTAGTTATGATGTTTTAGTATGTTATTAGTATGTATAACACCTGCATGTGCATTATTGCATTTCATTACATTGTCATGCATGATAATGTGATGTGGCGTGTCTTATGACACATGTTTGAGTGAGTTTTGACTCACGAGTTGATTGGGTGTCTGTGTTAGAGAACCCTCTGAGACAGTGTGAAGTGAATGTTTTATTTTTGTGACGTCTCTCCGAGTATGAGACGGTCACTGTGGAATGCCTTAAATGTTTATCTGAAAATAAATGTTTACCTGTGTATTTCAATATCTGTATTATTTTCTGGTTTAGAATTTATTTCTGTTGTTAGTTTTAATATCTTAGTGAGGACGAATTAACACGCTATTAATTTGATAGGCTAATTAGCAACTTCAAAAAAGTCATATAAGAATTTGCGTTTTAGCAACCAAACGTAACTTAGTCAGAAACTTTTATAATTTTGAGGTTTTACTCACGAAGTTATGAATTAGCTGTGTAGAAAGTTTCAGAGACTAAATAGGGGTTTTGAAAACTCGTGGGGAGGTAAACGTAATTTCTGAGAGTTTTGCCTATATACAGATAGAGATGAGTTGAGATATTTTCACAAAGCTTCTAACCTAAGTTTCAAGAGGCCAAAAAGGAGATTTGATTGCAAAGAGCTTCTCGACGCCAAACGATGACCTTCTGTCCGTTTGTTTTCTCCTAAATTTCATATTCAAACTCCTTGAGGTAAGAGCTTCATTTTGATATATGTTATGACTCGTTTGGCTAAGTTTTCCGAAAAGTAATTTTCTAGAATTTTTCATAACAGTTGATAATTGAATTTCTGATCAATAGGAATTGTACTAGATGGACTTCTGCACGTTCTTTGTGCACGGGTTTTCTTTGGATTGAATTATAGGAGCGTTAATCGGAGGTGAGTGATTCAACTTTGTATTATGGAATGATTGCTTGGCGTATATTCATGTTATGTTTGAATAGCATGTGTTAATTCATAGAGATATATTGTGTAGTTCATATTGGGCGATTATATTGATAAGTAGGCCCAATAGCATGGTGAAATGTTTTAATTACTGAGAGCATGGTGATATGTATTTGAGTATGTTGAGTTGCTTATTTGGGTCAGAAGGAGCATGTGGTCACTAAGCCATTTTGTGGAGCCGATATAGGCATTAAGATCGCACGATTGAAGAGAAGAATTGTGGGTCTTACCCTTTCACGTGGACTTATTGGCGAGGAGTTGCGGATTGGGAGTATGGAATGTGCACGTGAGTCTCCCGCGACTAGTATGAAATATAGAGATGCGAATGCGAGCATGTTTGTCATTCATATGCATGTGTTGTTTTATTCACTAAGCGTTAGCTTAAACAAATCGAAATATGTGTGGTTATTCAAATAACCATTGTAGGTATTAATGCTGGCGAGGAATCGCAGAAGTGAGCATGTGAGTTTGGGAGTTCACTTAGAAGGCAACCTGAATGTTAATCTCGTAGTTTTGGGACAGTAGGAATGTTGTAATAAGGATTTGGTGGTTTTAACTTATATTAACTTGGAATCGTGGAATGAGCTCATAATGTTGTAATAGATTGTAATCTCTTGTAATTATGTTTTGGTAATGTTTTAATCTAGTTGGGATCACCTTAAATCAAGTTTTGAGTGCGTGTTTAATCCCCGAACGTTTTCAGAAAGCTTTTAAACTTGGAAATTCTGTAGAATGAGTGATGCTGCCATAAACCAGTCGACTGGTTGAGAAAACAGTCGACTGGAGCCTTTTTTCAGCATTTCACTGCATCTTTTCATACAAGATCAATCGATTGGGTCCCCGACACAGTCGACTGGATCGTGATTTCAATTCAGATATTTTATCCAGGCTGGACTTCAGTCGACTGGACTGTACTAGTCGACTGAATATTTGAAGTCCCAGACTAACTGGACCTAGAAAACAGTCGAATGGATTATGTTTTAAAACCCAAGTTTCTGCTGGACCAGAATCAGTCGACTGGACATGAGAATCAGTCGACTGGACTGCTAGTTTTCAAATGTTTTATTTTCTTTCCGCTGCATGTGTTCTTAAAACTAAAATCTTTTGAGAACGTTAATGATTTGGTTAGCCTCGGTGGCGTGCCACGGGCTCCGGTTCTACTATTGTGGGACCGGGTTGTGACAGTATGTGATACACACAATGGCAGTTCGTTTACTATCTTAGTTATAGTATATTTTATGCCTGTTAATCTTCAAACAACTTTGAGCACGTTGTGAGAACCTTGTACTTAGCTAAAATGGATTAGTAAGCATAGCTTAGGTGTCTTGAGAGACTGTAGTAGAGACTAATAACCCAAGTGAGCTTTTGAGTCATTCTTGTTTTCTTGAGGGTTTTATAAAATTACTCTTACTTTTGAAAAGCGTTATAATTCATTGAAAGTCTCATTTTTCTTCTTCAATTTGACTGATCACTAATAGAGAACATTCAGGATTTACCAAATTTAGAGCTCTTGAATTTACTAAAATGAATAATCCTATGAACTTAGAAGATGATTTAGGTCATCTTTTGACCATACACGCAAAATACAGCCTTGGCCTACCTCTATGTTGTTCCTTTATTTTACCCTTTGAGCGTTACCATAATTGTCTTGTCGTTACAATCCTAAAATCTATGTCTAACACCAAAATACAAGTTTGAACTTCTTTTCTCTACTTAGGAGTGATTGGGATGTGTTGTCTTGACAAGAAAGTATTAGTGCGGATAAGGAAAAGTTGGCTAAGAAGAAAAAAGAAAGAAAAAAGAAAGAAAAAAATAATGCCAATGATTGTTACAAAAGAAAAATAATAATAAAAAGAAGAGTGTGAAAAAAAATTAATTAAAGAAAAGAAAAGAAGAGACAGATTGGAGATATGAGGCAGTTTGAAAAGTTATACTAGTAGATATTCCAATCACATCCTTTAACCCAGTTGAATATCACGAGCCTCTTTCTTCTCAATCGAATATCTCTTTTTCAAAGTCCTGATGATTTTAAGTAAATTGGACTTGAAGTTAAGGTAATGAGGGAATTCTCCACGGTATCTCGCTCTCCTAGTGAAAAGTATCCTTTCATGAGACTTTGTGTACTAAAATTTCCGTTTTTTCTATTTAGATATGAGAAGTACTAGATTTCATTTCATTTACTCTCAATAGCTTCCATATCATGAGTGATAATTATTACACATAATTCGGAGTGATTTCATCTTGAGAGTGTATTCCCAGTGAGAGTTAAGTCAAAATGAACGTCTTGATGGTGTCTTAGGTTATGCGAGCTTTGAAATTAATGTTTAGTATTTTGGTTGTCCATTCACACACACAGTTGAAGATTAATGGGTATGGAACATTCTAATAACTTTGACAGTAGATTGAATGTAATGTGTGTGTTTTATGACTATGGCATACTAGAGAGTCTCGTGAGATTGTTGAGCTCAACCACATTGCTAAATGAGAGAGGAAAAATTTCTTGAAACATTTAAACGAGAACCATTACCATAAACATGAATTATGTCCTTCCCAACACATTCTAGAATCTAGAACGGTTTGATAAATCACGGCGATAACTTGCTTCTCTTTTGACCAAATCTGATGATTCCTCGAACAGGTGAAACCTTGAGTAGCACGTGGTTTCCAACTGCGAACTCCAAGTCTTTGCGTCGCTTATCAGCATAACTTTTTGTGTCGGGTCTGAGCTGTCTTCATCTTCTCACTTACAATTTAAATCTTCTCGGTTATTTCTTGTGTCATCTCTGGCCCAAGAAGTTGAGTATCTCCGACTTCGACCCAACATAGCGGTGATCGGCAAGGTCTTCCGTAAAAAGCTTCAAATGACACCATCCCTATACTCGTATGGTAGCTATTGTTGTAGGCGAATTCGATCAACGATAGGTGTGACTCCCAAAAATTCTCAAAATCTATGACACAAGCATGTAGCATGTCCTCCATCACTTGCTTGACTCGTTCAGTCTGTCCATCAATCTGTGGATGAAAATCTGAACTCAAGTTCAGTGTTGTGCCCATTGCTGTTTGGAGACTCTTCCAAAACTCTGCAGTAAAGTGCAAATCTCGATCTGACACGATAAAACAGGTACTCCGTGTAATCCTATAACGTGTTGTAGATACATTTGGCTTAAACGTTCCACTGGATACGTCATGCTGTAGGCGATAAAATGTGCCATCTTCGTAAGTTGATCCACGATTACCCAAATAGCGTCGTGGTTCTGCTATGACTTCGGCAATCCTACTACGAAATCCATGGTGATGTGTTCCCATTTTCATTGGGAAATCGGTAACGGTTGTAGTAATCCAGGTGGTTTATGATGTTCTACCTTTACTTGTTTACAAGTAAGACACTGAGATACATACTTAGCTACTTTTCGCTTCATTCCTTTCCACCAGAAATTCCTCTTTAAATCCTTGTACATCATTGTAACTCCAGGATGAATAGTCATTCGTGACTTATGAGCTTCATTGAATATTTCTTTTTGGAGATTTTCTTCGTTAGGTACATAGATTCTACCTTTACATCGTAAGGCTCCATTGGTACCAATACTCTAAACTTCTGGTTCCTTAGCTGACATCTTGGCAAACCATAGCTTCAAATCCTCAGTTGTCTGCTGAGCCTCTAGGATACGACCGATCAGAGTCGGTTGTATCACAAGGCATCCAAAATGTTGTCCTTCCATTGGTTCCACTGGCTGAAGATCAAATTCAGCTAAAACTTCCAACGCTTTCCATTCTCGGATTAGTAACGTAGCGACTTCTAATCAAGGTCTACGACTTAAAGCATCTGCTACGACATTTGCTTTACCTAGATGGTATTATAACAAAAAGTTATAGTCCTTGAGTAATTCATCCATCTTCGTTGTCATATATTCAACTCCTTCTGAGAGAACAAATACTTCAAACTCTTATGATCAGAAAACAGATCAAACTTCTCTCCATAGAGATAGTGTCTCCATATCTTCAATGCAAACACTATTGTTGCCAATTCCAGATCATGCGTAGGATAGTTCTTTTCATGTACCTTCAACTGTCTTGATCCATATGCAATAATATTCCCGTCTTGTATAAGTACACACCCAAGTCCTTGGTGCGATGCATCACTGTAGATTATATACCTTTCTCCACTCCTAGGTATCGCGAGTACTGGTGTAGAAGTCAATCTTCCATTTAATTCCTAAAATGCACCTTCATGTTTGTCTGTCCATTCGTACTTTATCTCCTTTCTCGTCAAATTCGTCAATGGTCCTGCAATCTTGGAAAATCCTTCGACAAATCTTCGATAATATCTTGCTAGACCTAGGAAGCTCCTAACTTCTATAGCATTGGTTGGTCTGTTCCAGCTTAAGAGTGCATTGATCTTAGATGAGTCTATAGAGATACCGTCTTGAGATATAACATGTCCCAAGACTTTGACCTTCTGTAGCCAAAATTTGCACTTGCTGAACTTTGCATACAACTTACTATTTCTAAGTGTCTGCAAAGCAATATGTAAGTGTTTCTTATGATCATCCTCTGTCTTTGAGTAGATCAATATGTCGTCGATGAATACTATAATGAATTGATCCAGATATGGTCTGAATACTCTATTCATTAAGTCCATGAATACTGCTGGTGCATTCGTCAATCCAAAAGGCATAACTAAAAACTCATAATGCCCATATCTCGTTCTGAACGCAGTCTTCGTCACATCTTCTGGTCGAACCAATAGTTGATGATATGCCGAACGTAGATTGATCTTAGAAAAGATAATTGATCCTTGTAACTGATCGAATAGATCATCTATCCGAGGTAGTGGATACCTATTCTTGATCGTAACTGTGTTTAACTCCCTGTAGTCTATGCAGAGTCGAAGTGTTCCATCCTTCTTCCTCATAAACATAATTGGTGCTCCCCAAGGCAAAATACTCGGCGAACAAAACCTAAATCTTCAAGTTCCTAAACTTACTTCTTCAATTCTAATATCTCAGTTGGCTCCATCCGATACAGAGTCTTAGAAATTGGTAATGTCCCAGGTACCAATTCCACACAAAAGTCAAATTTTCTTTTTGGTAGAAGTCCTTTGATATCCTGGAATACATCCTAAAAGTCTTGTATAGTAGGAATTTGATCCATCGTGGGTTCCGTACTCATACTCGTACCTCCAATCGCAGCTACACAACTTGTGAGAAACATGTCGCTTGTTGGTTGACATTGAAATCAGACCGTCGGTCATCCAGGTATTGGAAATACAATCGTCCTGGTAGGACAATCTTAGTTGTCATCATACTTAGTCAACTAATCCTCCCTAGGATAATGTCGAACTCTGACATTGACAGAACTACTATGCCTGCTGGAAGATTCTGATCTTCTAGAGTCAAATGAAACCTTTATCAAGTAACTCTTGTAGTTGAACTTTCAGTTCCTTCAGTCTCCCACCAATCTGCGGCGGCATAGTTGAGCTGAAACGTAGCAAAACGACATTTCTCTTGTTCATTGCACTCTTATGCTTTCCATCTCTCTTATCCACTGCTCAGCTTTCCATGGTTATGTTAATCCCTCGAACTTCTCGAGACGTAAACCACGAAAATTTACTAGTAGTTTGTCTCCAGTTTATCTTTGCTAAAACGGTACAACTGGGGGTTGAACAGGTCGTTGATTGGTAGCATGGTTGTAGGTATCGCCTACATGTTCCATCCTCTGTATAAAGGCTTCAAAAACTCCGGATGGGTCCATTCCTTCTGGAATAGGTGCTCCAATACGTGCTTGATGGTTTCTCAAGGGTTTTACCATAGTGTGCTAGGAATGTGCACCTACAAAAACCTATCGATGAGCTAAAAGTCTTCTCGCAGAAATGAAAACAAGATAGAGCGATAAACAGCAAGAACTAACAGTTCTACTAATCAGCACATAACACTCCAACATGCCATCAATATCAAAATACCGCTCGTATATATATCAAAAAGATGTACCGCATTGTACACATTAGTCAAACTGTGTACCACATGGGACATAAGCAAAAACAGTGCTATGGGCAACTATACTAGTAGCATCTAGCTATACAATAAAAGCTATGGTCAATAGCTATCTCTCAAGCTCCCAAAAATTATGTGGACAATATGTCCAGATACAAAACTTAACAAAAACTAAACCCTGCAGATCCTAACTCAAAAATCGTCAGCGCCTGATCCTACTGCCGGTGCCTCATCCTCTGAAACGATATCCATCTTCTCACGGGGAATGTCCTCAACTAGTGTGGCATGATCTTCGACTACCACTCCGATATCCCAATCCTCAACTACGTCCTCTGCCATCATCGCCTGATTAGCGACGTCGACGCCTACCATAGCAAATTCATCAGCTATGTCACGACCCATCCCACTACGCGTGGAAATAGGACACGTGGCACGCCACCAAGGCTCATCCAAACATCCTCTATGCGATACGCAGCGGAAAGAACTTTAAAACAATCCTGGAAATTTTAAAACTTTAGGAAACATTACCCTATGAGTTTGTAAAATACATTGAAATCATAGTTATAAAAAGTTTTGGCCAAGTGAAAATACATTCAAAAGAATCAATTCAGAAAACAGAGGTTCAGTCGACTGCCCCGTCGACTGCACTAGGGTCCAGTCGACTGCTACGTCGACTGTGTTATCCAGAACCCAAAATGTATCATTATCAAAAGGGGTCCAGTCGACTGATCTGGGGAACCCAGTCGACTGCTTTTCTATTTTAAGAAGCAGTAGCCAAAATCAACAGTGTTCAGTCGATTGCCCAAAGGGTCCAGTCGACTGCTTTTCTTGCTATTCACTTTCAGTGTCTCCAACACACGAGATCCAGTCGACTGACCCAGGGTCCAGTCGACTGCTCCCCTGCTGGTAGCCCAGTATTGAAATTTTAACAGCTCATGCTCCTCGAATACCAACAACAATCACAACCAACACCAATTTCCAATATTTAAAACATAACTACAGACGTTCAATTACAATATAACAATACTGTGAAACTGATCTATGATTCCATTACAACATATTATTACAATACCCAATCCTTATTCAAGTTTAGGATTTAAATACAAAAACATATACAAGGTGATTTCCCGGCGTTCATCGGCCTCACTCGTCGCGATTCTTCTTGTCTTTCTTCTTACCTGCAATGGAGTACATCTCCACTGCTCAGCTATATGCTGAGTGTACAAGTCTAACATATGCAATATATGATAAAACATGCTTTCATCTCATAAAATCATATCAATAGTCTTCGGGGAGGAAAATACGCATTCATCCGATAGCGGCAAGTCCAAGCCTTAAACCGCGATGTCAATGACAAGTCCAAGCCTACAACCATTACATCCCAACAAGTGCCATGGCAAGTCCAAGCCTACAACCATGCACAGTAGTCGTCGCTACTTAAATTCTCAAACATCGAGAAGCTTACCACGGCATGAATTTGTATAAGACTCCCCTTTGACCCACATAGACAACTCAACGTGCTCGCGTAAATTTAGACATGCTTTTCACAAATTAGCGAGTGCATAATTAACGGGCCTACAATTAACACATGGATTTCGCCCGGATCTCAATTTCGTCGTCGAAATATAAAACATGCATTTATCTATATTTCACAAGTTAGGACTTCATACCTCGTGCGATTTCCCTCAAACTTTGAAGGATCGACTAGGAGGCTAATTAATCGTCGGATTTCGAATTTGGGAAAATTCCTACAAGTTTATACCTGTTTTTCCCAAAAGTCTAGAATTAAGATTTTTACAAAACTTGGCCAAACACGGCCTAAGTGGTATCAAAACGTAGATCTCACCTTCACGAGTTCAAATCTTGAATTTGGTGAAAATCTGACAGACGAACGGTCGTCGTTTGTCGTCGCAAAGCCCGTGGCAACAAAATCTCCCTTCTCTCTCCTCTCTCTAGATATTTGTGGGTTTTGGATGAGATTTCAATCTCATCCTCATCTATATATAAAGGCAAACTTTCGGGGAATTACGCTTACCTCCCCGCAAGTTTCTCAAAACTTCTAATTAATCATTGAAACTTCGCACACGTCCATTTTATGCCTTTACGAGTAAAAACTATAAAGTTCAAAAGTTTTCGACTAGGTTTCGTTTGGGTCCAAAATAACGTCCGAAAACTATATTCTGTGGAATTTCTACACAACCTACCTTTTTAATTACGTAACACTCACGTTCTCACCACAGTTCTCAAAAATGATCTCTAACAGTATCAAAATTACCAGAATTATACTACACAGGTATAATTACTATTCACAGAAATACCAGATAAAGTCAAATAACATTTAAATCATATAAATGCCATTTATTCATGTTCATGAAATGTAAACTGTCATGTTCTCGTGTCCTCACTGACACCTTACCGTTGACCCACGTCAACTCAACTGAAATTATTAATACATTAAAAATTCCACAACTCAAATGATGCATTTTCAAAAATCATAAATTTCTGGAACGGGTGTGACAAGCTATGTCCAACACCCTGGCTAATGCATCATCTCCCATAACAAATCCAGCTGGCTGTCCAACCATCTTAGCTATCCATCCTAGTGCCATATCAGCCATGGCTGCTGTATGTACTATAGGTGTGGCTGGTAGCTGAAGTATAACGGCTACCTCCGGCACAAGTATCTCCTCGTCAGGAACATCCTCCTCTACTACCTCCATGATCATGTCTTCCTCTATCACTGCATCATCCTCTCTGACCACGATATCTGCCTCAATGGCCTCGGGGTTCTCTGGCTCTTGTAATGGGTTAAACTCTGGCTCTTCCAGGTCATCCTCCGGCTCCTCTTCATCATTATCGTCTGCAGGCTCCTCCTCTGCTAGGTCCTCATCGTTCATCGACTCCTTATCTCCATCCTCATCAATATCCTCGTCAGGATTCTCATCCTTTAGCTCTGGGTCCTCCTTTCCCTGAATCGGCTCAAGCTCTAGCACTGGTACAATGGGTATCGGTGATGGTGCTGGTGCAGCTGTAGGCTCTGGTAGAACAGGCCCAGCTAAAATCGCTCGTAACTCAATCTCGTCCACATCCGACTTGCTCTAGATCAACCTAGCCATCTCCTGGTATATGGCTGCTCAGGTCATTGCATAGTAATACGCATCCGTACGTATCTCAGTCGGGTGTGTCGTGCCCACAATGTAAAGAGAAGTCCACATCCTCTCCTCTAAGTATCAACTAGCTGTCTGGAGAATGTGGCTCTGGTAAATCTCTGGTATGAACGGCTCCACGGTGTGGCTATGAATAACATGTCCGCTAAAAGAATCATCCACAAACAGATGGAAATCCGGATCCATGCTAACCTACAAGGAAAGCTATCTATCGTGAGAAGAATGATCTTATCTCAAACTCACATCTCATCTCAGGGATCTTAAAATACTAGGACCAGATGATGTGGAACAATGTGTGAATGAAAGTATCACAACCTAGAGCTCTGATACCAAAAATCCTGTCACGCCCCGAAGCAGCAAAAATAGAGAAAAATAAATTTCCTTTTTGGGTCCATAGGGAATGATTGGTGAATGTCACTAATTGTCCACACCACACAGTTCTAGTTATCAGGAAGAACAACCCACATTAATATAAAGAAAACCTAGTATATTACCAACATTAGAGTTGTTATATCAATAGAGCTACATCGAAAGTATATACGGTTTGGAAGCAACATATGCCTAAGTACCAAATATAACAAAGTAGTCTAAATAGGAATAATAAACTAATAATTATCTCCAGATCTTCAGCTGGCATAAACATCATTATAGTAATCCTCCCTAGCATAGGCGTCATCAATGGGGCCACCCTCTATGTATTCCCCTCTCGGATAATAGCCGTCGTCATAGGCTCCGTCACCTGTAGAATAAGGTACATGATAGTCTGGACGGGGAAAGTCCAGGCAATAAAGGCCTTCATCTTATTGAGAGCTGAGTGAATATAAACTAACAAAGTACCAGTTATCGGGAGACTAACAAGTTTATGAAGACACGAGTTAAATTCTACTATAATAACATCTTCCTCCTTACTCATCATCGTTAACCAACCCTTGTCGTCTTGTGTAACACCTGTACCCGGAAAAGAAGATTAACATGATATTAATATGTGCTAATTTATGATAATTAATGCATAAGACGGTTTAAGGTGGGGTTACGAACCCACAGGTAAAAAGGTGTTCAAATGCGAACACAAATGAAAGTTTTGTAAAAGGCAGAACTGGTATAAATGTGGGGCCCAACGAGGGTCTAATTAAAATAATTTGCATTTATGTTCATATGATTACTTGTTTAAATGTTTAAAGATATCATAATGTCTTATGATAGGTTAAGGGGACCAATTTGGGTACCCATGTGAGGGCGTATTTGAAAACAATTGATAATTAGTAGGCTTAATAGCAACCTCATAATTTATGTGGGACCACATTTGGGACCACGCGGGACTTAGATTAAAACCTTTTAGAAAAGATAGGTAATTAACGTAATTAATATGAGGGTTTCATAATACAGCTTAAAGAAAGTTGGGGGAGGTAAACATAAATAAAGGAAACTTGTTACAACACATATGCATGTGTTGATATGTGTCTTAAAGACACAATATACAGCTGGGTTTACAGAATTTAGAGAGGACGAGGAGCTCTCGAGTCGGCGACGGTTTCTCCGACGACGTTTCTTGCCGTTTCTTCGTCGTCCGGTGTTAGATTTACGATCCAAGACCATATTTGGACTCGTGGATGTAAGAGGATCACATGTAAGTTCTTTATTTTCATTTCCGGCAATGTTTTTCCGACGGACGTTCTTGATTGACGATGGTTTTGGTACCAAACTTATGTAGGATTGATCCTAGAGTAAGAGTTGCGTTGAATCTAGCTTAAAATTGGATTCTAGGAGCTTAAATCGCTAGTAAATCGAGGAGGTGAGTGTTCTAATTCTTCAATTGGATGTTTAGTTATGTTCATGTGATAATTGTTACTCAATTCATGCTTATGTTCATATATGATCAGGAATTTGGGAGTAAAACATGTCAATTATGTGTATCTTGCCTGTTTGAATTGCGTATGTGATTATGTGGATCGAAGAAAAGTCGAGTAGTGGTCACCATTTATAAGTCCCATATGTAAGGGATAGTAAGCCCTCAATGAGCGGGGCGTGGTGACGACCACGATGATGAAACGGTGATGCCTTCGGAATCACAAGAGTGTGTGATACGCTATATGTGTTAAAAGAGTGAGAATTTCCGGGGTGAGAAGGACCCGGGGGTGGTGGCTTGGATTTCTCGACTTTTCAGAGATCAATTTGTCATTGTTTATAGTGGTGGTTGCATTTACATACTTTGCAATCCAATAGCATGATTAATTCCCTCACTAAGCGAAAGCTTAAACGAAAATATGTTTATGTTGTGGTTATTGAATAACCATCGCAGGTACCGCACGGGAGGATGGAGGAAATGATCCGCGCGACGGGATGGGCGTGGGAGTTGTATATATGTTGATATGTTTATATGTTTAGGTGTTTAAAATTCAGGTTGTAGCTTTTGGTAATAGTAATGTTGTATGACTCACAATTTGGAGAACTTGTAATATGTTAAGTTGAGTATGGATGTTGATCATGCACAAAATTGTGAGTTGTAGTCACAAGTCGCTAGTTATGTATATTGGGAAGGAACTTGAGTATGTTGAATGGATTTGGGAGTTGTAAATCTTAACTTGGCTCACATATGTTGGATTGTGCGTGCTTTGGGAAAACTTATGGATTTTAATGTAGGATTATGATCCATGTGAAAAATTATGTGTTTTGATGTTTGTATCACACTTGAATTAACTTGTGTTGTTAATTGGAAACACTTAAAAAGGGTTTTTGGAACTTATTTTGATGTTTTACAAAGTTTGGTAATGATTTGGACTTGAAAAATTGATGTTTTTAGCAGTAGGGAGCTGTTCTGCCAAAGCCGAATCGATCCAGCCTTTCCGCGGATCGATTCGCCCCTTTTCGGGGGACATTCTGCATGAAAATGGACTTACAGATCGATCCAGCCTTAAAGGGCGGATAGATCCGCCCATGTTTTTGGCTACTGTCCACTTTTACGGAAAATAGCATATCTCCTTCTACAAAACTCGGATTTGTGCGCCATTTTTTGCGTTTGAACCGGGACTCAAAGACCTATCTTTTGGTGTAAATTTTGGATATACTTATTTAATGACAATTTTGCCATTGGGGCTGTTTTGTGACATTAAAGCTGTTTTATGATGTCAAATTTGTGTTTTCTTAGTAAATTAAGGGTGATTTGGCATGTGGGCTATGTTACACATGTCCCAATCCACCCGAGGCGGGTTGGAGTGTGACATCTTGTTACTCGAAGACCGATAATCAACATATTCTGACTGAATGAACAGACTCAATCGTTTTACTCTAGGGATACACCCTCATTCCATCCACTGCTTTAAAGAACATATTCACAGCTCACCGCAGGGCATGGACTCCACGTCAGTCCGTCCCCCAGCTTTTAAGAGCATATGCATAGCTCACCGCTTTACAGGGACACAACATTTCCAATAAGGCATATCAAGCTATTGCCACGACTCAACGTCATCTACCAGTGATCCTAGCTCACCGCTTTTAAGAGCATATTACACAGCTCACCGCTTTTAAGAGCATATCATAGATCATCTAGTCTATCTTAGGACTACTTGGTCCAGCTCACCACTTTTAAGGGCATATGCACAGCTCACCGCTTTTAAGAGCATATCATGATCAAACGTCCGTCTACGTACCGTTCCCAGAACCTACCAAACCTACCTAAGTTCTGTTCTAACATCGACACATGACAATTCCCCATGTGGCCTGACTACTCTGATTAAAAGAAACGGATATCAAACTCATACAAGAATCAACATGCCACCCACGTCGTCATATTCTTTCATTTAATCAAATACCCATTATTCTTTGGTGTCACATTATCCCTGCCTAACCTATAGTCTCATAACGGAAATCCGAATTGACAGTCGAATAATCGAACCTCTTATATAATACATAGGCAAAGGAATCCATGTTCTGCCAATGCCAATTAATTGGGATAAAATATGTAACAATCGATTGAGAAAATATGTCAATCGATTGGCTCCAAAACAATGTCAATCGATTGCTAACTTTGGCAATCTATTGGATTACAGAAAATGATAATCGATTGGGAATCTATCCAATCGATTGGGACTCACTGATATCAATTGATTGGGAAAAGTCCAATCGATTGGGACTTCGTGTTCTCCAGCAGATTTATAAAACAACATATATAACCGTCGTATGGATGTATTTAATACGTCTAAACTTCATAACAACTTGTAAAAACATCAAATATAGGGACCAAGTGAGTTATAACTCACCTAAGGTGTGTTTGGTTTGTGTGTGAGCTTGAAAACCTTAAGGTTCCTCTCTCTCTCTCTCTCTCTCTCTCTCTCTCTCTCTCTTCTCTGTCCATCTTTCTCTCTCTGTCTCTTCTTCTTCTTCTTCTGCTTCCTTCTTCTCTTCTCTTCCTACTGCCAAGGGCAGTTGTGTGTGTTTGTGTGAATGTATATATGTATATATCTCACAAGGTGTGTGTCTCTCTCTCAAGGTTGTGTAAACTGGCCCCAAGGCCATAAATGAATGTAATATAGAGTATAAAAGTGCCATACGTCCAAAGCTCAAGCAAAGAAGAAAACTTGTCTCTGCAGATGACAATCGATTGGGACTTATAGCAATTGATTGGTTACAAATATTTGAAGGCAATCGATTGAAAAAGATGGCAATCGATTGGTATGTTGCCACGTAATGAATTCAGGTCAGCAGAATAACAATCGATTGGAAAACAAATGCAATCAATTGGTATTAAAAAAAATGGCAATCGATTGAGAAACAAAGGCAATTGATTGGTATCTAAATTTACCAAAAGAAAAGGAAATGTTATATAAGTATAAATACGAAGTCTTATTTATTACTGCACTCCAAAAATACAGGATATTATAATGACTTTTAAATTTTATACAAAAAAGGGGAATTGCTATGTACACCCAAATTCATTTACTTTAATAAGTTTTGTTCTAAAAATTCTTACTTTTGTAAAATTGAGCGGTGCATATAGCCAAACTAGCGGTGTACATTGCAATTTCCAAAAAAATTTGACTAAAAGTTAATTATCCAAAAATAAAAGGGCAAGTCTATAATGAGTAGCTTCTCATATGAGAAAGGCAAATTTTAACCGTTGGATAAGCATATGATAATAAATGCATCTCTAAATTATTAGGAATCTTATGGTCAAATACGCCTCTACCGATTAAAACCCTTCTCACACAATAGATTTATCCTACCGAGTAATTCTTGGGACACAACTTTCATACAACTTTCTTAAAAGATGTGTCTATTTCTCTCTTGTGATGTTACTGAACCCCACAATGATACAAGAGAAAGATAAATGCATCTTTTAGAAGATTATGTGAAAGTTAGTGACATCAAGGAAAAAAATAAATACATCTTTTAGAAAATTGTGTGAAAGTTGTATCTCAAGAATTAACCGACCCAAAATAAAAAGGCAAAGCCCCGAACCTTTGAGAAGGCTAATGTCACACCACTGGGCCAAAGGGTTTAAGGGCCCGTGGTGCAATGCAAGAGTTCTAGAGTGTTCTCTTTTGTAGTATTATACTAGTGGTATTATAGGAAGGAGTAGTGTTTTACAAAAACCTAATCTTATTTCTGGATACCAGAGTTGGAGTGTTTGCCTCTTCACGATAAACGAAAGGATAAAACCCTTTCTCCTCACGCTCTCTCTCTCTCTTCCTTTGGCTAAACCCTAAGCTCACCTACAGCCGTTTTACTTTTACAGTGAGCTTTCACTCTCCCTTACATGTACATATATAACCTATAGTTTTGGTTGTTTCTATCTGTGTAATTCCTTTGTCTAGTGATGAAATTTCGGTCTTAAAATTTCAACTACTTTTTGTTATGGATTACATTTTCCGAACTGTTTTTGTTTAATTTGCTAACTGGGTGTGTATAGATCTCTGTTTTAATTGCTTAAAGACTTTTATTGATGGGTAACTTTGTTTGCCACGAAGAAATGTGAATAGAGAGGATAAGGAATGTTGGAGAGGGGGCAGTTGATGATATTTATACTAAAATTGCTTGGAAGATTAACGCTTTGGTAGTATCTGAATTGAACAGTTGTTGATAAAAAACTTTTGTAATATTCATAATTGATAACCTTCTTAAGCTATTTTCTGTCTGTGTGTGATATTGCCACTGGGTTTGTGATTATTTTGAGATTGGAGCTCCTAGTGCTTCATTTCTATGATTTTCTTTTGCAACAATTGAATGACAAGAGTATTGAATGGTTTTTTTTTTAAAAAAAATCAGCATCTAAGGAGTAGATGGCATCAACTTTCGCAGCCATGTCTTCTGCTGGCTCCTTGACTGCTCCCAACAGCCGAGTGATGGATAAGAAACTTGCAACTTCTTCAAACAAGTTATCATCTTCTGCTTCCATATCTTTCAGCTCATTTGGTAGAAAACAAAATGTAGCTGCTCGAAGAACACGTTCTACAAAGATTTGTGCAGCAAAGGAGTTGTATTTCAACAAGGATGGGTCAGCTATGAAGAAACTGCAAGTGAGTCCTTGGATAAGGCACCTTGTTAATTTGTGTGATGCATCGAGTGCTTTTATGAATAATATCTGACCGCCATTTCTTTTTCTGGGTTTTCTTTTTTTTTTTTTTTTTTGTATCAGACTGGTGTAAATAAGCTTGCAGATCTTGTTGGGGTTACTCTTGGACCAAAGGGCAGAAATGTCGTTTTAGAGAGCAAGTATGGTGCCCCAAAAATTGTTAATGATGGAGTAACTGTTGCAAAAGAGGTATGCTCTGCTAGACTTTGTTATATTCTCTCAGCTATCACAATTTGTGAATATCAGAATCTTGTCAATCTTTTACTTTTAAATATGAAGCCAAACTAATCTCTCTTGAGCATGCAAAACGAGGCACTAATTGGAAGTAAATATCGTATTTCTTTGCAGGTTGAGTTGGAGGACCCAGTAGAGAATTGTGGAGCTAAATTGGTTAGGCAAGCGGCTGCCAAAACCAATGACTTAGCTGGAGATGGGACAACAACATCAGTTGTTCTTGCACAAGGTCTTATTGCTGAAGGTGTCAAGGTCAGTTTGCATTTCATGCCATTGACTTGGCTATCAAAGTCAAAGGTGTAGTACATCCAGTGTTGTTTATATTGTTCTGTTGGTTCTGTGATTCAGGTTGTGGCAGCTGGTGCAAATCCTGTTCTGATTACCAGAGGAATTGAAAAGACGACCAAAGCATTAGTGGC
This sequence comes from Hydrangea macrophylla, assembly GCA_033977485.1. NCBI lineage: Eukaryota > Viridiplantae > Streptophyta > Magnoliopsida > Cornales > Hydrangeaceae > Hydrangea > Hydrangea macrophylla. The sequence continues at coordinate 1,597,681 of CM066989.1, forward strand.
TGAGCTTAAGAAGATGTCTAAAGAGGTAATGGTAATGGTCACTGAGAGGCTGTTTGTGTAATGAAAGAGCTGATTTTGTAGTTCAGAAAGAAATGCGGGTTTTAAATAGTTCATTATTGGTGTAGATACTTGTTGGTAGCATTGGTGTCCGTGCCCGACCTAAAAATAATGCATTATTAGTTTTTTTATCGAACCAGCTCAATACTGTTTCTACATAAAAAGTTGAAACTGAGCATGTTTTAAGCATTTCCAAACAGGCCCCAAATGTTGTAATGGATTCGTATCTTGTTCTACTATTAGGCTCAGTTGAAATCTTGATTTTAATGTTATTGTCTGAGAGAGTGTAGTATGTGACTGCAGGTAGAAGATAGTGAACTGGCAGATGTTGCTGCAGTGAGTGCTGGGAACAACTATGAAGTAGGAAATATGATAGCTGAAGCCATGAGTAAAGTGGGTCGCAAGGGTGTGGTTACCCTTGAAGAGGGAAAGAGTGCAGAAAACAGTCTCTATGTTGTTGAAGGAATGCAATTTGACCGTGGTTATATCTCTCCTTACTTTGTAACCGATAGTGAGAAAATGGCTGTTGAATACGAGAACTGCAAGGTAGACACACCACATTAATTCTTAGAGGTGTACATCCTGTCTGCTTTTGATTTAAGCTGTTGCTTAGCTTAAAGTGGAACACATTTTTAAAAAAGCTGTGAAAAGTTTTTTTTGCCAAACAGACTCAAATCTGTGAATAATCCAATAATCCAAAATAGGTGATTGTTGGTCCAAATGTGCTTAATCCCAATTGTATCATAATTCTTATCCTGTATACGGGTAGTAGTGAGGTTTCATGGTTGTCAATTCTCTTTGTAATTGACGATTTTGTTAATTCAGTTGCTGCTGGTTGACAAGAAAATTACGAATGCGAGGGATCTAATTAACATACTGGAAGAAGCTATTAGAGGTGGATTCCCTGTTATAATAGTCGCAGAAGATATTGAACAGGAAGCTTTAGCTACTCTTGTTGTGAACAAGCTAAGAGGGGCACTGAAAATTGCCGCTCTTAAAGCTCCTGGGTTTGGAGAGAGAAAGAGCCAGTACCTCGATGACATTGCAATTCTCACAGGAGGTCAATTCACCTTTCTCTTTTTCTTGGGCACCCTTTCATTTCTTCTTATATGCTGGAGCAGCAACTGCACTGATCTGTTCCAGTGGAGACACACACACACACACACACACACACATATATATTCCTTCGGTTTTATAACTTTTCATCAGTACCGGTCTGCTATTCTGTTTCCTCGATTCGTCACGTCGATAGGATTTTTCTAGGTCTTGTTAGCTGTTTTTTCCCTTTGTTTTGATTAGAAGAATTGATTCTTCCATTTTGACTTACAGGAACTGTTATTAGAGAAGAGGTTGGGCTTACTTTGGACAAAGCAGATAAGGAAGTCTTGGGCCATGCTGCCAAGGTGGTTCTCACCAAGGACTCAACCACAATTGTTGGCGATGGGAGCACTCAGGAAGCAGTAAATAAGCGCGTCGCACAGATTAGAAACCTTATTGAGGTTGGAATCTGTCCTCGCTCTCTCTCTCTCCTGATTTCTTTCGAACTTCACTAATGCTAAATATAATGTGTGTGTGCATTCTTCTTTAAACAGGCTGCAGAGCAAGACTATGAGAGGGAAAAACTTAATGAGAGAATTGCAAAACTTTCGGGAGGTGTTGCCGTCATCCAAGTAACTTTTTTCTCTCATCTTTAACCAACCTCCTCAACATTTTGATTTGTGAGGTAATGTCTGTTCATACTTCATCTTCTTCTCTTCTTGAATTGAACTTTGAAGGTTGGAGCACAAACGGAGACCGAGCTCAAAGAAAAGAAATTGAGAGTGGAAGACGCTCTGAACGCAACAAAGGTATTTTTCTATATGATGAAACCATAAAGCTAAATCAGTTTTATCTACTAGGAAAAATGAAAATTGCATTTAACATCGCTATTTGAATGATCTTCAGGCAGCTGTTGAGGAAGGGATTGTTGTTGGTGGCGGATGTGCTCTGCTGAGGCTTTCCTCAAAAGTTGATGCCATTAAGGCCAGCCTTGATAATGATGAGGAGAAGGTGATTTTATGTTGTATTATGCGCCCTTTTTTTTTTTGTTTGTTTATTTTTTTTTTTGTTGAGAGGCTTCAGTCAGGTAGTCTTTTGAGTTCTTTTTTTTTCCCTCAAAGTATGCAATACTGTTTGGATAACAGCCTTACATACTGTGTAGTTGTCAAACTTGAAGACAATTGGTTTGATTACACTTTGGTTCTAGTGTGTGCTTCTTATTAAGTAGCCTTGAAATTATTGCAGGTTGGAGCAGACATAGTGAAGAAAGCTTTGAGTTACCCTCTTAAGTTGATTGCCAAAAATGCTGGTGTTAATGGAAGTGTGGTTAGCGAGAAGGTAAGACTATGTCATCATTTGATTAACTTAATGAGAGTGACATAAGGGTTCATGTTTTTGGTGACGTCATGTGTAATTTTACTCTTCAGGTACTCTCTAGCGATAACTCAAGATATGGATATAATGCTGCGACTGGAACATATGAAGATCTAATGGCTGTGGGCATAATTGATCCAACCAAGGTGAGTTGTTGTAATGACTGAACTACTGATATTTGCAGATGATGGTGCGTATGTATGCTGTTAGGATAGTAGGATACTGAAATATGATTAAATTTGAAGTCATCTTTGGGAAGAACATTGAATTTGAACTCTTTCTACGGAAGATGGTGAACTGTACAAGTTTATCTTCATGCAAAGTTCAAACTATCAAAGGGTGGACCGAAGGATACCCAACCCAACCCAACCTTGACGTTTGATGTTATTGCGACACGAATCTTGGACGAGAGTATGAGACCTTGTAAAATGAAAGGATATGATATCTACACCCTAAACACCAATCCCATGTTTAAACAAGTTGAACTTTGAATACTTCAAGCCCCCACACCCCAAAGCAACTAGGCCTGTAAACGGATTGGATCTGGACCGGATCCACACAAATCAGATGTCCATTAACAATTTTACTATCCAGATCCGGTCCATTTATTTGTCGGATTTGTCTTATTTAATCCATATCCAGATTTGATCGGATCTGGATATTCGGATCCATTTGTCGGATCTAAAATGACAACTTGGCTAATTATATGTATTCTAGTACTACCATAGAAACTATTATTTTTATTTTTTTTCTCTATGCATACACAAAAATCAATCAACGTTTAATCCATCGATACACTTGATTATGTAGAAAAATCCTATCTTTAAATCAAAATAATATACCACTGAAAGTAAATATATATAATCTAGTGTAGGGAGAGGATCTAAAGTGAATTGGGTTGAGTGAACTTATCCAGTGAACCGGATTTTAAGCCTAAAAGAATCCGTGGGTCATGGGGGGGGGGGGGGTGTCATCGGGGCAGCCCGCGGGTTTTTTTAGGCTTAAAAGCTAATTCACTGGGTAAGTTCACTCAACCCAGTTCACTTTCTAGTGTATACTATATACGTCGTTCAATTTTATATGTAATAGTAATCTTATCTAGTGTATTGTATGTATATTTTTTGTGCATAATTTATTTTTATTCGAATCCGGATCTTAGACGGATGGGATACCACAAAACCATATCTGATCCGTTAACTTAACATTCTAAATGGATTTGGATATGGATATGAATCTGGATCTAAAAAAAAGCTCAGATCCATCAAAAGTGCTGGATCCAGATCGGATCCGGGCCATCCGGTCCATTGATAGGCCTAAAAGTAACTGTGTGAGAGAGAGGTGCAATGTCTGATAAAGAAACTAAAGAATTTTGGTGTTTTCCTGAATTAAGGTGGTTAGATGCTGCTTGGAGCATGCATCATCGGTGGCGAAAACATTCCTGATGTCAGATTGTGTAGTAGTTGAGATAAAGGAGCCTGAACAAGTGGTTGCAGGAAATCCCATGGACAACTCAGGTATAACATATGCCAATAGCCACTCTACCATTATTGCTTGTTTTAGATTTAACATTTCGGTTATTGAGATCTTTGCCTTTATTTACTGGTTCAGGATACGGTTACTAAGCTGGCTAATCTAGAAGGAAGGTTGTGGGAGGTAAAATTCAAATAATCCGACCGCCATGGTGGAAATGATTCGTATTTTTGTTTAGTATCTCCTTGTTGTAGGAGACTTATTTCTGTAGATTTATCATTTGATGATGGGGTGAGTAGTAGACTCCAGTGAGGTTAGCTTAGCTTAGTTTGCTGGAGTACGGCGTCTGTCTATCAACATGCAACTCCCCCCCATGTATGAATATGATTGCAGCGAGAGGTTGCATCTTATCTCGAGTGTTAAAGAAAATTTTTATTTTATTTCTAACATTGTACTATTTCGGTTTTTCTAATCTTTTCCTATTCTGTTTATTATCGTGAAGATCGATTCTGTGAAGCTTTTCTAGTCTTTTACATATAGAACCCATAACCTCTGTCTCTACTGACCAAAAACAACACAAACCCCTTAATAGGTGCACTGAACATTGAGATATGGTCACTTTCAAAGCTTCTTCTATATGCTTCTAGTTGCAACTTCTTTAGAAGGGTTGCAAAGGCATTTTTAAGCAATTGCATGTCTAGTTTGGTGTGAGTGTTGAACAGGGTTGTGTTTCTACTTTCATTGTTCTAAAGTCTAAAACCAAATGAAAGGTTTTTCTACTTTAGAAAGCACGCTTGTATGTATGTATATTATTATATATACGTATATATATATGCATGTATCATAGCTCCCCAACTTGGTATGAATCATTTCAATTGTCAAAAAACATAAGAAATACATATATTTAAATATATATAATGATCATGGCTCATTCATTGTTCCATTCCTGTATGGTCCAAACAAAAGGTAGATTTGCTTTTTTGTAGCATACTTTTTTCAATGTTTCCATTCCTGTATGGTCCAAACAAAAGGTAGATTTGCTTTTTTGTAGCATACTTTTTTCAATGACTCCAAATCAATTTGAACAATTAAGGAGCTTTAAAATATATGTAAGAGATTGTAGTAGATGGCATTTACTATAAGCCTCCATTTATGGTCTATTTATCTTTTTCATTTCTTTCAGGGAAAAAAAAAAAAAGTTTCATATATACTTTCCTTACTTTTACAATTTGTTTGGAAAGGATTTATATGTACACGTCACATGTGTGCACCTCTTAGCAAGTACATAGAATGAAGAGTAAAACTTGGGACAATGGCACACAGTCAAATACATAATTTTTGGGACAGAACTTAATTAATGTGTCTCTCTCTTTCTTGTAATATCATTGGATTTTATGGTGACACAAGAGATGGACACATTAATTGAGTTATGTCCTAAAAATTATATATTAGGGTGTGCCTCTAGAGTCTAAAATGAGCAATGTAGTTAGGGAGCAATTTTGGTCACGGAAGATTGCTCATGTTGGACAAGTGTTATTGTGGGATCCACTATTTTCTTTGCATTAAATGTTTTGAATCCCTAGTTACTCTAGCAGTGTAATGGATTAAAAAAAAAAAAAAACTAAACTGCAAGGACTCGAAAAAAAAAAAAAAAAAAAACACACGATTGGACGCTTGTCCAACTATGAGCAAGCCGTGAGTTTTTTTCCGTGAGCAAAATTGCTCCCAATGCGGTTATAATATGAAGCGATCCTTCTGTAATTTTGTTTGGTTGAAAAATTATATATGCGCGAGTGTACCAGACAAGTAAATTATCAATGTATGTGATGTAACAAATATCCAAACTGCGTCTCATCAGGGAGATTGTGGTGACGTTCGATACCTTAATAAGGACTTTAAATGTGTACATATATGACTAAAAGAACTTCGAACTAATTAATGTATAACTACTCCTATGAAAGAACAGTAAAGTAAAGGAAAATTGTAAAGTAAAGGAAAATTGTAAAGTAACAGACTATTTTATTAAATAAAAGTAAACTACGATCTAACCTTAAAGATAACTTCGAAGGTGTCCGAATTCGAGTCCTAAAAGAACTGATAAAAATACAATATTTGTAAAATGTATAAAGATGTGTTGATTGATGTTGATTGTGTGTCTTCTGTCCTTGATCACAGATTCCTTTTATTTATAATTATAGAGGCTTCACAGTAGTCTTGTTTGAATGTTCTATCTTCTTTTCAAATTGATAACTGCCAATTCACGTGACATTGTCTTGAGTTGACACCTGTTTTTCCAATTACTCTTCAATGATCAACACGTGTCCCTCAACAGTTACTCTTTCAAACAGAACGAAATGACCAACTGCTAGCAACCGTCTTCACGTTAAATTCACTCAGTTAATTGCCTTGCCACATCGAATCCTTCGTGGCACCTCTTCATTGGCTGGACAAATTTATCACAAACATTACCCCCGTGCCATTTTCCTTTTGATTCGAAAAAGATAATGGCGATCGTGGCTAGATAATGCTGGGCAGTTTGAAATTTTCAAGCAACCTTATGAACATGATTAAATTGAAGATCCAAATATGCATTTTCCTTCACATTTGCTGCTATTTGCTTAATCCTTGTGTTTCCAAATTTGCTTGTTACTTCATATCTATTCTGCTAACCATGTCTTCTTCTCAATCGTCGTTCAATGTTGGTGATCATTTCCCTTTGGATCTACCTGAAGAAGTTATGTTGTCAATCAAACGTCCTGAAATTCCTCATCGAACCAATTGGGATCCTCTTGAAATTCCTCCTGAACCCTTCATATATTCGAAATGGGGAAAATGACATAACATGTTGAATCGCCCAAGTGTGCCTTTATTAGGGCAAACGTCATCTTTAAGCCATCTGAGATCAATTTACAATTCTCAAACATTTCCTCCCGCTTGGGATCAACCTATTTCTCATGGTGAAGGTGTAGGATATTACAGAGGCATGAACCTTGAAACACAAATTACAACATCTTCAGTCATTCATCCAAGTTTCGAATATCCAGAGACTGAAGGAATTATTCGAAGTAGAGTAATAAAACCCTATTATCCTTTCTCAAATCGCCTTTCTCGAGAACAAAACTTGTTAAATGCTTGGCTGATCTCTTCCACCAGTCCTCCCAATGAACGGTTCCAAAGAGGTAATGTCTTAACTCCCCAAGACAGGCCTCCTATTCACACATATGTAAGGGCAACTGATGAAAAATTTTCCAATGAGCATTATTTCCTCAGCATTTTTATCCAAACGTAAACTCTTTGAAAAAGATTACAAGGAAAGAGTGCTTCTTCTTGACTACTCAACTTTGGGCTTTCTTGACATAACAGTACAGGTAGTTGACCCATTCGAGGATATGAGTGACCCTTTCTTAAAATTAGACCAATTGTGCATGAGTGGTCCTACGTTCGAACATGTCCCCCTTGTTTTATCACCTTCTTCGTGCTTAATTATTCAAGCACAGAGACTTTTAGTAGCTTTCTCACATCTCCCATTCTTCATTTTACAAGAATCAAAAGCTCGAATTAATTTTGAATGGAGTTGTCACATCTTATGTCATGAATGGGATATTTCAACACATGTTCGAACCCAATTTGATTTCACCCTTCAAACCTTACCTACTCATGTAAGGTGGTATTCTCATAATCAAGAAAGTGTTACACACTTAAATTACTTGATAGTTCAGTATGACAGTTTCAAGGAAGGTCCACTTGCACTTCTTGATGAAGTATCAGAATTTAAAGACAAATATATCTATGGGTGTGGAAGTTCTGATGAAGAGAGTGATACTTCCTTTTATTCGAAGCCTGACCTCAAAGATCGAATTGCATATCTTAACGATGAAGCCAAAGTTGCTGGCATATCCTTTCGAGTTAAAACTCCATTAGCCAAGGAACATCGAAGTCTTCACAAAGCCTTGGCCAAGATCAACTCTCGACTAAATTGGTATGAAGAACAACTCAAGGATGCTTATTTCTCCCTGCGAAGTGAAGACAGATTGGCATTGCAAGCTAGAAACTTAGGCCTCGAGATAGAAATAGAAGCAAAATACTTTGCTTACTATTGGAATATGTTTCATAATCTCGTAACTTATGGGTTTCCATATTATTATCAATTATGTCTGTAAGTGTACTTTTAACGCCAAATGTGCGTTTTAACCAAACTGAAATGGTTCATTCTGAACCAAAATGTACTTTTATTTTTGAAATAACGGTTAAATGAGTAACCAACCCTAACATCTATTTTCTAAATAAATGCGTTTCTTCCCAAACGCCACCAAAGGCTATAAATAGATAAGGGGTAAAGATGAAAAAATCCTTCTAACTTCTGCAAACTCTTCTTCTCCCGTCTATCTCCTTTGCATTCTATCTTCTTTGCAAGCCCTCTTATTCTGTTCTGGTTATCTTGATCCTAAAAATGACTACATCCAGAGACAATACTCAACTTCAAAAAGTCTGCGATGATTTCGAAAAAGTTATTCAGAATGAACAAGAATAGTATTCGAATGGGCAAGAAACCTCACTAATCAACGAAATCCTTGTCCCCATAACCTTTCCCAACCACGAATCTTCCATTGCCGTAGGTCCCTGCTTGAGTACTCCTAATCTCAAACTTCATGTCTATTACGCTAGATTAGGACAGCAACACCTAGCATATCAGCAAGAAATTCCCATTCCTAGAAGTAAATTAAAATTTCGACATTGGCCTAAACCTGGGAAAGAGTGGCTAGAATGGGTAGAAAGGATTTTAGACAAGAAGAGAGAGGCTCCGATCGCCACAGGAATTTATCATGTTATTAACCTCTCGAAATATCCAATCGAAGCCAGTCCTAACCTGCTTGCTGGGGCTCTATGCTTCTGGAACCCTATCTTCAACCATTTCCAATTTAGTTTTGGTCCAATAGGTCCAACCGTCTTAGATATCTGTCACTTATTAGGATTTCTGTCTCATGGGGAAGTTGCCCACCCATATATGGTGGAATCTGACAGCCCTCCAATTCGATCTGATCCTAAGTCCTTAGGATACACTAATTTCATGTCTTTTTATAAATAGTCTATAACACCCGTATTCGTGTTATTGCATTCGCATTACATTGTCATGCATGATAATGTGATGTGACGTGTCTTATGACACTTGGTTGAGTGAGTTTTGACTCACGAGTTGATTTGGGTGTCTGTATTAAAGAACCCATTGAAACTGTGGTGATTGAGATTTGTTGTTGTGACGTCTCTCCGAGTATGAGACGGTCACTGTGGAACATTTTAAATGTTTATCTGAAAATAAATGTTTACCTGTGTATTTCAATATCTGTATTATTTTCTGGCTTAGAATTTATTTCTGATGTTAGATTTAGTATCCTGGTGAGAACGAATGAACACGCTATTAATTTGGTAGGCTAATTAGCAACTTCGGAAACGTCATATAGAAATTCGCGTTTTAGCGACCAAACGGAACTTAGTCGAAAACTTTTATAATTTTGAAGTTTCACTCGTAAAGCTACGAATAAGCTGTATAGAAAGTTTCAGAGACTGATTAGGAGTTTGGAAAACTCGTGGGGAGGTAAACGTAATTCCCCGAGAATGTTGCCTATATATAGATAGAGATGAGTTGAGATATTTTTCATAAGTCTAAACCTAAGTTCAAAAGGAGGCCAAAAAGGGGGCTAGAGGGAGAATTAGAAGCTTAGAGCTTTGCGACGCCAAACGACGACCTTCCGTCAGTCTGGTTTCTCCCAGATTTCATATTTGAACTCCTCAAGGTAAGAGCTTCGTTTTGATATATGTTAGGGCTTGTTTGGCCAAGTTTTCCGAAAAGTCTTTTTCTAGAATTTTTCATAAAAATTGATAAATGGAATTCTGATCCATAGGATTTGTACTAGACGGACTTCTGCACGTTCTTTGTGCACCGATTTTCTTTGAATCGAAGTTAAGCGCGTAAATCGGAGGTGAGTGATTCAACTATGTTTTGGAATGATTTCTTGACATGTATTCATGTTTTGTATGAATAGCATGTATAAATTCTTAGAGATATATTGTGTAGTTCATATTGGGCATTTATATTGATAAGTAGGCTCAATAGCACGGTGATATGTTTTAATTACCGCGAGTATGGTGATATGTATTTGAGCATGTTAAGTTGCTTATGTGGGTCAGAAGGAGCACGTGGTCACCGTGCCATTTTGTGGAGCCGATATAGGCATTAAGGTCGCACGATTGTTTGTAGAATCGTGGGTCTTACCCTTTCGCGTGGACTTATTGGCGAGGAGTCGCGGATTGGGAATATGGACGGGCACGCGAGTCTCCGGCGACTAGTATGAAATGTAGAGATGTGAATGCGGACATGTTTATCATTCATGTGCATATGTTGTTTTATTCACTAAGCTTTAGCTTAAACAAATCGAAATATGTGTGGTTATTCAAATAACCATTGCAGGTGTAAATGCTGGCGAGGATTTGGAGAAGTGAGTACGTGGGTTGAGAGTTCGCTTGTGAGGCAACTTAAATGTTAATCTTGTAGTTTTGGGATAATAGAAATATTGTAATAAGAATTGGGTTGTTTTAAACCATGTTTAAATTGGTATGTTCTAATGGATTTTAAACCATTGTAATAGTTAGTGATATGTTGTAATTATGTTTGGTAATGCTTTAATACAGCTAGAATTACTTTGGACTGAGTTTGGATTGAGTGGTTGATCTTTGGGTGAAAGATAGAAAGCTTTTAAAACTTGATTTCTGCAGATTGGGCTGCTGCCAGGGGAGCAGTCGACTGAGCAGTCGACTGAACCCCTGAGTCTGTTAGCTACTGCTTCTTATTTTAGCAAAGCAGTCGACTGGACCCCTCCAGCAGTCGACTGGACCCCGCCCTCAGTAGACTGGACCCCCAATTTCCGTCGACTGGAATTACACTCAAATCCCTGCCCACTGCCGTCGACTGAGCAGTCGACTGAGCAGTCGACTAAGCAATCGACTGAACCTCTGCTTTTGAAAAATGTGTTTTGTTTTCCGCTGCGTGTGTTCTTCAAACCTAATTTTGGGAACGTTAATGAATTGGTTTAGCCTCGGTGGCGTGCCACGGGCTTCGGTTCCGCTATTGTGGGACCGGGCTGTGACATTTAGTGGTATCAAAGCATAAGTTTAGAGCCTTGGGAACGAGTGACGTTATATATGTTGAGTGACGTCGAGTGGAGTGTGTAATTGTAAAGATAATCGTTATCATTGTAGAAATGCTTCATGTGTTAGCATTTGTTGATTACTATGAACTGTGCACATATATCTATATTGTGGCATAGCATGCATGGTCATTATGCATTGAACTCAACAGGGGAAATAATTGAAACGTTATGGCTGATCCACCAAGAGAATTGTCACCGCATTCGCGGATGGACCAAATAGTGAATATGGTGGGAAATTTCATACAAGCGGTAAGTGAAAGAGAACAGATGAACGTTCAGCCTCCACAAGTGGAAATTCGTTATATCAATGCACCATCAGCACCGCGACCTCAACACACAATCGTGGAACAGTTTCATAAACGGAAACCGACGTTGTATCACGGACAAGTTGACATAGACTTGGCCGATCATTGGATGATGGACATGGAAAGACATTTCCGTCAGGTAATATGTACCGATGAGGAGAAAATTTTGTGCGCATCCGATACGTTGATGGGCGAAGCATTGGATTGGTGGAACAACGTGCTTGAACAAGGGAAACCAACTACGTGGGAAACATTTAAAGAGGAATTCAACAAACGTTTCTTTCCACAATCTGCTTATACTCAAAAACGTCAAGAGTTTGCAAGTTTGGTTCAGGGAGATATGACCGTGGGTGAGTATGTTTCTCGTTTCAATGCCTTATTACGATTTAGGAAAACTACCGTTCCGACTGATAGGGATAAAGCTCGTAAGTTTGAGGAAGGGCTTAGAGAGAATATACGTGGCCGTGTGGACATGTTGCAACACCCGACCGTTTCTCTAGTCGAGGAAGCCGCCCGTATAGCTGAGAAGAGTGTCGACCGATATCGACAAGGGCAACAAGGAAAGAGGCCCAATGACAATAGGGGTAAGAGTCAAGGGAATGCGAAGAAACCGTTTACGCAAGGTTCAGGATCGCATATGAGTAGCCAAGGAGGGAGTACGTTCATGGGAGACTCGAGACCGTTGTGTCCAACATGTAACCAGCGACACAGAGGAACTTGCTACCAATTGAGTACCTGTTACTTCTGCAAGCAGCTAGGACACATATCCCGAAATTGTCCTTTGAATACAAACTCGACCGCACCAAATACCTTTTCAAATACGAAGAACTACAACCCAGAGATAAGAGGGAAATGCTTTGAGTGTGGCCAACTGGGGCATATAGCGAAGAATTGCCCGAGTAAGAGACAACCGGGAATGAGTACCGGGGCATCGAGTGTGCCAATCGGATCAAGAGTAGAACCTCGAGTGGATAAAGGGAAAGGAGTCGCGCAACAACAAGGACGATACTTCCAGCTCAGGCCGGGGAATACAGATGATACCGTTGTATCAGGTATTCTTCCTATTTGTTCGTATCCTGCACGTATACTTATGGATTCTGGTTCAACGCATTCATTTGTATCACGTGATTTTGTTAAGCATTTAACTGTTAAGTCAGAACCGCTAGGATATGATTTGTGTGTATCATTGCCTAGTAGTGAACCGTTAGTTACTTCGTCAATATTCAAGTCATGTGAGATCAAGATAGGTGATAAGGTCTTGAGCGTTGATTTGATTCCGTTGACGGTGAATTACTTTGATGTTATCTTGGGTATGGATTGGTTGTCGGTTAATCAAGCCAGAATCGATTGTGAACAGAAACGGGTTAGTTTCTATCCGTCAGGACGAGAAGAGTTTACTTTTCAGGGTAAGGGAGTGATCGTACCGCCGTACTTGATATCGGCGATTCAAGCAAGTAAGATGTTAAAGAAGGGTTGTTCGGGTTTCTTATGTTCAATTGTCGACACGAGAGTTCTTGGACCACTAATAGAAGACATTTCAGTAGTTCGAGAATTTCTAGATGTTTTTCCCGATGAATTACCCGATGTATTGATTGAAAGAGAGCTTGAATTCACAATAGAAGTAGTATCAGAGTCACAACCGGTATCCAAAGCACCGTACCGAATGGCACCGATAGAGTTGAAAGAATTGAAAGTTCAATTAGAAGAACTGTTGGAGAAGGGTTTTATTCGACCGAGTGTTTCACCGTAGGGAGCTCCAGTCTTGTTTGTGAAGAAGAAGGACGGAACAATGCGTATGTGCATCGACTACCGAGAGTTGAATAAGTTGACCGTCAAGAACAAGTATCCATTGCCACGAATAGATGACTTGTTTGATCAGTTACAAGGAGCGCAAGTATTTTCAAAGATTGACTTGAGATCCGGTTACCACCAGTTGAAAGTCAAAGAGGAAGATGTTGAGAAGACAGCTTTCAGGACTCGATATGGTCACTTTGAATTTTTGGTTATGCCATTTGGAGTGACTAATGCACCAGCTGCTTTCATGGACTTGATGAACCGTGTCTTCAAAGATTATTTAGATGAGTTTGTTATCGTGTTCATAGATGACATCCTAATCTACTCCAAAAGCGTTGAAGATCACGAGCGTCATTTGCGATTAGCTTTACAACGATTGCGTGAAAAGAGATTATTCGGCAAATTGAAGAAGTGTGAGTTTTGGTTGACAGAGATAGCTTTTCTTGGGCATATAGTATCGGCAAAGGGAATTTCTGTAGACCCTCAGAAGATAGAAGCAGTTACTAACTGGGTGAGACCAACGAATGTGACAGACATCAGAAGTTTCCTAGGATTAGCTGGGTATTATCAGAGATTTGTAAAAGACTTTTCGCGTATAGCAATGCCGATGACACAGTTAATGAGAAAAGATATTGCTTTTATTTGGAGTCCAGAATGTGAAGAAAGTTTCCAAGAGTTGAAAGGTCGACTAGTGAAAGCACCAATATTAGCCGTTCCGTCAGGGACTGAAGGATTTATCATTTACAGTGATGCTTCATATAGAGGTTTAGGTTGCGTTCTTATGCAAGGTGATAAAGTCATTGCGTATGCATCGAGACAACTTAGACCGCACGAGAAGAATTATCCAACACATGATCTAGAATTGGCCGCCGTGGTTTTTGCATTGAAGATTTGGCGTCATTATCTATACGGAGAGAAATGTGAGATCTATACGGATCACAAGAGTTTGAAGTACTTGTTTACACAACGAGATTTGAACATGAGGCAAAGGAGATGGTTAGAGTTGATGAAGGACTATGACTTGTCAATTCAGTATCATCCGGGCAAGGCGAATGTCGTCGCCGATGCTCTTAGTCGCAAAGTACCAACCAACACCGCATCAGATTTGACCTCTCAGAAAGAACTGATACGAGATATGGAGAATTTGGAGCTTGAAGTGATACCGAGGATTGAAAGTGGCTTGATGTCGACAATGGTGGCACAACCACTCTTGATTCACGAGATCGCAGAGAAACAACTTCAAGATGTGGCTTTGAAGAAGATTTGTGATGAGATTCCAATGGGCAAACAACCGGGATTCACGTTTGAGAACAATGTGTTGAGATTGAGGGGTAGAATTTGTGTACCTAGTGAGAAAGAGTTGAAGCGGAACATCCTAGAGGAAGCACACAACACAAAGTATACCGTTCACCCGGGAAGCACCAAGATGTATAGGGACTTGGGACATGTTTATTGGTGGCCGGGAATGAAGAGAGAAATAGCACGCTATGTTTCGCGTTGTACTAGTTGTCAACAAGTAAAGGCCGAACGCCAAGTACCCTCGGGATTATTACAACCGTTACCGATAGCCGAGTGGAAATGGGAACACATAACAATGGACTTTGTTAGTGGGTTTCCGAGATCGAAGAGATCGAACACTATTATTTGGGTGATTGTTGACCGTTTGACGAAGTCGTCGCACTTCCTACCACTTCGAACAACTAAGCCGATACCGTTAGCTAAGTTGTATATTCGCGAGATTGTGAGACTACATGGTATCCCAGTTTCTATCGTTTCGGATAGGGATAGTAGTTTTACGTCGAAGTTTTGGAGAGCCTTGCAAGAAGCAATGGGTACCAAATTACATTTTAGTACAGCTTTTCATCCTCAGACCGATGGTCAATCAGAGAGAGTAATCCAAATTTTGGAAGACATGCTTAGGCTATGTGTACTTGATTTTCAGGGTGATTGGGAAGACCATTTGCCATTGATTGAGTTTGCATATAACAACAGTTTTCAATCGAGTATTGGAATGGCTCCTTATGAAGCTTTATATGGTCGTGTATGTCGTTCACCAATTAGTTGAACAGAGGTGGGAGAAAGAAAGATTGAAGGGCCGAAAATTGTACAAGAGACGACGGATAAGATAAAGGTAATTCGACAACGGTTACTGACAGCTCAGAGTAGGTATAAGAGTTATGCCGACAAGCGCAGACGGCCGTTGGAATTCGATGTAGGAGACTTGGTGTATTTAAAGGTGTCACCTTCAAAGGGGATAACCAGATTTGGTAAATACGGGAAACTCAATCCGAGATATATAGGACCTTTTGAAATCATTGGAAAGGTTGGACCCGTAGCTTATCGTTTGGACTTGCCGAGCGAGTATGCTCAAGTTCATAACGTGTTTCATGTATCGTTGTTACGCAAACAATTAGTGGAAGATAGAGATCAAGTGATGACTCCGATATCGGATGAGATTCAGAGTGATTTGACATATGTTGCGTATCCGGTAGAAATCTTAGACCGGAAGGATCAAGTCTTACGAAATAAAATACTAGCGAAAGTGAAAGTGTTATGGCGTAGCCAAACTACGGAAGAGATGACGTGGGAGATAGAAGATGTGATGCGTACTCAATATCCGCACCTTTTCGAGACGTGAGGTATAAGTTTGGGGACAAACTTCTTTTAAGGGGGAGAGTATTATAACACCCGTATTCGTGTTATTGCATTCGCATTACATTGTCATGCATGATAATGTGATGTGACGTGTCTTATGACACTTGGTTGAGTGAGTTTTGACTCACGAGTTGATTTGGGTGTCTGTATTAAAGAACCCATTGAAACTGTGGTGATTGAGATTTGTTGTTGTGACGTCTCTCCGAGTATGAGACGGTCACTGTGGAACATTTTAAATGTTTATCTGAAAATAAATGTTTACCTGTGTATTTCAATATCTGTATTATTTTCTGGCTTAGAATTTATTTCTGATGTTAGATTTAGTATCCTGGTGAGAACGAATGAACACGCTATTAATTTGGTAGGCTAATTAGCAACTTCGGAAACGTCATATAGAAATTCGCGTTTTAGCGACCAAACGGAACTTAGTCGAAAACTTTTATAATTTTGAAGTTTCACTCGTAAAGCTACGAATAAGCTGTATAGAAAGTTTCAGAGACTGATTAGGAGTTTGGAAAACTCGT
Source organism: Hydrangea macrophylla (assembly GCA_033977485.1). Lineage (NCBI taxonomy): Eukaryota > Viridiplantae > Streptophyta > Magnoliopsida > Cornales > Hydrangeaceae > Hydrangea > Hydrangea macrophylla. The sequence continues at coordinate 1,614,103 of CM066989.1, forward strand.
GGGGAGGTAAACGTAATTCCCCGAGAATGTTGCCTATATATAGATAGAGATGAGTTGAGATATTTTTCATAAGTCTAAACCTAAGTTCAAAAGGAGGCCAAAAAGGGGGCTAGAGGGAGAATTAGAAGCTTAGAGCTTTGCGACGCCAAACGACGACCTTCCGTCAGTCTGGTTTCTCCCAGATTTCATATTTGAACTCCTCAAGGTAAGAGCTTCGTTTTGATATATGTTAGGGCTTGTTTGGCCAAGTTTTCCAAAAAGTCTTTTTCTAGAATTTTTCATAAAAATTGATAAATGGAATTCTGATCCATAGGATTTGTACTAGACGGACTTCTGCACGTTCTTTGTGCACCGATTTTCTTTGAATCGAAGTTAAGCGCGTAAATCGGAGGTGAGTGATTCAACTATGTTTTGGAATGATTTCTTGACATGTATTCATGTTTTGTATGAATAGCATGTATAAATTCTTAGAGATATATTGTGTAGTTCATATTGGGCATTTATATTGATAAGTAGGCTCAATAGCACGGTGATATGTTTTAATTACCGCGAGTATGGTGATATGTATTTGAGCATGTTAAGTTGCTTATGTGGGTCAGAAGGAGCACGTGGTCACCGTGCCATTTTGTGGAGCCGATATAGGCATTAAGGTCGCACGATTGTTTGTAGAATCGTGGGTCTTACCCTTTCGCGTGGACTTATTGGCGAGGAGTCGCGGATTGGGAATATGGACGGGCACGCGAGTCTCCGGCGACTAGTATGAAATGTAGAGATGTGAATGCGGACATGTTTATCATTCATGTGCATATGTTGTTTTATTCACTAAGCTTTAGCTTAAACAAATCGAAATATGTGTGGTTATTCAAATAACCATTGCAGGTGTAAATGCTGGCGAGGATTTGGAGAAGTGAGTACGTGGGTTGAGAGTTCGCTTGTGAGGCAACTTAAATGTTAATCTTGTAGTTTTGGGATAATAGAAATATTGTAATAAGAATTGGGTTGTTTTAAACCATGTTTAAATTGGTATGTTCTAATGGATTTTAAACCATTGTAATAGTTAGTGATATGTTGTAATTATGTTTGGTAATGCTTTAATACAGCTAGAATTACTTTGGACTGAGTTTGGATTGAGTGGTTGATCTTTGGGTGAAAGATAGAAAGCTTTTAAAACTTGATTTCTGCAGATTGGGCTGCTGCCAGGGGAGCAGTCGACTGAGCAGTCGACTGAACCCCTGAGTCTGTTAGCTACTGCTTCTTATTTTAGCAAAGCAGTCGACTGGACCCCTCCAGCAGTCGACTGGACCCCGCCCTCAGTCGACTGGACCCCCAATTTCCGTCGACTGGAATTACACTCAAATCCCTGCCCACTGCCGTCGACTGAGCAGTCGACTAAGCAGTCTACTGAACCTCTGCTTTTGAAAAATGTGTTTTGTTTTCCGCTGCGTGTGTTTTTCAAACCTAATTTTGGGAACGTTAATGAATTGGTTTAGCCTCGGTGGCGTGCCACGGGCTTCGGTTCCGCTATTGTGGGACCGGGCTGTGACATAGTCATCAGGAGAGGTATCAGACACAGGGTACTACTGTTTTATTCTTTATTGGCTTTTGAAGCACTTGTTCTGTACCTCTTCCCAAAGGGTTGTTCTTGAATTTTCCAACATTGCCAAAGTTTTAGTTACTGGTCGAAGACTAGCTTTGGCTCCCTTTGTGCTTGGATCTCTATATAGATCATTTTCTGATTTATGCTATGACTCCTTCATTCCAAATCAAGGCGGTCCTTTCTAGATTCTGCAACTATGGCTCTATGCCTATTTTCCATAAATTCACAATTTAGGCCCTAGAGAGAATCCTGTTCCTCATGGGGTTTTCTTTGCCCTGCTACCAAATGTTGAAGATACTTTCAAAGAATTTCTCACCTTATTCTTTGATCTCTCTGCAGTAAGGTCGAATGACTTGTACCAACCCTTTTCTATCCTTTACAATCCTGAGGATAAAACTCTTCTTTCCTCTCTGTGGTTGTCATTTTTTAGATAGAATAGCAAATGCAATCGAATTAAAAGTTGCATGGGGAATTGTTTTTTGATCAGTAGAGATTTATTTTTTGGAAACACCCTTAGCACTAAATCTCATGGTGAACTCTATCTTCCAAACTAGTTTTCGAGACAATTTGGTCTCACCCAATCAATTCCTTTCCCAATTAGAAGTCAAGCCAATACATTTATGGCTTATAAAACCACTTTAAGAGTGCCAGAACTAGTGATAACTGCGGCTTTAGCAGTTTATCAGAACAAAGTCAGCAATCTGGAGTTCACCTCTCTACCAGTATTACACAACATGCACCCCTGCCTTCTTAGACTGGTGGGAAATTTTGATGGCAACATTAATGGACAAATGCCAGTCCTTGAGACATATTGACTCGAAGTCAAAAGGTAAATAAATTACTAACTCAATCACTTTTCTTTTGAATAGAGAAAAAGGCTTTCTAATTGCTATTGTTCAAACTCTAATACATAGGGAAAACACTTGGTAAAGGATCTTCTTCTCATTCAATAAGTCTTCGAAGGCTGAATATTCTCTTCGGGCTTCTTCAAAGGTCTCAGCCCCTGCTCTTCCAATTTCCAGACCTAAAAGGAAATTGATTCTTCCAGCAAATAGCCCTCCTCAAGCAGTTGAAAGTAAAGGATCTGATGAAGTAGAAGAAGATTCGAGTCCTATGATACAACTTGTTCAAAAAAAAAAAAAGTCAAGACAACTACTGAAACAGCCACTGGTTCGAAGATCAGTAAGGAAGCTCCCATTCTAGCAGTTCCTATCTCGAAGGTGGAACCTAAACATGCTCTACCAATCCCACAAACAGAATTTCCCAGTCCTAAGATTTCAGAGGTTTAAGAATCTCCTTCACAAGACATTCAACTTTTACTGCTTGAATATCAACCAGTGGTGAGTCATTGAAATTTTCTTAGTATCATTCATGTTTTTATCTTTCCTCACAAACAGGTTACAAATAACTGTTTATCCTTTTTCTTGACCAAATTGAATCTGCTACTGAAGTTGAAACTGGTCCTTCGAAGGCCAGTACAAGTTCTGATCCTGAAGCTGTCATGAAACAAGATCCATTCACATCTCAAACTGTTTCGATTCCCTCAGATTCTGAGGAGTTTCAAATATCTCTCCCTCCAAATCTCACTTATGAAGAAGTAAAGGATTTCAAGGACAATTTGAAGTATGTTTTGAAAACAGAAGACACTGTCTCAACGGATTTTCAAGAGTTCTTTCAACAAATGATAGGTCAGAGCAAACCAAAGGTACCTTCAATGGATCCCATAGTAGCAGTCACTGCTTTGAGGCTTTTCAGCAAAACACCATTCGAAATTTTTGAAGATAAAGAAGTCCAAAGAGCTTTGAAAATTTTAAGTGAATTCATGTTGGATAGTTCTGAAATCTCTGTCCCAGACAAAGAGGCAATTTTAGAGCTCATGTCAACTTTTGATTTCAACTGTTTCCTACTTGAGAGAGTTATTGAAGAAAGGAAAAAAATTGGAGGTTGATATGGAATATACAACAGAAAAGACTTAAGCAATGAATCAAGTGCTAGAAGAATTTCATGAGAGCAATATTGCCATTGACAAACTTTTTGCTAAACGAGATAGTCTCTTAAAGGAGCTCGAGCTTATGGAGGCTGAACTGAATGCTTTAAAGAACAACCAGAAAGATGTTCGAGCCAAGCTTCAGGTTTTGAAGACAGAGTTTGAGTCTAAACCTTTGAAGAACCAAGAATCAATCTCTAGGCAGAAATACATTCTTAGTCAATCAAAACTATATACTAGGTCTTGGGACAATTTTAGAGTAAAGGCTCAATTCATATGTAAGTTGGTATAAAGGATTATACAATAGGATTTTGTAATCTTACCAAAGACTGGCTTGTAATTACTTTGAATATCAACGCATGGTCTCATTTTGAATGTTACTTCTCATTCTAGACTTCTTGCTTCCCAAATAGTTGAATAATATTGTTTGAGAAATCTACCATTGATTTTCCTTATATGCACACAACCACTTAAATTTCTTAAATGGTAAAATCCACCTTTGAAAACTTTGTGGATTTGAAATGGACCTTCCCACTTAGGAGACCATTTTCCATACTTTGGATCTTTAGATCCAATAAGCAATATTGTTTTCCAAACCAAATCTCCCTCATCGAAGGTTCTTGGTTGGACCTTCTTATTATATCCTCTTGCTATAATTTTCTTTTGTATCAGGATATTATTAAGAGCCTTAACTCTTTCTTCATCAGTGTCCTTTAATTCAATAGCCATTGGTGTTTGATAATCATCCAAGGATAATTGATTTTGCTTCATAATTCGGAGAGAATTAACTTTTATCTCAATTGGTAAAACTGCCTCATGATCAAAAGTTAAAGCATAGGGAGACACCCCTGTACTTGTTCGTTTCGAAGTTCTATATGGCCATAACACTTCTGGCAAAATCTCATGCCACATCATTGGATTATTTTTTATGACTTTAGCCATATTTTCTTTTATGATTTTATTAGTTGTTTCAGTCTGACGATTAAATTGGGAATAATATGGGGTCGATTTTGACATTGTAATCTCCAATTTATTTGCAAAAGCAACTATATCTCCTTCGAATATAGAGGCGTTGTCAGACACAATGGTTTGAGGGACACCAAATCTGTAAATTATGTTTTCTAAAAACTTGATGACTGCTATTTGGGTCACAGTTTGCATAGGTTCTGCTTCTACCCATTTAGTGAAATAATTTGTGGCCAAAATAATGAATCCTGACCTTTCGAAGAAGGAGGACTAATTTTTCCTATCACGTCAATGGCCCATCCTCTAAAAGGCCAAGGTTTTACCACATAGTGAAGATCAATAGTTGGTAAATGTTTCAAAGGACCATATTTTTGACATTCTTGACATCCTTTCGCAAATTCAATACAATCTTTTAAAATTGTTGGCCAGTAAATGTTATGCCTTCGAAGTAACCATCTCATTTTGATCCTATATTGATGAGCACCACATAATCCTTCATGAATTTGAGCTATAGCTTCAATTCCTTCGAGATTACTTAAGCATTCCAGTAATAATCCATCACTTCCTCTTTTGAACAATTTTCCATTGTACATGATGTAATTGACAGATTTCAATCTTATGCTACCATTGGGCTTTTCATTCAATTCTGAGAGATAGTTTTTGATTGGTTTTCTCCAATCATCATGAATTTCTACATTTGAGATATTAACAAAAGGTAATCTATCCACCAACATCGGTAATAATTTCCTATAAATAGCTTGTTCTACTATCTCAATATCTTCAACACTTGCTCTGAATCCAGATGCCCTCTGAGCCACATCATTGGCTTCTTCATTAAAACTTCTAAGAAAATGCAAGAGGTTTACATTTTCAATTTGGATAATACACCCATTGTAGTGTCATAATATATCTTTAAAGTATTACTCATACATTTATATACCCCATTCATATAGATTATAACCAACTGGGAATCTCCAAAAATATCTACAAATGTAGCTTTAAGATCTAACAAGGTTTCGAGTCCCATTATTAGAGCTTCGTACTCAACTTGATTATTGGTACATTGATTCGAGTCAAGTTTAAAGCCATATTTGGTTTTAATCCTTTCAGGTGATTCAATAATGAATCCAATGCCTGCAGCAAATTCAGTTTTCGAACCATCGAACCATAATTTCCATGGACTAATAGTTATATGCCCAATTTCATAATTTTCCTCTGTTTCAAGGCAATTTGGGTGGTCAGTCAAAAAATCTGCTAAGACCTGCCCTTTTACTACCTTTTGTGCATGGTACATAGAATAAACAGAATTCTGATAAAGTAAGGATCCATTTACCAAATCAATTCCTTAAAATAGGTCGAGTCAACATGTACTTGATTAAATCAAACTTGGCAATAGCATAGACTTCAGTGGGAAGAAGATAATATCTCAGTTTCATTACTGCAAAATACAAAGATAAACATAGTTTTTCCATAAAGGAATACTTGCATTCGACAGGATTCAAGAACCTACTAAGATAATAAACAGCTTGTTCTTTTTTTTTTTTTTTTTTTTATCATCATTATCCTGGGCTACTAAGACTCCAATTGATGCTTCTGTTGCTGAGATATATAACTTCATAGGTCTGTCCTTTCTTGAAGGCATTAACACTGGTGGCTTCACGAAATAATCCTTCAAGGCTTGAAAGGCAACTTGGTGTTTGTCTTCCTACTTTAATTCTTCATGATCCTTCAATTTTAACAAAGGAGGGAATATCAGAGTTCTTCCAGCAGTATTGGAAATGAACCTTCGAATGAAATTAACCTGTCCTAGGAATCTTTGCAATTCCTTTTTGGTCGCAGGGTGTTTACTTTGGATAATTGCTTGAGCCTTATTTTTATCCACCTAAATTCCTTTTTCATGTATCAAATATCCTAGGAAATTTTCAGTACTAACCCCAAAAGCACATTTTAAAGGATTCAATTTAAGTTTGAAAAATCTCATTCTTTCGAATGCTAATCTCATGTGTATTAGATGATCATCAAATAATCTAGATTTGACAATTATGTCATCTATATAACATTCTAAAAATATTCCAATCATATCATGAAAGATGGCATTCATAGCCATTTGATAAGTAGCTCCTGCATTTTTCAAACCAAAAGGCATTCGTACCCACTCGAAGGTACCTGTATCCCCTAGGCATCTAAATGCAGTTTTATGAATGTCTTCTTCAGCAATACATATTTGATTATATCCTGAGTGACCATCCATCATAGACATTATAGTATTTCTAGCAGATCTATCAATTAATAAATCAACTATTGGCATAGGATATTCATCCTTAGGTGTGGCCAAATTAAGATTTCTATAATCAATATAGACTCTTTATTTACCATTTTTCTTCATAACTGGAACAACATTTGAAAGCCATTCAATATACCTGGCAGTTCTAATGAAGCCTGCCTTGAACAACCTTTCAATTTCTTCTTTAATCTTCATGGTGACTTCTGGTGTCATCCTTCAAGATTGTTGCTTAACTGGTTTATATCCAGCTTTAATAGGCAATTTATGCTCTACTAAGCTTCTTTCGAGTCGTAGTAATTCATTATAATCCCAAGCAAAATAGTCTCGAAATTCTTTTAATAATTCGACCAATTTATTTTGGTCACACTTTCTAAGTTTAGAACTTAAAAAAGTAATTCTTTTTTGCTGATCTGATCCTAAATTGATTTCCAATAAAGGATCCTGCGAGACTTCTTATATAGAATTTTCTGGTATTATAGATTATTCTTCCTTGCCAGCATCCCTTAACTCTTGCGAATCTTCTTCGAAGACATAATCTGACCAATTTATGGTCGAATCTTTTTCAATCCTTGATTTTAAATTTGCAATCATTAACTTTTGTAAGACCAGTCGAATGGTTTCTTCTACATTTTCTATTTCTATAGATGTGTAAGTCATTAAATCACCTTGTCATCATCCAATGGTTCCAAAGAACCAAATGGCATATCAGCCAAAATATCCCAATTCTCCTCTGGGGATTCATGTTCTGACTCTTTAAGGTCAATTGTTTAACATTCTCCTGATATAATAGAGCTTCGACACAGTTAGACCTAGCATGAAAAGGCTGAATATCAGCCTCCACTGTTTTAATCTCACAGTCTTCCTTCACATGCAACAATTTCTGATGCATTAAAGAAGGAACATATCGATTAGCATGAATCCAATCTCTTTCTAATAAGGCATGATAACTAGGACTAGCATCTACCACAAAGAAAGCATCTTTGGATTTATTCGAACCTACAATAGTTTCAATAGGTATTACCCCTTTGGTGTTTTTCTTATCACCAGTGAAGCCTGATATCATAATGTGAGTCTGTATCAACTTTGAGTCTTGTTTATTAATTTTCTTTAAAGTGCTTTGAGGAATAATATTGACAGCAGCACTATTATCAACCAATACTTTGTTTAAAAAAAGAACTCCATTTAAACAAGCCTTTATATATAATGGTTTAAGGTGCTTAGTCATTTTTGACGAAGGTTCTTCGAATGAATATACAAAATTACAATCACTAAAAATGAATTTAGGAAGATTTACCTCAGAGACATCTTCAGTAGATGCTTCCATTTCTATTTCTTCATCCATTTGTTGATCTTCTGTTGCTTCGAAGATCTTTGGTAATGTAAATGTGGCAGTGTTAACTTCCATTTGTTCTGAAAATGTGCCAAACTGGATGTGTATATTCTCATTCTCGACAATCTCATCACTGAGCTTCATTTCAATATTTTCTCAAAGTTTGGGATTCTACCATTGTTAGTTCTTCATTTCCTTCGTCAATACTCATGGCCTTTTACAATTCTATAACATTGGCTTTAATGATACTTTCCTCAGACATAGTATCATTGTCTGTCTTAATGTTACGATCAAATCTAGGATTTGGATTTGAAGTACTACCAAAGTCTTTCTCATTCTCATTTTCCACCTCTTGGTCTCGAGTATTCATGTTGGAAAAGTCTTTCCACATGGTGTACTTCCTTTGAAGTCTTCTTTGTTGAGTCCTATTTATTAAGGGAGCCACTTTTTGGTTCTTCTCTTTAGGATGTTGAAGCACACGCCATGTATTCGTTTCAACCTGTGGAGGTTTGATCATCCTGTGTTGTTTTGAGACCCTTGTTGATCCATTATATTTTTGACTCTGTCATCTTGCATAACAAACCAATTTGGTACTCATGGTACCAATGTAGGCACATTTGATTGTGATGCTTCACCAACTCTTGGTAACGCATTCAAAGTAGCCTTACTCATCTCAGTTTATACCACATTGGCTGGTACTAATTTCGATGGTATAAATTGGGCTTGTCTTTCTTTTTGCACCATGTGATACTTCTTTGGTGCATAAGATATACCTGGCCTTAAATATTGCATGTTCCTTGATGGTCGAGCAGAATTACCAGCATAAAAATTCCTCGAATAATTGGCTCTGAAATGAGCCATTGGTTTTGGAGAATATCTTGCTGTCATTGGTTCGGTGTGCATCGAAGCCTGGTAGATTGGACCCTTAAATTGTCCTCTCCCAACATTCATGATTGGTTGAAATGGAGGTTCATACGAAGTACTCATCTTTTTCTGTTCGAACGAAGGTTGTTTGTTTTTTCTGCCAGTTTTAAACCCAACCCTTTCATCATAGATTTCAGCATATCTTTTCCCACAATCAATGCATAAGTTTTTTTTTTGCATACTTCTGGTTGAAAATGGAAACTTCAGGACTCTTCTTTGCCATCTCTTCAAGCCTTTGCTTTTCGTTTTCTGCCTTTGCATTTTCCCTTTCTTTGACAAGAGTTTCGAGGAAAATGTCATGCACATTGATGAACACTTCTTGCACTGCTGGGAATGGATCTTCATTAACCCCCATCTATCTTTCAGGGAACTTCAACTTCCCTTTGTTGATTAGATCTTGAATCCTGTCTCGAAAAATAGTACAGTTATTAGTTGAATGAGTCCAAGAATTATGCCATTTACAATATTTTCTACCTTTCAACTCATCACTAGAAGGTAATTTTGTCTCATCAGACAACTTAATTATCTTTCCTTCTAGCAAATGATCAAAAAATTTATCAAGTTTATAAACATCGAAGGAATATTTCTTAAATGATCCTTTAAATTTATATACTTCAGCAGAAACATTTTTCTTCCCAAGACTCTTGCATGTGAAAGGCTCTTTTCCTATTATTTCTGCAACATCTATCTCATAATTAGGATATTTGTAATATATTTTTAGTGAAGAAGCATTCCTTTCAGTTTGTTCTTCCAACAGAGCTTCATATCTAGAGACTGGAGCAGTTAATTCAACAAGATCTCTAAACTCTAATGCATCAAACTTCTTCCGAAGTCTAAATTCGAGACCATTTTGAGACAATTTAACAAATTCAGGCTTTGGCAATATGATTTTGTATTTTGTTCTAGCCCTTTTGAACCTATTTATGAACTGAGTAGCCTTTTCATTAGGTTCTGACAGAGTCTGGCTAAATCAGCCATAGACACTTCTGGTTTTGTCTGGAAAAACTGAGTATGAAAGGATTCTTCCATCTGTGTCCAATTATGGATCGAATTAGGAGCCAAATTGATAAACCATGTGAATGCTGTATCTGTCAATGAGCTAGGAAATAAACGAAGTCTAAGGTATTCATTGTTCCCTGCATCAGCACACTGACTGATAAATTTTGCTATATGTTCAACTGTAGATTGGCTTTCATTTCCAGCAAATATAGTAAAGGTAGGGAATTTGAATCCTCTAGGGAATTCAATCCTATCAATCCAGTCAAGATAAGGCTTCCTATATACTGGAGTTTGTACCCCCCGAGCCATGGGTCTACAAACTTCATGGATTAAATTGATTATGTCATTTCAATAAACCATATTAGGTGGTTGTTGATGACCATGTTGACCCAAAGGAGGATTCATTGGTGGTATTGGAGGTGGTTGGAGAACATTATCCATCCTCCTAGGAATTTCATTCCTTTGGCCTATTATGTTTTTCCTAGGCCTAGGTTCTTCGATATTCATTGGTCTATAGATATGATCTTGACCATGTCCTATATGATATCCCTGAGATCCTTCGAACATTGAAGTAGTAGGATTAGGGACAGGCATATTGAAACTTTCTTGCGAATTAGGCCTAAGAGGAGGCCTATTTGCATGAATCAAAGAATTTGGCTGAAATAAGCCATGAGTATGCTCTTTTCCATTCTGTCAAATCACAGAAGGATTACCACTTGACACCATTATTGGTGGAAAATATGGTATGTTATTATTAAGGGAAGTAATAAGATCATTAATGTTCTGAATCATATTTCCCAAATGATCGAACACTGGTGTCAATTGATTCACCAGATTATGTTGAATTCTTGAACCCACATTTCCATTGCTCGGATTTGGGTTCAAATTTTCAACTTCTATTACTGCGTTTTCATCGTTTACATGATTCCCAGTATTGCTACTTTGTGGATCTTGGTGTGGAGAACCACCAATTTCAGCATTATTAACACCAACATTGGCGTTATCAACAGACCTATTGCTTTGAAGGTTTCTGTTCGTCATCTTTTGACACTAGTGTCCCACCGGGCGTGCCAAAAATGTTTGGTTGAAAAATTATATATGTACGAGCATGCCAGGTAAGCAAATTGCCAATGTTTGTAATGTAACAAATATCCAAACTGTGCCTCACCATGGAGATTGTGGTGATGTTCGATGCCTTAACAAGGACTTTAAATATGTAAAGATATGACTAAAAGAACTTCGAACTAATTAATGTATAACTACTCCTATGAAAGAACAGTAAAGTAAAGAAAAATTGTAAAATAACAGACTATTTTATTAAGTAAAAATAAACTACGATCTAACCTTGAAGATAACTACGAAGGTGTCCTAATTCGAGTCCTAAAAGAACTGATAAAAATACAATATTTATAAATGGATAAAGATGTGTTCATTGATGTTGATTGTGTGTCTTCTCTCCTTGATCACAGATTCCTTCTATTTATAATTATCGAGGCTTCACAGTAGTCTTGTTTGAATGTTCCTTCTTATTTTCAAACTGATAATTGCCAATTCACGTGTCATTGTCTTAAGTTGACACATGTTTTCCAATTACTCTTCAATGATCAACGCGTGTCCTTCAACAGTTACTCTTTCAAACAGAATGTAATGGCCAACTGCTAGCAACTGTCTTCACGTTAAATTCACTCAGTTAACTGCCTTGCCACGTCGAATCCTTCGTGGCACCTCTTCATTGGCTGGACAAATTTATCACAAACAACTTTTCTAATGAAAATACTTTTGCTCACCCAATTTTTGGTGCATCAATGCTCATCCAAGCTTTCCATTGGTCAATGCAGTGGGATCCAGGATTTAATTAATGGTGTTTAATTAGGGGTGGTAATCGTGTCGTGTTGGGTCATAATCGTGTCGTGTCATAATTGTGCCGTGTCAATAATCGTATCATTTCTAAACGTGTCAAAAACCTAAACCCATACTCGTCTATTGCAATTCACGTGTCACCCATTTAACCCACCAACCCGTGTAATGAACAAGTCGTTTTCTCGTAACTTTTTTTTTGCTTGTATAACATGGCCTATTTAATAGATTGATTTCATGTAATAAAAACTAAATATATAGGAAAAAAAATGAAGAGGCACGATTCTAAGAACACAAGTCTTCCCACTTAATGTACCAACTACCAACAAATCAACAACAGTAAATGATCAATTGTTCCAAATTTAAACTAACTAAGTCTCATATAACAATATCTAACTATTATAAAGGTAAGACACAAAAGCCCATACATTATACAAATGCTGTCAAATAATCTCCTACTTAATTATTTGCCCTATGTTTTTTTTTCTTTTTTTATTTTATTTTATAAGTATCCCTAAAAAATATGATTGCAATACTCTTAGCTCTGCTTTTCCCTCCAAAAAAATAAAAAAATAAATATTACTTGCTTAAAAAAAAGTATTAAAAAAGATGTATATTTCCAAAAATACCCTCTATAATCGTGTTAAACGGGTTGACCCAATTAAAACATGACCTAACCCGTTTATTAATCTTGTTAAACGGGTCGACCTGTTTATGACCCATACCCGTATAAGCTAAACCCAAGCCCGTTCAATTCGTGTCGAATTCGTGTCGTGTTACCTTGTTGTGTCAAAAATTGCCACCCCTGTGTTTAATCCTGGATCCCACTGCATTGATCAATGGGAGGCTTGAGTGAGCATTGGTGCACCAAAAATTGGGTGAGCAAAAATGCTCTCGTTTCTAATTTGTAGACAGAACATGGTAAAATGTGTATTCTACAACTGTAAATTTTACGTAGAGAAAAGAATTGTCATATGAATATAGGAACTGAGGGTTTTGTCCTACATACCGAAAACTTTTTAGGGTTAACTAGTAGTAAATCCTATAAGGTATTATAAAAATAGATCCAATCAGAAAAACTTTTTAGTGATAGGTCCACAAAAATATTTCAGACCATTCTACCCCCTAGCAACTATAATCTAGGATTTTAAAAATTCAAATACAAATTTATTTGATTACATATATATATGTATATGTATATGTAATTAATATAATTAATGAGCTTATATAAGAAACAAATCCTTTCCCTTCTCTCTCCAAACTAATTCTCTCAAAGCCTCTCTCTCTCTCTCTCTCTATACGTAAAGATCAAAGGGAATAGAGAGTTGTAATTGAAAGCAATGGTAAAGTATGTGGAGATATTGGATTTAGGGATGAGATTGGCGGCCAAGTTCAATCATACTGCCCTCACATTGCTCGGTTGTACTACCACCCTCCCTCCAATGCCGTCGATGACCACCAACATTACCGGGACACGCTTAGCGGCGAAAGTGGAAGCCATGCACCGACTCAAGAATTGACACGGATGGCCATTTTTTGTGTGTAGCTTAGCCGACCGGTGACTTGTTACTTCAATATGGGCGTGATGGTGATGGATTTGGTCAAGTGGAGGTGGTTCGGGTACACGAAACAGGTCGAGAGGTGAATGGAGATCCAGAAGAGTAGGCGGATCTACGAGGTCTCAATTTTCTATAGTGATAAATTATGCACTGCATGTAGTGATAAAGGGTTTTTGGTTTGGAGGAGTAGTGGAATTTATTTATTTTCTTTTTTGATCAGTCGTGTCTTTTTTTTTTTTTCTTTTCAGTTTAGCCATGTAATTTGGTCGTTCTTATGATTGAATGTTCATGTGATGGTTGGCGTCCTTAGTTTGGATTTTTTGTTTAGTCAAATTCTGAAAAATTGGGTTGTTGCAAAATTTTACACTCACATTGTGCACTCAATTTTACAGTAAGATTTTATACTCAATTTAAATTCTACACTCAAAATTGTTAGCATACCTACTATAGCAACACTCACATGGCTGGTATAACAACTTAATATGGGTGTTAAAATTTATACATGAGTTGTAAATTCCACTCAAATTTTACACATGATTGGTAAATTTTACACTAAAAAAGATTCAATCTTTAAGTGTGGCATAGCAAATTCATATGAGTGTTAATTTTTGGTTTGGTCAAATTTTGAAAAATTGGGTTCTTGAAAAATCGTACACTGTGAGAAATTAAACACAAACAATATTACAAATGGACACTGTGAGAAATTTAACGCTCACTTGTTTACAATGTACTTGTTCGAGTTGCATAGAAAAATTTAGCAACCATTTTAAGGAAAATGTTGAGAAAGTGCAAAATTTCACACTCATTTATGATTAAGATGGTTTGAACTTTATTTCACTCATTTTCAAAATGGAAAATAGGTCATGTTTGTATTGAATTTTACACTGCAATAGTATTAAATTTTACACTACAATCAGCTAGTATAATATGAGAATACACAACTAAGGGATTTCACGTTTCCTTCTTCAAAACACCAAATAGATTAAGAAAAATGTGTAGTATATGACCACACTTCAAAAAATCATGAAAAACTAGGTAATATAACTGGATTGAGCATCAATATACGTTACAAGTTGGTATATTAATGCTATAAGTAAGGATTTAATATCAAATAATGTCTTTCCTAACAGGCGCATGATTTTAGGTTGAGTGATTCAAATAACATTCAATATATCCGTGTATATGTATGTATATGGCTTGGATGTTGACTCATAATCTCCTAGAATTTAGGAAGTTAAATATCAACTTTAATATGTGCTGAATATATGGGAATACAATTGTCCACACATGCACACCATATAAGGGAATGTTATATAAATAATATAATTATATATGTATGTACATTAGTCCGTGTATATGTGTATGTATATTAAGGGGTAAAATTGTAACATTATTTACCCTAATTTTGGGGTGGGGGTGGACCAATCATAATAAAATCCTTGATAATGTGGACCTTGCAGTATAATTAAATGTTGAGTGGGTCATATCATAAAAAAACTTGGGTAAATAGGGATTTTTGGGGAGATTTCTAAACTTTTTAATGAATACAAATTACAGAAAATAACTTATGCTTTGTGAATACATACCGATATACCTTTTTAATGAATATAAGTTGCAACAAATAAGTGTGGTTTTGTCTGCTGTAGCACATACATTGATATGTGATATAATGACCACTTTCATAAATATATAGTAAAAATATAAAAGTATTTGGGAAGCAAATTTAGAATTTTGATTTGGGAAGCTTAGTATTCTCATGTATATTATGTATATATCAAATCTTGTTTGCGCCATTCGGTTACATGTCCTAAATTTGGGACTGACTTGGTTGGAGATCCTTGTCAATTGAAATTCGATTACCAAAAATAGAGATTTATCCTAAATTTTCACCAAAATCCTAGGGGTTTCTTCCTCATATTTCAATTTGGTAACTATCCACTTCTATTTCGCCTTCGTTCCAAAGAAGCAACGAAACATCTATAAGTGTTTCATGGTCCAAAAATGTTTGAGAAATGATAGGTTCACAATACATTCCACAATAGGGCTTTAAGTGTGTTGTACCTTGTGCTGTTTGAATTTCTTTTACACTTTTCTATGTACCACTTACACAGCACATGATACATGCATTTAAAACCATGTTGTGAAATGTATTATGTGCCTAATATTTTTAAAAATATTTTGTGAAATTTCAAAATCTGGATGTATAAATGTCCTAGTTCATTATGATATCAATCAAATAAGTATACCAATATTGTTGATGAAAATTTTGAGAAATAACATTTTTGAGAAATTTCACAAAATAAGTTATTAGAAATTTCACAATTTAAAGTTTTGAGAATTTTAATTAAACCAAATCCAATGACGTATATCGCGTTTGGAATGTATTTACTATATACACCTTTCAGAGTTGATTAAAACATTAAGTTTTGAGAGGAAGAGTAAGCAAAAAGGTTTTGTGATATTTTACATCAATGCCTGCCTATATAATGTGTCATTGTTTATAACCAATGTTTACTCAAAAATTTCATCAACGCCTCCCCTAACTAAAATCGTATACAATATTACTTATTTGGATTGGGTGTGGCTTTTGAATTTAGGCAAAACATTAGTGCTAATCACAAAGGTTCCATGCAAATTAATTAAAATTCATTAAAACTAAAGTCGACTCTGTGCATCATGTTGAGCTAAAGCACATGTCGATTTGCTTTAGGCTAAAACGTGCTTTTATCTCTTTAAAATACTTTATAGACTTTATCCAGGGCCGGCCCTGAGATTTTGAGGGCCCTACTCGAACTTCTAAATGGGGGCCCTCTGTATATTAGCATAAATATTACAAATATTATTTATTGATTACTTAAATAATAAATTTGGGTTAGTATTTTCTTAGAGTGGACCCTGCCTAAAAGGGGGCCCTACGCGACCGCGTGTGCCGCTTCCCTTCAGGGCCGGCCCTGACTTTATCCAAACAGTCTTAACATATGCATTTTTTGATTCCGAAGCACGTTTTAGCCTACATGTACGTTTTAAAAAGTCATTTGCTAATGGAGTTAACCCACTAAGGGTCCAATTGGGAACCCATTTTGAAGGTCTGGTTCTCAAAACATTTGACAAAGATTTGGATCTACAAAGGTAGTTATCAATACATTTTTTGATAGAATATGCATTCGTAACATATGTAATTTGTCGACAAAATCTGATACAGGGAAAATAGTATCAAGTCTTAAATTTGTGTTCCAAATTCTCATTGTCAAGTGATTCGGAGTAATGTTCTGTTTCTCAAATTTTTATCTCAAAAGTGCTTCTTAACTGATGTAGTAGTGGGGCCAGGTCTAATAATGAGACCAGTTGAATTTTGATTGGAAGTTATTTGCATGACCCTACTGCCATATCATTTGAAAAACACATTTAGAATGAAAATTTTGGAAGCATAGCATTACTCATTGCTTAGACAATCGACCTAGATTCAATTACACTTGGACAATCGAAGTTGTTTTAATCGGGGGTAATACTTGGGGCACAACCAAAGTCACAACCTTTTTTGCACAACCTCCATTTTGTGTCTATCTCTCTCATAGTGGGCACTGTGGGGTCACTGGCACTGTGGGACCCATCAAGAGAGAGATAGACACAAAATGAAGGTTGTGCAAAAAAGGTTGTGGCTTTGGTTGTGCCTAGGGGTGTGTTTTGGAACGGAAATTCCGATTCCGATCCGAAAATTTCCGATTTTGGCAAGTAAAAATACATTCCTAATTCCGAAATTCCGAATTCCGAAAATTCCGAAAAATTTTGGATCGGAATCGGAATTTTTTCAGAATTCCGAAAATTCTGAAAATATCCCGAAAATATTCCGAAAAATATATTCCGAAAATTTTCCGAAAAAATTCCGAAAAAATTCCGAAAAATTCCGAAATTACCTTACACTACTTGTCCCACATCGGTTAGCCATGAAAAAGGATAAGGAATGTGAGTCTATAAATTAGTCCCAACTTGATCCACATTAGTCCAAGCACTAAGCTTGTATCGGAAAATTCCAAAATTTTCCAAAATTTTTCCGAAAATATCCGATTCCGAAAAATTCCGAAAATTTCCGAAAATGATCCGATTCCGAAAATTCCGAAAATTCCGAAATTTCGGAATCGGAACGAAAAATGAAAATTCCGAATTTTCGGAATAGGAATCGGAACGCCGAAATAATTTCCGAAAATTTCGGAATTTTATTTTCCGAAACCCCTATTTCTGATCCGATCCGGCCGAAACACACCCCTAGTTGTGCCCCAAGTATTACTCTTTAATCGGTCATATTGCTACATCAATTTTTCAACCATATTTGAGATGAGTAATGCTATGTGCACATAAAGATTTGGGCCATTCATTTTGATCGAGCCCGTACCCGCATGCACGAGATCCACCGAAATTAATGACCTATATCTTTATGTGCACCAATCATTACTCGTTTGAGATACAAATTTGATAAACATAACATTACTCTTTACTGATTATAAACTATGAACTTTTTACACTAGTACTAGTATCATTTTTAAGACCATTAATATTAACAACTACCAATAAAAACATTAATCTGCCTAACTTAATTTTCTAATGCCATTTATGTTCATTGAAGTGTGAAACCGCTGTGGAATACCTCCATTGTCACAGTAAAATTTTTAATTTTTGATAACCATTGCCACAATTAATCACTATGGCCAACCATTTAATTGGAGATTAACTCGGCCACTTATGGATTACTGAAGAAAAAAAAAAAAAAACCCTTCTAATTCTATCATCAATATATGTTTGTTTTTTTTTTTTTGGGGGGTAAAAAACTCATTTATTTATCATATCAATATTTTATTACTTGTTCCAGAAATACATAATGGAGTGTACGCATCTTTGCTGCCTGGTAGTAGAAAGGAGAAAAGACTAGAAATAGCAAAATAATGAGTGGTGATAGGAGATATCAGTATACTATTTCTATTTGTATAGATTATTATATATATCATTATTATTATTTTTTGATGGGGTATTTTGTATTGATTATTTTATTCAATTAATAATTAATTAGATATAGTAGAGTACAGTATAATAATTTGTATTAGCCGTACGTAGCAAAACATTATGTTAAAAACAACATTGAAAAGGAAGGAATGAGCAAAAACCAAAAACGTACCAAACAAAGAGAAAGGAAAGCGAAAGCATGCATGAATATGGTAATTGCTTTGTAGTTGGTGCTGTGTTGTTTGGTGTTTGTATGTACTAAATGTAATGCATTTCTCTCTCTCTCTCTCCCCTCTAGTAACACTTTCTCTCTCTACACTCCTCTCTCTCTCTCTCTCCCCCCCCCAGTCCTTCCTTGATATACCTCTCCATCTCCACGCCGCCTCTCTTCCTCACCTTACCCACAAAAAAACACTTTGCATTTCTCTATCTCTAAATTACCAAAATCCCCCCATCAAGTCCCAATTTTGTTCCAAAATCACTGTAGCTAATGGCTTTTTCATCGGATTTTGTGTAATGCTGGCGCTTCCATCACTGGTACGTACCCATTGATGTGGGTTTGTCTTCGTATCTATATATTTCGATCATTTTTCTCTTTTCTGTAATGGGTTTATATATATATATATATATATATATGTCTTTCTATATTGTACTGTACTGCAAAAATATTGGTTCTTTTTGGGAATTTACATTTTTGTTGATGATCTGGGTTTACTTTTGTGGGTTCTGCCACATTTTTGATGAAGTATATTTCAATTGGGTCTGAGTTTTTGTTGTTTGTTTTCATACAATATGATATGTTTGTTTTTGTTAATTAGTTTTGATTCCAGTGTGTATTTCGATTTTTCTATTGTGGACGTGGAAATCGAGGTAATATAGTCTGTAAGACTGAGTCTGCTGACCCGGACGATATTCATGATAATGACAAGTGAGTGTTCCCTCTTTTTTCGAACTGGGTTTTTTTTTTCTTTGCCATTCATTGCTGTTTGTTTATATGAGACTTGAGAGAATGTGTTTGCATTGACTTGACTGGCGTATAAATGAGTTCTGACTCTGATTCTTTTATATGATTTCAATTGTATATATATGTATTGGTGTTTTTTTGTTCCTTGTCCTTTTCTTTTCTTTCGGAAATGTTGAATTCGGTTTGGTGGAATTGTGTTAAGACGTGGATTTCATTTGATGTATTGTATCTGTATGAGAATGAACTACCTTTGGGTGTTGGATGTTCAACAATGTGAGTGCTAGTTGTGTTAGAAGATTTTAAATTTAGACACCAATAAGCGTGATGATGTTTTTCTTACTGTGTCCTGCATAAAATTTACTTAAAAACATATTCTGGATTTCAAATTGCTGGTGGGTTATTAACCAGTTAAATTTTGTTACATTTGAAGGTATTTTTTTGTGTATCTACATTGCCTAGCAGAGCTTCCCCTGTATAGTTAAAACAGTTTCTTTAACCTGCCGAGTATCATAAAATGGGAACTCGATTAACTGAGTTGGAGTTTGATGAACTTGAGAGGCTCCTATGCGAAATTCCCAGTGCTACATCCGGGCATTTAACTTCTGAGGAATCTGGACTCACTAACTCCGCAAATAACTTTAAAGAGGTGTGCTTGGATGATAGCTTGTCCTCGAAGGGTTCACTCACTGAGAAATTTCAGAACAATGGGAGTTCAGATGAAGGAAAATTATTATCAGTCCATAGAACTCAGCAACCATCGACCAAGAGGGTTTTTGCGGATGAATCATATCTGCCTGATGACCAGTCATTGACATCTGCATTTGCAGAACTTAACTTCAATGGAGGTGTGACAATGGAAGCTACAAGTCCTACTTTTCCAAACCATACATTCTCTCATAATGGACAATATCCGTATAGTCTAAACAAATTCCCTTCTCTTCGATCACCGAATAATTCAGTTAGTAGTTTTGATGGGTTCGCTGTGAAAAGGAATACCCAAGAAAATCCAAATTTGCTCAACGTAAACGTTCAAGAAGTGAACAAGCAGCAAATTGGTTATTGCCAGCCGATTGGGAATTTATCGAGTGCGATGCCACCATTACCTCATGGAATGCAAGGTTTTCAGTTTCTTTCAAATGTTCCAGTGCATGGAGTGGAGTTTCCAATAATTTCTGATCAACAGGGATACTTCGTGGACGCCCAGCCTTATGTTGCATCGAGGCATATGGAAGAGGAACAATTCTATAAGATGCCTCAGCAATACATGTACTTGCAGCAGTTCCGGAATGAACGGTTGGAAGCTCATCATCCAGTTCAAGCAACTAGGAATTTGCCAAATAGGATATTCCCTCACAGTCACCACCTAGAACAATCTAATCAAGGGCCATTTTGGAAAAGAGATACAATTTCAAAGTGCATAAACGAATCTAGTCGCATCCTTTCCACCAACAATTCTAATACAATGCATGTTTTGGACAAAGTGGGGAAACAGGGTGGTTTCCCGCAAAAAGTTATAACGAGATCACATGGATTGGACTCCATGCGTTCCGTCAAGTTTGGCTCCTTCGGAGGAACTGAATTGCTCGCTAATGTTAACCAAAATGAAAGACTTTTCTCAAATAATAATAATTTCCACCATGGTTTATACGTTCCAAATGCTAGTTCCCGGTGTTCGTCCCCAGAAACGGATGATCTTAAGAGCAATTACGTTAGGACACCAAATCAGAAGTACATTTCTATCAACGAACTCGCTGGTGGAATATATCTTATGGCGAAGGATCAGTATGGGTGTCGCTTCTTACAAAGGAAGTTTACCGAGGGCACCAAAGAAGATGTTGAAAAGATTTTTGCTGAGATTATTGATCACATTGTTGAGCTCATGATGGATCCTTTTGGGAATTACTTGGTCCAGAAGCTACTTGAAGTGTGTGATGAGGATCAGCGGATGCAGATACTTCATGCAATCACTGGAAATCCTGGGGATCTCGTTCGGATTTCATGTGACATGCATGGGTTTGCGCTCTCTCTCTCTCTCTCTCTCTCTCTCTCTCTCTCTCTCTCTATCTGCCTGTTCTTAATGCTTTGTTTGGTTTGTGGATTTATTACAGGAAAAGGAAAAAGGAGAGAAAATACGAAGAAAGTCCAAAATTCGGGTTTTCTTCTATAGTCAATCAATATTACTAGTAACAAGAAGATTCTCCAAATAGTTGAAAAAGCAAGAACTAAAAGGAAATTGAAATGTAGAATTTTTTTTTTCCTTTCTAATTTCTTCACTTTTTTCCTTGGTAACCAACCAGGGAAAAGGCTTTCCTTTTTGATGTTTCTTCCCTAAATCCATGAACCAAGTTGAACCTTGTTATTGTTGTTTAGGATATTTTCTGGCATGTGCTTAGTTCTCATCTCAAACACAGGACTCGGGCTGTTCAGAAGGTTATTGAAACCCTAAGGACTCCGGAGCAGTTTTCCATGGTTGTTTCTACACTGAAGCCTGGTATAGTGACCTTGATTAAAAATATGAATGGTAATCACGTTGCACAAAGATGCTTGCAATACTTAACTGCTGAATACAGTGAGGTAAGTAAAGCAAACCATGCACACTTCATAAAGAATCCTTGCACATGTTATCGTCCAATGAAGTGGAAGTCTGACTGATATTGCTTATGCTATGAGGTCTAATTTTCTCTGCACCTGCTAGTAAGTGAGTGCATTTGCATTGTGCGATGCCGTGGTTTTATCTAACTTGTTTTAGGCTTGTCAATTGGCTTTATTTTTAATATTGCAGGCAGTTTTTGCTGATCTATTTTGTGGGTATATGACTGTAACACCTTCCTTAACACTTGTACGAGACCCATACAATGAGCTAAACTGTGCAAATCCATTTTCTTGGTTTATTATATCTTGGACCCAGCTCTCTAAGCCAAAATAGTTTGTGTAGGTCTTGCCGTCTTGGACTTGGCTTATGAGATAACCCTAATGCAATGACACAACTTCTAACTGCTAAATATTGGCAAGTTTTCTTAGAAGTTGTATGGGTAATTTTCTAGTTAGATTGTGTTTCTATATTTTAACTGCATCGAAGGGGTATCCGACTGTGTAGAAGAACAACAGCTATAGTGGGATCTTCATATCACTAAGTGGAGGCTGCCTTGATCATAGATTTTCTATATTCTTGTGGCGATTGGTTCTTTGTGTGTGGAGCTGGTTTGAAATCGAGAATCATGCACCCAATTTTATCAGATCAAGATCTAGTGGAAAATCAGCTCCATGGTGCTAAGTGTAGTTTTTTGGTGGGAGATACTCCTAATATGGATGGTAGATTTCTAGCTCATGAAAGGTAGAACTGATCTTAGCCCAAGTAAAAAAACCATTTATGGCTAATGTGTCAATGTTCCTAAAGATGTCAAAAACTCATTGTGTTCGCAAAATGGGGTCTATTTCTCATTCATGTTCTATAGGTCATTTCAAGCAAATTTCTATTACTTGATATTTTCCCATATGTATTGCTAATACACATAATATATGGTCGACGATCTATCAAAATTATAACTTGCTTTAATCTTCTATAATTTTTTGTCTATTTAAAACTTAAACAAAGGAATATAACTAAAACTAGAACTCGAATATGAAATTTAAAACGTGTTTTAAAAAAAAAAAAAAAAAAAAAAAAAAAAAACTTAAACAAAGGAATAACTAAAACTAGAACTCGAACATGAAATTTAAAACGTGCCTGACAAAGATTTGTATGGGTAATTGGTTCACCTCGAACATTATGGACACACTCACTCTCATATCATTTCCTTTGGAGGCTTATTGGTTGTGGATTTATCCTATCCCTAACTATTCCCGGGTATCTTGATCAATGATAATTATTGCGTTGATGTCTTGGCCATGGTATTCTTGGGCCTCCCCTGTATGAGTTAGACTAATGGAAATGGCATCTTTGTAGGATGGATGGAAAAGTGGAAGGGAAAAGTGGGAGGAAGCGAGAGGAGGAGTGAGGGAAGAGGTAACCCTAGGGAAAGGAAGGGGGTCTTCACTCCGGTTGTTTGGTTAAATAAGAAAGAAATGATGAAGAAACGAATGGAATATGCTTTCTGTTACTATTGTACAGTTGCATAACAAAATGATGTTTTTTTATGGTAGAAAATTCAGCAGAGGAGGGTAGTCTCTTCCCTCTCTTAATCTATCCACCTTTGGTAGGCTCTTCCCCCCTCCATTTCCCGCCCCTCTTCAACTCTACCAAACAATGATTTTTCTTCTCTTCCTTCCCTACTTCCCTCCCCTCATGCCCCTTTCCTTCTTTCGATTTTTTCGTACCAAACATAACATAAGTCTAGCTCATTTGAGGCTCACCTCACTCACGTGCAACCCCGTCTCGCACGTGGAGAGGCAACAAACAGATATCCATCATGATGGGCATAGACAACAAAGTGCAATATGCAAATCCAAAAGGGAGGTGGAGAATGGAACCCAAGACCTCCTATAGCCAAGACTCGGATATCGTGTTAAGTAGCTTCAGCTATTAGATAATGGAACAATATTGTCAAGTTCTAAAATATCAGTACAACTCCAGAATGTGGCAATTGTGTGGTTCTTGTTTGTTTTATTCTCATGTGGTGCTGATTTTCTAATACTCTCATGGGTAGTTTAATAATTTGTCATGAAGGGATCAGACTGTGAATCGGTTACCTAAATGTATGCATTTCATTTAAGGTTGAATATTCACACATTGAGGAGTCCATTAGCATTTATCATAAATCTCTGGCATGTGTTCAAAAAAGAGCTATTGGCAATATTGAACCATACACATCCTCACCGAATGGAGAAGCATGGAACATGTTGAGTGGCACTATCGTGAAATTGATCAAAGGATACTACTTTCAATGAGTCCGAAGGTTTAGCGTCATTGAAATAATTCTTTTGCATTGGATAAGACATTTTTAAAATTTTTATTTTTACTTAACGATTTTCATTGTGCTTTTTAAGTTCCAGGTCAATTTCTTCTCCCATGATGATTCCTTTTTGGAGAATCTCTATGTGCGCCTAGTTTAATGCAAAGCAAAGCTTGCTTTTTTTTTTTTTTTAAAAATTTATTTTGAACACCTCTTGACTTCTGTCAATCGCCTATTTCTTACATTTGGCATGTTTTATTTATTAAAATATAATTGTGCTGAATTAATTTTTTGACATAAGCTGGTGATAATTTCATCCGCAGTTCCTTTTTGAAGCTGCAACTGCTAATTGTATTGAACTTGCAACGGACCGTCATGGATGTTGCGTGCTTCAAAAATGCCTTAGCCATTCTGATGGTGAAGAAAGAAACCGTTTGATTTCTGAGATCACTTCAAATGCTCTAATTCTTTCCCAGGATCCATATGGGTATGATTGTTTTTCCTTTTCACTTTCTATTTACCAGCTTTTGTTTTTGGCTGACAAGGAGGTCTCTGGTTTGAGTTCTCACCTAATTCTCTGGGCTGAATGCTTTGGGGAGCCTCAAGAGGTTGATTCGATCTCAAGACCTCCACATGTTCAAATAGTTTCTTGACAACCTCACCTCTACATGTTTGATATATAATTTATTAAATTACATTCTTGCAGGAACTATGTTGTGCAGTTTGTCTTTGAGATTTGTGTCCCATGGGCGATAGCAAATATTCTAGACCAATTGGAGGGTAACTACGGGGATCTGTCGATGCAGAAATACAGTAGTAACGTGGTAGAGAAATGTCTCAAGTATGCAGGAGAAGAACACCGCTTTTGTATTATCCAAGAGCTGATCGATAATCCCCGCTTGGATCAAATCATGCAAGACCCTTATGGCAATTATGTTATCCAAGCAGCATTGAATTATTCAAAGGTTAGAAAGTTCCTCCACTAAGGTTTAGTTTGGCCCCTACGTGGCTTTTTAAAAGGAGCTTATGAAATTTATTACTAAGTTGTTTGATAATTTTATGCAAGTGACACACTACTCTTTAAAAAGACATCATGAACCAAAAAAGCAACTTTGAGCTTTTAAAAGCTCCATTCTAGAGCTTTTAAAAGCTCCCCCGCAAAAAGATCTAAGTTCAATTTTTGCAAAGCTCATAAACTAGTTACCAATTGAATTAACATGAAATTGTGCTTTAAAAAAGGAGAAGCACCAAAATGGGGGCCTAACTAAGCCTAAGAATACCCTCATTTTCCAGCATAGGTGCGCTTGTCCTTTTCTTCTTTTACATTAGCCCTGTGAATCTGTAATAAAGGATTGTTCAATCTGTGATAGCGAATAATCATCTAATCTTTTTTTCCTTTCTTTATTGTGAGTTTTTTTTTTTCGTTGCCTAATGAGTCATTTGCTGAAATGGTTGAAGATTGGACTGAAAAGCACGAGAACACATGTTCAAGCTTAGGAGAAACCACTTTGTGCAAAGATTCTGCTAAAAGTTAGGTCCGTTTCTAGTAGGGGTGTACAAAATACCCGTAGACCCGAACCGAACCAGTCTTGTTCCTGTCGTTTCCTGTGCACTTGCAGTGCGGGTCTGGACCCATGTGCACCCATTCACCTTCCAGTGTCTGTCTTCTTGGTTTGTAAATCTGAGCATCACTGAGTAATGACCCCTTTTTGAAGGATGTTGATCATGACATTTTTGGATTTTACCATTTCAAAGCACTGTATATTGTTATATATATATATATATATATATATGGATCCAGTTTATTCTCCAAGGGAGAATGCGCCTTTGTAGTTGGTAATGTGACTGCCTGGCTGGGATTTATGTTCCGTGATTAAGCAGGGAGTTCTTCATGGTGCATTGGTGGAGGCCATAACACCCCTTGTACCTGTGCTCAGAACAAGTCCTTATGGGAAGAAAGTCCTCTCAAGCAATTGTCTCAAGAAATGATTTATTGGTAATCTCACCAGTACTACCTTTCTCCCGTCCAAGTTTATTCCTCTTTTCTTGATTGTCATCTAACGGCAGGTTTGCAATTTGTAGGGTACTGCAGCAAAATCTCTCTTTAACTTCAGGTTTTTCTTTCTTTCTTTTTTTTTTTTTGGGCATCCAGGCGGGTCCTGTAAATTTTGTAATAAATGTTAAAGAGAAGCTATGAACTCTGGTTTTATGCTTAGATTTTCAAGTTTTGGATTCGGAAAACGGCAAAGGAAAATAGGAGAGCTGCCTTCTGAATGAAGAAAGGTGATTTTCAGTTCATTTTTTTCGACTTTAATTTTCCATAAGAACTGGTTTAGAGAAATTTTTATCAACACATCCACGTGCGTGTTTGTAGATTACGTTTGCATAGGGAATAAAGAAATTCGAAGGTGTAGAGTTTTCAAGCACAAGGAGAGATTGTAATTCAGCTGTGCTTGATAGGCAAAGTTATTGACTTTGGGGTGGATTGGATTGCAGGATGGAAATACCTTTTTTTTTTAAAAGTTAAATCTGGTTCTCATACCAGAGAAGCACTTTTTGTAATGCTGTAAATGCACTGTTTATAAATAAGCATGATCAAGACTTGTCTAATAGTATTAACCATGTGGTTTCATTATTTAATTGTGTGTAATCTTCCTGATTCTTTATTTATCCAACTATAGGAAAAATAAAACACATTAGGATAAGGTGTTGCTTGGCAACTTCTGATTATAAAAGTCCATTCTAGGAATGGACTTTTCAAGATGGACTTTTGCATATTGATTTTTATTAAAGAAGTGATTCTTTGGTGAATGAGCATTTTTTTTATAAATAAAAGTGCATTTAAATGTGCAAATACGTTGGGTGGCACTGGCAAGTACAAACTTTTTTCCATTCTTGGACAACGGTGGGGTATAAACTGCATTACAAGCCCAATCAATTTGGGTTGGGCTAACTCTTAAAAAGTACCAACTGCCCCCATAAGTATTAGGAGAATTCTATGATATGACCAAGCGGTTTGGCCGTACCAAACGATCAAAATATGTGTACGTTTTTATTTGGACCTGCGTGTCAGACCCAAAAAAGAGGTCTGGGTACAATTTTTATGACCTGCCAACGGTTTGGTAGTATCATATGATCAAACTTTGTGTACAATTTTTTATTGACTTGGGTGTCTGACTGAAAAAAAAAAAAAGAGATTTGTGCATGGATTTTTTTTTACCTATGTACGATTTATTGAGACCTGAGTATGATTTTTGTGACTTGCCAATTTACACATGGATTCTTCTTAGCAAGAAACATTGATCGTAGAATTCTCCTAACTATAATATTGTGCAAAAATTATGACTTGAAGGCTGTGACATAGTTTCAGATTACGTGTCCATTAAATAAATTGTTTAGAGTGAGAGATCCCTAGAAGTACGAGGTAGAGAGATCATTATGTGGACATAGACTAAATAAATAAATAAAAATGTTTGAATAGTAATTAGTCCGATTCCAAGATCTTGTTTGAATAAGAGAGAGTAGATTAGGAAAAATGACAGCAAAATATACAATATTTGATTATGATTTTTCCAAGTCAATCCCGAGTTAATTTAGGCTTTTGATATAATCACGAGCAGAGAGATATAAATATATATATATATATATATATATTTTCAAACCACTTTTTTGACTGTTTAAGATATTAGTATAACTTGTTTGGCGTCGAGGCACCTTTGTTACATTGGTTGAGTGTTTGACCCCATCCCCTTCCTCTTTGTAATAAAAAAGAAAAGAAAGGCTTATGAACCATAGAATTGATCTTTTAAACTTCCCAAGTGATAAAAAACAAGCGCTCCTCAATACCCTCTAAATGAAATGAATGTAAGTCATCAAATGCGCCTTCCCATATATTTTGATTCTTCATCCAACCCACCAACTTTCAAACACCCTACTACTACCCACATTGACTTTTCCGTACACACTCTAATTTCTGTAGTCACATGACTCTTTTGGGCCATACTCACTCACTCCTACTTTTAGTTTTTTTTTATATGTATCACCAATTCAACCAAAGGATCAAAAAATAGATTCACTAATGGCAAAACTATGCATACTGCTTGGTTTCTTCATTTTCTTCTTCTTCATCATCTCCTCTCTCTGTTGTCCAGATGATAAAAAACAAGCCCTCCTCCAATTCAAGTCCTCCTTGACTGACTCCTCCTCACAGACTTCCATGTTTGGCTTAGAATCATGGAATTCCACCTCAGCTGTCATTGGGAGGGAGTCATTTGTGATTCGCGGCCAAATTCAAGGGTGGTGATCGTTCTAAATCTCTATTCCCTCGTACCTAACGAGTCCATGGTGGTGGATTCCGCCATCTTGGCACCGCTCTTTTGCATCAAAACTCTGACGTGCCTTGACATTTCCTCCAACTACATACGCGGTGAAATGTTTGGAAACTGGTTTTCCAATCTCACCAAGTTGGTTCATCTTGATGTGAGGCAGAATAGCTTCAACGGGTCCATTCCTGCTCAAATTTTTCGCTTGAAACACCTGCAATAGCTGGACTTGAGTAGCAACTCACTCACGGGTGTGCTAAGCCGCCAAGTGGGCTCTCTTCGAAACTTGAAGATTTTGCGGTTGGAGGAGAACTTTCTAAGCGGAAACATACCCGAAGAGATTGGGAATCTCACAAAGTTGCAGAGATTTTCTGTTCACCAGAACGGGTTGTCTGGAAGAATTCCATTCTTAGTGCTGAATTTGAAAGAGTTGGAAGAATTGGACTTGTCCAACAATTCCCTCTCAATGGAAATTCCGGCTGATATCAGAAGTGTATCCAACCTTTCCACTCTAGCCCTGAGCAAGAACAAGTTCACCGGTGGAATTCCACAGTCAATACGGAATTTGACCAAATTGGAAACACTCCATTTGGAAAACAACATGCTCACCGGAGAAATTCCATCGTGGTGGTTGCTCAATATAAAGACCCTGAAGAACTTGTTTCTGGTAAGTAATAAACTGATTTGGAATAATAACAATATAGGAGTAGAAGAGATAGTGCCAAAGTGTATGCTATCTCAACTTTCTCTCAAATCCTGTGGACTCACAGGAGAAATCCCAGAATGGATTTCTACCCAGAAGAGTCTTGATTTTCTTGATTTGAGCAAAAACCATCTAAAAGGGACTTTACCAGATTGGCTTGCTGAGATGGAAGTTGGAAGCATAATTCTGTCAGATAACAATCTCTCCGGTACTCTTCCGCCTCGTCTTTTTGAATCTCTCAGTTTATCTATTCTCGCTCTCTCCCGGAACAATTTCTCGGGAAAGCTGCCAGAAAACATTGGAAATGCTAATGAGATCATGATACTTATGTTGGCTGGTAACAACTTTTCTGGCCCAATCCCAAAATCCATCTCCGAGATTTATTGACATCTACTGTTGGATTTGTCCAGCAACAGATTTTCTGGCAACAAATTCCCGGTTTTCGACCCAGTATCCTTCCTTGCTTATGTTGATTTCTCTTCCAACGAATTGTCGGGTGAGGTTCCAGTGACATTTTCTCAAGAAACTATTATACTCTCACTGGGAAGAAACAAGTTCTCTGGCAGCTTGCCTCGGAATTTGACTGAAATGCCGAATCTGACACACCTTGATCTTCATGACAACAAGATCACTGGTGAATTCTTACATTTTATTTCCCAAATCTCCACCCTTCAAGTTCTGAATCTCCAAAATAATTTCATCAATGGTTCCATCCCAAACAGTATTTCCAACCTCAGTACGCTCCAAATTCTCGATGTCTCAAACAACAATATCGTTGGGAATATCCCCGATGAATTGGGAAATCTAGTTGGGATGATTGAAACTCCAGATACATTTTCATCGATATCCGACATGTTCAACTTCCCAATCGAGTACAGTGAGTTGCTAGTGAACTGGAAGAAGTCAGTACGAGGTCTCTTGAGTCACAGCCTCGATATCTACTCTTTGTTAGACTTATCGAACAATGAAATTTCGGGTCAAATTCCATTTTCATTAGGCCATCTTAAGGGCCTAAAGATCCTAAACATCTCTCACAACACACTATCTGGTCCAATCCCATCAAGTTTCGGTGATTTAGCGAGTCTAGAGAGCTTGGATTTGTCACACAACGAACTATCTGGTCCGATTCCAAGAACATTGGTGAAATTGCAAGAACTTTCTACTTTGGATGTAAGCAACAATAAGCTCGTGGGTCAGATTCTGGTGGGTGGTCAAATGGACACGATGAACGATCCGAACTATTATGCAAACAACAGTGGATTATGCGGAATGCAAATTCGGGTTCTGTGTCCAGAAGAGGCATCATCACCACCAGAGCCAGAACAGGGTGGTGAGACTAAAGAGACAATGGTTTGAGTGGGAAGGAGCGGCAATTGGATACCCGTTCGGCTTCTTCATATCGATAGTGGTCATATTTCTCACTGGCTATTTTGGACGAACTCCAATGAAGAAACGCCATAGACGACCTTCTGTTTCAAGCATTAAGTAGTAGATGATCGATACAACGGGTTTTTCATTATAACTAACGTTTTGATGAACTACTACCTACCAATCCTTCTGGTAAGAATAAACATAAGTGATTGTAGAACATGCATTCTCTCGTAACATTGTACCCTCTCCATCAACGGTATAAAAATGATGTAATTGTTATATATGTAAATACATATATATTTTATTTACTAATAATAGTTAATTACATATTAATTTTGTATTAGGTAGTATATTGTAAATATATGAAAGATAAGGGATTAGAAAGAAATTTAAAAAGAAATGAATAGTTTGGCAGTTATTTAAATTGGCAAGTTATCTTCATTCCGTTTGAAAGTTATAAAGATATTTACAATTTGGTCATAAGTTCCATTGACCGTTGGGTAAAGTCTGGGTAAAGTGTATCATGATAAGACATGCTTTTTGACTAACCAATGTGTCTGTTGGTCTATGTATGGCTATATTTATGCCAAATCGCAGAAGACGCAGGAGTCTGTTCTCTCAGATAGTTTCTGTTTTATTGCAGTCAGTGTGTTGTTTCGGATCAGAAAAATTTGTGGTTCCAAGTCTACTGAAAAGTGTAATTTCTAGATAGGCTTAAAGGTTAGGCATTTTATCCTGGAGATAGGATTTCCAAGAGCCCATACTTACACCATAGTGGGGAAATCACTATCTTAAAGATAACATCTTAACTTTGGTGTGACTTGCCTAGCGATCTCTTATTGTCTATTTAGTCTATTTCTTTATTTATTTATTATTTTTTATTTAGTTTCTTCACCAATTCCATACAACAATTTTAAGA
Source organism: Hydrangea macrophylla (assembly GCA_033977485.1). Lineage (NCBI taxonomy): Eukaryota > Viridiplantae > Streptophyta > Magnoliopsida > Cornales > Hydrangeaceae > Hydrangea > Hydrangea macrophylla. Next base: position 1,645,772 of record CM066989.1, read on the forward strand.
TAGTGATTTTTCCTAATGGATTCAACATTGGTGAAAACTCAAATTCATGAAGTAGAAAGGCTCGAGAGGTTCAATGGTTTAAATTACAAGAGATGGAGTATGAAGATCTTTTATCAACTTACCATTGCCAAAGTTGCCTATATTTTGTCTACTGCATTTCCTCAAGATGAACTAATCAATGGAGAATATACAACAAGGCAAAAGAAATGGATTGAAGATGACTATGTGTGCCGCTTCACAATTCTCAATGCAATGACAAATGCACTGTTCAATGTCTTCCACAAATTTGCTACATCTCTTGAACTTTGGAATGCTATACAAAGAAGGTATGTCAATGAGGATGCCGGTAATAAGTCTTTCCTAATAAATAAATATATTGATTTCAAAATGGATGATTCAAAACCTTTAATAGATCAAGTTAATGCTCTCAACGACATTGCCACCGAGTGTGCCGATGTCGGTGAGGCTTTTACTGAAAGTTTTCAAGTCTCTACAATTATTGGTAAACTTCCTCCTTCTTGGAAAGATTACCAACGAATTTTAAAACACAAAAAGGAACCTTTAACGTTAGATGAATTGGTTCAAAACATTCAAATTGAGAGTGAGGCAAAATTGAGAGACTCTTTTGAAATTCAAGGAAAGACTGAAAAACTTCATAATGTTGAAATACCGGTATCTAACTCTAATAAACAAGGTTTCAAGTCTACCAAAGGAAAGAAAGGCTCTTATGATAAAAAGAAAAAATTTGGTGTTAATAAGAAGGACAAGGGTTTTAAAAAGAAAAAAGGTCCTTGTTACGTTTGCGGCAAACTAGGACATTATGCCCGTGAATGTCGCTTTCGTAAAGGACAGAAAAATAATGAGTCAAACGTAGTGGAAGGTGATGACATGATATGTATGATTACCGAGCTTCATATGGTCGACAATGACGAAGGATGGTGGGTTGACTCGGGGGCAACCTGTCACATGACTCCTCTTAAAAATGTGTTTAAGACTTATGAAGAGATAAATGGTGGCAAAGCAGTATTCATGGGTAACTCCTCCTCAAGTTCTGTCATGGGAAAGGGAACTGTTCAAATTTCTCTTACCTCCGGGAAAGTGCTTACGCTTAAAGATGTTCAACATATTCCCGGGTTACGTAAGAGCCTTATTTCCGTTAAGAAGCTTGATGACCATGGTTTTAGAGTTGTATTTGATTCCCAAAAAGTGATCATATCTAAGAAGGGATCATTTGTTGGGAAAGGCTATGCCAAAGACAATATGTATTTGCTTAATTTAAATAAAGGAGTATCTAATTCTGCTTATATCGTTGATGTGAATGATAGTCGTGCTTGGCACTATAGATTAGGACACATTGGTAGTAACGCTTTGAATCGCATGATTTCACATAATCTAGTTCCTCAAAATAGTATTGCTTTAACTACACAAAATTGCGAATGTTGTGCTCAAGCAAAAATAGTTAAAAAAACCTTTTAAATCAGTTTCTAGAAATACTACTTTGTTAGAGTTAATACATACTGATATATGTGATAATAAAGATCATTTAACTAGAGGGGGAAAAAGGTATTTCATAACTTTCACTGATGACTACTCTAAATATACTTATGTTTATTTACTTAGAACAAAAGATGAAGCTTTTGAAAAATTCAAGATCTTTAAGGAAGAAGTTGAAAATGCACTTGGTAAAAGAATTCAACGTATTAGATCTGATAGAGGCGGTGAATATCGATTGAATGAGTATATTAATTATTGCGAAACTCATGGAATTGTTAGAGAAGAATCTGCCCCTAATTCTCTCCCTCAAAATGGAGTAGCAGAGCGTAAGAATAGAACATTGCTTGAAATGGTTAGTGCTATGTTGTTACATTCAAAATTACCTATGAGTTTTTGGGGTGAAGCTTTATACACTGCGTGTTATATATCTAATAGAATCTTACATAAAAATAAAGATAAAACTCCTTATGAATTGTGGAAAAATCGTAAGCCGAACATTGATTATTTTAAAGTTTGGGGTTGTATTGCTTATGTTTTAGATACTACACAAAAACGGCCTAAGTTAGGGAGTAAAGCTACTAAAAGTATTTTTGTTGGATACTCTAAGCAAAGCAAAGCTTCTAGATTTTTAAACTTAAATACTAATAGTGTATTTGAATCTACACATGCTATTTATTTTGAACACTTAACTATTAAAGATGCAGATAGTTATGAACTAGAAAAGGGTTTAATGAATGAGGTAGATAAAAGCCCACATACCAATGTTCATACTAATGGAGAAAATTCTCATAATACGATTAATATAAATAATTCAAACAACTTGAGAAATGAGGAAGATAAAGAAGGTAATTCTAATGAGTTAAGAAGGAGTAAGAGGCGTAGAATTGAAAAAGATTTAGGACCGGACATGTACACTTACTTATTAGAAGAAGATCCTAAAACTTTCCAAGAAGCTATGGCTTTACCTGATGCGGATTTCTGGAAAAAGGCAATGGATGATGAAATAAAGTCAATACATGATAATAAAACATGGACTTTAGCCTATCTTCCTCCGAACACTAAAACTATAGGATGTAAATGGGTTTTGAGAAAGAAACTCAAGACTGATGGAAGTATAGACAAATATAAAGCAAGATTAGTCGCTAAAGGTTTTAGTCAAAAAGAAGGAATAGATTATTTTGAAACTTTTTCACCTGTGACTAAAATAACTTCTATAAGAATTATGTTTGCGATTGCTTCCGCTAATAATTTAGAAGTACATCAAATGGATGTTAAGACTGCGTTTCTTAATGGGACTCTAGATGAAGAAATTTATATAAATCAACCTGAAGGGTATGTAACTAAAGGTGAAGAGGATAAAGTTTGTAAGTTGAATAAATCTTTGTATGGTTTAAAACAAGCACCTAGACAATGGTATGAAAAATTTAGGAAAGAAGTTAAAAATCTTGGGTTTAAGAGTTCCAAAGTAGAAAGTTGTGTATTTTATAAAGTGACTGATAATTATAAGGTCTTAATGACGCTTTATGTTGACGACTTACTTATCTTTGGTTCTAATATGGATTGCATTAATGAAACTAAGAGGTTTCTAGCTCAAATGTTTGACATGAAAGACTTAGGACCTGTGGACGTTATTTTAGGTATTAAAGTAATAAAGAAGGATGGAGGTTTCATTTTAACTCAATCACACTTTATAGAGAAAGTGCTAAAGAAGTTTAATCACTCTGATTGTAAACCTAGTACAACACCTATCAATCCTAATAATAAATTAGTTCCTAATAAAGGGGAACCTATCAATCAAGAAGAATATGCTAAGGTCATTGGTAGTTTAATATATGCTATGAACAATACTAGACCTGATATTGCATGTGCTATCGGAATACTTAGTAGATTCACTTGTAATCCTAGTTTTGAACATTGGAAAGAACTTAGTAGAACTTTGAGATATTTGAAACTCACTATAAATTATGGATTACATTATCGATGTTCAAGTTCAGTTCTAGAATGCTATAGTGATGCCAATTGGGCTTTCGATAGAACAAATTCTAAATCAACTAGTGGTTGGTTATTTACTATAGGAGGTGCAATTGTTGCCTGGTCATCCAAGAAACAATCTTGTGTTGCTTTATCATCCATGGAATCTGAGTATATTGCTATGTCATTAGCTAGTAAAGATATTATATGGATGAAGAATTTTATGAAGTGCATTCCTTTTATTGATATACCTAAAGCGCCTATTACTTTGTATTGTGATAATCAAGCAGCGATCTACAACACTAAAAATATGAGAATATCTAGCAATAGCAAACACATTGCTATGAGATATAATCACATTAGGCGACTTGTGAAAAAAGGTAAAGTTGCTCTTGAGTATTTACCTACGGATCAAATGCGTGCAGATCCTTTGACAAAACCATTAAGTGGTGAAAAAATTAATAAAACCATGAGGGATATGGGGCTATTACCGATTAATTAGAGATAGTCTTGACTGTAGCCTACTTTAACAAGATGATGTCAGAACCTCTGAAAATCACTTGATTAAAGTTCAAAGGAGTTTAGTCAAGAATTATCATATGAAATGATAATGTGAGGTTACATTTCCAATGCATTACTTTTGGAATAGTGGGGGTTAAGCTATTCTTTCTTAAAGTCTCATATCTGGTTATAATGCACTGAATATTTCACAACAAGTAGGTTGAACTATGTTCTTAACAGAACTCATAGCTTTTGTGGGGGTGATAGAGCGGTTGTGAACACCCTTGATGAGTCTGCCTTTGTCAAGTATGGAGGTGAGGGCCGCTTCCAACGGGTTATTGGTAAAACCCTAGTGTACTTGCTAAGCCGGGATCGGCGCATGGCCTATAACGCGCTGCCTCAAGAGAACCACAAATTCAAAGTGTAGTGTGAATATTGTTTCGATACTTTAACTGCGCAAAGATCAAGACTTGGTTCTCTTTGTCGGTTAAAGATTTTTGGTTCATATTCAATCCTAGGTTCAAGGCCGCGTCCACCTATGGACATGCACTATGCTAGATCCGAAATTGATTTTGAGTCTGTTTTTATTTATTTATTAATTTATTTATTTTTATTTTTATTATCTTATTAGTAAATAAGTGGGGGATTGTTATATATGTAAATACATATATATTTTATTTACTAATAATAGTTAATTACATATTAATTTTGTATTAGGTAGTATATTGTAAATATATGAAAGATAAGGGATTAGAAAGAAATTTAAAAAGAAATGAATAGTTTGGCAGTTATTTAAATTGGCAAGTTATCTTCATTCCGTTTGAAAGTTATAAAGATATTTACAATTTGGTCATAAGTTCCATTGACCGTTGGGTAAAGTCTGGGTAAAGTGTATCATGATAAGACATGCTTTTTGACTAACCAATGTGTCTGTTGGTCTATGTATGGCTATATTTATGCCAAATCGCAGAAGACGCAGGAGTCTGTTCTCTCAGATAGTTTTTGTTTTATTGCAGTCAGTGTGTTGTTTCGGATCAGAAAAATTTGTGGTTCCAAGTCTACTGAAAAGTGTAATTTCTAGATAGGCTTAAAGGTTAGGCATTTTATCCTGGAGATAGGATTTCCAAGAGCCCATACTTACACCATAGTGGGGAAATCACTATCTTAAAGATAACATCTTAACTTTGGTGTGACTTGCCTAGCGATCTCTTATTGTCTATTTAGTCTATTTCTTTATTTATTTATTATTTTTTATTTAGTTTCTTCACCAATTCCATACAACAGTAGTGTGACTTAGAAGAACAAAGAATGGTATTTAAAGAAACACTAGTTTCACATTCTCGAGAACTGAAGGGATTGTAAATTCTCAGCTAAATTGAATTTCTCATACAAAATTCTTGATGTAGAGAAGCCAGCAAGCAGCAAAGAAATTGAAACTCAGACTCTGATGAAGTTCTTTTCTAAATCCAACCCCAATTTTTTATTTTAAAAAATAAAAAAAATGTAAAAAGGCCTTTTTCTCTTCATTTCTCCAATCAATGGTACTGCCTTGTATAGTGAGTGATTCAGAGCATCAAAGAATAACATAAGCGCAGAACCCATTGTCCTCCTCATTGTCACTATCACCAGCTTCACTGTTGACAAAACATGCCAAAATCCATACAACACTCTCTGGTTAGTTAGGATTGTAACATAAAGTAACTCCACCAATATGAAAATTGAGAAATTGCAATGCAACTCATTTCAACTATAACCAACCAGTCCATTGAACAACATATTAACCTAGGAACTCTCAGATAAAAATTATGAAAGGACCCATCAAGGGATTTGAGAAGAAATTATCTCAAACACTTGTTGAGCTGTCCAATGTCAAAAAATGACACACACACACACACACACACACTAGCTTAAAGATTTTCTACCAAATGACAAGGACCCAAAATCCAAATTGTTACAAAACAAGACCAAATTGAGAAAATCATATTCATCAAAGAGAAAGTAGCATTTTCAAAATGTTTTTCAAACAAAGAACAAAACCCAGATAGTACTTTTGGATGTTTCTGAATGATGAATTTCAATCCAAGAGTAATACGCACAAAGATATTCGACCAATAAGAACAAGACTTGGTAGCCACACTGAGTAGCACCCAGTCACGGGGCATAGAAATCCCGATCGGTCCAACGACCCAGCCTATGAGTTGGGAACGCTGCTTGGGACCGGTTCTTCGCAAGACAACTCAGGCCAGCCTAGAGGCGCTATCCAAACTCATCCAAACAGTTTCCTATACAAGTTAAAAGACTAATGGAAAGTGAAGATTGTTTCCTAATCCAATTAGGAAACTCGCACATTTTGTGGTAATCACACCTAATCAGATTGTATTGCTATATCAAATACAGTTTCCATGTATGAGGGACTTTTGCAACTATAAAAGAGGCCTCTCATCCCCCGGATAGGGGAGATGAATTGAACAATCAATTACCCTTCTGTACAATGCTCACCATATATAGCTTTATGTAGACTACCAGGCCGAGTTCTAGCAGCTCCAGTTTATTGTTGGTTCACCAAAGGTCCCCGGCTACTTTATAACATAGTGAAAGTGCTCAGACACACCACGTGAAAGTATGTGTCTTTGTTAACAGGGTCGAACCACATACAATTTCGCTTGTCTTCTTTTACTTATCTCTTACCCAAAATTTGGCATCATCAGTTTGGCACCGTTTGTGGGAATTCGATAGTTTTCCATCAACAAATCTCTTGACTGATCATCATGCCGCTGAAAAAGAATAAGAAGACTGCTCAGCCAACAGATCAGGCAGATTCATCGGTCGTGCAACCAGCGACTCCTATGACTCCAGAGCAGATCACTGCGGCTCTCGTTCAACTTCTAGAGGGTTAGCGTCAAACTCAGCAGCAGTTCGAAACCCTGTTGGACCAACAGAACAAATCTCTGCAGACTGAGGTATAGCTCGGGAACGATGAGCATGGTCGGGTGCCCATACGGATCCGACAACGTGCCTGAACTGCACCAAAATCCCCCCAGGCTGTGGGATAGCCCGTGAACGATGAGCATGGCCGGGATCCCATATGAACCCGGCAACGTGCCCAGGCCAACCCAAACCGCATGGGGGACGCCTGAAACATCATCAATGATAGGCGCGTGGCCATAGCAGAGGGGCAAGAGCTTGACCCGTGAATCGGCCCAGGATCGCCAGGCCAGGAGCCGAAGTGACCTAGGCACGCGATCAACCGGAGTCAAATCCGAGCCTTATCCCTGAGAACATCGCACTTTGAGGAGAAAGCTTCTTTCTCCGACCCGACCTACCGTACGGATACCAGTCGGGGTGATGTGGAAGCCCGCGTCAACGACTTGGAGAAATAGATTAAGAAGCTAGGCCGAAAACCAAGGCGCGATTATACCAACACAGAGACTGAGTCGCCGTTCACCGACCGTGTCACAGGATTTTCCATTCCATGCAAATTCAAGTAGCCTCATCTCGACTCTTATGATGGTTCGGGAAGTTCGATCGACCATATCCAGATCTATAAAGCTCAGATGGCACTGGCAACCAATGCTATCAAATGCTCAATATAGAAAGAATACCATGAATTCTAAATCTTGTACCAGATAATTCATTTTATGAAATTTCAACCATCTGCAGCATAAATTACTGTTGCATCAATCATATAACCCAATCCCAACACAAACCTAATAATATCAATATCATCATAGATCGATATTTCTTTGGTTATTGAGAACTTCACTGTAACCAATACAAATTTCACACGCGTCCTTGTACCAAAAGAAATCTTCAATATATTTTTAATAAACCCGGTCAATCCCATAACTTCAAATTCATGTCACCTTCATAAGTTCCGATTGATTTCCAATGACACCCACAGAATCTCTATCTTTTTAAATCTCATATTCCAAAAATAAACTCATCCACCAGATGTCCAACATAAGGAAAAGTTTCATAATTCTCAAACTATTCAGATTATAGAATTCATCTGTCTTTCGGTTTACGCTGTCTAAGCCCCAATATATAGAAATTGATATACACATTTATCCCCTCCTTGTAGCACTTACAACCAATAAGCAACTGATTTTGTTGTGATAAAACTTAGATATGATCCAACACTCTTCACTATTACATTTCCTTCTGTTTGACCAAGTGTGAAATGCCCATTTAAAGACGTCACTTGTATGTAAATAAGATCACTCGTTGATCTTCGACTGTAATCCCCAAGCAACAAACGATAATTACCATTTCTTTTTCCAATGTAAGAATTCTACACAATCATACGTTCAAGGAATACAATACCCACCAATTATTGTGACTCAACGTCATATGTAAGCTCATTTAACGTCATTCTACACAGTCTACTCATTTAAACATATGTAAGCTCACTTAACGTCATTCTAACGTTTGAAAGTTTCCAATGATGTACTAGGATACTTGACAATTGCTACAGTGCAGTGCAATAGTCAGATCTCGATTGCTTACATATAAAATACCAAGAAATAATAAGAATACTATTACCTAATGCACATGGTGGCTGAATGGACCTTGGAGTGGTTTGAATATCAAAGAGATTAATACTTGTTAAACTTGTAAACCCATTTTCAAATTCAGATCTCTGATAGAAAATTTCGATACCCCGTATAGCCAATCAACCCAATAAGTTATTCGTACAACACAACTACTTAGTCTTGATCACAATCATCCATATCCTTAACCAGAAAAGAATGATTTATAACCGTAATGATATCCAATCGATGGAAACATAATAGAAAAGACCAGCCTTACAACCAATGAGCGAGGCCCATCAGCGCAAAACTTACCTAAACCTTTAACCAACAGTGCCCAATCACTTCAAGACTGCACCAGTATAAAATAGCCTCGGTTTCTTTCCTTGCTGAAACCCTCTGTACGCCTCGACACTCACCCTCGCTTACCCTCTCGGAACCAATAGTGATGGCCTTGGTACATCCACTCGCTTAAACCTCTGCACCAGTAGTATTCCTTCCCCCCTTTTGACCAACCAATGGTATTAGTTCACCACCAAACGACAACACCTCCCTCTCACATGTCTCTACCTTCTTAATACACCGCTTTGTCTATATCCCAATTAATGACCCCAACCACCTTAAGCATGATCATTTAAGCCTCTCATCTACCTTAAACAAATAGCCCACTAAGAGGATGACAACTTGGCTTTGCCCTATCACATCAAAGCTTTGCAGCTCCCCATGACCTTCAGTATAAATAAGTAGCCTCATTTACTACATCCAACGAACAACCGAACCCAACTTAATACTACACTAGAACAAAGGTTCAACAGTTAGTCTTACCCTCACCCACTTACAAAACATTCTTATTGTTTTTAGCACAATGATACCTCCGCCCTACATCATCCTCTACCTTACACTACCCTTTGCATCACACCATCCTTCTCCTCACCTCACCTTTCGTTTCACTCTACACTTTACCCCACTTTAATACTTATTAATTTACCTCCCTTTGACCGTACTCCAACATACATAACTCCCAGACACTTACTGCTCTCTCTCTCTCTCTCTCTCTCTCATTTGGGGCTACTTTGGTTCTCATCCGAGCCGAAGCCTCTCCGATTCCCATTACTGTGATATATTTTTACATATTAATTATTTCATACTTTTAGTTGTTGTTCCACCTGTACCAACATGCTTATGTGTTGTATCCCTCCGTATCTCTTACACGCATCACATTAGAACCCACACATTTTGGCGACCATAGTGGTAGGTATACTCACAAGCATGGTTAGTGCACACGAACAACAATTTTCAGATATTCCTAATGCTCAACATCATCTTTTGCAAACCAAGGGGGTTCACACCCACTTTATTGTCTCTCATCCTTTCTCCTCTCTCCTTCTTGCTCCTTTTTTCTCTCTCGCCTCCCTCCATACTCTATGATGTTGTCAATATCAAGATATAAAAAGTGTACTTTACTTTTCTAAGGATTTGTAGTAGTGAAAGCAAAGGTCGAACCCACAGAGATTGAATTACTACGACTCTTAATTTTAAAACCTAAATCTAATTAATTATGAAAACGAGATTTTGATTTGTATTTTAATTAATATTAATGAAACTAATGAAATTAAATCTAAATTATGAAAGCGATTTAAAAGTGTTTTTATAAATATGTTTAAAGGAACCTAGGATTGCAAATCCACCACTAGCTTCATAATAGGAATATTTATGCATTCAATTAGATTATTAAGTTGGATGAAAATGGGGAATTGTAGCTACAAGCCCAATTCCTCCGTCAAGAAAATAACTATGGTTCAAGCACCAACATAATCCATCTTTGGTTAGCACGAATTATCCCACACTAAACTAGGGTTGTGGTATAATTCGTCTAATCTAGGCATGGACTATTCGGATACTTGATAGCATAATTCAATTTAAGCACCATTACATGTAAACAATCCATACAAGCACAACAAATATAGATCATTGAGCACATCACAGTCAAAATAGGTCTAAGACAAGAATAAACTTTGAAAGTAATGATTTAATCAATAAAAGTACGATTTATTTATAAAAATCCTCTAAACATGTAATCATCATCCATACATAACAAATCTAAAAGAAAAGCATAAAATACACCCTATTACTTGGCTAGGGTTTCATTGAAATCCTAGATCTTGAGTTTAGTTGGCCATAGAATTGAAGATTGGCAAGAGGTTGATGGAGGAGGCCATGGGAATCCTTGGTCTTCTTCTTCTTCTCCTTGCTTTTCTCCTTTCAATGGCTGAAAGCATGGTTGTATATTGTTGTATGTATATGTGTATAATAATGTCTAACCCTTTAATTGAAGTAAAATAGGGTATATATAGATTTATAACAAGTTTTGGAAGCTTTCCTAACCCGAATTGTATTAAAACTGCTATATTTTGCAGTTTGGATGCAATTAGGCAGTTTCTTTCGCGTAGGAATCATCAGTATACTGAAATATGCAAGTTCCATTTTTACACATGTCGCACGAGCGGGCCGCGCGAGCGCGATATTGGGACCTCGCGCGAGCGGATCGCGCGAGCGATATTCTGGGTTTCGCGCGAGCAGGCTGCGCACGCGATGTGGATTTTCTTGCTTCTTTTGCTCTGCCTTTTCACCCTGTTTATCCTAGTATACTTGATTTCTTCCAAATTCTGTCAGAAAATAGAAAATAAAGTAAAAATATATAAAAACAGGATAAAAAGGTATTAACAAATGCGCGTTAAGGCATATAATTAGGATTTGTTCTCTCCCGATCACTCCAACTTTGGAACAGTCAGGGCCGGCGTTGAGATTGTGAAATTCTCACGAGGCCCTAAGCGAAAAAAAAATTTAGGCCCTTTTTTGGTTCTATTTTTATATATAATACATGTATATATAAGGCCTTATTTTTTTTAGGCCCTATTTTGCCCTATATTTATATATAATACATGTATTTTGGCCAAACAATGTCTTAATTTTGGTCCTCTTTTTATATATAATGCATGTATATCTAAGGCCCTATTTTTTTTAGGCCTTATTTTGGCCCTATTTTTATATATAATACATGAATTTTAGTCAAATAATGCCTTATTCCAAGGCCAAACAAACTCTAACTTTTGGAGGCCCCAAGCAGCCGCCCGGGCCGCTGGCCCAAGGGCCGGCCCTGGGAACAGTATTTCTACTTTGTGACATTCACACATTTTACTGTTAATACTTTTCCTACCAAAAATCACTATACATTCTTTTTTTCATGGTTATAGTTTACTATCAATAGTCACCATTTTTCACAAGAGTAAAGATTGTGACACAACCAAAGACACAACTTTTGGGACACAACCCAAAAGATGTGTCTATATCTCTCCTGTGATGTCACTGGACCCCATAGTGACACAGGAAAGAGATAGACACATCTCTTAGGTTGTGTCAAAAAAGTTGTGTCTTTGGGTGTGCCTGAAGTATTACCCTTTTCACAAACTTGAATCTATGGAAAATTACTTTTTATTGATTTTATCTCCAAAATTTTAAACGGGTTATTTAAATTATAAACTATTTAAGCTAGTGGTTACAACCCATAAATACGCTTAAGGTTATCTAAGCGCTATTTGGGATTTGTGTACAGAGAAGAGTTCTTCAGGAAAAAAAAAAAAAAAAAAGTAACAAACCGTTATAGTGAAAAACCCAAGAATCAAAGAATCTTCCCCTACAAGCTACAAAGTGTACTAAAAATAAGCAGCTTGGCGCACTAAGTTAATTTCCTACTTGAGAGTGTCAGAGTCAAGGACGGGTCTATTAGGGGGTTTGATTTTGGAAAACTTTCTTATATACTTTACAAAAAATATATTTTACACTTAAGTTTTCTTCCCAAATTACAAAATTTCATGTTTTATTAGTATTGAGTTCTTGAAAACTTTTACAAGATAACCAAGTATGATACATACAACTTTTTGGTCTTAATTTATAGTAACAAAGTGTCATTTTGTTATACATTTGGTGCCAATCAGTATTGTTAGCTTTTTTAATGTGTCATTTGTTAGTAATTATTAGGTGTCATTTGTTAGTTACAATTTTATAATTGGTAGCAAAAGTTCCCACAGTATTGTAATTGAGATGTATGTATCATAAAATGGTTGATAATTTCTTGAATTTTTGTATTAATGTTTATAGCATTACCTTAAGCATACTATCTACGGAAAAAAATATTTATAAATAGACTAATAAAAAAAGATGGAAAAAAAATCACCTCAGGGGTGCTGCACCCGAATTCCCGTAAACTCGATTACCCCAAGTATAATTTCTTGATTTTTTCCTACTAAGCCCTCAAACTTTAAATTTCAACATCCATCCCTGTAGAGAGTACACATGACATGTTTTTGGTTCTGCAGGGTGGTTTTGTACAATAATTACCATGCCAATGTACAAGCTTGTTATAACATGTGACTCTGTTTTTACAGGCATGTGATTAAGGGAATACATCCATTTCTAAAAAAATGCCAACGTAAAAGAGACAAAAATCACAGGCCTCTTTAAAGTAAACTACAAGACACATTAAGAGGAAATTGAAGAATGACTTAAATGGAATGGTAGGGACACAACTTCACCACAATAGTGTGAAATAACAATTTTAGTCACACTGTTTTCATTGTTGATGTAATGTGAACATGACAAACAGTTCATAATGAACTATACTGAAGATCGAACCAGCTGGTTAGTCCAGTTGGTGAGGACTCATAGTCCTTAATAGGGAGGTTGTGGGTTTGAGTCTCTCTAATCCGGAGATGATTAAGGGAGCCAATTACTTTAAAGTGGGATATGAATTACTAACATCTAGGATACTAATCTCGTCAATGTCACAGAAACAGTTAAATATATAAGACACAGCTCAAAAAAAGAAAAAAAAAAAACTATACAGAAGCCATGACAAACAGTACATAATGTAGTGTGAACTGTTTTTATTGTTTTGAGTAGGACTGCAATCTGCATGTATTGTAGAGTAAATATCGCATACAATCCGGATATCACATCATTATCTATCTCTTCTAATATCTTTAAAGATTATGCTTATGTAGATGAAGAATTCCCCACAAAATAAAAGACTAGATTTATAAATACAAAAATGTTATTAATTAGTGATAATATGTCATTAATACAACAGATGTATTAAGATTTTTTTTTTATACTGCATGCAGGGTTGTGGATCCTACCTAAAATACTTCCTGCAGGTACACATAAAGCAAAAACAGTCTGCAAAGAAAGAACAGGGGAATAACAGGGGATTATTTTATTGCAAAAATCATTTGCTTTGTGTGCACGAAAAGCATAGAAAAGACTTAACACACGCGCACACATATACGTGTGAACACTTTCGTGATCAATCAGTGTCTTCACCTCGTGTAAACTTTAGGAAATTTCAAAGCACTTTCTATTTGCAAAAGTTGGACCAAAATAAGAACACAAGGCAGAGGAAACTTCTGATGGAATACAATTTCCAAAACCAACACCCGCTAAGATTTCATACAGTGGAATATTATGTTATAATTTTAACTCTAAATAAGGATTAAAATGTTGTACCATTTAAAAAAATAATTTTCAAATGAAATTTTATTTTTAAAAAAATAAAGTAACTTTCAAAATAACAGCCATTAATTGACACAAATGTCCCATCCATATTTTCAGTCCTCGTGGGATTAAATATTGGGGTAAGTATTTGTAACACAGTAGAAGGCAGCACTAGACTTTTAGAGAGAGAAGAGTCTTTAGTGCGTGTAACTACAAAAAGTTGAATTGACCATCCAGCTGGCCCATTCTATATACTCCACGTCACTTTTTTTTAGTCCATATTTGTGAATTCAACTTATTAAGGGGATAAAAAGAATCTACACTTACTTTCCACAATTGCTCCTAATCATTAAAATAACTTTTTTAGTTTTGTCTTGGTGTAGATTTCAAGAAAGGGTAGTTTTGGAAAATAAGTAAAAATTGTATATCAATTTAGGAAAATGGACACTAATTTTGAGACATTCCAAAATAGAATATAGGACTCAAAAAAAAGAGTTGGAGATAGTATATATATATATATACCAACATCAAGAAGAAGAAGAAGAAGTAGAAGTAGAAGTAGCAACTACAAAGTGAGTAAACAAAAAGAGTTCAATATATATATATATATATATATTCTAAACTGGTTCCAAAGAAAATTAAAAGAAAGATGATGAGTAACAGTAGTTGGGGTGAATTGGGGTCAAGAATGGCCGGCCTAATGTTAGTTTGGGCCACACTTCAGCAGTTCTTCCCACCTCAGCTCAAAGTGTTAGCCTCAAAATTGAGTGACAAATTGACCACCATCTTCTACCCATACATTCAAATCACAATCCCAGAAATCTCCGGTGGCACGCGTAACGAGGTCTTCACCGCCATCAAAACTTACCTCGCCTCGAAATCCACCAAACAAGCTAAAAGGCTCAAAGCAGACATGGTCAAGAACAGCAAATCTTTTGTTGTCAGCCTAGACAGTAGCGAGGAGGTGACCGATGATTTCGGTGGTGCCAAGCTCTGGTGGACTTTAATAGAAACAACCCATCAAAGACAAACATCATTTTCTTTTCGCGGCGGCAATTCTCCTCCAGAGGAGAGGAAGTTTTTCAAACTTTCCTTCCACAAGAAATACAGAGAAATGGTGACGGAGCGTTACTTAAAACATGTGATGGAGGAGGGAAAGGCGGTGGAGTTGAAGAATCGGCAGAGGAAACTTTTCACCAATAATCCGAGTGATAATTGGTATTGGGGGGGAAAGAATTTGTGGAGTCACATAATTTTTGAGCACCCGGCAACGTTTCAGACTCTCGCAATGGAACCCAAAAAGAAAGAGGAAATTATAAACGATCTCATAGCATTCACCAAAGGAAAAGAGTATTACGCCAAGGTTGGTAAGGCTTGGAAGCGCGGTTATCTTCTTCACGGCCCACCAGGAACTGGCAAGTCCACTATGATTGCTGCAATGGCCAATTTCTTGAATTATGATGTTTATGATCTTGAATTGACATCAGTTAACAACAACAACGCTTTGAGGAAGCTATTGATTGGCACAACTAGTAAGTCTATAATTGTGATCGAGGATATTGATTGCTCGCTCGATCTTACTGGTAAACGGAAGAAGAAGAATAAGAAGAAAGCTAAAGAAGAAAGCGGGAAAGATTCCGAGGAGAAAGAAGAAGAAGAAGAAGAAGAAGAAGAAAAAGAAAAAAGTAAGGTTACCCTTTCCGGGCTGTTGAATTTCATCGATGGGATTTGGTCATCGTGCGGACCAGAAAGGATCATAATATTTACTACTAATCACTTGGACAAGCTCGATCCAGCTCTAATTCGTAGAGGACGAATGGATATGCATATTGAAATGTCGTATTGCAAATTCGAAGCGTTCAAGGTCCTTGCTAAGAATTACCTAGATATTGATACCCACCCGCTATACGAAAAAATAAAGCAATTGTTGGAGGAGACTGATACGAGTCCTTGTGATGTTGCGGAGAATTTGATGCCTAAGACTGACTCAAAAGATGTCGACACTTGCTTGAATTGCCTAATTGAAGCTATAGAGAAAGCCAAGGAAAAGAAAAAATTAAAGACCGACGAAGAAGCAAAAACCAAGAAAAAATCAGCAAAGAAATGTGGTCAGTTCAGGAAGATAATTAGCAAGCTAGCTTGGAAATCCAGTTAAAAACACAATATAATAACACTGTATAGCTACTAGGATTTATTTCTTTATTTTTTTTTTCTTCAATTAATGGTATCTCCAATGTTCTTTCTTAGTTTTAGTTTTGATCAGCTGGAAGAAAATTCTTATCTACTCTTGAAAGAATGATGGTGATGAAAAAGCCAAGACCTTGGTTGAATTTAGCTAATGAGGGCCTTCTTTTATTTTATTTGTTTATTTATTTTTTTTCTTGGTCAAAAAAATATTTGCATTACCACAAAGCGCAAAAAACTAAACCAGATCGCTAATTTATGCATCAAAATTCATTGTGGTAATTTGATTTTAAACACGAGGATAATCATGAAATAATTAAGGTTAAGCATTCTCGACCGTCCAATCTACTAATATTCTCTTTGTTTTCTAGCAGAGGCAGCAATATATATATATATGTGTGTGTGTGTGTGTGTGTATTAGATACACACTCATATTCATATATAAGTTAAAAATACAAACGCAAAATCCGTTTTGGCAACCATATTATATATGAGCATGCGCTTGACTGATGTAATTAAAAGCAAGTCTACTTTGTGCAAGGACAAAAGCCTTTTCAAAACAAACCATTGTCTTGTAAACAAATTTAAGCACTAAATTAGCAACACAAAGACATGTTTCTTAAGTTTTTTAAATTAAAAAAACATAACCTTACGTCAAAAAGTCTTATAAAATGTTAAAACCAATATTGTCACATTACTATATAATTGGGATCCTACTTTCCCATATAAATTTGGGATCTATAGTATAATATTTCTTTGTGCCATAGGAGGTGTAACATCTGTATACATATATAACCAACAAAGGAAGCAGCCAAACCTATATCTATCTATCTATCTATATATATATATATATATATATACACACACAGCTCACCAGGGACCACCAATTTGAAAAAACGAGTCATTCCTTAGTTAAAAAGTTGTTAATTTCCACATGGGACATGCATCCAATAAGTTAATTTCTAGAAAAGAAGACAGAAAATATCAGTCCTTTTTGTATAAGATGTGTTCACACAATATGAACCAATTAAACAGTACTGGTCAATGAAGAAAGTTTCTCCTACCCATCATGCATCTCCACACATAACAATAAGATCAGAATATATGCTCACGTGATTAATTTGTACACACACACACACACACACACGAAAATAAAATTAGTGGGTGGGTGGTTGGGGGGAAATTACAAATATGACTCCTGCCCTGCAGATCGATGTTGCTGAGAATTTAATGCCTAGCTAAGACTATTCCTGGCAGTGGGAACGTTGAGCATGAAATTAATTCCATTACATATGTTGTGCTCGCTCAAATGTATCTAAATTCTAAACTATTTCCTTCTTTTATCATTCTTGAGGCTCCTTAAAAATGAAATACATACCTGCATGTAGACGGATTTTAAGTTTTAATTTGTTTGCTATAATAGTAGAGTAAAGTGTTCAAGAAATAATAAGATGCTGAGATAGCGTACAATGATTTGAATATATAAGTTCACATCAAGGATAGAATGATAGATTAATGATGACTTCAAGAAAACTCAAAGTTGGGAGGAAGAAGATCGAGTTTGTACAAAAATCAAATCCTTAATACCAAACAAAAATGGCACTCAATTGAAACGATTAATTTTAATTTATGAAACTAATCAGAATAAAGTACAACTATCCATGTGGTTTAATGCATAGATTGAACAACGAAACTAAAATAATTTGCATTGTTTCAGAAAAAAGGGAAAAAAGAAAGAAAAAGGAACTACAATAATGTACATACATGAACAACACAGCTTAAATTAAGCATCATAGACATTGCAGAATGTTAACATAAGGCTCTTTTTGGTACATGGATTTACTGAGGAAAAAAAAAAGGGAAAGGAAAACTAGATTCTTTATTCAAGGGAAAAATTGGAATATATGTAGTATATTCATTATATAAAACCTCTAAAAAAGTCATTTTCTATTTATTTTGATATGAAAAAGAATGTCTTAAAAAGTGATATTAATTGAAACGAATGTGTCTAATTTACTAATATCTTTGTAACAAAGAACTTTATTTATTGATATCTTTGTCCAATCTCTTTATCTTTCTCTATTAATAAAACTATTTTACATCTTATTTTAAGTTCAATTATTTGTCCCTTCATAAAAAAATTAATTAATTATTTGGGGTTGGTGCCACCGTGATGTAATAAAAATTGGGATGATGACGTGTTTACTTGTGGAAAAAGCCTCAATGACTTTCTATCAACCTTCCAATTCTGCATAAGCCAAAACTAGTTTGGCTCTAGCTTAAAGTTATACTATAAAAAAGTTTATAATTGGTCAAGCCAGGTCACCTCCAACTACCCACCCTTCCCACTTGGACTTTCCATCACCTGAAGACCATAAAACCAGCTGTTACCCTCCCAAGACTTGAGAAAGTCATTGAGGAAGCTACACTTGAGGTAAACTAAATCTTGTTTAGCAAGATAAAGATAACAATACACACACATATATATATATATATATATATGAATACCTTAATGTGCTGTACTCAAAAGAACCATTTTAAACTATGATTTTATAAGTTTGTGGTGAGAATTGAGAATAACAATATATATCTCTGTCCCTATATATACATATCAATATATAGTTTGAAGCGTAAGTACTCAAAGAAACATTTTCAAACTTTCAGATTGATATATTGTGGTGAGGAGATGAATATCGGCGACTTAAATCAAATGGGGTCGGCCATTGCTGGCTTAGTGGTCATTTGGGCCATGTTTCAACAATATGTCCCTTATGAATTCAGGGGGCATATTGAGAAGTATTGTCAAAAATTGGTGGGTCTTGTGTACCCTTACATACAAGTAATTTTTCATGAATACCCTGGTGATGGTTTTGAGCGTAGCAAAGCCTACATCGATATTGAAACCTACCTTGCCGCCAATTCTTCCAATCAAGCGAAACGACTCAGAGCTGATAGAGTGAAAGACAGTCAATCTGTGTCTCTTAGCATGGACGATTACGAAGAGGTCACCGATGAATTCAAGGGGATCAAACTTTGGTGGACTTCAAACAAAACCAGTCCTACGCAGCAGTCCATTTCTTTCTATCCGAACGAGGACGAGAAGAGGTACTACAAGCTAACTTTCCACAGACGACATCGTGATATCATCACAAAGACATACTTGAATCACGTTATGGACGAGGGTAAGGCGATCGCAGTGAGAAAGAGGCAGCGAAAGCTCTACACCAACAATAAGAGTGAGAACTGGTACGGGTACAAAAGGACTATGTGGAGCCACGTAGTGTTTGAACACCCTGCAACATTCGACACTCTCGCTTTGGAGCCAAAAAAGAAGCAATCAATTATCAACGATCTGGTCACTTTCACAAAGGCGAAAGACTACTACAAGAAAATTGGCAAGGCTTGGAAACATGGGTATCTCCTTTATGGCCCACCCGGAACCGGTAAGTCCACTATGATCGCTGCCATGGCTAATCTTTTACAATATGACGTGTATGATCTGGAATTGACAACGGTGAAAGATAATACGGAGTTGAGAAAGTTATTGATTGACACATCGAGTAAGTCTATCATAGTAATTGAAGACATTGATTGTTCACTTGATCTCACCGGTCAAAGGAAGAAAGAAAAAGCAAAGGATGAGAAAGAAGAAGAGAAGGATCTAGTTAGTAAAATGAAGAAACCAGAAGACGACAATAGTAGCAAAGTTACTCTATCCGGGCTTTTGAATTTCATTGATGGGCTCTGGTCATCTTGCGGGAGTGAGAGAATCATTATATTCACAACTAATTATGTGGAAAAGCTCGATCCTGCTCTCATTCGAAGAGGACGAATGGATAAGCATATAGAATTGTCGTATTGTGGCTTTGAAGCATTTAAGGTACTTGCGATGAATTATTTGGATGTCGACTCACACGATTTGTTTCCGAGGATTTCCCAATTGTTGGAGGAGACAAATATGACTCCAGCCGATGTTGCGGAGAATTTGATGCCCAAGTCTGATGAAGATGAGGAAGTAAGTTGTTTGGAGAATTTGATTAAAGCTCTAGAGACGGAAAAAGAAGAGGCAAAGTTGAAAGCCGAGGAAGAAAAGAAACTTAAGGCTGAGGAAAAAGAGAAAGCGGCAAAAGATGAGGAAGAGAAGAGACTAAAGGCTGAGAAGGAAGAGAAAGAGAAGGAACAAAATAGTAGTGTTGAAGAGGTGAAAGAAAACAAACCAGTTGGAGAAGTCAAAGAAAATGGGGTCATGAATGGAATATAGCTAAAACATTAATCAAGTGAAGGTAGACATCTTTTGACCATGTTGGTGTTAGTTTTGTGTGCTTTTTATTGCATTGTTTATCTGTTTTTCATGGTTATAGGGTCTTTTGGGCTAACCTAGTAGTCTTTTAGCAATCAATCTAGGTTTAGTGTGATTGTTGAAGAGAATCTCCAAAATTGTGTCTTCCATTTTGTATTTAATTCTGTTGAAGTATCCAAGGAATAAGTTGCAAAGACAACAATGAATCGAATAAGTTCACAGCAAGGAAAGATTGCTGAGTACTTCAACAAAAACCAAAAGTTGGGAGGAAGAAGAGTTTGTATGAAAAATCAGATCCTTAACACAAAATGAAAAAAGGGCACTCAGTTGAATGATTACTTTCAAGTTTCAATATATGAAATTAGTCAGAATCAAGTGCCTCAAAATTTTCAATTACCTATGTGGTTTAATGCATAAATTCAACAATGAAACAAAAATTTTGCACTGTTTCAGAAAAAAAAAATTATATATATATACACATACACACACCTTAAATTTAGCATCATAAACATTGTACTACTGCAGAATGTTAACTTAAATAAGCTAGTGTAACCATTGGTATATGTCAAAGTTCAGTTCCAAAATTGACTTTTTGTTAATAATTACAAGCAACAAAAATGTGCTAAATTCTTATTTAAGTTCAAAGATCAAACAAGGGCACCAACCTTTAGATACAAAGCTATTTGAAATTTTTAATGAGTATAAGTTGAAATGCCAGAGCCACTTGGAATGATTGAGGCACCCTCAAGATCTTCTGTCAACAACTCTAAATCGAAGTGATCAAAATCGACCCAAAAGCCTGCAATACAACAGGGGCTCAAATTTGAGTCGTTTCCAAGAAAATGGCATTTTTATTACTTATTTAAAACAATAGTGTATTTTAACTTAAAGACATTTTCAGTGTTAGTTGGCCTTACTAAAACCAACTCTATAGAGTCGTTTTTACTAAAACCAAATCTATTTTTAACATCGGTGTTACTAACACCGATTTTAATGTTGAATTTTCATTTTACCGAAATATTTTTTGAAAAAGGATTTTGGGAAAAAAGAAAAAAAGAAAATTAATGAGTCGGTTTTAAAACCAACTCTATAGTGTCGTTCTTACTAAAGATAACTTTAAGTTAACGTCGGTTTTACCATATGACTTTAAAGTGATTAATTACTAATGACGAAGTTAAGTTAAAGTCATTTTTAGTAAGAAGGGCTTTAAAGTCGGTTTTACTAAGGACGATTTTAAACTCAGTTTTAAAAGTTATCAGTCTCGTTTAGAGAGTCCTCCATATCTCTCTCTCCTCTCTCCGTCCATCTCTCTCTCTCTCTCTCTATCTCTCTCTCTCTCTCTCCTCCGTATCACTTGCTCTCTCTATCCGTCCCCCACCACCACCATACCACCATCTCTGACGAGGAGTTCGACGAGGGTCATCGCCGACCCACTATTTCAGGTATGTATATTATATATGTATATTCAGAGTATATTATAATTTTTAATGTCAATTAAGCATGAAGGAAAATACAACCCAAGGGAACTAGTATTCCTTATTGTTTTCATTTCCTTTTTTTTCCCCCTCACGGAATCCATGAATCAAACAGTACTGGTCAATGAAGAAAGTTTCTCCTACCCATGCGTCTCCACACATAACAATAAGATCAGAATATATGCTCACATGATTAATTTGTACACACACACGAAAATAAAATTAGTGGGTTGTTGGGGGAAAATTACAAATATGACTCCTGCAGATGTTGCTGAGAATTTAATGCCTAGCTAAGACTATTCCTGGCAGTGGGAACGTTGAGGTGTGTTTGGAGAGCTAGAGTACTATTATATATTAAAGCAAAATCCGTTTTGGCAACCATATTATATATGAGCATGCGCTTGACTGATGTAAAAGCAAGTCTACTTTGTGCAAGGACAAAAAGCCTTTTCAAAACAAACCATTGTCTTGTATAGAAATTTAAGCACTAAATTAGCAACACAAAGACATGTTTCTTAAGTTTTTTAAATTAAAAAACATAACTTTACGTCAAAAGTCTTATAAAATGTTAAACCATTGTCACATTACTATATAATTGGGATCCTTCTTTCCCATATAAATTTGGGATCTATAGTATAATTAATATTTCTTTGTGCCATAGGAGGTATATACAGGGCAGAGCCAGAAATTTTGGTCGGGGGGGTTTAAGTCACACGGGAATTCAGCGGCAGCGCTTCCGAGGCGATTTTTTTAGAGTCTTTTTTATACATAATTGACGATTTTTTTAGGATCTACTTGTATGTAATTGTGATTTTTTTTTGGGATATGCTTATAATATGAGTGTATATGGAGACACATAAATATTGTTTACTGTGTTTCAAAATTCTAAGGGGGCCTATTTCTAAAACGTATAAAATTCTCACACTAAAAGTGTAATTTTTAAAATTCTAGGCTCCTTTCCTTTGAGTTGTATATACCTGTATATTGAATATACATGTAGTTTATGGCAATATATTAGACCTTGGACCTCTTTGGGAGGCCTAAACATTAGTTGAGGGGGGGGGGGGGGGGGTTGGGCTAAATATAAGTTGAGGGAGGCTTAAATGTAAAACCTATAACACATGTAAAGTAAAAATTTTGCTTGCCAAAAAGTGAGTGGGGGCACATGTCCCCACTGGTCCTCTAAAGCCTCCGCCCCTGCACACACACACATATATATATATATATGTATATATATAGCCAACAAAAGAAGCAACCAAACCTATATATATATATATATATATACAATTGAAAAACTAGTCCTTCCTTAGTTAAGTTGTTAGTTTTCACATGGGACATCCAATAAGTTTCTAGTAAAGAAGACGGAAAATATCAGTCCTTTTTGTACAAGATGTGGTCATTCCTACGCAGCAGTCCATTTCTTTCTATCCAAACGAGGACGAGAAGATGTACTATAAGATGACTATCCACTGACGACATCGTGATATCATCACAAAGACTTACTTGAATCATGTTATGGATGAGGGTAAGGCGATCGCGGTGAGAAAGAGGCAGCGAAAGCTCTACACCAACAATAAGAGTGAGAACTGGTACGGGTACAAAAGGACGATGTGGAGCCACGTAGTGTTTGATCACCCTACAACGTTCGACACTCTGGCTATGGAGCTGAAAAGAAGCAATCAATTATCAACGATCTGGTCACTTTCACAAAGGCGAAAGACTACTACAAGAAAATCGGCAAGGCTTGGAAATGTGGGTATCTCCTTTATGGCCCACCCGGAACCGGTAAGTCCATTATGATCGCTGCCATGGCTAATCTTTTACAGTATGATGTGTTTGATCTGGAATTGACAATGGTGAAAGATATGGAGCTGAGAAAGTTATTGATCGACACATCGAGTAAGTCTATCATAGTAATTGAAAACATGGATTGTTCACTTGATCTCACTGGTCAAAGGAAGAACGAAAAAGAAAAGGATGAGAAAGAAGAAGAGAAGGATCCGGTTAGTAAACTGAAAAAACCAGAAGAGGACAATAGTAGCAAAGGTACTCTATCCGGGCTTTTGAATTTCATTGATGGGCTTTGGTTATCTTGTGGGAGTGAGAGAATCATTATATTCCCAACTAATTATGTGGAAAAACTCGATCCTCCTCTCATTCGAAGAGGACGAATGGATAAGCATATAGAATTGTCATATTGTGTCTTTGAAGCATTTAAGGTACTTATGATGAATTATTTGGATGTCGACTCACACGATTTGTTTCCGAGGATTGCCTAATTGTTGGAGGAGACAAACATGACTCCAGCCAATGTTGCGGAGAATTTGATGCCCAAGTCTGATGAAGATGAGGAAGTAAGTTGTTTGGAGAATTTGATTAAAGCTATAGAGACGGCAAAGGAAGAGGCAAAGTTGAAAGCCGAGGAAGAAAAGAAACTTAAGGCTGAGGAAGAAGAGAAAGCGGCAAAAGCTGAGGAAGAGAAGAGACCAAAGGCTGAGAAGGAAGAGAAAGAGAAGGAACAAAAAAGTAGTGTTGAAGAGGTGAAAGAAAATGGGGTCAGGAATGGAATATAGCTAAAACATTAATGAAGTGAAGGCATACATCTTTTGACTATTAGGATCACGTTGGTGTTAGCTTTGTGTGCTTTTTTATTGCATTGTTTATCTGTTTTTCATGGTTATAGGGTCTTTTGGCTAGCCTGACAGTCTTTTAGCAATCAAAACTAGGTTTAGTGTGATTGTTGAAGAGAAATCTCCAAAATTGTGTCTTCCATTTTGTATTTAATTCTGTTGAAGTGTCCATGGAATAAGTTGCAAAGACAACAATGAATTGATTAAGTTCACAGCAGGGAAAGATTGCTGAGCACTTCAACAAAAACCAAAAGTTGAGAGCTTGGAAGAAGAGTTTGTATGAAAATCAAGTCCTTAATACAAAATGAAAAAAGGGCACTCAATTGAATAATTACTTTCAAGTTTCAATATCTGAAATTAGTCAGAATCAAGTGCCTCAAAATATTCAATTACCTATGTGGTTTAATGCATAAATTCAACAATGAAACTAAAATTTGCATTGTTTCATAAAAAAGAAAGAAAAAAAACTACAATTATATACATACACACACCTTAAATTTAGCATCATAGACATTGTAATACTGCAGAATGTTAACTTAAATAAGCTAGTGTAACCATTGGTATATATCAAAGTTGAGTTCCAAAATAAACTTTTTGTTAATAATTACAAGCAACAAAAATATACTAAATTTTTTTTCAAGTTCAAAGATCAAACAAGGGCATGTTTGTGATGAAAATATCCAGCCAATGCAAAATTGACACGTAAGATTCTATGTGGCAGGATAATTGGTGGACACTGATGAATGCTGGAACCGTTATGAGCAATTGTTGCTGATTCTTTTTGTTTAAATATTTAACTGCTAGAGGACACGTGTTGATTATCATGAAGTAACTGAAGAACAGATGTCAACTCGAGAATATGCCACGTGTGAGAGCAGTTATCAGTTTGAAAAGAGGAGGGAACATTCAAATGAGGTTGCTGAGAAGCCTTCACGTCTATAAATAAAAGGATTATGCATTCAAGAAGGGATCCTTCGATCAACATCAACATATATCTCTCAATACACTTATTGTATTGTTATGTAGATACTTAGACTTAGGAGTAGAACACCTTCGAAGTCATCTTCAAGGTTAGATTGTAGCTACTTTAATAAAAGTAGTTTCTTTACTTTATTGCTTTCTTTACTGTTTTATTTAAGAGTAGTTATTTTAGAATAAGTTCGAAGTGCTTCAATTAAGTACATCTTTACACGATTAAAGTCCTGTTTAAGGCATCGAACGTCACCACAATTTTGCCTGGTGAGGCGCAGTTTAGATAATCACATTTACACATTGGCAATTTGCTTGCCTGGCACGCTCGCACACAATTATAAATTTTCCAATCAAACATTTTTGGCACGCCCGGTGGGACACTTAGTGTCAAAAGATGGCAAACAGAAACCTTCGAAGCAATAGGTCTGTTGATAACTCCAATATTGGTGTTAATATTGCTGAAACTGGTGGTTCTCCACACCAAGATCCTCAAAGCAGCAATACTGGGAATCATACGACCAATGATAACCCAGAAATAGGGGTTAAAAATTTAAATTCAATTCCAAATAATGGGAATGTTGGTTCAGAAAGTCAACATGATTTGGTGAATCAATTGACACCAATATTTGATCATTTGGGAAATATGATCCAGAATGTTAATGTTCTGATCACTTCCCTTAAGAATAGTATACCACAATTTACGCCAGTAATGGTGTCAAGTGGAAATCCTTCTGTGATTCGACACAATGAAAGAGGTCATTCTCATGGTCTGTTTCAATCAAATCCTATGACTTATGCAAATGGGCCTCCTATTAGGCCTAACTCACAAGAAAGTTTCTATATGTCTATCCCTAATAATACTCCTCCAGTAATCGAAGGAATGCAAGGGAACCATGTGAATAGTCAAGATCATGTTTATAGATCAATAAATTTCGAAGAACCAAGGCCTAGAGAAAACATAACAGGCCAGAATAGGAGAATAAACAATAATCCAATATTCGAACCAGACCCTACTGGAATAGGAGTGGGTCGAAGGAATGAAAATCATAGGAGGATGGATAATAATAATCTTCAACCACCTCCAATACTACCAATGAACCCTTCTTTGGGTCACCCAGGTCATCAACAACCATTTAATATGGTTGATAGCAATGACATGATTAACTTAATCCATGAAGTTTGTGGACCCATGGCTCGGGGGGTACAAACTCCAGTTTATAGGAAACCTTATCCTGATTGGGTTGATAGGATCAAATTCCCTAGGGGATTTAACTTCCCCACCTTTGCTATGTTTGCTGGAGATGGAAGTCAATCCACAGTTGAACATGTAGCAAAATTCATTAGTCAGTGTGCTGATGCAAGAAATAATGAATATCATAGGCTTCGTTTGTTTCCTAGTTCATTAACAGATACTGCATTCATTTGGTTTACTAATTTAGCCGCTAATTCGATCAATAATTGGGCACAGATGGAAGAAACCTTTCACACTCAGTTTTTCCAGACAGAACCAGAAGTATTAATGGCTGATTTAGCCAGACTATGTCAAAAGCCTGATGAGAAGGCTACTCAATTCATAAATAGGTTCAAAAGGGTTAGAACAAAGTATAAAATTATGTTACCTGAGCCTGAATTTGTTAAGTTGGCCCAAAATGGCCTCGAATTTAGACTTAGAAAAAAATTCGACGCTTTAGAATTTAGAGATCTTGTTGAATTAACTGCTCGAATTTCTAGATATGAAGCTTTATTGGAAGAAGAAAATGAAAGGAATGCTACTTTGATAAAAAAACATATTATAAAGATCCTAATTATGAGATAGATGCTGCAGAAATAATAGGAAAAGAACCTTTTACATGTAAGGGTCTTGTGAAGAAAAATGTTTCTGCTGAGGTGTACAAATCTAAAGGATCATTCAAAAAATATTCATTCGATGTTTATAAATTGGATGAGATATTTGATCATCTTTTGGAAGGGAAAATCATCAAATTGTTTGATGAGACAAAATTACCTTCTAATGATGAATTAAAAGGTAAGAAATATTGCAAGTGGCATAATTCTTGGACTCATGCAACTAATAATTGTACTGTTTTTCGAGACAGGATTCAAGATTTGATCAAGAAAGTGAAACTGAAATTCCCTGAAAAACAAATGGGGGTTGATGAAGATCCATTCCCAGCAGTACAAGAGGTGTCAATCAATGTCCATGATATTTCCTTCGAAACTCTGGTTAAGGAAAGAGAAAATGCAAAGTCAGAGGACCAGATGAAAAGACTCGAAGAACTGACAAGGAAAAATCCTGACTTATCAGTTTTCAACCATGAATATGCAAAGAATTTATGCATTGGTTGTGGAAAAAGATATGCTGAAATCTATGATGAAAGGGTTGAGATCAAGACAGACAGGAAAAATAAACAGCCTTTGTTCAAACATAAGAGGGTGAGTATTCCATATGGACCTCCTTTTCAACCAATCATGAATGTTGAAAGAGGGCAGTTTAGAGGACCAATTTATCAAGCCTCATCATATACTGGTCATAAGACAACAAAGTATGCCTCAAAGCCAATGGCTCCTTTTAGAACCAATTGGTCAAAGAATTTTCATGTTGGTAACTATGTTCGACCATCAAGGAACATGCAATATATAAGGCCAGGGTTCTCTCATGTACCAAAGAAACATTATGAGATGCAGAGAGAAAGGAAAACTCAATTCATTCCATCAAAATTGGTACCAGCACATGTGGTGCAGGCTGAGTTAGACATGAATGCTTTGAAGGATTCACCAGAAGTTGGTGAGACATCACAATCATATGAATCTACATTGGTATCAGGAGTACCAAATTGGTTTATTTTGCAAGTTGATAGAGTCAAAAATATGATGGAACAACAAGGCCTTCAAAACAAAATAGGATGATTAAACCTCCTCATGTTGAAAAGAATACATGGCATGTGCTGCAACATCCCAAGTAAAAAAGCCAGAGTATGGCCCCTATGATAAATAGGACTCAGCAAAGGAGATTGCAAAGGAAGTTTACTATGTGGAAAGAATTTTCTAATATGCAGGCTCAAAGTCAAGAGTTAGAAAATGAAATTAAAAGGGATTTTAGTGACATTTCGAAGCCTAATCCCAGGTTCGATCGAAATGCAAAGGTTGATTCGGATACTATGTCTGAAGAAAGCATTATTAAAACCAAAGTATTAGAATTGGAAAAGGCAATGAGTATTGATGATGGAGATGAACCAATGACAATGGTTGAACCCCAAGCCTTGGGAAATGTTGGAATAAAATTCGAAAATGAAACTACCAAGGGTGAAAATATGCTTATTTAGTTTGGCACATTTCCAGAACATATGGAAGTAAACACTGCCACATTCATGTTACCAAAAATCTTCGAAGCAACAGAAGATCAACAAATAAATGAAGAAATGGAAATGGAAGCATTTACTGAGGATGTCTCTAAGGTAAATCTTCCTGAGTTTGTTTTTAGTGATTGTAATTTCGTTTATTCATTCGAAGAACCATCAACAGAAATGACTAAGCATCTTAAACCATTATATATAAAGGCTTGTTTGAATGGTGTTCTTTTAAACAAGGTACTGGTTGATAATGGTGCAGCTGTCAACATTATTCCTCAGAATACTTTGAAAAAAATTAATAAACAAAATACAAAGCTGATACAGACTCACATTATGATATCAGGATTTACTGGTGATAAGAAAAACACCAAAGGAGTAATACCCATTGAAACCATAGTAGGTTCGAACAAGTCCAAAACTGCTTTCTTTGTGGTAGATGCTAATCCTAGTTATCATGCCTTATTG
The DNA here is from genome assembly GCA_033977485.1 of Hydrangea macrophylla. Lineage (NCBI taxonomy): Eukaryota > Viridiplantae > Streptophyta > Magnoliopsida > Cornales > Hydrangeaceae > Hydrangea > Hydrangea macrophylla. Next base: position 1,675,193 of record CM066989.1, read on the forward strand.
GGAAGAGATTGGATTCATGCTAGTAAATGTGTTCCTTCTTCAATGCATCAGAAATTGTTGCTTGTGAAGGAAAACTGTGAAGTCGAAACAGTGAAGGCTGATGTTTAGCCTTTTTATACAAGTTCCAATTGTGTCGAAGCTCAATTGTATCAAGATAATGTCAAGCCAATTGACCTTAAAGAATCAGAAGATGAATCTCCAGAAGAAAATTGGGACATTTTGGCTGAAATGCCATTTGGTTCTTTGGAACCATTATGTCACGCCCCGGAAACTGAAGCGCGAGAAAAGAGAAAAGATAGAGAGAAAAGAATTAAAATCCAATCACAATGCGGAAGCGACTTTGGAAACCCACAGGGTTTCCTACAAGGATGACTTACTAATACATAAACCCAAAATGGACATACATGTTAACGAGTCCATCAAAGATGAAAACATTTGAAAATCAAATTAAAAGACTTTCCGGGCAAGCACTATATCAAGGAGAAAAAGAAAAATTACAATGAATTTGATAAAAGGTCATTTTTGACAGTTGCTGAATTTTAAAACACCCGTAAGTATCTATATATTTGAAATTTTCACATTCTGTTCGCTTAAGGTCCATGTAAAATTTGGTTCTGCACAACTTTTGTCTAATGACATTTTTTCCAATTCTTCACCATTTGGACAGAAAATTGAAATAACAGTAGCAGTTTTTTTTTTTTTTTTTGACAGCAACTTGACAGCATTTTGACAGCATTATGAAGTGTCCCCGATGATACTAAATCCTTAAGTTTAAACATCAATACATGACTAGAAAAGTCCTAAATAACATACAACACGTGTCTAGAGTAAGCGGAATTTCATGTACTCGAAATTTATTAAAAACGAGAAGTGAAAGAGATAAAGAGAGGAAAAAGGGGAGAGGGAGAGAGATATAGGGAGAGATTGGGAGAGAGATATAGGGAATGTATTCTAAACACACACACATGTGTATTTTCACATTCGGAAACATTTTAAAAATATATATATACATAATTCCAATATAAGTAAAAGGAAAGAATATTTGAGAAAGGGAAAGGGATCAAAGAGGGGAGAGGAGAGAAAGAGAATGTGAGAGATTTAGAACGTTTAAATGTTTGAAACCTTGTTGGAATTAAAATAGGGGTTTGATCCGGCAAGGACCTAACTATAAAACGAACTAAACTACAACAAATGAACTCTGATAAAAGCAACCACCCAAACCAATCCGGCAAGGATTCAAACAAAAGTGAAAAACAAACAATGGATATGTAAGTCAAAAAGACAAGGACTTAAAGAGGTTCAATGACCTCGGAAAGTAAATACATCATCATAAAGTGAGTTTAACAATTGAAAGAAATAACCATGAAAGCAAGGGCTAACACTTGTCCCATTAAAATCAATGAAGCTTCTCAAATACAAGAGATAAGAGCCTAAGCTCACGAAGTTTTTGTAAAACCTTAATACTCTAAGTTTCAAAGCATTAAACATTTACAATCTTCCAAAATGACTGAATCAACAAGAGAGCTATTCATATACATAACTAAGCATGAGTCTTCAAAATAGAACAAAATGCCTCATAGTTCACGCGTCGGGTCACATATGCCCTTTGCCCTTATCAAGCTTACCTGAAAAATATTTTGTCGTTTTTATGAGAACGACGGCTCGTAGAAAACATTGTAACAAGTCTATATGCTATCCATGACTAAAATGAAATGAGGTGCAATGGATCGCCACCATGGCTACAATGAAATGTTTAAAGCCGCAAGGCTATGAGTGACAAATGCACATCTCTCTCGTTACCGGATCATGAGCCACCCACGCATGGAGTGTAGCATACCAACTTCCGGGAGCTACCCGAATATAGTTTGGAGTTTGAATGTTTCTAAGGGTCATTCTTCCTGTCTCACATCACAACCCATGTCCGGATTTCTTAAATCGAATTCCCACACATGGGATTTTTCTCTCTTTTCCAAATAAAACATTTATGTCGTGATACATGAATGCTTGCCGATTAGGCCTCAATGCATATGATGTTAACAATGGCATTAAAGATGATCCACTACAATAGACTAAGCAATAATTTAGTCCATTAGACATGATATCAAGAACTTCAAAGAAAGTAATTAAATTTCATAATTTAACGTTCCTAACAAGGATTTCTATACTAACGTCCTAGCATGCTTTTACACATAAAGGGAGCATCCTAGGCACGCCTAGCATCACATAATCAACTATAGAATAATCAAAACATGTAAATTCACAATTAGGCATATACTCCTAAATTTACAACTTTGGGGAAAACCTAATGCATGTGTCTAAATTATTTTCATGACATCATTTTAATTACATTTAACACCCCAAAATCACAACTAGTACAACCAAAGCATATAATCCACATTTAGGCAAAATAATCCAACATTGCAACTTTGGAGGAAATCCTAATACATGTGTCTAAGTCATCCTTTTAGCATGTTAATGAACACAAATCACCTTAGACAAGCATAACATATGGAAAAGCAACAATGTAAATCTACCTCAAAGCTTTGAAATCCAAACAAGGAAATATTCAAGAGAGCTAGAAAAGGAAAACCCAAGAGCTTCAATGGAGTTGCAAGGACTTGTAGGGAACACCAAGAAAGCTCCAACAATGCTTCACAAAAAGAGACATGGTGGGAAGCAATTCGAATTTTTGAAATTAAAGAAAACCCTAGGATTTGGGGGTTTTCTAGAATGCTTACCAAACAAGAACCTCAAGCCCTATCAATGTTAGAGGCACCAAAAAAAGGCTCCATGGAAGTCACACTAAGTAAGAGAAACCAAAGATTAGAAGGGAAACTAGAAATTAGTAAACCCTAGATTATTAAAGAGATGAAGAGATTGTTCTTACACTTAAAAGCAAGCTTTAGGGGGTGAATGGAAGCTTGAAAATGATTTTCTCCAATGATCCCTTGAAGCTTGAAGGATGAAGTTTGAAGGAGAAGAAGAACTATGGAGGTTGTATCCTTAGGAGAAGAAGAAGAAAAGAAGAGAAGGAGGGAGAAGAAAAGAAACGTGAAATGAGAGGGGATGGGTAGTGTGGCCGGCTACAAGGGAGTGGGGTGGGACCCACTCTCTTGTATGCTTTAAAAAAATTATATGTTTGGTGCTCCAATGGACAGTCTGACCCAACGGTGTAAACCCAAAATTAAATAAACACACCCACACGAACAGAAATAAATTTTAAAGCACCTTACAAGAAAAATAAATAATTTAGTCATGCTCCATAAATTTAAATACAGTCGAATAAATTTAGAGCCCCCAACAGAAAAGGTAAAATTACCCAATTGCCCTTTAATAAAATTCTGAAACAAGACAATCTACCCCCTTTAAAAGAATTTCGTCCCGGAATTCGAATGTACCTCAAAGGAAAACAACTGGAGAGGTAACAATCTATACTAATACATAGACACCAAGAGTCACCAAGGCTCACAAGGAACAATCTCAAGGAACATACACGGTTCCAACGTCAACTGACATGACCAATTATTAAGCATCAATGACAACTTGATCTTCTTAGTCTTTGAATGAACTAAGTCAGGAATACAAATGAATTTCGTACCACTATTGGTCAAATACCGAAATGATCCTCATGAAAGGACCACATAATCAAAAGAATACAACATGCAGTTTTAACTCGCCCCAAGGTGTCAAACAACTGACTAATATATAACACACAACACAAGCGACAACGAATGGATAGAATCCAAAACTCAATTGAATATCCAACTCGAGGAGAAGGGTAACCAATGACATGGAATAAAATTTCATCACTGTAAGAAACAATTTCAAGATCCGAAGAATCAACATTAAAGCACCAAGTGTGCTGTTTTCACAAGGCGTTCCTATGTCCTTCCAATACTAACTAACAAGAGTAAGGAATAAATCACAAAATGTTAGGAACTAAATTGAATGTACCAAATGCACAAAATCTCCAAGCGCCATTAGGGTACGAGGCATCAACTCACCAAAAGTTATTATCCAAAATAGACAAGACCCAAGGTCAATAAGTCCAAAGACTGAACAAGACAATTTCCAATAGAACATCGAATCTGGTTCTAAGAACCCTTACTAAGCTTCAAGCAATACTAGTGAGGATCAAGAAAAGTATTCTCATTGTTGTGCAGTAACATCACGGGGAAAAAATATTTGAATAGCCAAATGCAAGGGTCTCAACAAAACTTTGAAGACTCGAGAAAACCAACGAATTCGCCTCAAAGTAAATTCTACAAAGAGATTGAATTTCAATCAACTAAATCCAAGGAGCTCAAAGAAACGAATCGACTGATAAAAGTTACACGAATTGTCACAAAAGTTAGGTAACCTGATTGCTTCACAAGAGTTCAAACCTGAACTAAACTATGTGATCAACTCCCAAGGAGTGGTCCAAGCTTATATTAAATAATGCCAAAGAAAAGATCTCACAAATTAACAAACGAATGTTAATACAAAAGATTGTAATGAATCGACATTACATCTCGACCACAAGAATAAACGGAAAACTCCAATCCTTAAAAGGAACAACAAAGATGGACCTGAAAAGCGTCTATCGAAACAAATATTGGTGGTAAGCCCATAAAATCGAGGAATACTAAATTCCAAAGAACAAGGTCCTGGCGATGAACCAAAAACTGTCTCTCTATCAACAAACCCAAATCTCGCTCTCGAAACATCAAGGCAAAGGAGTGCAATGCCCAAAGCCATTACTACCAAGAAACTTGAGTACATACATATGTTTCGAACAAGGACAAGGGTATCATCAACAAAGCAATGATAAACCGAATAAGTGAACGTACGGATATAACCAGACAAGTTCACAATAACCATTACTACTTGCTACAAATCAAAAGATATCAAAGGATATGCGCCTTGACCGAATCATGAATAAAATTGTGGCCTACGCGACTCGTTACAACCCAAAGAAATCGATGCAAAAGTCGAAACAATTAAACAATTTACTTCAAGAATGGAGATATACAAGAATCAAATCCCAAAACTGAAACTCCAAATTTCGTGATACTGAGAGATCACTCGAAGAGAGGGAACAATATCTAACATCATTCCTCAAGCCAGAAACTATTGTGAAACTACGTCACCAGTAAGCAATAACCAAAGTAAGTTCTTTAAAAAAAACCATCCGAAAACTCATGACAAGGAGGAGAGAACACATACAGAAGTTGCCTCAACCACCACAACTAATCACACAACAAGCGAACACCAAGACTTTTCCTTCGCATAAGGCAAGGACAAAGTCAAAAGATCAAAATGATCTAACACAAACACAAGCCACGGTAATCCCACGACGGGGAAGTAAAACAAGTCTCGCTGATAAAACTAGCAAGATCGCACCAAGTGCTCAAAGCAAATTTGTCTTGAATGACATCAAAATTCAAACCATTGAAAGGTAGGAATTCAAAGAGAAAGGGTTCGATCAACTCTCAAAAGCTCATAACCATGATACACTCGATCCGTTAAGATCATCAACAATAAATGTAGAACCAAAATGGTCTAACTTTCCAACTTAGAATGATCGACATACTATATAGTAAAAGAACACCAGTATGAAACGATATACAATCATGTCACCTTCTTGCACTAACACGGAATCAAGTGAAAATGAGTCCAACGAAGCACTCTTTGTCACAACAATGGAGAAAGAGTTAAAACGACGGGATCAAATATTGAAACTCACTATGGTCGAATATATATACTACTCGATAATTAGTAAAAGAATCCCTATGGACCAGTCATAGGATTTACGGAACAATAACGTTTGAGACAATAGGCATTGCCCACAGGTTCGAAGGATTCATAAAACTTCGAAGTCGTGAAATAGAAATAAATTATTCCACCTTGCTAACAACTACACCAATCCAACAAAAGTTACTATGGACACTATCATAGTAAGTCAAGGTATAAGTAATTTTGCTTGTAAGGGATAATGGAAGGTCTCCAAGAATGAAATAAGAACTTTTATTTCATGAACAACGACACTGGGATCTAGCCTTAGTAAACAACAGCCACGGCAACCAATAACAAGAAATCAAATCATGATACAAGGTCATACTCCCAAGGAGTCTAATGATGACGAGTTCACAAAACCGTCAACTCGAAGAACTTGGTAACTAAATCGTCCAAATCAATCTATCTCTCAATAAGTAGGGAAATATTTGAAGTTATTAAATTTTTCATACTTGAGTCCAATACAATCAAATTTGATGAACTCAAAAGGCAAGACTGCTGAAGAATATTAATCCAATAGTCAAGAAGTCCAAGGGAAAGGACATCTTAATACAACACCATGAAACACCCAAGTTCGAAGTCCATGGACGGCGAAACTGAAAATCATCATGCTTCACCCAAAAAGAAAATATCCAGCCGACAAGGTATGAGCGCTCGTTCAACGAAAGGTTTTGAAATCAAAAGCACACGAAAAACTACTTTTCCAAACAAGCTAGGAACGAGCATAAAACAATACTCTTAAAAGGGCCAAAGGTCACTAGGACCAAACAAGAAATAGATTTACTTCGAACAAGTATTACTAAATGAAGAGCCAAACTTGCTCACAAGGAGGAAACACTAAAATAACTTGTGTTTCTAAACAATCATCAAAGTGTTAACCATCAAATGTTAACGAAGTTCAAATAGGACTCGGTAAATATCGATAACTATAACCACAAAAAAGAATTTCGACCACCTTGAGGAGAAACATACTTAGCAAGATTATGTAAATATGATAAAGAGCTTAGAGAAGAAAATTTTCACTAACTCGCAAGATGTACAGTTTCACAATGAAACAAGGAAAACTTCTGTAATTAACAATAACATGGTCTCATAATAGACAAATACCAGAGTCGCGGAGAATACTCACAAACGACACCCACCAAGCAAAGGAGTGATAAAAATGAACCGATACAAGTCTAAGCTTAGAACAAGAAGCTTGAGTCAAGATCCAACAATAACTCACACAACAAAATTTCCTTATATGCAATAAATAATACAGGAGGGTAACTGATAGTTCACTGCAAAGTCTAACATGAATACAATGGATTGGGACCCAACAAGAAACAACCCATCTCAAAGAATAAATATACTTGAGGTAGTAAAAGTAATATCTAACAGACATTTAAACGTAAAAGTCCCCATGAAGAAAGAGGAACCACAGTTTATCCCGAAGAATGGGAAAAAAAACCACTCCATCATCAATCAACCAATTACGTAACCAAACGTTGAAAAAGGTAGGTACTTACAACCCTACAAAACAGTTCATGCGATAAAGAGGAGTGCAATTTGCTTGAAAAGATAATTTTAAGATACAACAAACAACTTATCAAAGAGTCTCTCACGGAAAGGGAATACAATATAGCCTGACAAAAGAGAGGACTATTCCAACACGATGCGGAACTCACAAATGAGGAAAACGTACCCAAGGTACAAAAGAAAAATAGCACCGATTGCTAAACAACTCTGCTGCTATCCGAAGGTATGCATCTCAAAAGAAAGAAACAATATGTGCTAAGGCACAACCACAAGGATCCGAAGATACAACTTAACGAAACATAGCCCAACAGGCTACTTACACCAACTTGTGATTGACAACATAACCGGTCTATCAATATATACTATAAAAGCATATAAAGCATCTCTTCATATACTCACAACATATACACATGTTGGTTTTCCAAAAAGTTTAAAACTTTATATCTCCGAGTTTTTTTTTTTTTTCAAAAAATGAAATTTCTCCATCTATAATACAATAGATGATCTCAATATATTCTACTATAAGCATGTAAACCACATGAGCATGCAAGCATGTGAACATATAATCACGTAGGCGTGCAACACCTAAACATGCTATCTCAACAATGTAAACGGAAATAACAAGTAACGTAAATTTTATAAACACCACAGAGGGCCTTAAGCATACAGTTCGGTGTGAAGCACTGATCGACACCTAACCACCAACCTTACCAGGCATAGTACGTCGAGCAAATAATCCAAAAAAGGAAACCCTCATATATATACTTTTAAACCTTTCACGGTCAATAGTTAAATACCATCAGACATCCACACCAAGACATAATGCAAAAGATTCATAGATGGAAACACATAGCATTTAAACATGTAAACATTTATCATGTGAGCACTTAGCATAAATAACATATCAAACAAGTAAGCTCTTTTAACATGTAAGCACGTAAGTCCCGAAGGCACTAAACACATACGCATACCCACACAGCATCGCAACGCCTCAACATGTGCAACTTAAACGAAGAATGCAATAAGGGGTAGGCACGGAGTAAACACAAACAGAAATGCGATAAACCCAAAAAAAAACACCCATGGCACCTAGGTATTTGAACCCGGTTAGCTTTGATACCAATCTGTCACGCCCCGGAAACCAAAGCGCGAGGAAAGAGAAAAGATAGAGAGAAAAGAATTAAAATCCAATCACAATGCGGAAGCGACTTTGGAAACCCACGGGGTTTCCTACAAGGATGACTTACTAATACATAAATCCAAAATGGACATACATGTTAACGAGTCCATCAAAGATGAAAACATTTGAAAATCACATTAAAAGACTTTCCGGGCAAGCACTATATCAAGGAGAAAAGGAAAAATTACAATGAATTTGATAAAAGGTCATTTTTGACAGTTGCTGAATTTTAAAACACCCGTAAGTATCTATATATTTGAAATTTTCACATTCTGTTCACTAAAGGTCCATGTAAAATTTGATTCTGCACAACTTTTGTCTAATGACATTTTTTCCAATTCTTCACCATTTGGACAGAAAATTGAAATAACAGTAGCAGTTTTTTTTTTTTTTTTGACAGCATTTTGACAGCATTATGAAGTGTCCCCGACGATGCTAAATCCTTAAGTTTAAACATCAATACATGACTAGACAAGTCCTAAATAACATACAACACGTGTCTAGAGTAAGCGGAATTTCATGTACTCGAAATTTATTAAAAACGAGAAGTGAAAGAGATAAAGAGAGGAAAAAGGGGAGAGGGAGAGATTGGGAGAGAGATATAGGGAGAGATTGGGAGAGAGATATAGGGAATGTATTCTAAACACACACACATGTGTATTTTCACATTCGGAAACATTTTAAAAATATATATATATATACATAATTTCAACATAAGTAAAAGGAACGAATATTTGAGAAAGGGAAAGGGATCAAAGAGGGGAGAGGAGAGAAAGAGAATGTGAGAGATTTAGAACGTTTAAATGTTTGAAACCTTGTTGGAATTAAAATAGGGGTTTGATCCGGCAAGGACCCAACTATAAAACAAACTAAACTACAACAAATGAACTCTCATAAAAGCAACCACCCAAACCAATCCGGCAAGGATTCAAACAAAAGTGAAAAACAAACAATGTATATGTAAGTCAAAAAGACAAGGACTTAAAGAGGTTCAACGACCTCGGAAAGTAAATACATCATCATAAAGTGAGTTTAACAATTGAAAGAAATAACCATGAAAGCAAGGGCTAACACTTGTCCCATTAAAATCAATGAAGCTTCTCAAATACAAGAGATAAGAGCCTAAGCTCACGAAGTTTTTGTAAAACCTTAATACTCTAAGTTTCAAAGCATTAAACATTTACAATCTTCCAAAATGACTGAATCAACAAGAGAGCTATTCATATACATAACTAAGTGATTACGTCACAATCAAGTTCTTATTTAACCCTATTAAAAATGTAGCATTTGGAAGTAGGGTGTCGAGTCCACAGGGATTGATACAAGAACAACGTTTGGGGGGTTTAGTAACTAATTATAATGCTCAAAAGAAATAAATAAGAAAAGATGATGAAAGAGAATAAAAATGACATTGCGTCTTGCGGCTTTTTGTTTGGTTTTTGGAAGATAAAAGGTAAATAAATACTAATCTAAAAAGCAATAGGTTGGGATCATTCCCCCCATCTTGGGTCACAACAAGATGAAATGGACTAAAGTTTCAAGCACATTCTAAGGTAACATCTCATTGTGGCATATTATCAAACACTTGGAATGCACCTATGTGTTAGATGAAATGAGCTTTAAGATTTCCATAGAAACGGATTTGAAGCTAACGGTTGACTATCAAGGATGCATGACATACAAGATGAAGCCTCTATGGCTTCTAATCCGAATGATTTGTCCCCCCTACACTAACTAACCTACTTGGTAGACAAACCACCTATGAAGCCTTCAAAAGGTAGTATTTAAAACCCAAGAGTTTGAACAATCAAAGATGCTTGACATCTATGATGAAGACTCCAAGTTTTAAATCCCACACACAACATTTATCAAACGCATGGAGTGCAAAACACAAGGTTACATAATATTCCATATGAAATACATAGGGTAGGATTCAAAGTCTAAGTTTTAACAATCATAGTTGCAATACAAATAAGATGAATCCCTTAGTTTTGAATCCTACACAAATGAACCCTAGAAATGCTACAACATTAAATCCAAGAGTTCATGATCCACAACCTAAGTAAACCTAACTAATTAATGGAAAACATAGCAATATCATCAAAGGAAAAGAGATAGAAAATATACCTAGCCATTAACATTTCAATCCAAGCTTCAAGTTTATACAAATTGAGAAGAAATAGAAGGGAACCCAAGTGGGTTCCCAAAAATGAGAGAAGAAGAAGAAGAAGAATGTTGGGAGAAAATTGATAGATACAAAAATAAAATGCAAGATCCCTAAAATAAAACCATCTCTTCCTATTTATACAAAAATATAAGGATGGCAAACTTGTAAATAAAAAAGGGGAAAAACTGAAGCTGCGGATCGATCCCTTCATATTGGCGGATCGATCCACCTTTCATCTGAGCCGTTGGTATCTCTTCGAAAAGTCGCGGATCGATCCCTTCATTGGGGCGGATCGATCCATTTAGAGATCCTTCTCGCAGAATGCTATGAGAAGATCGCGGATCGATCCGCTCAAAAGGCCGGATCGATCCGCGTCTTTTGAAACTGATATCAGGCTCCTCTAAAACACAAGGATCGATCCGCTCATAGGGCCGGATCGATCCGCCTTTGCTGAAGTTCTTTCCTTTCCCTTTTTATGATATAAGAACCAAACGGAGTTGGTTCTCACTTTGAACAAGTTCCCAAACACTACAAGAAAGAGATTTTTATTAGCAATAAGTGAACAACAACAAGAATAGCAAAAGTACAATTTATCCATTCAATCTCCTAATATAAGTGATGATTTGCGTCCAATAAGGGTAAAATCATGAAGTTAAGAATGCAATATTGGACACGAATCACACCCCCCAACTAGCATGTTGCTAGTCTCTTAGCAACAAAACTAAAAACCAAGAGATTTAAGAATAACCTCGCACAACAATTTATTTAAAATGAAAGATAAACCGTTTTCATGGGGAACACGATTGCATTTAGCATATGCAACAAGCCGTTAAACCTCTAGGTTACCCGCAGAGGCGGAGTTTTGTCTCCGGAGGGTTCTTGGAATGATACCCACAAACATTTTATTTCCTCATGATAGTTGCCCACTATCTAACGCCGACACTCAACATAGTCCCACGAATTTTCAAAAGATTTTGACACATGACACGCAAATCCCAAAAATTCACAAACTATCAAGATTATTAGATAAACTTCATTAAGTTCAATCTTGGATGCGTGTGTGGTGTCAAGTGCATAACTACAAACTATCAAGAAGAAGGCAATGCTTTCATAATCCGAATTTCGTTCAAAACGTGCTTCAACTCAATTCTCACCGGTATTACACTCTAAAAATGAATCACTCGAAATGGGTAATACACTCGGGGCATGCGGGCAAACAGAGTAATGGAAATGGATATCAAAGCCACGCACATGCCAATGATGAAAAACGTAAGCGTGAAAAACGAGTAAAAATTAATCTCATGAAATATACTATTCACTAGAGGATGTGGAATAACTCTGACTACTTGTCACATCCGTTTCAAACTTCGAATCACACAACTTGAGGGAGTTGTAAAGTGGGAAAGTGATATGAGGTGAAGGACAAGGGTAAATGAAGTGAGATGTTTGAGTACAAACTTGGGATTTATTGGAATGCATGGATACAGATAACCACAAGAGATGAATCATCCACAAATATTTCTTTGAAGCTCAAAAAGAGAAGTACAATTGACTACGAAGCTCTTTTTCTTTTTTCTTTTTTTTTTTTATTTTTTTTATTTTTTTTTTTTATTTTTTTTTTTATTTTTTTTTTTTACTCTCACAACAACATGGTTCAATCTCTTTTACAACCTTACAAACACGATCTCATGCAAAGACATCCCACAAATGTAATTCAAACGTGGATATGGAAGATGTATGGTTAAGTGAAGGAAGGGTATGTGTGGTTGAGGTTAGAAATGGTAAAAGGAAGGACCTAAAATCATTTTCTCGGACAATGTGATTCTTAGTTCTCCACTACAATGACAGGCAAGCAAGAGTTTTGCATTCCACACAAAAAGATTCCTCTAATGAACAATCAAAGCAAGAAGATGAGATTATCTACGACTTTTGTATGTTTTTCAAAAAGAGAGAATTGAAGTATGTAACACTCAACAATGGAGAAAAAGATCTAAAGCTCACAAGGGTAAGGTCTCCACAAATGTTTTAAACGATTTTCGGGTAACAATTGCATTAAACATTATCTTAACACAAGTAGTCATACAACGTGCTCGATAATCCAAGATTTGAACTTCACGAAATTTACTATAATCAAGATAGTTATGGAACTAATGGGATTCAACAAGTGACGCATACCAATATCAAATGAAAACTCAAGACAAGCGTCATTGCTCGGCATTAGAATGAGGCAACTATACTAAAATCATTGGAAACTATTTTTTAATTTAAATTAAAATTTTTTTTTTTAAATCATCTTTTCTTTTATTAACAACCAAAACATGCTTGGAGAATTAATGGCAAGAAGAAAATGGAACATCAATATGATGGGTGAATATCCCACACCCCCCAACTAAAACATTGCATTGTCCCTAATGCAAATGATTCGAAACAAGGACAAAAATGAGTAGGGATAGAGTGATATCACCAATAAAAGGAGCGATCCCCGATAAGCACAAAAATGATGTTCCTGCACATAAATCACTACCGAGCACATCAAGCAAATAAAAGAAGAAAATAAAAAGGCAAACCAAAACATAAAAGAAAAGAAAATGGAATGATTAGGAAATGATACGGATGAATTTGAATGTTAGAATGTTGATTCTACCACTAGCCCAACATGGAAAAGAAAAAATAATATTCCTTTAAAAGAAGTGTTCTAGAAAGTTTGGCAAAACAATCAAACTTTGCATTACTATACTATGACTCTACTTTGATTAACATGATTTGTCCACCCTACAACTAAATTACATTAACTAAACTACATTAACTAAACTACGTGGTGGAACACATCACATTCTCTTGGATATGAGTCAAGCATCTTAACACAAAGCATAACTATCACAATAACAAGTAAGTGGTAAATTACTACACTATGTAACACCTTTGATTAGAATGACACATCCACCCTACATTAACTAAGCTACATGGTAAACAAGTCAACTTCTCCTAGAATGACTCATGTGCAACAATACACCACTTCTATTAAGCACAACTATGTAAGAAATCACGAAAATCAATTACATATGCCAAAAATTTAAAGAACAACAACCAAAGGAGATACTAGTACCTTCCCATGCGAGACCAATGTGTCATCAACATCCTAGATGGAGGTTTAGCTCTTCAAGAGTAGCTAATCCTTCAAAACAAAGACAAAATAAAAAGATCAAATGCAAAAGCGCATATAATTAGAAACTAAACAACTTAACGTTGTCGCCAATCCCCGGCAACGGCGCCATTTTGATTACGTCACAATCAAGTTCTTATTTAACCCTATTAAAAATGTAGCATTTGGAAGTAGGGTGTCGAGTCCACAGGGATTGATACAAGAACAACGTTTGGGGGGTTTAGTAACTAATTATAATGCTCAAAAGAAATAAATAAGAAAAGATGATGAAAGAGAATAAAAATGACATTGCGTCTTGCGGCTTTTTGTTTGGTTTTTGGAAGATAAAAGGTAAATAAATACTAATCTAAAAAGCAATAGGTTGGGATCATTCCCCCCATCTTGGGTCACAACAAGATGAAATGGACTAAAGTTTCAAGCACATTCTAAGGTAACATCTCATTGTGGCATATTATCAAACACTTGGAATGCACCTATGTGTTAGATGAAATGAGCTTTAAGATTTCCATAGAAACGGATTTGAAGCTAACGGTTGACTATCAAGGATGCATGACATACAAGATGAAGCCTCTATGGCTTCTAATCCGAATGATTTGTCCCCCCTACACTAACTAACCTACTTGGTAGACAAACCACCTATGAAGCCTTCAAAAGGTAGTATTTAAAACCCAAGAGTTTGAACAATCAAAGATGCTTGACATCTATGATGAAGACTCCAAGTTTTAAATCCCACACACAACATTTATCAAACGCATGGAGTGCAAAACACAAGGTTACATAATATTCCATATGAAATACATAGGGTAGGATTCAAAGTCTAAGTTTTAACAATCATAGTTGCAATACAAATAAGATGAATCCCTTAGTTTTGAATCCTACACAAATGAACCCTAGAAATGCTACAACATTAAATCCAAGAGTTCATGATCCACAACCTAAGTAAACCTAACTAATTAATGGAAAACATAGCAATATCATCAAAGGAAAAGAGATAGAAAATATACCTAGCCATTAACATTTCAATCCAAGCTTCAAGTTTATACAAATTGAGAAGAAATAGAAGGGAACCCAAGTGGGTTCCCAAAAATGAGAGAAGAAGAAGAAGAAGAATGTTGGGAGAAAATTGATAGATACAAAAATAAAATGCAAGATCCCTAAAATAAAACCATCTCTTCCTATTTATACAAAAATATAAGGATGGCAAACTTGTAAATAAAAAAGGGGAAAAACTGAAGCTGCGGATCGATCCCTTCATATTGGCGGATCGATCCACCTTTCATCTGAGCCGTTGGTATCTCTTCGAAAAGTCGCGGATCGATCCCTTCATTGGGGCGGATCGATCCATTTAGAGATCCTTCTCGCAGAATGCTATGAGAAGATCGCGGATCGATCCGCTCAAAAGGCCGGATCGATCCGCGTCTTTTGAAACTGATATCAGGCTCCTCTAAAACACAAGGATCGATCAGCTCATAGGGCCGGATCGATCCGCCTTTGCTGAAGTTCTTTCCTTTCCCTTTTTATGATATAAGAACCAAACGGAGTTGGTTCTCACTTTGAACAAGTTCCCAAACACTACAAGAAAGAGATTTTTATTAGCAATAAGTGAACAACAACAAGAATAGCAAAAGTACAATTTATCCATTCAATCTCCTAATATAAGTGATGATTTGCGTCCAATAAGGGTAAAATCATGAAGTTAAGAATGCAATATTGGACACGAATCACTAAGTATGAGTCTTCAAAATAGAACAAAATGCCTCATAGTTCACGTGTCGGGTCACATATGCCCTTTGCCGTTATCAAGCTTACCTGAAAAATATTTTGTCGTTTTTATGAGAACGACGGCTCGTAGAAAACATTGTAACAAGTCTATATGCTATCCATAACTAAAATGAAATGAGGTGCAATGGATCGCCACCATGGCTACAATGAAATGTTTAAAGCCGCAAGGCTATGAGTGACAAATGCACATTTCTCTCGTTACCGGATCATGAGCCACCCACGCATGGAGTGTAGCATACCAACTTCCGGGAGCTACCCGAATATAGTTTGGAGTTTGAATGTTTCTAAGGGTCATTCTACCTGTCTCACATCACAACCCATGTCCGGATTTCTTAAATCGAATTCCCACACATGGGGTTTTTCTCTCTTTTCCAAATAAAACATTTATGTCGTGATACATGAATGCTTGCCGATTAGGCCTCAATGCATATGATGTTAACAATGGCATTAAAGATGATCTACTACAATAGACTAAGCAATAATTTAGTCCATTAGACATGATATCAAGAACTTCAAAGAAAGTAATTAAATTTCATAATTTAACGTTCCTAACAAGGATTTCTATACTAACGTCCTAGCATGCTTTTACACATAAAGGGAGCATCCTAGGCACGTCTAGCATCACATAATCAACTATAGAACAACCAAAACATGTAAATTCACAATTAGGCATATACCCCTAAATTTACAACTTTGGGGAAAACCTTATGCATGTGTCTAAATTATTTTCATGACATCATTTTAATTACATTTAACACCCCAAAATCACAACTAGTACAACCAAAGCATATAATCCACATTTAGGCAAAATAATCCAACATTATAACTTTGGGAGAAATCCTAATACATGTGTCTATGTCATCCTCTTAGCATTTTAATGAACACAAATCACCTTAGACAAGCATAACATATGGAAAAGCAACAATGTAGATCTACCTTAAAGCTTTGAAATCCAAACAAGGAATTATTCAAGAGAGCTAGAAAAGGAAAACCCAAGAGCTTCAATGAAGTTGCAATGACTTGTAGGGAACACCAAGAATGCTCCAACAATGCTTCACAAAAAGAGACATGGTGGTAAGCTATTCAAATTTTCGAAATTAAAGGAAACCCTAGGATTTGGGGGTTTTCTAGAATGCTTACCAAACAAGAACCTCAAGCCCTATCAATATTAGAGGCACCAAAAAAAGGCTCCATGGAAGTCACACTAAGTAAGAGAAACCAAAGATTAGAAGGGAAACTAGAAATTAGTAAACCCTAGATTATTAAAGAGATGAAGAGATTGTTCTTACACTTAAAAGCAAGCTTTAGGGGGTGAATGGAAGCTTGAAAATGATTTTCTCCAATGATCCCTTGAAGCTTGAAGGATGAAGTTTGAAGGAGAAGAAGAACTATGGAGGTTGTATCCTTAGGAGAAGAAGAAGAAAAGAAGAGAATGAAGGAGAAGAAAAGAAACGTGAAATGAGAGGGGGTGGGTAGTGTGGCCGGCTATAAGGGAGTGGGGTGGGACCCACTCTCTTGTATGCTTTAAAAAAATTATATGTTTGGTGCTCCAATGGACAGTCTGACCCAACGGTGTGAACCCAAAATTAAATAAACACACCCACACGAACATAAATAAATTTTAAAGCACCTTACAAGAAAAATAAATAATATAGTCATGCTCCAAAAATTTAAATACAGTCGAATAAATTTAGAGCCCCCAACAGAAAAGGTAAAATTACTCAATTGCCCTTTAATAAAATTCTGAAACATGACACATTAGGTGACGATAAAATGATTTAATGGTTATACACCTATGGAAATAGGAGATGTAGAAGAGACCATTCGACTGGTCTTACAAAAGCTAATGATGGCAGATTTAGAGTTAAAATTGAGAAAGATTCGAACATAAACTGGTCAGATTATGTCTTCGAGGAAGATTCACAAGAATTAAAGGATTTTTGCAAGGAAGAATTGTCTATATTGCCAGAAAATTCAATACAAGAAGTGTCACAGGATCCTTTATTGGAAGTTAATTTAGGATCAGATCAACAAAAGAAAGTTACTTACTTAAGTTCAAAACTTAGGAAGTGTGACCAGTATAAAATGGTCGAGTTTTTGAAAGAATTTCGAGATTGTTTTGCTTGGGATTATGATGAATTGCCAGGACTCGAAAGAAGCCTAGTAGAACATAGGTTGCCTATCAAAGCTGGCTACAAACCAGTAAAACAACAACCTCGAAGGATGACTCCAAAAGTCACCATGAAGATTAAAGAAGAGATTAAAAGATTGCTTAAGGCAGGATTCATTAGAACTGCCAGGTATGTTGAATGGCTTTCGAATGTTGTTCCAGTTATGAAAAAAAATGGTAAATTAAGAGTTTGTATCGAGTACAAAAATCTTAATTTAGCCACACCTAAAGATGAATATCCTATGCCAATAGTTGACTTATTAATTGATAGATCTGCTGGAAATATTATAATGTCCATGATGGATGGTCATTCAGGATATAATCAAATATGTATTGCTGAGGAAGACATTCATAAGACTGCATTTAGCTGTCCAAGTAGTATAGGTACCTTCGAATGGGTACAAATGCCTTTTGGTTTGAAAAATGCAGGGGCTACTTATCAGAGAGCCATGAATGCTATTTTTCATGACATGATTGGAACATTTCTAGAATGTTATATAGATGATATAATTGTTAAATCGAAAACATTCAATGATCATCTCACACACATGAAGTCAACATTCGAAAGAATGAGATTTTTTAAACTTAAATTAAATCCATTAAAATGTGCCTTTGGAGTAAGTACTGGAATTTTTTTAGGATATTTGGTACATGAAAAGGGAATTCAAGTGGATAAGAATTAGGCACAAGCAATTATTCGAAGTAAACCTCCTTCAACAAAAAAGGAATTGCAAAGCTTCCTTGGTCAGGTTAACTTCATTCGAAGGTTTATCTCTAATACTGCTGGAAAAACTTTAATTTTTTCTCCTTTGTTGAAATTAAAGGATCATGAAGAATTAAAATGGGAAGACAAACATCAGACTGCATTTCAAGCTTTGAAGGATTATTTGGTGAAGCCACCAATTTTAATGCCTCCAAGGAAAGATAGACCTATGAAGTTATATATCTCAGCAGCAGAAGCATCAATTGGGGTCTTATTAGCCCAGGATAACGATGATAAGAAAGAAAAGGCTGTGTATTACCTTAGTAGGTTTTTAAATCCTGTTGAATGCAAATATTCCTTTATGGAAAAACTATGTCTGTCTTTGTATTTTGCTGTAATGAAATTAAGATATTATCTTCTTTCTACTGAAGTCTATGTGATTGCTAAATTCGATTTGATCTAATATATGTTGACTCGACCTATTTTGAGGAATCGAATTGGCAAATGGGTTTTAACTTTGTCAGAATTTTGTCTGTTTTATGTACCACAAAAGGCAGTAAAAGGCCAAGCCTTAGCAGATTTTTTGGCTGATCATCCAAATGGCCTCGAAACAGAGGAAAATTATGAGATTGGACAAATAACCATTAGTCCATGGAGATTATGTTTTGACGGTTCAAAAACTGAATTTGCTGTAGGTATTGGTTTTGTCATTGAATCACCTGAGAAGATCAAAACCAAATATGGTTACAAATTGGATTCGAATCAATGTACTAACAATCAGGATGAGTATGAAGCCTTAATAATGGGTCTTGAGACCTTGTTGAATCTTGAAGCTACATTTGTAGACATATTTGGAGATTCCCAATTGGTTATAAATTATATGAATGAGACTTATAAATGTATGAGCAGTACATTGAAGATATATTATGATACTATAATGGATTTATTATCCAAATTCGATAATGTGAACCTTCTGCATGTTCCTAGAAGTTTTAATGAAGAAGCCAATGATGTAGCTCAAAAGGCATCTGGATTCAGAACAAATATTGAAGATGTTGAAATAAAATAAGTCACTTATAGGAAATTATTACCAATATTGGTGGATAGATTACCTTTGGCTAATATCTCAAATATAGAAGTTCATGATGATTGGAGAAAGCCAATCATAGATTATCTCTCAGGATGTAATGAAATGCCTGATCGAGGTATAAGGTTGAAATCTTTCAATTACATCTTATATAGTGGAAAATTATTCAAAAGAGGGAGTGATGGATTAATATTAGAATGTTTGGACAACCTCGAAGGAATAGAAGCTATAGCTCAAATTCATGAGGGATTATGTGGAGCCCATCAATCTGGGGTTAAAATGAGATGGTTATTTCGAAGACATAACATTTATTGGCCAACTATCTTAAAAGATTGTATTGAATTTGCCAAATGGTGCCAAGAATGTCAAAAGCATGGCCCTTTGAAGCATTTACCCACTGTTGACCTTCAATATGTGGTAAAACCTTGGCCTTTTAGAGGTTGGGCCATAGATGTAATAGGAAAAATCAGTCCCCCTTCTTCGAAGGGTCATGGATTTATTATTTTAGCTACGGATTATTTTACTAAATGGGTAGAAGCAGAACCTATGCAGACTGTGACTCAAACAATGGTTGTAAAATTCCTAGAAAACATAATTTACAGATTTGGTATCCCACAAACCATTGTATCTGACAATGCTTCTGTATTCGAAGGGGATGTAGTTGCATTTGCGAATAAGTTGGGAATTACAATGTCAAAATCAACCCCATATTATGCTCAATCGAATGGACAGGCTGAAGCCACCAATAAGATCATAAAAGAAAATATGGCTAAAGTCATAAAAAATAATCCAAAGATATGGCATTAGATTTGGCCAGAAATTTTATGGGCATACATGACTTGGAAGCGAACAAGTACAGGTGTATCTCCTTATGCCTTAACTTTTGGACATGAGGCAGTTCTACCTATTGAAATAAAGATTAATTCTCTTCGAGTTATGAAGCAGAATCAGTTATCTTTGGATGATTATCAAACATCCATGGCTATTGAATTGGAAGATATTGATGAAGAAAGGATCAGAGCTCTCAATAATATTTTGATACAGAAAAGAGTGGCATCAAAGGGATATAATAAAAAGGTACAGCCAAGAACCTTTGATGAGGGAGACTTGGTCTGGAAAACAATATTGCCTATTGGATCTAAAGATCCAAAATATGGAAAATGGTCCCCTAAATGGGAAGGTCCTTTCCAAATTCACAAGGTTTTCAAAGGTGGAATTTACTATTTAAAAAATTTGAATGGATTTGTCCATGTTAGAAAAATCAATGGTAGGTTTCTTAAGCAGTATTATCCCACTATTTGGGAAGCAAGAAATTTAGAATAGGGAATGCGGCATTCACAAAATAAGAACATGTATTCTCCATTTAAAATTAAGATACAAAAACCAGATATTGGTACATTACAGAGTCCTATTGGTATAAACTTTCATACCAGTTTACATATAAATTGGGCCTTCAATCTAAAATTGTCCCAAGACCTAGTATACAATTTTGACTGGTTAAGAATGAATTTTTGCCTTGAAATTGATTCTTGGTTCTTCAAAGGCTTCGATTCAATTTCTGTCTTCAAAGCCAGCAGCTTTGTCTCAGCATTCTCTTGCTTTACCTTCAATTTGGCCAGTTCAGTCTCTGTAATTTCGAGCTTCTTTTTAAGCTTATCAACTTTGCTAGAAAGCTTTTCAATTGCAGTGTTATTCTCACCAAAGTCTGCTAACAATTGGTCCATCTCAAGAGTCTTCTCTGTTGTATATTCCATGTCAACCTCTAGTTTCTTTCTCTCTTCGATGACTTTTTCTAATAAAAAGCAGTCAAAATCAAAGGTAGACATCAATGCAGAGATGGTTTCCTTGTCAGGAATAGTTATGGTTGAACTATCCAGCATGAATTGGCATAAGATTTTTATAGCCCTTTGCACTTCTTTGTCCTTGAATATTTCAAAAGAGACTTTACTGAATAGTCTCAATGTGGCAAGTGCAACGATTGGATCTATAGAGGGTACCTTTGGCTTGCTTTTTCCTGTCATTTGTTGAAAAAATTCCTTGACATTGGTCACAGTAGTGTCTCCTATTTTCAAAACAGATTGCAGACCATCCTTGAAGTGTTTTGTTTCTTCAGGAGTTAGGTTGGGAGGAAGGGATATGTGGAATTCCCCAGAACTCGAGATACCAAGAATAGGTTCTGGGTCAGTCGAAGTTGATGCTGAAGCAGCTGTAGGATCAGGATTGGAGCTGATCTTTGAGGGACCAGCCTCAGTTTCAGGAGTAGGTTCAATCTGGACAGCAAAGGATGAACATTTTGATTAAAATGTGTTTGTATGTATAAAAATATACCAGAAAAGTTTAAATAACTTACTATTGGTTGGCATTCAATTAATGGAGGTTGAGCACTAGAGGGAGGAGATTTCTGAATCTCTGGAAGGTCAGAATGTTGAGGTGATGATTCTGAAATGGTTTGAGATAATTCAGGTTCAGGTTCCACCTTTGAAAGAGGAATTGCTGGGATAGGGATTTCTTTGTTGAGTTTCGAACCACTAGTTGGTTCAACTGTTTTCTTGGCCTTTTTCTTTAAGGCAGGGACATGACTAATTTCTTCTTCTCCTTCAGATTCAACATGCTCTGATATGGGAGGAGAGCTTTCTGATGGAAGGACCAATTTCCTCTTTGGTTTTGAGGATGGTGGAGTAGGAGTTGAAGTTTTTAAGGCCTTTGAATGGATTGGAGCATTTGGTTTGGCCTTTGAAGCCCTGGTTGTTGGTGAAGAGCCTTCTCCAATTGCCACTCCTATGTCGAAAAATTCAAACAAATTCACATCAGGTTTATTTTTATCATATAAGAGGAAAAGGGTTAAATTAGAATTTTGATTACCTGGTGGCTTCGAATCAATGTATCTCAAAAGTGGGCACTTGTCCATCTCTATTGACATCAGATTTTCCCACCAATTTGAGAATGCAGGAGTACAAGTTGTATAAACAGGTAGGGAGGTAAACTCCAAATTGCTAACTTTATTCTGATAAACTGTCAAGGCTGCAGTTATCACTGATTCTGGTACTTTTGAGTGAGTTTTGTAAGCCATAAGTATATTGGCTTGACTTCTGATTGGGAAATGAATTGACTGAGTAAGCCCAAATTGACTCGAAAATTGATTAGGAAGGTAGAGTTCACCTTGAGACTTGATGCTAAGGGTGTTCCCAAAGAACAAATCCCTGCTGATCAAGAAGCTTCCCCATGTAGCTTTCCATTCGAGTGCACTTGCTGATCTGTCCAGTATTTGACAAAGCCAATATGGAGAGAGAGGAGCTTTGTCTTCAGAATTATAAAGAATAGTGAATGGTTGGAATAGATTGTTTGGCCTTATTGCAGGAAGATTGAAAAAGAAAGAGAGGGATTCTTTGAAAGTCTTTTCAACATTGGGTAATAAAGCAAATAAGGTCCCATAAGCCACAGTATTGGATAAAGGTCCTAAGTTATGAATTTCTGGGAAATAAGCATATAACCATAATTGTAAAATCCAGAAAGGACCACCTTGAATAAGAAGGAAGGGGTCGAGACACAAATCAAAAAAGGATCTGTAGAGAGATCCTAGAACGAAAGGAGCTAAGGCTAACCTTCGACCAGCAGCCAGGGCTCTGGCAACATTGGAGAATTCGAGGACAATCCTCTGAGAAGAAGTGCAAAATAGATGCTTCGAAAGCCAATATAAAAGGAAACAATAATATTCTTTATCAGTCACTGCTCCTGATGTTTTTCTGTGGGTAGTTAGGAAGTTGGTGTATCCTAATGATTTGGAGTCAGTATGGATTGAGGGGCTATCAGATTCAGCCATATAAGGATGAGCATCTTCCCCATGTGATAAAAACCCTAGTAAGTGACAAATATCCAGGACAGTTGGACCTATTGGACCAAATCGAAATTAAAATGGTTAAAAATAGGGTTCCAAAAACAGAGAGATCCAGCTATTAGGTTAGGGCTGGATTTGATGGGAAATTTAGAAAGATTAACAGCATGATAAATCCCTGTAGTGATCAGAATTTCTCTTTTGTTCTAAAAAATCCTATCTACCCATTCAGGCCAATCCTTCGCAGGTTTAGGCCAGTGTCGAAACTTCCAATCAAATTTGGGGATTGGAATCTCTTGTTGATAAGACAAGCGTTGCTCTCCTAATCTAGGGTAATAGACATGGAGTTTCAGACTGGGAGTGCTCAAGCAAGGACCTACGACAATTGAAGATTCTTGGTTGGGAAAAGTGATGGGAACAAGAATCTCGTGAATCAGTGAAGTTTTTTGCCCTTTCGAATAGCGTTCTTGTTCATCTGTAATGATCTTTTCAAAATCATCGCAAATTTTCTGAAGTCGAGTGTTGTCACCAGATTTTGCCATTTTTTAGAAACAAAGTGATTGGGTCGCAAAAAAAATGGTAAGAGAACAAAGTGCGAAATGAATAAGTAGAAGGCAAAATGAATTTGTAGAAGTCAAAAGGTTTGTTTTTTTCCTTTTTGCTTATCTATTTATAGCCTTTGGTGACATTTGGAAAAAAGGTGCATTTATTGAAAAGTAGCCGTTAGATTCGGTTACTTATATTTGGACCATTGTATCAAAGGAAAAGACATAATTGGTTCAGAATGAACTAGTTTGGTTTGATCAATAGAAATATAAATATTTCATAATTCATCATATGAAAAGAAAAGTACAGTTACAATTCAAAGACATAATTGATAAAAATGTGGAAATCCATAGGTCACTAAATTGTGGAACATAGCCCAATAATAGGCAAAATATTCTGCTTCTAATTCTATTTCGAGGCATAAGTTTCTGGCTTGTAAATCCAATTTGTCTTCGCTTCGAAGAATAAGATAAGCCTTCTTGAGTTGATCTTCATATTGATTTAGCCGCGAATTGATTTTGGATAAGGCTTTGCGGAGACCTCGAAGCTCCTTGGCTAATGAAGTTTTGCCTCGAAGAGATATGCCAACACCTTTGGCCTCTTCTTTGAGATATGCAATTCGACCTTCGAGATCAGGTTTTGAGTAATCAAAAACATTGCTTTTTTCATCAGAACTTCCACAACCGTAGATGTATTTTTCCTTGAATTCCAAGATTTCATCGACAAGTGCATTGGGTACTTCCTTAAGACTCTCATAAAGATCCATCAGGTAATTCAAATGATGAACACTTTCTTGGTGATGGGAATGCCACCTTATATGAGAAGCTAAGGTTCGAAGGGTGAAATCTATTTGGGTTCGAACAGGGGTTGAAATATTCCATTCATGGCATAAGATGTGGCAACTCCATTCAAAATTAATTCGAGCCTTCGGATTTTGTAAAATGGAGAAAGGAAGATGTGAAAAGGCAACCAGAAGCCTTTGGGCTTGGATGATTAAGCAGGGAGAAGGTGACAGAATGGGTGGAGTGTGTTCGAAAGTAGGACCATGCTTGCATAATTGGTCTAATTTTAGAAAAGGGTCACTAAAATCTTCAGTAGGATCCACCACTTGAACTTTAGTATCTGGAAAGCCTAGTACAGAATGGTCGAAGAGAAGTACTCTCTCTTCATAGTCTTTCTCGAAAAGTTTGCAATTAGAAAGGAAAGCTGAAGAGTAATGCTCATTAGAGAAATTTTCATGAGATGCTCTTACATATGTGTGAATGGGAGGTCTGCCTTGAGGAATTAAGATATTATCTCTTTGAAGTCTCTCACTAGGAGGGCTGGTTGAGGAGATCAACCAGGCATTCAACAAATTTTGTTCTCTGGAAAGACGATTTGAAAATGGATAGTATGGTTTTATTATCCTGCTTCGAATAACCCCTTCAGTTTCAGGATAGTCAAAGTTTGGATGAATGACTGAAGGTGCTGTAGTAGGTATTTCGAGTTTCATACCTTTATAGTATCCAATCCCTTCACCATGAGAAACAGGTTGCTCCCAAGCAGGAGGAAATGTTTGATTGTTGTAAATTGATTTAGAAGAACTCGAAGATGAATCTTGCCCTGATGAAGAAGCATTTGGCCTGTTTAACATTTCATGCCACTTTTCCCATTTCGAGTAGGTGAAGGGTTCAGGAAGAATTTCAAGGAGGTCCCAATTGGTTCAAGAAGAAATTTCAGGACGTTTGGTTGATAGCATCACTTCTTCAGGAAGATCTAGAGGAAAGTAGTTACTGGTATTAAAAGAGGATTGAGAAGAAGACATGATTAATAGAACATATTCGAAGGAACGAGGTAGATTGAAGAGTTCAAGGATCAAGCAGATCCGATGGTTTATGTGAAGATAATTGAAGAAGTGAACATGCAATTTAAAATCATTCGAAGATTACATAAGATGCTAACTACCCAGCATGATCTAGCCATGATCACCATTATCTTTTTTGAACCAAAAGGAAAATGGCGTGGGGGGTAATGTTTGTGGTGAAAATATCCAGCCAATGCAAAATTGACACGTAAGATTCTATGTGGCAGGATAATTGGTGGACACTGATGAATGCTGGAACCGTTACGAGCAGTTGTTGCTGATTCATTTTGTTTAAATATTTAACTGCTAGAGGACACGTGTTGATTATCATGAAGTAACTGAAGAACAGATGTCAACTCGAGAATATGCCACGTGTGAGAGCAGTTATCAGTTTGAAATGAGGAGGGAACTTTCAAATGAGGTTGCTGAGAAGCCTTCACGTCTATAAATAAAAGGATTATGCATTCGAGAAGGGATCCTTCGATCAATATCAACATATATCTCTCAATACACTTATTGTATTGTTATCTAGATACTTAGATTTAGGAGTAGAACACCTTCGAAGTCATCTTCAAGGTTAGATTGTAGTTACTTTAATAAAAGTAGTTTATTTACTTTATTGCTTTCTTTACTGTTTTATTTAAGAGTAGTTGTTTTAGAATAAGTTCGAAGTGCTTCAATTAAGTACATCTTTACACGATTAAAGTCCTGTTTAAGGCATCGAACGTCACCACAATTTGCCTGGTGAGGCGCAGTTTGGATAATCACATGTACACATTGGTAAATTGCTTGCCTGGCACGCTCGCACACAATTATAAATTTTCCAACCAAACAGGGCACCACCCTTTAGATACAAATCTATTGGAATTTGAATGAGTATAAGTTGAAATGCCAGTGCTGTTGGGTATATCATGGCCAAATTCTGACTATTTTCAAAGATTTTTTTTTGCTTGCCGCCAAAACCTCTCTCTCATCTTCCTCCCACGACCAACTTCAATGGGTTGTGGTCTCTCTCTCTCTCTCTCTCTCTCTCTAGTTTTCTTCTTTACATAGTGGTCCATAATCTGATGCCACAATCCAACTATCAGGTAAGAAGTTTGTGCCAATTAATTCATTCATTATTTTCCTGAAGCTTCCAACGAAAATCTGGGTGTTTTGGCGAGTTTTGAAAACTGTGTTTTTTTTTTATTATTATGTTATCTACATACATATATGTATATTGTGTGTAACAAAATAATTATTCATGTAATAGTATACTTTGTGTTGATGCCTTTGGAGAACACATGGAGTAATGCTATGCTTTCCAAATTGAGTTCCCAAAGTTTGATCTTCAATGATTTACCAGTTGTACCATAGGAATGGCTTATGATACCACTGATCACTATTATAACATACAGTACAACTGTTAAAATATTTGATAACCAAATTTGGGATCTAAATTGGAGAAGCATAACAATATTATATATTCTAAAATGTTCATTGCAAAACTTGTTTATGAAATTATGGTTTTTTTTATTAGCTTCTCTGATATAATGTCATGGCAGTAAAAAATATACTTGGTTTTTTGTGTACAAAGTAATAATATTTTGTTTCCAACATTTTTTTAGTGACACTAATATAGTTACTGCCATAGTTTAGGTTATAATGCTAAACTGGCTTGATTGTATGTTGAATTGCAAAAAAAATATGTAATATAGAACTAAAATAGAAAATGTGATAGATCTATAATCTAGAAAAAAGAAAGAATTTGAAATTTTTTTGTGTTCCCCAGTTTTCAATTAGTTTATGATCTCTTCCATGTACAGTTCTTCAATCTTATGTAAAATTAATTGATATGAATTGTAGGTATTGGTGTTTCTAAATTTAAAGCAAGAGATGTCATCATTTGATGTAATACAAGATGGAAGCATTGAATCTGATCAGCCTTTTGCAAGTGATAATGCCAATGCAGGTAATTTGTAATATTTTATAAAATTGAAGTAGTATGGTCTATTAGCATGTACAACTATTATCGTGGTAACATTTATTTTATTTGACCTTCAATAGAAAACGTTACTGGTTTTAGATTGTAAACTTGACAGTAGTATAATTAGTATTTTTTTTAAAGACTATTTAATATTGTAGACTTTTTTTTCTTTTCTTTTCTTTTTTACATTTTAATTCAATTTTGGAATGATTTAACTATCAGATATTAACATTGATGACAATGAAGACGATGATCTCATAATTGGTATGAAAGTTTATAGTGAAGATGAAGCATATAAACTTTATTGTGAGTATGCTAAAAGGAAGGGTTTCGGTGTTCGAAAAGGGAATATTCTCCATGGAAGTAATGGGGCTATTCGACAACAAGAATATTTGTGTTCAAACACTGGAAATTATGATGGTGATCCATATGAACCCAAAAAGATTTGAAGATTAGTTAGGCAAATAGGTTGTAATGCTTTTATTCGGTTTAGTGTTAAAGAAGGTGTTTGGGAGATTAGTCATTTTAGTAATGAGCATACTCATGAGTTTGTTGAACCAGAAGAAAGACAATTTTTAAGAATAAGCAGAAACATAAATGATGCAAATGCAAGTGTTATCAATTCCATGGACGATGCTGGTATAAGAGGGACAAAAACTTACTCATATTTATCAAAAGAAGTTGGTGGTGCTGAGAATGTTGGTTTCAAGAAACGAGATTGTCAAAATTTTATAACTAGAAAGAAGATGAACTTGATTGAAAGAGGAGATGCACAAAGCATAATAACTCACTTTAAGCATTGTCTAGTAGAAGATCATATGTTTTCCATAGTGAAGAGTTAGATGAGGATAGTCGACTAGCAAATTTCTTTTGGAGGGATGGAATATCAAAATTGGATTATGATTGTTTTAGAGATATTGTAGTATTTGATACCACGTATCAAACAAATATGTATAACATGATTTTTGCTCCTTTTGTAGGAATCAATCACCATAGAAAGAATATTTTTTTTGCTTGTGCATTCCTTTTAGATGAGACCACTGATACATTCAATTGGTTATTTGAGACGTTCTTAGAGGCAATGGGAAATCAGCCACCAAAGACCATTTTTACAGATCAGTGTCAAGCAATGGCTAATGCTATTAAGAAAGTATTTCCTGAAACATGCCATCGTCTTTGTTCATGGCATATATCAAAAAATGTCACTCAAAGACTTGGGAGCTTATATGCAAATTTAGAATTCAAAGGTTTGTTCCATAAGTGTTTATATGATTGTATAACAGAGTTGGAATTCGAATCGACATGGGATGATATGATTAAAAGGTTTAATCTTGCTGACAATAAGTGGCTTAAGACTCTTTATGAGCTTAGAAAAAAGTGGTGTCCTGCTTTTAGCCTAGATAATTTCACAGCTCGAATGAAGTCGACTCAAAGAAGTGAAAGCATGAATAATGTTCTTCATCAAATGTCATGTAAAACTATGAGCCTAACAGAATTTTTGCATCATTATGAGGAACAATGCGAGAAAATGCGGTTTGAGGAAAAACAAGAAGATTTTCGTTGTAAAAATGGTATTGTACAAATTCATGTGAAGGGTAGTAAAATATTGGTCCAAACAGCTGGTGTTTACACAATCAATATTTACTACCTTTTTGCAAGTGAGTTTGTCTCAAGTTTAACTGTCCACCTAAAAGAAGTTTCTAGTGTTGATACACTACACACCTATTGCTTGTTTGAAGAAAGTTGCAAGAGGCATCATATTGTGGAGTTCAATTCATGTACCTACAATGTTGTGTGTTCTTGCAAGCTATTTGAATCTTTGGGTTGGTTATGTCATCACGCTCTTAAGGTACTCAGTATGTGGAGTATTACAAAGGTACCTTCTTAATATATTTTGAGTAGATGGACAAAACAAGCTAAAAAGGGAAAGTTTGTGCACGAGAATAGTGAACTATCCATGAAGAAAAAATCATTTTTAGTGGTGGAACGAAGTAATTTAATGCAGCAGGCATATCGTGCTATTAATCTTTTAGTGACGACTATAGAAGGAAATAATGTGGCGAAAAGGAAACTTGATGAAATGTGGGAGGAAGCTAAAAAGGTTAAGGAAATTCGAGATCTTAATAAAGACGATGGTGATTTTCTTTGTGCTACTGCCAATGATGAAACATCTCGTAAACATGGTTCGTTTGATGATGTGACAATACTAAATCCACCATGTGTGAGAGAAAAGGGTGTAACTAACGCAAGGATAAAAAGATGCTTGGAAAAGAAAAGGTGAAGGCAAAAACATGGTACCAAATTATCACAACCAATCAATGTTATAACACCCACATTTGTGTTATGTCTTTTGCATTACATTGTCATGCATGATAATGTGATGTGGCGTGTCTTATGACACATGTTTGAGTGAGTTTTGACTCACGAGTTGATTTGGGTGTCTGTATTAGAGAACCCTCTGAAACTGTGGGGATTGAGAATTTATTGTTTGTGACGTCTCTCCGAGTATGAGACGGTCACTGTGGAACACTTTAAATGTTTATCTGAAAATAAATGTTTACCTGTGTAATGCAATATCTGTATTATTTTCTGGCTTAGAATATATTTCTGTTGTTAGATTTAGTATCCTGGTGAGAACGAATGAACACGCTATTAATTTGGTAGGCTAATTAGCAACTTCGGAAACGTCATGTAGAAATTCGCGTTTTAGTGACCAAACGAAACTTAGTCGAAAACTTTTATAATTTTGAAGTTTCACTTATAAAGCTATGAATAAGCTGTATAGAAAGTTTCAGAGACTGATTAGGAGTTTGGAAAACTCGTGGGGAGGTAAACGTAATTCCCCGAGAATGTTGCCTATATATAGATAGAGATGGACTTAGATATTTTCATAAGCTTAACCTAAAGTTCAAGAGGAGGCCAAAAAGGGGGCTAGAGGGAGATTTGATTGCTTAGAGCTTTGCGACGCCAAACGACAACCTTCCGTCAGTTTGTTTTCTCCCAGATTTCATATTCGAGCTCCTCGAGGTAAGAGCTTCGTTTTGATACCTATTAGGGCCTGTTTGGCTTAGTTTTCTGAAAAGTTATTTTCTAGAATTTTTCATAAAAGTTGATAAATGGAATTCTGATCCATAGGAATTGTACTAGACGGACTTCTGCACGTTCTTTGTGCACGGGTTTTCTTTGGATCGTATTATAGGAGCGTAAATCGGAGGTGAGTGATTCAATTGTTTTGGAATGATTTCTTGGCATGTATTCATGTTATGTTTGAATAGCATGTATTAATTCATAGAGATATCTTGTGTAGTTCATATTGGGCATTTATATTGATAAGTAGGCTCAATAGCACGGTGATATGTTTTGATTACCGCGAGTATGGTGATATGTAGTTGAGCATGTTAAGTTGCTTATTTGGGTCAGAAGGAGCACGTGGTCACCGTGCCATTTTGTGGAGCCGATATAGGCATTAAGGTCGCACGATTGAAGAGAAGAATCGTGGGTCTTACCCTTTCGCGTGGACTTATTGGCGAGGAGTCGCGGATTGGGAGTATGGACGGGCACGTGAGTCTCCGGCGACTAGTATGAAATGTAGAGATGTGAATGCGGACATGTTTATCATTCATGTGCATATGTTGTTTTATTCACTAAGCTCTAGCTTAAACAAATCGAAATATGTGTGGTTATTCAAATAACCATTGCAGGTATAAATGCTGGCGAGGAATTGCAGAAGTGAGTACGTGGGTTGGGGGTTCGCTTGTGAGGCAACTTGAATGATAACCTTGTAGTTTTGGGATAATAGAAATGTTGTAATAAGAATTGGGTTGTTTTAAACTATGTTTAACTTTGTATGATAGAATGGATCTAGAACGTTGTAATGGATTATCGCATGTTGTAATTATGGTTGGTAATGTTTTAATATAGCTAGAATTACTTTGGACTGAGTTTGGATTGAGTGGTTGATCTTTGGGTGAAAGTTAGAAAGCTTTTAAAACTTGTTTTCTGCAGAAAGTGCTGATGTCAGGGGAGCAGTCGACTGAACCCCTGTGTTTGCTAGCTACTGCTTCTTATTTTAGCAAAAGCAGTCGACTGGGCCCCGCCTCAGTCGACTGGACCCCTCCTCAGTCGACTGGAGCCCAAGTCTCAGTCGACTGGAATTGCTATTAAATTCCCTGCCTTCTTCCGTCGACTAAGCAGTCGACTGAGCAGTCGACTGAACCTCTGGTTTTAAAATGTGTTTTGTTTTTTCTGCTGCGTGTGTTCTTCAAACCTAATTTTGGGAACGTTAATGAATTGGTTTAGCCTCGGTGGCGTGCCACGGGCTCCGGTTCCGCTATTGTGGGACCGGGCTGTGACAAATGTTGAATTTGGTATATACTTGAGTATCACTGTATTCCTTTCTATTTTTTCCTTAAAATTTTCAGTGCAAAGGACTCACTCTGATGTAGTAGATTTCTCATATAGATCCCTCAGTGCACCAAATCATCCATTGTTGTTACCTCGACCTGATAATTCAAACGGGACACCTATGCATGCAAACCTTCAAAATTAGGTTCCTATTCTAAGTAACTTACTCTTTTTCTTTTTCTTTTCTCTGTTTCTTTTTTCTTTTCTATTTCTTAGTTCTACTGGTGTGTGCGTGCAAATTGTATTTTTGTAACATAGAGTATCTATTCAATGGTTACTCAGCAATTTAGTTCCAGTTGGAATTCATGTCAACCTAACTTCAGCATTACTAGCATTCTTCAGTGTGACAAACAAATGCCACATCTCAATCAGGTGGTATGGAACGAGATTTTGTATTTTGTTAGTTTACAAATATGTTCCTAATTGTTGCTTATAAGCTTTAAAAACATGCATGACTTGTCAAGGTTTGCTCCAAGTTTGTTCATGTTATTAAATAATGAGTATCTATTGATGCTATTCTCACTAAGATTTCTTAATTGGTTATTCAGGAAAATGACAATTGAAGCTTTGTTATTGTTATTGGATGATAGAGAATAGTTTGTGGTGATACCTTCAGGAAAATGACAATTGAAGCTTAATTATTTTGTTAAGAGCTTTGTAATTGTGGTTAAATGATTAGAGGAACTATGGGATTTCGTATATTGTTGATTTCATGACTAATTTTGCTATATGGTTAAATGACATTTCACTTCATTATGGAATTACCACTTTTCCCCTTAGTTTCTATTATCTTAAAAGAATTTACATTAACGGTCATTGTACAGGAAACAACGCCGCACTATTGTCAAATAGAACATAGAAACACTTTAGCTTTCTTTTTATTTCTAACAACCCAAGACTGGGAACAAAAGAACAAAACAAACTCAATTGACATGTATATAATAAATAATTACACCAAAGTTCTGCAGCTGGGGTGCTGCAAATCTGGATTTTTAGGCTGATATGGTTTTAAGGTATTGGCTTGGGTTTAAGCAGTCTTTGGGGTTTTAAGTTGTGGAGGCTAGGTTTTGCCTTGGCCTCCACTTATATGTGTACTTTGAGCTCAAATGCGAACAATATTTAGCTTTGCCTAAAAAATATATTTATATATATATATATAAATATTATAATAATAATAATAATAATAATAATAATTTCCAAAACCAACACCCACTAAGATTTCATACTGTGGAATATTATATTACTCCATGCGTTATATATATATATAATCTCTTGGTTTGGGATATATCATACGTTTCATTTCAGTGGTTTTAACTCTAAAGCATTATAAATTAGGATTAAAATGTTGTACCGTTTGAAAAATAACTTTCAAATAAAATATTATTTTAAAAAGAAAAAAATTCATTAAATTACAGCCATTAATTGACACAAATTTCAAAGGCTTTATAATAGAAGATCCATCCATATTTTCAGTCCTCGTCGGATTAAATATTGGATAAGCATCAAAAATGTAACCAACAAGTATTTGAAATAGTAGCACTAGACTTTTAGAGAGAGAAGGGGCTTTAGTGCGAGAGACTACAAAAAGTTGCCAACTTTGAATTGACCAATGACCATCCAGTTGGCCCATTCTATGTATATATATACCAACACTAGCACATCAACAAAGAAGAAGAAGCAGAAGTAGCAACTACAAAGTGAGAAAACAAAAAGATCGAGTTCAATATATATATATATATATTCTAAACTGGTTCCAAGAAAATTAAAAGAAAGATGATGAGTGACGCTTGGGGTGAATTGGGGTCAAGAATGGCCGGCCTAATGTTAGTTTGGGCCACACTTCAGCAGTTCTTCCCACCTCAGCTCAAAGTGTTAGCCTCAAAATTGAGTGACAAATTGACCACCATCTTCTACCCATACATTCAAATCACAATCCCAGAAATCTCCGGTGGCACGCGTAACGAGGTCTTCACCGCCATCAAAACTTACCTCGCCTCGAAATCCACCAAACAAGCTAAAAGGCTCAAAGCAGACATGGTCAAGAACAGCAAATCTTTTGTTGTCAGCCTAGACAGTAGCGAGGAGGTGACCGATGATTTCGGTGGTGCCAAGCTCTGGTGGACTTTAATAGAAACAACCCATCAAAGACAAACATCATTTTCTTTTCGCGGCGGCAATTCTCCTCCAGAGGAGAGGAAGTTTTTCAAACTTTCCTTCCACAAGAAATACAGAGAAATGGTGACGGAGCGTTACTTAAAACATGTGATGGAGGAGGGAAAGGCGGTGGAGTTGAAGAATCGGCAGAGGAAACTTTTCACCAATAATCCGAGTGATAATTGGTATTGGGGGGGAAAGAATTTGTGGAGTCACATAATTTTTGAGCACCCGGCAACGTTTCAGACTCTCGCAATGGAACCCAAAAAGAAAGAGGAAATTATAAACGATCTCATAGCATTCACCAAAGGAAAAGAGTATTACGCCAAGGTTGGTAAGGCTTGGAAGCGCGGTTATCTTCTTCACGGCCCACCAGGAACTGGCAAGTCCACTATGATTGCTGCAATGGCCAATTTCTTGAATTATGATGTTTATGATCTTGAATTGACATCAGTTAACAACAACAACGCTTTGAGGAAGCTATTGATTGGCACAACTAGTAAGTCTATAATTGTGATCGAGGATATTGATTGCTCGCTCGATCTTACTGGTAAACGGAAGAAGAAGAATAAGAAGAAAGCTAAAGAAGAAAGCGGGAAAGATTCCGAGGAGAAAGAAGAAGAAGAAGAAGAAGAAGAAGAAAAAGAAAAAAGTAAGGTTACCCTTTCCGGGCTGTTGAATTTCATCGATGGGATTTGGTCATCGTGCGGACCAGAAAGGATCATAATATTTACTACTAATCACTTGGACAAGCTCGATCCAGCTCTAATTCGTAGAGGACGAATGGATATGCATATTGAAATGTCGTATTGCAAATTCGAAGCGTTCAAGGTCCTTGCTAAGAATTACCTAGATATTGATACCCACCCGCTATACGAAAAAATAAAGCAATTGTTGGAGGAGACTGATACGAGTCCTTGTGATGTTGCGGAGAATTTGATGCCTAAGACTGACTCAAAAGATGTCGACACTTGCTTGAATTGCCTAATTGAAGCTATAGAGAAAGCCAAGGAAAAGAAAAAATTAAAGACCGACGAAGAAGCAAAAACCAAGAAAAAATCAGCAAAGAAATGTGGTCAGTTCAGGAAGATAATTAGCAAGCTAGCTTGGAAATCCAGTTAAAAACACAATATAATAACACTGTATAGCTACTAGGATTTATTTCTTTATTTTTTTTTTCTTCAATTAATGGTATCTCCAATGTTCTTTCTTAGTTTTAGTTTTGATCAGCTGGAAGAAAATTCTTATCTACTCTTGAAAGAATGATGGTGATGAAAAAGCCAAGACCTTGGTTGAATTTAGCTAATGAGGGCCTTCTTTTATTTTATTTGTTTATTTATTTTTTTTCTTGGTCAAAAAAATATTTGCATTACCACAAAGCGCAAAAAACTAAACCAGATCGCTAATTTATGCATCAAAATTCATTGTGGTAATTTGATTTTAAACACGAGGATAATCATGAAATAATTAAGGTTAAGCATTCTCGACCGTCCAATCTACTAATATTCTCTTTGTTTTCTAGCAGAGGCAGCAATATATATATATATGTGTGTGTGTGTGTGTGTGTATTAGATACACACTCATATTCATATATAAGTTAAAAATACAAACGCAAAATCCGTTTTGGCAACCATATTATATATGAGCATGCGCTTGACTGATGTAATTAAAAGCAAGTCTACTTTGTGCAAGGACAAAAGCCTTTTCAAAACAAACCATTGTCTTGTAAACAAATTTAAGCACTAAATTAGCAACACAAAGACATGTTTCTTAAGTTTTTTAAATTAAAAAAACATAACCTTACGTCAAAAAGTCTTATAAAATGTTAAAACCAATATTGTCACATTACTATATAATTGGGATCCTACTTTCCCATATAAATTTGGGATCTATAGTATAATATTTCTTTGTGCCATAGGAGGTGTAACATCTGTATACATATATAACCAACAAAGGAAGCAGCCAAACCTATATCTATCTATCTATCTATATATATATATATATATATATACACACACAGCTCACCAGGGACCACCAATTTGAAAAAACGAGTCATTCCTTAGTTAAAAAGTTGTTAATTTCCACATGGGACATGCATCCAATAAGTTAATTTCTAGAAAAGAAGACAGAAAATATCAGTCCTTTTTGTATAAGATGTGTTCACACAATATGAACCAATTAAACAGTACTGGTCAATGAAGAAAGTTTCTCCTACCCATCATGCATCTCCACACATAACAATAAGATCAGAATATATGCTCACGTGATTAATTTGTACACACACACACACACACACACGAAAATAAAATTAGTGGGTGGGTGGTTGGGGGGAAATTACAAATATGACTCCTGCCCTGCAGATCGATGTTGCTGAGAATTTAATGCCTAGCTAAGACTATTCCTGGCAGTGGGAACGTTGAGCATGAAATTAATTCCATTACATATGT
This sequence comes from Hydrangea macrophylla, assembly GCA_033977485.1. Taxonomy (NCBI): domain Eukaryota; kingdom Viridiplantae; phylum Streptophyta; class Magnoliopsida; order Cornales; family Hydrangeaceae; genus Hydrangea; species Hydrangea macrophylla. Next base: position 1,711,933 of record CM066989.1, read on the forward strand.
TGTGCTCGCTCAAATGTATCTAAATTCTAAACTATTTCCTTCTTTTATCATTCTTGAGGCTCCTTAAAAATGAAATACATACCTGCATGTAGACGGATTTTAAGTTTTAATTTGTTTGCTATAATAGTAGAGTAAAGTGTTCAAGAAATAATAAGATGCTGAGATAGCGTACAATGATTTGAATATATAAGTTCACATCAAGGATAGAATGATAGATTAATGATGACTTCAAGAAAACTCAAAGTTGGGAGGAAGAAGATCGAGTTTGTACAAAAATCAAATCCTTAATACCAAACAAAAATGGCACTCAATTGAAACGATTAATTTTAATTTATGAAACTAATCAGAATAAAGTACAACTATCCATGTGGTTTAATGCATAGATTGAACAACGAAACTAAAATAATTTGCATTGTTTCAGAAAAAAGGGAAAAAAGAAAGAAAAAGGAACTACAATAATGTACATACATGAACAACACAGCTTAAATTAAGCATCATAGACATTGCAGAATGTTAACATAAGGCTCTTTTTGGTACATGGATTTACTGAGGAAAAAAAAAAGGGAAAGGAAAACTAGATTCTTTATTCAAGGGAAAAATTGGAATATATGTAGTATATTCATTATATAAAACCTCTAAAAAAGTCATTTTCTATTTATTTTGATATGAAAAAGAATGTCTTAAAAAGTGATATTAATTGAAACGAATGTGTCTAATTTACTAATATCTTTGTAACAAAGAACTTTATTTATTGATATCTTTGTCCAATCTCTTTATCTTTCTCTATTAATAAAACTATTTTACATCTTATTTTAAGTTCAATTATTTGTCCCTTCATAAAAAAATTAATTAATTATTTGGGGTTGGTGCCACCGTGATGTAATAAAAATTGGGATGATGACGTGTTTACTTGTGGAAAAAGCCTCAATGACTTTCTATCAACCTTCCAATTCTGCATAAGCCAAAACTAGTTTGGCTCTAGCTTAAAGTTATACTATAAAAAAGTTTATAATTGGTCAAGCCAGGTCACCTCCAACTACCCACCCTTCCCACTTGGACTTTCCATCACCTGAAGACCATAAAACCAGCTGTTACCCTCCCAAGACTTGAGAAAGTCATTGAGGAAGCTACACTTGAGGTAAACTAAATCTTGTTTAGCAAGATAAAGATAACAATACACACACATATATATATATATATATATATGAATACCTTAATGTGCTGTACTCAAAAGAACCATTTTAAACTATGATTTTATAAGTTTGTGGTGAGAATTGAGAATAACAATATATATCTCTGTCCCTATATATACATATCAATATATAGTTTGAAGCGTAAGTACTCAAAGAAACATTTTCAAACTTTCAGATTGATATATTGTGGTGAGGAGATGAATATCGGCGACTTAAATCAAATGGGGTCGGCCATTGCTGGCTTAGTGGTCATTTGGGCCATGTTTCAACAATATGTCCCTTATGAATTCAGGGGGCATATTGAGAAGTATTGTCAAAAATTGGTGGGTCTTGTGTACCCTTACATACAAGTAATTTTTCATGAATACCCTGGTGATGGTTTTGAGCGTAGCAAAGCCTACATTGATATTGAAACCTACCTTGCCGCCAATTCTTCCAATCAAGCGAAACGACTCAGAGCTGATAGAGTGAAAGACAGTCAATCTGTGTCTCTTAGCATGGACGATTACGAAGAGGTCACCGATGAATTCAAGGGGATCAAACTTTGGTGGACTTCAAACAAAACCAGTCCTACGCAGCAGTCCATTTCTTTCTATCCGAACGAGGACGAGAAGAGGTACTACAAGCTAACTTTCCACAGACGACATCGTGATATCATCACAAAGACATACTTGAATCACGTTATGGACGAGGGTAAGGCGATCGCAGTGAGAAAGAGGCAGCGAAAGCTCTACACCAACAATAAGAGTGAGAACTGGTACGGGTACAAAAGGACTATGTGGAGCCACGTAGTGTTTGAACACCCTGCAACATTCGACACTCTCGCTTTGGAGCCAAAAAAGAAGCAATCAATTATCAACGATCTGGTCACTTTCACAAAGGCGAAAGACTACTACAAGAAAATTGGCAAGGCTTGGAAACGTGGGTATCTCCTTTATGGCCCACCCGGAACCGGTAAGTCCACTATGATCGCTGCCATGGCTAATCTTTTACAATATGACGTGTATGATCTGGAATTGACAACGGTGAAAGATAATACGGAGTTGAGAAAGTTATTGATTGACACATCGAGTAAGTCTATCATAGTAATTGAAGACATTGATTGTTCACTTGATCTCACCGGTCAAAGGAAGAAAGAAAAAGCAAAGGATGAGAAAGAAGAAGAGAAGGATCTAGTTAGTAAAATGAAGAAACCAGAAGACGACAATAGTAGCAAAGTTACTCTATCCGGGCTTTTGAATTTCATTGATGGGCTCTGGTCATCTTGCGGGAGTGAGAGAATCATTATATTCACAACTAATTATGTGGAAAAGCTCGATCCTGCTCTCATTCGAAGAGGACGAATGGATAAGCATATAGAATTGTCGTATTGTGGCTTTGAAGCATTTAAGGTACTTGCGATGAATTATTTGGATGTCGACTCACACGATTTGTTTCCGAGGATTTCCCAATTGTTGGAGGAGACAAATATGACTCCAGCCGATGTTGCGGAGAATTTGATGCCCAAGTCTGATGAAGATGAGGAAGTAAGTTGTTTGGAGAATTTGATTAAAGCTCTAGAGACGGAAAAAGAAGAGGCAAAGTTGAAAGCCGAGGAAGAAAAGAAACTTAAGGCTGAGGAAAAAGAGAAAGCGGCAAAAGATGAGGAAGAGAAGAGACTAAAGGCTGAGAAGGAAGAGAAAGAGAAGGAACAAAATAGTAGTGTTGAAGAGGTGAAAGAAAACAAACCAGTTGGAGAAGTCAAAGAAAATGGGGTCATGAATGGAATATAGCTAAAACATTAATCAAGTGAAGGTAGACATCTTTTGACCATGTTGGTGTTAGTTTTGTGTGCTTTTTATTGCATTGTTTATCTGTTTTTCATGGTTATAGGGTCTTTTGGGCTAACCTAGTAGTCTTTTAGCAATCAATCTAGGTTTAGTGTGATTGTTGAAGAGAATCTCCAAAATTGTGTCTTCCATTTTGTATTTAATTCTGTTGAAGTATCCAAGGAATAAGTTGCAAAGACAACAATGAATCGAATAAGTTCACAGCAAGGAAAGATTGCTGAGTACTTCAACAAAAACCAAAAGTTGGGAGGAAGAAGAGTTTGTATGAAAAATCAGATCCTTAACACAAAATGAAAAAAGGGCACTCAGTTGAATGATTACTTTCAAGTTTCAATATATGAAATTAGTCAGAATCAAGTGCCTCAAAATTTTCAATTACCTATGTGGTTTAATGCATAAATTCAACAATGAAACAAAAATTTTGCACTGTTTCAGAAAAAAAAAATTATATATATATACACATACACACACCTTAAATTTAGCATCATAAACATTGTACTACTGCAGAATGTTAACTTAAATAAGCTAGTGTAACCATTGGTATATGTCAAAGTTCAGTTCCAAAATTGACTTTTTGTTAATAATTACAAGCAACAAAAATGTGCTAAATTCTTATTTAAGTTCAAAGATCAAACAAGGGCACCAACCTTTAGATACAAAGCTATTTGAAATTTTTAATGAGTATAAGTTGAAATGCCAGAGCCACTTGGAATGATTGAGGCACCCTCAAGATCTTCTGTCAACAACTCTAAATCGAAGTGATCAAAATCGACCCAAAAGCCTGCAATACAACAGGGGCTCAAATTTGAGTCGTTTCCAAGAAAATGGCATTTTTATTACTTATTTAAAACAATAGTGTATTTTAACTTAAAGACATTTTCAGTGTTAGTTGGCCTTACTAAAACCAACTCTATAGAGTCGTTTTTACTAAAACCAAATCTATTTTTAACATCGGTGTTACTAACACCGATTTTAATGTTGAATTTTCATTTTACCGAAATATTTTTTGAAAAAGGATTTTGGGAAAAAAGAAAAAAAGAAAATTAATGAGTCGGTTTTAAAACCAACTCTATAGTGTCGTTCTTACTAAAGATAACTTTAAGTTAACGTCGGTTTTACCATATGACTTTAAAGTGATTAATTACTAATGACGAAGTTAAGTTAAAGTCATTTTTAGTAAGAAGGGCTTTAAAGTCGGTTTTACTAAGGACGATTTTAAACTCAGTTTTAAAAGTTATCAGTCTCGTTTAGAGAGTCCTCCATATCTCTCTCTCCTCTCTCCGTCCATCTCTCTCTCTCTCTCTATCTCTCTCTCTCTCTCTCCTCCGTATCACTTGCTCTCTCTATCCGTCCCCCACCACCACCATACCACCATCTCTGACGAGGAGTTCGACGAGGGTCATCGCCGACCCACTATTTCAGGTATGTATATTATATATGTATATTCAGAGTATATTATAATTTTTAATGTCAATTAAGCATGAAGGAAAATACAACCCAAGGGAACTAGTATTCCTTATTGTTTTCATTTCCTTTTTTTCCCCCCTCACGGAATCCATGAATCAAACAGTACTGGTCAATGAAGAAAGTTTCTCCTACCCATGCGTCTCCACACATAACAATAAGATCAGAATATATGCTCACATGATTAATTTGTACACACACACGAAAATAAAATTAGTGGGTTGTTGGGGGAAAATTACAAATATGACTCCTGCAGATGTTGCTGAGAATTTAATGCCTAGCTAAGACTATTCCTGGCAGTGGGAACGTTGAGGTGTGTTTGGAGAGCTAGAGTACTATTATATATTAAAGCTCTTGAGATGGAAAGAGAGAGAGAGAGAGAGAGAGAAATTAGTGTGTGAGTTCTTTATCTGATATGGATGGTATATGAGAGATGGTATAACCCGTAAGCTGGTTAGTGCCAAGTGGAGCAACAAGTGATGCTATGAGATGATATAGAGAGTAAGATGAGTAATAAAATATAAAATATAATAGCAATGGTAGGGCTCGGAGAGTATTAGCTCAGGTGAGAACCAAGGTAGTACCAAATGAGAAAGAGAGAAAGCAGTAAGCAGTAAGTATTCGGGTTTGGGTGTGGAGTGATGTGTAAAAATCCGGTAATGGTAACGTCTAGAGTGTGTTATATAGGTATTGACTAGGGCAAGCGGTAGTTCTAATGTTAGGGTAGAGCCAACGGGGTAAAAGTGATGCCAGGTGGAGTGAATAAAATTGGAAGTTTTGGTGTTGGGGACAATGGGAATCTCCGAGTCAATGCGAGAGTGAATTTCTCTCTTGCTAGATTGCTTTAGGAGGGGTTGGGTTGTTGGATGTATTGAATGAAGCTGGTATTTATACAAGAGGTAGTGAGGGGTTGTAAGGGTTCATGATACCGTTTGAAGAGGGTGAGTTGGCCTCCTCAGAGTGGTTCGTCTGTTTTTTAGGTAGGTGAAGGACTTAAATGCTTATGTTTAAGGCAGTTGTGGTCATTAAATAAGATGGGAACAAGCCAATGGGTAAGTCATACGAGAGGGAGGTGTTGTCATTTTGGCAATAAGCCAATGCTATGGGTCGGTCAAAGGGGGATGGTATTCTATTGGTGCAGAGTGTTAGGCAAGGGGTAGTGTCACTTGAGGGGTGACAGCTCAATATTATATTGTGTATTGGTTAAAAGGGGGAACGATTCCTATTGGTGCAGAAGGTTTTAAGCAATGGGGTTCTCGAGATCATACTGTTGTGGTTTCTAGAGGGTTAAGCGAGGGTGAGTACCGAAGCTAAAGCCATTAGTGCAGACCCTTAAGCAGAGAGGATATCGAGGACCTTGCTATTGGTTTGCAGAATATTCAGCGAAGCTGGGGTGACTAGGCGATACGAGAGTCAACGATTTTGGCTGTTCTTGCAGTCATGGGCCTCTTTGATTGGTTGTGAGGCTGGGGCAAGGCACGTGAAAATAGTCATGTGTCTCTCTCTCTCTCTTTGGTACTAACCCTAACTATGCTTGTGAGGCATTAGTTAGGGAGATGCCCTTGGTTCTAGCCGCCTAACCATAAGCTCCTGAGATCCCAACGGATGTGGCCACCCTTAGGTACTACTTTCGGACCAAGGGTGGGCGTCCAAGTGATGAGTGTGTGTAATTAGAGCATAGTAAGTAGAGACTTGGCGGGGAGGGGAGCGGATTCAGCCAAGTGGAGGCATTGGTGTAAATGATATCGGAGACATCTATATCTTATGTATCTTATGGTGGTGTGTGTAGGTGACACCTCTACATTTGTTTAGAGCGGGTTACCCAATACCGGATGTAGTATGTGTCTTTGTGAAGATTTGATGTTGGAGACAGAGAGCACTTTGGGGTGGGCTTCAGAGTGGGTTATTTTGGGGCGGGCTTCAGAGTGGGCTCCTCTAAAGTGTGGGCTACTCTGAGGTGGGCTTCCGAATGGGTTGTTAGAATGGGTTCATTGTTAGGGTAGGCATGCGCAATGTTGGGCTGGGCCATAGGAGGTGGGGCCCATTAAATGGTGGCAGAATATACATGGAGTCTTTGGTAACCTTTGTTGGTCAAACTATGTGAGTTGTCAACCATTACCTACATTAGCCCCCCTGTCCGTATTCTAGGCGTGAAACGGCTAGGATGCGTGCATGATCCTTGCGTATGATGGCTTTAATGGACATCTCATCTTTTGCAGGTGGTACTAGTTTTCTGGTGACTTTGCTAATGATTGATGGACGTCTCAACTTTTACAGATAGTACTATTTTTCTGGTGAGTTTTTTGATGGCGAATCTGGTTAGTAGATTGGTCTGGTAAATATTAGTGTTACTCGATGTGTATATCCATTGTGCATATTGTGCATCGTTCTGGGATAGCAGTTATAAAAATGCGCTTTGGAGAGTCCATATATCCAACTCTTCAACACACACTTTTTTTCTTACTCTGTGGAAGTGTGAAACATGCTCCAGATTGCAGAGAGCTCCTTATCTGGATTGTTACCATGTGAAGCCAGAGTGTTTTGGCGATGGCGTGGGTTCAAAACTTCTTGGGATCTCTGCCATGGCTTGTACCAGGCTTATACGTTGAGTGGGGCTTCAAGCTTTTCTTAGCATGGCTCTAGGGATCTTTTCTATCAGTACAAAAATGGGGAGAGATATTTTCTAGCAGTGCACATGTCTTATTACACAGTGCATGTTGCATCCGGTGCTATGCTCCTTTATGGTGCTTAGGATGAGTGATAGCTCCCCGTGTTTTAGGGATGAAGATTGCGACCTTGGGATGAATTGGTGATAACTAATGTTTTTGTCCTTTTGCGTTGCGAGCTCTCTTTTCGCGAAAGTATTGGGCTATTGTGGCCTGGGATTTTTGTTTTTAGTAGACCTTGGTGGATGCAAAGTGATTGTACAAGTTCTCGTTGTGAGATCTTGATTTAAATAACCGTCGACAATGACATGGTGATCCCGACTTTGTTTCTCGTACTGTATCTGATCCCAGTAAAATCATGTGTGTCCCTTTTAATGTATGTATTGGGTCTGTATACAGCGTACATGTTTATCCTTATTATGTATTGGTTTATGTATTGGGTCTGCAGTTTATATTCATCGTGATAAGAATGGACTTTGCTTTCTTCTTCTTCTTGCGCTTGTGATTGGTGATTTTGTATTTGATCTTGCGTGTTCTTTTTTTTTTTTTTTATCATTTCCCTTCTTGTGGAGAGGTGTTGGGAATGGTGATCGGAGTTTGTACTCGTACAGCTTTGGTGAGGCGAAGCGGTGGGGAACATGGTGAGGCGAAGAGGTGGGACCATGATGCTCAGGCCACTTTTAGGGAGAGGGTGCAATGCTCAGGCTACCCATGTTGGGGAGTGTGCCCCTCCGAGATCTAGGGAATGTGCCCCCTTGGAGAGATGTATCGTATTTAGGAAGAAACAAGGATACAGTATTCAAACTACAAATATTGGGGAGTGTGCCCCTAGGAGAAGGGTGTATTATTGACTCATGTGTCTATTGTATTTATATATATATGGAGTGAAGTATATATTTTGAACTGGGTGTCCATAAAAAATGTGAAGAATAACCTGTTTGCTCGTCATCCTTCCTAACGAAGAGAATAAAGTATGGAGATTCGTTGAGATCTTTTCGTTCTACCCTTCGAAATAAAATCTGGAGAATCTGTTCAGCGTCTTCCTTCCCCTCCTCAGAAAAGAGGGAGTAAGGTCTGGAGAATTATTTGTGCATTTTCCATTCTCCCTTTGGAGAAGGTAAAATAAAATCTGGAGCCATGGAGTAATTTATGACGTTGTTCTATGGCTGTTTTGGGGTTTTGTTTAATATACGATGGAGAGAAAGAAAAATGAAATAAAATAAAAAATAAAAATTTACGGTGTATTGGCTAAAAATAAGGAGTGAGAAATTCTATCTCATTTCTTCTTCTTCTTTTTTTCTTCTTTTTTTTAGTAGTACAATTGAGGAAATGGAAGCAGATTGTGCACAGTTGAGGGGTGAAGTGTCTGCTATGGGTGTGGAGATTGCTGATATGGGGAGATAAAGCAATGGAGATCCAGTGATTTTTTAGAGATGTTGTGTTTGACCGGATTTGAACGTTACATGTATACATGTATATATATATAAATTCATCATAATAAATTTTTAGGTTAGTAGTCTAAAAGTAAATTTGTTGAACTGTGTAAGAGTCAATAGTCGGAAAGAAAAAAAGAAGAAGAAAATAAAAATGTTCGAGTTGTACTTTGAAATCTCAAATGGAAACAAGTTTTGGATGGAGAGAAAAAAATATATATATATATATATATATATATCTATGTATGTATATATTTACCAGCATGGAGCTAGGGGTCTTATTGCAGTTTGAGAAACTGGCATAAGTTAGGGAAAGAACACAAGGGGGAGAAAATTAGGGCTAAGGAGAAGAGACCAATCCCAAGGAAGAAGGAGGGAGTGGATGTAGCCATTGAAATCGGTGTGGTGCTCACTTTGTGCTTTGGAATTAGGTAAGCTCTTGCATTCTCTTTTTTCCTACCTATTGTGTCATTGTGTGTGTGTATATATATATATATATGTATGTACAAGTATGTGTGTGGATGTAAGGGGGGATTTAGGGGATCCAAAATTGGGAAGGGAATGGGGGCGGCGGTGAGGTGGTGTGAAGTGAGGTGGATGGTGGTGGAGGTAATGAGGTGGAGGGGATGAAAAGGGGATAAGAGAGAGGGAGTGCCGAGAGGTGAGGGGGGGAGGTGTTAGTGGGGTAGGGGATGAGGGAGAGGGAGTGCCGAAAGGGAGGGGGGGTGTTGGTATATAGGGTGGAGGGGATGAATGGGGATGAGAGAGAGTGAGTGCCGAAAGAGAGGAGGGGGGGGGGGGGGGGTCGAAGGTCTCTGTTTATGTTAAGATATCGCTTGCTTCGAGACCGGTTACTATTATTATTATTTTTTTTGTTGATGTTGTTGGCGTATCCTTATGCGGCTTCTTGGAGACCGGTAACTTTCTTTCTTTTTTTTTGCCGGTGATGTTGTTGGCGTATCCTTATGGGGCTTGTTTAGGTGCCGCCTTCTTGAAGATCGATTACTTTTTTTTGCCTTGGAGGTTCTTGGTGGCATAAGTTTAGGCGACGGTAATGTCTTCTTTTGTGTTTAGATGTCGCCTTCTTGGAGACCGGTAACTTCTTAGGCGGCGTCTTCTTTTGTGTTTAGATGTCGCCTTCTTGGAGACCAGTAACTTCTTTTTTTTTTCTCTTTTTTTTTTGCCTTGGAGGTTCTTGGTGGCGTAAGTTCAGGCGGCGATAATGTTTTCTTTTGTGTTTAGGTGCCGCCTTCTTGGAGACGGGTAACTTCTTAGGAGGCGTTTTCTTTTGTGTTTAGATGCCGCCTCCTTGGAGACTGGTAACTTCTTTTTTTTTTCTCTTTTTTCTTTTTTTTTTTTTGCCTTGGAGGTTCTTGGTGGCGTAAGTTTAGGCGGCGGTAATGTCTTATTTTGTGTTTAGATGCTGCCTTCTTGGAGACCGCTAACTTCTTAGGTGGCGTTTTCTTTTGTGTTTAGATGCCGCCTCTTTGGAGACCAGTAACTTCTTTCTTTTTTTTTCTCTTTTTTTTTTTTTGCCTTGGAGGTTCTTGGTGGCGTAAGTTTAGGCAGCGGTAATGTCTTCTTTTGTGTTTAGATGCTCCTTCTTGGAGACCGGTAACTTCTTAGGCGGTGTTTTCTTTTGTGTTTAGATGCCGCCTCCTTGGAGACCGGTAACTTCTCTCTTCTTTTTTTCTCTTTTTTCTTTTTTTTTTTTTTTGCCTTGGAGGTTCTTGGTGGCTGGCGGTAATGTCTTCTTTTGTGTTTAGATGCCACCTTCTTGGAGACCGGTAACTTCTTTTTTTATTCTTCTTTTTTTTTTTTTTGGATGTGGAGGAGTAAATAGCCGAGAGTGTGTTTTTGGGGTGCTTGGGTGACATGGTGTGTATGTATATATATGTCATATATATATAAAGGTGATGTTAGTTGTCATGGGGAACTAGCTGTTGGTACAAGCAGTGTACGGACGAATATTATCTGTAGTCTTGTCGTATGTTTGATAAGATGTATTGGAGTTGGGTGTTGAGACTTACCTTGGCCTTTTGAAATAGCGCTTCCATTTTTTTGTTTGCAGGCTTTGCTGTTGCATGAGAGCTACTTTTGGGAGCTTTGTTGGTGGCTAGGGTCTGTCCCCTTTTTTATTTCTTTTTGGAGTTTTATTTCTAGCTTTGTTCGGAGTTCTCGTTGGTGAGACTTGGTGGGTGGTTTGAGTTGCTCAAGCAGCTGGAGTGGAGTAAGTTTACACACTTTGGCGGGTAAGTGGATTGCATCACTCGTTTGTTAAGAAAGAAGAAAGAGAAGCGACATGAAAATAAAATGAAGTAAAAGTAAGGAAGAAAGTGAAGGAAATTTTTTTTTTAAGAGTTTCCATTTTTTTTTTTTTTTGCAGTTGTGATGGTGCAAGTATTATCACGCGGCTCAGGTGGGCTACCGGATATATCTGATGGGAAGTATTGGAAAAGGGCACCCTTTTTGGGTGAAAATGATGCATTTTGGGCAATTGTTCTTGAGGATATTAGGCGTGTTCATGCTGATATACCTGAGGGGACTTCTTTTGATCTGCCTTCGCCAGATGGTATTATCCATTTTGGGTTGGAGAGAGGGATCTTTCCTCATTCTGTGTTAAAGTTTGCGGCTAAGGAAGGGGTTGCTCGGTATGAACCATGGGATGAGTGGACCACTGCTCAACTTGATGAGTTTGCTTCGATATTGAAAGATGCTCAAATTTATGATGCCATTTGCTGCTTTCGAAATCTAGAGGTATCATGCGCGGAGGAAGATATGACTACTCTTATTTCTCGTTGGTGCGTTGAGACGCATACTTTTGTTGCTGCCTGGGGGGGAATTTACCCCGACGTTAGAGGATGTTGCTGCCTTATTCTCTCTGAACATTATCGGTGGCTTGGATTTTATTTCATACCTGCTTAGCACGGAGGAGCAAGAGATAGTAAACCAGTTGGAGTTGGGTTCGACAGCGTGGCAGGTGATGTCTCATTTTTTTGCTAATGGTTCTAAGTGGCCGAAATGGCCTACGTCGAACGGTGGCAAGGCTGACTATAAAGCTTTTATACGCTATTTTTGGGAGGACAGACAGTATGGTACAGCGTCACGTCGGCGTCGTAAATGTATTCCTGGTGGTGGTAATCGTTATCGGTTAGCTGCATATCTCACATGCTGGTTATCTAAATTCATATTTGGAGGTGCTCCCAAAGATGGTCCATGCTCTCATCTATATGGGTTGGCTACCATTCTATCTCGAGGTAAGGTGCTTTCTTTGGGGCAGATGTTTCTAGGGTCGTTGTACATGCGTTTAGACATGGTGGCAGCCGATATGCGGCGATCTTTTGGGCGATATGATATCAAAACGCATGTGTCTTTCCTATTCTTACAGAAGTTTTTGTATGAGCGATTTAGGGGCTATGCGACACCCGGGGGATCGTCTAATACATCTAAGTATTGGGGGCAGCGTTGGGACTTCCCCGTACGTCCTTATTTTTCGTTGGCCCAGGTGCTGGATATGCAGTCTGCATTTGTGCGTCGTCCCTATATGGTCGCGGATAATGTGTTGAGCTTGCCTAGCCCGTTGTTTCGGCGTATTATCACTCAGCAAGTTTCTAGGGGTGATCTTGGTGCTATGACAGCTGATGTGGTGGCTGCTGTTATGACAGTGACCCAGATGTACTTACCTGGTTTTATTGAAAGAGGGGGCACGTAGTATGACATATCGCCCTGACCTGGTTCGCCAACAATTTGGACTTAAACAAGGTGCTGTGTTCCGGGGTCCTCAGTTGATATGTGGTGATTTACATGGTTGTTATGAGGGGCAGAGTTGTGGTGGCCCTGATACGGTGATTTTGGTCGGTCCTGATGTGTCCGATGTATTTTTGGATGGTTATGTTCTATTCTGGCTTCAGGCATTGCTGTGTTTTTCCCAATATTGTGAGTCTATGCCGAGATCCCTGAGTGTGTTTAAGATAAAAAAAAATGGGGATCCTTCTTTACGTTGTTCTGACAATGTGATGTATTCATCTTGGGACAAGTCTAGATTTTATTCGCCGGTGGTTAGATGTCCTGTCCTAAAAATGGTGAAGGCATGGGCAGAGGAATTTGCTTTGACCAAGTTTGACAAAAATGTGGATAGTCCTATGAAGAAAAAGAAACATTTGGCTGCGGACAAAGTACTTCCAAATGGGGTAAAGTAGATTAATAAATAAATAAATAAATATATGTATGTATATTCATATTATGTCCTTATTGATTGTTCTTTTTGTTGATTTTTGTTTTTAGGCTAGGGGGTCGGCTAGTAAGAGGAAGAGAGCTCCTAAGGGTAATAGACAGGCCAGTGTTACTATGATTGGTCCCTTGGATGAGGTGGACATAGGTGGTGGGTTATGCTGCCCTCATGATGATTTAGCTGGTATCCCGTTATTGGGCATTTCTGCTTCGGAGTCTCTGCTGGTGGAGGCTGGACTGATTCATTCATATGGCGAGAGGGCAGAGGTTTTTACTTATGATCATCAGACTAGATACAGAGATTCCATTCGTAGTTTGGATACAGACGAAGGTATGTCCGAGTTCAATCAGGAGGAGAGTATGGAGGAGAGGGAAAAAGCATCATCGGGTGATGACAATCCATCATCACGAGGTTCAGTGAGGGTGATTTCTCAAAGTGGCCCGGGGGAGATATTCGTGTTTTGGCACCTTTGGTGCCAGTGGTTACTTCAGAGGGGGATACACTTGTTTCGACGCCTTTGGTGTCGGTGGTTACTTTGGAGGGGGGTACACTTGTTTCAACGCCTTTGGTGCCGGTGGTTACTTTGGAGGGGGACGCACTTGTTTTGACGCCTTTAGTGTCGGTGGTTACTTCAGAGGGGGATGCGGTTTGACCGTCTTTTGCCGCTCTTGCGGGTTCGGCCCTTGGTGGTGTTGGCTCGAGTAGGTCTGAATCCGTGGATAGTTTTCATTCTATGGATCGTGGCCTGGCTTTTGGGAATTCCTTCAACTCCTTTCTTGGTGGTTCCGCGGGTGATGGTGGTTGTGTGTTTCCTGTATTTCCACAGTTGAGTATCGTATATTGTTTGGAGATGAGCTCTTCCAGTGTTCAGAGTGAGCAGTCGTCAGGTCTTGCTACCATTTTACCACCTGGGTTATTGCGAGCTAGAGCTTTACCAGTCGATGGAGCTTTACCTTCAGTGATACGTCCTTCTGTGGGGGAATCCCCAGTTATGGTCGATAGTACCTCGATAGTTGTTATCTCATGCTCATCTGGTGCCATGGGCGTTAGCAGCACTATACCAGCCGTACTGGCTACATTGCATATTGCCGTCGTTGGGTCATCCCGCTCTGTAGCCTCTAGTTTGTCTAGTATTCTGGACGGAGTTCATTGTGACGTTTCTCTTCCCACCCTTGTTCCCGCACTTCTGGAGGCCGTGTTAGTGATGGTACATAGGCGTTACCCACGGACTTTTTCGGATGGTCTACTATCTGCATCTGTTAGACTCCGATCATTTTGGCTTAACACATTAGCGTCCATAGTGTGGGCTTTATCTGCTACTACCTTGGAGGGTCTTAGTGACGGTATTCTTCTAGTTATGGCTAGCGATCTTCAGTCTCTCAGGGAGACTTTGATTCTGACGTGTGTTGGTTGGAGTCTCAGGTGGCCTTTGCGAGGGCTTATGTGAGTTTGAGGTGCGCCGCTCAGGAGGAAGTGTCTATGAATGACAGGAGGGCGGAGATAGAGATGGAGAGGGCAGAGATACAGAGGGAGAGGTCGGTACTGCAGCAACGTTTGACTGTATTGGAGGAAGAGATGTCCGGGTGGCAGACTTGTGAGGTTGGGCTTCGTGAGGTACGCGCGCGTGCCTACTCTTTGGGTAGTTTTGATGATGGTGCTTTTGAGGTGGCTGCGGATGCTACTGGTATTGGTGATCTGTTTTCGGTTGAGGAGAGGGCGATGCTTTGTCTTCCTCCTCAATAGTTGTTTATTATTGCGTGTTTTTTGTTTTGTATCCCGAGTGATGGTGGGTATGTCTATCACAACATGCCTATGCTTTATCTGTTTATATTTATAGGGACATGTGTTATATATTTTCGTTTCTTTTCTCTTTGTATTTTTTTTTTAAAATTTCGCTTATATGAACCAAAGAGAAGAAAGCAAAAAGAAATAAATAATAGTAATAATAATAATATTAATGATAAAAAAAACTATGACCAGCAAAACACGTGATATGTACAAAGATAAGGGTGGTGTAAATTTGTCAGACAAACCCGTGTAAATTTGTCAGACAAACCCCTGTGAAAGTTATGACAAGCTATGGTGCAGACATGCATGCAGATAAAACAAGGGGTGGGGGTAAATTTTGTCGAAAGACTCGTGTGGTTATGACACATTAGTGTACGTTTAACTTTTTTAAGTAGTATATAAAGAGGCTTGTACACCTTATTTGCTTATATCGTTAAAGAGAGTTATATAGGATGGCGGGCTCATCGGGGGCGTCCAATTCGGGGCCGAGTCTCCCACGGTTACCGGAGAGATTCGGAGATGCGCAAAACGGCTGGCGAGGTATTCCCGTATGGGAAATACTTGTGCCTTTTTTGGAGAAGGCATATATAAATTTTTCGCAAACTTTTACCGGTTTAATATATATGGATCAACAAGAAAGATTACTATCCTGTAAGATGTTGGGTAATGTAATTGTAGAGATGTCTAGGATAAACCAGGGAGGCGCCACTTACGATTACAACCAGCGAGTGAGGGGCGATATCCATGATATAAACACACAGGGGCTGCGATTGTTGTGGCTGACGGAGCATCTGGATATGGTGGTCTTACTGCGACAATTTGTGGAGGCCAGAAGGAGACGAAAATTTGACGAGAGGCAACTTGTTGTAGCTAGTGAGGACTTCCGGAAGGCTCGAGTGGAGCTGGTAACTACGGTAGGTCAGTGGATGAGGTTGGGCGTGCCTCGTATGGCGCAGCAGGAAGCTCAAGCATTGCAGTTTCAAGCGGCTGTGGATTGTGGTAAAGAAGAGTGCAGGATGTATGAGGAGAGATTGGCAAAGGCTAGGATCATAGAGCAACGTTCGAGGGTTGGGATTGCTACGGATGAAGTTACTAGCGAAACTTCGGTGATTGCAGGACTGTTTGTGGAGTGAGGGATGTTTGGGTGGTGGTCTTTTTTTTTTTTTTAGTAATCTAGGTTTTTATGGTGGTGGTCACAGCTTGTAAAAGTTATCTCCCTTCTTTTTTTTGCGCTGTTGTACAAGTTTGGTGCTGTGATAATGGCCATAATGTGGTGAATATTTCAAAAAAAAAAAAAAAAGAAAAGTTATCCATAAACGATGTAGTACATATGTGGAGGAAACAACTTTTCTTAGGGAAGACAAAGACTACAGAAAAAAAAAGAACAATGCTACTTAGAAAGGAATCAGCTATCTTGGCTAGGCATGGTATAACTTCAACCATTGGGTGTTGATAGGTCCAGATAGAGAATTTTCACCCACTTTTTGGATCCTATAATAGCCGCTGAGGTTGGCTTCTTTGACTTCGTAAGGCCCTTCCCATTGATGAGTGAATTAGGGTGCCGAGATACCCCTCATAATGTGCGTAGCTGACTTTAGGACCAAGTCTCCTTCTTTAAAGACCCTAGGTCGAACCATAGCATCGTAAGCCCGCGCGATTTGCTTCTGGTATTTGTGGAGGTTTGATCGTGCTTTGTCTCTATGCTCATCCAACTGGTCCAGTATCATCGGTCGGGGGTCGTGCAGAACCTCGCTTTCCATAGCTATCAAGGCAGAGGCCACCACTAATTCCATGGGTAGAACGGATTCGGCTCCATAGACTAAGGAAAATGGGGTTGCTTGAGTTGGTCGTCTTTTTGAGGTCCTATAGGCCCAAAGAGCTAGTGGGAGCTGGTCGATCAGCTTATATCTTGGGGCAGTCCTTCATTGACCTACTTAGGATTTTCAGTAGAGTTTTGTTTGTGGCTTCTGCTTGACCGTTGCATTTTGGATAATAGGGCGTTGATTTGTGGTGGGTGATGTCGTAGGACAGGAGAAGTTGTCCTATATGCTTTCTGACGAACAGGGTTCCATTGTCAGACAAAATCACCTTAGGGATTTCGAAGCGGCATACGATGTGTTCTCGGATGAAGGCTGCCACCGCGGGCCCCACTGCTCTCCGCATCAAAATGGCTTTTACCCATTTGGTATAAAGTTCTGTTGCTGCGAGAATCCAAATATTGCCTTTTGACGCAGGGGATATCTGTCCTATGAGGTCAAGGGCCCAAGTATGGAAAGGCCATGGCATCGACAGTGCCCGTAGATCGATGGCGGGAGCGTGGATTTGATTTCCATGGACTTGGCAAGGGTGACATCGCTTGACATGGGCTCTTGAATCTTTCTCCAATGTTGGCCAATATTATCCAAGGTCCAAGAGTGACGATACAATTTTGTACCTCCTTGGTGTTCGAATTCATGTGCCTTGCTCAAGACTTGATGAATTTCTCCTCCAGTTAGGCATCGTAATGGTTCTCCATTGAAGCTGCGTCGGAAAAGCATGTCTTCGCGGATGAAGAATTTTGAAGCTCACTTTTTCATGATCGATGCATCAGTTTTGTCAATAGGGATTGAACCCTCTTTTAAGTAGTCGACGTATGTCTGTCGCCAATCTGTGATTTGGGCAGTAAACTTGCACTCTTCTCCATTCGGGGCTTCTTGGCACTTCGGACACGCTTGTTGGAGCATTGAGGCTTCTTTGGACATTCTTGGCCAGTAATATCCCTTCCTTTGTACCACCCAGTACAAACTGATATCTTTTTCTCCACATACGTGTTGGTGGACCTGGTGGAGGCGGAGTTTGGCTTCTTCTTCTCCTACACATCGTGCTAAGACCCCCGTGGGGGCACAGAAGTAAAGGTTGTTTCCGAGGAGAGTGAAATTTTTTAGTTTGGATGCTGCCAATCTTCCTTCACGGCTCTGCAACTGGGTGGCGATGGAGGCTCTCTAATCATTAGTTTCCTCGAGGGGCAGCAACTCTAGTACTATGCATGGGAGGGTTCTCTTGATAATTTTGATGTGTGTGGAACCCTTGGGTATGTCTACTTTGGAGGCCAGAGTCGCCAAGGCGTCTGGGAAGCGATTGTCCGACCGCGGCGCGTGTTCCACTCGAATTGTTTCAAATTTGTCCAACAATCTTTGTACTATGGTTCTGTACTGTGCTAACGTCGGTTCTCGAATTGTAAATTCTCCCAAGGTTTGTTTGATAACCATATTGGAGTCTCCCTTTATGCGTAGTTGGGTGACCCCCATCTTGGTGGCTGCAAGAAGTCCCAAGACCAGTGCCTCATACTCTGATTCATTGTTGGAGCATTTGAAGTCAAGCTTGTAAGACAAGTGGAGCTTGGAGCCGTCTATTTGGGATGTTAAATTAATCCCTACTCCTCCTTCGAGTGACATGGAAGAGCCATCAAAACTAAGAGCCCTTTCACCTGGGTCTTCGATAGTAATTGCATACTCCAACTCCTCTCCTGGGAGTGCCTCTGAAGGTGGTTCGAAGTCGCCGCTTAGGAATTGAGCCAAATGGTTGGCCAGTGCTTGGCTCTTAATTACCCTGGGAGTTATGCAGGTGATGTCGAATTCGGATAGGAAAAGGAGCCATCTTGCCATTCGCCCAGAGAGGGCAGGCTTAGATAGGAGGCATCGAAGTGGGTCGCACTTTGTTACCAAGTGTACTACATGGCTGAGGAAGTAGTGCCTAAATTTCTGAGCTGCGAAGAAGCGCAAGGCAATGGCGCTTGATGGGTGTGTATCTCACCTCGGCATCTCGGATCACTCGACTGATGTAGTAAACTGGTTTTTCTTGCCCTCCGCCTCCTGAGCAAGCAATGCCCCTATTGATTTGTGTGTTGATGTGAGGTAGAAGAAGAGTGGTTTCTCTTGTACTGGTACCACCATAGTGGCCGGTGCTGCGAGTGCCTTCTTGATAGCGTCGAAAGACTCCTGGTGAACTTGTTCTCATCTGAACTTGGCATTTCCTTTCAGTAGATCTCCCAAGGGGTAAGAGATTTCTGCTAATGCTGGGATGAATCTGCGGAGATAGGACACCCTTCCCATGAACTGCTTCAGTTGCTTTTGGGTGGTTGGTGCGGGAATGTCCATGATTGATTTGGCCTTCGTTGGGTCCAAGTCGATGCCATGGCGGTGGACTACGAACCCCAGGAATTTACCTGCTGTGACCCCAAAGGCGCATTTGAGTGGGTTCATTCGGAGCTTGAATTTTCTACATCGTTCAAAGATGACACGAAGGTCGTTTTCATGGCCTTTTTCTTGCTTGGATTTCACCACGATGTCGTCCACATAATCCTCCAAATTATGGTGGAGCATGTCGTGGAAGATGGTTGTCATAGCCCTTTGGTAAGTGGCGCCTGCATTTTTCAATCCAAATGGTATGACAGTGTAGTAAAAGTTGCCGAAGGGGGTACGGAAGGCTGTCTTTTCCGCGTCTCTTGGGTCCATCTTGATCTGATTGTAGCCGCTGAATCCATCCATGAAGGAAAAGTCTTGATGTCCAGATGTGGCGTCGATCAGAGTATCAACATTAGGAAGGGGGAACGTATCTTTTGGACATGCTTTGTTGAGATCTCTAAAGTCGACGCACACCCTGATTTGACCATTCTTTTTTTTTTTTCACAGGTACCACATGATACACCCAAAATTGGCTCTATTCTATGACCGATCGGTTCAAATCAGCAGCCAGTCAATGTCCCGATCAATCATGCACAACTCCTCGGACAAGCATCAGCCCAAGCGGTCTAGTCTACCCGAGACTCACCATCCTGAGCGGTTCATTCACGACCAGACCAACAGGTCGGGAAGACCACACTTGCACGGTCCATACAGGCGCAGTCAAGCCAGGCCCGCAAGGCATGCCCTAGAATATTTCAGGAAGTTTCCTATTCAAACTAGAAGACTAATGGAAAGGGCAAATTATTTCCTAATCCAATTAGGAAACCCCCATAATTAATGTTAATCAATCCTAATACAATTAGGAAACTTACTTGATTGGTGTCAATCACATTCTAATTGGATTATATTTCCTTATCCATATACGAGTAGGTCTCTTGCATCTATAAAAGAGACCACTCACCCCCATAGAAAGGGATCAACTTTTCAGTCTCTACAGCACCTCTATAGCAGTCACCAACACGCTCGGCCGACCTACGGTAGCTCCAAACTATTGTTGGTTCACCACAGGTCCCCGGCTTTTTACAGTATAGTATAGTGAACGTGCTCAAACACACATGTGGACGTAGGTTCGACACTACAAGGAAAAAGGCTATTTATGTCACTTAAAAAGTGACATAAATAGGCATTTATGTCACTTTTTTTTTCCAGTAGAAAGTGACATAAATAGAGGCGACATAAATGTTTTAAAAGTGACATAAATGTTTTCGAAAAAGTGACATAAATGTTTCATAAAACCAACACATTTGTTAATAAAAAGTGACATAAATACTTAAAAGTGACATAAATATCATTTTATTTATGTCACTTTTAACGTAAAGTGACATAAAAGTAAAAAAGTGACATAAATACCAAACAAAATTATTACATCAAAGTCTTAAAAGTGACATAAATATCATTTTATTTATGTCACTTTTAACATAAAGTGACATAAAAAGTAGAAAAGTGACATAAATACCAAACAAAATTATAACACCAAAGTCTTAAAAGTGACAAATACAATTTTATTTATGTCACTTTTAACATAAAGTGACATAAAAGTAAAAAGTGACATAAATACCAAACAAAATTATTACATAAAAGTCTTAAAGTGACATAAATACAGTAAAAGTGACATAAATACCACCTTGTACAAACAATATATACCACCCTGTACATATATAGAATGCCATGCACCCTGTACAAAATTAAATCCAACTCAATATATATAATCTATTTCAACTACTAAATTTCATCGATTCATCTCAATATCAACCAATTAATTGGGATGAACAAAAAGTATACAATCGATCCGAGTCAAGTGCAAAACTAATAACATATACATATTACATATTCATCAAAAAGTACTAACAAAATCATGAAAGCAACAAAAAAGAATTAGTCCAACAAAAAAAGTAGTCTGTTTGTTAGAACCTTCCATCAAATTGTGAAACTTTTTACCTACAAAAAAGATAAATTTTTCATGAATTAGTTGTATATAAAATAATAAAAGAGTAAAACTATGTTTGGGGGTTTTGAGATACCACAATGTGTTCGATCGGGGACTCGGAATGATGAAAGAGTCATTTTTTTCGCATTTTTTGTGAACCGTGAATCCGTAAAGCATTCCGTTAGTTCCCGCAAGTTTATTTAGGTATGTTTGAGGTGCGTGTAAGGTTTCATGGCGTTTGATTAAGCGGTTTACAGATTCACTACTCAAAACCTCAATAACTAAGCTTTTTCAAGCATAAGTGTCTAAATAGTCACTTTTTCGCATTTTTTGTGAACCGTGAATCCGTAAAGCATTCCGTTAGTTCCCACAAGTTTATTTAGGTATGTTTGAAGTGCGAGAAAGGTTTCGTGGCATTTGGTTAAGCGGTTTACCGATTCACTACTCAAAACCTCAATAACTAAGCTTTTTCAAACATAAGTGTCTAAAGAGTCATTTTTTCGCATTTTTTGTAAAACCGTGAATCCGTAAAGCATTCCGTTAGTTCACGCAAGTTTATTTAGGTATGTTTGAGGTGCAAGAAAGGTTTCGTGGCGTTTCGCGCGACCAAAAATTTTTTTTATGTCACTTTTTTTAAAAATTAGATATTTATGTCACTTTTTACAAAAAGTGACATAAAAACGAAATGTTTTGTTTATAAAAATGCCACCATGTTTTTAATTATGTCAGTTTTAAAAAAGTGACATAAATGTATTATTATTTATGTCACCTTTAAAAAAAATGACATAAATACTTTATTATTTATGTCATTTTTTTTAAACAATGACATAAATAATCAAGTATTTATGTCACTTTTTAAAAAAAAGATATAAATACTAAAAAAAGTGACATAAAAAGCTCATGCAAGAAATAATTATGTCACTCGAAATAAAAGTGACATAAATATTATTTCAAAAGTGACATAAATAGCCTTTTTTCTTGTAGTGTTAGGGAGTAACAACATTTGAAAAATGGTTGATCCAGATATAAATATTAGGAATAACAAAAGCTGGGTGCAGTAGAGTATCTGAAACATCTTCCATGGGACGACACTACAAAAGAACAAATACTCCTACTAGTAATATAAATAAAGCTCATAACCATGAATTCTCATATCTTTCCTCAAAAATAAAAGGTTCTCCAAAATCTAATGTTTTAACTCAAGCTTATATATTATTGCTAAAAATGGGACTTCTTAAGTCAAATTAAGTCAGATTCAAGAATTAATTATAAACTCTCACCTTAAAAAACAAAGGAAATAGCGAAAATCGTTTGGCCATAGAAGTGAGTATGAAATTGAAATTAAGTTACATCTAAGGTTTGGCTTGGGCAAATCATTTAAGTATCAAGCAATAATCTAAAGCCAAGTCCGAATGACCCATTTGGCAACAGCTTTGCAATCCATATGTAAGTGAATTTAGAACCCGTTTGGCATCAGCTGTGGAGTTCACAAGTGGATATATATATATATATATATGTATATGGGTAAATATCATCTAGACCCCTGAGGTTTGCTCTGATCACACTTAGACCCCCTCACGTTTCAGTAATATCACCTACACCCCCTGAGGTTTGAAGCGCGTATCACCTAGACCCCCTCCGTCAATTTATCGTTAAAAAGGTAACGGACTGACATAAATAAATACAAAAATGCCCTTGAAAGTTTGGTCCTTGTGTCATTTTATTCCCCGTAGTTTCAATTGGGTTAATTTGGGCCCAGAAGTTTTAAATTGAAGCATTTTGATCTAAATGTTCAGTTCTGTAAGAAAAATTGACAGAATTTACTCACATACTATGCATTGTCACATTTTTTAAGGGAAAAAATGGAACACTACCAATCTCTCAACCTGCTTATTAGCGTAATTGTGCATAACAATGGGTAAATTTTGTCATTTTTTTCTCAGATAATGGGGCATTTGGATCAAATTGACCCAATTCAAAACTGTAGGGACCAAATTGACCCAATTGAAATTACAGGGGCTAAAATGACACAAGGACCAAACTGTTAGGGGTATGTTTTATATATATTTATGTTAGTGTGTCACTTTTTTAACGATAATTTCTATTCCGTTTGCTCTTTAAAAGTTTGTATCTATATCTTTAGAGTATACATAAATCAACAATCCGAGATAGTTATGGTTGGCAAAAAACTCCCAATTTGCATTTCCCAAATTTTGTATCCCAAATGGTCCCAAAACACCCTACATGGGAACCATTTGGGATACATGCAAAGCAAGCCTAGAACTCAAGAATGAGACCTTAAATATTGGGTATATGTAATGATACATTGAATAAGAGTACAACGTTACATTGAATATCATCAATGTCAAAGTGTTTTCCTTTTGAAATTAAGTGAAGCAACTGACCTGCATAAACACATATAATCAAAGTGAAAAAGTCGAGCTGAAACAAAAAAAAAATTCACAAAACCATTAATCCACCATGAACCGTAAGGAACTAAACAATGGTTAAATCACCCCCACAATGGGCCAAAAGCCAACGTCCCATCCAACATTTGAATTTCTGTTCTTTTCTTTTTTTTTTTTAGCAGTAACAAACAATTTTTTTTTTATAATAAGATGATTAAATCACCCCCACAATGGGACAAAAGCCAACGCCCCACCCAAACAAGCTTGTACATATGACACAGTCTTAGGAAAACTCACTTAGGACTCGAAACAAGCATTTGGAGTGCAACACTCACAAACAAGCACTCTTATTCCTATATCAATCATAATGAACCCCAGAAAAACTCAACAAAAGATAATAAGCTATAATTAAAAGTGAGATGGACCATAGATTGGGACAATCGACATCTAGGGCATTAAATTAAGAAGATAAGAAGAAGAAAGAAATAATTAGATAGAGAGGGTCACATACCTGAGATGGACCAAGATGATGCTTCGAGCGGCGCATATCAGAAGAAACTTTGAGATTACTAGACAAACGGACCAAGATGTTGCTTCGTGGCCATGACAGCTCGCAACGGCGACGAGAGGAGAGAGAGAAGAGTCTGAGGAGTAGTGAGTGAGTGCAGTTGGGGTGAGAGAGAGAGAGAGAGAGAGAGAAACCTGGAGAGGAGGAGAGGAGATCTTGGAGGAGCTGCCGCGACTGAGAGGAGTACGAGGAGGAGGAGGCGGTGGCTTGGTGGCGGAGGGAGGTGCGATGGAGATGGATCTTGGAGAGGGTTTTGGGAATGGAGAGAGGTTTGGGGGGTTTGGCAATGTAGAGAACAAATTTGGAGCGAATCAGCCAATTTTTAAGCGCGCAAATCTCATTTATGTCGCTTTTTTTAAAACTCACGTTAAGCAACAATGAGAATACTCTTTTATGTCACTTTTTTAAAAAAAACTATACTACTTTTTTTTATGTCACTTTTTAATAAACTGACATAATAATCAAATGTTATTATTTACAAAATTGCCACCACATTTTTATTTATGTCACTTTTTAAAAAGTGACATAAAAGCATTATTATTTATGTCACTTTTTAAAAAAGTGACATAAATACGTTATTACTTATGTCCCTTTTTTAAACAAAGACATAAATAATCAAGCTTTTATGTCACTTTTTAAAAAAGTGACATAAATACTTAAAAAGTGACATAAAAAGACCCTGGAAGAAATAATTATGTCACTCAAAATAAAAGTGACATAAATACAAGTTTTAAAGTGACATAAAAAGCATTTTTTCTTGTAGTGACATCATCCCTTATCCACTTTTTGAGCACGGCCAATACTTCCATCATACTGCAAGGAAAAGAGGGCGGCACATCCGTCTCGTCTCTTTTGCACTTGTCGTTATATTCATGATCCCGTCCGCTCCTTCTTTCTTCGGTTACAGCAGAGGTCGAATGTCGTCATGGGGCTAGAGGACGAGAATCTCTACTTGTTCTTGACGACGACACTCCCACATCCTTGGCTAAGTTGCGGGCAGCAACCAACAGTTCCGAAAATGTTGGGAAGGAATGGTTGATGAGGTGGATTATGTAATCTCAGAGCATACCATGAACGCAAAGTTGGACTAAGCTTTCTTCCGTAGTGTTGTCATGGCATTCCATTGCCCGATCGCAGAATATGTCCATGTACTTGTGTTTACAATAAATTCTGGTGTGGTGTGCGTCGGGCGTGCCAGAGTCCGTGTGGACTCAAGAAGAGTTGTGAACTCAATCTGACTTCTATGTTGGGCGATTTGTTAAAATATTAACAAAATGCAGGTTTTTACTCTACTCTGATGCAAGTAAGTAAATACAAATAACGGAAAGAAAAGGGAATTAATTTAGAGTTTCAGAATACCTCCACCATCATCATCTTCTCCATTGATTGAAAGAAAAGTAATTATTACAAACACTCAAAGAACAATGAGAACTCACAAATCACTCAAAATCACTCAAGAACAAAAGTAGAATTGTTATGAGGAGAAACTACAGTCTGCTTAGAGCAGAAGTGGCGTGTGTGTTAGCCTCTTTCAAATGTTGCATACCCTGCCCTATTTATAGACTTTGAGAGAGAGGAACTGTTCAAGTTAGTGGGGTTAGTGGGTTAGTGGGTGGTGGTTCCTGATTTCCAGGCATGAACAAGTTACTGCACCCATTTTTTTACCCCACGATTATCCATGATCTGTTAATTATCCTTCTTCTGCCACGTTCCTGTTTTGTGTAACTGCCTTCTTTCCAGCTCAGCATCTTCTAAAGCACACGTTCTTATTTCAGCTATTTGCCTGACAGACTTGTGGGTAAATCCCAGGTGACCGATTTCATCCTTCTTTGAGCAGCTTAATTTTTGCTGGTTGATGGAAGTCGGCCTCCCACTCAGTAGGAAGTCTACTATTCATCGGTCTCGTTCAACCGATGTCGTCTGACTTTAATTATTCCAAAGATTGCCTTTACCCTTTCCCAAGCCCGATATTACATTCTCCTGCTTTGCTGCTGTTAGCTATCATCCTACGGTCTAACCACTGCAGGATCTGCTAGGGTAGCCATCGACCTTATCAACTGAGGTCAAAGTATATCGTGTCAATCGCTGCTCCCTTCTATATCGGCCTGACTTATCAAGACCGATATATCCATTAG
The DNA here is from genome assembly GCA_033977485.1 of Hydrangea macrophylla. Classification (NCBI taxonomy): domain Eukaryota; kingdom Viridiplantae; phylum Streptophyta; class Magnoliopsida; order Cornales; family Hydrangeaceae; genus Hydrangea; species Hydrangea macrophylla. The sequence goes on from CM066989.1 coordinate 1,737,798, forward strand.
AACCTATTATCCTTTTTTGTTTCAACACCGATAATAAGTTAGGATGAATCAACCTTTTACCACCTTGATTGCTTGGACATAGGTCTGATTTGACCGATGTTATGGTTGTTGTGGCCCAGGCATTGCTAGTTAAAGTCGCGGTATTACTTTGAGAACCATGTATCATCTTATCCTCGATCTTGACACCGATATTCTCTTATTGAATGTACCATCTTTATCCGCAACTATTTCTGATATCACTTTCCTTCGTCATCGGCCTTATCACCTGTTCATTTGCTTACCTGCTCTTATGATCAAGCCACGTGATTGTCATGTGCTTTGGGCAAATCCAAATTAGGGTGTAAATAACTTGACCAGGTTCTCGTTGTCGCCTTGGGTTTCTCTAGACAAGGAGACGGTAGTCACCCTCTCGGTCACGCTAAAAAACTTAGCATGAAACATTGAGGCTAATTGGGCCCAGGACGTAACAGAACCTGGTTTTAAGTTAGCGTACCAAGTGTATGCTTAGTCAGTCAAAGACTTAGAGAACTCTCGGAGGCGGAGATTTTCATCCTCACGAAAAGTTCCAAGGCTGTCGAGAAACCTGGGCAAATGTTCTTTTGAATTTCTTCGTCTTCCATCGTATCGTGCAAAGTGCACGTTACCATACCCTTCGGGGTAAGGGAGGCTGGCCAACCTGAGTGGATAAGGAGGACGAGTATTGAGCGGGAGGAGAGGTGACGGAGTCGTCAGCGCCCTTTCTCTTAGGAATGATTTGACTTCTGCCAAGGTGACGAAAGTTGTGGGTGTTTGCTTTTCTGTTAGTGCGGTAGGTGTTGGTTCTTTTACTAGTGTGTGGTGCTGATCGTTAACATAGGATGTCCTGATGATGTTATCTAGCCCGGAGGTGCCGTTTGGGGTAGGCGCTGATCCTTTCTGAGCGATGGCTGCCAAAGTCTCAATGATGAGACGGTTCTGTTCCTCAAGCTTTTGGAGATGCTTCTGTTGTCCCTCCATTTGTTCGAGGCGCCTCAAAATATCGAGCCCAACATAGACGGCGATGGATTCTTGTGAATCATGAGTTTGGGACTGAGCAGGCTCTTCTCTACTAGGGTTAATGCTTACAGGGTTGGCATTTGACCCAGTAGGTCAGGCCTTGGACTTTTTGGGGCGTCCAAATCTATTTCTAGGGGGATGTTGCTCTCATTCGCTAACCATGCTTTCGAGTATACCTCCCACTGTGGTCGCCAAAATGTGTGAGTTCTTTAGCTGATGTGGATGGTATATGAGAGATGGTATAACACGTAAGCTGGTTAGTGCCAAGTGGAGCAACAAGTGATGCTATGAGATGACATAGAGAGAAAGATAAGGAATAAAATATAAAATATAATAGCAATGGTAGGGCTCGGAGAGTATTAGCTCGGGTGAGAACCAAGGTAGTACCACATGAGAGAGAGAGAGAGAAAGCAGTAAGTAGTAAGTATTCGGGTCTGGGTGTGGAGTGATGTGTAAAAATCCGGTAATGGTAACGTCTAGAGTGTGTTATATGGGTATCGATTAGGGCAAGCGGTAGTTCTAATGTTAGGGTAAAGCCGACGGGGTAAAAGTGATGCCAGGTGGAGTGAATAGAATTGGAAGTTTTGGTATTGGGGACAATGGAAATCTCCGAGTTAATGCGAGAGTGAATTTCTCTCTTGCTAGATTGATTTGGGAGGGGATTAGGTTGTTGGATGTATTGAATGAAGCTGGTATTTATACAAGAGGTAGTGAGGGGTTGTGAAGGTTCATGATACCGTTTGAAGAGGGTGAGTGGCCTCCTCAGAGTGGTTCGTCTTTTTTTTAGGTAGGTGAGGGACTTAAATGCTTATGTTTAAGGTAGTTGTGGTCATTAAATGAGATAGGGACAAGCTAATGGGCAAGTCATACGAGAGGGAGGTGTTGTCATTTTGGCAATAAGCCAATGCTATGGATCGGTCAAAGGGGGATGGTATTCTATTGGTGCAGAGTGTTAGGCAAGGGGTAGTGTCACTTGAGGGGTGACAGCTCAATATTATATTGTGTATTGGTTAAAAGGGGGAACGGTTCCTATTGGTGCAGAAGGTTTTAAGCAATGGGGTTCTCGAGAACATACTGTTGTGGTTTCTAGAGGGTTAAGTGAGGGTGAGTACTGAAGCTAAAGCCATTGGTGCAGACCCTTAAGCAGAGAGGATATCGAGGACCCTGTTATTGGTTCGCAGAATATTCAGCGAAGCTGGGGTGACTAGGCGATACGAGAGTCAATGGTTTCGGCTGTTCTTGCGGTCATGGGCCTCTTTGATTGGTTGTGAGGTTGGGGCAAGGCACGTGAAAATAGTCATGTGTCTCTCTCTCTCTCTCTCTTTGGTACTAACGCTAACTATGCTTGTGAGGCATTAGTTAAGGAGATGCCCTTGGTTCTAGCCGCCTAACCATAAGCTCCTGAGATCTCAACGGACGTGGCCACCCTTAGGTACTGCTTCCGGACCAAGGATGGGCGTCCAAGTGATGAGTGTGTGTAATTAGAGCATAGTGAGTAGAGACTTGGCGGGGAAGGGAACGGATCCGGCCAAGTGGAGGCATTGGTGTAAATGATATCGGAGACATCTATATCTTATGTATCTTATGGTGGTGTGTGTAGGCGACACCTCTACATTTGTTTAGAGCGGGTTGCCCAATACCGGATGTAGTATGTGTCTTTGTGAAGATTTGATGTTGGAGACAGAGAGCACTTTGGGGTGGGCTTCAGAGTGGGTTATTCTGGGGCAGGCTTCAGAGTGAGCTCCTCTAAAGTGTGGGCTACTCTGAGGTGGGCTTCTGAATGGATTGTTAGAATAGGTTCATTGTTAGGTCAGGCATGCGCAATGTTGGGCTGGGCCATAGTAGGTGGGGCCCATTAAATGGTGGCGGAATATACATGAAGTCTTTGGTAACCTTTGTTGGTCAAACTACGTTGTCAACCATTACCTATAATTAGCAAGGCTCAAAATTGAGGAAGAAGCAGAAAAAAGAAAGAATCAGAAGTGAAAGAGCATGCAAGAGAAGGGAAAATCAGAAAGTGAAATGAATTGGATAGAGATGTACGTACGTGTCGACTAAGATTGTGTATTATAAGACTTCTGGTTTTATCCATAGTACTTATCCAATTATTGAGCATGAAATTCCATTATGTTGCGCCTCAAATGTATCTAAATCTAAACTATTTCCTTTTTAATATCATTCTTGAGGCTACTTAAGAATGAATATCATACCTGCGTGTAGACAGATTTTAAGTTTTGTTTGCTATAATAATAGAGTAAAGTGGTCCAGAAATAAGTTCACATCAAGGATAGAATGACAGATTAATGATGACTTCAAGAACACCCAAAGTTGGGAGGAAGAAGAGTTTGTAAGAAAATCAAATCCTTAATATCAAACAAAAAGGGCACTCAATTGAAACGATTAATTTCAATTTGTGAAATTAATCAGAGTAAAGTGCCTCAAAGTATACAACTACCAATGTGGTTTAATGCGTAAATTGAACAATGAAACTAAAATTTACATTGTTTCATAAAAAGGGAAAAAAGAAAGAAAAAGGAACTGCAATTACATACATACATGAACACACCTTAAATTAAGCGTCATAGACGTTGCAGAATGTTAATATAAGGCTCTTTTTGGAACATGGATTTACTGAGGAAAAATAAAAGGGAAAGGAAAATTAGATTATTTAGGCTTAGTTTGACTCCCATGTGGTTTTTTAAAAGGAAGGAGCTTATGAAATTTATTACTAAGCCGTTTGATAATTTTATATAAGTGACACATTACTCTTTAAAAAGATATCATGAAACCAAAAAGTAACCTTGAGCTTTTAAAAGCTCCAAGCTGCATTCTAGAGCTTTTAAAAACTCTCCTCAAAATAGTCCTAAGTTCAATTTTTGCAAATCTCATAAACTAGTTACCAAATAAATTAACATGAAATTGTGCTTTAAAAAGGAGAACACCAAAATAGGGGGCCAAACTAAGCCTTAGCCAAGGGAAAATTGGAACATGTGCATTATATTCATTAAAACCACTAAAAAAAGTCATTTTCTATTTATTTTGCTATGAAAAAGAATGTCTAAAAAAGTTATATAAATTGAAACGTATATGTCTAATTTACTGATACATATGGAGTATATCTTAATTTGTAAGAAAGAACTTTTATTTATTGATATCTTTGCCCAATCTCTTTATCTTTCTCTATTTATTATAATAAAACTATTTTACATCTTATTTTAAGTTCAATTATTTGTCCCTTTCGTAAAAATTTAATTATGCGGGGATGACGTGTTTACTTGTGGAAAAAGCCAGAGTGTCTTTCTGTCAACCTTCCAATTCTGCATAAGCCAACACTAGTCTCTTTAATTTCATTGGCTCTTGAAGATATATACTAGGATAAAAAGCTAATAATTGGTCAAACCAGGTTTACCTCCAAACTTACCCACCCTTCGGCCTTCCGACATGGACTTTCCAATGTTTCCATCACACTTGAAGACCACAAATCTACCCTCCCAAAGACTTGAGAAATTTAGTAGTCAATGAGGAAGCTACACTTGAGAGGTAACCTAAATCGTGTTTAGCAAGATAAAGATAACAATACATGTATATATATATACTAGGGTACCGGCACGTGCGTTGCACATGTCTATCTTCTCTTATTATATTTTCGAAGAAGGCACTAGAATATTTTTATGATTTATTTTTGTCTCTATATATTCAAAGTTCCTTAATAGACAATATTTCTGAAATAGTAGATGTTATGTGTGTGTAATAAAATTGAATTTATATTCATGTGTTAAAATAAGTAAAAAAAAAAAAACTTTAATTGGTATGTACATCTGCAATTGTCATACTGATATCAACTACTCCCTTCGTCTCATAATAAGTGTCCATTTCCATTTTGCACAATGTTTAAGAAAGTTGTATTATATTTTTTTTTTTTGTTCCTTAAAGAGTCATTTTCTAATTTTACCCTTAGATGTGATGGGTGTTTGACTTTTGCTTGTTTTGGGACCACAAATAAATGCTACTTTGTCTTTATTATAAGGATAGTTTTGAAAAGTAAGTAAAAGCTATATACCAATTTATGAAAATGGACACTTATTATGGGACATCCAAAAAAGGAAATGTGAACATTTATTATGGGACGGAGGGAGTATTATTTTTAGCATCTTAGATATCTAAAATTAGTCAGAATCAAGTGCCTCAAAATTTTCAATTACCTATGCGGCTTAATGCATAAATTCAACAATGAAACTAAAATTTGCGTTGTTTCAGAATATATATATATATATATACTAGCTCGGGCACGGCGCAAAAAAAAAAAATCCTATATATTCCTTGCCATATAGTAATCCCCATCGTACAAATGTCCAACAACAAAAAAAAAAATCTTCAACTTACAACCCAAATTAGGAGCTGAAAATAATCCCGTACCTTTAGAGCCAAAAAAAAAAAATGGCCTTAGCCACTATTCCAAACCCATAGGACACATTTATATGTTAAAGAGGGGAATTGTACTATTATTTGTTTAAGTGTATCATTATTCGAGTCTATTTTAAATAGTTAACGCACCGCCCTAACATTCTTTTTCGTAAAAAATTGAACCTATTTTATAAAATTGAGTAATAATAAATATTGCTAATAACACAAAATTAAAGGAAATAATAATAAAATAAAAACATTCAAAGTATAAAATGGGTAAGAAAACTAGGTTTATTAATTGGTTCAAAAGCCGATGGTGCTAATGTTACATATTGCTATATTGGGATCATTACATAAAGAATCTAACAGGGGAATCAAAATTCATTAGGACATTGGTTTCAAAAGCTGAAGCTACTAACAGTGAGAATTCACCACTTGCCTTGGCTATTTTTCTAGCATTTCTTCCATTGTACCCAAAAAAAAAAAAAAAAGAAGAATTCACCTCTTGCCACTTTTGATACATTGGTATTCCTAATATCACGCTGAGAATGATATGAATCATGGCATCATGAGACCACCTAGATATTCCATGAGACCGCCTATACATTCATCCAAAGAAAAATGTCGGAACACTTATACTCACGTGCACCTAAACCAAATCAAATCTTGTGTCCCAATACTCACGTGCACCTATACATGCATAAGTGTGTGTTTAAGGCCTATTTGCACTTATTAGGCAACAATTCTTATAAAATCAACAAAATATGCGAGATACAAAATAAATTTTGCAAGATAACACAAAGGAAAAATGAAAAAAAATAACACAAAGGACATAAAATATGCTCTCTAATGTCAAAGCGTAAAGTTTGAGGTTTGGGTAGCATTATCTAACCAAAAAAAAAATCCCTCAAGATTGTTTAATCGAGAAAGTAAGCCGATTTCCATGAAAACAAAGTCAAAGAAAACATTTATACAGTTTTGCAAAAAATGGGCACTACTACACCCACACACTTTTCTACATACTTTTTGACACACAGCTTTAAATGCATGTACTCTGTGTTGTGTGAGTAGTGCACAGAAAAGTGTGAAAAATTCAAACTGTATAAAGTACATGCATTTAAAGCATAATGTGTCAAAAAGTGTATAGAAAAGTGTGTATACCTAGCATTACTGGTAAATTAAATCTAAACTGTTAAACCTCAATTTACTCATGCATGTTAATGTAAATTAGATATAATTATCTGTTATATCACATCAAAATCAAATTTCTCACTTTATTTCACTACAAAAAAGAAGGTTCTTTGGGATAAGACAATTTTCATACTAAAGCTAAGACAATTGCAACACAGAGAGTCTATTAAATTGACATGGTCTCGATTATTGTGATCCTCCCAAGAGGGTGGTTAGTAGTAACGCACAATTGATTTAGCAAAAATCACCGCAAATGGTGATTTGCGGATTCATTAAGTGTTGGAATGAATCGAATCCATAATACGGAGTAACAATCATGTAATGCTACCCACCAAATCCAGAGAAAACCACAGACCCCCGAATAAGAATAATAATTGTGGATTGAGAAAGTCAAAATAGACCCAGTTCAAAAATCATTGGCTGATTACTTCTTACCCAAACCAGCGTATTTTAACAAAAGAGTACACGTATGAGCACCTAATTTTTCTCTTTCTACTTAAGAACAGTTCTTTGCAATCAGGTCAAATCCTCTTTGATTAGTAGACTGTTTTGTGTAAAAGAGACAGAAGAGATGTGTGCTTGTGTGTGTGTGTGTGTGTGTGTGTGTGTGAGAGAGAGAGAGAGAGAGAGAGAGAGAGAGGAGAATTGACTTCCACAAAAAAATAAAAATAAAATAAAAATAAAAATAGTAGTACATAAAAAAAAAAAATTAAAACTTACTTTCTTTTGACAGACTCTTCTTTCTTTCATATTTCTTCGTAGTTTTTTTGGGTGAGTTATGCTTCTAATCAAATATGAAAAAAGGAAAATTAAACTATCAAAATCAGAAACTAAATCTGGAAAAAATTAAAATGAAAATCTAAGAAATGAAAGAGAAGAGACTAATATAGAGTTTGTGCCCTTAACAGTTAAAACTAAGAACATAAAAATCCAAGAAATTAAAACTAAGAAACTTAAAATGGAAATAGAAAATCATTTAGACAGAAAGAGAGAGAGACCGAGGGTGGGGGGAACTCCATTCTTTTTATCTTTCTTGCTTCAACAAATTAAAGTAACAGAGTGAACTAAACTTTAAAAAATGTGATACATAGTAGAAATTCACTTTGGTGCTCCAAAGTAACAATGCATTGGTCGAATAACAAATTTGAATGCCAAATCTTCAAAGATCAAAATAACGGGGCTATTTTGGCATTCACACTCTTAATAATAATAATAATAAAATAATAAAAGAAAAAGAAAGAAAAGAAAAAGAAGAACTAACAAACAAAAGGGGTAGTTTTTTTATTAAACAAAAATCAAAACAACATAAAGGATGTGGTTGTGGGACGGTTAGGGGTTTTGGGAGTTGACAAAAGGGCTTTGGCAGGGTTAGGATTTGCAGATCTAAGAGGTTGAGTAGGGTTGTTTGGGTTTGGAGAGAGAGAGAGAGAGAGAGAGAGAGAGAAGTGGCTGTGGCGATGGTGGCTGGGAGACGAAGGGAGGAAGAGAGACAGCGAGAGAGTGAGAAGAGGCTCCACCGGTGGTTGTTGAGAGAAAGAGGGAGAGATATGGAGGAGAGAGAGGGATTCTGAGGCAGAGATCTGAAAGGCAGTTACAGAGAGAATGACGTGAATGAAAGATTTGTAAGTTATATGTGCAGAAGTTATACTGTGAGTCAATAGTATAAGTAAGGTTTTTTTGGACCGTTGGATGAAGTTGATCTAAGGGTGAAAAATGGATGTTGTGTGGATAAGGGCCAAGATTCAAAGTTGAGTAAATGGATAACTCTTGGCCCTTGGATCACTTCTTTTTGAATCCCACACCCTTGCCCAATATAAGATAGATATACACACACCTTAAATTTAGCATCCTAGATATTGTACTATTGTAGAATGTTAACTTAAATAAACTGGTGTAACCATTGGTATATATCAAAGTTGAGTTCCAAAATCGACTTTTTGTTAATAATTACAAGCAACAAAAATATACTAAATTTTTATTTAAGCTCAAAGATCAAACAAGGGCACCAACCTTTAGATACATAGCTTTTGGAATTTGAATGAGTACAAGTTGAAATGCCAGTGCCACTTAGGATGATTGACGCACCCTCAATTTACCAGATAAGTTAAACAACATTTAAATCATATATATACTCATGATTTTCCATATTCTCGTGTCTTCGATTGACACTCACCGTTGACCCACAGTCAACTCCATCTCAATTATTAATCAACATTAATAATTTCCAGAAATTCGCTTATGCCTTTAAACAGAATATATTTTCTCAGGATGAGTATGACACACACACTCTTTCTCTCTCTCTCTCTCTCTCTCTCTCTCTCTCTCTCTCTAGCACACACACAAAAACCAAACATATATATATATAAGGGGGTATATATAGGGGAGGGGTACAAACCACAATCACACAACCAAACTTGGTGACCACATACTACTCATTTCCAATCGATTATGAAATGATAAGTGACAAGCCATTGTTGTCTATTCGTGGTATCAGTTGGTTTATATTGCTTACGAGCTCGCTTGGAGAGATAGTTTGTTATTAAGTTCATCGAGAACATACTTTAGTGTTTATCATTTGGACTCCCCTATTACGAGGTGATCTTATGTAATGAATCTGAAATGGATTTAAAAAAAAAAGGAGAAGAAGAAGAAGAAGAAATTACTAGAGCCACAGAAGGAGACTTTAACCTACATAACTTCATAAAAACGAAATGGTTTGAGGAATCCAACGTACTAAATCTAAATCCATACATTTAAGAGAAAACACAAGGGTAAACAAAATCATAAAACTAAAGTTACATTTGAATGTTAGAATCAGCAACAACCCGTGGTCGCGCTAGACACCAGCATCGATCATGACCAGTCACCCTACAAATATTATGTTGTTTTGGCACACGGGCCCTGGGTACATCCATGTCACTGTGGATACGTGCAGACTGGGGACAGCCCAACCTTATCACAAATTTTGTAATTTTTGGACTCATAAAGAATAGATCTTCAAACAAGATCCATGTTGATTATAAAATTTTTGACCAAAAAAAAAACACAACACTTGTTGCACCCACCTTGAAGGTGGGGGCGGTCCCTTCAAGGATCGCGACCGTTAACTTCGATATGAGCGTGTGAGAAGTGCGTGCAAATACGTGAAAGTGGGAGTCGGGCCAAGTAAAAGTTCAAAGTCGCCACCTAACATGTATCGAGGGTTAGGACCCCTGCAAAGATGATGAAATCATCCTTGACTTTTAAAACGTATTGAAAAAGTAAGGCCCTTTAAAATGTGACTCTTGATAGTCGTGCAAAAACCAGAGTTCTTGAGATGGGTTCGGGAACTCGATTATGTCCAGGGAAGGTGTTAGGCACCCTCGAGCATTCGTGACACACGGTTGTCGATTTTAGTGGTTTTCATAGTAGTGGGGCATAAGTAAGAAGTAGTAGAATATATATATACAAGAAATTGAACTTGAGCGTCCGTGACACGCGGTCGCCGGTATATATATCTCGACTCGAGATAAGTAAGAGATATTTAGAATGTGAGAAAGTATAAGTAGTGGATGGTTATGGATGCACCCTAGTAAGGGTTGCATACATATCTTGACTCGAGAATCAGGCCGTATATAGTTCTGTTCTGTGTATATGTGTGTGACCGTTTTGGTCGATCTAGCCCATTAGTGTGTAAAATAGTGTTTTGAGTAAAGTCGGTATAGCTAGGAAACTTTAACATGTACGGTGTAGTCCTAGACTTTAACCTTGATAAAGTAGTGAGATATGATAAAGTGTTTTGAGTAAAAGTCAGAGTAGATCAACCGTACGATGAGTTTTCTTGTATTTTTTTTTTTTATGATTTTTAGTCTTTTTGTTTTATATGCCGGAAGTAAGGGTCGATGCCCAAATGACTGAGAAGTGTACGGGAAGTAAGGGTCGGTGCCCAGTGCTTTGAAAATGTACCGGAAGTACGGGTTGGCGCCCAGTAAAAGTGATTTGAAAGTAGTCGTGAAGTAATTGATGAGTTCATAGATTTGCTATATATAATAAGTATGTACTAGTAAATAAACAAAGCAGTAAAGGCGGATGGACCGACCAGTGGATTTATAGGGAGGCCACACCACTAAGAGTAAGAGTTGAGGATGTTACATGTGTAGAGGCGACTATTGAAGTTGCAAAAATCCGAGAAACGTTGCAGAAATAATTTGAGAAGGCCCAAGTCATATTTTGACACAAAATCGACTTAAATGGACGTCATGGTTGGGTCCAGAATGGCCGAAATAGTCAAGATGCCTATAAGGCGAGCCAGAATAGATCTAGCCGAGTTGAGCAGGACCCGCGGGGTCGGAATATGGCTTCGATAGTCTGTATGTGTATCGTATGTTTGAATAGTACCCTGTACGTATAATGTATGTATGAATAGTACATGTAAGTATACCGTATGTATGAATAGTGCCCATACGTATGTTGTATGTATGAATAATACCCGTATGTATGAATAGTACACGTACGTATACTGTATGTATGAATAGTACCCCATACGTATACTATATGTATGAATAATACTCGTTTGTATGAATAGTACTCGTGTGTATGAATAGTGCCCATACGTATACTGTATATATGTCATTAGACGTGTTTACGATGGAGTTTGAATTTTATTTGGTTAATGTAGCCAAACAGGGCTTAGGAGAGGAGAAAGGTTAAGGATTCCCAAACGAAGCCTAAGGAAGAGAGTGAATTAGCAAATTTTTTTTTAAAAGGGGGATCTTCTATTTATAGGAAAAATTTTGATTTAAAAAAAATTATTAAATTAAAAAATAATAAAGTAATAAAATATCTAGATATTGTGTGTATGCATCGCGTTCTCTGTGATTTTTCAAAAAGCTACGTGGTTGAAAACTGGACCGCAAGGTTCTCTCGACTAAAACAGAATTTTGAAGTCGGAATTGGATTCTTAAAACATTGTTTCACCCACATTCGACACCAATTATGGCAGAACGTGTCAATCGAGGTGCACTTTTCGAAACCCGGTGTCGGAATGAGACGAAATTACATGGATCCCTTTGTTTTAATGTGAAGAGTATTTTCCTCCAATCAAAAAGTGACTCATATGGTGCTATTGACGCAAATCTAGATTACTTAGTCGCTAAGCAAAGAAAATATCTAGATATATGTACATGCGCCGCGCTTCCGAATTCTCTGGAAGGCAGTGCGATGAAAAATTGGACCTCCGTGGTCCTCTTGACAAACGCTGAATTTTAGTACAAAAATGGAATTCTTGAAATGCTATCTGACTCGTATTAAGCACTTGTCTTGACAAATCCGTTAATTAAAATGTACTTTTTTGGAATCCGATATTAGATTGAGACGAAGTTCACAGGAATTTCTCTGTCTCGATGTAAAAGGTGTTTTAATTCAAACCGAAAATACCACAGCCTATTTGATCTCGAAGACCAAGACTTCATGCTGATTTATCAGTATAAATTGATGCGCTTATGAGCGATCTTATATCAGTTTTGTAATTTTCTTCGTTTGATGGCAACGAAATTTCTAAAAGCACTTCATCTTGACAACTGTGGATTTTTGGCATCAATTTTAAACTTTCCGAAGTTTTCTGGTGATGAAACGAAATTTTTCCGTTTGATTCCCACGCTTGATAAAGTACTTTTTTCATATCCATTGTTCGATTGAGATGAAATTTTAGGGAATCCTCGGTAATGTCATGCACTTCCATTCTGTCATGAAAAATGCTTGTTCCGACACCCAAAAAGCTAAAAAAAGTAATCCCAGTCCCTCTGTGGCAAAATAGCAGATTCGTCCGAACTTTAAACAATGATTATTTCTTCGCCCATGGTTCAATTTTGATGATTCGAAGTTTAGGGACCTTGTATTTATGAGCTCTTCACACCCGTCGGACTTGATGTACATTATCTGTCCTCCTCTTTGTAGGCAGGCAAAAATCGAGTGTCTGCAGCTGATCCGACATTCTTTTGAAACCATGTGGTAGGTATTCAAATTGACGATAACTTGATTTGACATTTAATTTCACCTCCAGATATTCTGATTAGGACTCCAGCTTTTCCTTCCTCAATTTGCGTGCCCGGTGGGCTCCCCCTGCTACAGTTAAATTTTTTTTTTTGACAGTCAAAATGGGGTGGCTACAACACTCTAAGAAAATCAATATATATATACACTTTTAGTGGTTCGCCAGGTATTGTTTCATTTTTTTAAATTTTTTTTGTTTTAGCTTTTTTGGATAATTTTCTCTTTTTTATTATTATTATTTTTTTTTAATTAATTTATTATTTTGCATTTTTTTTTAGAGCTTTAAGAGTCCACTTTTTTTTTTACAATCTATGTAATATATATATATATATATATATATTGTTATATGCATTTTGTTTTATGGGTCTCATATTTTTTTTTATTTCAAAGCATCAAATTTTACATATGAAAAAAAAGGGACATATAGAACTAAAGTTATTGAATCTTGAAGTTTTAGCTACAAAAATGTATGTTTGTCCAAATGTGAGTGATCGACCTATTGCCAATTTTTTTTTTTTTTTTTTTTTCCGCACGAGTACGTTATGCCAAATAAGTATTTAAGTGAGAGTAGCGGCTTAAAGCCCTCAAAAAGAAAAGGGAGTTGCAAATTGCACCCATCTAATTACTTTCTACATTGACCTAGATGCTTGAGGAGTTGAATACTCACCATTATAAATTAATTATCTAGTAAGTGTAGAGATTGTGTGTGTTTATCTAGTTTAACTACTTTCTACATCGTCCTAGATATATTGAGGAGTACTTGACACTCTAGCATAACTAATTGTCTAGGTAAGTGTAGAGAACAATTACTCGTAGATGAGTTTATTTGATACATCTCAAAAGAAAAAGGAAAATCTTGAGTAGCTTTGAAAAATTTAGGGTAATTGGATACGAAGGAAATGGGCAATAGGTCTATCACGTAATCATTCTTGCAAAGAGACAAATTGAATGTTGGTGTGGGTTTCTGTGATTCCAAATGTTGGATGGGGCTTGTCAATGCCTGTATATATGGTCAACAGACTTGGACATTTGGGATTGCCTAAGAGTGAATACCAATTTTACCCACATTTGGCTAAACTTAGCACAACATTAGGCCCCGTTTGGTAATAGTTTTGATGCCTATAAAGTGATTATAAAACTCTAAAATCCAAAATGAAACTTTTGATGACCGCTTTTGCAATTCAGTCGCAGTTAAACTAGGAATCAATTGCAAAATTTTGTGATTGGCCAAAAGTAAACTTGGGCAGTTTTTGCACAAAGCAGTTTTTTTTTTTTTTTTTGCAATTGAATCGCAGAAGCATAAGATATAATCAAACATGTCTTTAAACGGGATTGGTGAATATTAAGCATTCTTCTTTGAAATTTCATCTATATGAATTTGTATACACATGATACTCACATAGTCACATTCCACAATTAGTTCTAGAACTCCACATACTAAAGTTTCCGATTTTTGACCAAAGTTGTCTACAATATTCGAAGTGACAATTAGGAAATAATTAAGAAAGACCATTGAGTAAGCTCAAGGAAGGTTGTCTCCTGTGTCTCATTCTCTCAACACCTACTTCAAGCCGGTCTCCTAATATATGCTTGTAAATGAACCTTTGCTTCAAAACGGTAAATTCTACGATGCATCTTAGTAGATTAGAATGTATCATATATCTTAGAGGTTTTAGTGCTAAACTATTGTACTTAGGTAGTTAGGCGTAAAAATATTGTACCATCTATGATATAGTAGTTTTCAAAAGTCAACTGGTGATTTCTTTTTCTTTTCTTTTCTTCTTTTATATATATATATATGGTAAATTGGTGTTTTTAAAAGTAAAGTGATCTTCAAAATTATAACTTATGACATCAAAATGGTGCCAAAAATTTGTAATTTGGAATGTACAATACATCTTCAACTGCTAGGATGTACAATAGAAGTTCCCCTTCAAGCTGGTCTCTGTAAATTACTAAATCATTTACACAATGTGAATGGATGTCCCATTATTGATTATTCAACCTTATTGAATGTGGACTATTCTAATTTTTTTTTGTTTTTTTTTCTTCAGTGTGATACCTCTGTCTGAAATGTTCTGATTATTTGTGGAAAAATGTAAACAATAATACTGAGAGAGAGAGAGAGAGAGGATCCAAGATTGGCTCTATAAAAAGGGGACATATCTTGGAGGGTCGGAAATAGGGGCATATATGGGATAGAGGAGTTTGTGGGGAATTCATGTCGCAGGAGATATGGCTCCTGCAATAGTGTGGCATCCTGCAGCTAGCAGCTGGCGCCATTCTCCTGTGACATGATTTCCTACAACTTCTTTTCTTACATCTCTACTGTTCTTATTTTTCAATTTCTCATATACATATATATCTGTGTATATATATATATAAGTACACCGATGCTCATACCAAAGGGCATAGTCGTAATCTTGGTCACGTTTCTATTTGTTTTGAAAAAATTTCATTTTTTTTTTCTTTATAGATATAGATTTTCAATATTAGAATATTGTTAGAATATTTGTCTACATTATTGTATCTATTGTATTTTACTATATTTATTGTCCAAATACATTGTATTACCAGTTGTACTACTAGCTTAAGTACTTTTTTTCCCCCTTTTAGGATTCTCTCTTGACCTATATATGAAGGGGCTTAACTACATTTTACACCCTCTTAGTTTTCCCTTTGTGTCAATTTGGTCCATGTAGTTTAAAATGTGTCATTTTAGTCTCTGTAGTTTCATACGTGTGTCATTTTAATCCCTCAAACACTTTTTGTGACAAATTTTTTACTTTCAGTGAGAAAATTATTCGTCACTTAAGAATTTATTGGACTAATTTGACACACTTATGAACCTACAGGGTCTAAAGTGACACTTTCTAAATTACAAGGACCAAACTAACATAGGTGACAAACTACAAGGGTGAAAATTGTATTTATTCCTATATAAAGGCTACTCATTGTAAGGTTATCACACCATTCATACATCATTCCATATTGTATTGTCTCATTCTCTCTCTCTTTATCTATCTCAGCATGGTATCAGAGCTATAAGTTCTTGGTGGCCTCTTCCTCCTCCCGGTAACCTCTCAAAAGGAAAGTATATTTTGTGGTTGTCATAATAGTGGATCATCCATATCAGAAATCCCTCTTGTAGTTGCCTCAAGTTCAAAATCGTGTCGCCTCAACCCGGCCACCTCTGTTGCCCGGTTATCACCATCCACATCTACCATGACTGACGTCCTCAAGTTTATCCTAGGATTTAGTGGTTGGTGGGAAATTCTTAAGAGTTAATGCAACCCCCTTAAACAACCTTAAATTCTACACTTTTCTGGTGTAGAACAATTCTTGTTACTCTAGATACAACCTTAAATTCTACACTACATATAGAGGAACAATTGTTATTATAGAAGAACAACTGTTATTATTTCATAAACAAGTTTTATTATAGCATAGTTTATAACTGAAAGCACCAGTCATTTGTGGCATTAAATGAGCATTTAATAGCATTTAATGCCACAATTATCAAAAGGTGAGTAATATGCTGTCGACCATCCAAGGCCTCGGTATAACCGATCCAACGGTCAAAAAGTGTCCGTACATGCGGACGAAACAACTTCTCCGTATCACAACCTTACCCATACATTTTTTTTTGGATGGAAAAGTGGGAATTTCACTGCATAACTCAAGAAGTTACAAGATCAGACAAAGCCAACGATCGAAAACAATGAGGTAAAGCATCAAAGAAAAAAACATCCACTCGATTCACTTTTGTGTAACATGCAAGCTCATGAGCCACCTTGTTGCCATCACGTCGAACATGAGAAAAATCCGTAACATGCATTCGAGTGAGAAATTGCTTGGCTGCTTCAATAATGTGACCAAAGGGATAAAAACAAGGGTCAGGATCGTGGAGAAGATTAACAACATTCAGTGCATCCATTTCAAATGATATCACAAGAAAGATCGGCTTCTTCGACTGCCTCACACCCACGGAGCACCGCCATGGCCTCACACGCAGTGGGGTCCAACAAACCATGTCTAAACAATGAAAAACTAATGTGGCTGCTATGATCCAGAACAACGCCCCCCACACCATACCCTCCCAACTCCTCAAACTGTGTACCATCCACATTAAGTTTTAAACCATGGGGAGGGGCAACCCATGCAACCAAACTCAGCCTTCCACTCCTGCCAACCCGACTCTTATGCAATTGTGACAATTCGGCGCAATAACGTTCAACAAAATCACCCACATAGGAAACCGAAGAGCCCTCACCCTTAAAAACCACTTTATTTCTATCACCCCAGATTGCCCAAGCAGTGATAAAAAATAAAGAGGCCGATCCATCGGCTCCACTTGAAGAACATGATCAAACCAACCATCCACTCTCAAGCGATCTCCAAACTTGGCAAGACTTCGCGAAAAATGACGAGACCACACCTCCCTGGAGAAACGGCATCCACTCAAAGCATGTGTCATAGATTCCAAATCTCCCACCGAATGCATTTTGGAGAAATGTCCACACCCCTCTATGTCAAATTCTTATTACATGGGATAATTTTTTTTTAAATGAACCAAGCAAAGGATTTAATTTTTTGTAGGAATCGGTAAATCCCAAAGTTGTTGCCACTGAAGGCCATTACATTGCCCCGAAGATTCACCTCTCCCAGCCTTTTCCCTTTTCATCTGCATACCCACATGGTAAGCCGATTGAACAGTGAATAAGCCCCGCCTATCCCAATGCCAAATAAGCGAGTCTCCTTGTGCCATCTTGTGTATAGGTAGACTGAGAATTGCATTACCCTCATGTGAAAAAATTCTCCTGAACAGCAGAAACATTCCAAGTGCCTGAAAACCCATCGATAAGATAAGAAACTTTACTATGCTTCACACCGTGTGGCAAAGGAGAAACATGTAAGAAAGAATGTGGAATGGGGATCCATGGATCAAAACCACAATAACTCGATTTCCGTCACCAATCCGCCACCTACATCCCCTTCTAAATAAATCCATAGCCCCCAAAATACTCTTCCACGTGAAAGACGAGTGTGAGCCCAATTTTGCATGCATCAAATCAAAATTTGGAAAATAACAGAATTTAAAAACATGGAAGAACAATGAATTTGGCATTTGTGACAATCGCCATAACTGTTTCGCAAGCAAAGCTTGGTTGAAGACAAGCAGATCCCTAAAGCCCATACCTCCTTCTTTTTTGCTTCTGCAGAATTTCTCTCAGGAAGCCCAATGAATTTTTCATTTATCGCCCGAGCTACCCCACTAGAAGTGAGCTAGTTGGCTTGAAATCTCGTTACAAATGGAGAAAGGAAGTCAAAAATATGATACGGCAAAGGTGGGAATTGCCTGAGCAACCGCTTTAATTAAGACTTCCATCCCCGCTTTAGACAACAATTTCTCCTTCCAACCATTAATTTTACAAGACACGCGATCACGGATACTCCCAAAACTTATCCTCTTGGAACGACCGATAAGGGAAGGTAGACCCAAATACTTCTCATGAATCGTCAACGAGTCAACTCCTGAAATAGCTTTAATATTTATGGACACAGCCTCTAGTGTATTCGGACTAAGAAAAACACTTGACTTATTGACATTCACCTTTTGGCGCGAAGTGACCTCATACTTACGAAGAATATTCAACACCTTTTACCCATACATTTTAATCTCATGCATTTTATCCCATTACAATTTCCAATGAGCGAATTCCATTTTCAAGTGTGTAAATTTCATAATCATAGGTGTTCAAATGAATCGTTTCATTGTTGCATTAAAGAAGGTTCATATATTGTTGTATAACAATTTTAAAAAAAAAAAAAAAAAAAGAAGAAGAAGAAGAAGTGCCAAGTGGGAAAAGAAAGCAAGGGGAGGAGGCCATGTGGAAGCTCGTGGGAAGACTTTTGGCCTTGTCATATATATATATATATATATATTGGGATTTGCTACTAGAAAAAGAGCAGTAGTTGTAGTTGTTGCTGACGATAAAACTCAAGCTAGGCGTTACAATGGCCTTGGGGGAGAGTACACGTAACTCTCACGTGTGGGTTACAATGGTTGTCCTAACTTTTAGTCGGATTTGTAAACCACCTAAAACAGAATTGGGTGGAATTAAAAATGAAATCAATTCTAATTTTATGTCAAACCAAAAACAAGAGGCTTAAATACACTTTAGTACCCTGTACTTATAGCGAAATTTCACTTTGGGCCCTCTACTTTCGATTGTAACACTTTGGGCCCTCTAGTTTCAGTATTGTTTCAATCAAGGACAATCGTTAACGACATTAAAAATCATAACAGAATGGACTATATGGAGGGCCCAAAGTGAAACTTCGCTAAAAGTACAGGGCCCAAAGTGAAACTTCGCTATAAATATAGGGCCCAAAGTGAAACTTCGCTAAAAGTACAGGGCCTAAATTGAAACTCCATGAAGTCCATTCTGTTAGTCTTTTTTAACGCCGTTAAGGATTGTCCTTGATTGAAACAAATTTGTAAATTGAGGGCCCAAAGTGTTACAATTAAAAATGTAGGGCCCAAAGTGAAAATTCGCTAAAGTACAGGGTACTAAAGTGTTTTTTAGCCAAAACAAGAATTACAAATGATTGTGGCAAACCAAACGGCATGTACTATATACGAATCCCAAACCACCATAGAATTTCTTTCCCTCATTCAAAAGTGTATATAACATATAGTTTGAGTTGTGAAAGTGAAGACCTTTCTCTTTTGCCCATTTTTTTCTTTTTCTGTTTTGATTATTTTATTTTTTGTTTGATGTGTGCATATTGGGAGATCAAGAAAAAGAAAAGAACAATATATATAGTTTTCAGTGCTTATAATGTCGGACATGAAACGTTGAAGTACATTAGTAAATCAATAAATGCTGTAAGGGAGTGACTTTCTTAATATTTTCTTTTCTTATTTTTCTCATTCTTTAATATAATTACCAGACAGAGAAAATATTTGTCTTTATGCTTTGGTGTAGGGAAGAAAAAGGAAATAAGATTCAAGGGCCGTATATATTCTCCTACACACAAATAAGATTGGAGACAAAAGTTGAAGGAGAACAAAAAAAAAAAAGGAAAAGGAGTTTAATATGAAAACTAAGAGTTAAAAATATTCAATTTTTTTCTTCTATTTTTCTCACCATTTTTCTTGGTAAGCAAACAAGAAAAAGTGTTTTCTTTGTGTTTTCTATTTCTTCCCTAAATTCATGAACCAAACACATCCTTATTAGTGTTTTTTTGTTTTTTTCTTTCCGTGGTTAAATCCATTTGCTTCATGAAATCCATGACTCAAATAGAACGTAGCAAACAATGGAAAACAAATAACTTGAGGAGAGAAAAGAAGAGAAGAGAAGAGAAATGATGGTGGTATCAGAAGAGAAAATTACTTTCTTTCCTTTTATTTGTAAGTTGAGAGAAGAAAAGAAATCATTGTATTAAGTGGGAATAATCGGTGCTGCATGCCAAGCATCATCCGGGAGAAAAGATGGGAGAATGCTTTTTTGTGGAAAATTAGGAAAAACTTTGAATCATTAACGTCATTTTCGGACGATAAAGAGGAAATGAAAACTAGTTTTATGAACTGGGAAGGGAAATAAATGATCCACCTCACTCATCCAATTTTTTAAAGGATGGTCATTTGTAAAGAATTCTGTGAGTTTGGAGCTTTCAATCACTAATGCTTTCAATTTTAGACGGTTTTTTTTTTTTTTTTTTTTTTTTTTGACTAAAGCAGAAACAGGCAGACATATAGCAAACAAAGCACATTGAAGGCTTTTTCCTCAGAGGACCTGTCAATCTGGAGTCCAAAACAGTTCAACCTGTCAATATGAAGCTATTCTATGATATTCACAAACTGGCCAAATATTGATCAATAACTAAATTCCTATCAATCATTTCCTCTCAATTTTCTCATAAAATTTAATCGTATTGATACATACTATCAATGGTAGTCACTAAAACGAGTTTACAATAATTTAATGCCTGATGTACATAGAAATAGTGTTAACAGTTTTTCTGGAGATCACAATCAGTTCATGCCTGCTAAGATATTGGAAATAAATTAGTAAACTGATTTTCAAGACGCTAAAGGCACCAAAACCGTCTTAAAACTTCAACAATTGCCCATCTGAACCAGAATGAATACTACACAACACAACTACTACTGTTGAACCCTGAGGACCGGGAAAGCAATAACATCACGAATACTGGCAGAATTTGTCAAAAGCATAACTAGTCTGTCAATACCAAGTCCCTGGAAAAATGAAGTCTTTACCTTAGTTTTTTCTTGGAATATCATATAAGAATATAAATCAGATGATTCAAAAATGGAAGATTAAAGAAAGCCATTGTTTTATATATATATATATATATATCATTAAATATCAAGTAGAGTTTGAGTGATACTTATGTCTAAAAGAAGCAAATATATGGTCGTACCATTCCTGAAGCAGGAGGCATTCCATACTCCAAAGATGTCAGAAAGTCTTCATCAAGAGTTACTTCATACGAGTTATCATCACTTTTCTTTCCTTTATCTTCAGTGTCTTCTGTCTCTGAAACTGCCGCCACACACCTCTCGTTATGCTGCCTCACTTGCTCGACCAGGCGCCCTCTCTGCCACATTATATATAAACAACTAGTTTTTACTGCTTTTGATTGTAAACCAGCCAACTCACAATTTTCACATTGCTCGATAAAGGATCATGATTAAGGGAAAAGAAAATGAACGCTCAGGCTCATATCACTTGCTTTGCTTGTCATTTGTTATGAATAATCTTCTGCAACAACTGTATCTAATTTGATACATGGAATTATTACGATCATATTGATAATAAAGCATTAAAACTTAAGTGGCTTCTACAGTTCAGTATTTGACTTTCGAACATTTGTTCAGAATCCCCTGTTTCTGTTTACTGTAAAACAAGTGAAGAGCAAATTTTCCAAGCAAAAAAAAAAGTGAAGAGCAAATTTTCTTTTTTCTTTTTTTGTCATTTACTCCTCAATTTTAACTCCGCTTTGTCACACTCGTAGTTTAACCTTTGCACCAGTTCCAAAAGCACGGGTAAAGGAGGAGAGTTGGGGATAGGTACTGAGAGCCAGCATAAAACTTTGTCAGATCTCTTAAGAACATGATTACATGAATCATGAAGATATTAGCCTGAACAGTAGGGCATTCCCCTTGGGCTTTGTTTCGTTCATGAATTTCGTGAGGGAAAAGACAAGGGAAAGGAAAACAAGATGGAAAACTTGTTCCTTTTACCTTACGGATGGGAATAGTTTTGCATCTTGTTTTCCTTTCCCCTCTCTTTTCCCTCACGAAATCCATGAACCAAACAAAACCTTAAGGCTCCATTTGGTTCACGGATATAGAGAAGGAAAAGTAAATGGAAAGGGTACAAAGTATTGGGGAAAGTCCAAGCGGGCCCCACCCGTGTCTTGCAAGAGACATGCTTACACAAACATACATATATATATATATATTAACTTTTCCACTCGTGCAATTATCCCAATAAGCCTCACTATATACAACCCAACCCAGTCTACATTTGGCACCATTTATTCAATTACCAAAATGGCTATTTGGATCACAAATTCACCACCATGCCAGTGTGTACGACACAAGTGCCATTGATGCCACACATGGGACCCACACCAAAACGCAAACATAGTAATAAATAAAGGTAAAGGGGTCACAAGTAAGTTTTATCTAGGACATGTATGATAGAGCTTCAACTATAGTTAGTACGTCTGCAGCCTGTAGAAGAATAAAGTGAATTTCCAATTACTGTGGTTTGAATCACAGATCGGCACTAAGCCCGTATCTTTTTGCCCTGGTTATAGATGAACTAACTAGAACTATTCAAGAGGAGATTCCATGGTGTATGCTTTTCGCTGATGACATTGTATTAATTAACAAAAGAAGGGGAGGATTAATTGCTAAATTAGAAGTTTAGCGAGAAGCTTCGAAGTCAAAAAAGGTTTACAATAAGTATGTCAAAAACAGAATATACGGATGCAACTTTAGTAAGACTAGTAGTAATACAAATGGAGAAGTAGTAAAGGTTGATGGTCAAGAGATACCAAAATGAGAATAACTTCCGTTTTTTAGATTCCATTATACACAAGGACGATGAGATTGGAGATGATATCTAGAATTGGATGGCCCAAGTGGAAGAGTGCTGCTGGAATATTAATAAAATGTAACGCCTGATACCACTAAAACTAAAAGGAAAATTATACATGATAGCTATTAGGCCGTCAATGGAGACGGAGTGTTGGGAAACTAAGAAACAACATATTTAAAATGAATGTAGCAGAAATGAGTATGCTAAGACGGATGTGTTGTAAAACAAGAATGTATAGAGTTAGAAATGATTATACACGTGAAAAGGTAAGAGTATCACGAATTCTAGATAAAACGAGAAAATCATTAAGATCGTTACGTGTACAAAGACAACCAATAACCGTACCGGTTAGGGCAATTGATAGGATACACATTGAAGCTAATTCTAAAGACTATTTGACGTGGGTGGAGGTAATAAACAAAGACTTAATAATGTGTAGGTTGGATGAGGCTATGGTTGCTGAAGATTGAAATGGATAGAGGCTAAAATGAGTTGACATGAGTTGAGTTGTATTTTTCTTCTCAACTTTGATCACGAATATTTTGTGGAAACTTGAGGGAAATTAAGTAGATTTACTTTATATGCTCCAAGATTTACTATAAGCCTAGGTTCTTTCCTCGTCAAGTTGGCTTGGGTTGGTTTCCGGGAATTATCATCTACTGGTGAACTCTCTCTCTCTCTCTCTCTCTCTCTCTCTCTCTCTCTCTCTCTCTCTCTCTCTCTCTCTCTCTCTCTCTCTCTCTCCAAGATTTACTATAAGCCTAGGTTCTTTCCTCGTCAAGTTGGCTTGGGTTGGTTTCCGGGAATTATCATCTACTGGTGAACTCTCTCTCTCTCTCTCTCTCTCTCTCTCTCTCTCTCTCTCTCTCTCTCTCTCCCAACAAAAATCTTTAACTTAAATAACAAGACACCGATTTCACTCAAAATGAAGTACTCGTGCTTCATAGCCTCTAACATTTTGAACCCATAGCAACCAAAAAAAAAAGAATCAAAGCAAAATAGCAATGTACTACAAAAAGTGCAGTACCACTTACTTGATCAATAGGGTCAGTCAATTCAGAGAATGCATTGGCCAGTTCACGACCACATATGAATAATTCAAATCTCTCTGTCAACCCTGCATGCCTAAAGTATGGGAAGGGTAAGAAGATAGCGAAGAATATGTATTACTGAATATGCATAATACAGACTTCAGTAATCATCATGAAAAAATGCCCATTTCCCCTTCCATGCAAATTCTTTGTTTGAAAGAAAATGCGTATGGTAACTGAAAAATTTGACACATGAACAGATTGTACTAATGATGAAATGAAATTCATGTACAGAATCTCCATTGTCAACCCGCATGCGTACCTAAAGCAGGGGTAAGGGTAAGAAGATAACTAAGAATATGTAATACTAAGTATTCATAACACAGACTTCAGTAATCAACCTTAAAAAACGCCCTTTTTCCCCTTCCACGCAAATCTTTGTAGAAAGAAAATGCATTTGGTAAATGAAACGTTGAAAGTTTGAAACATGATAACGTATTGATGATGAAATGAAATTCATGTAAAGAATTATGGAGACAATATCTCACAAGGCGTGATAATTAATACATAAAGATAAATTTTTGCATGTTTTTTTTTTCCTTTTAGTTGGGTGGGGTGGGGTTTAGGAAGCACTGACACTTCTAAGACGGTAACGTGTCGCGTGTCGTATCGTTTCCGACACACGGACACGACACTTCACGGACACTTTTCCTGGAGTGTTGATGTGCAATTTTTTAGGATTTTGTCGTGTCGACATGTCCGTGTCAGTGTCCGTGCTTCATAGAGTGGGGTGGAAAAAAAGTATTTACACTATATACGCCTCAGGTGTATAGGGGTTAGTTGGGTCTGAAGAGCATGCAAATACAGTAATGCCATTTATTGGAAAAGTTTCAGTACCTTCGATGTGGTTTGGCCAAAGGAGATATCTCAATGGGATAGTCCAAAACAAATGTGGGTTGCAGCAACTTTGGTTCTACAATTATCTCAAAAACCTGCACAATTGATGCAAAAATTTAGAAGTTCATTGGAATCATCAGGAGAACAATATCTAGCATAGAAGTAAATACAAGCATGACAGACAAAATCCAGTGCAATTCCATAATTTTAGCACTCAAATATTTGAGGCAGCACCCTCCAACCAGAACATAACACCAAGTAAATAACACACCTTCTATTGTTTTTAAAAAAAAACACAGCTTAATATTTTAGGCTAAAATGTTGACACTTGGAGTCCGTTTGGTATTGATGTTTGAAATAGAGATTTTTTCTTTGATAGATTTTCTAAAAAGCAGCAAATTGCTGCTTCTGATTTAAGCTATTTTTTTCAGATTTTAAGTGGTTTTGGTCAGCTTCTCCTAAAATATGGACACTTGGGGTCCATTTTGTATTGCTATTGGAAGTAGAATATTTCTTTTAATAGATTTCCAAAAAGCAGCAAATTGCTGCTTCTTATTCAAGCTCTTTTTTTCAGATTTAAAGTGGATTTGATTTTTGAAAAGATGTGAGAACAGTTTTTTCCACATGGAATCAAATCTACCAATGATCCCAAATAAGTGATTGCTGGTCCAGTGGTCCGAAATAAGCTGATCCAAACAGGATCTTAGCAGTTGAGAGAACCTTTCATGCATAAAGTAACTGACAAGGGAGTAGGAAATGACCACACGCAGAGAAGAAGAAAAACAGAAAACATGCATAGCATGTCCTCTCTCACGCTCACAAAATGAACTGAAAATGTCTGAATGGAAAGAAATGCACTAACCTCATTAAGTACATGGCCAATAGACTGGCACACTTCAACGGCATATTTGTCTTTGTCGTCAAGTCCAGTACCAAGATTCCTAATAGCAACTTCTTTGGCAACATCAAGATTATCTCCCAACTTAATAAAATCGATCCCAGTGGCTTCTTTTACAAGATTGTGCATAGTTTCCCTCCTCCAAGGTCGTTCTAGACATATTTCTACTCCCTGCGTGGCAGCATTACACAGCTCTAACAGATTTCTAAGGCCTATCAAAAATGCTTAAGAAAATTAGAAACTTCAGCACCATTCGATAAATTTACTCAAATAGAAACAAGAACATTTTAACTCCACTGAGGTGCTAATTAACATAACTTTTCCCTCAGTTGCAGCACCCAGATGTCAATGTAGAGGCCATATTCTCAGTCAATCTTTATTTAGCACATCACATGATAATTCTTATTTGCCCCAAAATAAATTCACATAAATAAGGAACAGATTTAAGTTGAACTCAATTATGGATTCACGATTCATGATATAGCGAATCCTATCTCTAGAAGATTCCATCCATTGAAGAACTCAATGAGGCCGTTTGACACCACGATAGGGGGGTCAATTGCACGATTGGCTACCTCATCGTGATTGGTGAAATGTTTGGCTGCCCAACCATAGAAGCTGATTATTGTGGGACCCATGTCTTCCATCGTGAAATTGTTCCAATTTGGAGAAGCTGCCTTGTGGTAGCTTTTAGGCCAAACGCTGGTACCCATTTGACACTTATTTGTCTTTTTTTACTTTAGTACCCCTTGAATAAAATATGTTATAGTTAGTAATTTTATTCCATTTGTTCTAATTAAGGACCTTTTCGGAAATCCAACTACTTGAGAAGTGTTACTTGATGTAAAAGTATAAATTTTTTTTTTTTTTTAATAACGTAAAAGTCTAAATTTTAATGGCCTTATTTTGGTTTTATTTTTTAGTCACTTTAAAATTTAAATGAAAAGTGGGAGATGATGCACGGACACTCCTAAAATGGTGCCGCAGGGGCACTAAGTGCGCACCCAGCTCTTTAGAGTTCTTTAGCAGTTTTGGGTGCGTAGTAGGTGCGGATGGGTGCGCGAAGGGTGCGGCAAGGACATGTGGGGGTGCGGGAGTGACACTTGTGGGGGTGCGGCGGGTCAATTTAAAAAAAAAAAAAAAAAGGTTAGAAAACAAATTCTTGATAAAATCGGGGTCCAAAAAATAAATAGAACTTAAAAAAAAAAAAAAACATATACACTACATACAACTGCATTTACGTTCAAAGAATGAAAAAAGAAAAGAAATAGGGGAGAAGAAGGAGACAATCCAGATCTGCACAGTGCGCAGCCTCCAGCGACCTAACAGGTTCGTCCTCTCTCTCTCTCTCTCTCTCTCTCTCTCTCTCTCTCTCTCTCTCTCTCTCTCTCTCTCTCTCTCTCTCTCTCTCTCGTTTCTCACAGTCTCTGTCTTTCTCTCGCAATCTCTGTCTTCGTTTATCTCTCAGTCTTTGTTTTCTCTCTCTCGTTTCTTATTTTCTTCGTAGAATAGTAGTTTGTGTTGCTTAGTTGCTATGTTTATGAGTTTATTGCTTGGTTGTTATTATTAGGTCTTAATCAAATATATATATATATATATATGAAAACAAGTGTGTGCAGTGCTTGAATGTTTCATATATAGTAATATATAAAAATTATTTTTTAATATTTTATATAAGTACCCCGTTGCACCTGCACCCGCACCCTTACCCTTGATTTTGGGGAAATTGTTGAACTCCCCGCACCCACGTCCGTGCTTCATAGTGGGAGACTATATACAACAAGAATAAATGCTATACCTCCCAATTTTGAAAGTCAGATTTGGGTCCCAAATGACTATTGTAACACATGCTGTAACAGTGATTGATGGTACCACTACCACATACTATTGCATGAGGTACAATGGCCAATATGTGAGAATAAAATTAGAATTCAAGTTTGAGAAATATATCATTACCCTTGCGATGAGAGTATGTAAATAATTCAATAATTCAATAAAATACTATATTTATTAAATAGCTGTATTGAAAATACATCCATGCACTCACTTAGCATATATAATTGCATTCATATATGCATTAAAATAAGTTTAGCAAAAAAAAATATGTGCATTAAAATAATAATTTATATATAATGTTGACATTCACCTTTACTAGGTACTACATATTACTATAATTTATAAATATTATTTATTTATTATTTTAAATTAATTTATTTGTAATTAATTAAATTGTATTTCCAATTAATAACATGTACTTACAAAATAAACTAACTCTAAACTCAAGACTATTTTAATAGCAGTACAGTACAAGGACACGCATGTCTTTTGGACATTCAAAATCACTTTTGCATTTATGTAACCAAACACTTGCATAATCTATTATGCTACTATAACCACTTTTACAATACATTACCCAAACACCACAACTATCAAAATCTATTATGAAAAAAGCAATCGCAAAGCTATCACAATCGCAAAGAACAAGTTGCCCCAAACAGGCTAAATGTTGCGAATTCTACATACCATAAAACCTCTCAAACATTTTCAAAATTGAAAGACAAAAACAGTGAAATTTACCTGATAATCAACGGTAAGCTTCCCATGAACAGCAAGAGCACATTGAACCACAATCTCCTCTGCCATGTCCATCATGTTTTGGTAGTCTGAATACGCTTCATACATCTAAGATCAAGCTAAGACTAAAAAATCAGTGCTGGTTTTAACGGATATGGAAATGTAAGATACAATATGGTAATGCAATCAACACTACTACCATGTTTAACCGGGAACTAGATCAAACAAAAGTAAAGTAGAGAGAGATGTTACCTCAATAGTGGTAAATTCAGGATTATGACGAGTTGAAATGCCTTCATTTCTGAAAATTCGGCCTATCTCATAAACTTTTTCAAATCCCCCAACCTGTCATTTGAGTTAGAGGTACAATTTAAAAAAAAAAAAAAAAAAGAACCCACAACATGTTGTCCTTGTACTAAGACAATGCAAAATTACTTCAAGGTAACTTTAGTGTAATTCTTTTAAAAATCTACAATTTCCTAATGCATTGTGAAAAGCTTCGCTAGAATAAGTAAATATAGGCATAGCTATCCAAGGTAAAATATGTGAAATCTCACCAGCATTCTCTTTAAATGGAGCTCTGTTGCAATTCTCAAATAGAGATCCCTGCCAAGTGAATTATGGTATGTAACAAAAGGCCTAGCTTCTGCTCCACCAGCTGCTCCCTAGTATATCAAACCAATTAAAAACCAAATAGCATGTGCAAGCATCCCTCTGCCTTACACTCATAAGGCACACACAAGAGAGAAGATATTCCAGGCAATGCATCATATTCACATCAATTAAGAATCGATAACACGTTTCATGTATAGTAGGAGGGGGATCATAAATACTTAGCAACAGCCTGTTGAAGAAACAGACCGATAATTTACATAGTAAGCTTGAAAAAATTATCAATCTGTTTGGTTCAAAAAAAATATTGGCTTGGCTCACTATAAAAATTTTATACATAATACATTGGCCCAATTGTAATCCAACCCATCCAAAATTTGAAAATAAAATAAAATAAAATAATTTTATATGTATATATGTAATACATTGCCCAGCTATGATCCAACACATCCTAAATATTTAGCCAAACACCTTTTCTTCTCACTCAACAGTCACCAGTTTATCCCAACCCAAATGATTTACTATCATTCCAATCTTTACAAACTACAATCAGCAATCAGCCCTTGTATGGAAAAAAAATTAATAATCTGCACGCATGGGCAAATTACAAATAAACTTAAAAAAATTTGCCTCGAGGGAACCCCCATGTTATTTTAAGCCCCTGTACACAGCACCAACACACTGCCCGCACCCACCCCCCCACCCCCGCGTGCCCAAACAGTTATCCCTGGATTTATTACCTAGTTACACGCATGGTTCAAAGTACCATTAAGCACTCAAATATCTTGCTTGAGTTGTCTCAGTATCGTTGGTCACTAAGACCATATCACAGTTCGTTACATAAATATAGCGAGAGAATAGTGTCTCGCTCATATCGTGATATCATTGAGAAAATTATGGTTAGAAATCTAGCTTAATTTACAAATTAAAAAGTACTGTTGTTTTTGTCTTTTTTTTATAACAAAATTATATGTATATTGTTGTGTAACCCTGTCACAGAAGCGTAGAACAATGCATGCATTGAAGAATTAGACGATATCACTTGTGGTTGATAGGTTATTTTGTTTATTTCATAGTTTTTAAACTTGTATATTCTCTTAAATTTTTTAATCTTAATTCTGCATATCGTTGTGTATCGCCCGATACAGTGATGCGGTGCCGCAACCAAGTCATCTCGGACTCGGAGCCTCCCCAGACAATGTCTGCTACCACGACTTTAAACCATGATTACACGTAAATCAATCAAAGAATTCCCTGTTCTAATATCCACAGTAACCATGTTAGCCTTCATTGCAGTCAATGTACTAGGTGTTTCAGCTCTAATGAAATTTTAGAGTCATTTAGCTTAGTGGCTAGAGTTCGGGTTTCGAAAGTTTGGATTACATTTGCGTTGCCACCTTGGCGTTTTAGTGAGGGTGAGAATATCTTCTAAATGTCCTTTAGACACATTGGGTCACCACCGAGGTTGTTTCTCTACCCATTTGAGCCCGTGTGACTTGTCATGCATGCTCTAGGGCTAATCACTTACACCAAGTAACAGAGTTTACATCACAGTCTCTTCTTCCATGTCGATTTGGCTCGAAAAAAGAGCAACCATAGGCTTTTGTGAGTTCAGTCGAAAAGTTCAATCCAAGACAATTTTAGACAATTTTTCGGAGTACTATGTTTGGCACTTATACGTGTTAATGGACAAACTATTACACCAAAGACACATATTTGACTGGGTCATTCTTGTAATCTGAGGAAAAAAGGATTACTAAGTAAGATGAGCCATAACCAAGAACTATTCAGAGAAATTACGAACCTGTAGAACCGGTGTTTCAACTTCAACAAAACCAAAGGATTCCACTGTCTTGCGTATCTCCGATACAATCTATGGGAGCAAGTAAATTAGATACTGATCTTTAAGCATGTCAAATTAAATTCTTCAGGCAAAAGAAAGGGGAAAAATATATCCACAAGATGTTTCGCAAGCACTTCAGAACATTATTAAAGTTCCAATAAATGTTTGCAATTGCTTTTCCAAATTCCAGTTTTGAAACAGAGGGCATATCTAATAGAGAACAACAATCCAAACACCTTCTTGACCTTGTTTTGTGTGACATCACTCCAAAACAGAACTCCTATTTAAGATGCATTCATATATACTCAACATTGCAATATACTGTTTTTCTTTTGTTTCAGAGTCGAAATCAGGGCAAGCTGAATCAGAAAGCCAATGAAGTTTCATTATTGACTTCAATAAGTTACACTTTCTCTAAGGTCTTGTAAATCCTGATCAAAAACTAAAGAACGATACCCATCATATGCTAAAATGAACACAATCCAAAGACAATGAAAAATCAAGGTTCCAGTTGGCATATGAAAAGGAGATAAGTAAACAGAAGATGGCATTTTAGAATCGCAATTGCTGTTTGGTTTGCAGCATAAGAATACAGGTAATCCATTATAAACAATTCTACAACTCCTCAGGATGCGATTTCCAGAAAATAGGCCAACTAGTCTTGTTCAACCCATGTGACGCAAATTCTTTAATAACATATATTATTATTATGGCTACCTGATGACAAGGCTACGCAAACCAAGGAACATGGCCAAGAATCCTTCCCTGAATACACTTACAACTAAAAAAGACACAAAGCATATATGTATTAAGGTTTGAAGACTGCAGTGTCGTATCTATCCAATGTAATTAAAGTTAACATCTCACAGTTCAACGAGCATATGTTAAGAAATGATGTGACACATGCACGTGTGAACAAACGAGTTTGGTTCAATACTATATGCCTCTTAAGTTTATCATTTAACAGAATGACTGAGAAGACTAAGACAAAAGTATGAACCCAGTGTACTGTCTATCATATATAATGATAAACAAACAGGATTGAAATGCAGAAAATTTATGCGACCGCAATTATTAAAAAGAAAGAAAGAAAAGAAAAGAAAATATATATTCAACAGAAAAATAATGCTGATACTGAAAGCTCTAAGTTTCACAAAAAATTGAACAAAGAAAAAACCTTTTGAACCAAAAGCAATAATAGCATAGTTATAAATGATGAAGCACCTTTGCTCTCTTCCGGAATATATCAGCTACCTCAGGATTTGCAATCATATCTACATACCTGGCAGAGAAGATTGCAAGTCTAAGAACAGTCAGTGTCAGCAATAAGTCAATTCACAGGCCACCATATTAAACACAGTAGTCAGAGTTACAAAAACATGAAGGGCATGTCTTAGAATAGGATTTGGTTCAGTCCCAGTTTCACTTTCTAACTGGTTTTTATGAGAACAATGTAATGTTGGTTTGACAAAGAATTAGTTTGATGAAAGATATGAGACTGGGCAAGGACTCTTGTGCAAAAACTGAACATTCACAAAGCAATTTGATTTATAGAACTGATTTACTTGGGAACTACAGAACCGGTTCTTTGTCTTCCCAAAAAGGCCCCGAGAGTTGGAGAATTACGAGCTGAAACAGAAGAACATGTGGTTCTGACTTTTGACAATTAACCACCAAAAGGTACAAAACCAGAGGCAAGATATCATTAGACAAAATTGACTTAGCAGCAGCTTGAAAACCATGTGTCTGATTATATCATTTATTTTCATGTCAAGATACAAAGTGCTTCACGAAATTTGCAGCATCACAAAGAAAAAGTATGATTATAGCCTGCCAGCTGACATCCGGGATCCCCATCTACCCATACTGTTTGAAATATCAGCAATAACCTGTCACAACTGATTACTTAATGATAAAAGTAAGCTGCTTCACTTTTTCATCACTAGCATTTACATTGAGAACACAAGAACTCATCATACTGATTAAGACTCGTGCTCACTCTGGATATTAATGCATTTTTTTCAAAGTTCTGGCTGTGAGTAATCGTGTTAGGAGGTATTCATTATGGAGTGGTTATTCTTGCTAGATGACTAGGATCCAATAGGTGACCACTGACAAGTCAGCCGAGAGTCGAGAGAAACGGAGAGAAGTGGGTTCATGTCCATACGTGTACCTTAAACATGCCCTTCAGAGGTGACTTGTCAGGTGAAAGCGAAGAGAATGATAGAGAAGAGGGTAGGTACAGTGAGACTCTATGGGATATCTGTCATGAACCAAAACAAGCACTAAAGTGGAAAGTAAGATCAAAAAGTGATCCATAGCCGGCTATGTAGCACGGACAAGGACACATGACAAAGGTACGATACGATACGGGTACGGTGGTACGGCTATTTCCAAAAATGTAGGGTACGGGTACGGCTAGGGCACGTTGAATAACAATATATTTTTAGTTATAAAGAAAACAAAGAAGAAGAAGAAGATCGAACATGAATACTACATAATATTCATCCATAGCACTAAGCAGTCTAGCAACTTAACAATATTGTTTTAGCATTACAAGTCCACAACATTAAAGTAAAAAAATAAAACAAATAAAAAAAAAAGGAGAAGAAGAAGAAGTCATAGTTTCAATCTCAATTTCCTAAAAATACCTGTGTCCCTGCCGTACCCATCGTCCCATCCTGTACCCAATGTCACAGTTTTAATTAAAAGCACTAGGACACGGCCAGAAGAGTGTCCAACACGTACCCACGCGTGTCGTACTCGTGGAGTACCCGATACTCGTACGGCAACCAAAATGAAGTACCCGTGCTTCCTAGATAGCCAGTGCATATGACCAGCCCAGGGGAGTATGTGAATCAGCACATGAGCTCAGATGGAAGAGCGACAAACACGGTAGCATCTCCGCGAATCTTAAAAGACAGTTTCAGAATCTCTCTTTCTGTAGGAGGATAAGTACCAAGGTGTATCGAGGCAAGGGAGCGAGCCAAACCTCGGAAAACTCTTTAGTTCATATGTGTGTAGTTACTAAAAGCCAATGCCTACTGATTATTTAACTATCAACCACTATAACATTATTAGTCCAATAAACAAGATATTGATAAGGTCATCAGATCTTGAAACATTTCAAGGTTCAAATGCATTGTCTATGATCACCAAGACCAGTAAATTTAGAGCGAATTCAGAGCAACACGTCATCATCTTGTAACATAATGCAAAAGCATGTACGGCCAACAAAGAGGGAAATGTGAATTTTGAGCTCACCTTTGGCGGTAGCGCTTATCCACATCTGTCAGACCATGAAATTTGTCTGGCAGTGGGAGCAGTGACTTTGTAAGAATTGCAAATGAATTCACGTTCACAGAAAGCTCCCCTGTAAAACATCAGGGAGAAGTCTAATTAGAGGCAATGCCGACTCATGAGGGGACATCTATTTATTAAATAGGATAAGGCTAACAATGTCTAAACTGGACATCAAAAAGAAAAAGTTCCCATCAGATAGAACTATGCGCATATTCATGCAAAAACAGTGATAAATCCTCAGTGAGCAACAAAATATGGAAGGCTTGTCCCTAGCACAGCACATTGCAGACTTACAATCGATTGTCGAAGGAGCCAATGTATAAACGGCAATGTTTTTCTCTGTCTCCCATGAATTTAGGCTTTGTTTGGCTTGCGGATTTAGAGAAGGCAAGGTGAACAAGAAGGAAACTATTTCTCTTCTGTTTAACCTATTCTTTTTTCCCGTGTTTATATAACACTAGAAATTAAAATATTTCAAAATACAGTAGTAACTTAATAAAAGAGGAAGGAAAGTGCCAATAAAATTTAAAATTTATGTTTTCGCCCTATGCGCTATTCCTTCCTACTTTCTGCACTCTTATCCTCACAAACCAAACAAAGAAAATCGTGTTCTTTTCCCACACTAAATCCATGAACCAAATAGAGCCATAGTGTGTCATCACACACCAGGTTTTCCTGTCCTTAGTTTAGATTTGTGCCACACATTTGTACCTATATTTATTATCTACATTTATCCTACTTACCAGACCCGAAAATATAAACACATAAAATCATGCATGCCACAAATTATCAGTTGTCACAACCACTTTTTATCTGGGAATGTAAGAAACACCTGCAGGACGGCGAATAGTTCATGCCACAATATGCATGGAACTTTTGCAAAATATCAGGAGATATAAGTAATTTCCAGATTAACTACGTTTAAAACTTTTAAGCCACTTGCACACTTAGAATGGAATCATTTCTATATTTAGCCAATTACAAACTTAATACTTTCTTTGTACACTAAGCAACCTACGAAGGAGAATTCCACGATAGGCACGCTGATTATCTTCTGCGCACTCAACCTATAGGACTCAAGGAAAACCCAACATAACCCTAACATTCCATATCCCACCACAATAATCTCATCATCTACAAAATACAATTATAGAAGTCGCAGAATTAACCTTTCTCTGTCCGCTTTATTGAGCCACTTGCACCTAGTATATCACCTATATCAACAAGTGACTTCAACTGCTCAAATTGATCATTTATGAGCCTTCCCTTGTCACAATAAAGCTGAAAGAAAAACAAATAAATACATAAATTCAGCATAATGCCAAGCTATAAACAATAGAAAGACCAATGGGCCCGACTCACCCTCAAAAGACGCCTTATGGGGGGAGGAGTATGAAACACGGACTCTTCGAAAAGGCCGTCCCACCCGCACTTAGTGCGCACCCGCACTGGGTGCTCCGTGGATTCTTTGAGTTCTTTTGGAGTGTGGCTGGGGCATTTTTGTGGAGCTCCTTGGAAAAAGAATACAAGTTCTTCGTACAATTTTGAAAATTTTGGAGGTTTAAAAGATAAATAATAGAAAATAATAATAGCAATTATCTAGGTTATACACTAATGCACTAATAGTAATAAAACAAAAAATTGTATATACTACTATCTGAAAGTATATTTTTCATATTTTCCAAGTACTTCCGCTGCACCCGCACCCCCTTTTTGGAAAATTGGTGAATCGCTCGCACCCGCACTGGTGCTACTTGGGGGGAGGATGACCCCAGGCTTATAAGAAGAACAGAAGGGGCTATACGCAGGCGATGTGGGACAATCCAACACACTCCCTAGACCACATCAACTACAAGGGGAGGGAGCCCAACTCAGCTCTGATGCCATATAGAAAGATCAATAGTCTGACTCACCCTTAAAGATGCCTTATGAGTGGAGGATTACCCAGGTTTATAAGAAGTATATGGGGGGGGGGGGGGGGGGGGGGGGGGGGGTGCTGGGGGCTCTACTTGGGGGATATGGAATATCCAACACACCCCCTTCACCAGCAACGACAGGGCAAGCCCAACAAGGAGTAGAGCCCAACCTAGCTCTGATACCAACTAGAAAGACCAATAGGCCTGACTCACCCTCAAAAGACGCCTTATGAAGGGAGGATTACCCAAGTTCATAAGAAGCACAAAAGGGGTTATGCCCGGGCGATGTGGGACATACTAACATAAATGATAAGTAAGAAATCGAAAACCAACAAGTAAACCAAGTGTAAAGTATGAATGAACGGAGAAATCAGATCATGAAGGCAGATTTGCACTTATCTTTATAATTTGACAACTTTAAAAGATCAGTAAGCATATATTTTTATCTTTTACAAGCACCAGTAAAGTTAATCTTCATCTCCTTCAATCCTTTTGCTAAAAAGAGCAAGGAACTAAGAACTGAAACCAGAACATAGAAATTTCCTAATTTTAAAACAGTCAACCAAATAAGAGTCTTTGTAAGTCAAAGTGGATAAGAAATAGCCCAACTTCATATCATGTTGCGTCATTCCTATTTACCATAAGTTCTTCAGCCACTTCAAGTCTTCAACAGAAGATCAACAAATGAGCTGTTGGGGAACTAAATAAATCACAAACTTCTAGATGAAATTGCTCATTTGGCCACTGGATTTATTGATGATTTTTTTGTCCTTAGTTCCTGGCTTTCTTTGAGGGTATCTCAGTATTTGAGCCATTTAGCTAAGGATATCAACAATCAGCCATCTAAATAATTAAATCATAACCTAAATATATATATATATACAATAACTATATGGAATGCTGCAAGTAACGAGCATAAGACTGCCCAAATATCTATGAAGATGATCCCTACATAACTATGCAACAGATATACGGCATGCTGCAAGTAACAAGAACGAGACCAGGACATGTATCGGAGCCACAAACCTTGAGAATAACACACACACACACACACACACACACACACACAAAAGGAAAAGAAATGACCAGCTTTTGGGTAGTGAGAAAACCTGGATTGTCCCTGAATCATCCCTTAAAGTCAAAAAGGCAAGCTTTCCAAAAGCTCTATAAGAAACAATTCTTCCTGCAATCGATACATAATCACTTTCACTGTTTGACTCTTCACCATTGCCCAAATGCCTATAGATATCTTGCAACTGATTAGCGGTATGAGTCCTATCCCACTTATAAGCATATGGCTCAATGCCCTTGCTCCTCAATTCTTCAACC
Source organism: Hydrangea macrophylla (assembly GCA_033977485.1). Taxonomy (NCBI): domain Eukaryota; kingdom Viridiplantae; phylum Streptophyta; class Magnoliopsida; order Cornales; family Hydrangeaceae; genus Hydrangea; species Hydrangea macrophylla. The sequence goes on from CM066989.1 coordinate 1,775,000, forward strand.
TGTAAAAAAAAATTAAAATTAATATCCCTTAATAACAAGTTCAAATTATTGAAGAGCATTCTTGCAGCAACATTTACGCAAATTACAACATATAGATGAACATACAAAACACTCAAGAATCTTTCTAAGAGACAAAGAGAGCTAATCTATCTCTGATTAAAAGTAATCTTTAAAGGGCGTGTTTGGGGGTCCTTACTGCAATAATTACATTCATATTTTAAATAGCATTATAACTACAAAGTCAATGATCTTGAATCATATCATTCAAGTAAATCGTGCTCATTTCAAAGTGATGCTTAAAATCATGAATTTTGTCATTTCACCAAAACGTAGAGATGGGAATATAACAAGAACAATGATGAAATCTCCTACATTTATAAATGGATTCATTGGTGATTATAGTCACTACTTTTAAATTATGAATGAGACTATTCCAAATCAAACATGCTATAAGTCTTTCCAGTATCATCTCAATTCATTAGTAAAAGGTTTGCAACTTCAGAAACCTGTAGCCGTATCCTCTTCCATTGTGTTTCAAGCAATGCCCACCTCAAAATGGCACCACAGCATCAAATGCCACTAATCAATTTTTTTCTTTGAACTATGTAATCAATCCAACAAAATGGCACCCATTTGCCAAAGATCAAATCTTTGGTAAAAATATGGTAATTTCGTCTTATTCGTGCTAAAATTGGTTTCTCCTGAGATTTTGGGCTAGAGTTCAATTCCTTCATATAACCTTCCAAAGCATATTTGAAAAGTACGGGAATAGCTAACCAAAGAAGAAAAAAGGTAGTACGGCAATAGCTAAATCAAAAACCAAAATCAGATTAGCGATTTGCAACGCTTCTTAGTCAAAATGTGGACATACATGTGTGTGTGTGTGTGTGTGTGTGTGTGTGTGTGAGAGAGAGAGAGAGGGAGGAGTAAGGTGAGTTGCCTTCTTGAGACGTATGGAGCGAATGGCGTCTCTGTCAGAGGTTGAAGACGGCGTTGTCGAAGTAGAGGAGGATCTTCTATTCCGGCCAGCCGGTTTCGCGGCGGCGGCGGAGGAAGAAGAGCAGCAACGAAGAATAAGCCTGGAGGAGGAGAAGTTTGGTGTGATGGGGTGGTAGTTTGAAGTTGAAGAAGCAAAGCGGAGAAGGTTCTTCAATGGCTGTGAGGATATACAACTCCACACCTTCATCGCCTCCATCCTTTCCCCCCTCTCTTCCCCTTCTCTGTTCTAAGTATGATGATTTTCTATCCATCCATAATCATACACTCCCCCATTTATTGGTTTCTATTCTCACCACCCTCACTTTAGGTCAAATTACATGGAATTTCTTTGTGATTTTCACAAGTCACACTAAACTTTCCTTTTTCATAACATAGACCAAGTGTGTGTTTGATAACTCAATTAAGTGATAAAAATAAAATTTTCAGTGTTTATTTATTTTTAGTGCGTTTGATAACATACCACTTAATTGAAAAGTTAACCAAAAATCTGTCGAAAACTTTAAGTGAAAAAACTCTACTGAAATTAATCACGGGATGCATTCCATATCACTACTTGAAACACTGTTTTCAGTATTGCAAATTCAATCGCTTAAAACTTTCAGTTCTTAAAATTCAACACTTAATTTTCAGTACTTAATTTTCAATTTTATCAAACGGACCCTAATACTTAAGTTTATAGCTGTGTAATACTCACATTCTCTTCTTCAGCCAAGCGAGTTGACCGAAAATTGATAATGTTTACATATCCACGTTTATGCTTATTATACCTACAATTGAATATTTTGAATGTTATATACATATATGCATACATGACTTATGATTCGAGTTGGGTTTATACACACAAACAAAAATCACATAGTGACTACACTCAAATATTTGCTTAATTGGGGTTTTGTGATTGGGACCAAAATTTTCTTGATTAGGGTTGTTATTGGTACTTAATTTTTCTTTATTGGGGTTGTGTCATTGTTTTCAGAAGATTAGTGAGCAAAATGAGTTGATTGTGGTTGTGTCACGGCTTCATAAGATTAATGAAAAAAATATAAAAAAATATTGAGTTAAGTGGTAGTATATATGTATGGTAGTGGTGTGGTTGTGGTAGTGGTGGAGGATCAATGATGTTGGTGTGTATGTAAAATTAAGTATTTGTTTAACAATAATGCTAGGTATACATACTTTTCTACATACTTTTTTGACACATTATGCTTTAAATACATGTACCTTATGCTGTTTGAATTTTTTACACTTTTCTGTGCACCACTCACACAACACAGGGTACATGCATTTAAAGCTATGTGTCAAAAAGTGTGTAGAAAAGTGTGTTGGTGTAGTAGTGCTCTTTGTTTAAATCAAATACCTATTAATTAAAGGGGTATATTTGTCTTTTTAAATAGGTCAGTGTAATTTTTAAAAAAAAATATACAAGGAAGGTCAATGTTGTTTGACATAAGCTCAAGAGATGCCAGAGTAAACTTTAGAGAAACCTTTAGGAGCATTTTTGAAATAATAACGTAATTATTTGATGACTGATTAACCTCATATTTTGCATATGTATAGCTTTATATTTGTGCAAAATACTATTTTCGCTTCTCAAAAAAAAAAAAACTATTTTCGGAGCTTCTAAGTACATTATTAATTCACATTCATCGCCTAACTCTCATTTTTATTATTTATATCTTTTTACATGGATTTTGTGAGTGTTTTATAGGTCTTTTTGGCATTCCGAATTAGAAAGCAAAGTCTCGGTTGAAAATCATTACTGGTGTGCCCACTTCCTGCCCTCTTTAAGCCTCAAAGACCACATGTTTGGAGGTTGTTTGGAACTTGATAAAAGTAGCTCTGCAAATTATCTTTGCGTGGCAGCAAATTCACTTCAATCAGAAGTTAGAGCAAGAAGTTATGGCGATTCTACGATCAGTGCGCAAGCTACATGTGAATCTATGAAGATTCAAAGCAGAGGGGTATTCGATCGGTCGAACTACCTTTATCAAGTTTGCCACTTCGAAGGCTTTGTATAAATACTTCCTTATAACTTGTTTTGAAGGTGTGGACCTAATTTACAACAGCTCTAAACTATTTTCTTGTATCTCTTGTATTGCTTTAGGGTTCCTTACTTTCTAGTTGATAGATTAGTGTAGATTTAGGAATTGTAAGTGCGAAAAAGTGAGATTCTTGTATTGGCAAACCTTGAAGCATTTATTCGAGTATTTATTGGAGTTCATTAGTTGGATTTATCTACTTTTTTCTTGTGTTTGCATTTATGGTTATGTATTTCTCCCTCTTCTTTATTATATGTATAGTTTATGCTCTAAATACCATGTGTAGATAAGTTTCTAGGTTGGGGGTTATGAACCCACTTATGGATCCTTGTTTTTCTTGAAAGTTTAAGGGTTTGGAACTTTTTAAGTGATTGTAGAGTGTTGGGTTTGTAAAATGCTTGTTTTGTTTTTTTACCTCCATTGTCATGCATTGAAAGTTATTGAATCTATATTACAACTCCAACACTTGCCCTTAGTTCCTTTAAGCTTTCATCTTTCATAGTGGGGTTGACAAATCATATATTTCATTGTTAGCCTCTAAGATACTGAGTTCACTTGAAAAGCTCTCCAAACCCCTAAAACTTATCCTTGTGTGATGCAATGTTGGTAACATGACCCCTAGTCCCTTTTAGTTTAGTTAATTCAATCCCGTTAATCTAGTTCTCGTTCTTAGTTGTCAAACTTAACCGTTTTTTAACTAGTTAATTAAATTAGTCATTGTTATTACCTTAATCATTCTTTCATGCTAGTTGTAATTGTAGTGTTAGAGAATTCCAAAACAACCATCTTTTATTTCTTTTTGGTTTACTATAGTAGTGTATTCGAGTCATGAAACTATTATTTTTCGGTCCAGTCCCCGTGGAAATCAACCTCGTACCTACCCGAGTATTACTTGTTACAATTGATTTACACATGAATCATACATATCCTAAGAGCGAACAATGACGTAAGAATTTTTCGTCAGGGATTCTAACATTTTTGTAATGGGAGGGAAAAATGCTACCTTAACATTAAACTCAAGAGAGGTTAGTGTAATTATGAAAATCATAGGGGAGGTTTGTGTAATGAGATCTAACCTCGAGGGAGGTCAGAGTAGTTATCCCTTATAACTTATATAAGAGTATGAACTTGTGCTCACCCAAGACTAGTTACATTTACCAGTGTCCAAGTTGTAATATCCAAATATTAGTAATTTAGTGTGTAAGAGGTCTTATGTTCGAATGCCCTCCTCTACATTTTAGGATGGTGCGAGCTAGGCATGTAAATAGATCAAATACGAATCGGATTTGCCATATCCGAATCCGATAAGAATTCTGTCATCCGAATCCGATCCGCGAATCCGGCAAATTTGCTTGTGTAAAATCCACATCCAAATTTATTAGAATTCGGATATCCGTTAAGCAAAAAAATGCCTATTAAGGGCATCTTTTTTTTTTTTTTTTGTGGAACCTAGTAAGGATATTAGGGTTTTTTTTTTCGGGGGAGGGGGGAATTTTTTTTTTTTTTTTTTTTTTTTTTTTTTTTTTTTTTTTTACAGTAAAGAAGAATCAAAGAGTTAACAAAAATTATTCTCCCTTGCAAATTTCAACACAAACTCGGTCAAGACAATACAAGTGGTGTCATTGGTAGCGGAAACAAGGCAGATTTTAAGAAGCAAATCCTAATCTCCTTTTTTGTAAATATGATTGTAGGATAAAACTTTTCAAATTTATATTCAAACCCCCAGTTGATATAGATTATCATATTCGGATAGACAATTAATGCCGGGTTCGGACCGGATCCAAATCCGACCCGTTTATAGGCATAGTGCGAGCTAACTAATAGGCCTACCACACATTGACAAAAAAATGGGTTAATTATATTTTACCCCTTTGTGGTTAGCCTCATTTTCACGTTACCGCCATGTGTTTCAAAAGTAGACACTTAACTCTCTTGTGGTTTTGACCTAAAGTGAAACTACTAAGATTTCTCTCAAAATAACTCTATATTGGGATTTTGTGTTAAAATTAGCCCCACAGAGAAAGTTTAAGCATCAAAATTAACTGTATATAAGCAGTTAACCCCAAAATTAGCCCCATAAAGGGATTAAGTGTCAAAATTTAGCCCCACATAGGTGGCCTAAATCACAGCATTATCTTTACATAGAGCATTAGCCCCAAAATAAACCTCATAAAGGGGGCTAAGTGTTAATATGCTTAGCCAATTTTAGAGTTTTCATTAGTTTTGAGAGAAATCTTAACAGTTGCACTTTAGTCTGAAACCACATGGGGGTTAAATGTCAACTTTTGAACCATAAGGGGTAAAGTAAAAATGGACCTAGTCACAGGGGGTAAAATATATTTAACCCAAAAAAAAGGACTTGATACATTTCGCTATAAAAAAAAATAATAAATAAATAAATAATAATAATAATAATAATAATAATAATAATAATAATAATAATAATAATAATAATAATAATGTCACGCCCCGGAGTAGCTGAAATTTGGAGGAAAAAAATTATTATTTCTGGATCTGTAAACCATGACTAATTAGATAAACTGATTGTCAACATCCATACTAAACAACATATGAATAACTTGAGTGAAAAACCTATCTTAAATATATCATCAAAAGCTAACTATTACATCATAGTGTATAGTTTTCAAAAGAACAAGAGAACCAAAAGTAGTTAAGGAGTTTAACATCGATTACATCTTTGTATGTAAATAACTAAAACATAAAAGAACATTTAAGTAAGGCGTTTGACGCCAATATACAAATTAGTATCAAAAGAACAAAAATCTATAATCACCATCTAAGTCTTCTTTACTTGAGGTCATGCCTTCAGGTGGCATACCCATGACCTTCTGCATCTAGGTCTCTTCATCATAGACTTCCTCGGGATACTCGTATCTTGTGAAATCTAGACTTGGAAATTCCCAGAGTGTAATATGTCGTTATCTTTAACAAAAGCTAAGTGTGTGTCCTAACTGAACACTCCTATTACACATACGTTCGAATATCACAACGTTATGTATAATGACAAAATGAACTATAACGACAAAATGAACTACAATGAGACCTTATGCATCGTAGATATACTCGACTCCATTGGGCTAAACTCCAGATCCTCAATCCACCTACACGACTCACCCATCCCTTGTTACATTACCAGTGTAATGTCGTTGGCTTAGAGTACTTCACCCAATGGTTACTTTACTATCGTTGTTCGTCAAATTGGCCGCAGTAGTAATCTCACCTTACAGGCTAACACATCGTGTACTTTAGGTCCTTGTGACATTGCCTTGTGAATGTCGTCGCCGATTTGCGAAATGGCTACTTTACTAACGTTGTTCACCCAAATGGTCGCAGTAGTAATCTCGCCTTATAGGCTAACACATTTTTATTCATGACTTGACTACATCGATCAACATGGTTACTTTACTATCGTTGTTCGCCTATATGGTCACAGTAGTAATAATCGTCGACATGCTAAACTGTATACCATTGATAACTGTTAGCCTTAAGGTATATTAAGGCATATTTAATTATGTTTTGATGATGTCAAATATGCTATGATAATTACATGATTCATATTGTTTCATTCCTTGTTATTATCATAGTCATTTGTATGCTCATATATAATCTCATGTATTAATTTTGTATCAATGTTTTAACATCTTTGTGTGCATGAGATTTAATTGATGTAGATCAAGATTACAAGGAGCTCAACAAGGATCAAGCTTGAAGACTTGAAGATATTTTATCCTTGGTTGAAGTCTAGGACCATCATTGTAAGGCATCTTGATCTCACACTCATAGGGGCTCAAACAAACTCTAAAAGTTAAAGTTTTGGAAATAAATTTTAAGTGGATCATATTTAAAGCAATGCCCCAACCAATTGGAAAATAATTAAATGTTGAATCTTATATGGTTGGAAAGGTATTTGAATCTAGTTTCCAAAACATCAAACGAATCGCAAATCCGATTTTTGTAGAGGGAGTTATGGCCATTTTAGTGGAGATGTGTCAAGCTGTCAAACAGGGAGGGGCAGTCGACTGAGGGCTCGATGCAGTCAACTGAAGTGAACAGAATGCAAACAGAACCCTCTGTAAACACATCTCAGTCAACTACTTCAAGTCCCAGTCAACTACTTCAAGTCCCAGTCGACTGCTTCAAGGTCCAGTCGACTGAAGCGGCCTGAAAGGCAATAACGGCTAGTTTTTAAAGGGGTTTTTAATTACCAAACTTGCCACCAACGGCTATAATCTTCCAACGCCTATAAATACATGTTTTCCCAAGCTATTTGGGTTTGAGATTTTGATTGGAAAACATAGTATTGATCACACATCTCTTTGATCTTTAAACATTATCATTTGAGCCCTAGTTGTGTGAGTTTATCAATTTGCTCAAATCTTTAATTTGTATTTCTTGAGAGAGCAAAATTGTAGTGAGCTTTAATTGTATTATCCACTCTATATAGAGAGTTTTAATTTGTATTCAAATCAATTGTAAAGGTTGAGGGTTAGTAACCCTTGTGTGTAAAGAAGAGGTGTTCTTCTTTGGGAGAGATTGAATGCTCTTGTAACGGTTTGGTGCACACTCGTAAGTGCTCCGGGAACGGTTTGGTCTACACCCGTGAAGTAGATCGGAGTAAAGGAATCCTCAAGAGGTGTTCTTGAGGGGTGGATGTAGGCCGCGGGGTGCGATTGCCGAACCACTTGAAAAATTGGTTTGCAAGTATCTCTTCACTTATCTCTTTAGTTAATTGTTTGTGATTGTGTTTAATTTGCAATTTTGTTTTTAAAAGGTTAATTTCTGCTAAAACCTTATTCACCCCCCCTCTAAGGTTTCCACATTTGGGCCAACAATTGGCATCAGAGCTTCGGCTCTTCTATTTTCAAAAGATTTTGAAAAATTTGAGTTAAGATCCAATGGAAACCGACTCTTCTTACATTTATTATTGTGGGGGTCAATCGACATTAATACCACCATGTTTTAATGGCTCAAACTATGCTATTGGAAAAATAGAATGAGAATCTATATGATTTCTCAAGATTTTGATTTATGGCAAATCGTGGTCAAAGGGCCTCATCTACCTACGAAAATTGAAAATGGTTTTTCTATTCCAAAGACGGTAGATGAATATAATAATGCCGATAAGAAACTCATAAAAATAAATGCTATGGCAATGAATTTATTATATTGTGGTTTAGACCCAAATGAATACAATAAAATTTCATCTTGTGAATCCGCAAAAGAAATTTGGGATAAACTTGAAAATGCTCATGAGGGAACAAGCCAAGTTAAAAAGTCTAAAATCAATTTTCTTGTTTAAACTTATGAAATGTTTAAAATGTTGCCATATGAATCTATTGGAGATATGTTTTCTCGTTTTACCATTCTTATTAATAACTTGAAAAACCTTGGTAAAGTTTATACTAATGAAGAAATGATTGAGAAAGTGCTTAGGTCTTTACCAAAGGATTGGCAACCAAAGGTCATGGTGGTTCGTGAAGTAAAGGAGCTTTCAACACTCTCCTTGGAACAACTCATGGGTTCTCTCATAACTCATGAAATGGAATTGGCCGTCTTCGAAAGTGAAGACAAGAAATTGGAAGTGAAAGAGGCCAAAAGAGGAGACATGGGTTTAAAAGCCTCAAGCTCAAAGAAAAAGAGGAAAGATGTTGAGAGTGATGAGGATGAAGAAATGACAAAGATCACCCGAAAATTTGCCAAGTTTTTAAAGAAAGAAAAATCGGGAAAGAAGTCACCCAAGGAGGAAAAACACAAAAAGAAGACAATCAAGGCCACTAATAGTAGTTCCGAGAGCGAATCATCGGACGGCGACTCAAATGGTGAAGAGATTGTCAATCTTTGCCTCATGACAATGGAAAGGGCCTTTCCTACCAACTCGACAAATGGAGCATCCAAGAAATGCTTGGACAAAGGTTGAGTATTGATTTAGTAATGGTGGGTAAGTAGGTAATTTTATTTTGATTTGTTTTCATCATCCTACTTAAATTTTTTTTTTGTTTATATATGCATACTTGATTTTTTTTTTTTGCATAATCTTGTTTCATCCATTTGTGATTTGGATATGTCTTTACATAAATCATCATGCTCTTGATATTGGTTATTTGAAAAATGATGATATGCTTTTGATTGATTAGACAAAGTTTTTAAGAATGGTTAGACCAAATGATGTTTTGTGAATCATTCAAATTTTGCTGTTGAACTATCATTTTTATGAACTGCTGAACAAAGCAGTCGACTGGTACCCCGACACAGTCGACTGATTTAGTTGTGAGGCTTTGAATTTTTTGATTATGCATTGTTAAGTCGACTGTGGCGTCGACTGAAGGAGTGCACAGTAGACTGAAGCTTGTTTGTTTTCGTCAACTGAGGCTTATTTCAATTTGATTTCAAAATTTCTCTTTGGTTCAGTCGACTATTTTGATAATTTTTATCATTCTGCCTAGTCACGTCGACCCAGGCGTCGACTGCATTGATGTCCTTTAACTCTCTGCCTACGGACGTCGACTAAAGGAGTTCTCCAGTCGACTGATCCGACTGAATTTTTGTTTATCTTACATTTTGAGTTCTCCAACTTTATTATTGGTATCTTTTGGGAGAATATGCTCTCTATTCATATCTTCTGGTATCTTTTATCATTGCACATGCTTAGGGGGAGCACTTTCATGTTTCATTTGCTCACATGTGGTTATATTTGTTTAGTTTTGGTATCATTTTGGCCTTTTGATTTGTATGCCTATTGTGAGGGGGAGCTTTGTGTTTTATCCCCAAATCTTTTTGATAGTGTCAAAGGGGGAGAAATATGAGAATTATTGGGGAGAAGTATTTGGGTAGTTTTCATTCATGTTCTTTAACATATGATATCCATTATGAATGGTAATATGAAAATGACCAAATGTGCTTATATTGGCATATCTTTCATTGGTTGTTTGCCATCATCAAAAAGGGGGAGATTGTTAGCCTTAAGGTATATTAAGGCATATTTAATTATGTTTTGATGATGTCAAATATGCTATGATAATTACATGATTCATATTGTTTCATTCCTTATTATTATCATAGTCATTTGTAGGGCTGCACAAAAAACCCGTTACCCGAAGACAAGACCCGACCCGAACCGATTGGGTCGGGTCGGGTCTGAAATGAAATGGGTCGTGCCTGGTTCGGGTCCAATCGTATGTTGATTGTTTCGGGTCGGGTCTGGGTCGATTCGGGTCTGTTTTGGTCCGGTTAATAGGCAAACTGTTTTTGCTAATTAATTGTTTATTTTGGTGACAAAGTACTCATTTTCTTTTCATTATATCTATGAGTATATAAAACATAACCACCTTATTAATTTGAAGTTTTATAGGTTGCACATTATTATATCCATGAATATATAAAACATTATATCCACTTTCTAATGGTGGGAATTAATTTTTATGACTCTCCACCCTCATCAATCTTTTTAATGGATATATTATACATAGAAGAATAGGTATCCACTAATGAATATAAATAACAATAAAATAAAATATAAGAAAAAATACATATTTAAAAAAAAAAAAAAAAAAAGCTGGGTTGTGACTCAGACCCGACCCGAACCAAAGTTACTGGGTCGGGTCTGGGTCTCAAAACATGGAACCATTCATAATCGGGTCAGTTCCGGTTCTATAGAGACCCGACCCGACCCATGTGCAGCCCTAGTCATTTGTATGCTCATATATAATCTCATGTATTAATTTTGTATCAATGTTTTAACATCTTTGTGTGCATGAGATTTAATTGATGTAGATCAAGATTACAAGGAGCTCAACAAGGATCAAGATTGAAGACTTGAAGATATTTTATCCTTGGTTGAAGTCCAGGACCATCATTGTAAGGCATCTTGATCTCACACTCATAGGAGCTCAAACAAACTCTAAAAGTTAAAGTTTTGAAAATAAATTTTAAGTGGATCATATTTAAAGCAATGCCCCAACCAATTGGAAAAATAATTAAATGTTGAATCTTATATGGTTGGAAATGTATTTGAATCTAGTTTCCAAAACATCAAACGGATCGCAAATCCGATTTTTGTAGAGGGAGTTATGGCCATTTTAGTGGAGATGTGTCAGGCTGTCAAACAGGGAGGGGCATTCGACTGAGGGCTCGATGCAGTCGACTGAAGTAAGCAGAATGCAAACAGAACCCTCTGTAAACACATCTCAGTTGACTACTTCAAGTCCCAGTCGACTGCTTCAAGGTCCAGTCGACTGAAGCGACCTGAAAGGCAATAACGGCTAGTTTTTAAAGGGGTTTTTAATTACCAAACTTGCCACCAACGGCTATAATCTTCCAACGCCTATAAATACATGTTTTCCCAAGCTATTTGGGTTTGAGATTTTGATTGGAAAACATAGTATTGATCACACATCTCTTTGATCTTTAAACATTATCATTTGAGCCCTAATTGTGTGAGTTTATCAATTTGCTCAAATCTTTCATTTGTATTTCTTGAGAGAGCAAAATTTTAGTGAGCTTTAATTGTATTATCCACTTTATATAGAGAGTTTTAATTTGTATTCAAATCAATTGTAAAGGTTGAGGGTTAGGAACCCTTGTGTGCAAAGAAGAGGTGTTTTTCTTTGGGAGAGATTGAAGGCTCTTGTAACAGTTTGGTGCACACTCGTAAGTGCTCCGGGAACGGTTTGGTCTACACCCGTGAAGTAGATCGGAGTAAAGGAATCCTCAAGAGGTGTTCTTGAGGGGTGGACGTAGGCCGCGGGGTGCGATTGCCGAACCACTTGAAAAATTGGTTTGCAAGTATCTCTTCCCTTATCTCTTTAGTTAATTGTTTGTGATTGTGTTTAATTTGCAGTTTTGTTTTTAAAAGATTAATTTCCGCTAAAACCTTATTCACCCCCCTCTAAGGTTTCCACATTTGGGCCAACAATCATCAATTCATAACATTCAATTCTCGAACCTCCACGGTCGACTACACATACTCAACAATGAGTCCTCTATTTATAAGTTTTCCAACCGACCTAAGTTGCAATCTATTGGATGTACTAGCAATGCGTAGTAGCGAGCCTTGAACCCAATTCTGAAATACTTGTTATTAGTGTCCAGCAGCTTCCTTAAGAAAATCTTCACTCTTATATCTCTTTAAATGCTTTCTGGAAGGCTTAGGTGTAATGATCTACCTCCCTATCTAGCAAAAATATTGTCTGCTTTGGGTCTAAACACAAAGAACTTTCCAGGGGATCACCTATTCCTAGCACTGCTCTGGCAGCAGCACGCTTAACTGCAAAATTCCTTCGTATTTAGCTCCCTCACGGTTTTAAAAGGCCATGTTGCATATGGAGGGGCGATTAATCCTTATAACCTAGTTCAGGAACTTCACCCAGTCGATATGGGACAAGCCCCCACACCTGACCTCACCTACAGAAATCTTCACTCTTATATCTCATTCTACCTTCAACATCCGTATTCACATTCGGGTAGTCGGATAACCAGTACTGTCAACCTGAATTGTGAATACATCTTTCCATTCCTTGAGTCTCATTCACCTATCATGATTACCAAACATGTCGATAACTACTTATCAACAAGATTGCAGTTCTCAGTAATCAACTTGGTGACATTCTCAAGGGAATGCATATTCTATTGCATAGGGTAGATTCTATCTTAACGATATATGTTCACAACATCAAGAGATATCCAGGTGTTAATCTTTAAGACCTTACTGATTGGTAAGTCAAAGCAACCATACGCATGACTTGTGTTCGTAATCATCTCAAGATTAAGAACACGTATCGTACCTATTAACTATTGATAGTGATTAATGTCAATAAGAAAACTCATAGTCCGTCAATGTTTTTCAAATATCAACATAATAACTACGAGTCACAGACTCCAGTGAATGAGATACATCATTCCATCCTATGGTAGTTAATCATGCTACAGTATAAACCTGATGAGATATCCAATCTCATCATCCACTACAACAACTCTAAACATCAAGGAATAATTCCCCCATGTATGCATCCCATACATACATACGAATTACTTACAATGATGTTTAAGGATTGCAATCAAACAAACATTCATCTCATAAAACATACACAATAAACTATAAACAGATATCCATAAATCTAATTGTCATAATGTCTAACGCATAAAGTAATAAGTTTGTCACTGCCCGGTCCCACAATAACAGAACCAGAGCCCATTGCACGCCACCGAGGCTAAACCAATTCATTAAAGTTCCCAAAAATTTAGTTTAAGAACACGCAGCGAAAAGGAAACAAACAATTTGAAAACTAGCAGTCCAGTCGACTGCACCTCGTGCCCAGTCGACTGAGACTGGTCCAGCAGAAAGTTTGATTTTGAAATCTAATCTAGTCGACTGGGGTGCCAAATTCCCAATCGACTATTCTGTCCGGTCGACTGAACTCCAATCAAGCAGAAAGACAACTCCTGGAAAACATAAACCAGTCGACTATGTCAAGGGACCAGTCGAATGTAACTGATGTAGTGCCTCGTTCACAAAAGGGGTCCAGTCGACTAGACTCACAAACCAGTCGACTGTTTTCTAGCAGCAAGGTGTATTGCAGAATTCCCCAAGCTAAAAGCTTTTTTGAAATTATCCGGTGACCAAACACACACTCCAAACTCATCAAAAATGATCCTAACTAGGTTAGAACACTGTTAAAACATAAGTACAAAAGATTCCTATCTATCACAATATCACCAAATCGTTCTACGATTCTAAGTTAAACAAAATCAAAAGTCATGAAATTCTTATTACAGCAACTCTATTACAAAACTATGAGATAGGCATGATAAGTCGCCTTCTACAAGAACTCCCAATCCACGTGCTCACTTCTGCGATTCCTCGCCGACATTAACACTTGAAATGGTTATTTGAATAACCACACATATTCGATTTGTTTAAGCTAACGCTTAGTGAAAAAAATAACAAATGCATATGAATGATAAACATGCTCGCATTCACATCTCTACATTTTATACTAGTCTCCGAAGTCCCACGTGTACGTTCCATACTCCTAATCCGCGACTCCTCGCCAATAAGTCCACGTGAAAAGGTAAGACCCACATTTCTTTTCTTCAAACGTGCGATCTTATGCCTATAACGGTTCCACAACGATGACTTGCTACATGCACCCTTCGTCGCCTTCGACCAAAATAACAACTAAACATGCTCAAATACATGTCACCGTGCTCTCAACATAATCAAATATTTCACCGTACAATTGGGCCAACTTATCAATATAATCGCCCAATATGAACTACACAATATATCTATAAAATAACTCATGCTTTTCATACAAAACATGAATACATGTCAAGAAATCATTCCAAAACACATAGTTGAATCACTTACCTCCGATTAACGCTCTTAAAATTCGATCCAAAGAAAACCCAAATAGAAAAATTGTGCAGTAGTCCGTCTAGTACAATTCGTATCGATCAAAAATCTAATTATCATCTTTTTATGAAAAATCTAAAACATGAGTTTTCAAAAACGTTAGCTAAACAAGACCTAGTGGGTATCAAAACGAAGCTCTTACCTCTAGGAGTTCGAATATCCGATAAAATATTTTGATCAACGGATGGATCGTCAAAAACGAGCGCCGCAAGCTCGAAGATCAAATCTCCATTTTCTCTCTCCTCCTCTTATACTTTTAGAAGCCAATTTGAATTTGTATACCAAAAATATCTCACACTATGTATTTATAGCCAATACTTCTCAAAATATCATTTAACTTCCCTCAAGGTCTTAAACCTTTGATTTAGCACCCCTGGTAATAAAATATCCAACTTCACCAGTTTATTACTAAGTTCCGTTTGGTTGCTAAAATGCAGTCCTATGTGATTTTACGAAATTACTAATTAGCCTACCAATTATGCAGCATGTTAATTCGTCCTCACCAGGATACTAAAATTGACAACAGAAACATATTCTAAACTAGAAAATAATACAGATAGTGAAATACACAGGTAAGCATTTATTTTCAGATAAACATTTAAGGTATTCCATAATGAACATCTCATATACGGAGAGACTTTGCAACATCAAAACACTCATCAATACCGTCTCAAGGGTTCTCTAACACAGACACCCAAATCAACACATGAGTCAAAACTCACTCACACAAGTGTCATAAGACACAACACTTCACATTATCATGTATGACAATGTAATAAAATACAATAACACAAAGACGGGTGTTATAAGGTTTAAGGGCACAATCCCATCACTTAAGATCACTATAAAAGCTGTGTAGGGCAGCACCTTGATAGTTCGAGTTCCCTTGTTGGATCATCAAGGTCTCCTTCACGCAACTCTATAAACAATTTTTTATCTAGTAGATGTACTGACACACAAGTACACGTGGACGTAGGCTGTTTCATTAACAGTAACCGAACCACATACAAATTTTGTCTCTCGATCTCTCATATTTATTGTATCATAAATATCATTTCCGACCTGAGCACTAAAATCCAGCATCATCACCCACCATTATTTAAGGTGGTTCCACTGCTGCATATGTTAAGAACCACATTTGGGAAGCATAACATAATGGCTCTCAAATCTGATTTCAAAATGTTTTAATATGTCAACTAATGCTGCTATATGTAGTACCACTGATCACTGTTACAACAAAGAGTATACTTGTTAAAATATTTAGGAATAAGAGCATTACTCTGGATGATAGGGGTTTTAATTCTTTTTTGACCATGGATATTTTATAACAGGCATTGAAAATATTTATTTCTACAGGTTTTGAAAAAGAAAGAAAAGAAATTATGGTACCTCGTTCTCCTAAACAACCATGTGAAAAATTAGATAGAAGAAAAAACAAACAAGTGAAATTACACGAGCTTGTAGCGTCAAACAGACCCAAACTCAAAACATCATGTCTCATTTCATAAAATTGAAAATGAAGTACTCAAATTTCAAGGTAATGAATGAAAATAGTGTTTCAAGTATTGAAATAAACTGCATTCATTGATTTTTTTTCTTCAGTAAACTTGTTTATTTAAAGTTTTTAGTGGATTTTGACTGATTTTTCAGTGAAGTGGTATATTACGAAACACGCTAAAAATGAAATGATGAAACTATTCATTTTTAACATTAAAACTGGGTTATTAAACATAGGAAGTGAAATACATTGGCGGACCCAAAGAGGGGGAAATGCGGGCCTCAAGCCCACTAGCCCGCCCTTAAATTTTGAATATTTTTAGGTATACCCTAAAAAAATGTACACATAAGCCCCCCTAGAATTTCAGAAAAGCCCCTTAGTTTTTTTGAATATTTTAATTTTCGTGTTAATTTTTATAGAGTTTCTAATTCCAAGCCCACCCCACTTTTGTGAAAATGTACATTGGGTTAGATTATAATACGCATATTGCAACACTAATTGCAATCTAACCCATCTAACCATCTAAAATCACAAGCCAAGTCATAAATTCCAAAAAAAGAGCAACTGGATTAATATTAACATAATTGTAATCCAAATCATCCTTAATATACGGTCATATATATATATATTATATATATCTAAAAACCAAAGCCAAAAACCTTCCCTCATTCTTCCACATAGCGCCTAGGTGGCATTCTCTCCTTCAAGACTTCTATCTACGTGGCGCAACAATTTTCTGTTCCACAAAACTATGCAGTATCTCATATCCATATCCATCGCCTCGCCTCCTCCTCTCCCAGTACCTCATCGGCTCCCCATCGCCACCTCCCAAAAAATCGAAATAGAAAATACAGGAAGGTATCCATTGCCTCCTTTCCTCTCCCACCTTCCGATCATTGGTCACATTGTAAGGTTATGTTCCTTTTCCTTTTCTATCTAACAGTTATATTTACATCTCACTGATTTATGGTTTCAACTCTGTGATTAGGTATTTGTTTCTAAATTACAAACCTGAAAACTTCCTATTGACGATCTCTGGTAATCACGATTGTCTCCTTTAGGTCTCAATTCAAGTTTTTTTTCTCTAACTTCGAAATTGATAAATCTATTTTAATTTTGCTTTCGAATTTAAAAGCATCCAACTCCATCCTCTTGGGCGTGTTTTGAGTTACTTTGAGTGTTCAGTCGATTTTGATTTTTGATTGATACTTTGATACTCTTTTTTACTAATTTTAGTGGTTGAAAGATTGATTGTTGAACTTTGGCTTTTGGATTTGGATTTCATGGGATTCACATTTGGGTCTTAAAATTGGGACAATGTATTCATATTTTATTTGGTTTTTTATTGGGCTTTTCTAGATTATATGCACAAAATTGATACACGGAGGACTGATACAACACCATTGCTATAACACTTGAGGACTGATACAATTTGTTTTATGGAGTCTATTGTTTAATTCAAGAATTGAATAATGTTACACCCATCTCAAAAAACATAATTATTTTAAATGCATAATTGATATTTCTAGAAATTATTAATGTTGATTAATAATTGAGATGAGGTTGACTGTAGGTTGAGGACATGAGAAGTTGGTAATTCATTTATTTGAATTGCTTGGTATTTGTGAATAGTAAATTTACATGTGTAGTACATTTACTGATAGCTTTAATCTTGTTTATGGCCATTTTGATTGTTTTAGTGATAACCAATATGGTGTGATGCATAAAAGATAGGTTATATAGAAATTTCACAAAAATAGTTTTCGAAAGGTAATTACAGACCTAAACGGAACTTATGAATTATCGATTTTCACTCGTGGATCGATAACTTAAATGTTTAAGATGTTTTAGGAAATAATTGGAAGATTAGAAAACTCGTGGCCGGGGAGGTAAATGTAATTTTCAAGAGTGTTGTCTATATATAGGACGTTCTTAGATATTTTTATAAATATCTTGCTTTCCAAATATCTAAGGAGAGAGGGAAAAAAGGGAGGTTTATTCCTTCGAGCTTCACGACACCAATCGACGACCTCTGCCGTTTGTTTTCAACCAAATTTCATATCTGGATTCCTTGAGTAAGAGTTTCATTTAATACCTCTTAGGTCATGTTTGGCAAAGTTTTATAAAAATCTTAATTTTGTGTTTTATTGGTAAACGTGTCAAAACTCGTAGGTTTTGCATATAATTGGAGATTTAGCTTAGTATTGGTATTCTTATGATCCTCCTGAAATCTTAAAACCGTAGCTCAAGGTGTGAATTCCTAACCTATGTAATATAGGGAATTTTGGATGTTTTGGATATTGTGTATGAAATTGTGATCCAGGCAAAACTCATGTGTTAAATTAGGCCCGTTAAATTCAGCGAGTACGTATGAAAAACATGTTTGTATGACTATGTAATATCCGTTATTTTCATTGTACTTTTGTATTTTTGTATATATAAATAAGACTCTGAATATTTACACTTGCCCTTCCTTTAATGCCTTTCTCAATCGATTGAACTTTATCAATCGATTTAAATTTTTCCATTTCAATCGATCAAAACTTTCTCAATTGATCGAAATGTTACCGACCTAAATTCATACGTGGCCCCATTTTTATCAATCGAACTCACTCTAGACCGATCAAACATGGCAGAACTTAGTCTCTAAGTTTATATTGCGTAGCTAAGCCTTGTCGGTCCCCCTATATATATGTGTCTTATTGTAACACATGTACCCGAAAAATAGGTTAATTATCATATTAGTATGCATTAATTATTATAATTAGTGTATATTATGGGTTAAGGAGAGGCTTTGGACTCGCCCGTGAAAGTTGTCCAGTGAAGGACATAGTTGAAAAGTCCCTAGTGAGGAGGGACAGGTAATGAGTGGGACCCAGTGAAGGGCCCGGATAATAAGACTTGCATTTACATGATTAGATGCATTTCATATGATTAAATGAGTATGTGTTTAAAATATTTTCATATTATATATTGTTATATGTGATAGCTTTTGGTACCAGTTTGGGTACCCATACAAGGGCATAAATGAAAAAAGGTTCATAATTAGTAGGTACCATAGCAACTTCATAAAATATTTGAGACCACGTTTGGGACCGATGCGGAACTTAGACAAACACCAATTTAGATAACTGGATAGTTAATGGGACATTTGGGTGTTTCGTAATTGAACTTAGAAACTTTGGGAGAGCTAAATGTAATTAAACGCTATGAGTCATAGCTTGAGTTGACAAGGAAGAGCCAAGTGTCTCTTAAATTAATAAAAGGTGAAACAAAACACTTCAGGGAGAGAGAGAGAGAGAGGAGAGAGAGAGAGAGAGAAAGAAGCTCCGACGTCATCTTTTCGCCGTTCCGTCGCCTTTCTTCGTCTGATTCGCGAACCAAAGCCATATTTGGACTTGTGGAGGTAAGACAATCATTTCTATACCTTTCAATTCTATTTTAATAGTCAAATTTTAGTGACCCATTTTAATTGGTGACACGCGGTTTACAAGAAACATGTACGATTTACTCCGGAGTGAGAATTGGGTTAAAATTTGGGAAAATTCTGTACTTTCTAGCTTAGTTGGATAGAAATTGACTAAGGTGAGTTTTCTAACCCAAGGCTTGTAAGTGAATTACATGTTTGATGTTATAATTGATAAATAGACGCAAAAGGTCTTCGGGTCTAAGTAAGTCCTTAATCCAGGAATTCTGTGATTACGTATGCTTATGTGTTTAATTGTGGCATTATACATGTTCATGACATAGCAAACATGTTAGTTTATTCACTAAGTATAATGCTTATGAAAATCGTTTTCCTATTTCTACTATGGTACATAACAACCACTTACCACCATAGGTTCGGAATTGAATCCGGAGAAGAGGTGATGATGGAAAGCATGAGAAATGGCTAGGAATTGTCTCTTATTCATATGTTTATATGGTTACGTGTAATGTAAAATAGATCTGGAGAAACTTGTTGTTTTAGAACTTGTAGTGTTGTAAATTCTGTAAATTAGGACTTGGGAAATCATGTGGTAAGATTGTTAGGGATGTATTATGTTTATGTGAAAGTACAGCTTGTTTTGGGTTTGTTTTAGATTGGGTTTCAAGCTTGTAGTTTTATTAAGGTTTGATTTAGTGTTGCGGTAGAATACCTTGCTGGTGCAAACCAGTCGACTGAATGGGCATACAGTTGACTGGGCCACCTTTTCTCAAGGTTAAACTCTCTGTAAATCCCGATCCAGTCGACTAGAGCCTCCGACCAGTAGACTGGACCTTGAAAAACTCAGTCAACTAGACCAGGCCAGTCAACTGGAACAGTTACTTCTCAGAATTGAGCTCTTTGCATATTGCATTTCCAGTCGACCGGACTCTCGATCAGTCGACTGGATTCGCCAGTTCAAATATACGAATGCTTTCTCATTAATCTGATAGGTATTTCCTTAAACCAAGTTAATAATTGATGTTTAGGGTAGATAATCCATTGTTACACGATCCTAATCCACATGTGGCGGGATGGGTTGTGACACCTATACACACACACAAGGTTGCTAAAAACCTTGAGAGATTTAGAGAGATATATAAGATAATATATATACACACACTTATATATATACACATACATACCCGTATATATATACACACTCAATCACTCACACACATCCTTCTCGGGCTAAAAGAAGAAAAGAAGGAGGAGCAGAAGAATGAGACAGAGAAAGAGAGAGACTGAAAATAAGGAGAAAGATAAAGAGAAGAGAGAGAGGAACCACCCCGAGCACCACCCGCGGCCACCCCACACATCACCAAACCTTATGGCGAGTGCCTATACTCACTTAGTAGCATAGATACGTAGGTATATATGTGTTTCGGTAAGAAAGAACGGACCCCGAATGTGCAAGGAAGGTCTGTTTCAGTTTGAGAAGAAAACCACTTCTCAATCGATCGAACTGGTTTCGATCAATTGAACACAAACAACTTTCAATCGATCGAACTATTTTACAATCGATCAAACTTTTATTTTCTCAATCGATCAAAATGACTTCAATCAATCAAACTTAACTTTACTTCAATTGATTAAATAGACTTTAATCGATTGAACAGACTTCAATCGATTAAACATGGAAGAATGTTAAATGTTCTAGTTATTTGTACATTGTGAACTATTAAGCTGTTTTATATCATGCGTTGATAGTCGGATGTTGTATTAGAATAATTCACGCGTTGAATAATGGGCTTAATGCATTAAATAGTGGAACCATGGAATAATAATGATATAATACTGTGGATTGAATTGAAAAGCCAACATAGTAGTGGGTCTACTGACTGCAGAGGTCGATAATAGTTATATTGGTGAGTATGGATGCGATCACAAAGATCGTACAATGTCAGGTGTAGGATCTTACCGTGTTGGGATAGGACCGAGACTGCATGTCAGGCTTATATATGATAGAGTTGGACTGCTAGTCAAAATTGGGAAGGTTGTGTGCTATGGAACTTTATGTCGAATTTAATACAAAGGGGCGTGTTGGCCGTAATGTAGCAAGGTGTATTGGCCAAGATGTATTAAGGCGTATTGGTCAGAAAGCTAGGACTATATGTCAGGCTCACGTGTAGAAAGTTGGGACTATATATCAGGCATATGTGGGGTAACGCTGGGACTACGTGTCAGGCTGTAGGCTAGGACTACCTGTCAAGCATAGATATTGTAGACCAGGACTACGTGTCAGGCATATATGTGATGAAGTTAGGACTACGTGTCAGGCTAGAACACCAAGAATGTATCATGGCATTTGGCCAGAAAGCTGGGACTACGTGTCATGCTGATATATGGGTTAGCAAGCTAGGACTGTGTGTCAGGTTTGTTAGGATGTGTGGTGTAATGCCTTATATTTTTAGTAATTATTAATACAAAGAGATTCTATATACTTCCCTTGACCATACTTGAAGTTTTGCCTTTAATCGATCGAAGTGCTTTCAAGCGATCGAAGATTTTTGAGTTCAATCGATCATACCTTTTCAAGCAATCAAAACCCTGTGGACATGAATTTATGATGTAGTCCCTACTTTAATTGATCAAATCAGTCTCAATCGATCGAACCTGGATGATCTGCTCTTAAGCGATTGAAGTCGCTTCAATTGATCGAACTCACTTGGATATTTCATCTCAGTTTATGTGCTGGACTACCACCTTGCACACCCCATTATCCATATATATGAACCATATTTGTGGGTGGGGGTTTTTTTTATGAACCCAGAGATCTTAGAGAGAAAGATTTGGGAATATATATAGATACACATATACACACACACATATCTATATATTTACTCTATGAGGAAGAGAGTGAGAGAAGCAGTGAAGAAGAGAAAAGAAGAAGGAAATAGAGAGACAAATAAAAGATACAAAGAGACATAGAAGGAGAGGGAAGAGGCCATTGGAGAGAAAGCTCAGAGCTCGTGCTTTGTCAATACGCCTTTACGACGTTCGGTGAATTCCAAACTCACTCGGTAGCATTAGTATAATGCTTTACAAGTTTTTGGATGTAAAGATTGACCCCAAACACCCTTTAGCACCTCTGGACATTCACTGTTCAGAATTGCTGAAGAAGACAACTCTCAAACGATTGAACAGAGTTTAATCGATCGAATGGACTTCGATCGCTTGAAGCTCACTTTTCTCAATCGATTGAAATGTTTCAATCATTCAAACCTTAACAAAACGTGCTTGCTTCGTTTGAGGTTGTTAATCTAAATGATTAGTCACTTAAAGTGGTTCTGTGTTTAAGTATGCGATATTATAGATTACGGAGGTAATGGGATACAATAATGAGATTGAGATAATATGGTGAGTACCATAGTAGGGTTCAGAATGTTAGTAATAGTACAACGTGGTAACAAGATAAGATTTGAGATATAATAGTTGGTCACAATGGATAACCTGGTGACTGAGTCAGTGGGGTATTAGTTACTTTCAATGTGGGGTTTAGTCGAGCGAATGATTCACTCAAGTTAAATCTGATAAGCGAGTAACAAGGATTTGACCAGGATCATGGGAGCTATGGGTGTACATTACTCACAAGCGTTCTTAAAAGCGGTAAACAGTAAGAGTTCTTAAAAGCGGTGGACAAGAGTAATGGTACGTCCATAAACTAGTTGTTATATGAGAACGATGTATAGTGTTTGCAAGAGTTCTTAATAGTGGTGAATAGTAAGAGTTCTTAAAAGCGGTGAGCAAGAGCACTAGTATGTCGTGATGATGTCGAGGCTGGTATAGTCAGTCTTAGAGTTGGAAGACAATAAGAATCGGATAGTGATGGGCCTGAATAAAAGAGGAAAAGTTATTATTAGTATCACTACTTTATATCGTGCATAACTGGTAAGGACTTTATACCTATAATACTGTGGGACTTTCTATTCACTCAGCTGAAGTAAGCTGATGGCGTTTATGCCTGGACATTCCCCGTCTAGACTACCCTGTCCCTATTACTGCAGGTGATGGAGCCTATGATGAGGGCTATTACCTGGAGTTAGATTATATAGAGGGTGGCCCCACTAATGACAATTATGTCGGGGAAGATTACTACACTGACAACTATCCTTATGCCAACTAGAGGTGAAGAAGTTATATCTAGTTCATATTTTTGTTATTTTTGTTGAACTTTATTAGTAAGCGGGTACTTGGGCATATGTTATCTCCAGACCTGTTGTGATCCTGAGGACCACTTTGATATTGTAATGGATAGAATTGTTATTATATATTTAGTTTGTTTACTATTTCTGTTGTTTTTAGTTAGACTAGTATTATATGGTGTGGACAATTAGTGACATTCACCTGTCATTCCCTATGGACCTAAAAAGAAAATTTATTTTTCACTATATGTGCTACTCCAGGGCATGACATGTGGTATGGGACTACGTGTCTGAGTTATACGTTAGAAAAAAGTTGGGACTTCGTGTCAGATTGATAAGTTGTGATGGATTGGGCTACGTGCCAGGTTAGAAAGGATTGTTTGAGATGTAAGGCTACGTGCGAAATGCGAACCCCGGAGTCCATATCATAATTGTGATCGGTTAGGACAACATGTCCGTGATTATATATTGAGTTGGTGCATACATGAAGGTGAATGACAAGATGACTTTTAATGATATTGTTTTATATATTACATATCTATAGATACTCTATTAGTATTTGCATTCACTCAACTTTCGTAGTTGACGGTGATTTATGTCGTTGGACATCCTATGTCTAGCTTGGCAGGGTTACGAGTACACATGTGAGGAATACATGGCTAGGGGCTATGAGGATGGAGCTTACGATGACGGAGGCTATGCTGATACTAACTACTATACGAGTTGAAGACCTGGAGCTTCGCTGTAGATTATGTTTATGTTTTTAGAGAATCTGTATTAAGTTAAGTTTATAATCGGCGCATGTTGTCGTAACACTTTAATTACGTTTCTGCAGATACTTAAGGTTTGTAATAGTTTAATATTAAACTCTAATTTTGTATGTTGAACTTAGATATTCTATTGTGTGGCTTGAATCATTACTCTGATGGTTAGATTTTATTCGTGGACAATGTGGTGACTTTCAATTGTCATGGCCTACGGGTCCAAAAAGGAATTTATTTTCTCTATTTTTACTACTACGGGGCGTGACAGGATTTTTTAGTATCAGAGCCTAGGTTTAGTAGTTGTGCTCACCAATTGTCCAACATTTCTTGAGTTTTGAACCTTAAGATTCCTTGAGATAGGGGTTGATTCTGCGTAAACGTTTTTGGAGTTGTCCATAAAAAGTTGCATTGCTATTAATGTGATAGTAGTTGTAACTACTATATTTAGCTTGCCAACTACAATTTGTAACTATTTTTGGATTGACGACTAACAAATAGATATTTGTATAGATACCCAACCTTATTGTATCGATGGCAGGAAGATACACTCAGAACCATCCTCAACCAATTGAGGATGCACCCCCAGCAGCCCAGGCTGCTGATCCAAATGGATTGCTCGAGGCCTTGTTGGGTTTATGCCCTCAACCATTACTTTATGTATGAGACATTGACATTTTAATATATGGATATCAGCTTTACATTTTATCGTGTATGTTTTTTTCATGAGATGATTGTTAATCTTTAAGTATCATAGTAAGTAATTCGTGTGTGTATGAGATATATACAAGTGAGATACGAATTACTATTCTTTTATACTTAGAAATTGTCACAGTGGATGATGAGACTGGATATCTCATCATGTTTACACTGTAGCATGATTAATTACCATTGAATGGAGTGATGAATCTTAATCACTAGAGTATAACTCTTAGTTAATATGCTAGTGCTTATAGTGCATTGACAGACCTGAGTTTTCCTATTGACACTTAAGACTGTCAATAGTCGATAGGAACTCATAACTTGTACAAGGTACATGTTCTCAATTTTGAGATGATTATGAACACAGACTGTGGATATGGCTGCTTTGACTTACCAATCAGTGAGGTCTTAAAGATCAACACCGGGGTATCTTGGGTATGTCATGTTCATAGGGTTGTGAACATATATTGTCAAGATAGAATCTATCCTCCGATAAAGAGTAAGCATTCCCTTGAGAATGTCACCAAGTTGATTACTGAGAACTGCAGTCTTGTTGATAACTAGTTATCAACATGTTTGGTAATCATGAGAGGTGAATGGGACTCAAGGAATACAAGAAGTAATCATGATTTAGGTTGACAGTAACAGTTTATCCGACTAACTGAATATGATTACGAATGCTAACGTTAGAGGGATATTAGTACACCATACAAGTCTAGTTATCATTTCGGATATGTTCTTTTGCGTTGGAGTTCAGTTATCGTTTTATAATAGAGTAAATGTTAACTGATCAGTTGATTAGTTTGCTGATCAAAGACTTTGATCATGGGAATTAACAACTGGTCTGAGCCAACAATAAAGAGCCTAAGAGGTCCCACTCTTAGCTCCGCTAGGATGCTTGAAAAGGCACTTGAGGATCTTGTCAAGACAAGTTCGATCGATTGAAAGTGTTTCGATCGATTGAAGTCTAGACATGTTCGATCGATCGAAGTCTTAAAGTCAGTTTGGAAATCTATAAATAGGGTAGTTGCGTACAGAATATGTTAATCGTCATTTTTCTATACCAGAGCTGCAGAAACTATTTTAGGGTTTCTTTAGCCTCTTATCCTCCCTATTAGAGTTCCGACCAACTCTAGCCTCTCCGGAAGCATCCACAGGAGACATAAGAGTGAAGATCACCTAGTGGGAGTTGCTGCACCATCAAGAAGATTAAAGATTCAGATTAGGTTCAAGACCATTATGTATAATTCTTGTTCCTCTCTTATACGCATCTATAGAGTTAATAAGTAGTAGATCTGCGCATACCAACAAAAGTTTTGAACTTTGTTTTTCGCTGTGCGTTTAAATAAATATTTTAAACCAATTTTTCCTTCAGGCCTTTGTGCGAAT
Source organism: Hydrangea macrophylla (assembly GCA_033977485.1). NCBI lineage: Eukaryota > Viridiplantae > Streptophyta > Magnoliopsida > Cornales > Hydrangeaceae > Hydrangea > Hydrangea macrophylla. The sequence goes on from CM066989.1 coordinate 1,801,430, forward strand.
AATGGAACGAATTAACAATCTAAACATGAACTATGGAAATAACCATGGACAACCTCTAAGGCTAATTGAGGATCGAATAGTGGAACGTTTCCATCATTTTCGTCCGAAGAAGTTTGACGAGAATACTAAGGCATGACAAGTAGAACAGTGGCTCCGAGATATGGAAGTGATCTTCGATATCTTGGGATGTAACGAGATAGAGAAGCATTAACTGGCAACATTCTAGTTGAATTATGCAGCAGCCAATTGGTGGGAATCAGAAAATGCGACTATAGGAGAAGATGCAGCAGGGAGAATGACTTGGATCACGTTTAAAGGGTTATTTTTGGAAAACTATTTCCTCGGACAGAGAGGAATATGAAGGAGAGAGAATTCATTGAGTAGAGACAGGGGAACCATACCGTGAGGCATTATATGGTGCAATTTGAACAATTGTCCTGATTTGCCCTCCATATGATCAATACTCCAGAGAAAAAGAACCAGCAAGATCATCAAGGCCTCGCACTGCCACTTCAACGAATGACTCTAAATCATCAGGTTCGGACTTTTAAAGCTATGGTAGGCATGGAAATTGGCCATGAGGATATAAAAGGTCGAGAACAAGGATGCTTTGGGAATCGACCACCACCCAAGAGTAACTAAGGACCCAGACCTCTGATGCAGTTCCAAGGAAGGAAGCGCAATTAGACTGGCGAAAGGAAGCCACCACTTGCGTTTCTCCAGAACTGCTATGTTGTAACCCAGGTACCTCCCCCACAAGGACTACCTGCTGCCACTGGAGGCAATATCGGTAGATGTTTCAACTGCGAAAAACCTGTTCATCTGGCGAAAAACCTGATCACCTGGCTAAGGATTATTGAGCTCCCAAGAACTACAATCAACCGAGTATTCTCTGCTATAACTGTTGCAAGCGTGGCCACATGAATAAGGACTACAAAGTACCCCGTAGGGCATACAATGGACCAGTTGCTCAAGACCAAGCAAGACAAACTCGTTTGAATGCTATCATCCCAGAGGATGTGGGATATGATGAAACTGAGCAGTAAAATATGGAAGGTACCCTTTCATTATACAGCATTTGAGTTAAAGTTTTTTTTTATACTAGTGCTTCAAATTTATTCATTGCTATCAGAATTGTTAAACTTTTGGGTTTAGTACCTCAAGCACTTGATGTGGCCCTGAATGCGGTATCACCTTTGGGAGTGACCGTAAGATTAGGAAAAGTGTGTAAGAACTGTACCTTAACGTGAGGATAGGATTCTTCCCGTACATCTAATCATTTTGTCAATGAGGGAATTTGACATCATCTTAGGATTTGATTAGCTCACGAAGTATTGTTCTAAGTTAGATTGTGCCAATAAGATGATTGCCTTTTTGGTACCCGGAAGTCAACCATTTGATTTTCAGTACAACCCCTCTAGTGATGCTTTTCTCACCAGTCGTCAAGCAGCTATTGAGAGCTCGAGTTGGAACTCACTATTGTACAGATTCCTATAGTCTGAGACTTTGAGGATGTGTTTCAAAATGTTTTAGTTCTTGCACCAACGGAGATGCAAGAACTGAAGAAGCAAGTTCAGGAGTTGGAAGATCTCAAGGTTGTTCGATCCAGCACATCGCCTTGGGGAGCACCAGTGCTATTTGTTATAAAAAAAAAGGACGGAACTCAACAACTTTGTATCTGCTATAGGGAGCTCAACAAGGTCACCATTAAGAATATGTACCCACTCCCTAGAATCAATGATTTGTTTGATCAGCTATAAGGAGTAATGACTTTCTCGAAGATTGATCTACGTTCGGGATATCTTTAACTATTGGTTTGACCTGAGGATATTTCAAAAATTGCTTTCAAGACTAAATATAGGCATTATGAATTCTTGGTCATGTCTTATGGATTAACCAATGCCCCAATAGTATTCATGGACCTAATGAACAGAGTATTTAGACCCTACTTGGATCAGTTCATTATCGGGTTCATAGACGATATTCTGATTTACTCAAAGACCGAAGCTGAATATGAGGAACATATAAGGATCGCACTACAGACCCTCCGAGATAATCAATTGTATGCGAAGTTTAGCAAGTATGAGTTCTAGCTTAAGGAAGTTAAATTTCTAGGATATGTTGTCTCATGAGATGGAATAGCCGTAGACTCGCCAAAAACAAACCCAGTTCTGGATTGGAATATACCAACCATTGCAACAAAAGTTAGAAGTTTTCTTGGTCTAGCTCGATACTATCAGAGATTTGTGGAAGGATTTTCCAGGATCGCAGCTCCTCTTACCGGACTAACGAAGAAGAATTTGAAGTTTGAATGGGGCAACAAGCATGAATGCTCATTCCAAAAATTGAAACAAAGATTGACCTCGGCGCCAGTGCTTACGATACCCAAGAGCAGTGAGTAGTTCACCATCTATATCGATGCATCACACCAAGGACTTAGAAGTGTTCTCATGCAGGATGGAAAGGTAATCGCATATGGATCACGACAGTTGAAACCTCATGAGCAAAATTACCCTACGCATGACCTCGAGCTAGCCGTGATTGACTTTACACTCTAGATTTGGAGGCACTACCTCTATGGCAAGAAGTTTAATCTATTTGCTGATCACAAGAGTCTGAGATACTTATTCTCTTAAAAGGAGTTGAACATGAGGCAGCGACGTTGGATGGAATTGTTAAAGGACTACAATTTTACGTTGCAATATCACCCTGGAAAGGCGAACATAGTGGCGGACGCGTTGAGTCAAAAACCCTGGAAGATAGTAGTAGCTTATCTTATGGTCAAAGAGTGGAAAGCGTTGGAAACGTGTACTGAATCTGGTATTCAGGTCTCAGATCCAAGTAAAGGACAACACTTTGGATGTCTCATGGTACAACCGACCCTCATCAGCCTTATCCTTGAGGCGCAGAAGAAGAATGACAGACTTCAGGAATGGTTCACAAGCAATATAGTAAAAGAACCCGAGAATTGGAGTATCAGTAGAGACAGAGCACTCAGATGTAGAGGCAGATTTTGTGTGCCAAACGAAGATAATCTTAGAAAGGACATATTGGATGAAGCTCACAAGTAGCGAATGACTATCTACCCAGGAGGTACAAAAATGTACAAAGATTTAAAGAGAGACTTCTGGTGGGAAGGGATGAAATGAGAAGTTGCAGAGCACATATCTCAATGTCTTACGTGTAAGCAAGTAAAAGTAGAACATCAGAAGCCTCCAAGACTTCTACAACCATTACCAGTTCCCAAATGGAAGTGGGAACGCATAACTATGGACTTCGTGATAGGTTTGCCAAGGTCATAGCAAAACCATGATGCTATGTAGGTAGTTATGAACCTATTTACCAAAATAAACACATTTCATAGCTTATAGTATGTCATACCCGGTCGAGCGTTTAAGTCGTATGTATATACAACAAGTCATGTGACTACACGGTGTACCTGTCTCGATCATATCCGACCGTGATTTGAGATTTACTGCAAAGTCCTGAAAGAGTCTATAGTTAGCTTTAGGAACTTTGTTAAACTTGAGCACAACCTTCCACCCATAGACCGATGGACAGACTGAACGAGTTAACCACGTGATGGAAGACATGCTTCGATTGTGTGTTATTGATTTTGAGAGCTCGTGGGAGACTCACCTATCACTGGTAGAATTTGTGTACAACAACAGTCACCATTCGAGTATAGGGATGGTACCCTTTGAGGCACTATACGGAAGACCATGTCGATCGCCTTTGTGTTGGGCAGAGGTGGGAGATAATCAACTGCTGGACTTGAATTAGTTTGGAAAACTAATGATAAGATCCAGATAGTGAAAGAAAGGATGCGAACAACGCAGAGTAGACACAAGAGTTACGTAATTAAATACCGCGGGATTCACTGTTGGAGATCATGTGCCACTCAAAGTATCTCCAATGCGAGGAATTATTGGATTGGACAAAAGAGAGGAAAACTAGCACTGCGTTTCATTAGACCATTTGAGATCCTCGAGTGTGCAGGAAAGGTTGCCTACAGACTCGCATTGCCTCCTAAGATGTCAGAAGTGCACAACGTCTTTCACATTAGCATATTGATGAAGTGTGCTCATCATCCGAGTCATGAGATGTAACACCCATACCCGGGAAAATGATTAAATATTAATATTAGTATGCATTAATTGTCATAATTAGTGTATAAAAATGGATTAAGGGGAGGCTTGGACTCACTCGTAGAAAGTGTTCAATAAAGAACACAGTTGGAAAAGTCCCTAATGAGGTGGGACATGTATTGAAGTGTGACCCAGTGAAGGGACAAATAATAAAAATTTGCATTTTACATGTTGAATGCATTTATATGATTAAATGGATACTTGTTTAAAGATGCCTTCAAATTATATTGCTATCTGTGTTAGCATTTGGTATTAGTTTGGATACCCAAATAAGAGCATAACTGAAAATATTCATAATTAGTAGGTGCGATAGCAACTTCATAAAATATTTAGAACCACATGTAGGACCCATATAGGACTTAGACAAACACCCATTTAGTAATTGGATAGTTGATGGATTGTTTGGGGGATTTCATAATAAGAACTTAAGAAACTCCGGGGGTGCAAGTGAAAAGAGGAAAAGTTGAGGTTGTGACACCTCAATGCATGTACATGAGTGTGTGTCATGAGAGGAGAGACTCTCCAAACATAAAATTACAGAAAATTGGGAAAAGGAAAGAGAGAAAGACGAAGAAGAATACGTTTCCGACGCCGTAGAATTGTCATTCCGTCGCCGTTCGTCATCCAATTCACGAACCGAAGTCGTATTCGGACTCATAGAGGTGAGATGGTCATTTCTACACCTTTTATTTACGTTTTAATCGTCAGATTTTGATAGCTCATACTAATCGGTGACACGTAGTTGCCAAAACTTGTAGGATTTACTCCGGAGTAGGATTTGGACAAGAATCGTTGAGGAATTCTGCATATTTTTAGCTAATTTGGGATAGAAATCATATAATGTGAGTTTTCTAACTAAGGATTGTGTCACGTCCCGACGTAGCATAAATAAGGAAAGTGTTTCATTTCCTTTATGGACTCATAGGTCGTGACAAGTGAGAGTAACCAATTATCCCTGCAACAATTAACTTAAACAACATCTCTAAAGAAAAGGACACTAATGAACATAAGCTCCAAAATTAAAACTTACTAACTATTACATTAGTCATTGTCTTAGGCACAAACCACCCTTATCCAATTTCTAATATCGAGTTTATTACATCTCTGAAAAGTAAAACATAAGTAAAGGCAAATCAGTTCTTCTGGACATCCTCCGGTTTCTAACTAGCATAGTCGAAATACTCTGATTGCTCCTGACCTGGAAAATCTGGACATAGAGTCCAGGCTGCATCAACTCCGCCAGCTTATCCAAACTAGTGAGTAAAAATAAACATATACTCGCAAGGTATATGTAAGCATACATAACAACGTTACAATTTGTAACACCCGTACCCGGAGAAAGGGTTAATTATTAACTTAACATGCATTAATTGATATAATTAGTGTATAAAATGGTTTAAGGGGAGGCTTGGACTCGCCCATGGAAAAAGTCCCAGTGAAGAGGGACAGGTTTGAAAATGGAACCCAGCAAAGGGTAAATTGGTAATTTGCATGTTACATGATTAAATGCATTTTTATGTGATTACATGAATATTTGCTTAAATGCTTTTATATTATATGTTGATATATGTGTAACATTTGGTATTGATTTAGACACCCAAATAAGGGTATAAGTGAAAACGATCTAAATTAGTAGGTGCGATAGCAATTTCACAAAATATGTGGGATCCACGTTGGGACCCATACGAAACTTAGACAAACACTCATTTAATAATTGGGTAGTTAATACAATTGCTTAGGGGATTTCATAATAAAGTTTAAAGAAATGTTGGGGGTGTAAACGGAAATAAACTAAAACTTGGCTAGGAGGCTCAAGAGGTTGACACCTCTTGAGTGACTCATCATCTTCTCCATATATCAATATAGAGAAAAGAAGAGCAGGAGAAGTAAATCTCGGCCATTGACGGAAACTCCGTCGACTCCGTCGTTTTGCCGTTTCGTCGCCGTCGGTACACCGTTTCGCGAACCGAGATCGTATTCGGACTCGTGGAGGTGAGAGGATCGTCTCTATACCTTTCATTTTCAGTTTCGTTAACGTTTTTCCGCGACCCTCTTTGAGGTGACGATATATATACATGATATTTGTATGTAGGAATATCATTGGAGTTAATTAGAGCTAAAATTTGCAAGGAATTTGGGGTTCTAGGCTTTTAATTGGAGCAATTTGTGAGGTGAGTGACTCTAATCCATGGGCTGAATGTAAATCATGTTAAATGTGTTAATTTACATGTTAGTTTGTTGAATTCTTGTAAATTAGAGCATGGACATGAGAATTGGGTATATATGAACATGTTGATTTATGTGGGTTTGGCTAGTTTACTTAAAATTGGAAGTTAATATGTGTTAAATGGTGTGTGAATTACCATGCTGAGATGATGATGTGATTATGTGCTTATGTGGGTTGAAGAAAGCCTTATGTTAATTCACCGTGGATTTACTCCATAATAAGGAGAAGTGGAAAAAAACCCAACGGTGTAAGGGTACTCACCACACTAACTGTGTAAAGGTGTGTGAGTTGCGACCCAGCTGTGGAAGGGTGTGTGAGATTGTGTGAATTAGAGGTGCTATATGCACATAAGGGCAAAAGGCAAGAGCGACGACACGGTGAATTGATATTTGGTCTTTGGAGACTAAATGATATATTAATTGTTGATTTGTGCATTGAATATGACATTATATTCATACATGTGATTAGTTTACTCACTAAGCGAAAGCTTAAACAAATGCTATTTTCTGTTGTGGTTATTGAATAACCACCGCAGGTACGGCACGGGAGGAGGAAGGAAAATGATCAAAACGACAAGTTGGGCATGGGGGTTATGAGATGTGTGTTGATATGTTTATAAATCTAGATATTTAAGTTTCCTAATGCAACTTATGGTTTGGAGATGTATAGTTAACTCATGTTTTGGGCGAACTTGTAGATACGTTTTAAACTTATGTTATAATGTAACTAGTGGCTTAAGGTTCTCGGCTTGAGGCTTGAAGTCTTGACTTGTAAATGGGAGAGATGGGGGGAGATTGAGCTTCATGCTTGTAAATTTCTTTTGGAACTTGTAAAATGATGTAAAGTATGGTGTCTTTTATGTTAATGTTCATATTTAAGTTGTTGGAAATGAACTTAGGCCATAACCATGTATTTTGGAGAGTTGGAAGTGAATTTGAGAACATATGTGTAATCTCTCTCGTTTTGTTCTAGTAGGGTACAAGTAATGGATTTGACCATCTCGGCAAGTCCGGGTGTGTCGCTAGTGTCTTGGACATGTTTCTTTAGTGTTTATAATGTTAGTTATGACTTTGAGTTGATTTCCAACAAGTTTTATAAACTTTGGATGAGAATTGAGTTTTAAAGTTGAAAAGTTTGTTTTTGAACCGAATGAGATGAGTACATGGTTAACTTGATCCAATTGTGGATATGATTCTATGATCCTTGCTTAATTTGAGTTTAAAAGTGTTTGGAAGTGTGTTGGAGATGTTTTCCCAAAGTTTCATAAGGTTTCCATGTGTTTTGGTTGTGTTTTGGTAACTTAGAAACTTGTTTGACAGCAAAGGAAATTTAGCAGCAAATTTGTGAAGGGGATCGATCCGCCCTTTATGAAGGGATTGATCCGCCCTTTCAAGGCAGCATTCTGCGGGAGACTAATATAAATGGATCGATCCGCCCATTATGAAGGGATCGATCCGCTTTGTATTTTTCCCTGGACGTCCATTTTTACGAAAACATGCATAACTTTTTCTATAAAACTCGGATTCACGCGCCGTTTGTTGCGTTGGAACCGGGACTCAAAAATCTAACTTTTGGTATAAAAATTTTACATACTTTATTAATGACCATTTTGCCCTTGGAGCCTATTTTGTAACAACAGAGTTGTTTAATGTGGTTAAATACATGTGTTTCTCTATAATTCGTATATTTCTTTACAAAGTAATGTAATTGGGAGCTTGTAGCCTTGTTACACGTGTCCTAATCCGCACGAGGCGGGTTGGGGTGTGACACAATTAAACTGTTAAAACAATAATTTCCAAGTGCCAACATCAACTATTATAATACAGGGAGATGATGAGCAATAAATATGTGACCGTGCATGAATAATGTATCATCTCATCTTGCCGACTCTTTTCCCTCGACAAACTCAATTAAACCTTACCACTACCTCAGATACTAGGAATAATATCTGCTCAGTATCCGGGTTGTACACCACAACATCGCTTTAGATACCAGGAATATTATCCTCTCAGTATATGAATCAACGCCTCGGATACCAGGAATAAAATTTACTCAATATCTGGGTCGTACACTACATGTCGCCTATGATTAACAGGAATAATATTGCTTGATATCGAGGTCGTACACCATACCATCGATTCGGATACTAGGAATAATAACTGCTCAATATTCGAATCGCACATTACACTGCTGCCTCTTTACTCTTTTCACCCTTTTTTCACATACTATGCATGTCAACTCAACCTTGACCCTACCATACATGTCAATGTCATGAATCGTAAAACCAAACGAGCGTATGATATATCAAGTCCTTTTAACTCAATCTTTAAAAACAGATTCTGAAATGACATATTTCCCAAATAGTACCTTAAAAACCTTTTACATGTTTCCTTAAAAAGATATCAGAGCGGTTTTAAAACTTGTCTCACTTATATACCCTTTTCGCAGTATCAGAAATGATTTATACAGATCCATATAAATAAATCCAGTTTACTTTAATTTGATTTATAGAAACTGATTCTCTAATAAAACAGTAAGGTACTATAGCTTATAGCAACGGGAACAACTTTACGCAGCATCCAAAAGTTTTCCTACAGTTACTGTATTAAAGAGACAAATCATTCTGTCTTTGGGGGACGGGAAAGGTCGTGGTCTTTCAGCGGGACTGGTCATGGTCGCAACCAGTCCTAGTCATGTTTCGGCACCGGTCACGGTCGTGATCGGTCCTGGTCATGTAGCACGGTTGGTGCTGGTCGTCGTCTTCACCAGATTTCTCCTCTGTTTCTATTTTCAAAATTGAAATTTACCCATTTTCTGCATTCTGATCCAAACAAGTCATGTAATATATGGTTTTCTTCAGTTTTTCGCATAGATTACGAATATGCGATCGGATTAAACTGATATGGATTCTATCTCTCGATATTTACAATTAAAGTAAGGGTGACAAAACTTTAAATCAACAGTACGTCGTGATACGAATAAATTACTACGTAGTATTCAAACTACAGCTTATCGAGACTAAATCTTTCGTTTTCAATTCACGGAAATGATTTTGGTTGAGTTTCATCAAACTCCACTTTTCAAGTTTTAATGGTGATTACATATATTTGTTTATATACACCTCTCTCTCTCTATATATATATATCACAATACACATGTATAAACATGGGGAGTGAGTTTATAATACTCACAAAGGTTTTAGTACAGAGAATTAGAGGTCGAGAATTCCGCCGAAATCTTCAAAACTTGAATTTCTTCCTCGTTCTCTCTCTTGATATATATATATGTATGTATCTGTAGGAGTATATATATTTATCTATTTTTGAGTGTGTGTGATTAGAGAGAACAAAAGAGAAATTAAGAGTGGTTGAGAGTTGGGTGCGTAGAGAGAATGAGAGACTGTGAGAGTTGATACATGTATATACTATTAAAATTATTTGGAGCCCAAGCAAAATAGAAATCATTCGGTGAGTTTGAGCTCACGTGCTCCCTCACCCTCACTCAAAATTGTATTGTAGTCGCAGTTTTAAAACAATAACTGGTTTGACCCAAAACAAATATTTTTATATATTAAAATTACATTTGCACCAAGAAAGTCATTCTCATAGTCTCCAATATAAAATAAGGGCAAATTGCACTGACCTCCCTTGAGGTATCTGACAATTATAGGGACCTCCCCTGTGTTTTAAAAAATTACACTCACCTCCCTTCCATTTTGAAAATGACTGTTATACCCTTGGACAAATCATAAAAAAACAAATTATCCACTACATTTTAAAAATGAAAAAAATATATGTTAACAATTATGAAAAAAAAAATTAAAAATCATCGACAAAATTTCAGTATATACCAAATCAAACTTTTACTAAATTTTTTTCTAAAAAAACATCAACAGTTAATTTAAAAAAAACATCAAAATCATCAACAAAATTATCTACTACCACTTTAAAATGAAACGAATAATAACAATAATGGGGAAAAAAAATCAACAATATAAAAAAAATGAATAGTTAATTATATTTTGGTCTGTTTTATATTTTTGAAATTGTGAACTTGCTCTGAACATTGTGAATGAGCTGCTCTAATGAAACTTAATTAGTACACGTCTTGCACGAGCATTGCCCTAGTATATATATATACATATATATATATATATATATGTAACACTAGTCCATTTATCTGTATTTTTCAATATATGGGAACGTTTCTGTATCTCCGTATTCGTCTATGTGAATTACGATTGTTTACGAATGAACATTGTTGTTAGTTAAAATGAATGTTTATCCTTAACCTTTGGATCCTTGAAACAGAGGAAGGATTGTTGAACCAGGAGGCCCGAGCGCTTGGACCTTGGGAGCGCTCGAGGTGCTAGCGCTCGAGCTTAAAAATATGTGAAATGACTATTTTACCCATGGGCTTGGAAAAGTCTATAAATACCCTACATTTTTCAACATTTTGGGCATGTAAAACTTTGTTTTACAGAGAGTGTTCTTGAGAGGAAGTTCATATACATACATATACATTTTCATACACAAACACACTCACATATGCTTGCATGTGTTTTATTTCTTGATTAAACACCACACACACACACTCTTATATGCCACAATGAAGTATTGTGGTGAAGATCAAAGAAGTTAGAGGAGGATCAAGGCTTTGATCATGCATTAAGAGGTCTTGGAGCTTGTATTTGGAGTTCTTGAAGATCAAGGCCACACACACACACATATCTTCATCATTTTTCTTCATCTAGATCTTGTGAGTATACTTACTCACTCCTAACTATGTTTTCTTAAGTCTAATTCATGAACTTACATGCAAGAAGATTTAAGTTGATATTGGAAGAGATTTTGAAGTTTATAGTACATACACATACATATTCATCTAATATCATCATCTAGATCTTAGATGAGTACTTCTAATCACTTATGAACATGTGTAATATAGTTATATGGATGATCAAGAGCCATGCATGTGTTAAATATGGAGATTTCTAAGCATATATATATATAAGCTGCTAAAACTGTCACTGTTTGAATCCGCTGAACCCGAGCGATCAAGCAAGCGCGAGCGCTCAAGCCTACTAATGAGCCAGGTGTGAGTGCTCGGAAGGCGCGAGCGCTCGAGCTTAGCAGTATTTGTAAGAATTGGTTGTTTTATATATGTATAATGAGTTATGTTTAGGATAGTTATTCCATGAGCCGTGGTAGTTGTACCCTAGTTTATATTGGTTATATATATATGCTTGGGTGTGCTAGCTATAAGTGGTACCTTATGTTATTGGAGTAGTACCTTAGTAATGTAAACCTTGTAAAAGAATAATAAATGAGGTTCCCTTAACTTGATGTCACGATTAACTGGTTGGATGTATGCAGACTATGAACGAGAACTACGAGAACAATGAAGCGATGTACTTAAGAACACGACCCCGAGAATAATGTGCTTAAATGATTTGTACTAAGCACTAGTCGTTAATGATGCAGGAGATGCAATAATATTCATATCAAGATAATCGTATCCTTTGGTCTGGTCCCTTATGTTTCGTTCATTTGGCTTGGTCATTTTAAAAAAGAGTAAAAGTCTGGGTTCATGTATTAAGATGGTTAATAGCCAATGGGCCGACGTTAAGCAAGTGGCCACGATGGGCAAGATGACGAATTAACCAAGGCCGAATGGAATAAGATTGGGATAACCAAGTATTGAGGCCGTAAGGTAGATGTCAATTAGTCGTTGGGCACGATGACAAGAGAATAGATGCCAATTAGCCATTTGGGCTCGATGGCAAGATGCTAACCTATGACTGGTAAACAACGATATTCTAGGCCAACGGCATTCGTGTCAGATATATGCAAAGAGTCGTGTTTGGGAAAGATTGGGCATATAGTTCAAAGATTGGATCGGCGATCCAAAAGAGTAATAGTAAAGATTGAACCTGTGGTTCAAAGCAAAGTCTCCAAGTCAGTATGGTTTGAGATGTAGCCCAAAGTGATCAATCGATTATTGTCTATTGTGTTTCAAAGATCCGTGTACTATCATCGAACTATCCCTTAATATGCGCATTACCCCGAGACTAAAATAACTGTGACTTAAGGGCATGTTTTCATAAAAAGGGAAAACATTTTGCCTTCTTAGTGGATTAACAAGTGTTTTCTGAGCCCGTTCAAGTATAGTAGGTTTATTCACTCAGCTTGTAATAAAGCTGGCGACTTTTATGTCCTGGACAATCAAACATCTAGATCTTGCAGAAGTAGATTACTCGAACGAGGAGTACGCCGAGGAGGGCTACGGCTTTGCAAGCTAGCTGCTAGAAATGAAGACTTTTGTTTATATGTCTTTTGTTATAGTTAAGGCACTAGGTGCCTGTTTATTATTATGTTGTATGGCTTTACGCCCAGAATATTATTATCTTTCTTTCCTTTTACGTGAGTTGTAGTAATGAATTTAAGACTCTGATGTTTAATGCTATGTAAGCCTAGAACCACAATGTTTATTATTACTGCTTCCGTTTATTGTTATCGCTTTTATCTTGTTTCTTTCTTGTACGGACAAGCACGCAATCCTTAAACCAATCACGTATCTACGGACCCATAAAGGAAATTTTAATTTTCCCTATTTTTGGCTTACTCCGGGGCGAGACAGAGATTTTGGTATCTGAGCCGTAGGTTTAGTCATGCTCGCTGATTGTCCTACACATTTTTTAGCCTTAAGATACATTGCACTAGTACTGACTATAAGATAGTTTTATTTCAGGTCAGCATGGAGCCAGTGTTCATTGAGGATTCTTTTGGAGGATACCTTTCATTTCTCGACCACCTTCAACTCGCTAATCCGGAGTTACATCTCCATAGGGTTAGTTCCCGTGCGCAGCATTTGGTTGAGGATGACTTTTGGAGAGTGGTTCACGTTGACGGTGTCTAGGACTTAGAGAGGATACGTGCCGAGGCACTACACCGAGTACTCACTCTTTTATAAGTCGACCAGGAGACGGAGGCTATATTACGATATATTCTGTGCTATTAGGAGATTTTTGCCTAAGTTGTGCATATGCCACCAGTTTATGCCATTCAGCTGCCACCACCACCACCAATATAGCTAGTACCTCTAGCACTAGTCATTCCTGAGCCGGAGTAGGATGATGATGATGATGTTGATGCTGACCCAGAGGAGGATCTTATGAGGAAGGATGAGAGAGGTGAGGATGAGCCCGAGGACGAGGATGATGATGAGCCTGGGGATGAGGGAGATCACGATGATGATTAGGAGGATGAGCCTGAGGGAGGTGAGGACGGGCACGAGAATGATCATGAGGATGGACTTGAGGACGACCATGATGACGAGCAGGATAGAGAGCCGAAGGAGGACCCCAACGAGGATGAGGATGATGATCAAGAGGGAGCGGTCATGCTGATGGATGATGTCGACGGAGAGGAGGTTGAGGTGATTCGGGTGCCCCAGGGTTTTGCTGTAGGATCGGTTCTGCCACAGCATGTGGTTGAGGGAGGATGGTTACCAGTAGATGAGCAAGAGCTAGATGTTCATCTAGAGGATGACCCAATCGTGGAGATTGTCGATGAGTTTGACTTGTGGCTAGACTGGGTGCCACCAAAGGAGAAAGATGTCCTAGCAGATAAGTTGCCTCCGTTTGAGTCGGATGTAGAAGATTTATGGGACCGGAGTCCCTAGGGTCTAGATTCTCTTTTATTTTGTTGATCAGGGCATGCGGCCCGCTTTCTTTTGTGTACATATTGTATATGTTTTTTATGGTAGTGGTATATATGTAAATGTGATGTAAATACCCTTACCATACCATACTGTAAATGTTTTTGGCTATATATATCAGCTGTATGCTTTTTCTATGGTTATTTCGCAGTATCTGATACTATTAGATATTTTACTTACTACTTTGGGTGTTGGTTATATTACCTTGCTGTCATCATACCTTGCTTCGAGGATTGGTGAGTAACGTTGGGTCACCGGTGTAGGTTGACATCATGGCCGACGGAATGAGGAATGTAAGGAATCGACGAGGAAGGGCCCCTGTTCATGAGAACATGGATCCAACTAGAGCTTTCGAATTTTTTTGAAACGTTTAGAGTTTATCGGTGATGATCATCGTGGGAACCACAACAACAACCATAATAATAATAACAATAATTGGGCAAACCTCCAAGCTGCACCTCCGCCGCTGATCACTGGAGATAAGATACTTGAGCGATTTAGAGCTCTTCGCCCAGATACGTTTGACGGAATCGACTAGGCCTGGAAAGCTAAGAAGTGGTTGAGGAATATGGACCGTATCTTCAAAAGGATGAGGTACGACGAAGAGGAGAAACGTTGCTTAGCTACATTTCAGGTCACCTGTACTGCTGATGATTGGTGGGAATCCGAGAAAGCAACGATAGGAGCTGAAGCATCGGAGAGGATGATGTGGACTGAGTTTAGAAAGAAGTTTATGGAGAAGCATTTCCCTGAGGAGGAGAAGGATCATAGAGAAAGAGAGTTCATGGATTTGACCTAAGGTAACATGACAGTGTGGGAGTACACTATGTAATTTGAGAGGTTATCTTGTTTTGCCCAATATCAGATCGATACTTTGCAGAAGAATATAAAGAGGTACCACAGAGGGTTGAACCCCCACTTCTCCTACATGACATTGGGGCATCTGGGTACAACATTTGAAGTATTGGTGAGATTGGCGTCCGGGCTAGAGAAAGATGGATGTCAAGGACCCAAGCAACCACTTACCCCAACCCCCTATGAGAGGAAAGTTCACGCCGAGACCTCCATGTCGCTTTTAAGGAACAAAGAGGACCTGGAATGGAGAGAAGAATCCCCAACCAACCTTTTCTCATAATCAACCGACTGCACTACAAGGACAACCTGCTGCTACCAGAGGGAAGCTGGGGAATTGCTACAATTGTGGGACACCAGGGCATCTCGCCAAGGACTGTCGGTGCCCAAAGAAAAATCTTCGTGCTGACATCATCTACTACAACTACGATAAACTGGGACATATTGCTAGAGACTACCGAGTACCTCTAGGTGGATACAATGGAGCAACCACTCAAGCTAGACTCAATGCGATTATTCCTGAAGAAGCTGGCTATGAAGAGGAGGAGGCACCGCAGATTGTGGAAGGTACGCTCCTGCTACATAATCTTTGGATTAGAGTTTTGTTTGATACGAAAGCTACGAATTCGTTTATTGCCTTTAGACTTGTTCGAAAGTTGGGATTAGAACCCCAGATAATTAAGGACGCTTTTCACGCTGTTTCGCCCTTAGGAGTGTTGGTTAAGTTGAGTAAGGTGTGTATGGACTGCACTTTAACCTTAGAAGATCAAATCCTTCCAGCCGATTTGATTGTGTTGACAATGAAGGAATTCGATGTGATTCTTGGACTAGATTGGATGACGAAGTATCGTGCCAAGCTAGATTATGCTAGTAAGTCAATTTGGTCTCCGTTCCTAGGAGCGCGCCTTTCTATTTTCAGTGCGACCCTTGGGTGACGCATTCTTAACTAGATGTCTGGCCTCCATGGAGAGTTCTACTACTGAGAATTCTATAACCCAGATACCCGTGGTTATGGACTTTCCGGAAGTATTCCAAGATATCGCTGGATTACCGCCAAAGATGGAGATTGATTTCTATATATAATTGGCGTTAGGGACATTGTCAATCTCTAAAGCCCCTTATCGAATGGCCCCAATGGAGATGCAAGAGTTGAATAAGCAAGTTCAAGTATTGGAGGACTTGGGATTCATTCGGCCGAGTACATCGCCTTGGGGAACGCCAGTGCTGTTTGTGAAGAAGTAGGACGGATCGCTTCGACTTTGTATTGACTATTGAGAGTTGAACAAAACAAGGTCATGACCAAGAATAAATATCCCCTCCCTCAGATAGATTGATCAGTTACAGGGAGCAACAACCTTTTCAAAAATAGACCATCGATCGGGATACCATTAGCTACTCGTTCGACTAGAGGATATACTGAAGACTGCCTTCAGAACCAAATATGGTCATTATGAGTTTCTGGTGATGTCATTTAGACTCACTAACGCCCCTGTAGTATTCATGGATTTGATGAATAGGGTGTTTCGACCATACTTGGATAAGTTTATAATTATGCTTATCGATGATATATTGATTTACTCAAAGACGAGAGAGGAACACGAGGAACATGTCTAGGTTACATTGCATACACTCAAGGATCATCAGTTGTATGCTAAGTTGAGCAAATGCGAGTTCTAGATGGAGGAAGTAAAGTTCTTGGGTCATGTTGTGACGACCAAGAGCCAATACTCCTGAGGCAGGATGGCCAAGATGGATGAGGTGAGGTTGAGTGTGGGGGCTTGTCCCACATTGCCTGGGGTAAAGTTCCTGGACTAGTTTATAAGAATTAATCACCCCTCTATATGCAACAAGGCCTTTTAAAACCGTGAGGGTGCTAAACACAAAAGAACTCCACAGTTAAGTGTGCTGCTGCCAGAGCAGTACCAGGGATGGGTGACCCCTTGGGAAGTTCTTTGTGTTTAGGCCTAAAGTGGACAATATTGTTGCTAGATGGAGAGATGGGTCGTTACAAATGGTATCAGAGCGGAAACCCAGCCGAAAGTGTGGGGGGAGTCCCACACGAGGACGTGTGGCCCTTAAGGAGGGTGGATTGTGACGACCAAGAGCCAATACTCCTGAGGCAGGATGGCCAAGATGGATGAGGTGAGGTTGAGTGTGGGGGCTTGTCCCACATCGCCTGGGGTTAAGTTCCTGGACTAGTTTATAAGGATTAATCACCCCTCTATATGCAACAAGGCCTTTTAAAATCGTGAGGGTGCTAAACACAAAAGAACTCCATAGTTAAGTGTGCTGCTGCCAGAGCAGTACCAGGGATGGGTGACCCCCTGGGAAGTTCTTTGTGTTTAGGCCTAAAGCGGACAATATAGTTGCTAGATGGGGAGGTGGGTCGTTACAATGTAGTCTCTTCGGAGGGAATTTCAGCAGACTCGTCTAAGATTGACGCAGTCCTAAGTTGGAATAAGCCATCTAATGCCTCGGAAGTAAGGAGTTTCCTTGGATTAGCAGGTTACTACCAGAGATTTGTAGAAGGATTCTCGAAGATAGCTACACCATTAACAGCTTGACGAAGAAGGATTCTAAGTATGAATGGTTAGATAAGCATGAACGCGCTTTTCAGGAGTTAAAGGAGAGATTAACGTATGTGCCAGTGCTTACTATACCAAAGGATGGAAAAAAATTTAATATCTATACTGGATGCTTCTTATCAAGGACTCGGATGCGTGCTGATGTAGGAAGGAAAAGTGATCGCCTATGGATCACGGCAACTGAAATCGCTTGAGGTGAATTACCCAACGCACAATTTAGAGCTTGCAGCCATCGTTTTCGCTCTCAACATCTAGAGGCATTATCTCTTTGGAGAAAAGTTTGACCTATTCTCTGACCATTAGAGTCTCAAGTACCTATTCTCTCAAAAGGGGCTGAATATGAGACAACGACGTTGGATGGAGTTGTTTAAAGATTACGATTTCACTCTGCAATACCACCCCAATAAAGCGAATGTAGTCGTAGACTCTTTGAGCATGAAACCTCGCAGTAGGTTATTTCCTTAATGATTAGAGAGTGGCAAGCATTAGAGACTTTAGCTGAATTTGATTTTTAGGATGCGGATTCAGAAGAAGAAAAGCATTTTGGATGCCTTGTCATTGAACTGACCCTTATTAGTCAAATCATTGATGCTCAGAAGAAGAATGAAGGACTACGGTAATGGTTTAAAAAAGCAACAGCTAAGGATCAAGAGGAATGGAAGATTGGACAAGACAAAAGCCTTCGATGTCGAGACCGACTCAGTGTGCAGAAGGATGATGGATTAAGAGAAGAAGTGATGAATGAAGCACACAGGTCAAGATTAACAGTTCATCTAGGGAGTACACAAAGATGTACAAGGACCTGAAAAGGAATTTTTGGTGGAAAGGCATGAAGAGAGATGTTACAGAGCATGTTTCGAAATGTTTTATGTATATGCAGGTCAAAGCGGAGCATTAAAAGCCATAAGGACTTTTGCAACTGCTGTCGGTACTAGGATGGAAGTGGGAGCACATTTTCATAGATTTTGTTGTGGGTTTGCCAAGGTTGCAACAAAACCATGACGCAGTTTGGGTAGTCGTGGATTGACTCACAGAGTCAGCGCACTTCATTGCATACAATATGACATATCCAGTCGAGAAGATAAGCCGACTCTACTTACAACACATTGTTCGACTGCACGATGTGCCCATTTCAATTATTTCAGATCGAGATTCATGTTTCACAGTCGAATTTTGGGAGAGTCTATAATCAGCTATGCAAACCTCACTAAAGTTGAGTTCTGCATTTCATCCCCAGACAGATGGGCAGATGGAGTCGACGAATCAAGTATTGGAGGATATGCTACGAGCATGTGTGATTGACTTTGAAAGCTCTTGGGAGATGCATCTGCCGCTCATTGAATTCGCCTATAATTATAGTTATCATGAGCATCGGAATGGCACTGTTCGAAGCATTGTACGGAAGACCGTGTCGTTCGCCTCTTTGTTGGGAAAAAGCTAGAGAAGGCAAGCTTTTAGGACCAGATATGGTTCGGGAGACCAATGAGAAGATCAACATTGTTAGAGAACAGATGAAGGCAGCCCAGCGCCGACAAAAGAGTTATACAGACAAGCGTCGAAAGGACCTAGAATTCTGCATTGGGGATCACGTCCTGCTGAAGGTTTCGCCAGTCAGAGGAGTGGTGAGATTCGGATAGAAGAGAGAAAAGCATTCGCCTCACTACATTGGACCATTTGAGATTCTTGAACGCGTGGGGACAGTCGCTTTCAGACTAACGTTGCCGCTAAAGATGTCTGGAGTTCACAACGTGTTTCACGTCAGCATGCTTATGAAGTACGTGCGTGGATCAATGCACAAGATCAACTTCCAGGATATTGAGGTGGATAGCAGAGTGACGTACACTGAGAGATCGATGCGAATCTTAGGAAAGGAGATCAAGAAGCTAAGGAACAAGAAGATTTGCTGGTGAAGGTCCAATGGAAGCATCATGATTGTTTACGGAGACACAGAAAGATTTGGATTGTTGAAACAGAGGAAGGATTGTTGAACCAGGAAGCCCGAGCGCTCGAGCTTAAAAATATGTGAAATGACTATTTTACCCCTGGGCTTGGAAAAGTCTATAAATACCCTATATTTCTCAGCATTTTGGGTGTGTAAAACTCTGTTTTACAAATAGTGTTCTTGAGAGGGAGTTCGTATGCACACGTACACATTTTCATACACAAACACACTCATATATGCTTGCATGTGTTTTATTTCTTGATCAAACACCATACATACACTCTTACATGCTACAATGAAGTATTAGGGTGAAAATCAAAGAAGTTAGAGGAGGATCAAGGCTTTGATCATGCATTAAGAGGTCTTAGAGCTTGTATTTGGGGTTCTTGAAGATCAAGGCCACACACACACATATCTTCATCATTTTTCTTCATCTAGATCTTGTGAATATACTTGCTCACTCCTAATTATGTTTTCTTTAGTCTAATTCATGATCCAAGCTCATGCATGTTACATGCAAGAAGATTTAAGTTGATATTGGAAGAGATTTTGAAGTTTATAGTACATACACATACATATTCATCTTATATCATCATCTAAATAATCTAGATCTTAGATGAGTACTTTTAATCACTTATGAACATGTGTAATATAGTTATATGGATAATCAAGAGCCATGCATATGTTAAAATGGAGATTTCTAAGCATATATATAAGCTGCTAAATCTGTCACTGTTTGAATATGCTGAACCCGAGTGCTCGAGCATGCGCGAGTGCTCAAGCCTACTGACGGGCCAGATGCGAGGGCTCAGAAGGCGTGAGTGCTCGAGCTAAGCGGTATTTGTAAGAATTGGTTGTTTTACATATGTATAATGAGTTATGTTTACGATAGTTGTACCATGAGATGTGGTAGTTATACTCTAGGTTGTATTGGTTATATATATGCTTGGGTGTGCTGGCTATAAGTGGTACCTCATGTTATTGGAGTAGTACCTTAGTAATGTAAACCTTGTAAAAGAATAGTAAATGACATTCCCATAACTTGATGTCACGATTAACCGGTTGGACGTATGCGGACTATGAACAAGAACTACAAGAACAATGAAGCGACGTACTTAAGAACACGACCCCGAGAATAATGTGCTTAAATGATTTGTACTGAGCACTAGTTGTTAATGATGCGGGAGATGTAATAATATTCATATCAAGATAATCGTCTCCTTCGGTCTAGTCCCTTGTGTTTTGTTCGTTTGGCTAGGTCGTTTTAAGAAAGAGTAAGAGTCTAGGTTCGTATGTTGAGATGGTTAATAGCCGATGGGCTGACGTCAAACAAGTGGCCACAATGAATGTCGAATGGAATAAGATTGGGATTACCAAGTAATGAGGCTATAAGGCATATGTCAGTTAGCCGTTGGACAAGATGACAAGAGAATAGATGCCAATTAGCTGTTTGGGCTCGATGGCAAGATGATAACCCATGACCGGTAAGCGACCATATTCCAGGCCAACGATATTCGTGCTAGATGCATGCAAAGAGTCGTGTTTGTGAAAGATTGGGCATATAGTCCAAAGATTGGATCGGCAGTCCAAAGATTGGATCGGCGATCCAAAAGAGTCATAGTAAAGATTGAACCTGTGGTTCAAAGCAAAGTCTCCGAGTCAGTATGGAGTAGTCCAAAGTGATCAATCGGTTATTGTCTGTTGTGTTTCAAAGATCCGAGTACTATCATCGAACTATCCCTTAATATGCACATTACCCCGAGATTAGAATAACTGTGACTTAAGGACATGTTTTCATAAAAAAGGGGAAAACATTTTACCTTCTTAATGGATTAACAAGTGTTTTCTGAGCCCGTTCAAGTGTAGTAGGTTTATTCACTCAGCTTGCAGTAAAGCTGACGACTTTCATGTCCTAGACAATCAAACGTCCAGATCTTGCATAAGCATATTACCCGGTCGAGGAGTACACCGAGGAGGGCTATGACTTTGCAAGCTAGCTACTGGAAATGAAGACTTTTGTTTATATGTCTTTTGTTATAGTTGAGGCACTAGGTGCCTGTTTATTATTATGTTGTAGGGCTTTACGCCCGAATATTGTTATTTTTCTTTCCTTTTATTTGAGTTGTAATAATAAATTTAAGACTCTGATATTCAATGCTATGTAAGCCTAGAACCACCATGTTTATTATTACTGCTTTCGTTTATTGTTATCACTTTTATCTTGGTTCTTTCTTGTATAGACAAGCACGCAATCCTTAAACCAGTCACATATCTACGGACCCATAAAGAAATTTTAATTTTTCCTATTTTTGGCTTACTCCGGGGTGCGACAATATAAGACTCCACTGAACATGTTTAAAAAAATAATAATAAAGCAGACAAAAATGCAATATAACTATTTTTTTAATTTTGCTGATTTTTTTTTTCATTATTGTTATTATTTTTTTCATTTTAAAGTGGTAGTAGATAATTTTGTTGATGATTTTTTGTGTTTTTAAATTATTATTGATATTTATAAATAAAAGAGTAATGCTACGCTTTCCAAATTTCTTTCCCTAAAGTGTTTCTCAATACATGTGGCAGTGAGCCCAATTGATTTTGATTGGCTTTGAAGTTAAAGTGGTTCGATTGTGGACTTCAACATCATTTGTGATGAAAATTTGGGATGCATAGTATTACTCTAAATATATGTTCTAATATCTTTCACCTACTACTTGGACAAAAAAGTTAATGGCTTAATATTAAAAAACTAAATCTGTAATTATTGTAAGTTAGGCTAAAGATTATAAAACCTCATAAAGTTAGAGCTAAATATTATAAATCTAAATCCGTAAAATTTGCTAATGTGTATATAATTTTATCTAATGTGCGTGCACACACACACTCACACAAATACACACACGTACATATATGTATGCATGTATATGTATTTATATAATGGGATAAGGGGTAAATAAGTAATCTTACACTCAAAAAGTAGGTAGAGGGAGGTGAGTGTTATTTTTCAAACTAGAGGAGAGGTCCCTGTAATTGTCATATACCTCAAGGGAGGTCAGTGTAATTTTCCCTATAAAATAAAGTTTGAAAATCGTAACAGCGGGTCTCATTCATAGAAATGAAATATAATATTTAATAATGAAAATAAAATTACAGGGTGTTACAGATTGGATTGTGCTTCAATGTGTAGTATGCTTCAATGATCTTGTTAAATTTATGCTAAGAAGCCATGGAATTGCTATTTGTTAAATAACATGTCAATATGTGAATTGCCATGGATTTATAGGTCAATATGTGAAATTACCATGTTTATGTGCTTATGTGTTTACATGAATATGTGATGACCAAAGAACACAGGAGAAAATGATTCATAGTTGGGATTAATAAGGAAGGTGAAGGAGAAGAATATGTTGAAAATGGAAGTCCAAGGAATAGAAGTGACCATAGGGGGCTAAGCAAAGGTCTTCAGGTCTGAATGAATCATTGAATCGGTGGTTCGGCGATCACGAATATGAATTATGTGGTTATATATAGCATTAAACATGTTAATCATTTAATTATGTTTAGATTGCTCACTAAGCATAATGCTTAAGAAAACCATTTTCCTTTTCTATTGTGGTAAATAACAACCACCGCAGGTACGGAGCAATACTCGGAGAGGAAATGACATGTTGGGAATAGGGGAGTTTGAGCTTATTTATATGTTTCTCTTTGAACTTGTTGTGTGGAGCAACTTATGGTTCAGGAATCGTTAACTTGTAATATGGTGTAGATTATACTTCTGAAATTTATGACTTGTAATGTGATAGAAGTAGTTGGGGAGTTGTAGTTTCATTTGTGAATTTTTATGAACCTCATGTTGTGTCTATGAGTTTGTGTAAGATGTTGAGCTTGGGTCCTTCCGGCAAGTCTGGAAAGGTGCTGTGAACACTTGTGTATGTTTTGGTTCAAAACCGGTTGTTTGTAATGTGTACATGTTATTTCCCAACAAGTTTCTATGAGATGTTAATTTTGACAAGAGTTGAATTTCAAATGTCTTGTTTGATTCAAAAGAGGTGTTTTTATGGTTTGTTTGACTCAAGAGAACTGATGTACATGGTTTATATCTTTTGGTAAAGTTTAAGTGTGTTTGGAAATGGCTTTGGAATGTTTTTCTTAAGTCCCATGAAGTTTGGTTTTGATTTGGTATAAATTGGATATGTAAAAATAAGGTTTTTAGTAGCAGAAAATTGTTCTGTAGAACCCGGATTGATCCGGGTTAGATGGCGGATTAATCCGGGCTTTTTGGAGGACATTCTGCCCAAAAAAGCACTTCGATCGATCCGGGTTTATAGGTCGGATCGATCAGCCTACCAATTTCTTTGCAAGTTGACTGTTACAGAAACGTGCATAACTCTTTCTAGAAAACTCGAATTCGAGCTCCGTTTTTTGTGTTGGAATTGGAACTCAAAGATCTATCTTTTGGTATAAAATCTTACTATCTTTTCTAAATGACCATTAAGCCCTTGGGTCTGTTTTGTCACATCAAAGCTTATTAATGATGTTTATTTTATGTTTTCTTTGCTATTTTGAGTAGTTTGGGTCGCGTATAGTCTTGTTACACGTGTCCTAATCCGTCGGGGCTGGTTGGGGTGTGAAATGAGATCAATTTTAAAGATATTGAGGTTGACGACAGGGTGTCATTTCATGAAAAACCAGTACGAATTTTGGATCAAGGAGTCAGGAAGCTAAGGAATAAGGGAATTCCGTTGGTGAAGATTCAGTGGAAGTTTCACGACGAAGGAGAAGCTTCTTGGGAATTAGAGTCAGAGATGCGTGAGAAGTATCCAGATTTATTTAGTAACGCTTAGTTTAGATTTCGGGGACGAAATCTTTATTTAGAGGGGGATGATGTAATACCCACTACTTTTGTTGTACTTTTGTATTTCTGTATATATAAATAAGACTTAGAATGTTTACACTTGCCTTCCTTAAATGCCTTTCTCAATCGATTGACATTTTTCCTATTTCAATTGATCAAACTTTTTTCAAGTGATCGAACGTTTGCTTCTTCAATTGACCGAACCTTCCTCAATCGATCTAAATGTTGCCGACCTGAATTCATACATGGCCCCATTTCAATAAATCAAACTCACTCTCGACCAATTGAACATGACAGAACTTAGTCTCCAAGTTTATATTGCGTGGCTGAGCCTTGCCTCTCCCCCTATATAAATATATGTGTCCTATACATATACACAAGGTTGCTGAAAACCTTAAGAGAGAGAGAGAGAGAGAGAGAGAGAGAGAGAGAGAGAAAGAGAGATAAGATAATATATATATACACAGACAACTTCTTAATCGATCGAACTGGTTTCGATCGATTGAACACAGACAACTTTCCATCGATCGAACTATTTTCAATCAATCGAACTTTAATTTTCTCAATCGATCAAAATAACTTATATCCATCGAACTTAACTTTACTTCAATCAATTGAATAGACTTTAATCAATTGAATATGGAAGAATGTTAAATGTTCTAGTTATTTATACATTGTGAACTGTTAAGCAGTTTTATATCATGCGTTGATAGTCAGATGTTGTATTAGAATAAAACGTACATTGAATAATGGGCTTAAAGCATTAAATAGTGGAACCATGGAATAATGATGATATAATACTGTGGATCGAATTGAAAAGATGACATGCATAGTAGTGGGTCTACCGATTGCAGAGGTCAATACTAGTTATATTGGTGAGTATGGATGCTATCTCCAAGATAGTATAGTGTCGGGTGTGGAATCTTACCGTGCTGGGATAGGATTGGGACTGCGTGTCAGGCTTATATATGATAAAGTTAGGCGACAAGTTGGAATTGGGAAGGTTGTGAGTTATGGGACTTTGTGTCGAATTTAATACAAAGGGGCGTGTTAGCCG
This sequence comes from Hydrangea macrophylla, assembly GCA_033977485.1. Taxonomy (NCBI): domain Eukaryota; kingdom Viridiplantae; phylum Streptophyta; class Magnoliopsida; order Cornales; family Hydrangeaceae; genus Hydrangea; species Hydrangea macrophylla. The sequence continues at coordinate 1,826,818 of CM066989.1, forward strand.
TAAGGTATCAGGGCGCGTTGGTCGTAATACAGCAGGGCGTATTGGCGGTGTATTGGCCAGAAAGCTGGGAATATATGTCAGGTGTATGTGGGATAACTCTGGGACTACGTGTCAGGCTGTGGGCTGAGACTACCTGTCAGGCATAGATATTGTGGGTTGAGACTACGTGACAGGCATATATGCGATGAAGTTGGGATTATATGTCAGGATGGAACACCGAGAATGTATCAGGGCGTTTGGCTAGAAAGTTGGGACTACGTGTTAGGCTGATATGTGGGTTAGCAAGCTGGGACTGCGTGTTAGGTTTGTTAGGATGTGTGGTATGGGACTACGTGTCTGAGTTATGCGTCAGAATGTTGGGACTTTATGTCAGGTTGATAAGTTGTGAATGATTGGCCTACGTGCCAGGTTAGAAAGGAATTGTTTGAGATGCAAGGCTACGAGCGAAATGTGGACCCCAAAGTCCATATCATAATTGGGATTGGTTGGGATGACGTCCGTGATAATATATTGAGTTGGTGCATACACGAAGATGAACGATGAGATAACTTTTAATGATATTATTTTATATATTGCACATCTATAGATACTCTGTTAGTATTTGCATTCACTCAGCTTTCGTAGCTGACAATATTTTATGCTGTTGGACATCCTACGTCCAACTTGACAGGGTTACGAGTACACAAGTGAGGAACACATGGCTAGGGGCTATGAGGATGGCGTTTACGATGATGGAGGTTATGCTGATGTTGACTACTACGCGAGGTGAAGAGCTGGAGCTTCGCTGTATTTTATGTTTATGTTTTTAGAGACTCTGTATTAAGTTAAGTTTATAATTGGTGCATGTTGTCGTAATACTTTAATTACGTTTTCGCAGATACTTAGGGTTTGTAATAATTTAGTATTAAACTCTAATTTTATATGTTGTACTTAGATATTCCAATGCGTGGTTTGAATCATTACTCTGATGGTTAGATTTTATTCATGGACAATGTGGTGACTTTCAACTGTCATGTCCTATGGGTCCAAAAAGGAATATATTTTTTCTGTTTTTGCTACTACAGGGCATGGCAGACTATGTGAGAATGCTAAATGATTATGTCGGTCAAACGAGAGTTTGGTATAATTTCATACCGGGGTAAGCCTTTTGATGTTTGAGAGTTATAGTAGCGACAACTACTTGCTTGGTTTGGGAACCAACCCTGCCAGAGTAGCGGGATGCAATGGTTGATAAACTTTGGACTTGCCATTGACATCGTGGTTTAAGACTTAGGATTTTCAGAATACCGGATGAATGCGTATCTCTCTCCTTAGAGACTAATTAACTTGATTAGAGATGTTTAAAGCATGAATTACCATATATGCTTATGTTTGGGATTGTGCACTCAACATATAGCTGAGCAGTGGAGATTTACTCCATTATAGGTGATAAGAAGAAAGGAAATAAGAAGCGTGAAGAGTGAGGTCGATAGGACGACGGGACTATCATTGTACATGTTTTTGTTTTCTCACTAAGGTTGTAATAACGAATTCCGAGTAACTAGTGCCATGTTTTGTTTAAACTTGGAAACCTCGGAATGGATCCGAAGTATTATAAATTGTAGTAAAACTCTGGTAATTATATTTTGGATATGTTGTAATACAGTTATGATCACTTTGAAATGAGTTTGATTGTGGGATCAATCCTTGAATAGGATTATATAACCTTGGAATTGGAATTTCTGCAGAATGTGTAGTAATTGGTAAAACCAGTCGACTGGACACACTATTTGAACAAAAGGTTTTTTTGTAGATTTTCAAAAAGCAGTCGACTGGATTGAAAGTAGTCGACCGAAAGTTGTTCAAAACAAATCATTTTGTAGGATGAAGTCCAGTCGACCGGATGTGTACCAGTCGACTGGGGATTCGATACAGCCGCTTGGATTGCTGTTTAAAGTGGATTATTTCTATAAGTGTTTTAAAGGGGAAAACTTTTTATAACTCTATTTTTCACGATTCATTGAATTTTTGGGAGTTGATTATCACTGTTCTACTTATTTAATTCTGCTGCTATGTTGTAATTGAGTTGAATGAGCCTTGGTGGCATGCCACGTATCCTATTTCCGCGTGTAGCGGGATGGGACATGACATATAAGGTGAAGATACTGTGCCCAAACTCCCTCTCTTCCATCGGAACTCAAGTGGTAAGATTTTGCCCCTTTTTCTTCCACCTTTTCCCCCTACCTAATAAGTAGTAGGTTCTTTAAATCTAAGTCATTGAAGGTTTCAAATATGTGATGTATGTATTTTTTTCCCCTAAACCTGCAATTTTCACTTCATCCAGGTAATGTTGTCTTCAATGTTAGTTTATTAATTGAATAGGCTTGCGAGTTATAGAATGGTTAAATTTCTTGATCTACTATTTGCTTTTGGTGATACATCTGTTTCCTCCAAAAAGTTTAAGAAACTTTTAGTTTGAAATTAAGTTGATTGGTTATTCTAGAGTTTTTTTCCCCTGTTCCCTTTTAACTTGATTAATATAAAATTTTCTTGGATATTTGCATCATCGTCATTCTAACAATTTAAAGGTTGACCTTTCCAAAAATTAGAAGGGGAGGTGGGTATTGTTTAAGTGAAACTAGCATCCTACTGTTTATGATTTGTTTTGAAACAATAAGATCAGTCCATATCTCCCACAGGGTGTAATTTCTTTTGGTGTTCCATTACTGTTATGGCACCACTTTTTATTAAATTACCTTATCATTTTTGACTTTATGGTGCACTAAGGAATTCTTAGACTATTGAGGTTCAAGTCATTCGAAGGCAACTTTCTAAGAAATTGGCTACTTGCATGTAGTGTATTTTAGGTATTCTGTAAATGTGTGAAGGCTGAGTTTACTGGTACTCTTTTTCTAGGGCAGTGTTTTGTTTGGGCCTATTTTGATTTGTTATTTGTCAGTCTGGCATGTAGTACCACCAAGCACTTCGCCAATATGTGGCACAATTGTTAAGTTATTTGGGAACTAGATTTAGGATTCAAATTTGAGAAGCATATTTGTTTATAATAATTTCTGGTCTTGTTTGTGTCGGGCGTGTCTGAGTCCACGTGGACTCAAAAGGGGTTGTGATAACCCAATCTAACTTCTAATTTGGGCGATTTGTTAAAATACTCATTTTAACAAAAATGTGGGTTTTTACTCTACTCTGATGCAAGTAAGTAATTACAAATAACAAATAAAAAAAAAATAAATCAGACTGAGATTCAGAATACCTCCACAGTCATCACCATCTTCATTGATTGAATAAGCAGTGACTACAAACGTTCAAAGAACAATAACAAACACTCGTAGAGAAAACTCGCAAATCACTCCAGAACAAAAGCAATATTGTTATGAGGAGAAACTAAAGTCTGCTAGCGCAGAAGTGGCGTGTGTGTTAGCCCCCTTCTAATGTTGCCCCCTCTGCTCTATTTATAGACTTGAGTACATAACCGTTCATGTTAGTGGGATTAGTGGGGTTAGTGGCCCCTGATTTCTAGGCATGTACAAGTTACTGGTCCCACTTTGCCCATGAGCGCCTATGATCTATGTGATGATCCCACTTTTGCCATGTTTCTTACATGTAACTGTTTTTCTTCCAGCTCAGCATCTCCTAAAGCACACGTTCTCACCCATGTTTAACTGCCTAACCACTTTGTGAGCATATTCCAGTTGACCGATAGCATCTTTCTCTGAGTGGCTTGATTCATGTAGGTTGATGGATCTTGGTTTTATTCTCTGTAGGAAGTCTAACAATGCCTATCGGTCTTGTCTGACCGATGTTCTATCCATTATTTCACAAGTCCGATATCACATCTCCTTTTATACCTCTTCTAGTCCTCTTACTTTAGGACCTTCATTGGTTGGTCATCGGGGTCCTCGATCTTGTATGACCGATATTTTCAAGTAGCCGCCCTCTGAATCCTGAGTCATTATCCAAACCCGATCTTACGCTCTTCACTTCTACTCCGTTGATCACTGCTCATGGGTCTTACAGAACCATCTTGATGATCTTCGGCCTTTCTTACCGAGGCCGAGGTGTCTTTATCGATGCCATAGCTGTCATTTCCTGCTTTGCAATATCGGTCTTAGTCGTTGATGTCGAGGTGTCATTTATATCCTGGCATCACCCTGCTTAGTTTTAACACCGATATTTGCGTATTGGACGTATTGACCATGCCAGCAACTATCTCTAACATCATTCTTTCCTCCGTCATCAGCCTTATCAGCTGTTCATCTGCTTACCTGCTCCTATAATGACATCATCAAGCCACGTAATCGTCATGTGCCTTGGAAAACCCAAATTAGGATGTAAACAATATCACTACTCTTCTACATAAAACCAAATATAGATCATAATCAAATGGTTTTGTGGAGTTTTGTTTTATGCAGTAATGCTTTGCGTATCAAAGCTTTTAATATGATTAAATTTGAACTCTGATCATAAAGGTAATATTTGGGTTTATTTAATGAGTAATGCTATACTTCCCAAATTTATATCTTAGATTTGGTTTCCAGATACTTTAATTGTTGGATCAGATGTTGTGGCAATGATCGGTGGTACCACAGACCATTACATATGGTCCAACTAGTAGGACATTTGAGAAGCAAATTTGGGATTCCTATTTGTAAAGCTTAGCATTAATATGTTTTAATGCAGTCTTTTGTATCTCAATTATGTAACTTTTGAGGTGAGTTTTATCGTTGTATGGAATTCTAAATATGTTTGTGTGTGTGTGTGCGCGCGCAATATTATCAAACTCCAGTAATCATTTTTTTTGCTTGTTTGTGCAGTTCTATCAAACTCCAGTAATCAATTCTCTGAAGAATGCAATTATACAATTGTTTCTTAATATACTTGAGTTAATTGGAAATTTTGCAAACATTTTGTGAAACGTTATAATGTAGGAAATGGTGTCATCAAAGGAATAGTGTTAAGAAACTGTATTGACACCAACTAGATAAGTCTATTGATTTGTTGAGTTCTTTGCATTTTAATGAGAGTAATTTGTTATACTAATCTGCCCAATGTATTCTAAATAGGCGATACTATATTACTCTACTAGATAAGGCTTGAAAATTCTATGAAAGCAAAAGAAGAGATTTGCAAGCTACTTGCAACAAGGAAGAGAATATTGACGCAACACTAACATGAGTGAGTACAAACAGTGGATCAAGAAGAATCAAAAGGCCAAAGACCAAAAAATCAATGAATCAATAGTAATATTTGGATGACAAACACTTTTACAAACACACTCTATCTCTATTCTAGTTGGCACTGTGGGATCCGGATAGTTTTAGTGGATCCCACAGTGCCACCTAAGAAAAAGATAAATTGCGTTTGTAAAAAGTATTTGTTATCTTAACATTGTTGATGGATCAAACAACAACATAGTAGTTTTTTAAGTGTAGGCACAAACAATTACTAAATACAACTTCTAGAAACTATGTATATGTGCTTCATTTATTTTACCTTTGCTTAAATACATTCTATGTCATGTTCTGACAAATATTTACAATTACAATCCCCCATAGAAGCACTATAATAGAGCCTAGTTAACATAAATAGTGTTATAAAATTTTGCAAATGTTGTCGGGTATTGTACGTCCGTGTATAGCATGAGTTGTCGACTAGTTTACTCCTTACTTTTGAACTTAACCTAACTAAAATTGATATAATATAATTTCAAGTTTTATAGAAATTTCTACACAAAAAAAGTGTATTAGTAGAACAAAAAAAATCGTCTCGAAAGCACTATCCCCAAGCCTCCTAGGTACCACTTCCAGGCTTTATCCGTGCCAAGCCACCAATATCAAATTTCTGTTTCTGCTCCTGTAAACATATGTATCTTTTCTCTCGATAAAGTGAATATAAGAGAGTGACAATCAGGCTTGGATACTCGGCATCACCATGTGATGCTGCTGGACGGGAAACACACATATGGTACTGGCAGAATCACACTTTTCTTTTACCTTTAAAAAAAAATACTGTATTTTTTTAATGATCCTACCAGTGCTACATGAGTAATAATGCTATCCACCCACTGCTACATGAGTCCTAGTACCATTCCTCCAACAACACCCTATGGTGATGCCGAGTATCCTTAGGGTCCGTTTGGCGCAGCGTTTAGGTGCGTTTAAATAGCTTAACAATTGCAAACGCTAACTGCAATCCATTTTGGCTGCTTCACAGTGGATTAAGATTCTCGATTTCAGCGCGATATAGATACGATTTGGCAAAGCTGGGGTTACCAACTTAGAGAAAACACAATCAAATCGCAAGTCAAACTAACTTAAAATGACTGCACTGACCTCCCTCAAGGTATATGGACAATTATAGGGACCTCCCCTTTGGTTTGAAAAAAAACACTCACCTTATTTCTACCTATTTTTTGAGTGTAATATTATCAATTTACCCCTTATCTTGTATTTTTTATATATATATATATATATATATTTACTTATTTGATTAATTAACTAAATAATTATTTAATAAGAATTACTAATGCGTATCAATGAAACAAAACTTTATTATCTACACAATAATAATATAATAGTCTTATAATATAAGGACACAATTATTTTTTAGACATTAAAATCACTTTTACATTTATGTAACCAAACACTTACATAATCTATTACACCACCATAATCACTTTTATAATACTTTACCTAAACACCACAATAACCATAATCTATTATCACAATCGCTATCGCTAAACTATCGCAATCACAAAACTATCACGGTGCCAAACACCCTCTTAGTTGTGTCAATCACTAGCTGGATGGTGATACCTAAAAGTCATGGGTCCGACCCCTAAAGGTCCTGCCTATAATTAAATCATCTCAACCCACAATTTATGGCTCATTTTTTCCTCAACATTGAAATCTTTCCTCTATTATTATTACTTGGAAAAGTCTTCTAATCAAATGGCCTAAAATCACTCCACTTCATTTCACTATTTTTTTTAACAAACGAGCAGTTTTCAGGTGTCTCAGTTTCACAGCAATCTTGTGAGCTGCTTGACATTATTTGACACGTGTCAAGCATTATCATATGCTTCTTCCTTCGTAAACCAAGTTTGTCCTTTATAAAATGTCAATTTTACCCCCTGTCTCTGTTTCACACGTGACACACCCCCCCATGTGCTGTGACGAAAACAGACAAACAAGGACATTTATTGGTTAACTTTTAGATAGAGAGAGAGAGAGAGAGAGAGAGAGAGAGAAAGGGCAGTACATTTTTCAAAATCTAATGATTTTAACCACATCTCCATTTTTGTTCTCCATCGGATTCTTTTCTCAAGTCTAATGCATGTTCATATTCACTCCTCGTGATTCGTGATAACACTGTGTAAGCTCACGGGCTATCTTTTCTTTTATGCTTATTCATCTAACACGTGTACAGCCACCATATCAAGTGCACTGGTAAATCATGCAACTTCTATTTGATGCTTGCCTACTTGGTCACTGACTAAAAAGTTAACTGCGGGTGAGAAATCTAACGACGTTAAAGTAACATAACGGCTGACATGTTTTTTTTATTAAATATTTTTATTTTTATTTTTATTTTTAATTTTATGGATCCAGACTTAACAGACACACACACACACCCCAGTTCCAATCCAATTCAAAGCCCCACACTCGTCTACAACAAAGCTCAACAAGTACCACTCATTTTGATTGAAGAATAATGAGGGGGCAAGTAGGGGTACAATTCGGGCTGGCCAACCCGGGTCCAGCATAAGCCCGCGGTGGTTTTACCATAGACAGGTTTGGACAGAAAAATGCATATCCGAATTCAATTCGAACCGGACTTGGACAAAATTTTGCAAAAACGTGGAACTCGAGCCCGAGCCCAAATTGTATTTATATATTATTTTGGACATTAAATTATACTCCCTCCGTCCCATAATAAGTGTCCACTTTCATTTTGCACAATGTTTAAGAAAGTTGTATTATATTAATTTTTTTGGTTTATTAAAGAGTCATTTTCCAATTTTACCCTTAGATGTGATGTGTGTTTGACTTTTTGCTTATTTTGGGACCACAAATAAATGCTACTTTGTCTTTATTATAAGGGTAGTTTTGGAAAGTAAGTAAAAGCTATATACCAATTTAGGAAAGTGGACACTTATTGTGGGACATCCAAAAAAGGAAATGTGGACACTTATTATGGGACGGAGTGAGTAGTATTTTTTAGTAACAAGAATACACTATTAGATATTATTCAAGAACTAAATTAATAGAAGAATGCTTTTTTCCAAATCTAAATAAAAAAATATATTTGATACTTTACATATTATTGTTTACATACTAAAAATCGGTTTGCACAAAAAAAAATTACAATTTGGGTTCGGACTCGAGTTTTAATACTAAATCACAAATAGGACTCTGGTTGAAAAGTTTGGGTTTTTATCAGGGCTCGGGCTTGGACATACCACTTGAATTCGAAATTGGGCCTGGGTAAAGTCAAAACCCTCTGGATCCCACCTAAGTTGCACCCCAGGAGCAAGCAATTAGAGTCCCCTATGGCAATTCAAACTCTCTCATTTCCTACGGAGAAGAGATCAGACTATGTCAATTGACATACAACGCTAAATTACAGTTAACGATGGGACCTAATTAACCTAGGGATCAAAGTTCAAAGAATTTGTTTACCCTTCAAGCAACTGCAATGACATAAGTACCCCCAGAGTGGTTTATGTTATTTTCTTCAATTTCTTCACTGAAGTTGGTATCTGGAGGCCAAATAAAATGGCACACTTAGGCCACATTTGTTGTGCGTGGTTAAAACAGAAGGAGTGTTGGTCCTGCTTGTCTATGTTGTTTGTCTGTCGGAATACGTGATTTTATTGGACTTTATTGTATGTCATTCAAAGAATTTGTTGTGTGTGTGTATATCCTATCAAAATCCAAGTAAGTATTTAAAAAAAACAAACAAACAAACAAACTACAATAACGTAGTTTTTGGGTCACAGTTTGGTGTAGACTATCTAGTCCTTTTTTTTTTTTTTTTTTTTAAATTTTTTTTTTTTTTTTTTTTAACTAAATAGGCCTGTAAACGAATTGAATTTTATCCGGATCCGATCCAAATCTGATAGAAACATTCGACTCTGAATCCGATTATAAAAATCTGAATCAGACTCCGAATTCGAATCCGAATATATACGTTCTTAACGGATCCGATTCGAATCTGATCCAATAAGGATCCGAATATGAAGTTTTTATACACACACACATATATATATATATATATTTTAAATAAAATCAAATTTAGTGAACATATTAGGTTTCCTCTGCAGTCATGATAATGGACAATCAATTTGTCTTTATTTTAATATTCATACATTTTCGAATTCAGAAATTTTTTTTTTGGTCGAATTTTTATCGGATTTGAATCTTCTTAGCGGATTTTTATTAGATTTGTATTGTAGAAATCCGATCCGAATTCGATCCGTTTACAGGCCTAGGCCGGAATAGGCCACTAATTATCCAGTAGGGGTAAGAGTTAAGTTATCCTGGTTAGTTTGATTAAAATAGACTTTTGTACTATGAAGCACGGACACGGACACACCGACACGATACGACACGACACGGACACACCGATACGACAAAATTCTTTAAAAAATGCACGTCGACACTCCAATAAAAATGTCTGTGAAGTGTCGTGTCCGTGTGTCGGACACGATACGATACGCGACACGTTACCTTCTTAGAAATGTCGGTGCTTCCTAGCTTTTGTACAATCTGTCGGAGGGCATTCAAACTTGGGCTTAGGCCACGTTTGAATGGAAGTAATCAAAGATGCATTGGGTATCCTATTATTACTAGTAATAAATTACCCGAGTTTTGATTACTTATTATATTTTTTCTCAGTGCGTTTGATAATATACCACATAATTAAAAAATAACCAAGAATCCATTGAAAACATGAAGCGAAAAAAAAAGAGTACTTGAAATACTGTTTTCAGTATTGAAACTTCAATTGCTTAACATTTAGCACTTATTTAAGTACTTAATTTTTAATTTTATCAAACGAACTCTAAGTATAGTAATTCAATTATCTTTGCTTGGCTATTTTCAATATTAGGGCAAACAATCTAACCCTTTCTTATCACAACATACCGGTCAAGCGCATTTAATGCAATAATATAATAAATATCTACCAGTACCCTACCGAAAATTGCATTATTTCCTTGAGCATGACTATTTTCCATAAGAATCATATGGGTAATTTTTTTGGGAGTAGTGCTACATACATATATTTTTTGACACACTTTTTGACACACAATTTTAAATGTAAGTACTTTGTGCTATGTAAGTGGTGCACAGAAAAGTGTGAAAAATTCAAACAGCATAAAGTACATGTGTTTAAAGCATAATGTGTCAAAAAATATGTCAAAAAGTGTGTGTACAAAATATTTCCCTTTTTTTGGGCACAATCTTCTTGTAATTTTTTTCACAATCTCACTATCTCTATCTCTCTCTCCTCTCATGGGTTTTACAGTATCAATGGCCCTTACAATACCTACTAAGAGAGAGATAAAGAGAGATAATAATGAAATTGTGAGCAAAAAAAATTATAAGAATGTTGTGCCATAAGAATTACTTGCACCATAATACCATCACTAACAAGGGGATGAGATACCTACTTTTATTGAAATTTTGTGTTCCACAGGTATGCAATACTGCCAATTATAAATCTCAATAAAATATGAAACCCTTATTTTAATAATCAAAGCTGCACTACATTATCAAGCGGGCCTAATTCAATTGGTATGAACTCTTTTTCTTCAATGGGGAGATTAAGTGTTCAATTCCCCCTTAGAGGGATTCACTTGCTTGTCCTTGTTATACGTTAGTCGAAATGAGTGGCCCCTGTTGAGGGCTTTGGGATATGATGAGTGTGTGTCCTGCCACAATTCAACTAAGTAAAAAAATAAATAAAAAAGAAAAAAGAAAAAACTGTACTACATTGCAACAATGCAATCACACAACCTAAGCTACATCATCACTCTGATCACTACCAGTCCCATTGACACCACCAACAGCCACCATTCCAATTTAGTTAAAATTATTTTAATTTAGTTTTAACTAATAAATGAGGGTAAGTCTATAGTGAGCAGTTTCTCATATGAGAATGCGGGTTTTAACCGTTAGATGAACATCTAGTCATAAGATTCTCAAGAATATGGAGGTGCATTTATTGCTAGATGCTCATCTAACGGTTAAAATCCGGCTTCGTATATGAAAAGATTCTCAGAATAGACTTACCCATAAATGATTATTTCTTTCAATATAATTTTACCGCCATAAGAGATAATTAATGACAGTATGTGGAGTAATATTCATAAAGGTGCATTTAATCCAAAATAGGTATGAGTATAAGAAAAATGTATACTAATTTGCTATGTGGGTTGGAATGCAAAGTTTAGGTAGCAAATTTGAAGTAGCAAATTTGACTTTGAGATAACAAACTTAAATTTGCTTTCTAGTTGGAGGTGATCTTAATAGTAATTGTATTCATCAATCCTTTTTTTCATATTATTAATCCACTGTGTTAGAACCGTTTTTGTATGTTTAAATTGGCATTCTATTGGGTATAATTTTTTGCTTCTCAAATTTGTATTCTAAATATGATTTTTAATACATGTGATAGTGAAATCATTATGGTCACTTCAATATTTTCCAATAAAAATCAATTGATCTCATGACTACCACGAATTCATTAATCATTTTCTACCTTAATCTTGTAACAATTTGGCAGGTAGAACATTGGGTTAATTTAATGTTTTGGAAATGGTGTCCTCACCAATTAATATTGACAAACAAGTACCATGTAACTTGAACGTTGACCACTGTCAAATGCCAATATCAATTGACAATGATGTATTAATTAACTATGTGATGTGATTCTGCAACAGTAAGCCTTTTGTTTATGGAGAACATACATACACCAAGATTAGAAGCATAGAATCTTTGTCTAGAAAATATATGGGCACATTGTCTTGGAAGCAAGAAACTCCACGTTGTAGTCATTTGCATAGCTCTCTCTGTCCAGCTATAGTTACATATACGTATGTATGTTGTTCGTATTGACTAGACTTTGTTTGGTTAATGAATTTCGTGAAGAAAATGAGAGGAGAGAGAAAAATAAGATGAACAACTCATCTCATTCGTTAGGTAACAAGAATTGGAGTAGTTTTCTATTTTTTTTTTTTTAATTTTTACTCTCTTTTCGTTCACAAAATTCATCAACCAACAAACAAACAAACCTTAGGAAGATTCTGGCTTTGGTCCTCTAAATCTAACTTATATTTTGTAACTCCAGAACACCTGCCTCGTCTTCGCTAAGAAGGATTCTAGGATTCGTCCTTTAAGAGGAAAGAAATGCAAAAAGTGTAAAAAAATTGGGTGAGTTTGAAGTTTCAAAATTTAAAAATTAAGAAAATGGGAAAGAGTGGTAACAATTTTGGATCACACACATATCAACATGGGTGAACATTTGGTCGGTTTGGTTCGATTTAGCCTAAATTGATTCGATTTAGTTTGATTTTTGGTTAACTGATCTATTGGCTCACTTTACATTAAAGTTTTAAACTCAAAAGTGTCATAGTTATCATAATTATAGGGATGAGTAATGCTAAATGCACTTTCAAATGCACAACTAAATGCATAACCCTGCTTAAAAATGTTGGACTTGGTACTGAAAAGTTTGTACACAAAAAAGGGGGTGTGCAGGCTTTTCAGCACAAAGTCCAACATTTTTAAGCAGGGTTGTGCATTTGATTGTGCTTTTGAGAGTGCATCTAGCATTACTCTTATAGGGATTCCTCGTGTATTTTATAGATTGTGCATTTAATTGTGTATTTGGGAGTGCATCTAGCATTACTTTTTGATATAATAATCAGCTTAAATGTATTTTAATACAACAATGATAGGGATACACACCAAATGACACACTAAATGACACACTGTGCTTTAAATGCATGTACCTTGTGCTGTTTGAATTTTTCACACTTTTTTGTGCATCACTAACACAGCACAGAGTACATGCATTTAAAGCTGGTGTGTCGTTTAGTGTGTCGTTTGGTGTGTATCCCTATCATTTTTGATTTTAATATTCTCAATGAAATAAAATACTGTAATTATTTGAGTCAGCAGCAGTTGATTTTTACAGTTGAGAACCAATAAAAAACAGTGATAAAAAAAAAAAAAAAAAAAAAGAGCAGAAGACAGGAATATGTGTGGTGTGGGGGCAATTGGGTCCATAGGAGATGGGGGTGGTCAATTCTTTTGAAAAAAAGAGGGGTAAAATAGGAAATCCAAAGCCAAGTATGTGTGGGGCCCACTGCAAACGGTAGTGGAGTTGCGGTGGATGTATCGAAGCAATTTCTCCACTCACCACTTGATGATTCCCAGATTCCTTTTTCCTTTTTCATTCACTCACTTTTCTACCCCCCTCCTCGTGTTTATGCGCCAATTGCAAAAAACAAAACAAATACAGAAAACTTATAGAGCGAGAAAGTAAAAGAAAACTTTAGAGAGAGAGAGAGAGTGTGTGTGTGTAGAAGACAAGACATCGGCAGCTTATTGGACTTTTGCGGAAGCAGAGGCGTCCCACTCTCACTGCCCAAATATAGTACTGTATTTTGTATTTTCATCAAACCCAGAGAGGGGTGCGTAGGATAAGCGCAGAGCACAGCAAGAGCAGCAAAGTGCCCTCTCTCTCTCTCTCTCTCTCTCTCTCTCTCTCCCTTGTCACGGTGGAGTTGCCTGAGCTCTCTAACCTATACCGCGAGTGCAGCTTATAGCTGATTTCACCTGGGTTTCTTCTACTTTTTTTTTTTTTTGGGTGTTTTTTTTTTCTATGGCGGCTGTGCAGTTTAGCAGTGAGAGGACGAGAATGAAGAGGTTAGCTGTGGTTTTCTTCTTCTTGGGTCTGATCTCTCTATCTTGCGCCGGTAGGTTACCTGTTTCCAGGCAAAAGCTTGAGGTCCAGAAGCACTTGAGGCGCTTGAACAAACCGGCGGTGAAAAGCATTAAGGTCTCCCCCTCCTCTCTCTCTAGCTTTCTCTTTCTAAATAAGTATGTTACATCTTCCATTAAATGCAGATGGGTAGTTCATTCAATTTTGATGGGTACTTCGCTTTATGTTTGGTTGGCCAGAAAATTTTAAGAAAAAGGGCATTGGAGACTAAAAAGTTTGTTTGTTTGTTTGTTTGTTTGTTTGTTTTTTTTTTTTTTAATAATAAATTTAAACTCAAGTCAGCCATTTGCTTGTACCCAGTTCAGATTAGTGACAATGGTGTACATTTTCCCCAATTTCTTGCTCCCAAAAAAGAAAAGAACATAAATGCAACTGGTTACTTTCTATAATGTAGTCTCATTTCACTTTTCTCAGGACTTTGGGTTAGTGAAGCAACTATTATTTTGTAATTATTATTATTATTTTTTTTTTCCTTTGTCACTTTATCTCTAATGATTTTGGGTTTGTATTGATGTATTTTAGCTAAGCCTTTTTTAGGGTTTGGATTATCTCCCTTTCAACTCCTTTTGATCTATCTTTATAAAGAATAATCTGAAGAAATTTTTGGTTTCCTTGAATAAATTTTTCCCATCATTAGTAGTGTTGTTGAAATTCTGGGTGCTGGCTAAACTAGCACAGAAAGATTTCTCATTTAGTTTATTTATTTATTATTTTTTTTGTGTGATTGTGGATGATTGAGCAGAGCCCAGATGGGGATATCATTGACTGTGTACACATATCTCACCAGCCAGCTTTTGATCACCCATTCCTCAAAGATCACAAAATCCAGGTTCATTTTAACCTTGTACTTGTAATAATCTGTATCTTAATTTACATTATTCTGTGTTGTATCCACTTTCTCAAAATCTACTTTTTCTTTTAACTTGATTTTGCTTTTTGGGATGTGTTTGTTTTGGTTTCAGACGAGGCCTAACTATCACCCAGAAGGGCTTTATGATGAGAAAAAAGTGACAGCAGCGCCAGCACAGACAGGAGAAAGAACAAACCCAATTACTCAACTATGGCACATGAATGGTAGATGCCCTGAAGACACCATTCCCATAAGAAGAACAACGAAACATGATGTTCTTAGAGCAAGCTCAGTCAAAAGATTTGGAAAGAAGAAGCATAGAACCATCCCAAAGCCTAGGTCTGCAGATCCTGGCCTTACCAATGAAGGTGGTCATCAGGTACTAAATAAACACAACAAAAGGAAAAGGAATCTTATCATTTTTAGAGACTCTTTGGGAAGAAGGTCACTCAAGTTATGTGTGTGTGTTTCTTTCACATAGTCAAATGTTTGGTAATATGTCCCAAATCTAAAATCATCAATATTATAAAACCACATCCAATATCATACTGGTTTTCACAAAAACCCAGATAGAAAAATGATACTATTATTGTGAGTAAACCCGATCGTTTTGATCCATTTCCAAACATTCCCGCAATAGAAATGAAATGTGCCCATCATATTTAGTGTTTTTCTTTGTTGTATGGTTAAACTTCTTTGTGCTAAATGCAAATTTTCTTTGGTTGATTTTTGGGGGATGACTAGCATGCAATAGCTTATGTGGAAGGAGATACTTACTATGGAGCCAAAGCAACCTTAAATGTTTGGGAACCCAAAATACAGCAGCCTAATGAGTTCAGCTTGTCTCAGCTCTGGATTCTAGGTGGTTCTTTCGGTGAAGATCTTAACAGCATTGAAGCTGGTTGGCAGGTATATAAATATTTTTGTATCAATTCCTAATTAATCAAATTAACAACTGGAAATGACAAGAGTAAAAAAGGGGGCTTATAATAGCAAATTTTGCTCCACTGCTGAGTCTAATTGTGGATTGTGTACAATCTCAGGTCAGCCCAGATCTTTATGGTGATAACAATACAAGATTGTTCACTTACTGGACTGTAAGTGCCATAACTATAGATATACATATTGTTTTTGTTATTGTTATTGATTATGTATCAGTATCATCTTCTCAATACCGCTTAATGAGTTTTGGTCTATCCCCTCTTTGGAAATTTCAGAGTGATGCATATCAGGCCACCGGATGCTATAATTTACTATGCTCCGGCTTCATTCAGATCAACAGTAACATAGCCATGGGTGCAAGCATCTCCCCTGTTTCTGCTTATCGTAACTCCCAATATGATATCAGTATTCTTGTCTGGAAGGTAAAATCCAAACCGCTAACTGGGATTTCCTAGAAAAAAAAAAAAAGGAAATTGATAAAATTAAGGGTGATATTTGTCAAGATTGGATTGTAGAATTATTGCAACTTACAGATGCATCTTGGACAATGTCTGCTGGCAAAAGATGTAGTAGTTGGAACTTGAAGCAGTAGTTGCATATAATATTATTGAGGTGGAAAATAAAATACTCCGTATTGAAATTGTTCATATGCTGGCATTATTTGGCATTTTCTATTGGTCTCTGATCAGGAGACTGAATCTGACAAAATAAAAATTGGTTTTACCTTGTACTACACTGCACCCAAAACAAAAAAAAAAAAAAATTTTCATTGCCTTGCTTAAGAGAGTGAAATTTTCCAACTGTAATTTCTCGATGAATGTGGGATCCGCGTGATTTGCAAATTTTGTTTTCTATTTATCGCTCATCAAAATCTTCTTTTTTTCATTTATGTTTTCTTGTAGGATCCAAAAGAGGGGCATTGGTGGATGCAATTTGGAAATGACTATGTGTTGGGTTATTGGCCTTCATTCCTATTCTCATACTTGACAGAGAGTGCTTCCATGATAGAGTGGGGTGGTGAAGTAGTGAATTCACAACCTGAAGGACTGCACACCTCAACTCAAATGGGTAGTGGCCATTTCCCAGAAGAAGGATTTGGGAAGTCTAGCTATTTCAGGAATATTCAAATTGTTGATAGCTCAAATAATCTCAAGGCTCCTAAAGGACTTGGCACTTTCACTGAGAAATCAAACTGCTATGATGTCCAAACTGGCAGTAATGGTGATTGGGGTCATTACTTTTACTATGGAGGCCCTGGTAGAAACCCTAATTGCCCTTGATGAAAAAAAAAAAAAAAAAAACTAGAAATCCCATTACACTCCCCATTCCCCTTTGTGTATTATTCAATCTACTAGTGTAATGTCTTCTCTCTTCTTTTGTATACCCCCCCTACTTTTCCTCTTTTCTTCTTCCTTTTTGACTTTTAGGTTGGTTGGGTTAGTAAATTATGTGACCTCTTATGTAGTAGTGTGAAATTTTGACTCTTTTGGTTCTTCACTTGACATATTCTCCATGCAAGTGATTGGGGAGGTGGCCAAGTTTTCCCTAAAGCTCAAAGGAAACAGGCCCCTATATGTCTTTGCCTTTGTATTTTATTTGTTTGTTTACTCCTCTCATGGAGTGGTTTGTTTGTTAAATGGATGGATGAGTTTCTCATATATTGGCTTTTGGAGCAACCAACATGTTGTTTAGGATAATATTTGGAAAGTCTAACTAAAGAGTATTGCTAGGTGCACACAATTTTTGTATACATTTTTGCACACAAATGCTTTAACTGGACGTGTCTTGTGCTATTTGAATTTTTTATATTTTTTTGTGCACCATTTTTAGCACAAAAGGTATATGCATTTAAAGCATTTGTGTGTAAATTTGTGTACACTTAGCGTTACTCCAAAAAAAAAAATTGTTCTTTTTTGGGTTTTTTTTTTTTTTTTTGAACGGTGAACCTATTAAATGTCTTTTTATCAATTTCTGTGTCACACTAGCACCGGTGCGAGAAAGAATAAACATGGTTTTGTTTTATCCATTCCCAAACACGCGTTAATTGTAGCAAAGTGGTGGATTATTCTTTCTATTGTTTGGAAAGGCTCATTTAGCTATGGGTTGGGATGGGCCACCATGAATGTTAAATTATTTGAAAAGATTGGTAGGATCAGGATTAGATCTTGCTTTTGGGTGGATGACTACTTTTTTTTCTTTCTTTGGCCCCTCAACTTTTGCCAAAATACTCCCCACCTCTGCCACTTGAAACTATACCCCCACCTCCCACCCCTAAAAAGAAAAAAACTTTCTATACTAGTATGGGTTTGTTTCTCCATTATTGAGCTTCTGCAAGAGGCTTTCAATTCTAGATTCCTTAACAAAAAGGTTTATAAAGTTGTTAATTAGGAATTTATCCTGTTGGGGAGTACAAGTCACAATGCTTGATTCATTTGACAACAGTTTGTATTACTAAGAATGAGAAAGAGTATACTTAAAATTCTAACACAACTACTTTTTTACTTTTACCTATGAAGTTCATGGTTAGGTTTGTCCCCCCCCCCTTTTTTTTTTTTTTTTTTTTGGGGGCACTTGTAACTTGGTAACCATAACATTATTCTAGAACAAATATATACTGCAGTTGGTATTCATTTATCATGAACATGACAATAGTAAGTTCCTTGTCTTGGATATATTACAGAGCAAGGCCTATAATAATAATAGTGTAGCATCTCAAGGCTAGCTGTTATACTGGAGTTAGGTTTCCCCCCTAGATAGATGGGTAGATGATATATTGTGATAGAATGTGTCGCTTTTGCTTCATATACTATGTGTGTAATTCAATGGGCAACCAACCCACATGTTGGGGGTTCCTTCATGAGAGATACGCGACGTGAGGGCGATCCCTTGTTATGTTGTCGACTATTTATTTATTTATTCTGTGTGCAGAGGCTTTGTACGTCCGCATAGTTTTGTTTCATGAAGCAGCTAATAAGCACACACAGCTTATGATAGGGATTTCAGGAATTAGCCAGCCCAACTGCAATAGTTTTTTTATGAATCTGCTTCAGGACTCCACACACAAAAAATTGCTACTTCAGATCAGGAAGTTAGCGTGGAAATCTCCAACATGTTTTTCAGCCCAAATACTACTCCTGAGTTGACTGTGGGATGTTTGGCACACCAGATAGAACTGCTGGGTAGGATAGAAAGATTAAAGATTGGGACACTCCCAAAAACATAACTTTTGAGACACAACTCAAGAGATGTCTCTCTCTCCACAAAGAGTAAAGATTGGGACACACCCAAAGACACAACTTTTAGTGACACAGGAGAGAGATAGACACATCTCTTAGGTTGTGTCCCAAAAGTTGCGTCTTTGGATGTGTCCCAAGTATTACCCAGATAGGAAGAGTAAAGATTGGGACACACCCAAAGTCACAACTTTTAGGATATGGCAGGATTGGATAGAATAAGAAATTATGTTCTGCGTTTGTCAGAGTGCTGGATAAGAGTTGCAGATATTATTAAATGTTTACAATATTTACTATAGTAGATTTTATTTCTTATTATTTTTTAAAATAAATTTTTTTTTTCAATGTATAAAATATAATTTTGTGCTTGAAAGATTAATTTTATAATTTTTTTTTATTGATATTTAAATATTTTAAGTACTACTGTTATGATTTTTACGCATATATTATGATATTTAGTAAGTAAATGTTTAGAATATTTATTTCAAAACATTATTTTAATTAATTTTTTTTTTTTATCACATTGCTCCTTATCCTGTTCTTATCCCACCCAGAATCCCATATGGTAAAATTTTACCTTGTGAATTCAAGATAAAAAGGGTGTGTCTTGGATATTTTTATCCGACGAATAGGCTGTGACAAACGTAGGATAGGATAAGGCTTATCCTGCATAACAATCACGGCCGATAGAATAAATCATGAGCTGGGAATTCAATCTCGGGTTAAAAAATGAGAAGTATTTTGGCCTGCCATCTCTCATTGGACGGAGTAAAAAAAAAAGAAAGAAAAGAAAACATAAATCTTTATTTCACTGAAGGGGTGTTGTTCAAATCAAAATCAAAGGGTGGAAAGAGAGGGAGATTGTGAAAATTCCAATGAAGGCATCGACAGGGGCTCCTCTGAGCTCAGAGCAACTAATAAATGTAATTCCTTCATTTGCTGGTTTATTTTATTTTAGTTTAATATTTATTTATTTTTATCAGGCAAAAGTATGATAATGGTGTTTTATGAAATCTAGAGACTTGGCCAAGTTTTAGTTTTATCTTTGTAATGTAAATGACTAGATGTTGTAATGAATACTCCTATTATGTAAATGGTACACGAGGGAGGTAAAAAAGGCAGAAGTTAGAAAAGAAATTGGACAATAATTACTGGAGTAGTTAATACTCTATACAATGTACATGATGAGGGAATACACAAAGATTGAAGACAGATACTGGGAGAGAAATTCTTACTATTTACAAACTGCTACATATACAGACAGTTTGCTATTCATAGATAGCTGAAATCAGAATCCCATACAATTAATCATCTAAATTGACATGGGGAGTGACAATAATCACATGAGATGATTAAGGAAGAATCCTATACAATTAATCTATATGGACATGTGATGTGACAATAATCACTTGTGGTTCTTCTTTTTCTGAGGGCCAAAGTTGTAAATCAGAAAATGCCCCCCCTTTTATTTCTTCTTTCAGCTTTAGCTTTTAATCATACGACGACACCATTCTCCTTAATCTCAATTACAATGTTTATTAAGGGTCCGTTTGATAACGTTGTAGTTTTTTATTTTGATTTTTTTTTTTAAATTCTCAAAGTAGAAACTTATTGCCGCTGTTTAAGGGTCAGCTTTAGCTTTTAATCATACGACGACGAATTTTTTTGGCCCTCTTATATATATATATATATATATATTTGGGTATGATTTTTTGTATCATGAAACTTACAATTTTATTTGTAATGTTTTATTGTCCTGTTTGAGATTTGGGAAGTTTGGTATTTGAAATATTTACTGTGTACTCTAATCCTTTGACTTATGCTTTACAAGAATGTGTATTGTATTATATGCATGAACCACTTATCAAAAGAGTATTGCTATTCTTCCCAAATTTGAATTTCAAAGTTGGTTCCCAAATGCTATAATTGTTATACCAAATGCTTTGGCAATGATTAGTGCCACTACATGTATTTGATACAACTGACAAAATATTTAAGAACCAAATTTGGGATTCATATTTATGAAGCATAACGTTATTCTTTTCTAAAAGTTAGTATTTTGGAGGGGCCAATTAGGGGTGCAACTCTGGCGGAACCCAAAGGGTTTGGCTCTGCCCAAGCCCTCCCGTATTCAAGTAGTCTGCCTAAGCTCGAGTCCGACATAAACTCGAACTTTTCAACCCGAGTCCGATTTGTGATTTAGTATTAAAACCCGAACCCGAATTGCGATTTTTTTTTTTCGGTGCAAACCTATTTTTAGTATGTAAGCAACAATATGTAGAGTATCAAATCTATTATTTTTTTTTAGATTTGGGCAAAAAACATTCATCATTTATTTAGGACTTGAATAATATCTAATAGTGTATTCTTGTCACTAAAAAACACTATTATCTAATGTCAAAAAGAATACATAAATAGAATTCGGGCTCGGGTTCTACGGGTTAGCAAAATTTTGCCCCCCGAATTGGATTCGAGCCTTTTTATTTATTTATTTTTAAAATTTTAATTTTTTTATTTTTCTGCCCCGCCCATGGTGAAATTACAGCGGGCCCAAGCCCGGTAATTTTTGAGCTGGGCACGGGTTAGCCGGCCCGAGTTGCACTCCAAGGGCCAATACATAGATTAATTTCAAAATTGTACAAATTACATATGCATAATCGAAGATTTAAAATTTTGCAGGGCCATGGCCCCCCGAGCGGGAATGTAGCTCTGCCCTGTCAAACTCGTTTTAGTTTTTACTGAAAAAATAAAATAAAAAACAAAATCTGGAAACTGAAAAAATTGCAATGTTACCAAACAAGCCCTAAATTTTTAGTTTTGCTTCTTATCTTAATTGTAGGCAAATTAACATATCAGCATCTGGTGAAAATGTTTCAGGGGTTGATAACTTGAGGTTGGAAGCTTGAATTAAGCGACGTGTGTAGGCTGTTGGGGTATTGAGTGAAACTTGTATACATACAACTATATAGATAGAGAAGTGCTAGGCTCCTATATTGACAAGAGTACCAATTTTTAAGGGGAATTGTTATTGCCACTCCATCATTGAACTAATGCACTCCATGGTACCACTCTCAGAGCATGTGGTATCATGTATGCAATGCATTACATATATGGTACCACATGTTTTAAGAGTGGTACTATGGAGTGTACTAGTTCAATGATAGAGTGGAAATAGCATCACCCTTTTTAAGAGGCTATTTGGAAAAGGTAAGTATCGGTTTTGTGGTTATAAACTACTTCTATAAATTTAAGTATTGTGAGTATCCATTTTTTGAATAAGAATTCGTGTTGAGTCTAATAACTCTCTCAAAATTGGGTCTTTATCGAGCTAACATAACCTTGGACTGAACCTGGACCTGTTTTTAGACTTTTTCAAATAATAAATGATAGATACATCCAAACATGCTGATGTGGATAACTAAAGCTCTTCTTTATTTAAGATATATTTGAATACAATTTTTAGGTTTTCATAAAATAAGTGGGAGATAGTGTTTTGCATATAAGAATATGAGTTTGGAGTTAACGAAACTCCATGCTCCTCAACTGTTATGACAAACTAATTTTTACTCTATGATGTTTTACTTTTTATCTCTATCTGTGTCCCATTTTGACATTTTTTCTCTCTCTGTACATAAAATATATTAATATTGACATGTATACTTTAAAAAAAAAAAAGTCACATTCATACCAAATGAAGCATTAATATAACGCGTAAAGTTAGATCTACTCAAGTCCACAATGATAGCATTCTTCAAGTGAACATGATAAAAGCATGTAACTCAAGCAGGATAAATTTCATATGACTGTCCATAATTGTATAAAGTTATTCGTAATTGCAAGATCATATGTTCTTAGAGAATGTATCAATACCCCATTCCTCATGGGAAAACTATAAGAACTTAGTCTAATATATGTAAAATCAAGTGTGTTATTACTAATAACTTGGGCTTAAATATTGTAAGAGTCACTGTAGAAGGCCTATCAAGTTATTGTCTAGTAGACCACTTTATGATACCTTGTCCCACATGGAAAAACAAAAGATACTAGTAAGGGTGGTAAACTTGTGACACTATACGAAATAAATAGGTTTGGGTTTATCTTATGGGAAATACTTTGGAAATACCCAAAGACACAGCTTTTGGAACACAACTTAAGAGATGTGTTTATCTCTCTCTCATGTGTCACTGTGGAATCCAGTGACGTCACAGGAGAAATATAGACACATCTTCTGAGTGATGTCCCAAAAATTGTGTCTTTTGGTGTGTCTCAATCTTTACTCTTATCTTATACGAGTTTGGGTCATAAATGGGTCAACCCATTAAATACGATTAGTAAAATGGGTTGGATCGTGTTTTTAATCCAATCATAAACTATTGTCTAAAAAGACCACATTGTAAAAAACCATCAAAATTAGTATATAAAACTTCAGGTACTTCATAGTTCATGCGATCCAAGTGACACACTTTAAACTAAGCCCTCTTCAACAAGTGGACATTAAATGGTTCACTAATCTAGTGCGTTAAATGGGTTAGATAGATTAAACTAACCCGTGTACTACATTAATCAGGATTGGATTTAGGTACTGGACAAGTTTAAAAACTGACCCAATTATGACACGACCCGTTTATCATTTTAAAGGCCAATGTACCAATCCAGTCAAAGTTGTTAGTCCAGTGGTTTGTAACTCATTCACTTCTTGTGAAAGAACAAGTTAGCCTTGACAAGCAGAATTAAAATTACATAATTTAGCCAAAAATTTGCTGAGAATATAGAGCCCTCCATCAACATCACCTTTCAATCTGGAATCCTATTTGTAACAGTTAAGTTTTGCCCTTTAACGAATTAACCCATTTTATGCAGCTAAGTTAATTTTTTGGGACACAGGCATACTCATAGTATGTACAAATCTGTTACAATGACGAACTTTAAGTGGCATAAAAGGTTTAGATTAGAAATGGACAGCAATTCCTATTATAAAAAAAAAAAAAAAAAAAAAAAAAAAGAAAAGAAAAAAAGAAAAGAAAAAGAAATGGACAGCAATTTGTTCATCCATCACAATAACACCCATTTCTTCTCTCTTTGATCCAACAAAATAACCACCATTGCTTCTCTCTTTGATGTAATTCAACCACCCAAAAATAGAAAGGGGGGAAAAATAAAAAAAATCAAGAATCCACTCTGATTCTGACACTCTATCCATGTTGTCTCATTCTGAATCGCTTTCCATACTTCCCATGGCCTTCAACCCTCTAGGTCTCTGCATCACAACCACATAGAAGAGATATTTTATGGGATCAATTAATCTTTGTATATATATATATATATATATATTCCTATATACATACATATATTTGCAGATGGATAGTACTAAAATAGAAACAAAACTGATAGTATATACTCAATAATACCTTCTTGGAAGTTTTCTTCTCCCTCACTTCATACCTCTCTTGGCACAGGTCTGATAACCATGCACCTGGACTCACCAACTGCATCAAAATGAAAGACATATAATGTGTTTTAGAGAGACAAAACATGGAAATCAAAGCATTATTACCCAAATCACAGAATTAACATATGTATATACTCTACTTTTTTTTTTTTTTTTCTTCAAGAATTCAAAATGATTCTCTCATACAGTCATACTATGAATAAAGGAATCTAAAAGACTTACAAGTAAGCTTCTTTGGATCAATTTGTTCCTCTTCTTAGGCCTCTGAGGTAGTTTACAACCTTTCATAAGCATAAAATCTTCTTCTTTCTCTTTACTTGACAATGAAATAAATAGTTTAGGCCAAACAATTTTGTGGTTACTTTCCCTAGACTCCACAAACACCTTCCCATTCTCATCCAATCCTCCCGAACCTCTCGTCGTGTAATACCGATCTTCCTTCTCCGGCGATGAGGACGTCGACATCTTTCTATTCTCATTCCCACCACTTGATCTATTCATCCCCAAATCCCTGTGTTATTAATAAAACCCCTAAAATTCAGTTTCATAAAAAGGGATCTACTGTGTTTGGCTGCAGAGAAAAATTGGGGATCTCTCACAAATTTAGCAACAACAGTCCGTAATTGTTATCATAATCCCAAAAATACTATACCCTTCACTTACGTTATCTCAGCAATCAAAGAGCTTTATTATTATACTACAAAAGATTCCATATCAAGACCTGTAAAAAAACACAGTAGATCTAACCCCCCCTATCTATTGTTAAATTCCATAGTACTCCTCTCTTCCATTTCCCACATTTTCTTAGCAGCCAAACAAAAAACCCACAGAAAAAAAAAAAAGGTTTTGTCATGAATTCCTTCAAACCCAGCAGTTGGGTTGTTGAGAAAATTTGAAAATTACCACAAAATCCAGTCCAGAGACAAAACGAAATTTTTTATTACAATCCCAAGTTTTCCCCATTTCCATTACCCAGCAACCAAGCAGAGTATATATTTATGGGTGGTATTTGGTAATTAAGGGTAGGTAGGTAGGTTACCTGTTGAGAAGATGAGAGAAGTGAAGAGGGTGGGCTTGGACTTGGATTTGATTATTATTATTATCTGCAGAAGAGAGAACAACGCATCGATCAACACGAGATGTGATTTTCTTCTTAAAAGAACCAGCACCAGAACCAGAACCAGAACCACCATCTCCTCCAGACTCTGATTTCTCTCTCAAAACTGATGATGATGAGTCTTTCACCTTCACACATCGAAGACGCTTTCTGTTTCCCCACTGTAACTTATCCATTCTCTCCCTCCTCTTCTCTTTCTGCAAACAAACAAGCCACGAATTTTGGAAATTTTCCCAGAAAAACCCAAGGAAAACATACCCAAGAAAAAAAAATAAAAATAAAACGATATACTAAAAAAGAAGAAAACATGCGATGTGACCCACCTCAAGATCTATATGGAAAACAAAAATACCAATTTTTCCCCAGCATTTCAACAGATGAACCCTTTACCCGTTATACTGTAGTAATCTTAATCACAAAACATAAAATCTAGAGAGAGTGAGAGAGAGAGAGAAGATTGCAAAAAGTTTTAAAAAGTCGGAGACTTACAGAGGAGAAGCTCGGGGTTGGAAAGATGAGATTTTTCTGAGAGAAGATACAATCAATCTTCTTAGGGCTCTGATGGATTTTCTCGCAGTAAAGATTGAAAATGGGCGCTTTTGCTTCTCACTCGGAATGTCTACAAATCTCTCTCTCTCTCTCCTCACTTTCTTCTCTGTTTATTGTTCACCCTATTTCGGTTTTGGTGAAGAGTTCATTTCATTTTCATCTCATCCTATTTGAGTAAAATTGTATATAGACGATCCTTGCCGTTGGATAGAAAATGGACGGTCAGATTCTTTTCCCTCCAACTGAGACCCTTTTGTTGCTGCTGCCCTTTTTTTTTTTTTTTTTTTTTTTTTTTGTGGGGGGGGGTGGGGGAGGGGGAAGACTGAGGAATGAGGATAGACCTAGACCTAGGGCAGGAGTGGACACGTGGGACAGACAGACCATGGTTAGGGTAAATTTGTAAATTCACTTCTCATTTGCAAAAATCTAAAGGTTTGTTTCTTTAATTATGGGCCTTTTATTCTTTTCTAGGGCTTTGTCCATTGGTGGAAAGCTTTAATTATTGGTTTACTTATATTGGGCCTCAAGCTATGGGCTGTGTTTAATTTAGGCCCTTGGAGCAAAATCAAACCCAAATTCTAAATCTGAGGGTCCTTAAAAATTTAAAATAACATACTTAACATCGGATTGAGATGAGAAGTAGTTCAGTTTGTTGAGTCTTTCATAACATGTCAGTAACTTGATATGGTGTTAAGTTACACTCACAAAAGGCCACTTGTGTTTGAAAATAGGATGACGCATCTGACAAGTAGTGGAGACATGACATATTGCTTAAATTCGACAATTATATGTTATGTTCACGTAAAAATAGAGGTCACATAGAGAGTCATATTATTGAAATATCACACCAAGTCTGCGAAATTGGTTGAGGATTTCACTTAATAATGGAGTATCTCCTAATCTGATTAATGTTTTTTGTTGGATTGCCATGTGATGCTATATCATCTTTCAAGTGTCTTTACAATAAATGCTCTTATGCTTTGTAAAGCCTTTTATCTTGCAGCTAGTATAGCTCTTGTTGATGTATTTATGCTTAGAGTTGGTTATAGGTTTTAGGTCTTATTATTGCTTTTATGCTTAGGGGTGGTTATTCAGGGATGGTCACACTTACTACACATGGTGCACGGAGATATCATTTCATCTTATCACTAGAAATTGTTTGTGTCCATGGTACTACCCAAAAAAAAAAAAGATTTGTTTAAACTTAATAATTAATCATATTTTTATAAAAATATAATGGTTATAATATTTGTGTAGATACGTATTTAATATAGAAAGAAAATAGAGTGTTAACAGAAGTATATAGAGATGGGAGGGAAATGCAAAATGTGAAAAGTGTGGGGAGTTTCAAATATTATGAAATAGAAACATGAGCTTCTAGAAGTCAACAAGTGGCAACAGTCAAAAATCAGAGGATAAATTACATTGATCTCTCTGGAGTAAAGGCAAAGTACATAAATTCTCTTCATGATCTGATTGACTCTCCTTCAAATATGGATTGAGCAACCCTTTCACACACTCCCATTTCGTTACTCAATTGATTGTTACTTTTTTTATTTATTTTTTAATTGCTACTTTACCCCTTTCAAAGCCTAATTTCTCAAAGAATAATCCTATACTTTTTAAATTTAATTTTTCAATATTTTGACAAAAAAAAAATACATTGTCAACTGTACTACGTTCAGTGATTTGTTGTACAACTGATCCGCTAACCATTGTCACAACACAACATGTGGGAGTAAAGTTAGCCGAGGTGAATGTTTATTTGTACCAACTACCAACTACTTCTTTACATGGTTGAAATATATGTATATATATACAGTCAGACTCTAAAGAGGGCGCCCTTTCTTTATTAAAGAGAAGACCTTTGTTTTGGTCGTCGGATCGTGTTTTCATTAATGACAGTTTTGTCATTTCACAGTTTTTAAACATAATCCAACGGTCAAAACAGAGGTCCTCTCTTTAATAAAGAGAGTTGGCCCTCTTTAGAGAATCTTTGTATATATATATATTTATTTATTTATTTTTAAAAATGTCCCTTAGTAAGGAACAGGGAGTAATTCTTCTAATTCGTACTTTTAAAAATGACAAACTTTATCTCTGTTAGTTGTAAAATGTAACAGATAGTCTTTATGCCGTTTTGGTTAGAATTAACAATTTTTATTCACCTTGTATTGCCAATCCATCACTTAATTTTAGAACTTTTTTTTTTCCCTTGACTTTAATTTGAGTAAAGCAGTTATTTAGAAAATTTTAATCAAAAATCTAAAAATCAACTGAGGGAATATAACACTAGTTTTTGCCCCCCCCCCAAAAAAAAAAGGAAAGAGAAAGCCAGACTACTCGTATAGACCAATTACCGAGTTCTTACAAATATTGATTCAGCCAAGTAACTATATAATAAAGAGTAATACTTGGGATATAATTATTCATACAATTTTTTCTATACAATTCAATAAATGTGTCTATCTCTCTCCTGTGATATTACTGGATCCCACATTTATTAAGTGACATCACAAGAGAGATAGATACATTTATTGGGTTGTGTAGAAAAAAGGGTAAATTACGCAAACCTCCCCTGAGGTTTGCCTTAATTACACGGACCTCCCTTCTTGTTTCGAAAATTACACAGACCTCCCTCGAGGTTTGAATTAGGTAACAAAACGCCCCCTCCCCTAATGGTCCGTTAGTTTTTTTACATTAGCTTCCCCTGAAAATTACAATTAGACCTCCTAATATTATAAAATTGTCATACTAAAGCCCCCTTTCTCTTATATTTTTGTGCTAATTATAAAATCCCTCCTCCCTCCTATGTTTTTGGGTTAATTTTTTTAGCATTAATTTATATCTATACAAAATATACACAAAACATATATAAATAGGTCCAAATTTTTTTCCCCCGAACAAACCTCTATCAAACCCCCCTGTATTAATTTTCTAGATCCGCCCCTGTCCCTATGCTTCAAAAGTGGACACTTAACCCCCTGTGATTGTGGACTAAAATAGAACTGTTATGATTTCACTCAAAGAGCGTTAACCCCAAAATTAACATCACAAAATGGATTAAGTGTTTATATTTTTAACCAATTTTAGAATTTTTGTCAGTTTTGAGTGAAATCATAACAATTCCATTTTAGTCCACAATCACAGGGGGTTAAGTGTCCACTTTTGAAGCATAGGGACATTGGCGGATCTAGAAAATTAATACGGGGGGGGGGGGGTGCTTGATAGAGGTTTGTTCGGGGGAAAAAAAATTGGACCTATTTATATATGTTTTGTGTATATTTTGTGTAGATATAAATTAATGTTAAAAAAATTAACCCAAAAACATAGGAGGGAGGAGGGATTTTATAATTAGCACAAAAATATAAGAGAAATGGGGCTTTACTATGACAATTTTATAAAATTAGGGGGGGCTAATTGTAATTTTCAGGGGAGGCTAATGTAAAAAAACTTACGGACCATAAGGGGAGGGGGCATTTTGTTACCTAATTCAAACCTCGAGGGAGGTCTGTGTAATTTTTGAAACAAAAGGGCAGGTCCGTGTAATTAAGGCAAACCTCAGGAGAGGTTTGTGTAATTTACCCTAGAAAAAATTGTGTGAATAATTGTGTCCCAAGTATTACTCTATATTGAAAACACATAACTTCTTTAAAAAAAAAAAAAACACACGAACTTGGTTTGCAAAAAAAAACATACACCTACACTTGATCTGCTTAAGATTCGTGCACAACATGGTTTTTCAATTTTGAAATTGATCGATCTGAATTATTATTATTATTATTATTTTAGTTAGTGGGGTATGTTATCTGAATTATTAATATTTATTTTGGGCTCCACTTTGTGTGATAGTCCGTTGGCCCATAGCTAAGATATATATATATATATATATATGTGTGTGTTTTACTTTGATATCAGGTGAAATTGAGATGGCATTTTCTGTAACATACAGCTTGTCCATTCACTTCCCTTTAATGTTATGGACTGGGGACAATGAGGCCCAGCTGGTGTTATACAATGATTCTGTTTTCAGGCTCTAAGCTAACGTTAGTAAAGATGTCATGTGAACTGGACCGGTCTCGAGTATTTGGAAGAACTACTATAAGGGAGGTCCGGTCTTGAGTCTCGAGTATTTGGAGGTTCTTATACGGGAGTTTGGGAGTAACTCTTTCGAGGTGATTTTTTTGGGGTCTATTTATACATAATTGATAATTTTTTTAGAGTTTATTTGTACATAATTGACAATTTTTTTTGGGATATACTTATAAAGTGAGTCTATTTGTGAAACTTAAACATTGTATGGTATTTTTCAAAATTCTAGAGGGGCCTATTTCTAAAACTCAAAAAATTCTTACACTAGAAGTGTAGTTTTCAAAATTCTAGGACTTTTGCTTTTGAGTTTATACATATGTACATTAATATATATGTAGTTGATGATACTAAATTGGGCCTTGGGGGAGGTCTAAATGTAAAATAATAAAAATCTCAAAGTAAAAAAATATAATTATGAAAATTTCATAGGAGCCCTGTAAAATTTTGTGAACTTTATTAGCACGAGGTAGTTGCCCCTTTTACCCCCTTTGGGCCGGCCATGCATGTGGATTATTGTATGTGTGTGTATATATCTACTCTATATAATAAGAAGACAGCCACATTTAGCAAGCACGTCAAAAAATATGAACTTCCTCTTTTGCCCTTCACTATATCATAATTACTCATATATCTATCTATACATCGTAAGGATATATTGATTTGTGTGAGGATACATCTGTCATTTTGGACAAATAATTACATTCAAGTCAGCTTTTGAAATTTTATTTAATATAATAATGAGGTTTTAATCAACAATCTTGTGACTAATTACATTTGGGTCAACAATTTTTGGGAGATTTATTATTAACTTCAAAAAAAGTCAACAAAAGTGGCTATTTTGGTGGCTATTTAGAAATTGGTCACTAATATTTACAATTTGGTCAACTTCTTCTCTCAAATGAGGTTTCAATCAACAATTTGTGTCTAATTACATTTGGATCAATAATTTTTGGAATATTTATTATTCACTTCATAAAAAGTCAAAAAAAAGTGGCTATTTAGGAATTGGTCACTAATATTTCCAATTTGCTCAACTTCTTCTCTCAAATTTAGGATTCATATATTGTAATATGTGTAATTGCATTTAGGTCAACAAATTTTGGGATATTTATTATTCACTTTAAAAAAAATTTAAAATGTGGCTATTTTAGTGGCTATTTAGGAATTGGTCACTAATTTCACATTTTTGTCAACTTCTTCTCTAAAAATTAAGTTTAGAATATCTAAAATGTCAAATAAAGTGGTTATTTTAGTAGCTACTATGAATTGATCACTAATATTTACATTTTGGTCAACTTCTTCCCTCAAATTCAGGATTTATAGATTGTATTTGAACATCAATTAAGGCCTACAAACACATTCATGCCATTTTTTTTTAGAGGAAATACCCTACTTGTGTCATATATTTTTAGTGGCGCTTTATTAGTTACCTTTACTACTCATATATAAGATAGTCATAATTATCAACTTCTTCTGTCAGAAGAGTTTTAGATTAAATAGTTACATTTACAATTTCCTATTTAACTGTTTTAACATCTTATTACCTCTAATGTCAAGATTAATACACAATATATCTAGAAATACAACTATCCGACGGGCATGTGCCTTGCACGTGCACCCTCACTAGTATATATATACAGCGAGAGGGGTCTTTTTGTCCTACAGCATAAAGGTACGTTGAATGTTAAATGGACAAAATTTATTGTCACCTCATAAAGTGAGGGTATGAAATAATTTTAACATGGATCTTTCATATGATTGTCCTAGTGGTCAGGGGCGGAGTCAGAAATTTTAGTCAGGGGGGGCCTAGGCTATACGGGGGTTCGGGGGCAGCGCATCCGATGTGATTTTTTTAGGGTCTATTTATACATAATTGACGATTTTTTTAGGGTTTACTTGTCTATAATTGTGATTTTTTTTTGGATATGCTTATAATATAAGTCTATTCGGTGACACGTAAATATTGTATAGTGTCTTTCCTTTTGAGTTTATGTCCAGATTCATTCCATTAAAATGATTTACCAAATCAATTTTATTTTTTAACCGTTATGAGTATATTTTGGCATAAACAAATCACACGTTTTATTATTTCATGGGATTATGTCGGTCTATTACTCCTATATAAGGATCAATCTCCTTCGTGAAAAGAGCACACAACAATATAATCTTCTCTCTCTGGTTCTTCTCTGTTCATTCGATTATTGATATACATACAAGGCTGTTCTGTGCCCTTTGTTCAACGAGTGCACATGAACAAAAACGAGGCTGCTTAATCCTGGAGGGTAAACCGCGGAGACTTTTCTGTACCGAGTCAAGAACTCCGAGGGGCGTAAATTACTCTTAAGGACAGTGTCTAATACACGACTCAGTCAGACTCTTTAACCCCACTGATAAGTATTTTCGTTCACATCAGTGTCTATTCATTATTATTTTTCTAACAATATGTGTGTGTGAAACCTAAATTACACTTCAAAATAACGACAAGGATATCTAGGAAATTTTTTAAGGGTTGAGCCGGAGTGGGGTTAGCATTAGTAATTAATAAGAAAGTACGCTATGAGCTAGGGGTGGCAATTCGGGTTCTCGTGTCATAATCGTGTCATTAATCGGATTGTGTGCTTTGAGTTTAATTTTTAGTTTCGAGTGCTATTCATCTATAATACAAACTATTTTAAATTAATCATGTCATGTCGTGTCATGTTCGGGTTGTCTCAGTAAAATGAGTTATCGTGTCAAAAATTGCCACCCCTACTATGAGCTAGGTAAATTTGGTGGACTTGGACTAAATTAAATACACTTTTTTTATTTATTCATTTTAATAAAAGATTTACACTAAGCTGCAGCCAATGAGCCCCACCCTATGCTTGCCCTTACTTCAAAATTGCGAGGCTTTAGATTATGAATAAATTATAGAATTATTGTACTATATATAGAGTATGTTTGAGAAAGTATAAAAATTATAAGGTGACGAATTAATCAGTTCAATCTCATTATCATTTACCATTGATCTCATTTTAAAAAAAACAAAAATGAAAATCAACATCACATGAAATTGCTAGTTTGGCAAAGAAACTCGTTGCAATACTAATTTCAGAACAGACATAGACTCTTAGCAATAAAAGCTTATGTATCAACGACAAGGATCAAGTGCAGACTCAAAGGGACATACTACTTTTAGCGATGAAAATTTTCGTCGTTAAAAGCGGTCCATCCCTTTGAGTCAGCTTAAGATCCGGATTTGTATCAAATAATTGAGTATAGAGAATAGTTCTAGTACTTATAAACTAAATAACTAATTTTGAGTATTCCCAAACTGCTCAATATTGGAGTAGCCTTATATCCGGTACCAATTGAAATGCACAAGCCTTTGTTGTAAACCTTTTATGTGAAATTTGTTGATCAGCTGGGTCAAGTCCGACAAGTAATTTAATAATAAAAAAAATTACTTGTTGGACTTAAACCAGCTGAACAACAAGTCCAACAAGTAATTAAAACTTAGTTTTTAATGCATTTTACAGATGAACTAACTGGGGTCCCCCAATGGGTGACCTAACCATGGACATTTAAAAGATTGTCTCCAAAAGAAAAAAAAGCTACTAAAGTAAAAGATAAAAATAGAATAATTAGTATTTAAGTAGGAAGGGCACTTCTTTTTCCAACATTATGCCTCCAAGTGATTTGCTCAAATTTTAAGTTTCTTAACGGTCAATTGGGCAAGTTCAAATTGAGTGTATAGGCTCACACAGTAGATTTGAAACTCAAAGCTAGCTAGCGCTGCTTAATTAAGAATGATTTGCTATTCCCTTAAAAAAAAAATAAATAAATAAAGAATGATTTGCTAGGGCAAGGGGATATAGACCTTGTGCCAACTCATTTGGCTTCAAAATTATCAGATCATTCTGTCAATATTGCTAAGGTACACCAATCAATCAGTTAGGATTGCCTTTTCAATTGACTTTCAAGCAAAATGCTTCATATTTGAATTATTTATTTATTTATTTTTATAGACACTGTCAAAGGTTTTTTTTTTTTTTTTTTTTTAATTATGGAAATTGGTGTAAGAGTCTTAACTCTTAAGGTCTATCAAATATGTTGAAACTTTCTTCAATTAGTAAGAACCACCCATTTCTATCAACATTAGGCTGATAATTGACAAACAATTATGAGCTTCACGCGGTTGTGTGTGTGTGTGTGTGTGTGTGTGTGTGTGAGAGAGAGAGAGAGAGAGAGAGAGAGAGAGAGAGATCCAATTCCATTTTCTAAAGTTTTGGTTTTCCAATTTTGACATATTATAGGAAAATGACAACAATAATAGAAACTTCTCTTTCCAATGTTTCCATGAAGAAAAATAAAAAAATAAAACAATACAAACGTGGTCATAAAACTAGATTAACCATCTGAAAATAAAAATTCACCTATAAAATTAGTTAGAAAGTTCTAAATATAATGTAGTGTAATGTAAAAGCTGCATTTATTGTAGTCTCGATCTGGAGCACAATTTTCTTGTCGGCCAACTAAAATTTTACATTTAGCAAATCATCTTTTCAAGGTTAATTTACTTTAGACTAATTATTTGGTTTCATGGTAAATCCAAACAACTCTATTTGCTTAATAATCAGAAGCTTTAATTTTGAAAGTAAAAGGTATTTTATGATTTATTGGATGCGGGAAAAAAAATACACATACAGATACATGTTTTTTTTTTTAATCGGAAAATGGTAAATAGTGATACACGTTTTTATATGTGCGATATATTGATCAAGGAGAGAAATGATACTTTTATTTCATTTTCAGGATACCCAATATTTACTTTTTCCATTGAAAATATTTTTAAAAGTTGTGCACAGTTAATGATTTACCGTTACTTTATTTTCGAACGCTTTATTGATAGTTTGGATGTCCATCTCAATCTGGTGACTTTTTTTCCACTCTATATTGTTATTTTCGAACGCTTTATGATAAGGAACTTTTAAGAATTGCTTGACCAAGCATCATAAGTATGTGAATATATATATATATATATATATAAATTCTTTAAAGAGGGCGCCCTCTCTTTAATAAAGAAAAGGTCTCTGTTTTGGCCGTCGACCTCTCTTTAATAAAGAAAAGGTCTCTGTTTTGGCCGTCGAATCGTGTTTTCATTAAGAGCAGTGTTGTTATTTCACAGTTTTTAATAAAAAGATGGCGCGCTCTTTAGAGCCTGACTGTATATATATATATATATATATATAATAAGTTATCCCCACACACACAAGTAATCAAAAGAAGCAATTAATTTAGAAGCATTTGCAAATTGTCAAAAGCAAAAAGAACATATAGGCACGTTGCAACTAAGTTGCAATCGTTGAATGTTCATTTTGATGTGTAAGAATTTTTTGCAAGCCTACTTTTTTTTTTTCAGTTAAATAAGAAAGAAACAATTATTTGTGATTATTTTGAAAAAAATCAAATGACCTGACATGTTGAATTATTTTGAAATAAGAACATAATATAACTTATACATGCGCTATAAAATTATTTTATTAAGGCCGTCTCCTCGAGGCAATCATGTTCTCGTTCAATTTATTGTATTTTTGATAACTTATCTGGATACACGTACACGGACACAATATACGCATACACCCAAATCCAAGTAAACAAAGCCCAATGGGAATACCATAAACTGAGGAGAAAGGGGAATTTTTATTTTTATTTTTTTATTTTTTATTTTATAACTTATCTGAATACACGCACGCGCACACAAAACACACACACACAGACACACACAAATCTAAGTTAACAATGCCCAACGGGATCCCAATGGGAATACCACAAACTGAAGAGTAAGGGGCAAATTCTTCAAAGCACAAGGAGGGAAAATCCTCTCTTCATTGTCCTTGAAGAAATTCGAACCCTTCCCTTTTCCAATGAGAAAAAGAGATGATATCACCAGGCCTTTCATTCACTTTTTCTATTCACACAATATTTACAATATGTTTCTCTTAAACTATTTCTTGTCAATAAAATACTTTAAGTTTTCTGCAAACCTTGAGAATTGCGAAGGTTGTGATTGGAAAGAGCACATCTATGTCCAAAAATGAGAAATATAACTTTTGTGCGAGAATTATTCTCATCTTTTTCCCTATTTCTTCACGCTGATCTAAAATCTCTATTCTTTTTTTTTTTTTTTATAACAAATTGCACTTTAATTTGAAGAACTAGCTAGGTTGTCATCTTCCATACGAAACTGTTTTCATTTCAAAAGCAAGCTTTAGTAATCACTCCTAGAAAGCTAGAGCATTTTTCATAATATTATACTCCATTCATATTTTATGTGTCCATCTTTCCTATTTTGGCGGTTTCAAAACTAGTATCCACTATGATAATTTTTAGTTCCTTTTCAAACTTATCCTTATTGATTTTGAAAATACCTAACAAAAGTAAAATGGAACAAAAAACAAGTAGGGGTGACTTTGAAACAATTGCATTTATTTGAAGCAATCAGAATATTCCCTTAAAAAAATTAATATCTCAAAGATGGAAATTTATAATGGGACGGAGGGAGTAACACATATTTTTAGGACTTACTTGTAACTTAGCGATTTTTGATTTGTCATTTTCAGAGAATTCACTTCAAAAGAAGGAAAAAAAAAAAAAAAAAAACAACAACAACGTTAATTAAGAAACAAGCCCTTAGTTTCTTCAATCTTCTGCGTTCAGAGATAATTAGTTCATCTTTATTCATATATAGAGCATAACATAGTGATCAATTATCTGAATGTTCACCAGTTTATAGTAATGGCAATACAATACACATTTATAATGTACATAAGACCCATTGTATTTCTTCCTCTCTCTCTCTTTTTTTTTTTTGGATAAGACCCATTGTATTTTCGAATTAAATCTCAAATTGACAAAACATATTTATATCTGAAATGATAATTATATCTACCTTATTCACAAGGCATTGATTTGGACTCCATGTGAGCACATAATGCTTTTTGGACAAAATAATTGAAGTTCATATTCCACCTCCTACACAACCTAAAAATATCTCACTAACCCCACATTTCCAAATTCCAACACAAAGGCAAGAAAAGTTAGTCTAATTAATTACTATAGGAATAAATAAAATATACTTGTGGAACAGCTTATGCTAATAAAACTAGTAGTAGAAAAGAGAAATAAATGAAGCCCCGAAGAAAGCACATGAGATGAGGAAGAGAAAACCAAAACAGTGGTTGAGACTCTTGAGACAGAGAGAGAGAGAGAGTGAGTGATCCACAGAGACTTTGTGACAGCTGTATGGCAACTACGTACTGCTGCCCACAGCATAACATTGTACACTCTGTCAAAATTACCCCATGCCCAACCCCCTACTTCCACGAGTAAATATTGGGTATCAAAGAGATAGCAAGTAAGATTTTATCTCCTCACATATATTAAATTTTTATTAAATTTGAGAGATTGTTTGTTGAGTTGAAGGAGTATTTTCCTAGAAATAGGGAGCAAATGAATTTAAAGTCTCTTTATTGACTTGTAATACCACTTAAAATTATATCACCAGTATATTCAATATTCAACAATGCTTTTTTTTTTTTTTTTTTGACATTCGTGGGTGTCCAGACCAGCTTGCACGCACCTCGACTAATTCCACGAGATCAGAGCGTTCGGGTGAATCACCTATGGCCACTCTCTTGAGATTTGAACTTGAGACTTCTAGTGGGTGTTACCCAGATGCCTTGCCATTCGAACACAATATATATATTCAACAATGCTAGGCATACAACACATTCCACAATATATTTCACAACGAGCATTAAATACATGTATTCTGTACTGTATAAATAATACATAAAAAAGTATAAAAAATTCAAATAACACATAATACAACACATTTAAAGCCCTAACGTTCAATATGTTATGTGCCAAATATTTTTGTTCAATATTTCTTCCTACTTCCACATTCATCTTCCTTTTCTTTTGGGTTACCCAACGTTCATTTTGGGCAGCTGCCCGTAAATCCCTGCCTTTCTCTCTCTCTAAACAAATTCGCACAGTCACGCACGGCACAGTCTTCCTCTCTCTCTCTCTCTCTCTCTCTCTTGCTTAATAATTACTATATAAATACCCCACCACCCTCACCATGAATTCATCTCCCAACTCTCTGCTCTCTCTCTCTCTCTAGCTTATTGAAAAGCATAATCGCAGAGTTTCTCTCTCTCTCTACAAAAATTCTCTAGTTCATTCACATATATATAAGGAAATGGAGGCATTGAAGATGAACCTTTTCGTTGCCGTCGTGGTGATGATGATGGCAGTCTCGGCCGTCCACCGCGTCTCCGCCGCTGAAGCTCCGGCACCTAGCCCAATGTCCGACGCCACCGTCTTCGTTCCCACCGCCATCGCCTCTCTAATGGCGATTGCTTTTGGTCTCCTTTTCTAAACGTTGTACGTACGTAGTGGATATATAATTAAATGACTAGTACTTCTCCTTTCTCTCTCTACAATTACAGATCTCATCATCTACTGTCCTCTGCAATTCCTGAGATAGAAAGTTTGGAGGAAACAAATTAAATAGGCCACATCCCACATGGATTGAGATTTTCTTTTTTTTTTTTTTTTTTTTTTTTCGTGTTCCGTTTAAATTCATATTCTTTGGATGTGAATTTTTGTATTTGTTTTTTTTGGGTGTGATTTAATTTTATGTTGTGTTTAATTTGGTGTATTATATATCATTTGTAACTCTCTCTGAGTTCTATTTCTGAGGAATTCTTCTTTATATCTCTTGTATTTTTCTTAATGATTTGTACGTACCCTGTGAGTCATTCATTGTACTACCAATAAAACTACATTTGTGTTTTACTAGCTCCACAATTTTATTTTTTGGAAAGCTTTTGTATGGTTCTGAGTCATTTGTCATTTATTGCCGAGTGCTAATCTATATGTCTCAAATTTGAATTTTAAATATTTTGTCACTTGTACAACATGTAATTAATTTTTGTAATTAATTATTGTTACAGTTCATGGTTTAACTGTTAAGAAATTTGAAAATCAAATTCGGCTATTACTCTTATTTGTAGGGATGTAAGCGGTCGATTTCGATTAATTTTTTCACCATCGGTTGATTTCCGAAACATTCAGTCTGTCGATTTTTTTTTTTTTTTTTTTGTAAGTTTTGACTTCAACATATATTTTTTAAAAAAAAACTATTACCAATCAATTTTTTTGATCAATTAATTTCGGTTGATTTTCAATTTTTAGTTAGAACTCTTTACTTATTTGTTTTGTTCAACTAAAGATTTCATGTTCATAATCAAGTCTCTTGTGTTCGAGTGGTAAGTTTTTTGGGTGTACTATCCAAGAGGTTTAGTGTTCGAGTCATGGGGAGCGTGGCCACTGGAGTATTCACCCGACGCCTCCAGACCTCGGGAGATTAGTCGAGGTGGACGCAAGCTGACACGGACACCCCCAATTAACAAAAAAAAAAAAAAAAATTGCTCATGTAATGTACATAGATTAAAATAAAATAAAATAAAATAAATTGGTGGATGATAAAGTGGATTGGCAAGAGTTATGGTGAGCTGTAGCTAGGCTTTGCTCATTGTAGTGTGAGGCCTCATGATGATGCCAACAAACGCATGACAGTTATTGTGGGGTACCCTAGCCAGAGGTGGACACAGTGGTCCTTAGAAAATTATTATATACCCTAATCGCAATGACAAATAATAATACTAATAGTCATAGAAGTGGTATCACTGTAGTTTCACCGTTGTGTTTGGATACAAATTTTGGTAAAACTTTGCAAATCATTATATTGGACAAGACTTCAGTAAAGTTGCTTCAGTACATTTCATTAGGTTCCTCTCACATAGATGCACAATTTTCAAAATAATTGTTTTTCAAAAAATACAATATTAAAAAAATAATTTTAAAAACTGTGAGAGGAACCTAACAAAATGTACTGAAACAACTTTACTGAAGTGTTGTCCCATTATATTATGGGTAATTCTATTCATACTTACTTTACTTCTTATGTCTACTATTTAATGAATTTTTTTCATTATCTTTTTACCCTTGTATAAAATGAT
Organism: Hydrangea macrophylla; assembly: GCA_033977485.1. Classification (NCBI taxonomy): domain Eukaryota; kingdom Viridiplantae; phylum Streptophyta; class Magnoliopsida; order Cornales; family Hydrangeaceae; genus Hydrangea; species Hydrangea macrophylla. The sequence continues at coordinate 1,867,130 of CM066989.1, forward strand.
ATATAAGTATAAATGAATAAAAAGAATTCAAAAAAATTACTCTTTGCACCCACCTATTTCAACAAACCCTACCTCACTAACACTTTCTTCACAACCGATTTGTATTTGAGTATTTCAATACATACACATGTATATATGTATTACAAATAATACACAGGTATAGAAGGGTAAATTTCATAAACACCCCCTCTACTATATGACCCATTTGTACTAATACCCCATGTACTAATACCCCTGATTATATTGCATATACCCAATATACCTTTTTCCCCAGTTCTATATATATTAACTAATCGTTTATACTAAGATTGGAATGCTTCTCACGTACAGACAAGACAATAATGAAGAAACCCTAGAAAGCTAGGATTTCAATCCTTTATTCTATTATCAGTTATCTGATTCGGTAGAGATGAACTAAAAGGGTTTCAATCGTCTCTCACCTGAGTCTCTCTTTAAAGTTTAGGTCTGATTCAGCGAACAGAGCTGCGAACTGGGCTGCGAAGAAGTTTGGGTCTGATTCATCTTTGTTCATAAAAGTCGGGTATAATCACTTGTATGTAGAGGCTATTTGTTTTCTGTGTATACAAATCAAAGACACGTTTGAAACAAATCTATACCCAATTTCAACAAATCAAACCAATACCCAATTTCATACAATTTTTGTTGTCATCAAACAAATCATTACCCAATTTCAACAAATCAATACCCAATTTCAGATTAACAATTTCAAACAAATCAATACCCAATTTCAACAAAAATTATGTCTTTAGCTCATGATTTCAAATGTGTATATATAAACACTCATTTGAAATCAGCATATATAAACACACATACAAAGATTGTGAGAGAGAGAAAGAGAGGAAGAGAGAGTTAATACCCAATTTCAAACAAATCAAAACTCTTCGATAGTATATGATACCTACATACACACACACACACACATATATGTATATATGTACCAACATATATATATATATATGTATGTATATTTTTTCCGAAAAAATGTATATTTTTTTTTCTTTTCCGAAAAAAAAAATTTTCTGATCGAACCTTTCTTGTAGTCTCGAATCCTCAAATTTCGATCCTCGAAAATCTGATCGGGCCTTACTAGTAGTCTTGAATGTCAGAGATCACTTTCGTCGTCTACATTTCAGGTAGTCTTGAATCCTCAAATTTCCTCTCATATAGCCTCCGATCTGATGCAATAGAGATAGGGATTGCAATCTGCAGATTTTGAGAAGAAGAAGAAGAAGAAGCAAGGTATGTCTCGACTAGGGCATTCTAGAGAGAGAGACATCCAAATGGGTATATGTCTGTATTGTATAGTATATACAATTCTCAATGGTATAAAGAGTCTATAAGGGTAAAATGGTCCATAGATTCAAGAATTTGTGTCATGTGCTTGGCACATGTTCAACTTCCATTAACTTTTGGATGATAGACTAACAGATGGGTTGGGTTGGTCAAGTACATATAATCCAGGGGGTCACTATGTTCAGTTTAATAGTACAGAGGGTATTAGTACAAATGGGTCATAGTACAGGGGGTGTTTTTGAAATTTACTCTATATAGAATATACTAAGTTGGATATAGAAAGCAGATGTACAAGAGACACATCTTCATATATGCATTATGCCGACATTAAGGTTCCGAAAATCCGTATGCCATATTACATAGATCAATGTATCCATTTTTGTTGGATTTGTCCGAATAGTTATATACTATATATACAAATATCTATAATGTTAGCCTTAAGGTATATTAAGGCATATTTAATTATGTTTTGATGATGTCAAATATGCTATGATAATTACATGATTCATATTGATTCATTCTTTGTTATTATCATAGTCATGTTTATGCTCATATATAATCTCATGTATTAATATTGTATCAATGTTTTAACATCTTTGTGTGCATGAGATTCAATTGATGTAGATCAAGATTACAAGGAGCTTGTCGCACCGCGACGGGAAAAATAGGTTTTTTAAATATATATAAGTGTGTTCTTTTTTAAAAAAAATGGAAAAAGAGGAATGTGGGGGAAGTATTTTTTTATTTTGAAAAATAGGCCAAGTAGATTTTTCAGAGTCGCCACCTAACTTTGTACGGGTGCTAGGATCCCGATAAAGATATGGAAATATATCTTTATATTTTTAAAGTTTGGGAAAGTGGGCCTATGTTTTTGATAAGTAAACCAGAGATTTAGAAAGGGGTTCGGGGACTCGGTTATGTCGAGGGAAGGTATTAAGCACCCTCGAACATCCATGACGAAACATGGTTGCCAAATTGGCGATTTTCATGATAACGGGGCATAAAGATAAAAGAATGAGAAAACAAGATAAAAAGATGAAAAGTTATGGCCGCACCCTTTTGGGGTTGCATACGTATCTCGGGTTGAGAATCAGGCCAAACGTAGCTCTAACTTGTTATTTATTTTTTTGAAATTTTTTGGTCGCGTTTGACCGTGCTCGTGTGTTATAGTGTTTTTGAAAAGTCGGTGTAGCTAGGACGTCGATCACCGTAATCGAGTCCTAGACTTTAACCTTGATTGTGTGCCGGAAGTAAGGGTCGGTGCCCATTTGAGTCTCGAACTTTCAAGTCGTTAACGTTATTGAACAACGTAACTAATCAAAATGTTCGGTTTTGAAAAGGTTGCCGGAAGTAAGGGTCGGTGCCCGTTTGAGTCTCGAACATTCAAGTCGTTAACGTTATTGAACAACGTAACTAATCGAAATGTTCGGTTTTAGAAAGGATTTGAATACCGGAAGTAAGGGTCGGTGCCCGTTTTGAACATTCATATTATCGGCGTTATTGAACAACGGGATAACTTGAAATGTTCATTTTGAAAGAAAGATTTTTGAAAATTACCGGAAGTAAGGGTCGGCGCCCGTTTGAGTCTCGAACATTCAAGTCGTTAACGTTATTGAACAACGGGATAACTTGAAGTGTTCATTTTGAAAGAAAGGTTTTTGAAAATTACCGGAAGTAAGGGTCGGTGCCCGTTTGAGTTGATTTGAGGATTTACAGCATAGTGAATGTGTGATATTTTTTACAGTGATTACGTACATTGAAAGGGATAGTAAGCACAGAAATATTGACATTAATGAAAGACAAGATATAAGAATGTACAATAAGTAGATCCGGCCTACCGGAAAATCAAGTGAACTAGGAGCTAGCCAGTTCACAATGGTAAGGGTCAAGTATTGGCGGCGAACCGACCGTAGTTAGAATCAAGTATTGGCGGCGAACCGACCATAGTTAGAATCAAGTATTGGCGGCGAACCGACCGTAGAAATTGTTAGATCCGGCCTACCGGAAAATCAAGTGAACTAGGAGCTAGCCAGTTCACAATGGAGAGGGTCAAGTACTGGCGGACGAAGCCGACCATATCAGTTTAAGTAAAAAAAAAATTATTATTATTATTATTTATTACATTTACAGCAGATTCGGTATGAAGAATAAAAGAAAACGGCCCTTTACCTTGAGAAAACGGCTCGGAAATAGCTAAACGGGGCCCAAGTTGAATTTCGGCTTGAAACGGGCCCAAACGGAGGTCACCGGTGAGTCCGGAATGGCCGAAAACCCCCCAAAATGGTATAAGTTGGAGCGAAATCAGTCCGGGCAGATTTCGGGCGGGACCGACCGGCGCCAAACTGGCCGGTTTGAGCAGAAATGAGCTTGAAAATGGAGAAACTGCTTCAAACGGTGGAATTTTGCAATTCTGAGCACACGGGTGCGTCCGGAATGGCCAAATTAGCTAGGAATGAGTGTCGGAACGTCGAAAATCGGGTCCGGAAGCCTCGAAAATGGCGAAAAAGTCAAAGTGGGGCCCACTGCCACGTGGCAGACACGTGGCGGCTGAGTCAGCGCCGCGTCAGCAGTCAGTGACACGTGCGCGCATTCTGATTGGCTGGTCAAAGCTGATGGGGCGATGATGTGGTAGGTGACGTGGCATGACATGTGGCTTGATGACGTGGCAGATAGTGACACGTGGCAGCCTCTAGTTGGTTGACCAAGTGACGTGGCAGTTGACGTGGCATGACACGTGGCATGACACGTGGCTTCCAGTGACACGTGTCAAGTTCTGATTGGTTTGTCAACGCTGGCATTGTGATGACGTGGCAGACACGTGGAATACTGACTGGACTGCTGACTCAGCGTTCTGGCCACGTGTCAGTGTGGGATTGTCTGGTCAACTGCTGAGTCAGCGCTGACTCAGCAGTGACTGTGTGGCTGCGCGTGGACAAGGCGGGTTGGTGGCTGGTGGCGCGTTTTAGCGCGTGCGGTTTCGTACGGTGGCCTTTGGGCGCCGTACCACCGGGATCTTGATCGTCTGGGGGAGACGATGCTGGTGGTGGTGGTCCGGTGGCCTGAATGTAGCCGTGGACGGCGGCGGAGGGGCTGGAATCTTGCGGCGGCGCGTGGCTGGCTTTGGCGGCGCGTGAGGAGGCTGTGGACCTCCTTTGGAGGATCTGAAGAGATGGGTCGATGGGTTTTTTCGATACGAAGCCAACGGTATGGGTGGTGAGACACAGAAATGCAGTTTAAGGCTCCGTTTGGGTGTTTTTCAGAATCTGCAATTTCGGTGACCGGTTGGGTGGTTCGGGGCTGATTTCTGGTACTTTGGAGGCTCCTTAGGATCTGAAACTTTGGGTATTTGTGGGTAAATGATTTACAGAGGTGGTGGTGGTCTTAGTTTTGGGCTTGGAGTGGTGATGGAGATGGTGGTGATTTTTTTGGTTTTTTTGGAGCTTTGGAGAAGATAACAATGGTGGAGAGAGGGAGAGAGCTTCTTTTGAGCTTGGAGAGAGCTTCCTCTTTGTGCAGCACCCAAGGGGCTCTATTTATAGAGTCTTTTGGGTTGGGTATGATCCGGTGCGAACGGGACGCATTTCGGATCCCTACAACCCCCGATCTTGGCCGTTCGGTCTTCCGAAGCTTGTTTTTTTCCATCCGGCCGTCCGATTTGAGCGATTCGAAAATATTTAGTCTTCATTTAGCTTTACCGACAAATCCCCACGGTCGGATCGGCGATTTCTACTCCCGGGCTCAAAATTGACCGTTTTGTCCCTCCCTCTGTTGGTCTTGGACTGCAAAATTAGGGTTATTGATATCTCGTGATCCGACCGTCGAATCTGACTGATTTGAAGTTCTTTATTCTTGTATTGATATTACCTTCAGCCCCGTATAGTCGGATCGATGATCTCTATGCCCGGGCACAGAAGATGACCATTTTGCCCTTTCCTGTGCTGATCCTGGACTGTGGAATTAGGGTTACCCATATCTTTTGATCCGACCGTCAGATCTGACCGATTCAAAGTTCTTCGTGCTTGTATTGAGATTACCTTCCACCCCATACAGTCGGATCGATGATCTCTGCTCCCGGGCTCAAAATTGACCGTTTTGCCCTTCCTTGTGCTGATTCTGGACTGTAAAAGCCAACAGGCCACCGCTTTTTCCTCTGATTGCCCGTCCGGACCCATTTTCCTTTCCCAGAAGTCATTTCCATGCTTTCTTTGGCTTACGGCCATTTTGACTCGCCTTTGGTTGCCCCGGTCTTGATTCTGACTCATTTTCTAACCTCCCGGTTAGCCGATTCGGGACCCGCGCTGATCGGCGACCGCCGTTTTTGAACTTCCGTATGATTGATGACTCTAAATGACCTAGAATGGCCATTAAAAACCTTTGTTGGCATCCCCGATGGATTCTCGGTCTTTTCCTCGATTTGCGTGCCCGGTGGGCCCCCTGTACGAGTCAGTTCTCTTTTTCCTTTTTTTTATTTACTTCTTCTTTTTGTATTTTTTTTTAAAGGACGGTAAAAATGGGGTGTCTACAGAGCTCAACAAGGATTAAGCTTGAAGACTTGAAGATATTTCATCCTTGGTTGAAGTCTAGGATCATCATTGTAAGGCATCTTGATCTCACAATCTTAAGGGCTCAAACAAATGCTAAAAGTTAAAGTTTTGGAAACAAATTTTAAATGGGTCATTTTTAAAGCAATGCCCCAACCAATTAGAAAATAATTAGATGTTGAGCTTTATAAGGTTGGAAAGGTATTTGAATCTAGTTTCCAAAACATCAAACGGATCAAAAATTCGAGTTTTGTAGAGGGAGTTATGGCCATTTTAGTGAAGATGTGTCAGGCTGTCAAACAGGGAGGTGCAGTCGACTGATGGCCCGATGCAGTCGACCGATGTCACACCCCAACCCGCCTCGTGCGGATTAGGACACGTGTAACAATGCTACAAGAGTCCACGTACATTAATTTGCAAAGAAACATTCGAATTACTAAGAATCGCATGCGTTTATCCACATTAAACAACTCTATTGTTACAAAATAGGCCCCAAGGGTAAAATGGTAATTAATAAGATATAGCAAATTTTATACCAAAAGATAGGTCTTTGAGTCCCGGTTCCAATGCAAAAAACGGCGCGCGAATCCGAGTTTTCTAGAGTGAGTTATGTCCGTTTCCGTAAAAGACGACAGTGCTGAATCTGGACCAGCGGATCGATCCGCCCAAAACCGGATCAATCCGGTTTTGACAGAATGTCATCTCTGGCTCCTCTAGAAGCTCCGGATCGATCCGCTCGAGGCCTGGATCGATCCGGTTCCTGCAGAAGTCATTTTTGACAGCAAAACCTCTGCCAAAACAACCCAAACTCACCCAAAACATCCTCAAACCTCATGGACACCTCCAAAACCATTTTCAAACCTCAAGAAACCTTTCAAATACATTCCTAAACATGGTGTAACATATACATACTCATAATTGAATTACACCCACCATGAACACAAATTCTTTTGAGTTCAAAACAAGTTTTGTTGAAGTTAAATTCTTAGCAAAAAGCCAATGTCTCATGGAACCTTGTTGTAAAAGAACCTAAGCTAAAGCCAACAACATAAAACATTAGAAAACCATACCAAAACCATTCTCAAGCAACCATATACATGAACCTTCCAACAAGAGGATCAAACCTCACAAAACATTCATTTACAAAAGAAACTTGACCAAAATCTCACCCGTGTATCCGGACTTGCCGGAATGATCCAAACATACAACCTACAACTTTTACATAGAAATTACATAAGTTCCTTCAAATCTACATTAAACACATGAGTCGTAGGATTCCAAAACTAACTCTATGGATACAACCACGAGTCAAGTTTTCAATTCACAAGTCAAGGATGCTAACCCACAAGTTATACTTTATTACATGTTATAAGCATATTTACAAGACCCAAATCTCTCTCCCACTCCCGAGCACGCTATTTCCTCTCCGGATATTGCTCTGTACCTGCGGTGGTTGTTATTTACCACAACAGAAACAGAAAACGGTTTTCTTAAGCATTACGCTTAGTGAGAATTCTAAACATGGCTGAATGTTTAAACATGTGCAATGCAACAATAAACACATAAATCATATTTTTGTAATCGCCGAGTCACCGGTTCAATGATTCATTCAGACCCGGGACCTATCTTGGTCCCGTGGCCACTTCTATTCCTTGGACTTCCGTATTTCTCGGATTCTTCCTCTTCACCACCCTTATAACTCCCAACTAATGAATCATTGTCCCGGGCTCATTGAATACCACATAACCACATAAACATGTAGGCACATATAACTTTCATAAAATTAGCATGAAATTCACAATTTAGTAACTACATGATTTCTAAACATGAGTAATCAACACAATATGATCATTCTCTTGGTTCCTAAGCATCAATTATCATCTCTACACCATTGATGTATTGAACATAGTCAAACACAACCATTCTTTAGTGTAGAAAACTCACCTTAGCAAGATCTACCCAAATTCAAGCTAGAAATGAAGAATTCCTTCACAAATCTTGCTCAATTCTTACCCAAACTAAATCCTACATAGTTTTGGTACAACAAACATCGACTATAAAGAACGGTTACCGGAAAAACGTTGCCGAAAATGAAAACAAATTACGTGCATGTGATCCTCTTACCTCCACGAGTCCAAAAGTGGTCTCGGATCGTGAATCCGGCAAACGACGGCGACGGAACGACGGAAAACGTCGTCGGTGACGGTCCATCTTCTCTCTCGGAGCTCTCTTCTCCTTTTCTTCTTTTAATTCCAGCAAAATGAGAGTTCTCTTCTCTCTAGCTTAACACATACACACTCATGCATATGCATGAGGTGGCTTAACATCAAATTTGGCCCATTTTCGTTTATACCCCCGGAATTTCTTAAGTTCTTATTATGAAATCCCCCAAACATTCCATTAACTACCCAATTATCTAATGAGTGTTTGTCTAAGTTTCGTATGGGTCCCAACGTGGGTCCCATATATTTTATGAAGTTGCTATATATCGCACCTACTAATTATCAATCTTTTTCAATTATACCCTTATTTGGGTGTCCAAACTAATACCAAATGCTAAACATATATCATCATATAATATGAAAGCATTTAAACAAATAATGATGTAATCATATAAATGCATTTAATCACATAAAATGCACATATTTTTATTCGGGACCTTCATTGGGTCCCACTCCCAAACCTGTCCCTCCTCACTGGGGACTTTTCCAATTGGTGTCCTTTTCTGAACACCTTTTTCACGGGCGAGTCCAAGCCTCCCCTTAATCCATTTTATACACTAATTATATTAATTAATGCATATTAACATAGTAATTAACCCGTTCTCCGGGTACAGGTGTTACAACCGAAGTGAGCAGAATTCAATCAGAACCCTCTGTAAACACACCTCAGTCGACTGCTTCAAGGTCCAGTCGACTGAAGCGACCTGCAAGTCAATAACGGCTAGTTTTTAAAGGGGTTTTTAATTACCAAATGTGCCACCAACAGCTATAATCTTTCTTGGCCTATAAATACATGTTTTTCCACACCATTTTATGTTGATCAATCTATTGGAAAACATATATTTCAATCACACAACTTGTTGATTCTTAATCATTCTCAATTGAGCCCTAGTAATTGTGTGAGTTTATCAATTTGCTCTAGCTTTCAATTGTAATCTTTGAGAGAGTGAATTGTAGTGAGCTTTCAATTGTATTATCCACTCTATAAAGAGAGTTCAATTTGTATCAAATCAATTGTAAAGGTTGAGGGTTAGTAACCCTTGTGCGCAAAGAAGAGGCGTTCTTCTTTGGGAGAGATCATAGGCTCTTGTAACGGTTTGGTGCACACCCGTAAGTGCTTCGGGAAACGGTTTGGTCTACACCCGTAAGTAGATCGGATTAAGGAATCCTCAAGAGGTGTTCTTGAGGGGTGGACGTAGGCCGCGGGGTGCGATTGCCGAACCACTTGAAAAATCGGTTTGCAAGTTTCTCTTCCCTTCTCTCTTTACTTAATTGCTTGTGATTGTGTTTAATTTGCAATTTTGTTTTTAAAAGGTTAATTTCCGCTAAAACCTTATTCACCCCCCTCTAAGGTTTCCACTTTTGGGCCAACAATTGGTATCAGAGCCTCGGCTCTTCTTTTTTCAAAAGTCTTTGAAAAATTTTGAGTTAAGATCCATGGAAACTACATATTTTGGGGTAAATTCTAAACCAACCTCAATTATTCAATCTCATGATTATGATGAACTTCAATGTGCATTTGAAGAGTTACATGAGGAGTTGGAAAATTTGGGAATCAAATATATAACTCTTAAAAAGAATTTTTCCAAACTTTCAAATGAGTTAAATATTTTGAAATCCCAAAATGAATCTTTGAAGATTGAAAATGAAAAACTTGTATTAGGAGCACAATCTTCAAATAAGATTGAAAAAGATAATTTGGAGTTGAAAAAGCAATTGGATGATTTAAAATCTCAAAATGAAATTTTGAGAAAAGAAAAGCTTGTTTCAACCAATCAACCTTCAAGTGAATTTATTGAAAAAGAAAATGTTGAATTGAAAAAGGAAGTGGATGATTTGACAAAAACTTTGGCCAAGTTTACCCAAAGTGAACAAAATTTGAATATGCTTTTAGGAAAACAAAAATGTGTTTTTGATAAGGCCGGTTTGGGATTTAATCCCACATTCAAGGAAAAGAAGTACAAAAACTTCTTTATAAAGTTCACATCCTCTACTTCAAATCTCAAAATTCTCATAAGAATTTCTTTGTTAAAGCATCAATCTCAAATGAGACCCTTCCCCATGTAACTTGTCATTATTGTATGAAAAAGGGGCATGTTAATTTTAAATGTTCATTTCGAAATAAAATTAACATGGTTTGGGTTGTGAAGGAATCCTCTCCTACCTCCTTGGAAAATATTGCATCCAAGAGGCGCTTGGACAATGGTTAAATCTCTTACCTTAAGCCTAGTAGGAGTAGGATAGATTTATTTGTTTAGATATACATACTTGATTTTTTTGCATAAATCTTGTTTCATCCACTTGTGATTTGGATATGTCTTTACATAAATCATCATGCTCTTGACATTGCTTATTTGAAAAATGATGATATACTTTTGTTTAATTAGACAAAATTTTAATGGTTAGACAAAATGATGTTTCGTAAATCATTCAAATTTTTGCTGCTAAACTGTCATTTTTATGAACTGCTGAACAAAGCAGTCGACTGGTACCCCGACACAATCGACTGATTTAGCTGTGAGGTTTTGAATTTTTTGATTCTGCATTGTTAAGTCGACTGAGGCGTCGACTGTTTTTGCACACCTTAATCCCTGCCCTATTCCGTCGTCTGTGGCGTCGACTGATCCGTCTGATTTGTTGTTTATCTTATTTTTTGAGTTCTCCAACTTTATTATTGTTATCTTTTGGGAGAATATGCTCTCTATTCATATCTTTTGGTATCTTTTATCATTGCACATACTTAGGGGGAGCACTTTCATGTATTCATTTGCTCACATATGGTTATATTTGTTTATTTTTTGTATCATTTTGGCCTTTTGATTTCTATGCCTATTGTGAGGGGGAGCTTTGTGTTTTATCCCCAAATCTTTTTAATAATGTCAAAGGGGGAGAAATATGAGAAGTATTGGAGAGAAGTATTTGGGTAGTTATCATTCATGTTCTTCAACATTTGATATCCATTATGAATGATAATATGAAAATGACCAAATTGTGCTTATATTGGCATATCTTTCATTGGTTGTTTGCCATCATCAAAAAGGGGGAGATTGTTAGCCTTAAGGTATATTAAGGCATATTTAATTATGTTTTGATGATGTCAAATATGCTATGATAATTACATGATTCATATTGATTCATTCTTTGTTATTATCATAGTCATGTTTATGCTCATATATATTCTCATGTATTAATATTGTATCAATGTTTTAACATCTTAGTGTGCATGAGATTCAATTGATGTAGATCAAGATTACAAGGAGCTCAACAAGGATTAAGCTTGAAGACTTGAAGATATTTCATCCTTGGTTGAAGTCTAGGATCATCATTGTAAGGCATCTTGATCTCACAAACAAATGCTAAAAGTTAAAGTTTTGGAAACAAATTTTAAATGGGTCATTTTTAAAGCAATGCCCCAACCAATTGGAAAATAATTAGATGTTGAGCTTTATATGGTTGGAAAGGTATTTGAATCTAGTTTCCAAAACATCAAACGGATCGAAAATCCGAGTTTTGTAGAGGGAGTTATGGCCATTTTAGTGAAGATGTGTCAGGCTGTCAAACAGGGAGGTGCAGTCGACTGATGGCCTGATGCAGTCGACCGAAGTGAGCAGAATTCAATCAGAACCCTCTGTAAACACACCTCAGTCGACTGCTTCAAGGTCCAGTCGACTGAAGCGACCTGGAAGTCAATAACGGCTAGTTTTTAAAGGGGTTATTAATTACCAAATGTGCCACCAACGGCTATAATCTTTCTTGGCCTATAAATACATGTTTTCCCACACCATTTTATGTTGATCAATCTATTGGAAAACATATATTTCAATCACACAACTTGTTGATTCTTAATCATTCTCAATTGAGCCCTAGTAGTTGTGTGAGTTTATCAATTTGCTCTAGCTTTCAATTGTAATATTTGAGAGAGTGAATTGTAGTGAGCTTTCAATTGTATTATCCACTCTATAAAGAGAGTTCAATTTGTATCAAATCAATTGTAAAGGTTGAGGGTTAGTAACCCTTGTGCGCAAAGAAGATGCGTTCTTCTTTGGGAGAGATCATAGGCTCTTGTAACGGTTTGGTGCACACCCGTAAGTGCTCCGGAAAACGGTTTGGTCTATACCCGTAAGTAGATCGGATTAAGGAATCCTCAAGAGGTGTTCTTGAGGGGTGGACGTAGGCCGTGGGGTGCGATTGCCGAACCACTTGAAAAATTGGTTTGCAAGTTTCTCTTCCCTTCTCTCTTTACTTAATTGCTTGTGATTGTGTTTAATTTGCAATTTTGTTTTTAAAAGGTTAATTTTCGCTAAAACCTTATTCACCCCCCTCTAAGGTTTCCACTTTTGGGCCAACATATACATATCAAATATACATATATTTGATTAGGGATCAAGACCTATTCATTTGTATAATTACTATAAATCTTATCATTCCGTGGAAATAGAAATAGAAGAGAGGGAGAAGATGGAGGGTATAGAGAGTAATAAGAAATTGTTTGAATTTTTAGATTAGGGTTATTTTGGAATGAAGGGTAGGTGTAGAGAGCAAATTGTTTTAAATTAAAGTAGGATGGTGAGTGTAGAAAGTAAATGGGTACAAAGAGTAAAATGAGTGGGTGCGAATAGAATTTTCCTTACATTATATGATTCACTCACATGAATTGAGAACTAAATTTTATTTACAAATTCAAAAGGGTAATGATATGTGCACATAAAATATGTACATAAAGTATGCACATAAAGATCTAAGTCATTCATTTCGGTGGAGTCCGTGCCTGCATATATAGAACCCACCAAAATGAATGGTACAGATCTTTATATGCACATTTTATGTGCATCAATCATTACTCAATTTAGAAAGTCAATTGTTCTCTTTTATTTTTTTTAAAAAAAAATTCATTGAAAAGAAAAGGTTCTAATTTAGAGGGTCCCCTATGAGGCACAAGTTGAAATGAATGGGACTAAAGTTTTGGCGTTGTACAAAAAATTGGAGGCTGTTGTGTTGAGCCTTTAAACTATGGTGGATCTTATGATTTTAGTCGGTTTGCCTATTGGGTCATTTTAGTCGGTGTTGAATGCTTTTAGCCGGAATATGAACTTAGCAATAACAATTATATATATATATATATATATGGACTATGGCTGAACACACACTCTTAATCTAACACAATTTAACCCCAAAGTTTTACAATAGCCCACAACAAAATTCAATAAGAGTCACTCCTTTCGATTGAAGAATAAATAGGGGGGCAAGCAAAGATTTTTCCAAAGAGATCAGTTGAACCCTTAATCTCCCGGAGAGAAAGAAGTCACATTATTTAAACAAAGCCCGCTTGGTAATTTTAAATAACAAGTAAAATGCGCTAGTAAAGAATAACACTTTTCCTTTAATTTTTTAAAAATAAAAATGAAAAAAGTCCTAAACTAATTACTCCTTTCGTCCTATATTAAGAGTCTCTTTTGGGAATTCCAACTTATTAAGGGGACAACCTTGATTTTGGTGAGATTTTCAATATTTCAATATTGCCCTTTTTTGAAATTCAAAATTATAGTGTCACATAAAAAAAAGAGGGGGGGGGGGGGGGGGGGGCGAGTTGGATATAATAAAGGGCAAATTTGAAAATTGTACTTTGACTTTTCAAAGAGGACTCTTAAAATGGGACATCAAAAAATGGCATCAAAGACTCTTAATATGGGACAGAGAGAGTATAATACTTGCTCACAAATTATTAACTCAATGATATAAAAATAATCTCATAATTTAAATTAAGAAAATAAGTGTCGTGAGTGTGCAACACTACCACATCTATTTTAGCTTATGGAGCCCTTCGACCGGGAATAGAAATCTTAGACCTGACTCATATGGTAACGTTGTGATTTTTTATTTTCAGTTTTTGTTTTTATATTTGTATTGCGAGTTAAATGTGAGCAGTTTAAAAAATAAAAACAAAGCCACAACGTTACTATGCGAGTCCCAAAAAAAAAAAAAAACAAAAGAGTAATACTTCACCTACAACATTCACACAACTTTCCATTCACAACCCACAAAAGTGTGTACATCTCTCTCCTGTGTTATCATGTGATGTCAATAGACTCCACAGTGACACAAGAGAGAGATAAACACACTTTTATAAATTATAAATAAAAAAGTTGGGTGAAGATTGTGAGTGAAATTTTACTCCAAACAAAATTGGCAGCCCTTAGGCAATAACCTTCTTGGGCCTTTGCTTTTAGGCCAGGGCAGGGCCATCACTGAATATAATAAAGTGAACTTGGGCACCAATACCAATTACATTAAAGTGGTTTATTTGAAGGGTTATATTTGGGACACATTTTAAGACACAATTTAAAAAATGTGTCTATTTTTTTGTGTCACTATGCGATCAAGTAATATCTTTAAGTGTGTCTCAATCTTTACTCTTATTTTAATCTTTACTCTTATTTCAAACTGTGATTTGCATTTTTGTTCCATGACCTGTGGGCTGTTTGGCAACGGCTTCCGTTTTTACAATTCAATTGCAAAGCAAATAAACGCATTTGGCTAAAAACGACTGAAGTTAGCTTTTACTAATCACAAATTTCTATAATTAACACACTCATTTTATTTTATATTTTGATTGAAATCGCACAAGCTAGTATGACAAGCAATTTTATTTTAACTTTTTAAAGAAATCAAACGGGATGTTGTAATTGCCTCGTACCAATGATTGAATTTGTGAACTGTTAGAAACAAAGAAGATTTACATTACGGTTCAGGAAAGGCTACCCCATTGTGAAGCTGATTTCTACTTTTAGTATTTTTACATTTAGGCCTCTCCAAGGCCCAATTTAGTGTCATCAACTACATATATAATGATATACATGTATATTAAACTCAAAAACAAAGGCCTTAGAATTTTGAAATTACACTTTTAGTGTATGATTTTTTTTTTGAGTTTAGAAATAAGCCCCTCTAGAATTTTGAAAGATACCATACAATATTTAAGTTTCACAAATAGACTTATTTTATAAGTAGACCCCTAAAAAATTGCCAATTATGTATAAATAAACCCTAAAAAAAATTATCAATTATGCATAAGTAGACCCCCAAAAAATTATCTCGGGACATCCCCGTATAAGGATCTCCCTTTTAATAGTTCATTCCAGACCTCTAAATATTTGAGACCGACCCTGATCCTACCGTCCACTCGCCTCCATAATTTATCTGATGTATATAGAAAAAGAATAAGATTTCCAGTTGCAAAAAATTCAGGTGAATGATCTCAAGGATAGCTTAGAACTACAACATGAACTTTTAATGTTTGTGCAATTTTTATTTTTATATTGGTTGTGTGTGTGACGAAGAATCCTTCTAACCCATGGCCTTCTGATGCATTGTTACAAGGTAGCTGTTCCCGGTCGGTTTTGGCGATTTTTTTAGTGGTTTGAAAATGGACTTTTTAATTTCGGTAGGTTTGTTTATGCGATTTTGGTCGGTTTAGACTTGTGCATTATTCTAAACAATTAACCAATTCATGTTTGGTCGGTTTGATTTTAGTCGATTTTTCATTTTTGGCTTTTTTGAACTCTCCTAATTACAAGTGCAAGTACTACACAAATCGAACAATGCCCAAAAAGGAGATTCGAGATGACATTTGTTGAATGCATTCTTGCCACTTATAAATATATCATTATCTTCATTTTTAACTTATTAACAAAATGTGTTCTTCTATAATTTTTGCTTCTTCATAAAAGCAAGCTTCTACTTTTAAGTTGGAAATGTTGCCCTAAACCCACCACCAAGAGAAAAAGATATAAAGACATTGTCATAGGCTTTACTTGTTCATCAATTATATATATATATATATATATTTAAAATTCTTTTATTTGGCTAATAAGAAAAATGATGAGAAAAATAAATTAGTTGAGAAACAAGCTAAACTTATTGGATTTTGTGAGTCATTCTCTTTATTTCTTTTTTTGTACTTTACAATTTCATTTAGAAAATTTTTAATTCTTTATGCTATTTAAGCATGAAGGAAAAACAAGAGAAATATTTTTCATCTCAGTTTCTCTTCCTCACCAAATTTATGAATCAAATAATTCCTAAATGAATTGAAAAACGTTATAGTTTTGAATTTCTATCCAAAAACAAATTGCCAACAAAAGCGGCAATGGCCCCGCATTTAATAATAGTAAGACCATATAATTTTTATTGAAAGTTATTTTAGGTGGTTTCACTGTGTTAAAGCTTGATATATACATTTAGAAACATGCCATTACGTACTTATCTAACTAATTAAATGTGCAAATCCTGTAGACTATTATTTCCTTACACTAATTCTAACCACCTCAGATACAAAAGGAGGATGATACTTATTCTTTCTTGATCTGTATTTTAAATGGGTGATAGAAGGATGATATATATACGAAAATTCTCTAAAGAGTGTGCCCTCTCTTTATTAAAGAGAGGGCCTCTGTTTTGACCGTTAGATTGTGTTTTCATTAAGGGCGGTGTTGTCATTTCACAGTTTTTAAATACGATCCGATGGCCAAAACAGAAGCCCTCTCTTTAATAAAGAGAGGGCGCCCTCCTTAGAGCCTGACTGGATATATATATATATATATATGTATATATATATTATCTGAATCTTAAGTGGATCGAAAAAAAAAACCTTGAAAAAAGTAAAAATTTCTCACAAAAAAAGTTAGAAGTGTGTAAAAAGTGAGAAATTTAAGATTGAAAAATTCTCATTTTTTACACAGTCCGTCTTTTACGCCTGTTTTTTTAAGATCCGCTTAAGATCCGGACTGTATATATATATACTACAAGTTATGTTAATGTTAAAGCAAAAATTACTAATACTAAAATAGAAAGTGTCGCTACTAAAAGATGGAGTATTATTAATAATAAGAAGACACATGGCATGGAAACTTTCACATCATATGCAGTGCACATGGGGTTGGTCTGGAAATGTGAAAGCACATACACAGAATCATCAGCAGTCAAAGAGTTATTGGCTGTGGGCTAAACCTTTGTCTGCATGCTATCACCACCTAATCACTGGGACCCAGCTATTATGCCACCCATGTTACGATTCCTACACTTTGCATTCTTTTTGTCTAGACCATGCATCTCTAATCCCAATTCCCAAAACATAAATGTGAAGTTAAAGTATACAATAATGCTAAGTATTCTATCCGTCCCTTTTTTTTAGTCCTATATTTTATTTTAGGATGTTTTAAAATTAGTATCTATTTTTCTAAATTGGTATATAATTTTTACTTACTTTCCAAAACTATTTTTTCTTAAAATCTACACCAAGATAAAACAAAAAATGTTATTGTAATGATTAGGGCCAATTGTGAAAAGTGGATTATAGATTCTTTTTGTCCCCTTATTAAAGATTGACTCAAAAAAGGGACAGAGGGAGTACATAATATCAACTATTATACAATCCACAATACCTGTTTTAAATACATGTACCTTATGATTTTAAAAAAAAAGTATGAGTTTTATGTGAAAAATTCACACGGCACTAGGTATATACATTTAAAGCATGATTGTGGTTTGTGTTGTGGTTGGTATTGTGTAGGGGTGCAACTCGGGCGGGCCAACCCGCGGTCAACCCGAGCCCGGCCCGAAAATTACCGGGCTTGGGCCCGCGGTACTTTCACCATGGGCGGGCTTGGGCCGAAAAATTCAAGCCCGAATTCAATTCGGGCCTGGCTTGGGCAAAATTTTGCTAACCCGTGGAACCCGAGCCCGAGCCCGAATTCTATTTATGTATTATTTTTTATATTATATTTATATATTATAGTATTTTTTAGTGATAATAATACATTATTAGATATTATTTTAGCACTAAATTAATAAATGAATGTTTTTTCTCAAATATTAACAAAAAAAAATTGATTTGAAACTCTACATATTGTTGTTTACATACTAAAAATCGGCTTGCACCAAAAAAAAAAATTTTGCAATTCGGGCTCAATTCGGGCTCGGGCTCGGGCTCGGGTTGTAGTACTAATTCACAAACCGGGCTCGGGTTGACAAGTACGGGTTTATGTCGGGCTCGGGCTCGGGCTTGGGCAGAATTCTTGAATTCGGGCTCGGGCTTGGGCAGAGCCAAAACCCTCTGGGTCCCGCCCGAGTGTTTGCTATATTTATGGTTCGGGCGTGCCAGAGCCTTGTGAGGTAGACCCAAACTAATAACACAAAATTTTCTAAAACCACTTGTGTGAGTGATACACAAGGTTTGGAAATCTGACATCTAACAGGCGATTGTGAAAGGTGAGTAGGAAAGTACCCTCACCTAAGGTCCCTAGACAGTGTTGAAGCACACAAGTCTAGCAAGTGATGAAAAGAAATAAAATGAATTAAATAAAAGACATGTTTTATTTAATTGAAAGTAATGAAATTACATGAGATTGTAATATAAAAAACTAAGAAAGCCTAAAAAGCTAAGAATGCTAAGAATGCTAAAGGGTGCTTTAGAATGCAGTTTGTCGAGATGACGCGGAGTGAATTGATAGCTTGGCCTGCTTGTTGATTTATAGCGGCCATAGACTGATTGAGATAAGGCAAGTAATATCTTCCATAATTATCTGGTATAAAAATACCAGATTTTTCCCATAAACTGATAAAGCCTTCCATATCTTCAAATATATACATATATGTATATATATATATATGCTTGTATCTGAATGTGGTCTATATTGAGGCTTCATTCGGCTGACTTCCCCTCCAAGCAAAAGATATACTTCCCAAAAGTATATTGATATTATCTTCCCAAAAGTGATAATATTTTGAATATTATCTTGCCATAATAGATAATATTTAACATTATCTTTCCAAAAACTGGTTGATATCTTGATAATATTATCCTCTTTCAGATATAGAAATTAATATCATCCCAATCAATATTGTGATAATGTATATCACATATTTAATTACCATATCAGATCACTTCCCATCGGGCTAGTCTATACGGCCCGTCCATACCATATAGGAATGCAACGCAATGGTCAATCCGAATTAGGACATTAGAGCCAACCATCATAATTACAAAATGGTCAATCAAATGGTCAGAATTTACAACTAGATGTGAGACAGAATTTTGTAGTCTTCCATTAAACTAGCCAACAACCATGGCCCACCATTGATTGATTTACCAATTAAATGGCACAAATCAAACCACACGCTGCTGTTTACATACATGCTCGATGGCTGCATTATCATGCCCGATCAGATCATGGCTGACCAAATGATAGCCCGATCAAGTAATAGTGCAAGCCCGATCAACTTTTACCCAATCAGTCATTAATTTTGCCATCGGTCTCTAAACCCGATTCAAATACTCCAATCGGCCTTATACAAATTTTAACTTAAAAAAATGTATTTTTTGGGTGCAAACAATGCCCCCCTGGCTGTTTAAAAATGAAATCAATGCAATTTTTGAATAGCCATGTTTTAATAATTTTATCCAGAGACCGATTACCTTTTAGTTGCACAGTACTACCTCTTAAACTGCATCAGACTCATGCATCAAAACCAAACTTGTTAAACAAGAAAGTAGCCCGAACCATGATTCAAACTTGGCTGATGGAACACAATGTATTAATGATACATGTTTTATCAATACATGGTCCCACTGTTTGCATTGGCAACTTCAAAGCCAATAGCTGTCACACAACCAAATTGTGGCCTTGAGCTTCCATCGGTCTAGTAGGCATCACCGAATTAACATTTGATTTCAACCATTAGACTGACACCTGTCTTGCCCATGGAGACCAAACTTCAAAAAATCCCCAAATTAATTAGATATGCAGTCCGATGGAATTGGCCTTATGGTACTGTGAAGTAAAAACTTCACCATCTTGTGGTCTCACTATACGCCGAATACCACCATAGCAATTCTCTAAAAATTTTAAGGCCAAGACCCATTTTGTATCACGTGTAAAGACAAAGCAAAACCATACCTGGGCCCTACCATATTTAGACTACAAGTTGATGTTGTAAACATGGCTAGCACTGAATACCACGCCAATTACTAGCCATTGGACCCCACCACAAGACAACTGCCAATGCCTTTGTGCTAACTTATTTGACCCAATTATCAATAGGCTAATTACACCATCAGTCTGTTAGTCCGGACTCATATGGTGATTAAATATTACTAACACCAGTTGGGCAGACTCGCGCTCACATCGGTCTCTATGTCCGATTTAGCACTTCAAGCTTCCTTTTAGCACTGCTGCTACTTTATTCTTATTATTATTTTTTCCTCGGTCTGGAATAACAGTCCGAATTTTATTCTGTTCGGTCTCAGTCTTCAGTACGTCTTCAGTCTTCCTTGATAGTACCATTGTTGCAAAAATAGCCACCAAATAACCGTAAGTTTTTGGTGACATCCACTCAGCCATCGTGGATGTAGATCAACCCAAGCCAAATAATTAATTGGCTTAAAATAAAAATAATAATCGGTCATAACAAGGAGACCGAAAAAATTAAACAATTCCTTGAGGCTGAGTTTCCTCAAAGAAATATTTTCAAAAACTTCATGGACCGATTTAGCATCAATCGGTCTCTGCGAGACTTGCCCCCCGAGCGCTTCGACGCCGATTTCTTCATCAACTAGAGGGTCTTCATCATCATCCTCCTCATCACTAGGAGGGTCTATGGCCGTTACGGGATCCCTCGGCCTATCACACTCTTCCTCTTCGGCCTCAACATAATTGTGAGGCTCGTCTTGAATTTGCCCCCCGAGTGCTTCTTCGTCTTCAACAGCAAGAGGGTCTATGGCCGATGTAAGATCACTCGGCCTTTCCTTAAAAATTATTTTTTCGCCGTCTTCTTGCCCCCCGAGCGGCTTGGACAGCGTGGAATCAAGATGACCAGAGACATCGGTCTCTTGATTTGGAGTGGTAACATCGGCCTTCTCGGGCCGTTGTCGTGACTTTAAGAATTGTTCAATCTTCTGCCCTTGAGCTTCTAATATTGTCAGGCTTGCTTTCGCGTCTTCTTCAAACCGGCTAAGCTTTGCCTGCTGTTCTCTCGAGTGCGCCTTCATATCTTCAAGAGCACGAAGAATGTTGTCACAAACAAGATTCTTTCGCCAGTCACCGTATAGAAACTCGTCTAGAGACATGAACGAATTTCCCTCGGGCGGCGGTTCATCAGCTCCACTCGAAGCTGTGAGGAGGCCGATTTCTTGATTAAAAAATCGTATGTCGGCCTCAAAACGGTCTATCTCATTGTAAAGATGACCAGTTTCATTCCAATATCCATCGTTGTAGAAACGATAGATTTCTTCGCGAAGTTGGCGTATTGACTCATGCCGCCAACCAATCTGGTTGTTGTAAAAGTGTAGCCATGCTTCGGTGTGTGCATGCCTCATCACTTGGCTGTCCCACCGGGCGTGCCAAATTGTTTGCTATATTTATGGTTCGGGCGTGCCAGAGCCTTGTGAGGTAGACCCAAACTAATAACACAAAATTTCCTAAAACCACTTGTGTGAGTGATACACAAGGTTTGGAAATCTGACATCTAACAGGCGATTGTGAAAGGTGAGTAGGAAAGTACCCTCACCTAAGGTCCCTAGACAGTGTTGAAGCACACAAGTCTAGCAAGTGATGAAAAGAAATAAAATGAATTAAATAAAAGACATGTTTTATTTAATTGAAAGTAATGAAATTACATGAGATTGTAATATAAAAAACTAAGAAAGCCTAAAAAGCTAAGAATGCTAAGAATGCTAAAGGGTGCTTTAGAATGCAGTTTGTCGAGATGACGCGGAGTGAATTGATAGCTTGGCCTGCTTGTTGATTTATAGCGGCCATAGACTGATTGAGATAAGGCAAGTAATATCTTCCATAATTATCTGGTATAAAAATACCAGATTTTTCCCATAAACTGATAAAGCCTTCCATATCTTCAAATATATACATATATGTATATATATATATATATGCTTGTATCTGAATGTGGTCTATATTGAGGCTTCATTCGGCTGACTTCCCCTCCAAGCAAAAGATATACTTCCCAAAAGTATATTGATATTATCTTCCCAAAAGTGATAATATTTTGAATATTATCTTGCCATAATAGATAATATTTAACATTATCTTTCCAAAAACTGGTTGATATCTTGATAATATTATCCTCTTTCAGATATAGAAATTAATATCATCCCAATCAATATTGTGATAATGTATATCACATATTTAATTACCATATCAGATCACTTCCCATCGGGCTAGTCTATACGGCCCGTCCATACCATATAGGAATGCAACGCAATGGTCAATCCGAATTAGGACATTAGAGCCAACCATCATAATTACAAAATGGTCAATCAAATGGTCAGAATTTACAACTAGATGTGAGACAGAATTTTGTAGTCTTCCATTAAACTAGCCAACAACCATGGCCCACCATTGATTGATTTACCAATTAAATGGCACAAATCAAACCACACGCTGCTGTTTACATACATGCTCGATGGCTGCATTATCATGCCCGATCAGATCATGGCTGACCAAATGATAGCCCGATCAAGTAATAGTGCAAGCCCGATCAACTTTTACCCAATCAGTCATTAATTTTGCCATCGGTCTCTAAACCCGATTCAAATACTCCAATCGGCCTTATACAAATTTTAACTTAAAAAAATGTATTTTTTGGGTGCAAACACCGAGTTGCACCCCTAGTATTGTGTGCCTACTTTTTTGGAAAGCCAATAATGCTAGGCACACAACACCAACCACAACACAAATCACAATCATACTCTAAATGCATGTACCTTGTGCTATGTTGATTTTTCACACAGAATCCACACTTTTTTAGAAAGCACAAGGTACATGCATTTAAAGCATGTGTTGTGGTTTGTATTGAATTTGGTGCTGTGTGCCTAACATTATTGTAAAAGTATTACAATAATACTATGCACACAAAAACCAACCACAACACAAATTACAACAGTTTAAATAGCAAATTATAATTTTTATTATTATTTGTGGTCATTCTTTTATCTATTTGGGGTTGTAAAATAATTTTATGTGAACTATTCTTCATTTTGAGCACTTAAGAAATATTTATTGATCACTTTCCAAAGTTGTTATTCCCATTCAAAACTTCAGAAGAAAAATAAAGGAACAAGTTAGAAAGAAAACATTAAGAGCAACTATAACCGTGTTAGTCATGGGAACTTTTTAGCTATTTCGAAAATTAAAGTACTTTTTGGAGCTCCAACTGATTTCTCAAATGGTTCTCCATTTTAGGAAAACCCTTTTTAGTTCTCCACATTTGAGGAGAAAAGAGAATGAATTTAAGTAATTACCCATTTAATATTTATTTGGGGAGAGAGAGTACTGCATTGAAATTTTCACGTTTTGAATTAAAATGAATATAATAATATAAACCTCTCTATATTAATGGAGGAACATAGAGTATGAGGCTTAAAAGTAATTAGGTAAAATAGCTTTCTAGTTATTTTGGCTAAAAGGTGGAGAAAATTTAAGTAACATGGTTGGAGATAGACACATTTAATGATATTTTCTTAACGCAATATTTGGGAGTTTGGGAGAGAAAATAAAGGAAGAGAATGCCATAAGTGAGAAGAGAAAAGAAGCGAAAAGAAAATAAATGTGAGAAAGTCATAAGTTTATTTTTTTCAAAAAAAGAAAGTCATAAGTTTGATTTATGAAGATGGTTACATAAAATGGAACAGGTGGAACATATTATAGATGTGTATCCTTCTTGAGTTTAAGCTTCAATTATTATGTCATATGAGTATAAGGCTTTGTTTGGTTTGTAGATAGAAAGGAAAATAAGAACAAGATGGAAAATTAGCTATCCTCATTCGTAAGATAAAAGTAACTAGTTTCTTTCTTGTTTTCCTTTCCCATTTATTTTCCTCGTAAAATCCATAAATCAAACAAAGCCTAAATAAATTTCTCATTGATCTAGGGATTCAAGTGATCTCCCGGAGCTAGGAATTTGCATTTGGTGGGGTTGAGTTACTAAGTAGACTAGCAAACACGGGCACACGGGGATTTAGTGATAGAGTCTCCGAGGTGAATTTTTTTATAAAGCTTTTTATACATATTTTTTAGTATATTTTTCGTATCATAAAGATAACAATTTACTAAGGTTTTTCTCTTGTTTGAGAGTTGGGAAGTTTGGTGCTTGCAATATTTACCACATATTCTAATCCTTTAGCTTATGATTTATCAAAATGCATGTTGTATTGTACTATGCATGAACCACTTTTCAAAAGAGTAACAATATGCTTTCCAAATGGCATAACAATTTCACCAAATACTTTGGTAGTGATTGATGATATCGAATGCATATGATACAACTGACAAAATATTTGTGAATCAAAATTAAAAAAAGCATAACTTTATTCTTTTCTAAAAGTTAAAATTTTGAAGGGACTAATACGTACATAAATTAATTCTAAAATTCTACTCCACAAGTTATATGTACACTATCGAACGTTTGAAAAAATTTGCAGCGGCGGCCATCTACATGGCTCCGCCCATGTCTCCAAGTTGGAAAAGAAGGTAGGTAGGTAGCTGCCTAGAAAGAAAAAAAAGGTTCATTCATTGCGGGTGACATTGATTAAGTCAGTTTTGAAGAATCAACGGAAACAGTTTTTTTGTCTACTTTTATAATTCTAATGGGTATTAATTGTTGACAAAATTGAGTCTATTCAAGAATATACAGTGATTTGAATGTGAGAAGGAAGATTCATTTGGTTGACTACAGAACATTTAACATGAGCAAAGGAAAGGGTTTCGGTATTGCCGTATTGGGAAGGTCTTTGGGGGAAAAAAAAATGTAGTTGATCTTAGGGGCCGACCTGTTTTTTTTTCTTTTCTTTCTTTCTTTCTCTCTCTCGTAGAAATACTGTAACATGAGCAAAGGATAGGGTTTGGGTATCGTATTGTGCGGGTGTTTCGTGGGTTTTGATATATAATAGATTGAGGTAAAATTATAATTTTCCAAAGACAAACAAATCTCTCTAACTCTTTCTCAAAAAAATATTTACATATGCTGAATCACTTTTCCTTTCTTAGTGTATTCAAAAGGATCATATCTACAAGATTTGAGTACTTTGGACTAATCGAGTAAATTTTTAGGAGAGACACAAAAGCATAGAGAAATACTACACCCACTCCTCCAACCACGCCACAAACCACACCCACTACTTTAAAGGCATGTATCCTGTGGTGTTTGAATTTTTTACACTTTTCTGTGCACCACTTACACAGCACATGGTACATGCATTTAAAGCAAGAATGTGATTTGGGGTGTTGTTGGAGGGGTGGGTGTAGCATTGTTGTAACACAAAATGTATCAACTATATGGTACAGAGAGGGCACACGGTAGTAACTTTTTATGCCAAACTATATATATCAATTTTGATGTACAAATTTTTTTTTAGGTATAAACAAAGAGAAGAACCAAGGAGAGTCTCAACGGGGCGAATTGGCCCGCCCCACCCCGCCCCAATTCGTCATTTGGCGAATCGCAACTCGTCTCGCCCTGTGGTCGAACCCAGCTCGTGACTGAATTCATTGGGTATGGGTCCGGGTCGACTTCCATTTTTGCAACTCACAACTCGCCCCGTGACCCAGCTCGTCTAACCCACCGATTCGTCACCAACTCGCCTCGCCTCGCCTCGCCTCGTGGACCCACCCCGCCCCGCCTCACCAACCCATGAATAAAATATTTAATTGTTTTCAAATAAACTATTTATTAATAAACTATTTTATTAAACTTTTAAGTAGAAATTTTTTTTTTTAAAAAAATAGTTTCCAAATACTTTTTTCAACAAACTATTTTTAAATAAAGTATTTCATTAAACCATTTTTTAGAAATTTTTTTTATTAAAATTAAAAATAAGTTCGCCAACCAACCCGCGAGTTAGCCGCTCCGCCTCGCCTCGCCTCGCCCCGTTGACCCACGAATTAGTGGGTTGGGGCGAATCACCCTATATCCCTTACCGAGTCAATTCGTCCCGTCCCGTCTATTTCGCCGACCCGCCCCGTGACTCGCCAAAATTCGCGCAACTCGTTAAGGTGGCGGGACGGTCCGCCCCGTTTGACACCTCTAAAGGAGACTCAGAAAAAGAGATAGAAACGTGATAGAGCAAATATACAAGTTGATAGGCATGAGTTTACATCAACCCCAACTCGTGTCCAAAAATGGAAACCACCATCTCCAACTTAAAAGTAAGACTTTTGTGGGAAAAAGTAAAAAAAATATGATTTTCTTCATGGTAGAACAAAACTGATACATATAATAAACCTACTTACAGAGTACATTCCCAGAATACAAAATTATTATTTTTATTTTTTTCCCTTTTAACAATGCTTACTATGAGCAATTTCAAAATAAGAGACATATCTTCCAAACACTACAAAACAAATATGTAAATGTAATGGTCAAAATTCAAGTGCACCTACCAGTCACCGTAAAAAGAAATTAAATTCCGAAGCAAATGTTTTCACTGTGACTTTGGTTCCTACTTCCTAGCAACTTGTCGATTTGGTTGAGGAATATCCATGTCAACTGAACAACTAAATTTCCCACAAATCATAAAGAAAAAAACAAAGATAGGTGCACTTGAATTTAGTGAATGAAAAGAAAAGAAAACATAAAGAAAACTTTTTTTTGTTTTGTTTTTTTTTTTGACTTGGTTAATAAGAAAAACAGGGAGGGAATAGGAATCAAAAGAAATAGGACCAAAAAAAAAAAAAAAACGAAATGTTAGGGAAATGTTTTTCCTTCCTCTTATCATGAGTTGCAATAAATTTTGAAAAATTTTAAATTCTAATATAATTGAAATTAAAACTAGGGAAATGTTTTTCCTTTCCATTTTCTTTTCCTTTGTCTAAATCCACGAACCAAAGAATGAAGGGACAGAGAGAGGGAGGGAGGGAAACAGAGGACTTAGCATGACATGAGGGGCAATCCTAACGCAATATACTCTGGAAATGCTTTATACAATTTTAAGGGCCCTCCCTCCAGATTTTAGGATTTTTTTATGACACTTGTCCAAATTAAGAGACTCTGTATTTGGGTTTTCACATAAATCATAAGGGCATAAACTGCAAAACTCTTGAAACCGTACTGGCTGCTGAAAATAAAACAATTTAGGGCTGATTTACTAACTGAACCAAAGCAATAGCTTGAAGCACCTCCCCTCCCACACATCAATGCAGAGAATCGAATGCGTAATTCCAGCTCTTTACTGGGTGTCAGTGTCACGGCTCATGTTTATACACTTGGCTATCATATCATATGTATTGCATGCACTTGGGCATGGAGTGCGCCTCTGTGTGTGTGAGAGAGATAGAGAGAGTGCATGGTCATAAACCCCTTAAAAACAATTGGAACCATCCTCCCCCCTCCCCCCCAGTAATTAGGCTTCAAAATAACATGTCCTGCATACCAATCAATTGACAGACTTAACTTTGAAGATGTCCAAAAACTAAAAAATTAAAAATAAGAATTAGATTGGGCATTTTGAAATGAAACCATGGTAGGAATGTGTTTTCTGCAAATTTTCAATTTGCGGCTTAGTGTATGGATTAATACCGATCAAGAATCATTAGAAACGCCTAGCTACTAAATAGGTCATGAATTCATTATGACTACACCCGGCTCAATACTGCTACTTTGCTCAATTTAGATTCATCAAAGAATCAGGGAGAGACACACGAGTGCCCCCCTCCGAATATACAGTGGCAATTTGCTATATATATTGGGCATTGCATTATCACTCTCTCATATTGTTGCAAACCTTCACTGTTTTGAGAGTAAACCTATTCAGCCTGGATTTCATTTTTAATTTTTAATGGTGCAACTGGCTTAAACTTTTGCCTACTCCACAAAATAACTGACTCAACTTAATTGCTTTTTCTGCCCCCCCTGTTTACTCCCATACCACCGCTCCGTGGGCGGACTCCATGTAGAAATTAAGGAACTCAACTCAACTCAAAACGAACCGAAAACAACTGCTTATTGCTTTGGCCGCTGAAGAGGAAGAACCAGATACCTCTCCTCTGTGAACTTTAAAGTCTACTGATACGTACAAATACGTATGGTTTGGAAGGATTAAGTAAGAGAAGCCATAGCTTAGAGAGATAGAGAGAGATAAATGGAGAGTGAGAGACATAATTGGAAGATAAAATTTCATTGATTCCCTTCAAGAGTACACAACCGGCTATATATATAGCCTTACATCAATAACTAATGCATGCATATGCAAAGGGAAGGTGGAGAAAATGCAAGTGATAATGCCTACATTAAAGGAAAATCTACTGCCTAATAACAAGAAAGTGGGCACCAGGTGCCTTAATACAAGGAATGGGAAATTAGTGCCTTAGTACAAGGAATAGTGGATCTAGTGGGTTGTAGTGGGGTATGGCTAGGTTTGCCATATTTTGCACATATCATCTACATGCAGTACTTTCTTTTATGGTTAGGTCTAAACAAAAAAAAAAAAAAAAAAAATTTCAAGTCACAGAACAATATACCAAAAATTCCCTCTTGGAGTTTCATGAAATACGAGAAAACTTAAAAACCAAACTTGCATATTGCAAGTCAACCTACCATATAACATATCACATTTATTTAATTAAAACTATACGTTGAAGCAAATAAGAACATATAGCATATGACACAGGAGTGTGTACTCGTGCTTCCACTAAGTAGAATATTGTTTACAGGGCTTTGCGCATGAGGCCTTGATGATCCAACAATAAGACTGAAACTAACAAGGCGCTACCCAACACTTCTACATTTTTTTGGGTCATATATGTGAATCCTTGTTGAGCTTAAGGATTGTTCTCGGAATCGAAGTCCCTCTCTACCCGAAATGTGCCTTTTTCAAATTTGGTAACCTAACTAGATCTAGCGGACCTAATTGAATCATTTTGATCTTATCTTGTGAAGCCTTTGGATGAGCTCGGATCAATCATACGTTCTCTGTGATCTTATCCGCTTATCTGTCGGGCCTGAGGGAGAGCGTTTTGCCTTCACGTGCGTCACCTGTCCAGTCTTTGGGTCGGTTAGGACCGACCTCATGGTCATATCATAGTGGATTGAAGGTTAATACAAAATTTTCTTGTAACTCTTTTTCAAAAAAAGATTTTCATATGGTTAATTTCTTTTCCTTTTTTAGTACTTCCCCTTAAATATAACAAAGAACGTTAAATATGTTCAAAGGATATCTATAAGGGCTCAAGTACTTTGAGCTAATTGAGCATATAAGGTATTTATTTGGGTGAAAATTAGGAAAATTTTAAGGATGAAAGTGAGATTTTTGAATTTACAGGGTACAAATTAAAAAATTCAAGAGGGGCACAAATGCATGTAATATTAAATATATAGTGTGAAAAATAAATTTAAAAATTTTAGAAGGTGCACAAAAATATATATAATACAATTTACACAGAGTAAAATGGATAAAAATTTCAAAAGTTGGGGGGACACCTGACCCCCATAGCCATGTAGGCTGTAGCTACTCCCTTGGGTCACAAGAATAGATCCCCGAAGCAAGTGCGTGTATTAAGCCCCGTTTGAAATGGGAGTAACTTTTTATTCCACAAAATGTGTGTATCAATTTGATCTTCTTTAGGTACAATAAGAGAAGAACAAAAAAGATGCAGAGATGGATATAGACTTATAGAGATAGAAACATGATTGAGCAAGAGTTATTCACTATACAAGTTGAAAGGCATGGAGTTACACCGACCCCCAACTCATGTCCTAAAAAGAAAATCACCATCCCGAACTTGATTAAGGGCCCATTTGATAAAATTTTAAATTAACTAATGAAAATTTCAATTGCTGAAAACTTTAAGCTATCGAATTTGTAGTACAAAAAATGATGTTTCAAGTAAGTTTTAGCAGAAATTTTTTACTTAAAAAGATTTCTGTAGGATTTTGGCTACTTTTTCAATGAAGTGGGGTGCATTATCAAACGTACTGAAAATTTTTAATATTCAATAATTACATGTATTAACAAACACACCCTAAGACTTACTTTATTGGAAAAGCAAAAATTATGGTCTTCTTCTTGTGGAATGAAAGAAACAAAACTGATGCATATAATAAACCTGCTTTAGAAAGTACAATCCCAGAGTACAAAACTTATTTTATAAGTTCTAACAATGCTTAGTCTGAGAATTTTCAAAATAGTGACATATCTTCATAGCCAAAAAGTGAAAAAAAAAAAAAAAAAAGAAAAAAAAAAAAGGAAGTACACTCGACAACATATCAACTAGCACACCACTCTACAACATGCCATTGAGGTTGTTCCTGCAGGAGAAGAAAACTTATATAAGATCTTTTAGAATCATTCAGCCTCTGTTTGGTTTGCAAATTCAGAGAAGGGAAAGAAAATTGAAAGGAAAATGTTTTCTTTCTTGGTTAAATAACCTTTAAAAACTAGAAAAAGCTTCAAAATATAATTGTAACTTGAGAAAAAGGAAGTTAGTGACTCACAATATATATATATATTTAAAAAAAAAAAAAAAAAACCCCTTCTAATTATTCCCATTATATTTTCTTCTCCTTTCTATTCTCCTCACTATTTTCCTAATAAACCAAACAAAGAAAAATGATTTCCTCAATGTTTCCTATTCTTTCCCCCGGTAAAACCGTGAACTGAGAGAGCCTTAGGATCTAATGCTAACAAATAGGGGTAAATTTTGAAGTGCCAAGAAGCAAATAAGAGTCTACCTTACCTGGTTACCTGTTCAAAAAAAAAAAAACAAAAAAAAGTTTTGTTAATAGGGCATATTCTTCAGAAGCATCTCCTTAATAAACTGTAATTCCATAGCAACCTCTGAAATATCCATTCTCTCTCTTGGTGATTCATTAGAACATGAAACTCCAACTCCAAGTATGGAAATTAAGCATTCAATGATTTTCAACCTTATCACTTGTGTTCCTGGATCACTGTTGGCTGCTTTCTCTACTTTTGCATCTGATATAAGTCCATGATCCAAAATCTCTATCACTCTTTCGGGCGAATCACCCGTAGTTGCGAATCTGTGAAGATTCAGCCCATCTTTGAACATACTGTCAGTGGGCCTTTTTCCCGTAAACATTTCCAATAAGAGGATCCCATAGCTATACACATCACCATGGGTGGACACCTCACTGCCCATACCATACTCTGCATATTCACATAGTTCTCACGATCACCATTTCAACAAAAAATTTGTGAGAGAGAGAGAGAGAGAGAGAGAGAGAGATTACCTGGCGCGGCATATCCAATAGTTCCTTTTATACCAACTGATGAGACGGTCTGATTCTGATAAATTTCATTGCTGTCCTGTTGTAAGAACCTTGCTAGACCAAAATCACCCACACGAGCAGTCATTTCGCCATCAAGAAGAATATTGCTTGGTTTTAGATCACAATGTATGATAGGAATTTGGCAATCATGGTGAAGATAATCCAAAGCAGAAGCCACATCAATTGCTATATTTAATCTCTGGAGAAGATTTAGTTTCTTTGGTCCCTCATTTGAAAGTAGTAGTACGTCATCAACTGCTTGTGGAACTGGATGTAACCAACTGTCAAGACTCCCATTTGGCATAAGTTCATACACCAATGCTTTGAAATCATCACCATGAAAATCAACACTTGAGCAAGCAGTTAAAATCTTGACAAGATTCCGGTGCCTGATGTTTCTCAATGCTTCACATTCGGCCATGAAACTCTTAAAGGCACCACTGTTGTTTAGGTTGAGTACCTTCACGGCAATGGCTGTTTGATTGGGATCAAGAATTCCTTTATAAACTGAACCAAAATTTCCTTTACCGATCAAATTAGTTGAAGAGAACCCATTGGTTGCTTTGAGGAGCTCTCCATAGGAAATAGTACTCATGAGTTCCATCTCTGCAGATACTGATGAAGATCGTGCTCTTGTCCTTTTGAACCAAAGATGGCTAAGAAAAGAAGATATCAAAGTTATCCCAAAAACTACTACGGGGATTATTAGCTTGAGAGGAGGAGATGTTTTATTCTTCTTCGGTTTATCAATAGAGCATATTGGCAGCTGCAGTGCAGGTATACCCCCACATAATTTATTGTTTCCAGATATTGAAACTGCACTTATATTTGAAAAAGCTCCTGTTATTGGAACCTCACCCTCAAGATCATTGGACGAAAGATTTAAACTCTGCAGAAAGAGAAGGCTACCTAAATCTTTTGGAATCTCTCCAGAGAGGTTGTTATGTGAAATATCCAAAACTTCAATGCCTCTCAGAGAACTCAAAGACCTAGGAATGGGTCCTCCAAAGGAATTGTAGCCCAAATAAAGGCGTTCCAATATTGTGCAACTACCAAGACTGGTTGGAATTTCACCTGATAGCTTGTTGTGGGCAACATTCAATTCGACAAGGTTTACCAAATTACTGACTTCTAAAGGCAAGGGACCGGTGAGACGGTTTTGAGCAAGATTCAGGGATATTGCTAACGATGATAGCCCTATAACTGTCTTGGGTATGGTACCACTTAGGTTGTTACTATATAGATTTAATAGAATTAACTTCTTGCAATTTCCAAGAGTTGAAGGTATGCTTCCTTGAAAGTTATTTTCCTCCAACCAAAGTTGGTTCAACAGAGTTAGATTTCCAATTGAGGAAGGGATTTCCCCTGAGAGTTTGTTCCAACTAAAAGCCAATTCTTGTAGCTTATGAAGTAATCCAATAGAGGATGGAATACTTCCTTGGAATTGATTCAAATGCATATCAAGAGAAGTTAAGCTCACCAGATTTCCAATACCCATTGGAATGTTTCCATTTATTTTATTATTCCCTGCTAATGATAAAGCCCGGAGTTGGGTCGAGAGGTTGGCCGTGGAAACTGGCAAAAGTCCTCCAAAATTATTACCAGACAGAATTAATCTTTCCAATTTGCTGCAGTTGGTCAAAGAGGATATAAAATTTAGGTCACCATCTTTCCCGCTCCCCAGATGATTAGAACCCATATTCAACCATGACAGATTCTGCATATTTCCAAATATAAGTGGCACCCCTTGAGAAAACCCATTCCCTAGGATTTGAAGCATGTGAAGCTTTGAAGCATTTGATAATGAA
The DNA here is from genome assembly GCA_033977485.1 of Hydrangea macrophylla. Taxonomy (NCBI): domain Eukaryota; kingdom Viridiplantae; phylum Streptophyta; class Magnoliopsida; order Cornales; family Hydrangeaceae; genus Hydrangea; species Hydrangea macrophylla. The sequence goes on from CM066989.1 coordinate 1,900,310, forward strand.
ACCGGGATGGATCCGTTAAATTGGTTTCCCAATATATTAAGCCATTGAAGATTAGGAAGGTTAAGGCCTAAATTCTGAGGGAGACTTCCTTGAAGTTGATTGCTTGCCATAAACAATCCATTGAGTGATGAGAGATTATAAATAGATGGAGGGACTGTACCAGAAAGTTCATTCAAGGAAAGCCAAAGGTAAGCCAAAATTTTCAATTGGCCCAATGAGTGAGGGATACTTCCTTTCAACAGATTGCTACGTACTCGAAAAAGGACAAGAAATGAAAGGTTCCCAAGTGAAGGTGGGATCATCCCTGTCAAATTGTTGGAGTCTAACCGTAGCCTCACCAGGTTGGATAAGGAGGAGCCGAGCTCTGCAGGAATTTTCCCTGTGAGCTTGTTTTCGCCTAAATCTAGGATTCTCAAGTTTGAACAGCCGGAGATGCTGGGTGGAATTTGTCCTTCCAGCAAGTTATTCGTCAAGTTTAGAACTTGCAGCCTGAATAACTGCCCAATTTCAGGAGGAATTTCTCCTTGGATGCTGTTGTTTGAGAGATTTATATTTCTTAGGAAACTAAGGTTTCCAATGAAAGGCGATACAGAAGCAACCAAATTCAATGACTGCAAATCCAAGACGGTGACTCTTTGGTGGTGGTGGCGGCGGCCACACAAAACACCGTGCCATTGGCAGAAGTGGACAGAGTCATTCCATGAACTAGTGACATGATCCATTGGATCATGAGTTATCTGAGCTTTGATTTCAAGCAAAGCCAGCCAGTCTGTCTCGTTCCCACTGCCATATATAATGGTGGAAGCAGTGACGGTGGCAACGGCAATGGCGGGAGAATCATTATGCAAAATAAACATTATGCAAATGCACAAGAGAACTGCCAACTGCGATGTTCTCAAACTCATTGTTGGAAATTTTTAATTAGTTGGTTAGGTTAGCATTTTACAAGGGTATTCATACTAGCTAAAGCAAACCATGCATAGACCGGAGACGTGACAATCATGACAAGGGTATTCAATTCTTTCCAAAGTTGTGACAAATTGGTTGGGGTGTTGTGACCAAATTAAATGGTCAATTAATATGTCCAGCTTAAAGAAGACTTGAAGTACTGACTATTGGACCTTGTTCACTTTTTTGTGGATGAAATCTTAAGAAATCACATCCTTGGGGCGTCTCAAAATTCAAAACTAATACTATCAAACTTTAATTTGGGTGGAAATCCTATAAATATCTCCTCCACTCTTGACTCACACCTATACAAAATTTATTGAATTTTGCTCAAACTTCAACCCAAACTTGCAAAAATACTATTCATATACTCAAGTCTAATTTGACATTGGTTTGGACAAGGATTGAAGATACTTTTACTCATATTTCATACCTTATTGAATAAAATCACTAGCATTATTGTAGGAAGATTGAGTAAACCCATTAAAGAACTTCATATCTGTTCAAAGAGAGAATATTGAGAGAGTAAAAGGCTTAACCTAATAGGCTAGCCAACATATGTATATATATTATTAATGAACCAATTACAAAAATACCATTATACTTTACCATTCCCCCTCAAGCTGGAGCATATATATCTATCATGCTCAGCTTGTTACAAAGATCATAGAAAGGTCCCTTATTCAGAGCCTTAGTGAAAATATCTCCTAACTGATCATTTGTCCTAACAAAACACGTAATAATTTGTTTCCTCATGACCATATCTCTAATAAAATGACAATCGACTTCAATGTGTTTGGTCCTCTCATGAAACACTGGGTTACTAGCAATGTACATGGCAGCTTGATTATCACAATACATCTTCATAGGTTGATCACTTGAGAACCCCATCTCTTGCAGAATAGATTTCACCCACAACATCTCATAGGCAGTATGAGCCATAGCTCTATACTCAGCTTCAGCACTCGATCTAGCCACTACATTTTGCTTTTTACCTTTCCACGTAACAAGATTACCACCAACAAATACACAGAACCCTGATACTGAACATCTATCTAGATGATCTCCTGCCCAACTAGCATCTAAGAACCCAATATCTCCAAGTTATCTGAGGGTTTTAACACTAAACCTTTTCCAGGAGCACCTTTCAAATATCTCAAAATACGACACACTGCCCCCCAATGTGATAATTTGGGATTCTGCATAAACTGACTAACAACTCCTACAGAAAAGGTGATATCAAGTCGAGTCACAGTCAGATAAATCAATTTTCCCACAAGTCTTCTATACCGCCCAGCATCACTGAAGTCTTCTCCATCATCTTTACTAAACTTTATATTTGAGTCCATCGGAGTGTCAACATGTTTTGAACCCATCAATCCTGTTTCCTCTAGAAGATCAAGCACATACTTCCTCTGAGACAAACATTCAAAAATCAAGATTAATATCATTCACCTCAATCGATTTCCTTAAGAACGTGAAATAGAAGTTCACTTCTACACCGGGTTCGATTCCTACACAAATCGGCCAATTTCGATTATGGGTCCACATGGGCCCGCCAAGAACCTATCGATTAAACTCGAGATAAAAGATAGATTTACATAGGCCTTACCTCCACGAGTCCAAAATCGGTCTCGTATCGAAGATTGAAGATCGTTTGCTACTTGAAACGTCGAGAAAACCGCTAAAGTTCAAGAACTCTAAAGCGCGCTCTCTCTCTCTCTCTCTCTCTCTCTCTAAATGATATAGTGAAGATGAGAAGAATGAGTCTTCTCTTTCTCTCTCCTCTATATAATATCTAAACCCTATTATAGGTAGTTTTAGTGAAACCCCCACTAGTTTTAATTCATTTTAATTACACCCCACTAGTTATTAAACTAACTAGTTAACTACCCAAAAGTATTTGAGTATACATCTAAGTCCCGGGTGGGTCCCACACACAAATTTCATGAAGTCACTAATTAGCCTACTAATTATGCAACGTGTTCAATTTCGTCTTCACTAGGTATCTAATGACCCCAAAGAGTCGCTATCAACAATATAATGATCAATTATATTCACATATGCTTAAATAAACATTTAAGCACATATTTATGAATTATTACTCATTTTCGCCACTGTAGGGAATTCTCACATGTCCAACTTCTAGACCGCTTTCGAAGCCAAATGCTGGGTTCTAAAAAAACACCCCCAAACAACTAGTGAGTCATCACTCACTTTACACATGCTAATTAACACAACAGTGATCATACCTTGCATGCTAAAATAATATAATTAAATACTGCAGGAGCGAGTATGACACTAACTCTCTCAAAAATATCAGCAAGGTTGTGTGTGTGTGTACAATACATATATATAGGGGAGAGGGCAAAGCTTGGCCGCACAAAATAAACTTGGTTTGCAAGTTCAATCACGTTCGATCTATCGAAGGGGGTTCGATCGATTGAAAGTGAGTCCACATATGGATTCAAGTCGGTAGTGTTTTGATAGCTCGAAAAGGTTTCGATCAATTGAAGAAACAAAAGTTCGATCGATCGAAAGAGAAATTAAAGGAAATGTACATATCAACATATTGATCTTATTAATATCAAAAGTAGTATAAAATTACAACGAAAATACAAGGTATTACATAATTTTGTAATTGACATTACAATTACACAAACTAATAGGCCGATACTCCGTTATTTTCCTTGGGGATTTTACTTTAGGAATTAGAACAACATAAATATTATGTAATTCATAAGAAACCGAACATGAATAAAAGAATTCAGAAATAAGGCTAAGTAAATCACAACCTGCAATATGCCAATACTTTTGGTAAAAAAAAAGTGCAGACATACTGTAGGGCCAGGCCCCAGGGAGCTTTGGTTGGGTGCATTTGGAATAGAGCTGCTCATACCCTCCTCTTAACTTCGTAGGGGGAAGCAATAGAATATTATTAGTGGCAGTTGCTATTCTTCCAGAGATTGACTCTTAACACTTCTGAGATCATATGCGGTTGAGAAGTGGAAAACAAATTCTGAAAATAACTCCCTGCCATATGACCCACTTCATTCAAATCAGCATGCCATTTGTCTTCATCATCTTATAATTAAACCCAATAATAAGTTTTTCTTTCTCCGTTGAGATGCCTTCTTTGTGAAATAACCGATTGTGTTCCTATCCCCATGTTCTAACCAATTGACCCGAGACCTTTGTTTTCAAAGAATTTATTCCTGTTCAAGCAATAGAGTTAATTTCTTTGGAGATCCCATTCTCAATCATTCGTCGTGTTTGAAATAGGGTTTGATTTCACTCTTAGTAGTTGCTCAAGTTTCCTCCGTAACTATTCTTGAACATTTTCCAAATGTAACAACATCCCATTACTTTAAATCATCCCCATAAAAGTTTAAATTTCTCAACAAACGGACATTCATATCCCCTTCCGATAGAGGTAAAAAGAGAACATATCTGATCAAAGAAGAATAATGGATGAAAAACTATCTTGGTCCATGGTCGATTTGAGCATTTTTTTTTTTTCCTCGTTCAGAATGGTGATCGGAAGCTCTGCAGTTTGTGTGCTCTTATGGATTGGGGAGGAGGGAATGACACGATTTGTTTCGCACGTCTTTTTTGGGTAGGAGGGAATTAGATTCTCTTGTAAGCCAAGTCTCCCATGATATTTTTTTTCCTGGACTTGTTTTTGACTGAAATTGGACTTTCAAAAAAAAAAATGGGAACTTACATATATTCATGGTTATCAAACTTAGGCCCCTGGCATGGGCCATCAATGCTTAGAGATCACAAAAATGAAAATAAACATAAATCCAACTATGCTTAGAAAAATCAGTTCAAGAGAAAAATGTCGAACAAATAATGGGCATCACGGGATACCAGGTAGGATTTTATCACTTTCACATGTTTAAAATTTTTGCTGTGTTAGAAATTTTTTTGTTAAGTTGGATAAGGATTTCTTTATAAATAGGGAGCTAAATGAATTAAATAAGGAATATTATTGGTTAATAATATTAGGTCATTATTTACAATCCTTATATTAAATTTTGGGAATTGCTATGTATACCCGTGTATTTGCTATGTACATTCAAATTCTTTTATTCTACTCATTTTTCTTCTAAAAATTTCCGCTTTTATAAAGTTGAGCGGTGTACATAGCAATTCCCTAAATTTTGTGTATTAAATATTATGTCACTTCATTTTAGTGGTCATATTAAAACGTCGCATCACATTAACATGATAACCTATAGTGTGACAAACTCACTAAATAATTTCACCAAGGGTTATCGTGTCGTGTCCTGCCCCCTCCGGACATGGACAAAGTGGCTCTCACAGTTTACCGATTTTCCAATTCTACCCCTAATATCTCCATACTTACCCCAAGATTTTCAAAAGTTTGAAATAAAATATTAAATATCAATGACCCAATAACAATTAACAGTGAGGGGTAGGATGGTGACGAGAACGACTGGCAGACAGTAAGACGGATGACGAATGGGGCCCGCATAAAGGCTGGCACCAATGGCTGGGGGGCTTTTTCGGACTCCAGACATGTATCAAATGCCCCACATAAAAAAAAACTTCAAAATTCAAATATAGAGAGAGAAAGACACGTAATATCAATTTTCCGTGAGATAATTAGAAATCAGTCAATAATATATTAGCAAATTAAGAATCAATCAAATGCTTTAGTTAAATTGAAGAACAATATGTTTCAAGTCTATAAATTAAAACTTCATCAATTTTATTTTTCTTTCTAAAATGTTTAAAATGCCCCTCTCACTCTCTTTGATCTCTTTTCTCTCCTTCACATGGCCACCAAGTCACCAACACCACCACCATCTGTCGCCGTTGCCACCACCACCACCACCAACACCTGTCATCGTCGCCACCGCCACTACCACTAAAGGGCTACCACTACCACCAAATCCAACCCAAATCCCAACCGCCCTTTATCTCTTCTTTCTCTTTGAGCTCCTCTCTCTCTCTCTCTTTAGGAGGAAGAGAAAATCATAGTCGACTACCACCACCACTGGTCACCGCCATTGCAGAAGAAAAAAAAGTTACAGATTTTCAGGAGCAACTGTCCAAAAGTAAGGAGCAACTTACCAAACAGTATCGGTAGCAACTGTCCAAAGAGAGAGAGAGAGAGAGAGAGGAGACCAAAGAGAGAGGAGGCGGCAAAAAGTGGTGGTGATGGTGGTGGTCGTGATAGAGGCGGCGACCGGTGGTGGTGGTGATTGGTGAGGAAAGAGAGAAGAGACCAAAGAGGGATATTTTTGACATTTTACACAAGAGTTAATATATATTTAATTTAAATAAAATACATGACTGACTTTTAATTTGTCAACATATTATTGACTGATTTCTAATTATTCCATTTTTCGTCGGTAGCCATTATAAGTAACCCGAGTGAAGGAGAGAAAAATATCTAAGCCTTTCTGTCGAAATCTAGAGAGAGAGAGAGAGAGAGAGAGAGACAGATATTAAGGCTTATTAGGGTTGTTTGAGTTCGATCTCGAGGGGGGCTGATAGATCTGCAGAGAGAGAGAGAGAGAGAGAGAGGGAGATGAGAGAGATCATAAGCATACACATAGGTCAAGCTGGGATCCAGGTTGGGAATTCATGTTGGGAGCTCTATTGCCTCGAACATGAAATTCAGCCCGATGGCATGATGCCTAGGTCTGTATTAGTATATACATCTATCTATCTATCTTCCAATTATTATTATACATATCTATATATATATATATATATATGTATATACATGTGTATGTATGTGGATCTATTTATTTTTATGTTTGAATTTTTAGGTAAATCTGGGATCTTTTTTTGTTGTTGTTCTTCTTGTTGTATTTACAGTATTATCGCATAATTTATTACTACGTGTTACGTGAAACGGGTGGATAGTCGGTCAGTCGTTGGTTCATTTTATACGGAGGTAATGTTTGAATCGTTGTTTCTCATTTTCTTCTTCATAATGTAGATAGATAATGCTCTTGCTCACCCCCTCCCCTCCCTTATGGTTTTCTGCATAAATTGTTTGTTTTGCTCTATGTCTGTACTAATGCGTTACTACTAATTATATGGTTGAAAATATGCTCTTCTCAAACTTTGTTTCCGTTTTAAATGGGATGAAACATAGATAGAAAAAGCTCTCCTTTACTGAGCCAATAGCTGAAACAAGGGTCCGGTTTGGTTACTAGATTATTTACATTGTTTGCTACTATCAAGAAGTTTGTATTCTTGCTTCCTCATCGATGGAAGTTGAAGTTTATTAATAGGACAATAATGATGAAGTGATTTTGTTTAAAGATGTAAACCGGGTTCGTGATGTCCTGGATAAATAAAATCAGGAATTATAGTGTTACACTCATTCACATAGCTTCACCAATAATTGAATTTGAGATGTAACCTTACGGCTTTGTTTGATTTTTTGATCTAGTCTGGAAAACATAGAGGATTACCTTTTCATTTGTTCGGTTAATAAGAAAAAGGGCAAGGAAAGAGAATTAGTTGATAAATATATTAGACGTTTTGAACCCTTTGCCTTATTCAGATATTACAAGTAAGTATATTTTAGAAATTTAAAATTTTTAATATTTTATTGTTATTTAAGCATAATGGAAAACACGAGGGAACTAGTTTTCCTTTCCCTTTTCTTTTCTCTCACGAAATCCACAAACCAAATAGAGTCTAAGACTTCTCCGTTCAAAGTATATGTTGTTCTTGAGTTTACACTTGTCATTTGTTATGCGTCTGTGTTCTTATGATTTTGTATTTTTCTGCAATCATTTTGACCTTTCATTCAAGTTCCTGTACACAGTGGGTTCCTTACACGTTTTTTTTTTCCTTTTCTTTCCAGTGACACATCCGTGGGTGTTGCACACGATGCTTTTAATACATTCTTCAGTGAGACTGGTGCTGGAAAGCATGTGCCCAGAGCTATATTCGTTGACCTTGAACCTACTGTCATTGATGAAGTCAGGACAGGGACTTACCGCCAGCTGTTCCATCCAGAACAGCTTATTTCTGGAAAGGAAGACGCTGCTAATAATTTTGCAAGAGGGCATTATACAGGTAGTCTTCGGGTTTTTTTGTTTGTGTGTGTGTGTGTTTGTGCGCGCGCGCGTGTGTGTGTGTGTGTGTAAGGAAGGGCTCATATATAGCCTAATTGTCGTATATGCATCTCTTAAGGGAGACTGATTTTGATGATGCTCTGCAGTGGGAAAGGAGATTGTTGATATATGCCTTGATAGAGTGAGGAAGTTGGCTGATAATTGCACCGGTTTGCAAGGGTTTTTAGTTTTTAGTGCTGTTGGTGGTGGCACTGGTTCTGGTTTGGGGTCATTGTTGTTGGAACGTTTGTCTGTAGACTATGGAAAGAAATCAAAGCTTGGTTTCACCATCTATCCTTCTCCTCAGGTACTTACTATTACTAATCAATAGAAGACCTCTCAATTCTTATTTAATGTCATTTCATATTAGGGTTTTCATAGAAGACATTAGATAAATAACTGCTGTGCAGCATCACTTTAATGACTAGTAGTTCTCTACAGCATCACTTGTACACGACTACAACTGGAAATTTTGTGTTTTGCTATGTCCACTGAGAATTTAATGCGTTATGCTAACTATAAAGTAATGTGAATGCGTTATGGTGGTTTAGTTCTGTAACTTATCTGCAGCTAACTAGGTGTTAATTGCAGGTTTCTACTGCAGTTGTGGAGCCTTACAATAGTGTTCTTTCTACACATTCCCTCCTTGAACACACAGATGTGTCTGTGCTTTTGGACAATGAAGCCATTTATGATATCTGCAGGAGATCACTAGATATTGAGAGGCCAACGTACACCAATTTAAATCGCTTGATTTCTCAAGTCATATCATCCTTGACTACTTCCTTACGGTTTGATGGAGCCATTAATGTGGACGTCACTGAGTTCCAGACTAACCTTGTGCCCTATCCACGTATTCATTTCATGCTTTCATCGTATGCCCCTGTAATCTCAGCTGAGAAAGCATACCACGAGCAGCTATCGATTCCAGAGATTACAAATGCAGTGTTTGAGCCCTCAAGCATGATGGCAAAATGTGATCCACGACATGGGAAATATATGGCCTGCTGCTTGATGTACCGTGGAGATGTTGTTCCCAAGGATGTCAATGCTGCAGTTGCCACCATCAAGACCAAACGGACTGTTCAGTTTGTTGACTGGTAAGAAAAGTGCATATAAATCAGGAACAACTGAGTGATATGGTTGATTAAATATGACAGAATATTCATATCATTGTGGGAAAATAATCAACGGCTGGCTGGGAAAAATCTGTGCGCGCACGTGCGTGTGCACGTGTGTGTGCATATAGCTATCAGGTTGGGTTGGGCTTAGATGATGATTGATGATGAGTATGCGAATGTGCTCATAGAACTTTGTAGTGATTTGAGTAGGTGGCTACACTGTTTATGCAGCTTTAGTGCTGTTGTCAGTGATGCTTTGAAGGTTTGTTGTTATGATTATGATTGATTATTTATTAGGTTTCAAGGAAGGTGAAAATGATTGGAGAGAGGTGGTAGGAAATAAACAAAAAAATATCCAATACCTCCGCGTATCAATGATGTGGTATCACTAACCAATAGCATCCCTTTATTTATCCATCTGGCTCCCTATTTCCTGGGGAATCATCCCTCCACATAAGCACGTTTTTAAATATGTGAGGGGATAGATAATGACGTGGTATCCCCGTTTCATACAATATTTTGAACTTACTATGGTTATATAGATTCCAAGGGTGAAAACATTTATAATTTTAACTTCTGTGACGACTATATACTCACAGGGAAGGTCAAATGTAATTTACCCTCTTTTCAGTACCGAGTTTGGTACATTTGTTTAATCTACTTATGAATGTGCACGAAACTTGGCTCTCAAAAAGCCATCAAGTAAAAAGAAAGTGAAAAGGTGACCAGGTGAATGCTTGTGGCTTTAGGACATTTCACCTTTGGTAGTAGGGGGTGTAAGGAAACCGACAGAACCGATCGGTTTTAAGAAAAATCTCAAAAGTTAAAGCCGAACCGAACCAAAACCAATCGGTTCGTTTGAAAAGCCAACCAAACTGAACCGTTTACTCCCCTATTCGATAGTTTAAAAGTTATAATGTCACTTTTAGTTGGTTCTGTACTTCTGTGATTGGAACAGGGATAGTTTTGAACTGCTGAGTCACATTGGAGAAATCAAAGGAATACCTCCTCATAGTTTACACATTGTAGTAGACCATCTTTATCTTTCTGCCATTTGGCTCATCTTGCTGTGGAGCTCATTATCTGATCTGAGAGTGATGTTTTTTTGGATATTCCAGGTGTCCAACTGGGTTTAAGTGTGGTATAAATTACCAGCCTCCAACAGTTGTACCCGGGGGTGATCTTGCCAAGGTGCAGCGAGCAGTGTGCATGATTAGCAACAACACAGCAGTGGCAGAGGTGTTCTCGCGCATTGACCACAAGTTTGACCTCATGTATGCCAAGAGGGCGTTTGTGCACTGGTATGTCGGTGAAGGCATGGAGGAAGGTGAGTTTTCCGAGGCCCGTGAAGATCTCGCTGCTCTTGAGAAAGATTATGAGGAAGTTGGTGCCGAAGGTGTGGATGATGAAGAAGAAGATGGTGAAGATTACTGATTGGCCAGTTGAGTTGGAAGGTTTTGCCCATAATCCTTCATTCTATCTAAAAATGTTGTTTAATTTCTTGTGTATTACATTACGTTCACTCTCGTTTTTCATGCTTTGAGATCTTCAAAGTTTCTCTCTCTTGTGTTGTGTAAGCAAAACTTGTCTTTCTGTGCTTTGAAAGAAAGAAGTTATTTTGCAGAATCTTAAGCTGCTCATCTCATATCTGTCTTTTTCTTAGTCATGCCGTACTAAATTTAATTCTGCAGTAACACAGTCTTTTTTTCTTCAGTTCAAAGAATGTTGTGTGATGATAATCATGATATATATATATAGGCTCTAAAGCGCACTGGGTTTGTGCACCTACTGTATGGAGTGTATATTTTTTTCCCCTCCAACTGTTCCTATATATGTATGACTGTATGAGCGAGCAGTTCATCGGTGCTTGCGGGGTCTTCACATTTTTCTTGCTAAGACTGATTTACCTTACTATCACAGGAGGTACGTACTGGAAATACTGTTAGATGTAATTCAACTGCATAGAATATTGGGTTTCATTTAGCTATTGGCATGTGGGTCTTAAAAACAAAACTGCTTAATAAGATGTTTTGCTTCTTTATTGATGTTAATTTATATTAATTGTGGCATAATCAGACTACGTATCTATAGTATAATCTCCCCTCAACCTCAAGGCTGATACCATAACTGGGACCTTTGGCTTTGGATTCTCCTGAGAATTTCAACGTACTATGGATGGTTTATACATTACTTGTGTAGCCAGCTCACAATCTTTTTGACAATGCTTTACATCTTTTTTGCATTTCGGAACAAATGGGAGAGAACCATTCCATCTTTCCCTTTCTTCCTCTCTCTTTTTTTTTTTTTTTGGTGTGTGTGTGTGTGTGAGGAAAAATATCAGAAAGACTCCAAAGCAATTCTTGAATCAATAAAATCTCCATTAAAAGTTATCTATCTAAATTGTTCTTTTATTTACCAAAAATATCCTTGTTTATACCCCCCACCTCTCGAATGCCTCCCTTTGTTTTGTCTGCTCTTGTGAGTTACGGTTTAGAGACCCGGTAAGATTGGTGATTATGGTAGATGAAGGCATTGATAGACTGGACAATAGAGGGTAGGCAAAGATTGTCATGGGCCTTCTAGACCTAATGTAATGATATGCTTTTAAAATTTTGTGGTTTTCAACACATGTGGTAGTGGGACCACTACATGTGTTGGGAATCACATTTGGAATGCAAAATTTGAGTAGCATAGTATTACCATAAAGGATAACTCTTGGAGCACATAAGAATCTCTAAGTCTGGCAAATTCTAGCCTGATAGATATAACAGCCGGTTCAAGCCTGAACTGAATTGCTTTTGGGCTGTGATGCTTTTGATAAACGGGCTAAAGTCGGGTTCACTAAATAAAGTCTTTTCTTTATAGCGGGCTTGCACGGGCCTGAAGAGGGCTCTCTTAAAAACCTAATTCATCAATCAGTATTGAAAATTGCCTCTTCAGCAGCCGTCACTCCCTATTTCACAAGAGTAGTGCTACACACACTCATTTTTTGACACACACTTTTGACACACACCTTTAAATGTATGTACCTTGTGTTGTATAAGTAGTGCACAGAAAAGTGTGAAAAATTCAAACATCACAAAATACATATGTTTAAAGCATAGTGTGTCAAAAAGTGTGTGCCAAACATTTTCCATTTCACAACACTCTCTCTCTCATCTTTTGAGTTTTGACCTTACACTCTCTCTCTCTCTAAAACCCAACAGACCTAATTCATCATTGGGAACCCTTATCCCATCTCTCTCTCTCCACACATTCAGAAGGAAACAAATTTGAATTCACAGGAGGGTTTTTTGAGGAATTGTTTCAGCAGAAGCTTCACTGCTTCAGTTATGGGTTCATGTTTTAGAATTGTTTTTTCTTCTTTTTTTTTTTTGCTTTCAGTTTCCAATTGTTTTTTAAAAAAATTTGTTGTTGTTGTTGTTGTTGTTGTTGTGTGTGTGTGTGGGCGGGTGGGTCTTGAAAAAAAAAAAAACGAATTTACCCGGTGTTAAACCCGGCCTGGCTATATATGGACCCGATTTCAACCCGACACGTTTACAACTCGGCCCAACATCAGCCCGGCCCGAACCCGCCCAAGTCTGCCCATTTGTCATGCCTAAGAATTTCACATAAACAAGATACATAAATTTTGTGTCTATCTCTCTCATCTCTAGACCCTATAGAAATCGCGGACGCAAAGTGTCAGTGAACCCAATCAGGAGAGAGATAGATATATTATGGTTTATGTATCTTGTTTATGTGAAATTCTTATGTTCCCCAAGAGTTATCCTACTCTAAATCCATAACTCCCTTTGTATCTTGAATTCATGGTATAAAGTTATGAGAGCACTTTTGCTCACTCAAATTTGGTTCACCATTGCTCATTCATGCCTTCACTGTCTGACATGGCTGACATGTGTCCCCTTTTATTCCCATTTTACCTTTATATGAGACACATGTCAAACAGTGAAGGCATGAGTAAACAATGGTAAAATAAATTTGAGTGAGCAAAAGTGTTCTCGTAAAGATATACTGGGGGGTGGATAAGGAGTGGTGAGATAAGAAAATGACTGAAAGAGTATTGTAAAAGTAGATATCCATAAACATTTAGTTATCAGAGTAAATAATATATTTAGAAAGTCATATTTTTAATATTTAGAAATCAAATCTAAAAATTCATTAAAATCATAAAATTATTACTTCAAGCATAATATTATGTTTTAACATATAAAAGAAAATTTAACAAAAAAACAAAATTATATAGTTAATAATTTAAACATTTAATAAGGGAATTGTTATTCGCACTCCATGGATGAATCAATGCACTCTATGGAATGCAATGAACTGCATGGTACTACATGGTGCGTCAATAGTACAATGGAGTGCATTAGTTCAATTTTGGAGTGAGAATAGCAATTCCCTTTAATATTATCAGAAACTCTTATCCAGCATACTGCCAAACATAGGATTTATCAAAATTACTTAACATATCCAATCCTACCTTATCCTATTCGACAGTTTTATCTGACCTGCCAAATATGGCCAAAAAGTTGTTAAGGGCTTAGCAATCTTTGTTTTTTTTTTCCATCTTTTTGGTTTTGTAGGTTTCCCTTTTAGAGCACTACTAGACCCACACAGTAAACTAAATACTTTTTACACACACAACTTTAAATGCTTGTACCTTGTGCTGTTTGAAATTTTTTACACTTTTTTGTGCCCCACTTACACAGCACAAGGTACATGCATTTAAAGTTGTGTGTGAAAAAAGTGTGATTAACTGTGTGAATCTAGCATTTTCCTTCCCTTTTATTGTCCTATTTGTTCTCGTCCCTCTAGAAAAAGGAACAGATGACTTGACTTAGTGGATAATAAAAAAACAAAAATATTAGACACACAACTTATTTCACAACACATTCCACAATAGGGTTTTAAATGTGTTGTACTATGTGTTGTTTGAAATTTTCACACTTTTCTATGTATTACTTACACAACACATAATACATGCATTTAAAACCGTGTTATGAAATGTGTTATGAAATATACTGTGTGCCTATCATTTTTTATTAAAAAATAATAATAATAAGGATTTAAATAAAGGCCCCAAACTTGTGCCGCTGGTGATGCTGTAATGAATGTGAATGTTTTGAAGAAATAGCATAAAAGGAAAGTAAGTAGAATTTTAGGAGACTCAAAATGAAGCAGAATCCAACTTGGTTAAATCAAGGCTCAAAGAAACTAGTAAAAATATTACGAAGAAGATAAAATGGTGAAAAATAAGTTGGAAGTTTTCAATTGAGTAACTCTTTGGGCACAAAAAAATTGCACAAAAAATTACACACAACGAGTTTGTGTCTGTCTCTCTCCTGGTGGGATTCACTGACACTGTAGGGTCCACTGTGGAGAGAGAGAGAGACACATTGTTCTTTATGTGTATTATTTTTGTGTAATTCTTTTGTGCCCAAAGAATTATTCCAATTAATTTTATGACTCAGTTCCTTCCTTTTTTTTTTTTTGGAACTCTTCTTGTATTTTGGAAATTTTATTTAATTTAATGTTATTTAAAAAGGGAAGAAAATGCAACGGAGAGCACTAGGAAATAGTTTTTCTTCTCGTTTTCTTTCTCTTTCTCTTTTCCTTCTCTAATGTGTTTGGTTTGCGGTTTCATCGAAGAAAAAGAAAATAAGAAAACAAACTATTTCTCTTGTGTTTTCTCTTATGTTTTTTACCATACTTAAACAACATTAAAATTTTAGAACTTTCAAAATATAATTATAAAGCAAGCAAAAAAGGAAAGAAAATAACTAACACAAGTCAACATATTTTAACTTATAATCTTTTCTTTCTTGTTTTCCTCATTTTTTCCTTGATTAAAAAAAAAGAATAGATTTTTCTCCATCTTTTCTATTTTTTTCTTCCCTCAATCCGTGAAACAATCAAAGCCCCAGGATAGTACTTTTCTTAGAAAAATGATGCATCCTGATTGACCTTCTTATAGAAAGCTTATATGTGGTTATAGCTACCTTTATTCTTTTGGTGAAAAGTTCTAACTACCATTATGTTCCTAAGACTATTAACAGTACCCGTACCATTTTTTAGAATTAAAAAAGTCAATAGGCCAAATCCCATCTGGTTAGTCTTGGAATCCAGAGTTTTAAGTGTCTAAGATCCGAAAATATGCATCTTAACGGCAAAGGATAATCAAGCCTAACACAAAGTTAAAGCTGTTGGCAGGGCCGGTCCCGAGTATTTGGAGGCCCGGGACGAACTACTAAAAGGGAGGCCCTTATTCGGGGGTTCGGGGGTAGCGCCCCCGAGGCAATTTTTTTGGGGTCTACATATACATAATTGGCTATTTTTTTAGTGTTTACTCATACATAATTGGCGATTTTTTTGGAATCTACTTATAATATGAGAATCAATTTGTAAAACTTAAATATTGTACGGTGTCTTTCAAAATTCTTGGGAGGTCTATTTCTAAAACTCAACAAATTCTTGAACTAAAAGTGTAATTTTCAAAATTCTAGGGGCCTTTGCTTTTGAGTTTTATATGTATGTATATCAATATATATGTAGTTGATGACACTAAATTGGACATTGGGCCCTTTTGGGGCCTAAACATATGTTGAGGAGAGACTTAACATAATTAAGGGAGACCTAATGTAAAATGCTAAAAAAAATCTCAAAGTAAAAATGTAATTATGAAAATTTTATGAGGGCTCTCAAAATTTGATAAACTTTGGTGGCCCGGGACGGTTGCCCCACTGGCCCCCCCATTGGGCCGGCCATGGCTGTTGGGAATTTAACACGCGGAACTAAATTCTCATAAATAAGCACACACATGAGCAATAATTAAATATGCACACCTAATTAAAGATACACAGATTGCTACGTGGTTCGGCCAAACACCTGCCTATGTCCACACTTGAGAGATCCATTCTTTCACTATTGAGTAAACATGGTACAAGTTACATGGATTAAATACCATAACCCAAATGCAAGACCCTTGTACTCTCCCCACTCAATACCCCAAAGAACCTGACACAATTAATCACTATAACATAGAGAAATCACAGAGATACAGAAGTAATCATCCCTACCTCACATCTCTTTCATTGTGATTCGTGAACAACCCTCACAGAAAATCCCAGTGATTAATATCTCTCTCACCCTAGACTATGCACCCCCATGAGGGGACACTCCCAACTTGGTACACCAAGAACTTTCTAAATTCCTATACAACATCCCTTTATACAGAATTTGCAACCCATTACTTATTGAACAAGTAATACAACACTATCATAAAGGAAATCAAATAATCTAACCAAATCATAATCCCTAAATTAATAGAATTATTCCACATATGATATAATCCTTACAAAATCAATTACAAAAATATAAGAAATCTAAAAAGTAACTCTGCGGGATAGGGTAGTCCAATTGAAATAGGGCTTGCCTCGGACAAATTGAAAATTCAGATGTCATGAGTTCGATTCCTCCGAGTGTCCACCATGTTTTATCAATACAGGGTTGGATCCTTTGGCTCGGTCTTGGATGGGCTACCATATTAGGCAAAAAAAAAAAAAAGATATATAAAATGTGTTGGCCTTGTTTATCTTTGTCATTTGGTCAAATAATAGTTGTCACCTGAAAGACATGGCAGAGTGATTTTGTTATAACTTATACTTCATGTAGGAAAAGTCAAAACAAGACTTCTGGAAGTACAGGAGGGGGACGTTTGGGGGATGAAAATAAGGAAAGTTCTGTTCCTGTTAACCAAAAATAAAAAATAAAAGAGAGGAAAGTTCTTTTGTTCAATATAGATTTTCGTATAGCTGAGTTTTTGGTAAACTTTTTAAATGTCTCTTGCAATACTCGAGAAGATATATCTCTAGTTTTGGAAATGTCCTAAGATTGATTGGGTACTCGGAAATTTGTTCATCAGGATGTACTTAGGATGGAACAGAAAGGAAAACGTTATCCTCTGTTTGGTAATGAAAGCTCTGTTTGGTTCATTGATTTAATGAGGGGTGAAAAAGGAAAATACAAAGGAGTACACGTTTTCCTTTGTTTGGTTACCAAGGAAAAAAGGAAGAAAGAAAATAATAGTTGCACGTAAATTAAATTTTTTTGAGTTTTGTGAGTAATGTTTCTCTTCTTTTTTTATATTTGTTAGGCTACTATAATATTTTGAAAAAATTTAGCCTTGAATGTTATTTAACCATTGAGGAAAACACAAGGGAAATAGTTTTCTTTATTGTTTTCCTTTACCCCTATCTTTCCCCTCAACGAATGCGCAAACCAATTAAAGCTCAAGTATAATAAGAAGGAAATGAAAATATAGTGATAAGTACACTAAATAAATCTAAGTTTGTGAGCCACTTTTGTCCCCATTTTTCTTAATTCTATTATTGCACTTTGAAAATTTAACTACTAATGTAGTTAAACTATAGAGAGGGGAAAAAAAAGAAAAAGGGAACTAGTTTTCCTTTCCTTTTTTCTTTTGCCATGAGTCCCCAAACCAAACAAACCTTAAAACTCCAAGTTGAGCAGAAATGGAGGTTAGATCAGAATAGGCAGCCTATGTTCTCCAACGATAACCATTTAAGAGTTTCTCCAATGCACCTTTTATTTCTCATGCTATAGGGAACTTATAGCATGAATGCTCAAAAACACCTCTCCAATGCACTTCTATTCCTCCTCTAAAAAATTGCTATGTTATTCTTTCTCTCAAATTTGAGAGCAAGAATAGCATTGCTGTAATTTGAAAGAGGTGATAGAAGGCACATCGATCCATTGGAGAGGTTTTCTTTTAGATTTATGCTTAACCTTTGCATCATTCCAATAAACTATTGGAGCAGAAATATCAAAATGCAGTATTTAGGCACTATCGCAATGCCAAATATAGGTTTGGCATGGAGAAAATTACAATTTGCCTCATGCCATGCAAAAAACCACTTTTCTCCAGTTGTTGCGTTCAATCATGTTACATGACTTAAACGTTGTATCAAATTGCAAATTTACTTTTGCAAGTATCAGAAATTCTTATTCTGCCCCTTATTTTCCTCCCTCGTTGTGATCAAACATCGATTGAATACTATATGCAACGGGAATACCATGCCATTTCTCTAAGGTGCTAATACATTTGAAAGTTGTGCTTATGTAGAGGAATGATTCCCCAAGGAATAGGGGGATAGATGGATAAATAAAAAATACATATGCTTGGTGATATCATGTCACCATAATACTCTTTTTTTTTTTGCTAACAAGATATTCATTGAACAAAGAGTCAAAACCAAACAAAGAAGCCACTACCCCCCTTGATTCCCTTCCTCAAGCACAGTGCTAGGAATTGAATCAACCGGGATGGGACCAAAAAAACCACTACAAGAGGCCCATTGGGCTAAATTGTGCCCAACAAAGTTTGCAGATCGATGAATTTTTGAAACATATGCAAAAAAACACAATTTTTGGATGTTTGATTACACAAAGGAAAAAAGGACGATCCAGAGAGAAGTTCAAAAAAGGAAAAATTGAAGTTCAAAAATTGTAAATCCAGACAGAGTTTTAAATGTCATCCCTCTGGATGTTTAAACTTTGAGATCAATTATATTCAGATCATTTTAATTGGATGTCATTTTCAATTACATGTAAACTGAAGAAATGTCTATAAAAATTCAGCATTGATCACTTTATCTAATTTGATTATCAAATTGAAGAATGAAGCAGTAGACAACAGCTTCAATAAATCTCCCTTACAACTACTTGAATCATAAACATGATTCCAAATATAGCTGCCCATATTGTTACAAAAAAAAAAAGAAAAAAGAAAAGAAGAGAATCAACTTGGGCAGAACATTTGATATAGCATAGGAAGATCCAAGAAAGCATCAGTAGAATCATGAAAATTCTCCCAGTACTCATTCACCCCGTTCATCGCATATAGCGATGCTGATATCTGTCTTTCCACCTTCATGTGTTCAAACTCTGGAATCTGAGGCTCTCCAATCTCACACATCAGACCACCACCACGTTTCGCCACCTCAAACCCGTCTTGATTTGGACTAATCCGATCCAATTCGTTCTTGAAAGCCGTCGTTTGATCGAAATGAGAAGAACCCACCTCATATCCTCCAATGCAATGGCTTAAATCTGGTTTATATGCATCAGCAAACATATGACCATTTTGATTCAAGCCATTAGACAGAAAATTACAATGGGTACTAATAGGACTAATTTTAGTAGTGGTTGTTTGATCAATAATGGAAGGAGTACTGTTCTGTTTAAGACTTCTCTTTTGGTTGAGGAGGTTTTTGATCTTTATGGAGAGAGGAGAATTTGATGGAATATGAGTGTGAAAGTTGGTTCGGGTATTTGAACCGCGAAGAAGGCAGGCGGCTTCATCGTAAGCCCGTGCAGCCTCCTCCGCTGTATCGAATGTTCCGAGCCACATTCTGATCTTCTGAGTTGTGTTCTTGATCTCAGCAACCCATTTCCCAGAAGGCCTTTGTCTCACTCCCACAAACTTGTTTTTGTTGTTGCCACTTCTGTTTCTCTCCTTGAATAATGTGGTTTGTCTGGTGACTGAGAACCCTTGTTTCTGCTGTTTTTGGAATTGAAATTCCATATGTGAAATTCCAAATGTGTATTCTAATAAGGATTCTCTATAGAGTGAGAAGAAGGAGAGAATGGGTGTGGTCTCTGACTTACTACAAAGGAGACAAAAGAGTTTATATAGATGTGGTAGTAGTGGGTGACTTGTCAGATTTGTTTGTTTGGTTGTGTAATTTGAATTTGTTCCCATGTATTATGTATATGGTTGACTGATTTCTCAAAGCTTGGAGGGAGCTAAGAAGACTATGTCTTGGATGGTCATTTTGGATATGTTTATTTGTGTTTGTTATTTTATGAAATTGTTTTCTGTTAATTGTTATTGAATGCCCAATTTTTGTTTTTTTTTTTTTGGTCCTGCAATTTGGAGTGGTTGGTTTTTGGTTAATAATGACATTAGTTTTGTATAATGAGGACTACTTTGGTTTCATCTGAGAGTTAAGAGGCTCATGGTTCATGGTTTAAAAACGGCGAGAATGCTAAAAGACTACCATTCTAACCTCTTTTTTTTTGTTAATCATCAGTCTTAAATACAATCTAGTGATTCACACCTTGAGGAACGAAGACAAGCCTTATTCTGATTTCGTATGTCGCCATTGTTAGGGTTAAAACTTTATTCACTATCAGTGAGACAAAAGACAAAAAAGAACACTAGATTTAAGTAATTCACCCAAAACTAGGGTTATATTAGCGTAGCTTCTGAGATTTTCCCTATATTCCAAGGCAAAAACAGAAATACAATGGTCATTCATACGTAACTGGCCTTAAATAACGTAGGCTTAGAAATACGGTTCACAAATAATAAAATTACCAAAATACCCCCATTCAAACCCACCTGTGTTATTCTAGGTAATCTCCCTAAATCATTTTTGATTCAATACCACTATATGTAATCACTCGTAAATTAGTAGATCTGATAAATCTAGAGAGATTTAAGCCTAGTAAGTATGGTTTTTCAATAACCTTTGCCACTAATTTATTTGCCCATATGCCAAAAGATAGGAGTAAAAAATTCCATTCCAAACTGAAGAGGAAGATGATGATATGGACGAAAAAGTAAGATAAAAGGTCAGTTTTGATTCTAGTGGAAGATTGTGGTGATTTCAGATTATAATAAGGCTACAGGGAGGCATCATATTTTGTTTCTCTCCCTCATTTGGTCAACTCAAAAACAAAGTTGCCTTCACGAAGGCCTGCTAAGTTTTACTCTTTTTTTTTTTTTTTTTATTATTATTATTATTATTTATTTTTCTTAATTAATGTTTTGGAGCTACGCAGGCCAGCCACTTGGATAAACGTCATTACATAAAACATCTCACCAACAGAGAAGGCCCCCCTAGTTATTTTTTGTTGAATTTCAAAATTCAGAGTATTTATGTGTATGTGTATAAAATGTTTATAATAATAAATATAGGGCCATGTCTAGGACTTGTGCTTTGTATTAGGTTTGATGGAATCCGCATCGTGCACGCTGCGTTTAATGGAAACTCGTCTCCCATAAACAACCAAACATTGTGTAATAATTATATTCGATATACATATATATATATATGTACACACATACATACACCTGCTGATTATAAAGATTTGACTAAATGAATAGAAAAAGAGTGATGAAATCATCAAACTGTAGCCATTAGCAACCGATAAGGTTTGAGTAGCTCTTACCAGCTACATTATTGAAACAACCAAGCCATCAAACATAAATGATGGAGTATTATGATAGAACCACTTGTTACGGTACAACTGAAGAAGACATCATCTGATTGCCGTCTTTTGATGCAAGAGTAATGCTATGCTTCCCAAATTGGATAAAATTTTACATAACTTTCATACAACCTTTTGTGCACAACCCACAAAAGTGTGTCTATCTTTCTCTAGTGTCATCTTGTGATATCAACGGACCCTACAGTAACACATGAGAGAGATAGATACACTTTTATAAGTTGTGTGTAAAATATTACTCTCCCAAATCACATGCAGGCAGTGGTAAATGAAACCACCAATTATTGTGGCAATATGTGATACAATTATAAAGCATTTAGAAACCATCTGAGATTCAAATTTAAAAAACATAACATTATTGAATATGTACTAAGGAAACTTCCAAGTTTGATGCCAACGCCACATAAGTAATCAAGCGTTAGCCCACTTTGTACAACCTCTAACCACTCTTCGTTAACAGTAACTTTAATCATGGTAGACTCTAATGAGGCCGGTTTGGCAACAGCAACTCAATTTTGCCCAAGAGTAATATAATACTTTTGAAATTTCGTAATCACTGGGCTTCAAAAGCAGTTGCCAAACAGTACCATATATATATATATATATATATTACATTGCCTATAGAAATTTTAAACAATTCTTCCAACGCACTCTCAAGATTGCCATGCATTTTAAACAATTCATGATTGACAGAAATTTCGACAAACAAATAGTAGAAATTACATTGCCTTGGAACTATTGGTCCCCATTTATTATCAAGAAAACCAAGTCTTCTTTTCTTTTCGAAGCCTATATGAACCATTCATCATTTATTATCAAGAAAACTAAGTCCTTTTTTCTTTTCGAAGCCCATATGATATGGACCATTCATCATTTACAGCAGAGAGAAACAAAAAAATAAGGGTAACCAAAGAATCATCATTTATAACATAGTCCTTGTATTATTATCACAATCTTCAGTAATATAAAAGGGGGAAAAAAAAAAAAAAAAAACCAAGAACAAGAAGACCAAAACTGCAGCAATAATTTGCCTCACTGAAAACCCATAAACCTCACAAATTTGACCAAGAAAAAACACCTCAGATCACAACTAGTAACCCTCCTTATGAACGCAATACAGAGCTCTATAGATAACACTTGTACTATACACACACTACAGAAACGTTTTCATTTCAGTCTCAATCACGACGATTCACACTCGACCAAACACCCGACACGGAGGTTGCTGTATAGCATTCAAGCGGAAAAACGAATTGACTGGAGCATCTTATGGGAAAAGAATGGGTGGGGGTAACAAATAAATAAGAGAAACAAACTGACCAATACAAAGCCAGCCAGCCATCTACGATGAGAGGATGGTTTGCAATGCAAGCTGCTGCTGGGGCTGCAAGGATGACCAAGTCGAAGCCAAGGTCGCCGGTGGCAGTGTCTGTTGAAGTTGTCTCAATAGATTTATCATTCTGCTTGCAGTTTGCTCTGTGGCAAGCTCCTTGCCCGCACATAGAACCTGCAGCAAATGAATACTACATTTATATACACACATATATATAGACACATAAATATGTTTGGCTCTACATTGGTTCTTGTATTTATTTTATAGGTGTTCCATAATCCTCTCGCTATAGTCAAAACTCAAAAAAAAAAAAAAAAAAAAAATTTACAATAATAATACTCCCTCCGTCCCATAATAAGTGTCCACTTTCTTTTTGCACAATGTTTAAGAAAGTTGTATTATATTAATTTATTTGGTTTATTAAAGAGTCACTTTCCAATTTTACCCTTAGATGTGATGGGTGTTTGACTTTTTACTTGTTTTGGGACCACAAATAAATGATTATTTGTCTTTATTAGAAGGGTAGTTTTGGAAAGTAAGTAAAAGCTATATGTCAATTTAGGAAAGTGGACACTTATTGTGGGACATCCAAAAAAGGAAATGTGGACACTTATTATGGGACAGAGGGAGTAATAATTACGGAACAGATTTGTTCGAAATTTCTAATAGATATTTGATGATTCCCCTCAGCAATGTTTTGATAGGCCAATATCCTAAATAACCTAACTGGAAATTACTCTTTTTCCGCAACCCAATTGTTCGCTGCTTATTTCTATCTACTTCTACTTCTCTTGCATCTTTCCTCTAGGGAAATTCTAAACACACTTAAATTCTCTCTACACCCACATGCACAACCATGGATGCTGCATGTAGAGCTCCTCAACGCAGGGATGAGGGTGTATTGAACAATTAAGCAGGTGCAATTTGAATTTCTCTTTCCTCTATTGTGGCAACCTCGTAATTGTTGATCCCAACGAAAGATTTCAACGCCCTCCAAAATCCAAACAAACAAGTATATATGAAGAATGTGCCAAGTCAAGTAAATTAGCTTTTAAAGGAAAAAACATGTAAAGCAGAATACTTCAAATTCGAGAAGCAAAATAAACACACACAGGGAATTTGAGAATATTTTCCAAAATTTACCAATGGGGGGAAAAAAATTAATCTACAAACGTAACTAAACTGACCTCAGCAAAGACTGCAACAATTTTAGGAAGATACTGATTGTTGGGACCCAAGAGGGAACTATCTGACCTGTAAATAAAGCCATCATTAAAATTGTAAGACCGAGTTAAATTGCCAAGAAAGGGGGGAGGAGGAGGAGGAGCTAAACCAATAGACGGAACTCCCTACCTTTCAACCATTGAACAAAGCTGGTCATGAACAACTTTGGCCTCGATCAGATCACCTTTTATTGGCAAGCGGCTTAACCAGGCAGGAATAACCTGCAAAACAACTCAACAGCTAGAGTATAAGCAAACGCTAACAAAAGCTACAAACCTGGACTGTCAACTAAAAGTGACTTTAGTAAAGATAACACAAACACATGGCAGGAGAAAATCCTACAAAAATCAACTATTGTCCACTCTTTAAACCGGACTAGACAACATGTAAACTAACAAGATTAAACTTCAAAGAAGACAAATCAGGGTGGACAGTCTTTATGGGACACAACTTGGACATGTTAAAATCAATATTAGTCTCACATTTGTCAGCCAACCTTTTACCACACCCATCACCGCACTTCAAATACAAGACTTTGTTCTAAAATCAAAGGGTTTGAAAGCACAATCCTTGGAATCTCCGTCAACCAATGCCTTTCAAATTGAGCACATCTCAACCCCTTCCTAACCATAAACCTAAACTCTTCAACTTATTAAGCCTGAGACCTACCCTTTCATTTCCAAAACCCCCCGAGACCAGTCCTAGCAGTCCTAAAACATTCACAAAAACTGATGCCGAGAGTTTTAGGCAACTGTCCTAAATCAAGGTTATCAAATCGAGATCCAGATCGCATCGTACAACCCCACGATCCCAAAATACCAAAACGATACAGATCACATGTAAATTGTAGAGAGAATAAAATCGCAGTGGGATTGCTGGGATCTCTAGGATCGTTGGGATCATACCGATCCTGTTCATTTGCGCTTTTAAAGGTTTTTGTTTCATTAAATTTTTAGGGCCTTACCCACTAACCCAGCAAAAGCACAAAAAAGTTTTGAGGAGATTAGAGCAAAATATCTTTTGAGTTATGTTAGGAAAAAAATTTGAACAGAGCTGCAACTTGAAGGCGAAGTGGACGACGTCAGCTGGAAGACCACCAAGGCTGGACAACAACGGTGACCACGATGTTGGGCTGCAAAGTGCGAACTGACTCAGGACCTCACGTAACTCAAAATTGAAATTCCTTTTTCGTTTTTCAGCCATGATGGTGTTGTTTTTGAACCTCCATATCTGAAAAGTGATGTGTTTGGTTTGGGTGTGAAGAGAAGTCTTGATTTATTGTTTTTCAGTCTTGGTCCCAAATCTTGACCTTTTTTCTCAGTCTTGTTTGGTTGGTTGTGGTGGTTTTTTCAGCCCATGCAAATTTTTTTTTACCAATTATCTTTTAAGCTGAGTTGAACCTTCTTTGTTCCCTTTTCTAATTTGCAAATTGCTCTAAGGTTGAACTAAGAAATACTATGGTTGAGATTTGCTACTTTATTTGTTGGATGGTAATTGAAGATGGACTTTTTGTGTTAGAAATGGTCTTTTATGCCTTTTAACTCATCCTGGCCTTTGTAAAATAGTGAAATACATGCCTTTTTCAGTTTTGGTAGGATCTTACGATCGGATAGATCCTCGATCCGATCCCGATCCTACGAACTCCAAAACGATCCACGTAGGATCCCGATTTTAAAAACCTTGTCCTAAATTAGGGTGAGATCACCATCTATTGGTTATAAGTTACCAGCCATCTTCTTTGTTTACTAAACAACTTTTTTATGGACAAATATTCCATTAATCTGAAGGTTGGCCATAAGAGAGCATTTTTTTTTTTGGGTGTTTTTTCGCAGTATAGGGTTTGTTTCATTTCCTCTTCACGGACTCCCATTTGCCCCCTTCCCTCCCCCCTTCCCCCTCCCCTAGAGAGCTTGAGGGGAAATAGATAAGCAGTTATTTTGTTTTCCTTTAGCTTTGTTTGGTTCTTGTGTTGCAATCCTAAGCAACCTTCTAAGGATTCCCCACCCTTCGAATTTTTAGATTATTATCTTCTAACAACCTTTAGTGCTCTTATGCCAAATGATGATCAGCGCCATTGCCCAGAACACTACGGCGTTGACAACTTAAATTTGTGTCTGCAGTTAGGCTCTTATCTGTTTCCACGCACATTACCAAAGAGGACGTCAAAAAAAGATATCCTCTGTCCCTAACTTCTACTTATTAGAGAAGCCAACGCACATTTATCATTCAGGTCCGTCTGGCGCCGTGATCACCTTCAAACCATAGGCATTACTAATCATAAGTTTCTTCGCAGGTTCTCTTCTTAACAAAATATACTGTGTGGGGCCATAATGTCCAATGCATGGTTATCATTCAGCTATACTTCCAAATCAATGGGTAGGGAAGGATGGGCGTCATCATTCTACCCAACGCATTTATACAATTCAGTGTCTGGGCCATAATCTCCATTGAATCACAAGTGCCATCCTTTTCTATTCACATGAACAATAATTTAACAGAAGTCGAAATACCTGTGCTGAATCAATACTGTCACGATGGAACTGACATATTTTTCCCAGTGCAGAGACAGCATTGTCATAGGCCATTACGTTATCAGGTTGCAGCGCATTGGGGTGCCCTATCACAACATTGAGCCTCGAAAGGGCCTCTGAACAATATCATGGAAAAACCAGCCAATTAAACACTAAGAAATATGTCAGCCAAAAAAAATGCAATAAGAAATCACAACTCCAAAGAAAAATGCAAGTAGATCATACCTCCAACAAGAGGTTTAAATACAGAACCACCGAATTCTGCACAAACACCAAGTCCATATACAGCTGCCTGAAAATGAAAACTAATCGTTCAGATTCTTTCAAGCTCAAGGGAGCAACTTGAGGAAAGATTTACTCTGCTGTCGTTTATGCAGACCTGTCGGACATCTGGGGTTTCATCATTGCAAGCTTCCAAAAGGAAAGGAAGATATGTATCATAATATCTGGTCCACATAGACACAACAATCACATTAGCTGAGTGGCCATAATAGCAGTCAGTATTTGTAACCAGACATTCTGGAAGTTATACTTACTTCAGAGCTGTTTCACGACACTGCTCTGCAACATCATCAAATATGCAAATTGCAATTCTTCTCTCTTCAGGTGTTTTGTCACTGCCCTGCATTTATGAACCAGAGATGAGAATGATTACAGAAAGCACAATGAGTAAGATATGCTCGAACAAAATTCGAAATTGCACACAATGAAGAGCAGTGGATACGATCTGATTAATACTAATTGCTAAGCGAGCATTTATGACCCGAGTCATGAATGGAAGAACTTTGAAGTTGACAAGAAGGGTTATTATCCTGTAATACTTACCCACATTGGCGTTAGATATGATGACAGCTCATCAAAGAAGGGCAAGAAAGCTGCCTTGAATGTTTTTATCAAGGTTCCCAAGATTTCACCTACCTGAATCCAGAAATTATATTGTGAGGCAAAACACAAAAAAAATGAAAGATCACACAGCATACAAATAAAAATGTAGTGTCACTATTCACAGGGAAAAAAAAATGGTGGTAGTAAAACGAACTTGGTCAAAAACTTCTTCTTCTTGTTCATTTTCCTCTTTGAGAAATTCCCCCTCCTCAGCGTCAAAATCTTCGGCTCTAGCCCTCTCTGCTCTCTCTCTTTTTCTGCTTGAGCTGGCGGTGATCACCTGCTTTACCTCATCTACGATGCTTCTGACCTGGATTTCATCCAGAAGAGTCCCAGAGATCTGAAAGCAGAAGGCACAAGATAGGATTGTAAATATTTGGATTAAGGCCTCGTTTGTTTCGCAGGACTAAGGGGGGGATAGAGGGGGATTGGACTAATAGTCCATTTTAATCAAATAGTCCGGCGTTTGGCATCGCTATGGAGCACAGGACTAATTGTCCATTTTAAAAGAATAGTCCCCCATATGGGGGACTAAGTTATACCATGGGGGAGGTGGTATTAGTAGTCCCGGGACTATTTCTTAAAAAGGACTAATTGTCCAATCCCACCTTTGCCATCCAAACGTGGCCTAAATGCAGCTCCAAAAACCAAAACACTACAACTATTAATTGGGTACTAAGGAACATGGTCACATGGTCTTTACTACACTAAACAATGAATGACACGACCGTGTCAAAAGCAAACCAAATCCTCCCCCCGCCTTTTTCAAATTCGATACAAAGGACACAGAAGGTAAGTTTTCATAAAGAAATAACAAATCACACCCGATGACAGGGCAGAGTTGAATGATTTATTACACGCCTGATCACTAATTCAGGTGCACACACGATCCAAGTATGTGGAAAATTTGAAATGTACTTACCTACAAAGATAATAAGGAAAATCATACACACAAGTACACACTTCACATCTTGTATAAAAAAAAAAAGGGTACACACTCCACATCAGTCCTACTCTAAAACAGTCTAGACACTGATCCAAAACGTAGCATAACGTAATACTATAAAGAAATAAAAAAATGGACCCCGTTGCTTAATGAAAAATATGGTAATCAGCAAGCAAGTTTAGAATACAAATTAGCCTAGCCAAACAAAATATCAAATTTACTGGCTCAGCTAAGTAGATCTTGGTACGTATCGACAACTTGGCAATGGAAGTAAAGATGAGCAAGCGTAATGTAGGAGCTCAATTCATTCAACCAATTCTGTTGTTTAGGCATCCTACCAAGTAATAGCATAGACACGACTTAAGCAACAGTTCATACATGTTTTTATTCTACATCCAAGGCAACCATGGCTAATAGGAAAACAATCCTTTAATTCCTTGCTCAAATATGGATTTGAAATGCTTCTCAAATATGGATGTCTTGGCTTTCTACTTACACAAAGCTACAAAGCAATCAAGTTCATTTTAAGAGTATACCAAAATAACAGGTATCAAGGTTGGAAAAAGTTTCAGTTTAGACAACATACCCTAGTATTTGAGCTGGTTAGATAAATAGCATATCCATAGGTGAAAAGCAATCATAGAGTCATGCAATTTTGGCACTTAATCATTGTTTTAAATGATATGTTTAGTGGAAATGACAACATAAGCATTCCCCACCCCTACTCCCACTGGGCATATCACAGTTGCATAAAAATTTACACAGAATTATCATTATCAACCTTATGCATCTAGTACCAAGAAACAACATTCATAACTTGTTACCGAATGTGGAGTGTGGAGTATTATTCTTAGTGTCACATATTTAATTAAAAAAAATGATCCACAGTGAGAAAACTAGGCCCTTTACAGGTCTTACACTGGCGTAAATAGCCATCTAGTTACATTCAGACAAAACAAAATCCACAAAATGAATCAATAATATATCGAACCGTTGTTCCCATCAAGCATCACCGATTCACCACAATAATGGGGACATTGAGCACTAGAAACAGGACTGCCATACTCAGATAATGTTTGGTTCACAATAAATTCATATTTAGGCCTATGTTACCTAGACTCGGGTATGAGTGTCGGGTGTGGGTGTGTATCTAGGTGTCGGACCTCCTCTAAATCCAAATATTGGGATCCGGGGACATGTGTCTAAACGTTGGATACGGGTATGTGGACACCTTATGAAGGAATAAACATACTATGTTTCTTAATATCAATAGTTAGAAACCTCTTTGCCCACAATTTTGAGCTTCTACTTACCTTATCAACATCACTTGTGAAGGATCCGAGTGTCAGAATTGGGTACGGGTGTCAGACACGAGGATCGGGTACTTGGGGTTAGTAGGAGAGTCCAGGAAACATAGATTTAGGCAACAAAATGGTCATCGAATTAAGTAGAAATTTTTAATTTTAACGTCCCAAAAATTGACAAACCTGTACGCATTCATTCAGTGCGTCCAACATACTTGCACATATTTCTGTATCAGGTTCCTGCAGTCCATACGCGATTAATATACTTCAGTGCCCAAATATAAGCATCATATCCACCAGAATTTTGTAAACCTACTATGAAATAGAACAATTCACCAACAACAAACTACGACCACCTTATGCAATGCTTCAACTAAGGCTGGAATTATGTAGTCAGACAACTGCTTAATATAGGACTCATTACGACCTTGAGCGAGCCCTTTCTCTACAGCTAACTTTGCTGAGCGCAATAACTCCGGCATGGCTAGAGAGAGAGAGAGAGAGTCAAATATTTCATCGCGATATTGAGCATATCTCCAACGATATCAGAAAAACAAAAGAAGCAGCATATGGAACTGTAACTGAGTTTATACCTGAAACAGCTGCTTTTCTAACATCTTCATGGAAATAGAACTTCAGAAGCGGGACTAAAGTTGGGGCTACCTGTT
Source organism: Hydrangea macrophylla (assembly GCA_033977485.1). Taxonomy (NCBI): domain Eukaryota; kingdom Viridiplantae; phylum Streptophyta; class Magnoliopsida; order Cornales; family Hydrangeaceae; genus Hydrangea; species Hydrangea macrophylla. The sequence continues at coordinate 1,930,697 of CM066989.1, forward strand.
TCATATACGAATACACTTGATTAGTGTCAGATTTGTTAAACAGCCTAAAGAGAACAAATCCATAAATGATCAACACAAACCTGATCAATCCATGGATAGAAACCTTCCTTCAACTCATCAGCATAGCAACATAGCATGTTACAGGCTGTAGCTTTCTCCTCCAGGACACTTGTCTTGATCCCAATTCGTTTATCTCCAAGAGTAATGGTCTCCATACTGTTAACAGAAATGTAATGCTTCAGTAACAGAACCTCAATCTACGATCAAATACTTCAACTCTATAGAATGAGAATCAGCGAGACATCTCAAAACAACAAACTCGGTGTCTACTACACAGAGAAGGCTCTCAAGAACGACTAAATCTCACCTGAAATAGAAAACCATGATCATTCATGTCAGAGTACCCAAAATAACATGAAATCATGGTCCTAAAGTACTACCCAATGGGATGCAAATCATGCAGTTAGCTTGAGAAGAAATCATCAAAGTTTGTTTCACCTCTGTACTCTCGTGGTGGACACTTGGAAGGACTACAGGGTAGGGAAGATTGTAATCCAGTATCATAAAAGGAGATTCATTCCCGAAAGACACGAGCTCAGGAAAGCTTCATCCTAAGAAAATTATGGCACTTCTCTCCAACTCTCCTTATGTCACCAAAACTGGCAAACATTGGATTTCACTCATCCCCAAATTGTCACATCTAGATATTGAAGAATTGGCAACAAATATACACATCATTGGTCCAATATTTAATGCATTAATTGTCCATAGACTATCCATGCACGGATGCGCCCATATTTGGGACACCTTTTCACATTGGCCATCTGTTGAATTACACCAGGTATATCCCATTTAGGGCTGATTTATTATTCACGAGGAAGGTGTTGAGTGCCAACTGCAAAGTGACGAACTTGCAACTTAAATGTATAGAGGGTAACCAACCAATCTACTCAACCTCAAATCATAACTGGCTTCACTGAAGGCTAGCTCGAGAGCTACTCCTGGGCTAAAAAAGAAAAGCTTCATGAAATTTCGAGGCTAATTAGTTTATTTATTCGCAAGTAAACATTTTAAAAGACCTAGCTACTCTTAAGACTGGCTCTAATCAGCATGGTCAGAGGTTCAACCGAGATCAATGTAAACAAGCCAAGATATGCAACAATTAATAGCTTACCAATATTTTGAGCCCAGCTCAGGCAACCCACTACTTAGATTGGCTGATATTATAAGTTATAACTTATATGGTGTGGGGGGGTGCGGAAGAAGAGAGGAAAGCAAGCACACCTTTCATCATCAGACTCGTCAATTTCATTATCAGAGTCGGCAGATGTAATGGTAACATCAGGTTTAAGTTGAGCAGACTGGAGCAAAGGGGGCATAACAACACTCATATAAGGTAGGAAATCCTGTCCCAAGCACTTGCAAAGCCTGGCCCACGCCTGTAACAATTATTCAAATTTTTTCATACAGAGAGCTTAAAAATATAACAGATACTATAGAACACGAATGGCTTATCCACAAAAGATTTAATAGCAAAAGCATACTTGTAGCATGTAGCTTGTAGTAGGATCATCGGTCTCCATTTGAGATCCTTGCAACGACATAAGTACTTCCATAACCTTGCGTAAAAATTCAAATTGAAGGTTAAGTCATGCCAAAATCTATAGCTACCGTTTAGTAACCAAAATCATAGAAGAGAGGAAATAGCAAATCTGAGAAGAAATAAACAGATTGCGTCTGCATGAATAATTAACCCATAAGAAGAAAGCACATTACTGATTAAATGGCAAGCCAAGAGTAGAAAAAATGCATCTGGTGTAGAACCAAAAATGAAAACAAGTAAACGGACAGTTGGACACAAACATTACAGATGCACCTACATTGCCAGTTGAGATGAAACTGGCCTCATGCATAAATCACTAACACGCAAAAAAATAAAAATTAATAAATAATAAAATAAATGCTTTTAGAATCCAATTTACCTGCTTTGCATCATCCCTGAACTTATCCTTTCCAACAGCCATTCCAACCAAACTAATGCACTCCATGGCTTTGGCACGGAGCATCCGATTAGACTTGTCGGTTGCGTTTACCAAGATGGCTTTCAAGTAGGGCATAACTGCATCATAGTATTTTTGGAAGTGCTCCTATTGATCCACAAAGTGTTAAGACTGATTCATCCAAATCAAGAACAATTAAATATCAAAATACTGTATCTAACTAATATACCTGAGATGAATCAGCAACTGATGCTAAAGCCGTTAAGGCCCCTTCTTGCACCATTTGTTTCCCATTCTATATGACGTAAACACAAAACCGTTAATATCCCTCCAGAAATTAAAGTAACAAAATAACACGACGTTTATATGAACACATTATGCATTTATGTCTTATGAAAATCATGTTGGTGACTCGATTCTTCTGCTGTTATACCTGTAAGAGTACAAGCAGTTTGCTCACTATGCCATCTAAGTAAGGTGTTAAAATATCTGGAGTGCAGTTCTCACTGAAGTTGAGCACGGCTGAAGCAGCATGCGCCTGCAGTTAAAAACGGCAAAGAGAAAAAAGAATGAACCGTGAGTACAAAAGGAAGCTAAACAATTCATACTGAGAAGTTTACCACAGGATTCTCCTCAATCTAGTTGGCCAAATAACACTTAATCTTGGTAAAAAAGAATACAGTGAATTTCAGTTAGCAACAACTGTACAGACAATAGAGATGCGCAGAAATAAGATGAGATGTGGACAAGATGAGATGCGTGGAAATAATATAGTTGAAGGGATGACAGAGCAGTCAATAGAGCAACACTAAAGCATGTGCCACACACAAGTATCTATCTCCCAAACTAGCCCTACATCAACAAGACAATTTAATTTGTTTTTCTGTTTTTGTTAATTTGGACGTTATTGCTATTTTTCTATATAGGCACGTTTTATGTTGATCTTTTTTTCCCCCAGACCTACTTAAGATGTAGAGGGTGTCCACATCACTTAAGTGATCACATGTAAGGCTCATAATTACAAAGTGACATCGTTGGCAGGCCAGCAAAGAGGGGAGTGATTGACACGAGTGCATCACATATTTTTACAAGACCCTACTTGTGTTGCTTCTCCATCTCGACTGCTGCTCCTAATCTACGTCATATTTCTCCAGGCAGGTTCTTTCCCTCACTCTTTCTTTCTCTTCACCTATCCATTCCCTGTGGCTGCAAACTCTAATCATCTCCTCATTTCTTCTACTGCTGTGCTCCTTCCTTCTCCTCTTACCTCTGAACTTTTGCCTAGGGGTGTAAGCAAACCGACCGAGCCAATCGGTTAGGTCGATTTTCAAAAATTTCATGAAGTAAAAACTGAACCGTACCTTTCACCCTACTTCTGCCACTCTGTTTCTTCTCCTTCTTCTGTTCTTCGTATTTTCATTCTCTGCTTGCTGAGGGTACTGCATAATCTTCATCTCCTTCCTCTTCTCTTTCTAGTTTCCACTGCCACTGCTACTATTATTTTATTGGATGTTTTGTCATTTCCCCTGTTTTGCTGCTGCTCCTGTGCTATGTTCCTTTGTTAGGGGTACAGGTACTGGAAATCTATGGCTTTCCTTTAATTTCTTTCTCACAGAGGTAATCCAGATTGTTTGATTAGTTGGTTATTTTGGGAATAACAATACTTGTGCTCCATTGAATTCAACAAGTCATGCAACATATTATTTTTCCCCCGGTTACTACTTGATTCGGTCTCTATCTACTTAAAAGTTCACCATTATTACTATAAAAAAGTTTTAGCTGCCCTAGGATTGCATTGAGAAGCTTATAGTGCATAAAATCTTAAGCTCACCACATTGGACATAGACAACCGAATATATGCTTGATTATATGACCTAAAAGATAACTATATAAATTTAATAACATGTACCATGAGTACATTAAAAATGTCAGGTCTCTTACAAGTTCCAACATATGTAAATCAGAAATCACACTAACTTCCAAAAAAACCTTTCTAATGACGGAGCCTTCTTCTCTTCCAACAGGAGAGAGAGAGAGAGAGAGAGAGAGAGAGAGAGAGAGAGAGAGAGAGAGAGAGAGTGTCACCCCTTTATGGGCAACACGAATATTAAAAGCGCTAAATAACCATGATTAGATTGAACTGAAATATACAGTTCAATAATCAATACCATACCCATCAAACAAGTAGATATGACTCCTTCAAGTGTTTTAATTATAAAAACATCGTAAATGGTATCGGCCAGAAATACAGCTTTTATAGATGTCATGTGGAAAAGTATATAATCCAGGATTCTGGAAGTCATACACAAACCATAGAAACCAATCTACTAACCTGTACTCGGGGATTCTGGAAGTCATCCATGGATGCAGCAAGAGCTGGCAGCACCCGCTGATGGTACTGAACTTGCAAATCCGGTCCCAAATCTGTAGACAGCTGCCCAATGGCGTTAATTGCTGCCCACCGCACACGAGGATGTGGATCTTGGAATGAATTCAAAACCATGGTCACCACTTGCTCCAGATTTTTAATCATCACCTGTACCAAGAAAGCAGTGAAAAATTAGACTACTAGTTAATTGGATCCTCTATTGTTAAAGGTGCGCCTAAGGCTCTGGCTCATGAGGGCTCGGCCTTTGCCCCTCACCTTGCCCTAGGCGAGGCCCCTTCAAACATGCCCCGCCTAGGTGTGCCTTCCTTGTGCCTTTTTATAAAATCCCAAGGCGCAAAGCCCGCGCCTCAATAAAATTAGGTATCAATAACTTAATTAGGCATGAAACTATCATACTCAAAAATAATATTAACTTTAGACCCAACTCATGACCCACCTCTTATTAGCTTTGGAGTTTGGACCCATATTAAGACCCATTATGTCATTCCAACTTCCAAAACACAAGGGTCACTTTTGGAAATAGAAGAATATTCTTCTTTTTGACCAACACTAACAATCGTATTGGCTCCCAAATTTAGAGAAGGAAAAAGAAAAGGGAAAGGGAAAGGGAAAAGCCTAGTTGTACAAATAATTTACATAAGAATTAAATTTAAAATTTGGTGATAATTTCATACCTGATTAGGTCTTCACTGTGTTATTCTAAGGTTGACTATTTTGTGAAGTATCATGGAGACTAGTTGGCCAATTCACCTAATAGGTCAAAATACGCATGACTTTGATGTTTTAGCAATTTCTATGTATATGTTAATTGTTGAGTTCTTATAAGCATATCTAACTTATAAGTTTTCTTGGAGTGCGTCTCACTTCGCTCAGGCTGGCGCTTTTTCTGCGCCTTGCACCTAGGCCCCGGGGGGCATTTGCGCCTAAGTGCGCCTTGCGCCTTAAATAACTATGATTGGATCTTTGGATCTCTAAACAACTAAATGCCAAATGAACTAGAAAAGGTACTAGTTTTACACTAATAAAAATATGATTTATTTTTTTGAACACGTGCCAAGAAAGAGGAGCAGGGATTGGACAATAAGCTTGTGCCTTGTGGAGAAAAAAGAAACTACTGAGCAAAGGAGAAACATGTTCAGCCAAGTTGATTATTGTTGAAGATTACACTCCATTTGTTTCAATGTAAAATGTTTTACGTGGGAATATATTTTCCATATAAAACATTCACATGTAAAACAATTTTTTTTCTTTTATTTTCAAGTGTTTGGCTAAAATGCAGAAAACATTTTCCAGAAAATACTTTATGCCCAAGGAAGCACGGGTGCAGCGTCCGATACCAGTGCGGGTGCGGCTACCTTTCCGAAGAGTCTGTGCTTCCTAGTTTATGCATGTGCATTAATTATATGTAAATGTATTTTCTGTGTGCATGTATATATGCGTGGGTATTATATGCATATACACTCACATATGAATGGGAGGAGATGCGCTGTAGGCACACACAAATTAATATGCATGGATGCCCAGCAAAAAATAAATAAATTAATTGACTGCTCAAATATGTGTATTAGATATATGTGCGTCAGTGCGTGTACACAGGGCCTATATATGTATCATGTATGACTAGTATTACAGGAGGCTCCAGAGAAATCAGAATGTGTGTCCTATTCTGTCTCCGAGGCCAACTTGTTGGTATGTGGAAACTAATATGTTTAAACAGTAAAACACATGCGGGAGTAAGATAGGGAAAACGATTTCCAAGCTTAAAATCTGTAAGTTATTTTCATCGGAACGGTGTTAAATACTTTTCAGGTAAAATATTTTACTTAACTATAGTGCAACCAAACACAGGAAAATATGAAAATGTTTTCCATAAACATATTTTACATCGAAACAAACGGAGTGTTATTGTTTGGAATACTTTGTGGGATTGGTTAGAATGAGCGATGGAGTCTTAAATCTAGTAATCAATTATTCAATAACGTTATTCAATATATGTTTATTATGATTTGTATCCACCACCTAAAAATATAGGTGGTTTGATGTTAAAAGTGAATTAAATAGATGTAGCCTTTACACTCCTTGCATTGTGGATGTAGGCTGAAGGGGGCGAATCGCATTATATCCTTTTATGAATTTCTTCTCTCATTTTTCTCATCTTCTCAATCTCTTTTGTTTCGTGTAAATTAATCAATTAGCAAACTAATGTGTGCATAAAAAAAGTGAAACAATAACTGACAAAAGAACATAACGACAATCAATATTCAACTTGGTGAATGTGTGTAGATGTGTAGAAGTAGCGTGGACTGCTTCAATACCTTTGAGCATCCCTCTGCAATCTGGGCGAGGGCAATTAGTGCCGCATGGTGCTTCTGCCACTCAAGAGCAGCCAAATACACTGGCAACTGCTCGGATGCAACAGGAACGATGGTATTCCCTCCCAACGCAATTGACAACCGGTCCAGACACTCCTGCCCGACGCTGTAATTACTCGTCTCCCCAGCATCCTCGTCCTCACTCTCCGCACTATGCCATTCGGGTTCATCCTCAATGTCCAAAAGCATCTTCATCAATATTGCAAATAGCCTACTGATGAACTGAGGCAACTTCCTCATCATTCCAGGCGCCCTTTCTCTTGCTTCGGCGAGCGTAATCACAAACTCAATCGCAAGGTGTCTAGTGCCCTCTTCTAGTGATTCTGCCTCGGCAATCTGCAACATGGACCCCACCACATCCACCAATTGCCTCCTCAAGAACCTCGGCTCGGTCCCCGCCAATTCAATCAATAATTCTAGAGCTTCTTGAGCAGTCGCCTCTTGCCCACCGTTCAAAGCCTCCGTCAGAGTCTGCATCATCGCCGGTAACAGATCTTGAAAGCGATCGCGGTCGCTCGAATTCGTCAAGCACTGAATGAAATTAATCAAAGCACTGAGTCCCGCAATCTTAACATCCGAGTTGGTAGAAGCAGTCAAACACTGCAAGAACACCGCGTGTAGGTGCTTTATGTGTGGAATTAGGGTTTCGCCGATGTACTGCGACAACTGAGCGAAGATCAAGAACGCCGATTCCTGAAGTCTAGGCGAATCGGACGAAACACACTGGAAAATAAAAGGCAACAGTTCAGGCCACCCGTTGTCTGGTAAAATACCAGAAGCGAGCTCCGAGACTGTATCGCACAGCTTTTTGATTATCGACTTCGATTCTTCGCGCTGTACGCTTGAAAGTAAGATCGATTTGAGCGAGGACTGAGTCGCCGGCGATAACCGAGTCCACAAGTACGAGTCATCGAGAGTTAACTGCTTTCTGAGCAGAATCGCCGACATCGCTCGTGCTTCAAGGTGGGTAGAGTACTGTAGGAGATGAGCGAGTTTGAGAGCGAACGAGTTCGGATCGGTCTGCTTGCAAAGATTGAAAATTGATTCGGCTTGCGATCGTTGCTCGTTCGACGATGACATGAGGTGAGAGATTAGGGTTTCGAAGGGAGCTGGATCGGGGCCGAGAATCGCCGCGAGTTGAGCTTGCTGGAGCTGAGTTGACCCGGGATCCATGGCGGCGAATTAGGGTTTCTTTTTTTCTTTTTTTGTGTTGATAGTGGTGGAGATGGTGGCGCCTTCGCAGTCTCTCTCTCTCTCTCTCTGTGTTTCTGAATTGAAAGAAGGAATAGAGAAAAAGAGCGGTTGTGGTTTGGGGGTTTTCGAAGAGGGGGGGCTTGTTTGGAATATAAAGTTGGGGTTAGTACTTACTGGTGGGCCTAATTAGGGCAAAGAAGCACTCCATATGTATGATTAGAGTGTGTGAAACTTTGAAATTTATTTCTTCCACTTTTTTTTTTGGAGGGAAAATTAAAATAATAAAGAACATGAAAGTAAGAGACCAACCAAAGACACCAAACATAAGTAATCAAAAAAGAAAAAAAAAAAAAAAAAAACCATAGGCCAGGGGGTGTGGGACTGAGGGAAAATCATTGATTTTCCCAATTAAGAGTTATGTAATTTTATTTCATGATAAAAAAAAAATGAAAATTGTGAGATTTTACAATACAATAACATTTCCATTTTGATTTTTTTTTTCCTTCATAAAATTTGAGTCCGAGCGAAAAATCTTTGATTTTTAGATTTATTGTACAAGTTATGTAATTTTATATTGATGGTCCAAAAATCTTTTTCAATAATTATACACTTCCCAAATTTTGAATCATAAATACTTTTCAAAAATATATGTGATAGTTGGCTCATGTTCAATAATAATTGGGACTATTTCAAGGCCTCTAATCAAATTTCAATGAACTACTGGCACATGTATCTAGAAAGCAATTAGGATTCAAAATTTAGAAAGCGTAGCATTACACTTTTTTTTTAATGGGCAAGCAAATTAGGAGAATTTACAATATAACATTTCCTTTGCCAACTTTTTTTCATTTAAAGTGATTGAGGTAAAGTACTTTTTATTTGTTAAGTGCACTTTGAACTACAAAGGGAATTTTTTTATTGGAATATACCATCCAACTTTGAAATCATATATCCGCTACATTCAGTCGATCGAAACATATTTTCCGAGTTATTATTTTAGCAAACTTGGTCAGCTAGTTAGTTAGTAAATAAAAAAAAAAAAAAAAAAAAAAAGGTATTATAGAATTTAATCATTTAGAGTCCACTTTTATTTATAGAAATAGATTCATTCCAAAAACTAAAGTTTTGAATTACTTTCTCACTTATTTTGAAGATCAATAATGCTACAGACATGACACATTACACAACACAAAGCACAACAAGGTTTTAAATGTCTGTACTCTGTGCTGTGTAAGTGGTGCATAGAAAAATGTGAAAATTCAAACAGCATTGGGTACAAAGCATTTAAAGCCATGTTGTGTTTTGTATTGTATAATGTGTTGTGTCTGTAACATTACTCTTTGAGGATCAAAATACCCTCATATCAATATTTGAAGAAATAAATATACACACAGAGTATTTACTCCCCACATCAAGGCATGAAATTAAGATTTTGAAATTATAAACCCCATATATATATATATAGAGAGAGAAGTATGATAAAAAGATAAAGTGGATGAGAGAGAGGGACCCCACCACCACAAGCAGCCACCCCTACTCCCCTTTTTGCCAACATCAGTCCTTCCGGCGACCATCCACCACCATCATTCGCTCCTCCTCCTCCTCCATAACCACCACCTTAACCCCCAAAACCACACTAATTTCGGCCACTCTCCACCACCTTCCTCATCTTCCTCTTTCTACCTCCCTCCACCTCCATCAACCACACACCACCATCTTCAATCACTCTTTTCGACCACCGGCTAACCTAACGAAGGAGATCACTCTGTGGACAAATTTCTCACCAAATTGTGAGAAAAATTCGAAGTGAAAAAAACAGTCAAAGTAACAACGTGAGAAATTCTCAAAATTTGACTGAGAAATTTCCTAATATGTAGTTGACGAAGTGAGAAATTTCCTAATATGCAGTTGACGAAATGAGAAATTCTCACTTTTTATTGATGAATTTCTCACAAAAAAAATCGTCCAAACATCAAAATTTCTCGACGAGCAATTGAGGAATTTATCAACATACTCAGAGAGAAATTTCTCACACCATATCTGAAACACCATACACCTTCTCACCAGACAAATGTACTCTTACAAAAATCTCAATTCATGTCACAATAATCTGATTTCCATTCAGGATAGGTGAGAAATTCTCACACAATGAACATAATAATGTGAAAATGAATTTTTCTCACCTGTCGTTTGAACTGCTAGAACAATATCATTCCACAATAAAGTGAAAACGATATTGATAGAGTGATCAAAAATCACAAAAATGTGAAAACGAAAATCTCCCACTGTTACAGATACAATTACAGAAAACTTATTGTTGGCCCGAAATGGAAACCTTAGAGGGGGGGTGAAAAAGGTTTTAGTAGAAAATTAACATTTTAAAAACTTAATTGCAAATTAAACACAATCACAAACAATTATGTAAACAGAGAAGAGAAGAGATACTTGCAAACTGGGGTTTCAAGTGGTTCGACAATCTGCACACCGCGGCCTATGTCCACCCTTCAAGAACACCTTTTGAGGATTCCTTTATCAACCTACTTACAGGAGTAGATCAAACCATTACAAGAGCCTTCAATCTCTCCTAAAGAATAACACCTCTTCTTTACACACAAAGGTTACTAACCCTTACTCTTTACTAATGATTTGAATTGCAAATTAAACTCTCTCTATGTCTCTAGAGTGGGTGGATGGATACAATTATAGTTCACACAACAACCCCTTAGTGAGTGGATAATACAATGAAAGCTCACTACAAATTGCTCTCTCAAGAATCACAAATGAAGGACTAGAACAAATTGAATAACTCACACAACTAGGGCTCAAATGTGAATGATTAAAGATCAACAAGTTGTGTGATTCAAATGATGTTTTCCAATTGATTGATCTTTCCTTAAATGGTTTGGGAAAACATGTATTTATAGGCCTTAAAAGATTATAGACGTTAGTGGCAAAATGGTAAATAAAATGCCTTTCAGAAAACTAGCCGTTGGTTGTTCTGCGCAGTAATCCAGTTGATTGATGCGCGATCCAGTCGACTGCTTTTCAAACAGTTTTGAAATGCACCATAAAACTAGTTGGCTGAAGTAAGGGTCCGGTCGATTTCTTTTCAAACAATTTTGAAATACGCCATAAAACCAGTCGACTGAATTAAGGGTTTGATCGACTGAAACCTTGAAGTAGAGCCTATGTTTTCAAAACACAAACTAGTCGACTACTTTCACCATCAATTGACTGAACTTTGAAGCACCTAGTCAACTGGGAAAACGATCCAATCGACTAATTTTCTAGTGAAAAATAGTTTTTTGTTTTGAACGATTTTAGAAAAACTTTAAACGTTTAAGCCCTTGTGAGTGATGATCAAGATGTTTTACATGTAAATTCTAGACTCAAACAAAGATGAAAAATCTTCAAGTTTTCAAGCTTGATCCTTGTTGAGCTTCAACACTCTTGGGCTTCACCAAATGCTATCTCATGAAATCAAACAAGGTTAGAACATTTAAGTGCATATTTCAAGAGATTAGCATAAAGAAAATGGCATAATAATTTATTGGAAAAGAACCATTAAGAACATGCAATTATCACTAGATTTGTCATCATCAAATAAACATAAATAATGCCTTAAAAAAATTCAAGGCTAACACTTATCTTTAAAACTTTTCAAACTAATTATGTTAGAGTATAAGTATTAGTGAGTCAGGTTATACTTGTAATTTGGTATTTTATGCTTAATAATATATATATATATATGTTGGCTACCTATCGTGGTTAAGCCTTCACTTTCTCTTTAACCTATTTCTCAACATGCTATCAGAGCCTCCCATGGAGACTCACAAAACATAAACCCCACCACCAAATAGCCACCCCATCGCAGCCAACACATGGCCTATCCAAACCCTATAAACACCTCTCCAACCTCAGTCGAACCCCACCAACCCCACTCATAGCCCCTTCACTCACTTTATATTGATTTCTTTTCTATTTTTTTCCCTTCTACCATCCCAGTTTGCCGATTCATATAGATTGTAACTCAATTGTGCGATTTTGATTGGTAGTATCTCCGTTCATAGTGTTTAGGTCCTTCTATGGACCCTGTTGGTTAGTTCACGTTGTGTTTCAGTATTCATGTTGGTAATTGTTCATTGTTAAAGAATTGGCTTTATTATTTGTTTAAGACTCCTACATGGCTGTTTGGAGGTTGCAAAGACTGATTCTATCCGGACGGGTTCTATTACATCGTTTGATGTCATAAGTATGCAGATTAGTACTACCAAATTGAATGGGTCCAAGTACTTGTTATGGGCTCAAGTTATGAAAATTGCATTAGGAGCTCGGAAGAAATTAAAATATATTCAGTCTGTTGCCCCATCTAGTATGAGTAAAGAATGTGATGATTGGGTGTCTGAAAATTATATTATTATGTCTTGGTTATATAATAGCATGGAACCTTCTGTGAACTCGAGTGTCATGTTTTTATTGTCAGCTGAAGAAATATGGGGGTCTATTCGTGAAACTTTTTCAATAGAGAAAAATGTCTCTGGGGTTTATAAGTTATATCAAATTTTGTTTCTTCTACAACAAAGTGATCGGTCAGTAAATGAATATTATAGTACGTTCAAGATGAATCAATATCATCTGATTACTAATGATGTTGAAATTCTCAAAAAGCAACGATAAGAATTTTAGGTTTCTTAATTTCTATCTTGCTTACATTTGAATCTTCAATCGGTCAAGTCACAGATTTTTCCAGGTGATGGTAGTATTCCATCATTGAGCAATGTGTATGCTTATGTTCTTCGTGTTACGTGTAAGGCTTTTTCACATTCTGAGCTTATGGGCAAGGATAATTCTACCCTTGTCACATGTACTGGACATCTTGGTGCGTTTCGTGGTCGTGGTAATTTTTCTACTTATACTCATAGTAGTGGTTTTAGTAATTCTAATCTGGGTTTAATGGTAATCAAGAACGAGGGGGTTATCTAAGTCGTGGTCGTGGTTTTGGTAGAGGTCGTTGGAGAGAGTTTTCTTTACTGCACTCATTGTGGGGGTCATAATCATATAGTGGATAGGTGTTATGATATACATGGTAAACATTGGGAGGTCTCTCCTAATCCTGCTTTTTTCTCCTCCGATAAACCTTCTAGGTCCCATAAGGAGACTAGTACTTCCACACCATCTACTGCGACATTGTCAAGTGAGTCTATCACTCTTTTTCAAGAGGAGTACAATGCCTTAGTACAACAACAACTACAATTGTCCTTATTTGAACAGCAGGTTTTGCTCATTAAGGTAACACTACATGTTTTTCTTAAATGCTCCCTCCCCATGGGTCATCGACTTAGGAGCTGCTGCCCATATGGCTGGTAAGTCTGAAGTGTTTTCACAGTTGCTTAGTCCACCCACAGAGTCCTCGGTAGTTTTAGCTAATGGCAGGTCTTGTCTTATTCTTGGCCATGGTCATGTCTCTCCTACCTCATTTTTTTATTTTCTATCAATTATATTCCTCAATTTTTCTTTAGTCTTTTATCTATTAGTCAACTTACTAAATTACTCAACTATTCTATAATCTTCTATCCTTCTCGTTGCATTTTTCAGGATCTCAACTCTAAGAATATGATTGGTGGAGGTCGTGAGCGGGATGATCTTTATTACCTTGAACAACATTCAACAACTAATAATTCTTTAACTTTACACATAGCGGTATCACCACATCAGTGGCACTGTTCTCTTGCCACATGTCCTTGCAGTCATTGAAGCTAGTTTTTCCATCTTTCAAAGTCTATGAATAAATTAGAGTGTAAGACTTCCCAATTAGGTAGGCACCATAGAGTGTCTTTTTCTTTGCGTCAAAATAAATGTCGGGTCACTCCATCTAAGCTATTTGGGGTCCGTTTAAACATAAAAGTATGTTAGGATTTTCTTATTTTGTGTCATTTGTGGATGATTGTTTGAGGATGTCATGGATATTTTTATTGAATGAACGATCTAATGTTTCTTCTGTTTTTCAATTATTTCATAAAGAAGTTGTCGCTCAATTTGGTTGTACTTTTCGTATTTTACAATATGATAATGCATTGGAATATGTTAAAGGATCTCTTCAGTCATATTGTGATTTTCAAAGAATAGTCCATCAATCTTCTTATGGTTATACACCTCAACAGAGTGGTGTCGCTGAACATAAAAATTGACACCTTCTTGAGGTTGCTAGACCTATTATATGTCGTTGTACTTACTGCATGTTATCTTATAAATCGTAAACCCTCTTCTGTTCTACGTGGTGGCATCCCTCACTCTGTTCTACTTGTTTTCCTTACCACCACTTGTATTTGGTTGTGTTGCTTTTGTTCATGTTCTTTTTCCTGGTCATGATAAATTAGATCCTCGAGCCACTAAATGTGTTTTATGGGATATTCCCGCACCCAAAAAAGATATAAATGTTGGAATTCTTAGAGTCGTCGTTATGTGGTTAGTGTCAATGTTACCTTCTTTGAATGTACATCTTTTTTCTCATCAACATGTGATTTGTTAGATGTTGATATTCTTGCTCCATATTCTTCCGTTCCCTTGCCTATTCCTCCTCTATGTAGTTCTCAACCATTACAGGTGTATGTTGGGATTTTGCTGTTAAACCACTACTGTATGCATGAGACATTGACATTTTATATGTATATATATATATATCAGTTTACATTTTACTATGTATATTTCATGAGATGATTTTTTGTAATCCTTAAGTATCATAGTAGGTAATTCGTGTATGTATGAGATACATACATATGAGATACAAATTACTGTTCATTGATACTTAAAACTTGTCGCAGTGGATGACGAGACTGGATATCTCATCAGGTATACACTGTAGCATGATTAACTACCATTGGATGAAGTGATGAATCTCAATCACTAGAGTTTGAGACTCTTAGTTAATATGCTAGTGCTTATAGTGCTTTGACGAACCATGAGCTTTCCTATTGACATCTAATACTATCAACAGTCAATAGGAACTCATAACTTGTATAAGGTACGTGTTCTTAATCTTGAGACGATTATAGGCACAGACTATGGATGTGATTTCTTTGACTTACCAATTAGTATGGACACTTGGGTATCTTAGGTAAGTCATGTTCATAGGGTTGTGAATATATATTGTCAAGATAGAATCTACCCTCTGATAAAGAGTAAACATTCCCTTGAGAATGTCACTAAGTTGATTACTGAGAACTATAGTTTCGTTGATAAGTAGTTATCAACATGTTTGGTAATTATAAGAGGTGAATGAAACTCAATGAATAGAAGATGTAATCGTCATTCAGGTAGACACTAACAGTTATCCAACTACCTAAATATGATTATGAATGCTGATGGTAGAGGGACATTAGTACACCATACCTGAATATTATTATGGATGATATTTCAAAACTAGACTTTCTGGAGAATTCAGTCCAATCGACCGGATGGGTATTAATCGACTGGGGTTTTTATAAAGTCGTTTGTGCCCTTGGGATTCATTATAGTAGTACTACTATACATATATATTTAATTTATCATCTTGCTAATTGTTAACTAGTAATACTTTAATATATAACTAAATCATTATATACATATGGCTTGTTTGTTTGGCGGATAACTAAGAGGGATTGGACTGTTTTAATCGAATCCAAGTCAATATTGTGTTTGTTTGGACCTTATTGGTATAAGTTAACTCACGGTATTATTGTGTGTGGTAAAAAACAATGCTGCTTAGGAGGGATTAACTAAGGGTAATTTAATATATATAGTCCTAATATATGCATCTAACTAGAAATATGTCCTTTTTTAAAACGAAACTAGAAATTAGTCCCTTGCCCAATTTGAAGACTAAAATACCCCTATATCATTTTTATAGAAATGTATATATATATATGTATAACTATATATGGTAATTGATTTATCATCATTAACTCCACAATTCATACATGTACATATATAAACTAATTTATATATGATAAATCAGTTACCATATATAGCTAAAAACTGAGAAAATATCTCCATATAAAGTCCACCATCATCAAGAAATTTCTCACAAACTCTTGATAAATTCACACTACGTATTCAGAACTTCATACTTAAAAACTGAGAAAATTATCAATGAGAGTGCACTAAAATAATGTAAAATTGCTCACTATATTAACTAAATATTGAAAATAGTAAGAATTTCATATTTTAATGTGTATAATAATGAAAAATTTCTCACTCATACTAAAAGGGTGGAACAACCCACTTTTTAAAACAAAAAAAAGCATACACATAGAGAGGATTTGATGAGAAATTTATCAACAATTGACAATTTTTGAGAAGAATTCCAAAAAAATAAAAGATAAATTCACACCTTTTAAATTGATATGACAAGTAATTTCTCACAAAATCAAAATAAATTTCTCACTTTTTAATACAAATTTCTCACTTTTAGGTGAGAAATTCTCACTTTTCGAAGAGAAATTCTCACTTCTCTCTATAAACCAGAACTCCAGACTGTGCTTCTCTCGAATTTCTGATCTGTGATTCTCTTTCTTGCATCAATCTATGTCGAGAACTCTGGCCCTCAAGTTTCTTGTTCTCATTCACAACACAAATTGTTACCAATCCTGAAGAGCCTCCAAAGATGGCATGTAACTCTCTAAATTATCAACTCCGATGACGGCATCGGTATCAATCAAAAGGTAAGGATGATTGGTAGTGGCCACCGGAGAGTGATTGAGGAGCTTCTTTAATGGTTTGTAACAGAGAAATTTATCCCTCCAATCGGGTATGGCTGCTTCAATATGCATCGAAATTCCCAAACTTCATCTCAACGATGATGATGATGATGATGAGTATAATCCTTTTGTGTGATTGTATTTTAGAGAGAGAGAGAGAGAGAGAGAGAGAGAGAGAGAGAGAATTGGAAAGAGAGAGATATATAAAATCTGTGGAGTTCCTATCTCTCTCTCTATATATATATTTATATACAGATAGTTGTTTGGAGTTTAAATTTAAAACTCCTAAATTTAAGTCTTTATTACTATATATATCTTTATTACTATATATATAGTCCAGATCTTAAAAAACAGACTGTGTAAAAAGTAAGAATTTCTCACAAAAAAGTGAGAAGCGTGTAAAAAGTGAGAAATTTATTTTCTCATATATATATATGTATGTATGTATGTAATGAAGGGCATATTGGTCCATAAAATCTCTATCAAATTGGAAGAAGGGACTAAATAATGATTACCTTCCAAAATCAGGGACTAATTACTATACATGCAATATGGCTATGATCAATTCCTATTAATGGTCCAAAATAGGGACCAAACCTTATATTTCTAATTAACTAATACCTAGGGGAATGAGGTATTAAAAACATGGGGATAAGGTTAAGTGGGATTGGGAATGCTAAATGACAAGTCTGCCCTTTTGTATTTAAACCACTCAACTCTCACATGCTCACAAATCACCACAAAAACAAAGCCAAGGAGAGAGAGCGCACATAGGTGATTTATGCGATCAGGCGACTCGGGGCGTCATCACCGTCGTCCAACAGTCGCTGTCATTGAGCTTCATCTTCGTGGCTAATCTGAGGTCTGTGAACTGTTCTTCTTCTTAGATCTACATGTTTTTTAGTTTGAATCATTAGAAATCTCAAATCTACTCGTTATATCTACATGTTTTTTTGTAGTGTTCCTCACTTCTTAGATCTACATGTTTCTAGTTCTTCTTCTTAGATCTACTTTTAGGTCTCCTTTTTTCCAATAAAACAATGTTTAATCCTAGGTGTGAAGATCTCTCTGGTTCATTGGCTAGATCTCTGGTTAATTGGATTTGTTCAAAGTGTATTTTTTATCCTCTTATTAGTTGCTTTTACTTCACACAGTTTCCAAGACATTGAATGGTCAAAATTTGGGTTCTAGTTTGTAAATCGTATTAGATCTACTTTTTATTTTTTGATTTGTTATTCCACCAACGATGTATGTATTCTACCATGTGTATATCTATGTGCGTGTGTATATATATATATATATAACTAAGATATGAATCTTCTAACCATCAGATTGAACTGAGACAATATTTTTTTTAGAACTGAGATATTAATTTGTTTGAACTGAGAAATTTATTTTTTATGAACTGAGATATATGTATTTTTCTGTAATTTGACAATACCAATCAAATCATTTTTTTTTATTCAAACATAATGACAACCATACACAGAACACACACACACGCACACACACTATTTGATTGGATAATGTAATAAGTTGCATTACAGAAATGGCTTTTAGAAATTGGAGAAGATTAAGGACTCAGTCACTCAAATAGGCAAAGTAGGCACTGTGCTGAAAGTATAGTCAACTTGGCATCCATACATTTTAAATTAAATTGGGGCATTACAAAATTGATAAGAAAGAGCAACAATTAATGGTGTTTTAAAAAAAATGGATTTCTTCATTTTCTTTTCATTTGTGAGTAAAATTTGGTGATTTTGCTCTCTTAAAAAAATTCATTTGTTAACCAGATTTGGTCTGCTAGGATTTTTAGGTTGGTTTGTTTTGAAGAGGCTATTGGTTCTATCAAGGAGTGCTATTTTCAAAGATTGTGTTGGTCCCTATTTTCAAGTTTTTTGCTCAAGTTAGGTGGCTTGATCTCTGGATGTGGTGCTTGATAGAGTCCTCTGATTTTTACTGTGGTTTTCGGATGCATTTTTTCAGTTTTGTTTTGTCTTTGTGGAAGTTATACCAAGCCTTTGATAAAGAAAGCATGGGATTTCTATCATCCCCAAAGATTTTGTGCGATTATCTGAACAAAGATATGCTGTTGTTTGCACTGATTTTTTAGCAGTAGGGATTTATGCTATGGTTTATTGCAAAGCTGTCATATTCTTTGTTCTGCAGCATTTGGGATATGCTTTGGCTGTCCTCCTAATAAAGTTGGTCTTGGTGCTAGGGCTTATTTACTAATTATGTCTTTTTTGTACTTGAGGCTTTTCTTGGGTCTAGACTTTTTTGTTTCCAACCAGTAGCATTGTTTGATACTAGATTGAAGCCTAGGGTATCTTTGTATATATGTTGGTTCTAGACAGTATGATATTCTTCTTTGGGTTTTGTTTGGATGGTAGTTTTGTTGAGGGAGCCATTGTATTGGCTTTTGCCAATGTTCGGCTTGCCTTCCTTTGAATTGGCATTGGATCTTTTAATAAATTCTACCTTGTTGAGCAAAAAAAAAAGGTCTTTTGCTGCTGAATGGTTTGATGAGAATATGTCATAGTATTGGTCTACATTCCTTTTGGGTCTGCAGTTTTGTTGAAGGTTGTACCAAGTTCTAAGAGGGGGGGGGGGGGGGGGGGGGTTTGTTGTTTTGAATCTGTGTAAAGGGAAGTTCTGGGAGTGTGGGCTACTTTCAAAGGGGTGTCTTTTTATTGTGTAACTCTTGAACCACATGTTAATAAAATTGAATCTTTATTGTTCAATTTTTTTTTATTTTTTTTTTTTGTATTGGCTGTAAATTTGTAATATATTGTTTCTTGTATATGCAGAGAAATTTTGCTAATTAAATGCTCAAAAATGGGAAACAAAGGACAAGCACATTGAACTTGTTGGTCCGGCTAAGTGGTGGTGATATAACAGTTCATTGAGGCATTCTTGTTTTGATTTTCCAAAGTTAGCACTGTAGCATTTGATATATGCTGCTATTAGCATTGTGATTGGTGAAATATACTTGTTTTATGAGAGTATTTTTTTTTGGAGTAGTTGTATTATATTTAAGTTGTTGGTTGTAATTTATTTACATTTGTTGTACTTTGATAAACTTATTTGTTGTAATTAATTACTATTGATTCTATTTTATTAAACTTGTTTTATGTTGGACTTGGCTCTATGGTGATCTTTAACATTTTTATGGTAATATTTGACAAATTTTTGTAGTTGATGTTGTAGAAAAATACTTGGTATGAGGTATTTTGGCAATTTGTTTATTTTTTTGTTCACAAAAAGGGTATTTTTGGAATGTTTTAGATTTATTCAGGTTTATACCTTGGTCATCCAAACACAGTATTAGACTAATTGAATTTGATCCCTAGTATAATCCGGCATGAACCAAACACAGTATAAAAATAATACTGCACTATTTTTATCCTGTGGTTAGTTAACTACACTTAATAAAATACCCCTTTATCATATCCAGCAACAAACGAGGCCATAAAGACAATGATGTTTTTGTAATTCCTACTTGACAAATTGTATAAACAAAACTGTAATTAAATCAAACTCACAGTAATTAAGATGAACAGAAACAAATTTTGAGAAAGAATTCGAGCCCAGTGAACTATTTCCTTAAGACGAATTTGCTCCCTCTCGATGCACAAGGTTGATGAACAATCGTCTCCCAAGATAGAACGGATTTTTTCAATTCTGCAGAAGTTGCACTTCAATCTCCAGAATAAAGCGAACACAAAACAGTATAATACTCGAACACAATGATATGATATGCAGAATGAATGTTCGATCAACACATCCAAACAGAGCATTGCAACTATTAGAGTGGTGACTGTACGAAAATAACACATCCAAATAGGGCCTTATAATTCTGGAGGGACATGACTGTTTGAAATAGCTGAGCGCCTTATAATTCTGGAGGGACATGACTGTTTGAAATAACTGAAGGGAAATTCAAATGAACTTTCTCCAAAAATATTAGATATTATCCAGTCGGTCGGTCAGTCGGTCAGTGGCGGCGCACGCGCGTGGGATAAATCCCACAAAGGCCTAGGTCCTCCCCCCTTAACAAAAGTGGGTACCCCAAAGGGGCATGCCCCTTAGGAGACTTCCCTCTTAAATATACCCTTAAGTTCTTTGATATTTTTCCTATGTGGGACAACCAAGGTTTCCCACATTTTTCTCATTCACCGATGTTTCACATGAGCCATTTTAGATGACAATTTCTCATTCATCCCTTATTGGATTTTAATATATAAATATACGGCGTTCATCTCCTCATAGAGGAGAACTCATTCCAATGTGGTCTCGCCCCAGGGACGTGTGTGACCCTCCTTAAATTGGAGCCAAAGTTTACATAAAACTAGTTATACAAAATCCAATTTTTCCAATAGTTTTATATCGATATGGGAATTTTTGTACTTTTCTGTTGGGACAAAATTGCGATTAGACAAAAGATATTTTGCCTTTTGTGAGGAACATACCCAACACTCCACGTGCTTTAACTAGGCCAACTTTTGTCTCAGTAGCTGGTTTGTGTGATATGCTTGATTCTGCGATGGGTTAATTTGGAAGCCAAATAGGCTCTTAATGCTTGATTGGGCTCCCAATCACAGTAGCCAAACGGGCTCTTAAAGATTCTGCATTTGGCAATTCACTTCCTCTTCTATCATTAAGTTTACTAAGGATGTTTTTTTGCAGCAGGTTGCTACCTCCTTCAGGGCTCCCAATCACAGTAGCCAAACGGGCTCTTAAAGATTCTGCATTTGGCAATTCACTTCCTCTTCTATCATTAAGTTTACTAAGGATGTTTTTTTGCAGCAGGTTGCTACCTCCTTCAGTGAACAAAACTTTTGTGGCCCTTATTCCTAAAGTGAATAATCTCGAGTCCATTTCGAACTTT
This sequence comes from Hydrangea macrophylla, assembly GCA_033977485.1. Classification (NCBI taxonomy): domain Eukaryota; kingdom Viridiplantae; phylum Streptophyta; class Magnoliopsida; order Cornales; family Hydrangeaceae; genus Hydrangea; species Hydrangea macrophylla. Next base: position 1,952,278 of record CM066989.1, read on the forward strand.
AGACCCATCAGCCTTTATGATGTCTCATATAAGATTACTACGAAAATTCTGACTAGAAGGTTAAACCCCTCCTTAATAATCTGATCAGTCCTACTCAAAGCAGATTTATTCCTGGAAAAAATACGAATGACAATATCATTATCACCCAGGAAATCCTTTACTCTCTAAGAGGACGAAAGAGTAAGGGGGTGTTTGATAAGCTAATTAAGTGCTAAAAATGAAAATTTTTAGGACTTATTTTATTTCAGTTCATTTGATAATGTACCACTTAATTGAAAAAGTAGCCAACAAATCACTAAAAATTTTAAGTGAAATTTTTTTACTGAAAATAATCATTAAATGCAGTCTATTCCAGTACTTGAAACACTGTTTCCAGTATTGCAAGCTCAATCGCTTAAAATTTTCAGTACTTAAAATTCAGCACTTAATTTTCAGTATTTAATTTTCAATTTTATTAAACGAACCCTAATAAAGGAGGAATGATTCTAGAGATTGACTTTGAAAAAGCGTTTGATAGAGTTAGATGGGATTTTTTGAAAGAAACCCTAATTGCTTTTAATCTCCCTCATCACTGGATAGATATTATAATGCAATGTACTACCTCTACTGAGCTTCAAAGTTTATTCAATGGTACCCCTCTTGATGAATATAAACCAAAAAAAGGGCTTAAGACAAGGAGATCCTATATCCCCTTACCTTTTTTTTTTGGTATGGAAATCCTGGGTTCTATGATAGAGAAACAAGTTGTGTCAAAGAATTGGAGAGGTAAGGGGATATAGGATTTCCACCCAAAAAAAAAAGTTATGTCATGGAGATCCTATATCCCCTTATCTTTAATGCAGTGTACTATCTCTCATCTCTTCTTTGCTGATGATATCATTCTTTTCACTGAGGCTACTGAAAATAATTTTGATAACATTATTAACACTCTGGATAATTTATGTGTTCTATTTGGGCAAAAGGTTAATATAACTAAATCTCGTATTTTTTGTCTCTAAGAATACGAGAAGGAGCATTATTAACTCTAAAACTTGTAAGAGTGGTATTCCCAAGACTAAGGACCTTGGGAAATACCTGGGTATCCCTCTTCTTCATGGTAGGATTTCTAAAAACATCTTCAATTCTACCATTTTGAAAATTAAAAAAAAAAGCTCTCAAATTGGAAATCTCAGATGCTATCCTTTGCTGGGAGAGCTACTCTCATAAAATCAACTATGGAGGCTATTCCTAACCATATCATGCGTACTATGCTCTTCCCCATTTCTGTGTGCCATCAACTTGATAGATTGAATAGAGACTTTTATGGGGTGATCAAGCATCCATAAAAAAGAAGCGTCATCTTGTTAGTTGGGAGAAAGTTTGTCTTGAAAATAGACAAGGAGGTTTTGTAACACCCTTTAATTTCTTTTTCATTAATAAATAAATTTTTTGTTTTACTTCTATTTATAATATTTATTTGGGGCCAAACCGTAATTTTCATAAATATAAAGAAATACTCGTTATGGATTTGAAAACTGTATTTGTACTTTTTGTACAACCATGAATTTAATTCCTACGCTAATATTATTTTCTGTATTTTATTTTAATCGTGGGCATCGTGTAGTTACCAATTTATATTTTAAATCTGCGACTTTACCGCGTCTTGTGTGAGGGAGCACGTGAGCTCAACCTCACCGGGTGATTTCTATTTTGCTTAGAGGCTACCCAATTCTCGGTATATCGAAATGTATCAGTCTCTCATCTCTCTTTCTGAACTCACTCTCTACCTCTCAATTCTATCAACTCTCTCTTGATATCATAATAAAAATACACACACACACACATACACATACATACAAGCAGTTTATACACATATACGTACACACACACACACACACACACACAGATAAATACATACATAGTTATATATATATATATATCAAGAGAGAAAGGGATGAAAGTCAAGCTTCGGGAATTTGACGGAATTCACGACGGAATTCTTGGTACCGAAATTGATGTTCAAATCCCTCAATGAGTAATTTCAACTCACTCCCAACATATATATATATATGTATGTATATAGGTATATACATGGAATCACCATTGAAGCTTTGAAATTGGAGTTTTATGAAACTCAACCAAAGTCAATTCTGTGAATGAAAAATAAAAGATATTAGTCCCGACCAATAAGTTGTGGTACGAATACCACGACTTTATTCATCCGTATCGCGACGTATTGATGATTTAAAGTTTTGTCACTCTTACTTTAATCACAAATTTTGAGAGATATAATTCGTATTAGTTTAATCCGATTACGTATTCGTAATCTACACAGAAAACTGAAGAAATCCATATATTACATGTCTTGGTTGAAACATAATTCAAAAATGGGTAAATTTTAGTCCAAAAATTTAAAATAGTGGAAATGGAGATGGATTTTTGGGCAGAAATGGATTTTTAACAGATTTCATAAAAAGAGCCTAATCGCTCGCACGACCCCTCGCTCGTGTGGCCCGCTCGTGCGATAGGGTATTTTGGTTAGTGTGTTCACTTTTCAATGAGGGACTATTTGGAAAATGTTTTGTAAGTTTTAACAAACTGTTGTCGAAAGATGTACTGTTTTAAGTACTCACGTTTAAGAATTGGATTAATAAGGATGATTAAGACTGAGATTTACATTTGTACGAGTACATTGACATGCATAATAGGGTCGAGGTTGAGTCGACATGCATGATGTGTAAGAAAGCATGAGAAGAGTAAATAGTGGCGGCCTAGTGTACGATTAAGATATTGATCAGATATTATTCCTGGTATCTAAGCCGCGCGTTTTGGATATTGACTGGATATTATTCCTGGTATCCGAAGAGATGGTATGGTGTGCGACTTGGATATTGATCGGATATTATTCCTGGTATCCAAGGCGACGATGTGTTGTGATCGAGCAGATATTATTCCTGGTATCTGAGGTGATAGTGTGGTGAACAACTTCAATATCGAGCGGATATTATTCCTGATATTGGAGGCGACAGTGTAGTGTACGACTCAACTATCGATCGGATATTATTCATGGTATCTGACACGCACGTTTTGGATACTAAGCAGGTATTATTCCTGGTATCTGAAGCGATGGTATGGTGTATGACTTGGATACTGATCGGATATTATTCCTGGTATCTGAGGTAGTGGTAAGATTGAATCGGGTTTGTCGAGAGAAAAGTGTCGGCAAGATGAGATGATACATTGTTTATGCACGGTCACATGTTTATTGCTTATTATGTCCCTGTGCTATATCTTGAAGTTGGAATCTTGAATTACTATTTTAAAGTTTAACCAGTAACGTTGTAATATATGCTTATATATAGATTGTGAGCATGTGTTTATTTTACTCACTAGCTTGCATAAGTTGATAGTGTTGATGCGTCCTGGACTCTATGTCCAGATTTTCCAGGTCAGGAGCAACTAGAGTATTTCGACTATGCTAGTTAGAGGCAGGAGACGCTCTAGGAGAACTATTTTACCTTTATTTATGTTTTACTTTGAATTTTGAATAAGGGCGTTTGTGCCTAAGGCAATGACTGATGTAATTGTTAGTAAGTTTTAATTTTGGAACTTATGATTATTATTATCCTTTTATTTAGAAATGCTGTTTAAGTCATTTGTTGCAAGGACAATTGGTTACTCTCACTTGTCACGACCTACTAGTCCAGAAAAGAAATTAAATGTTTTCCTAGTTTATGCTACGTCGAGGTATGACAGGCTTTTTGGTATCAGAGCCAGGTTATGGCTCAACCAATTGTCCAAGACACATAGGATCTTCCGTTAAGATAGCATTAAGATAAGATAGTTCGACCTCATTTTGTTTTTCGTCGTTTTTGATTGTTGTGAACTTTTTTATCTGGAGATTGACCAAAATTTTGTTGATCGATGAATAGGTACCTTTCTCTTGAACATATGGCTGATGGAAGGAATCTCAGGCCTCGTCCCGCTGCTATTGAAGTTGCACCCCGGCCAGCAGATCTAACCGGGATGTTTGAGGCTTTTGTAATACAGTTAGAGAGGGTTAGCGATCAGAACACAGGGAACAATAATCGGAATGGGAATCATAATGGGAATGAGAGGCGAGCCCACCAGATTGAGGACAAGCTTCTCAAAGAATTTCGCGCTCTACAACCTAAGTATTTTGTTGGGATTGATGAACCCTGGCAAGTGGAATAGTGGCTACGCCAAATGGAACGTATCTTTGAGACCATCGAGTGCACTGATCTGGAAAAGAAGCACCTGGATATCTTTCAGTTGTCATATGTAGCGGCAGATTGGTGGGATGCCTAAAAGGAAACTATTGGAAAAGAAGCTGCAAGGGGAATGTCGTGGGTGGTGTTCAAGGAACGATTTCTCGAAAAAAATTTCCCCGAGGAAGAGAAGGACAAGAGAGAGAAAGAGTTCATGGAATTGACACAAGGAAGTCTGACTGTCCATGAGTATACTACTCGGTTTGAACAGTTGTCCCGCTTTGCTCCACATATGGTGGATACACCTAAGAAGAAAATCAAGAAATATCACTGCGATCTCAACTTGTCTCTCTGACATCTGACTATGGAGCACTTAAACCAGTCATTTGAGGCTCTAATGAGGTTGACCATAGGATTGGAAAATGATGGTTGTTAGAATTCGAAACCATTTGGAAATCGACTTCTGCAGAAAGGCTATCCTAGACAGAAACCAGTGTACCCTCAAGGACAGAAAAGAACCTAGGATGGAGGGAAGAAACCTCATCAGACACATGCATTATACCAGTATCCGCCTTGAGCAATAGGAGGGAACAATAATGATAACTGCTTCAATTGTGGTATTCCAGGTCACCGAGCTAAAGATTGCAGAGTACCTAGGCGTGCTGATCGTTTGGGAGTTGTGTGCTATAATTGTGGCATGCCAAGTCACATGAGTAAGGACTGCAAAGTCCTTAGGAAATGTAACTATGGTCAGCAAGGACAGGCCAGTCTGAATGTTGTTATACCCGAGGTTGCTGGTTATGAAGAAATAGGGTACGAAGAAGGTACCTATGAGGAGGGACCTGTCACGCCATGGAACAGCAAAAATAGAGAAAAATAAATTTTCTTTTTGGGTCCATAGGGAATGACGGGTGAAAGTCACTAATTATCCACACCACACGATACTAGTCCAACTAAAACAACAAGAACAGTAAACAACAATAATATTAAACAACTCTATTCAATTACAACATCAGAGTGGTTCTCAAGATCATAACAAGTCTGGAGACAACATATGACGAAGTACCCGTTAACTAAATAAGTTCAACAAACAAAAAAAAAATAGAAATATAAAACTAATTATAACATCTTCAAGTCTTCAGCTGGCATAAGGGTAGTCGTCAACCTAATAGCCTTCTCTGGCATAATCGTTGTTAGTAGGGCCACCCTCTGCATAATCCATTTCCGGGTAGTAGCCATCGTCGTACGCATCATTACCTACATTGTTAAGGACAAGGTAGTCTGGACGGGGAATGTCCAGGCAATAACAGCGGTCAGCTTACTGAGAGCTGAGTGAATAGAAACTCACAGGGTATCACTGATATAATGTAATAACAAGTTTATTGTTACAATAGCATCTTTCTCTGTACCTCAACTCGTTTGCTTAACCCTTATCATCTTGTTAATAACAAACTCAGATTACATCGGTCTATCGCATACTTATGATCAAGGTTCATCGCATGTCATAGACACATTCGTCTATCTACCGCGTACTTATGATCAAGCAATATACGTCCCCGTTCTCCTCCCAGAACTTATCAAACCTACTTAATGTTTGTATTGCTATTGATACATGACAACCCCATGTGGCCTGGCTACTCTGAATAAAATGAATGGATATCGAACTCAGATATAAATCATATAGTGTCTAACATCATCTCGTTAATCCATTATTCTTAATCATATTTATCTTTGTTGTCACATTTATCCCCCGATTAACCCAAAGTTGTATAATAGAAGTTCGAATCGAGAATCGAACATCCGAACCTCATATATAACAACTAAAGAAACAAAACCATGTTCTGCAAAGTTCGATCAATTGGACCCATTTAGATCGATTGAGGAAAAGAATGTTTGAACGATCGAAGTTGCTTCGATCGATTGAACTCAGTTCAATCGCTCGAAAGTCATCTTCTCTAGCAGATTCATAAACAATAATATATAAACATCTTAGGGACGTGTTTACTACATCTAAACATCACTAAAAGCTTGTAAACATTATATTAAAAAAACCAAGTAAATAAAAACTCACTTAGGGTGTGTTTGGCTTGAGCTCCTCCAATGGTGGCTCCTCTTCTCTCTCCTCAGTCTCTGTCTCTCTCTGCCTTCTCTTTCTTCTTTCTTCTGGTTCTCTTCTCTCTCTTCTTGATAGTATATCTATGTGTGTGTATATATATGGATATGAGTATATATATATATCAAAACATAAGCACACACAACTCTTTCTAACTCCCTGGTTCTCCAAACACACAAACACACGCGAACACAATGTATATATAGAGGGGGGATGGGTGCAAGTGGCCATGTTTGCGTGAAACCTAGAATTTTGATCATTACAGGTTTGATTGATCGAATGAGGTTTGATTGCTTAAGAGTAGTTCAGTCAGGTTCGATTGATTCAAAAGGGTTTGATCGATTGAAGTGGGGCCACGTATTAAATTTATGTCGGTAGGGTTTCGATCGATTGAATAATGTTCGATTGCTCGAACTTTAGGCTGTTCGATCACTCGAAAGAACCTCGATCGGTTGAAAGTAACTTTTCATGAAATGATCAAAGGAAGTATATAGAATCTTTCTGAATAAATAATTATTGAAAATACAGGGTATTACATCATCCACCACTCATTAAGGATTTCGTCCTCGAAATAAAAAACATACAAGGCCTAAAACAAAAATGGAAACTTTTCACGCATGTTTGACTCTAGCTCCCACGAAGCTTATCCCTCATCATGATGCTTCCACTGAATCTTCATCAACGGAATATTTTTTCTGAGCTTCTTGATCCCTCGATCCATGATGCAAATTGGTCCTTCATTGAATGTAACGTTGTTGTAGGCAAACTCGATCAACGATAGGTGTGCCTCCCAAGAACTCTCAAAATCAATAATGCAAGCGCATAGCATGTCGTCCATCACTTGATTGACTCGTTCAGTTTGTCCATCAGTCTGCGGATGAAAGGTTGAACGCAAGTTTAGTGTTGTTCCCTTCGTTGTTTGGAAACTTTTCCAGAATTCTGCAGTAAAGCACGAATCTAAATCTGACACGATAGACACAGGTACACCGTGTAACTGTACTATGTACTGTAGATACATCTAGCTCAAATGTTCTACCGGATACGTCATACGTAGGCAATAAAATGTGTCATCTTCGTAAGTCGATCCACGATTACCAAATAGCGTTGTGGTTCTGCTACGACTTCGGCAATCCTACAACAAAATCCATGCTGATGTGTTCCCATTTCCATTGGGGAATCGGTAATGGCTGTAATAGTCCTGGTAGTTTCTGATGTTCTGCCTTTACTTGTTTATAAGTAAGACATTGGGCTACATACTCAGCCACTTTTCTCTTCATTCCTTCCTACCAAAAATTCTTCTTCAGATCCTTGTACACCTTTGTACCTCTAGGATGAATCATCATTCGTGACTTATGAGCTTCATCCAGTATGTCTTTTTGAAGATTTTCTTCATCAGGTACACTGTCACGCCCCGGAGCAGCATAAATAGAGAAAAATAAATTTCCTTTATGGGTCCATAAGGAATGACAGGTGAAAGTCACTAATAATCCACACCACGCAGTACTAGTCCAAAAGAACAGCAACAGTAAACAACTGAAGATAAAAATCACTGTACTAGCTATTACAAAACATCAGAGTGTGGTCCACAGGATCACAACAGGTCTGAAGACAACAAATGCCCAAGTACCCGCTAACAAAAGGTTTAACAGAACAACTGCAAATATAAAACTAGTCATAACTCCTTCAGCCTTTAACTAGCGTACGGATAGTCCTCAGCATAGTAATCCTCCCTGGCGTAAACGTCATTGGTGGGGCCCTCCTCTGGATAACACTCATCAGTGTACTGGTCATTACCTGTAGAATAAGAGGTAGGATATTCTGGACGGGGAAAGTCCAGGCAATAAAAGGCCGTCAGCTTACTGAGAGCTGAGTGAGAAACAACTAACAGGGTACCAGTTATCTGAAGTAAACACAAGCTTATGAAAACACGAGTTAACATCTTATTATATCCATATCTTGTTTCTTTATTTATCCTTGTAAACCGACCCTTAACGTCTTGTTAATCGAATACCGAACTCAACATATTCTAATTTCATGAACAGACTCAATCGCTTAACTCTAGGGATGCACCCTTATTATGTCCATTGCTTTTAAGAGCAATATATCCTGCTCACCGCATGTCATGGACTCCACGTCAGTCTGTCCCCAACTTTTAAGAACAATGGTCCTGTTCACCGCATTTCAGGGATATAACGTTTCGAACAAGGCATACCAATCTATTGCCACGACTCAACGTCATCTACTAGTGATCCCAGCTCACCGCTTTTAAGAACAATGGTCCTGTTCACCGCATTTCAGAGCATATTATGATCATCCAGTCTATCTTGAGACTTCTTGGTCCAGCTCACCGCTTTTAAGAACCATGTATCTGGTTCACCGCTTTTAAAAGCATATCATGACCAATCGTCCATCCACGTACCATTCCCAGAACTTACCAAACCTACTTACGTTCCATTCTACATTGACACATGATAACTCCCAATGTGGCCTGACTACTCGAATTAAAAGAAAATGGATATCGAACTCACATCAAGGAATCCATGTTCTGATCATGCCAATCGATTGGGATAGTGATCCAATCGATTGGGACAAAAATTTATATCAATCGATTGAGAAACATGGCAATCGATTGAAAATGTCAATCGATTGGAATTCTATCCAATCGATTGGGATACGACTGATATCAATCAATTGAGATTATGTCAATCGATTGGTACTACGTCTTCTCCAGCAGATTGCAAAAATAGCATATTTAAACGTAGAAGTCATACTTTTATCACATCTAATGGTCATAACAACTTGTAAATACATCAAATAAAGTGACCATGTGAGTTAGGACTCACCTAGGGTGCGTTTGGGTGTGTGTGTCTTGAATACTCAAGCTTTTCCTCTCTCTCTTTCTCCTCTTCTCTGTCTCTGTCTTCTCTCTCTGTCTCCTCCTTTCTTCTTTCTTCTTCTTTCTCTCCTTCTCTTCTTTCTCTCCCAGCTGCCAAGGCAGTGTGTGTATATATATGTGTATAGATATAGAAATATAGATAGATATATGTATGTATATATCTCACAAGAGGTGTGCCTCTTTCTCTCAAGCTGCCAAAGTGACCCAAGGCCATAAATATGGTCATATATATAGAGGGAAAAGAGTGCCACATGTTTAAACCTCAAGAAAAGAAGAAAACATTTCTCAGCTTATGTCAATCGATTGGGACACAAGTCAATCGATTGGTATCAGAATTATGAAGGCAATCGATTGAAGAAGGTGGCAATCGATTGGTAAACTGCCACGTCATGAATTTAGGTCGGTCTGATGGCAATCGATTGGGAACATGTCAATCGATTGATATTCAAAAAGTGTCAATCGATTGGGAATATGTCAATCGATTGGTATCCAAATCTCACCAAAGGAAAGGTTAAGGTTATACAAGTATAGAAATGAAATACCAGGTCTTATTAATTGTCACACCCCGGAGCAGCATAAATAGAGAAAAATAAATTTCCTTTATGGGTCCATAGGGAATGACGGGTGAATAACCGCATTGTCATCTATTCAAACCAATAAACACCACGATAGGGAGGATGCTATTCATAGAACATATCTTATTAACATAAATCAGAGGCTACAGCGGAAACTATAAAAGGTATGGAAGCAACAGATGCCCAAGTACCAATTATAAAAGTCTACTAAATCTATTACAACAGCTGGCTTATAGTCTCAGACCTATAACAATAATAACAGCAGATATACAAACTAACTATTACAAAGCGGAACTTCTTCGTCTTCAAGCCTTCAGTTCCCATCCCGGCGAAGCATTAGTCTTCCGGCCTCCAGTCCTGCGAAGCTCTAGACATTGGAATGTCCAGGGCATAAACGCCATCAGCTTTGGATACAAAGCTGAGTGAGTACATTAAACAACAATCCTCACCGTTATTGTTTAGCATCTTAAAATGCGGTTAATCTCTTAACAATGACGTCACTCACGGACATAGCAAAGGTCTCATTAAACTATACATGAATTCATAATAGCAGGAATCATATTAAGTAATGACAAGGATAAAGATCATGGTATAATATCTTATCACATATTCATCAAATCCATGCATGTAACCTATGCAACCACCCATGCATATACCTTTGCGTCGGGACGCTGAATCCACGACTGAACATTAATCTCATCATATCCATCTCTGTATCCATACGTTGATACCATAATCCAAATCTGTATCCATACGTAGATACCATAGTACCAATCGGAATCACCCGACTAGGCAGTAGGTCCTACAATCCCTTGATAGGGTTACCGGTCGTCTACACGGTACCATCTATCTGTAAACGATGGAAGCGGCACAACGGACGTCTTCTACGCTGTGTATATTCTCACTGGTCGTCTACACGGTGAGTATATATTAGGGCACTAGCCGGACGTAATCGTCAACGGTACACTGGACGTCTTCAACAGTGCATACGCATCACTGGACGTCTTCAACAGCAAGAGGCGTACTAGGAACTCTAACCGTCCCACGTCCACCCGACTCGTCAGCCGTTGATCCCATGGATCCAAAGTACACATCTCTCATATTCCCCATAAGTCACATGTCCCATTTCTCATCAGCTTCTCTTGCCTCTTCACATCACTATCCCATGCATGCTGACACATGTTGTGAAATGCTTGTATACTAAGTACAGGAAATGCCACATGCTCTGTATTAATCATATCTACTGATTACTGATTATTAACATGCAGTTGTATTCCGTTCTACTATTCAATAACATATGACAGTCCAATAATTCATCTCATATCGACAGTTAATAATAAACAGTTCATCTTGTAACATTAACATAAACATCATATAAGGCTAACGTAGTATCATGTTGACTAAGCACATATCAAATATCACGTAGGGTACAACCATTAGCAGCTTAGGTACATTACAATCAGCTCATAACATATAACAATAGATAAACAACATTCTGCTCTTCCCAATCAATTGGACTTAATGTCAATCGATTGGACTTTATGTCAATCGATTGAGATATCAATCGATTGAACTCTATGTCAATCGATTGAACTCTATGTCAATCGATTGAGCTCTGTCTTCTTCCTCGAAACTGCTGGTTTTATTTTAGAAACGTTGGGGTTCCTCTTATTATCCATACACGTTATTAAACACATATAAACATCACAAAAACAACCTCTTTGAGTGAGTTAATAAACTCACCTCTCCCGGCGGTCCGTTGACGGCGTCCCGAGCTTCGCCGCGGCGGCGGCCATGGTGGTTCTCTTTCCTCTCTCTCTCTTTCTCTGTCCGTCTCTGTTCTCTCTCTGTCCTCCTCTTCTTCTTCTTATTCTTCCTCTCCTTCTCCTCTCTTCCTCTCTAACCCGAGAGTGTGTGTGTGTATATATAATATATATGTATGTGTGTATATATATATGAGAGTATATATCTCTCTCTCTCTCTCCCAAACACACACACAAGCAAACATATATATGTATAAGGGGAGGGGTATATATAGGGGAGGGAAACAATCACAACCACACAAAACCAACGAGGTGGCCAACTCCAGCTACTCTCAATCGATTGATACCAGGTGTCAATCGATTGGGGTTAGGTTGGCAGGATACCAATCGATTGACAAAACATCCAATCGATTGACATATCAATCGATTGAGATAAGGTCAATCGATTGAACACACAACCTCACCAAAGGCTAAGAAAAGTACTAGGGATCTATATATACCTGAAAATACAGGGTATTACATCATCCACCACTCATCAAAAGATTTCGTCCTCGAAATCTGAAGCAGTAGCCCCTCAAATAAAAACACAAATCATTTCAGAAGAAATACTCTAAAATGCTCAAGTTCTCGTTTTACATAAACGATTACATCAGCGGCCAAAGGTTTAAGTTCTAAACACGCGATACGAAAACACCAACGATCTATGAGTACTAGGGTGACAGCTACTAAACCCTCGGGTTTAGATATATAAAATTCGTAAGTCGAACTTCGGGAAAAGGTTCTAGGTAGCACAATCAAATCCTCTCACAACATCTGAAACAGCTAGTCTCTAAACACATGAGGTTCCTCCCTCAGGTCAAACTCTACGGTGTGAGGATTCTAATCTTATCTAAGTTGTAAAGAAGCGTTGTCGTCTACTCTGGTTTCGAAGATGCTTCACACTGTGTTGATGATGTCTCTACTGCATCATCAGTTGACTGTCTTCTTATCTCTGGACTCCTGGTTATGTTTGTCAGCGTTATTAATCAGCCTCGTGTTGCACACGACGTCCTTGTTAACTTTAATGTTGTCACCATCATCCTTTAGTATGCTGACTTGAAAACATTGTGACTCTAACATCATCATTTGATAACTCAAATTTCCTCATGGCTCTCCAAATTCCCACGTACTATTGATATAATCATCTCTTCGAGGTCGTTCAATCCATTGAATACTCGTTCTGCTTTCACGTACTAATCAAATAGGTTAGGCAGGACTACATACTGATATCGTAAGTCGTTCTACTACAAAACATCTCGACTAGATAAAAGTAACAGGCGATCGGTGTTGAAAAGCATTCCTCTGCGATACTCTTTTGAAAGTTCTGGTGTTGTCTCTGCGTTACTCGTATCTCTTCTCGTATACTCACAATCTTCTAGTTCGTCCTCTCTTGTCAAAGCTACATCTAACGAAAATTGAGATTCATCTCTAATCTCTGTCCAACTTACCAACGATTGGCGTTGTCTTTCGATAGGGAGGCAATTGACGTCATATAAGGATGCAAAAGATGTTATATGGGGATGCAAATGATGTCATATTTATTCTTGGAAAGCTACTGTTGATCAGTGTCAAATGAATTGTTCCGGTAACTACAGTTTACGGTGTAGGCTAATCCTCTTACAATCAAATCAAACAAATACCAAATTTCCTACAATATCGGGATCATATATAATATATGATGTAGGTGCTGAGTGTTGTACCTTCTGTCTATCGTCCTTGTCTAAGTTGAGACCAATTATTTGTATGGTGAGTCTGCCCTCGTGGTACTTGTTGCAACGGAACATTGTGTTGCATCTCTAGTTCTGGACAAAACTTACTGACATGACCAAATTTACCACAGTTGAAACATCGTATTCCCCGTCCATTAGATTTCCTTAACGCTCTACATTCTTGGGAATGGTGTCCAAGTACTCCACAATTGTAGCAGATATCTCGTTCTCTGTGCTGGGTTGGAGTCGCCATTAGTTTTGATTCTTTCTGGTCGTTCCCTATCCTCTTACGCTTTTGGCGGTTGCCCATGTAATTTCTTTCTGTGTTTCCTTGTTGAACTTGGTTAGCAGCCAACACAATCTGACTATCTCCTCTTCTCTGATCTGTTAAGAAAAATTGATCGTTCTCTGGAAATGCTTGATTAAAGTGTTGTCCTTCACTAATCTGAGTGTCGTCTTCTAGCTTCGTTGCCATTTCTACCAAAGCTTCGAAAGATTGATCTAAATGTCCTATAGTCATATGACGAATATGCGGAACTAGTCCTTGATGATATCTTTTGATCTTCCTCCTTGGTGTATCGATCATATGCGGTGCAAATCGTGATAGCCTCTCAAATTGAGTTGTATATTCGGGCACTGTAAAACTACCTTGGACTAATTGTATGAACTCCATCTCCCTTTTGTTCTTCTCGGATTCTGGAAAGTACTTCTCTAGAAATCGAGTCTTGAATGATTCCCAAGTCATCCTTCCTACAGCTTCTTCACCTATCGTAGCTTTCACTGCGTCCCACCAATCTGCTGCTGAGAATGTCAGTTGAAATATAGCCAAATGTCTTTTCTCAACGTCAGTACATTCAAGTGTCTCAAATATCAATTCTATCTGGCGAATCCATTGCTCAGCTTGCCATGCTCCCGTTAATCCGGTAAAGGTCTCTGGTTGAAGAGCACGAAATTCCTTTAGCAGCTTGACTCTTGTCCGACGTACTGGTGCTTCATTGCCGATGACACGATCTGCATGATTGATAACTTGTTCCATGCGACGGATGAAAACTCCGATCATTCCTGTTGGATCTATCTCAGGAGGTACTAATTCAGGTACTCCATTCAGCTGGCCCTGGTTTCCTCGAGTCGTCCTAACCATAACGAGTGCTGGTAGGGTTCAATGTTGCTACCTACAAATGAAAAACTATTCGGTCAGACGCATTCTATCTTACAGCTCAAGCAAAAACATGCGGTAATAGATATATAGTACCACTATATAATACGATCACATTAAGCAATACGGATACCTCACATAAATAATAATAACCACAAGGTCAGTCTATCTACCAAGTGTGCTTAAATGTATCTATGCTCAAGACGAAACTACAACCTCTACGCCTAACGTCAAATCATAAACATTCTATTTCTATTCTCAAGTTCCAGGCTGCGAGTACTGCTCAACTAACATGTGAGACCACTCAACTAACATGTGGCTCAAGGTAACAAGAAAATCTTATCCTTATCCTCTTTCTATTTCTAGGACATACTGACTGTTCCGACATCGCTCAGGAATTTGTCAGTGTCTAAAATCCAACGGTTCTATATATATAGGATCTCTACAATCACAACTAACTCTCAACGTATTGTTCTCCGTGAACTCAGCTATCCACATCCTTATTGGTTCCAACAGTTACTATCTCATCTCAACTAATCCTCATGCTATCGATATTAACTTAGAACTCGGGTTCTAATCACAAAAGACAAGCGGTTAACAACTGAAAACCTAGGCTCTGATACCAAAAATCCTGTCACGCCCCGGAGCAGCATAAATAGAGAAAAATAAATTTCCTTTATGGGTCCATAGGGAATGACGGGTGAATAACCGCATTGTCATCTATTCAAACCAATAAACACCACGATAGGGAGGATGCTATTCATAGAACATATCGTGATTCTGCTGTGACTTCGGCAATCCACGATTACCCATATAGCATCGTGATTCTGCTGTGACTTCGGCAATCCTACCACGAAATTCATGGTTATGTGTTCCCATTTCCATTGAGGAATTGGTAACGGCTGTAGAAGTCCAGGTGGTCTCTGATGTTCTGCCTTTACTTGTTTACAAGTAAGACACTGAGAAATATACTCAAGCACTTCTCGCTTCATTCCTTCCCACCAGAAATTTCTCTTTAAGTCCTTGTACATCTTCGTACTTCCGGGATGAATCGTCATCCGTGACTTATGAGCTTCATCCAATATGTCTTTTCGGAGACTTTCTTCATTAGGTTCACAGAGTCGATCTTTACATCGTAAAGCTCCGTCTGTACGTATATTCCAGACTTCTGGTTCCTTGGCTGTCATCTTGGTGAACCATAACTTCAAAT
Source organism: Hydrangea macrophylla (assembly GCA_033977485.1). NCBI lineage: Eukaryota > Viridiplantae > Streptophyta > Magnoliopsida > Cornales > Hydrangeaceae > Hydrangea > Hydrangea macrophylla. The sequence continues at coordinate 1,967,947 of CM066989.1, forward strand.
CCTTTGCTGTCCGTTGAGCCTCTATGATACGACTGATCAAAGTCGGTTGTACCATAAGACATCCAAAATGTTGTCCTTTCATTGGTTCCACTGGCTGAAGATCAAATTCAGCAATTTCTTCTAATGCTCTCCATTCTCTAATTAAAATTGCAGCGATCACTAGCCGAGGTTTACGGCTCAAAGCGTCTGCTACTACATTTGCTTTACCGGGATGGTATTACAAAGAAAAATCATAGTCTTTGAGTAACTCCATCCACCTTCGTTGTCGCATATTCAACTCCTTTTGAGAGAACAAATACTTTAAGCTCTTATGATCGGAAAACAAGTCAAACTTTTCTCCATAGAGATAGTGTCTCCAAATTTTCAATGCAAACACTATTGCTGCTAATTCCAGATCATGCGTAGGATAATTTTTCTCATGTACCTTCAATTGTCTTGATCCATATGCGATAACATTTCCATCTTGCATCAGCACACACCCGAGTCCTTGGTACGATGTATCACTATAGATCACATACTTTTCTCTACTCCTAGGTAATGCGAGTACTGGTGCAGAAGTCAATCTCTCTTTTAACTCCTGAAATGCACCTTCATGCTTGTCTGTCCATTCATACTTTGTCTCCTTTCTGGTTAAGTTTGTCAAAGGTCCTGCTAGTTTGGAAAATCCTTCTACGAATCTTCTGTAATATCCTACTAAACCGAGGAAACTTCTGACTTCGGTCGCATTCGTCGGTCTGTTCCAACTTAAGACTGCATCGATCTTAGATGAGTCTACCGAAATACCATCCTGAGATATAACATGTCCCAAGAATTTGACCTCTTGTAGCCAAAACTCACATTTGCTGAACTTTGCATACAACTTATTATTTCTAAGTGTCTGCAAACCATCCTGCGATGCATCACTATAGATCACATACCTTTCTCCACTCTTAGGTATTGCGAGGACTGGTGCAGAAGTCAACCTATCCTTTAACTCTTGAAATGCATGCTCATGTTTGTCTATCTATTTATACTTTATCTCTTTTCTTGTCAAATTTATTAAAGGTCCTGCAATCTTGGAAATCCTTCAACAAATCTTCGGTTATCCTGCTAGACCAAGAAAACTCCTAACTTCCGTCGCATTAGTCGGTATTTTCTAAGTTCTAACTTAAGACTACATTGATCTTGGATGAGTCGACCGAGATACCATCTTGAGATATAACTGTTAGGACACTGTGTTCCCAGAATTCGTTGACAGCGCGTATAAGTTAGTATTGCAAAAATTACGTGAAAACTACAATAACCCTATAAGGGCGGAACTAGGGTTACCTTAAACTGCTAAAACGGATTACTGTAGTAGACGAATCAAGAATATGGGCTCGATAACAGCTCATGATCTTCTACCATATTCCTTTGCTGCCAGAATATCGAACTGAGTGTGGGCTCTTTCGAAATCCTTTATGTTTCTGCTCTCTCTTGTTACGCTCTCTTTTCTATTTCGAGTTATAATGCTCTTGATGGAAAAATGCAAATTGAGGAGAGAGCCAAGCAGCATATATATAGGCTACGATAGGAACCATAAGAAGTCAATAAGGAATAGGCTTCCTTATAAAATTAGGAAACCCTGATTTGAACTGAATCAGATTCCTATTTCCATAAATTATAATTCATACCACTAAAGAATTATAATTGCACTCCTACCCTTATCTCAAAAATATATTTCGAGCTCCATGTTATTAAATGCTTATTATCTCCCCATGTTAAGATTATAGATATCCATTAATTAAATATAATTACTGACAATCATATTGAATTAATCTCTTAAAATTCCTTGAGATCCTCTGCTTAACTTATCTGATATGTCGGATACAAAATCCACCTGCAGGGTTTGACATAATAAAAACTTATAAGCTTTCTCAAGGGGATATCATCAATCCCAAAATTGAGACATGGATTCCATCATTAATTAATATCCACCACATAATTAATATCGTCACCCAATCCAATGAGATGTTGACCCATTTAAGGATCTCACCCTTTTAGGGATCAAAGTATAAATATCAAATGTACGTGTCTATAAATTAACTTAGGATTTAGAGCATAAGCACTCACAATAGTCATGAGGTATTAATTATCTTATAAGTCAGTATAAAGATAATTACCCCAAGTCGGTCTCGTTTAATACACAAAGTGTACCAGCATGGTGAGTTGAAACTATACCATTTTCCGTAGTCAAGACAAACCTACTACAACACCATGCTGCAGTCCTACTGATGGTGTGTCCAATCCATCTAAGACTATAAACCAAAATCTTACATTCTACAAGATTCGATAGTCTGATCTTCTGTGTGTAAGCCGAACTCTACACACCAAACCACCTACTATGTAGAATGAAAGACACACATGCATAATATTAAATAAACAATATAATACAAATATTGCCCACACAGATTCTCATAAAAATGGATTAACTGATTTTATTAAATGAATAATAAATCAACTACATAAAGCATGTCTTTTAGTATATATATCCCTAACAATAACATGTCCCAAGAATTTGACCTCTTATAGCCAACAGTCGCACTTGCTGAACTTTGTATACAACTTGCTATCTCGAAACATATGTAAAGCGATCTATAAGTGCTCCTTGTGATCTTCCTTTGTCTTTGAGTAGATCTATATGTCGTCGATGAATACTATAATAAATTTATCCAGATGAATACTCTATTCACCAAATCCATAAATACTGCTGGCTCATTCGTCAATCCAAAAGGTATAACTAGAAACTCATAGTGCCCGTATCTTATCCTGAACGCAGCCTTCATTACATCTTCCGGTCAAACTAAAAGTTGATGATATCCCGAACGCAGATCGATCTTTGAAAAGACCCTTGTTCCTTGTAACTGGTAGAATAGATCATCTATCCGGGGTAGTGGATATCTATTCTTAATCATAACCTTGTTCAACTCCCTGTAATCTATGTAGAGTCAAAGTGTTCCGTCCTTCTTCTTCACGAACAGAACTAGTGCTCCCCAAGGTGACGTACTTGGACTAACAAATCCCAAATCTTCGAGCTCCTGAACTTGCTTCTTTAGTTCCAACATTTCAGTGGTGCCATCCTGTATGGAGTCTTCGATATTGGCAATGTACCAGGTACTAGTTCAATACAAAAGTCCATCTCTCGCTTCAGTGGAAGTCCTTTAATATCCTGAAAGTCTTGTACGGTAGGAATCTGATCCATTGTTGATTTCGTACTCGTACTCCCGATCGTAGCTAAGCCACTTGTACTCGGATGACACTGAAATCTAATCATTGGATGTCCCGGTATCAGAAATACAATCGTCCTGGTAGGGCAGTCCAAATTGGCATCATACTTAGCCAACTAATCCATCCCTAGGATAATGTCGAACTCTGACATTGACAGAACCACTAAGTCTGCTGGAAGATTCCTATCTCCCAAGGTTAATGGGGAATCTTTACACACTTTACCTAGCTTAACATTACTCCCAATGGTGATACAGCATTAAGTGCTGGCTCAAGTGTATGGGGTTCTAAACCCATCTGACGCACAATCTTAACAGCAATAAATGAACATGCAGCTCCAGTATTGAATAAAGCTGTAACTGGACTATGAAAGAGTACAAGCGTACCTTCCAAGTGTTGCTGCTCATTAGAATTAAAGCCTACTTCTGCTGCAATGATAACATTCATCCTAGTCTGATCTGGGGGTCCCTTAATTCCTTGAACTGGTGCCCTATAGTATCCTCTTCAGGGTGCATAGCAATCCTTGCTCAAATGTCCTAGCTTATTGTAGTTACGGCAGAACTGATCACTACGGTGGTGGGTCTTAGGAATAGTGCGATTCCTCGCAATGTGCCCCGACTTCCCACAGTTAAAACATTCTCCGTCACTCGGTAGTAGGGTAGTAAGCAGTGTTTGAGGTTACAGTCCTCACTATTGATATTGCTGGGGTCGAGGGTAGCTTGACTGAGGCTTCCTGGTTCCATTACAGGTTCTCTTGTTGCTTTGAACGTTTCCCTGAGGTTTCCACCCTTGGGTATGTCTTGGTGGTTGGTTCTGGAAATTATACTGCTGAAAACCTCTTGATGACTGAGGTCAATTTATCTGTGGTCGATGTGCTGGATAAGCATCCTTTTTTAATCCTACAGCGAATCTGATAATTCCCTCAAATGATTGATTCAGATGACCAACCATCATATGCCTGAGGTGGGGGGTTCAATCCTTGGTGAAATCTGTTCACCTTCTTTTGTGGTGTGTCTATCATAAGTTGAGCAAATCGGGATAGACTCTCAAAATGTGTAGTATATTCCCGTACAGTCCATCATCCTTAGACTAGATTGAGGAAGTTCCTCTCATGTTGATCTCTCTCATCTTCTGGGAAATACTTTTCCAGAAATCTTTCCCGGAATATCCCCCAAGGCATTCTCCTTATACCTTCAACTCCTACTGTAGCTCTTTCGGCTTCCCACCAATCTGCGACAGCATAAGTCAACTGAAATGTGGCAAGGCGATGCTTATCTTGCTCAGTACATTCCAAAACTTCAAAAATCAACTCTATTTCCCGTATCCACTGTTCTGTCTTCCATGACTCCATTGACCCATCAAATTTCTCTAGGTGTAATCTGCAGAAATGTTCGAGTAACTTATCACCAATCTGTCTTGGTGGCGGTGGTGCAACGGGTCTTTGGTGAGAAAAGTGGTTATACGTACCTCCTATATGCTCCATCCTTTGCATAAAGGCTTTAAAAACTCCCGTTGGATCCATACCTTCCAGAATAGGGGCTCCCAAATGTTCTTGATTTCTTGGTCTAACCATAATGATAACGAGTGTTGCCTATAAGAGACCCACTGATTAGCTGAAAGTCTTCTCGCAGAAATAAAAATAAGATCGAGCGAGAAGCAGCAAGAACTAACAGTTCTACTAAACAACACATATCATCCAAACATATAATCAATATCAAAAGTACTGCTTGTATATATATATATCAAAAGATGTACCGCATAGTACACACTAGTCAAAATGTGTACCATATGGGACAAAGGCTAAAATAGTACTAAAGTCAGCTAGTTACAATACTACCACTACTACTGATATCTATACAAGGCTATGGTCAATAGCTATCTCTTAAGCTCCAAAAACTCATGTGGACAACATGTCCTGATATAAAACTAGCAAAACAAAATATGGCAGATCCTGACTCAAAAATCGTCAGCGTCCGATCCTGCTGGTGGTGCCTCATTCTCTGAAATGATATCCATTTCCTTCAGGGGTGCATCCTCAACTGGTGCGGCAAGATCTCCGACTACTATTCCAATATCCTAATCCTTAACTACGTCCTCTGCCATCATCGCATGATTAGCGACGTCAACAGCTACTACAGCAATTCTATTGGCGATGTCCAAAGCTCCGGCTAATCCAGCCTCTCCCATAATAAAACCAACTGGCTGTCCAAGCATCGCAGCTATCCATCCTACTGCCATATCGACCACGATTTCCATGTGTACTATCGGTCTAGCGGGTAACTGATGCAAAACGGGTATCTCCGGCACAACTACCTCCTCGTCAGGAACATCCTCCTCTACCACCTCCATGATCACATCTCCTACTACTATTACATCATCCCCTCCAACGACTACATCTGCCTCAATGGCCTCGGGGTCCTTTGGTTCTTGCTCTAGCTCTGGCTCCTCATCGGGAACATACTCTGGCTCCTCTGGGTCATCCTCCGGCTCATCATCATCGTTGTTGTCTGCAGGTTCCTCCTCTGCTAGGCCTTTATCGTCCATAGGCTCCCCCTCTCCATTTCCATCTCCATCTCCATCTCCATCTCCATCTCCATCTCCATCAATATCCTCGTCAGGATGCTCATCCTCTAGCTCTAGGTCCTCATCTCTCTGAATCGGCTCATACTCTGAAACTGGTACGTTGGGTACTCGTGGTGGTAGGGCTATAGGTACTGGTGCTGGTGCTGGTGCTGGTGCTGGTGCAGCTGTAAGTCCTGGTGAAACAGACCTGGCTAATATAACTTTCAACTCAATCTCATCTACCTCTGTCTTACTCTAAATTAATCTAGCCATCTCATGGTATATGGCTGCTCGGGTCATCGCGTAGTGATATGCATCCATACGTATCTCTGTTGGGTGCGTCGTCCCCATAACATAGAGAGAAGTCCACATCCTCTCCTCTACGTAACGACTAGCTGTCTGGCGAATGTGGCTCTGGTATATCTCTGGTATGGCTCCACTATATCTCCATGAATAACATATCCGCCAAAAGAGTCATCTACAAATAGGTAAAAATCTGGATAAATGCTAACCTGTAAAGGAAACTATCTATCGTAAAAAAGACGAACTTATCTTAAACTCATATCTCATCTCAGGGAATCTTAAATGCTAGGACCAGATGGTGTGAAACTGTTAGTGAATGAAAGTATCACAACCTATCTCTGATACCAAAAATCCAGTCACGCCCAAGAATAGCAAAAAATAGGAAAAAATAAATTTCCTTCTTGGGTCCATAGGGAATGACGGGTGAAAGTCACTAATTATCCACACAACACGATATTAGTCCAACTAAAACAACAAGAACAGTAAACAACAATAATATTAAACAACTCTATTCAATTACAACATTAGAGTGGCTCTTAAGATCATAACAGGTCTGGAGACAACATATGCCGAAGTACCCGTTAACTAAACAAGTTCAACAAACAAAAAAAAATAGAAATATAAAACTAATTATAACATCTTCAGGTCTTCAGCTGGCATAAGGATAGTCATCAGCATAATAGCCTTCTCCGGCATAACCGTCATCAGTAGGGGCCACCCTCTGCATAATCCCCTTCCGGATAGTAGCCATCGTCGTACGCATCATTACCTGCATTGTTAAGGACATGGTAGTCTGGACGGGGAATGTCCAGGCAATAACGGTGGTCAGCTTATTGAGAGCTGAGTGAATAAAAACTCACAGGGTATCACTGATATAATGTAATAACAAGTTTATTGAAGTGTCTTAAGATATAGTATTACAATAACATCTTTCTCTGTACCTCAACTCGTTTGCTCAACCCTTATTGTCTTGTTAATAACAAACTCAGTACACTACTGACTCTTGGAATAGACTTGATTGTAAAACTCCTAGATACACCAATGCTCTGTCTACCGTGTTACCACAAATCATAGATACCTTCTACCGCGTAACACCACAAGTTGTAGAGGTCATCTACTGCATACACTGCAAGTCATAGATAATACGTCAGTCAATCCCCTACTTTTAAGAACATATGCATAGTCCACCGCATGTAAGGGATTTAACGCTTCAAGCATCGATACATCAATTATATTGCCACAACCTATCATCAGATCTACAACGTAACTGCAAGTCATGGACACATATGTCTGTCTACCGCGTACACCGCAAGTCGTAGATATTATATCACCGTAAACCATAAACACACACATCTATCCACCACGTACTTATGATCAAGGTTCACCGTATATCATAGACACATTCATCTATCTACCGCGTACTTATGATCAAGGTTCACCGCATGTCATAGACACAACGTCGGTCTACCGCATACTTATGATCAAGGTTCATCGCATATCATAGACACATTTGTCTCTCTACCGTGTACTTATGATTAAGCAATATGCGTCCCCGTTCTCTTCCTAGAGCTTATCAAACCTACTTAACATTTGTACTGTAATTGATACATGACAATCCCATGTGGCCTGACTACTCTAAATAAAATGTATGGATTTCGAACATAGATATAAATCACATAGTATCTAACATCATCTCGTTAATCTATTATTCTTAATCATATTTATCTTTGTTGTCACATTATCCCCCGATCAACCCAAAGTCGTATAATAGAAGTGCAAATCAAGAATCGAACATCCGAACCTTATATATAACAACTAAAGAAACAAAATTATGTTCTGCAAAGTTCGATTGATTGAACCCATTTCGATCAATTGAGGAAAAGAGTGTTCGAGCGATCGAAGTTGCTTTGATCGATTGAACTTAGTTCAATCGCTCGAGAGTTGTCTTCTCCAGCAGATTCGTAAACAGCAATATATAAACATCTTTGGGACGTGTTTACTACATCTAAACATCACCAAAAGCTTGTAAACATTATATTAAAGAAACCAAGTAAGTAAAAACTCACTTAGGGTGTGTTTGGCTTGAGCTTCAAGCTTGAGCTCCTCCAATGGTGGCTCCTCTTCTCTTTCCTCAGTCTCTAACTCTCTCTGCCTTCCATTTCTTCTTCTTTCTGGTTCTTTTCTCTCTCTTCTTGACAGTGTATATATATGTGAGTATATATATGGATGTGAGTATATATATATATATGTCAAAACATAAGCACACATAACTCTCTCTAACTCCTTGGTTCTCCAAACACACTAACACACATGAACACAATGCATATATAGTGGGGGGAGGGGTACAGGTGGCCATGTTTGTGTGAAACCTAGAATTCTGGTCATTACAAGATCGATTGATTGAATGAGGTTCAATTGCTCGAGAGCAGATCGGTTAGGTTCGATCGATTGAAAATGGTTTGATCGATTGAAGTGGGGCCACATATTAAATTTATGTCAGTAGGGTTTCGATCGATTGAAGAATGTTCGATTTCCCGAACTTTAGACTATTCGATCGCTCGAAAGAACCTCGATCGGTTGAAAGTAAATTTTCATGAAATCATCAAAGGAAGTATATAGAATCTTTCTGAATAAATAATTATTGAAGATATAGGGTATTACAGGACCGCCCGAACAACGAACAGTGGAAGGTACTCTAAACTTGTTTAACTCTCATGTTAAAGTTTTATTTATCACGGGTGCTACACACTCCTTTATATCGGTTAAAATTGTTCAGAAATTAGGTTTAGTACTGCAACATTTAGATGAAGCTTTAAGTGTTGTCTCACCACTCGGGACCACAGTTGAATTGGTATATGTGTGTAAGGACTGTCCTCTACGGATAGGAGATCATGAACTTTTAGTGAGATTAGTGGTTCTGTCGATGAAGGAATTCGATATAATCCTGGGAATGGATTGGCTTGAAAAGAAAGAATCTTACGAGGTTGGATTGTGTAAGGAAGAGGATTATATTTACAAACAATGGAAATCAACCCTTTGATTTCCAATGTAACCCTTCGGGTGATATGTTCCTTACCAGATGCCTAGAAAACATCGAAGTTATCAATAAAAAGTGACGGTGTCATCAATACCGGTGATCAAAGAGTTTGAGGAAGTATTTTGAGATATTTCTGGATTACCGCTTGAGAGGGACATAGAATTCTGTGTGGAACTGGTGCCAGGCACTTGACCTATAACTAAAGTTCCCTACAGGATGGTCCCTACCGAGCTACTGGAGTTGAAAGAATAAGTTCAAGAATTTGAGAAGTTGGGTTTTGTTCGTCCAAGTACTTTACCCTAGGGAACACCATTGTTATTTGTGAAGAAGAAGGACGGAACTATGCGATTGTGTATTGACTATTGGGAATTGAATAAGGTTACTATCAAGAATAAGTATCATTTACCTCGGATAGTCGATCTGTTTGGTCAATTTCAAGGAGCCACAACCTTTTCCAAGATAGATTTACGGTCGGGGTATCACCAGTTAAGGGTACGAAAAGAGGACATACCTAAGACTACTTTCAGAACGAGGTACAGACACTATGAGTTCTTAGTGATGCCGTTTGGGATGGCGAATGCTCCGACTGTGTTTATGGATCTAATGAACAGAGTATTCAAGCCCTACTTGGATCAGTTCGTTATTATCTTTATCGACGATATTTTGATCTATTCCAAGTTAGAGGAACAGCACGAACAACATCTGTGGATTGTGATGCAAACTCTCAAAGATCATAACCTGTATGCTAAATTTGACAAGTGTGAATTCTAGCTTTAGGAAGTTAAGTTCCTCGAGCATGTGATCTCTCAATAAGAAATCGCAGTTGACTCATCAAAAACTAATGCAGTTGCGAATTGGACTTGACCAACCAATGTTACAGAAGTCAGAAGTTTTCTAGGACTTGCTGGTTACTATCAGAGATTTGTGGAAGGATTCTCAAAGATAGCAACCCCGTTAACTAGTTTGACTACGAAAGATTTAAAGTTCGAATGGACTGATAAAAATGAACGCGCTTTTCTGGAGTTGAAAGAGAGACTAACAACAACGCCAGTGCTTGCGATACCAAAGGATGATGGGAAATTCACTATTTTCAGTGACGCCTCTTATCAAGGATTGAGATGTGTCCTTATGCAAGACAAAAATGTTATCGCCTATGGTTCACGGTAGTTGAAGCTAAATGAATTGAATTACCCAACTCATAATTTGGAACTAGCAGCCATTGTGTTCACGCTTAAGATATAGAGACACTACCTCTATAGGGAGAAGTTCGATTTGGTCTCAGACCACAAGAGACTTAAGTATTTGTTTACTTAGAAAGAGTTGAACATGAGGAAATGCTAGTGGATGGAGCTGATTAAGGACTATGACTTTACATTAAAGTACCACCCTGGTAAGGCTAATGTAGTTGTGAATGCCCTAAGTCGGAAACCTCAAGGAATGATTGCTTCATTGATGACAAGAGAACGAAAGCCTTAGAGACAATCACTGAATTTGATATGTAGATTTTTTAGGGAAGTGACGGACAACACTTTGGATGCCTCATGGTACAACCAACGCTTGTGAGTCGAATTATTAAGGCCCAAAAGAAAGATGAGAAACTTCAAGTATAGTTCGTCAAAATGTCAGAAAATGACCCTACGGAATGGAAGGTTGGAACCGATGAAGGTTATAGATGTCGAGACAGATTGTGTGTGCCAGATTTAGGAGACTTGAAAAAAGATATTCTCGCAGAAGCACATAAATTGAGACTGACTGTACATCCAGGGGGAACAAAGATGTATAAAGATTTGAAGAGAAACTTTTGGTAGGAAGGAATGAAATGAGAAGTGGTCGAGTTCGTATCTAAATGTTTGACTTGTCAATAAGTGAAGGCCGAACATCAAAAGCCTCTGAGATTATTGCAACCCTTACCTGTTCCAGGATGGACGTGGGAACACATAACTATAGATTTCATAGTTGGATTACCCCGGTCACAACAGAACCATGACGCAATTTGGGTAATTATGGATCGTTTGACAAAGTCTGCACATTTTATTGCGTATAGTATGACTTACCCAGTAGAAAGAATGAGTTGAATGTACCTATAGCAAGTGGTATGACTGCATGGTGCACCTGTGTCTATTGTATTGGACTGCGATGCACGTTTTACCTAGGGGTTTTGGAAAAGTCTATAGAAGGCTATGGGAACTTCGCTCAAGATGAGTACTACTTTCCATCCTTAGACCAATGGGCAGATCGAGCATGTTAATCAGATTATGGAAGATATGCTCAGGGCTTGTGTAATCGATTTTGAAGAGACTTGGAAAACGCACTTGCCGTTGGTCAAATTGCATATAACAATAGCTACCACTCGAGTATTGGGATGGCACCGTTCAAAGCCTTATACGAACGGCCATTTCGATCTCTGTTGTGTTGGGTAGAAGTGGGAGACACATAATTATTGGGACCAGATTTGGTGAGAGAAACCATTAAGAAGATTTCATGGGTCAAGGAAATAATGAAAACTGCACAGAGTACGCACAAGAGTTATGCAGACATCGAAAGGAGTTAGAGTTCAGTATTGGAGATCACGTATTCGTTAAGGTTTCACCCATTTGGGAATAGTACACTTTGGTCAAAAAAGAGAAAAGTTGGCACCTCGTTTCATCAGACCATTTGAGATACTGGAACGTGTTGTGAAAGTGGCTTATCGACTCGCCTTGCCACCAAAGATGTATGGTGTTCATAATGTATTCCATGTCAGTATGTTAAGAAAATACATACGAGATCCTTCACATGTGTTAAATTTTGATGACATTGAGACAAGTCAGAATGTTGTCTACAAGGATAGATCCATAAGGATTCTTGACCAGAGTATCAAGAGGCTGAGGAGAAGGGACGTTCCTTTGGTTATGGTTTAGTGGAGACATCATGACGAAGGAGAAGCATCGTGGGAGTTAGAGTCAGACATGAGAAATAGATACCCCCAGTTGTTTCAGGATTAGTTAGCTCAGATTTTGGGGTGAAATCTCTGTTAAGGTGGGTAGAGTGTAACATCCTGTAATTTCTTTTTCATTAATAAATAAATATTTCGTTTTACTTCTATTTATAATATTTATTTGGGGTCAAACTATAATTTTCATAAATATAAAAGAAATATCCGTTATGGATTTGAAAACTATATCTATACTTTTTGTATAACCAGGATTTTAATTCCTACGCTAATATTATCTTTTGCATTTTATTTTAATTGCGAGCACCGCGAAATTACTAGTTTATATTTTAAATCTGCGACTTTATCGCGCCTTGGGTGAGGGAGCACGTGAGCTCAACCTCACAGGGTGATTTCTATTTTCTTGGAGGCTACCCAATTCTCAGTATATCTATATGTATCGGTCTTTCATCTCTCTTTACGAACTTGCTCTCTACCTCTAAGTTCTCTCAACTTTCTTGATATCTTAAGAAAAATGCACACACACACACACACACACACACATATACAAGCAGTTTATTTACATATATGTACACATACACAGAGATAAATACATACATAGTTATATATATATATATCAAGAGAGAACGGGTTGAAAGTCAAGCTTCGAGAATTTGACCCAATTCATGGCGGAAATGGATTTTTAACAGATTTCATAAAAAGAGCCTAATCGCTCTCGTGGCCTGCTCGCGCGATAGGGTATTTTGGGCAGTGTGTTCACTTTTCAACGAGGGACTATTTGGAAAATATTTTGTAAGTTTTAAAGATCCGTTTTTGAAAGATGTACTGTTTTAAGTACTCACGTTTAAGAATTGGATTAATAAGGATGATTAAGACTAAGATTTATATTCGTATGAGTATTTTGATTTGTACTTAATAACTGATGTTACGATTTCATGAACATTAACATGCATGATAGGGTTGAGGTTGAGTCGACATACAAGGTGTGTGAGAAAGTGTGAGAAGAGTAAATAGTGGCAGCCTAGTGTACGACTCAGATATCAATCAGATATTATTCCTGGTATCTGAGGTGCGCCTTTCGGATACTGAGCGGATATTATTCCTGGTATCTGAAACGATGGTATGGTGTGCGACTTGGATATCGATTGGATATTATTCCTGGTATCCAAGGCGACGATGTATTGTGATCAACCCAGATATCGAGCGGAAATTATTCCTGGTATCTGAGGTGATAGCATGGTGTACGACTTCAAATATTGAGCATATATTATTCCTGATATTGGAGGCGACAGTAGAGTGTACAACTCAGATATTGATTGGATATTATTCCTGGTATCTAAGGCACACATTTTGGATACTGAGCAGATATTATTCTTGGTATCTGAAGCAATGATGTATGACTTAGACACTGAGCGGACATTATTCCTGATATCTGAGGTAGTGGTAAGATTGAATCGGGTTTGTCGAGGGAAAAGAGTCAGCAAGATGAGATGATACATTGTTCATACACAGTCACATATTTATTGCTTATTATCTCCCCGTGCTATATCTTGAAGTTAACACGTTGAATTATTGTTTTAAAGTTTAACCAGTAACGTTGTAATATATGCTTATATATACATTGCGAGCATGTGTTTATTTTACTCACAAGCTTGCATATGCTAATGGCGTTGATGCGTCCAGGACTCTATGTCCAGATTTTCCAGGTCAGGAGCAACTAGAGTATTTCGACTATGCTAGTTAGAGGCAGAAGACGCTCCAGGACAACTATTTTACCTTTCTTTATGTTTTACTTTCCAGAGATATAATAAACTCTAGAATTTTGAATAAGGGCGGTTTGAGCCTAAGGCAATGACTGATGTAATAGTTAGTAAGTTTTAATTTTGGAACTTATGATTATTAGTGTCCTTTTCTTTAGAAATGTTGTTTAAGTTATTTGTTGCAAGGATAATTGGTTACTCTAACTTGTCATGACCTACGAGTCCATAAAGGAAATAAAATGCTTTCCTGATTTATGCTACGTCGGGGCATGACAGGTTTGGGCCTCATAAAAAGTCATGAGAATAATTTAACTATGCTTGGTAACCTCAGCTGGAATATTATGAATTCTAAAGAAAGTCTCTGGACTAAAGTTGTTACAATGAAATATCTCAATGGCAACCCTCATGAAGAGTAGAAGGCCAAGAGATGGAATTCTAACACTTGGAAAGGGATTCTAAGCACCAAAGGTCTATTGAAGCAACGTTTGAAATGGACAATTGGTAATGACAGAAATGTTAATATTTTGAAGGATTAGTGGTGCGGTCACTCTTCCATCTCTCAAGAACTTCCAAACACTGTGTTTCCTAATCTTTATGTTAAAGATATCATCTCTGAAAATGGCTCTTGGCAACTAGAGAGTAATTTCCATTGGATTTTTGAGAGTAGGAGAAGAGATATTCTTAACATGCCTCTCGCTAACTTCAGCAATACTGCTGATTTTCCTACTTGGACCTTTTCTTCTAATGGTAACTATAACTAGCCAAGTGCTTATGCTATTTTCAGAGGTAATTACTCCCACCCACCTGATACTATTTGGAGGGAACTTTGGAAAAAGAAGTTCCTAATAGAATGAAATTTTTAATCAAGAAATGCATTCTTGATAGGCTCCGTAAAAAAATCTTCTTCTTGTGAGAAATATTACTCAGGAGTCCATTTGTCCAAGGTGTGCTTACTAGAAGGAAGACTCCTTGCACATCCTAAGGGACTGCACAAAAGCTCGTAGTTTTTGGAACCTTATTTTACCTCGAGCTATTGAAAATTTAAATACTAACCTAAGTATCTCTCAATAAATACATGTTAGAATGAATGATAAGGTTCATCATGTTCATATTATAATTCCTAATGATATCATCTTTATTGCAGGTTGTTGGCATCTTTGGAAAGACAGAAACTATATTGTGTTTAAAGAGAAATCTACTCAAGAGAGACATCTTGCTAAAATGATGAAAGAGCTGGGATTTGATATCCTAAAAGCTTTCAATAGAGATAATGATATGATGAAGCATAACCAAGATAATCTAATTAGGTGGTTTCCTCCAATTGCAAGATCCCTTAAACTCAACACTGATGGGATCTGTAGAGGAAATCTAGGAAGGGGGGAATCGGAGGACTTATCAGAGATGAGTGATCTTGTCAAAATCAAGATATAAAAGTATACTTTACTTTTCTAAAGATTTATAGTAGTAAAAGTAAAGGTCGAACCCACAGAGATTGAAATACTAAAACACTTTAATTTTAAAACCTAAATTTAATTAATTAAGAAAATGGAATTGGATTTGAATTTTAATTAAACTAATAACAATGAAAATAAATCTAAATTACGAAAGCGATTTAAAATTGTTTTTATAAATATGTTTAAGGAACCTAGGATTGCAAATCCACCACTAGCTTCATAATAAGGGTATTTATGAATTAATTTAGCTTATTAAGTTGAATGATAATGGGGAATTGTAGCTACAAGCCCAATTCCTCCGTCAAGAAAATAACTATGGTTCAAGCACCAACATAATCCATCTTCGGTTAGCACGAATTATCCCACACTAGACTAGGGTTGTGGTATAATCTGTCTAATCTAGGCATGGACTATTCGGATACTTGATAGCACAATTCAATTTAAGCACCATTACATGTAAATAATCTAAACAAGCACATCAAGCATAGATTATTGAGCACACTACAATCAAAATAGATCTAAGACAAGAGTAAACTTTGAAAGTAGTGATTTAATCAATAAAAGCATGATTTATTTATAAAAATCCTCGAAATATGTAACTGTCATCCATACATAATAAAACTAAAATAAAAACATAAAATACACCCTATTACTTCGCTAGGGTTTCATTGAAACCCTAGATCTAGAGTCTAGTTATCCATAGAAGCGGCAGATGGCAAGTAGTTGATGGAGGAGGCCATGGGAATCCTTGGTCTTCTTCTTCTTCTCCTTGCTTCCCCCCCTTCAATGGCTGAAAGTATGGTTGTGTATAACAATTGCCAACCCATTCCTTGAAGTAAAATAGGGTATATATAGATTTACAACAAGTTTTGGAAGCTTTCCTAATCCAATTCGCACAAAACTGCTACATTTTACAGTTTGGACGCAATTGGCAGTTTCGTTCACATAGGGCTCTTCTGTATAGCAAAATATGCAACTTCAATTTTTGTACGAATAGCGCGCGCGGGTCGTGCCAGTGCGTAATTGGGAGGTCGCGCGCACGGATTGCGCGAGCGATTTCCTAGGTTTCGCGCGAGCGGGTCGCGCATGCGATTGTCTTTTTTCAGCTTCTTTCTTCCTGCTTTTTCTCCCTATTTAACCTGGATTAGTGTTTTCTTCCAAAACCTGCTCTAAAATAGAAAACAAAATAAAAATACCTAAAAACATGATAAAATATGCTAACAAATGTGAATTAAGACATGTAATTAGGATCTGTTCTCTCCCGATCAATGAGCAAGGAAGATGGAATGCAGGATACTACGGGTGCATCGATCACTGCACATATAACACCCGTAATTGTGTTATTGCATTTCATTACATTGTCATGCATGATAATGTGATGTGTTGTGCATTATGGCAAATGTGTGAGTGAGTTTTGACTCACGAGTTGATTTGGGTGTCTGTGTAAGAGAACCCTTTGAGACTGTGTTGAATGAGTGTTGTGATGTTGTGAAGTCTCTCCGAGCATGAGACGTTCATTGTGGAATACCTTAAATATTTATATGAAAATAAATGTTTACTTGTGTATTTCACTATCTGTATTATTTTCTAATTTAGAATATGTTTCTGTTTTTAATTTTAGTATCCTGATGAAGACGAATTAACACACTGCATGGCTAAGTAGAAATTTCACAAAATCATGTAGAAACTTGCGTTTTAGCAACCAAACAGAACTTAGTTGGAAACTTTTATAATTTTTAGTTTTCACTCGTGAAGTGATGAATTAGGCATGTAAGAAGTTGCGGAGAATAATTGGGAGTTTTGAGAACTCATGGAGAGGTAAACACAATTTGAAAGTGTTGCCTATATATAGATATAGATGACTTAGATATTGTATAAACTTTCTAACCTGAAATCAAGAAATAGGCTAAAGGGGGATTTTGGTTGCTTAGAGCTTCACGACAACAAACGACGGACTTCTGCTCGTTATTTTCTTCTAAATTTCATATTCGAGCTCCTAGAGGTAAGAGCTTCATTTTGATATACGTTAGAACTTGTTTGGCTAAGTTTTCCGAAAACTCATTTTTTAGAATTTTTCATAAAAGTTGATAATTGGATTTTAGAGCGATAGGAATTGTACTAGAAGGATTACTGCATGTTCTTTGTGCTCGGATTTTTCTTGGATCATCTTTCAAGAGCGTAAATCGGAGGTGAGTGATGTAACTATGTGTTTTGAAATGATTTCTTGACATGTATTCATGCTTTGTATGAAAAAGCATGTATTAGTTTATAGATATATGTCGTGTAGTTCATATTGGGCGATTATATTGATAAGTAAGCCCAATTGTACGGTGAAATATTTTGATTATGTTAAGACCACCGTGAAATGTATTTGAGCATGTTGAGTTGTTATTTGGGTCAAAGGAGTGCGTGTATCAAGCCACCGTTGTAGAGCCGTTATAGTCATAAGGTCGCATGTTTGAAGAAAAGAAACGTGGGTCTTACCTTTTCGTGTGGACTTATTGGCAAGGAGTTGTGGATTAGGAGTGTGGAACATACACGTGGGATCTCCGGAGACTAGTATGAAATGCAGAGATGTGAATGCAAGCATGTTTATCATTCATGTGCATTTGTTGTTTTATTCACTATGCGTTAGCTTAAACAAATCGAATATGTGTGGTTATTCAAATAACCATTTCAGGTGTTAATGCTGGCGAGGAATCGGGGAAGTGATCACGAAATGCCAGTGTGGATATCGCAATTTTATCCTTCTTTTACCCACAACTTTTCTTTTAAAATTCTTTTTAAGAAAAATAAATGAGTCGCCTCTTAATTTTTTAAAAGGAAAATTAAGAAACCTATTTTTAAAGTAACTGATCTTTTGCGAAACCAAAGATTAAACTAGGGTCGAGGATTATGGAATGAGAAGGGAAGGAGTCCATCGAACTAAAACACCCCTTCTCATCCTATCTCTCGATAGGCCTCTACTTAACATCCTTTTAATTGAATTATTAATTTAAATGTGCCCTCAACTAATACATATGTATAAATATACATTACAAAAGCATGTCTAAAGGGTGTAAGATTGCAAGGGATAAAATATCATTCAAAATTAAGTAATTCATTTAGCAAGCAAATCATGATATGCAAAGCAAAGAACTAGACAACTCACCCGGGATCCAGCCGCGAATATTTAAGGTGCAATGCATGCGAATAAAAAGAAAATCCTTGAAAAGAGTCTCTAATCACATATATACATATAAGGTAAATCCTAGTTCCAAGGTGTCGTACTTGGAGTCAAGAAATCAATAAAATCAAGGAATAAACAAAACTAGAGAAAGGATTGAGAAAATGTACCTCGAAAGCGCTACAAAACAAAGGGTTAGTTCACATACTTTAAACAAAACACATCACTAAATCCTAAGCAACAAGTCTTAACACAAAGTGAATTCTATTTCTCAAATATCAGTCTACATGGATGAATACACATGGGTATGAATGAAATAGAGCTATGAACTGTTCATTGGTTTGGATCATTTAGCTTCTGGTTTTGAGCTTACTCAATCATTATTAAACCATAGTATGGTTAAGAAAAGATCATTTGACCCTTTATTTACAAAGTTGATTAAATCTGTCACTACATTCTGGAAATTCCAGAGAGTAGACCCGAACTTCAAGAAAATAGAAAGCATGCTTCCGACGGTTGAATCTTGATGATGTTTGAGCATATTATGCCTCTGTGAGTCTAGTTTCTAAACCAAAAATAAAATCAAGGATTGAACGGATAGATCTCTAGGAAATGGGAAGAAACCAGAAGTCACTCAGAGACTTACAACTCTCTGTCCAGAGATCTTGTATGATTTTCTAAAAATAGTAAAAAAATCATAAACACTTTGATCTTTTTAGGGTGTCTTCCTAACACATTAAACCTCATAGAAAAATTTATTTGAAGTTGAAAATACTTGTTTAGGACTCTGATTTACTAGTTTCAAAAGGGTGTTGCTGTTCTGGAATTCTGGACAGATTATTGTTAACTCACAAAACTCATGACCAAACCATTCTAAACATGAAATCTAATAAAAGCAAAAAATTACAATGGTAAAAATTTGTGTTATTGACTGTCTCCAAGTGGTTTCATTCAGTTCTAACGGTCTGATTTCAAACTAAAAATCCTTGGTCAAAGGTGGTCATTGAATTCACTGCACCATTTGTTCAAGTTCAACTTTCATTTGTTAACCCCAACTATTAAACCATGAAGTTGGGCTTAACCTAAACTATTTCTTCTACCACTTGATGGTCATTGAATACTAAGGACACACACACACATGTAGGTCTTAGTGAAGTATGAAGAATTTCACAAAACTTTAAGAAAAGGATTAGTCTAAGCCCTAGAGATGCACTTAAGCTAAATTATTTCTCCTACCATTTGATGGTCATTGGAGACTAAGGACTCTTAAACTCATGGGTTTTAATGAAGTATGAAGAAGCTTCATAAAACCTCAATACAAGGGATCTAAACCATGAAGATAGGCTTAGATTCAAATTATTTCTCCTACCATTTGATGGTCAATGGAGACTATAAACATTTGAACTTGTGGATTTCAATGAAGTATAAGAGACTTCATGAAACCTCAAAGTAATGAGTTCAAAATATAGATGAAGTTTGGACTCATTGACTCCATATACTAAAATCAACCTCAATCCTCTCATAAATCATAAGTTCATGAGAATATTGGATTTTGAATGTTAAGATTCAAATAAGACATTGAAAGTCTCATGAATCTAAACAAACATAAGCAAAAAAAAAAAAAAAAGACCAAGGTTCTATTTCAAGATTTATTTTAAGCTTTAAACACTAAACTTACTTTGATCCAAACTAATGAGATGAAAGTTCAATCACAATATATGTGGTGTGTGATGAAATGAGGTAGGAAGAGAAGTTTTGAAAATGTGTAAAAGATCCTAAGTATCTAAATATTGTGATTGAACTTATTAAATAAACTAATTAGTTTAGAGTTTTACCTCTAAGTATCCTCAACTTCATAGTTTCTTCAAGGCCTTCCAAGTAATATTCAAACTCTTCTTCTAACTCTTCCAAACAAATCTCTCTATTACTCTCTTAATTTGGAAAATTGTAAAGGAGAATCAATATGGGGATCCTAACATTCTCATATTCCAAGTCCTTTTGTAGTAGGATATACACCTTCCTTATATAGACAGATTTTGGAGGGGTATTCCAGCCATTTCGGGGGCAAAACCCTAACCCCGAATGTCTTTTCTTGAAGGTACAAAGTGTGCTATTTTACAGCTGGCTGTTACAAAAAGGCGGCATTCAGTGAGTGCCGTTGCGGCACTCAGTGTGTGCCGGAGCGGCATTCAGTGAATGCCGGAGAAGTTTTATGGACTGCCCTCCAGTTTTGAAAATTTCATTTTTTTGTGGCATTTTCTGGAATTAACAGCACTCACAGAATGCCGCGCGACACTCTATGGACTGCCGTACAGCAGCCCGTGACTGCTACAGAGGTCACTGTGCGCCGTTTTCTTCTGTCTTTCCTTCTCTTTCTTTTTCCTTTTTGTTTTTGAATTGTAAGAGCTTTCGGAAGAGTTTGAATCGTCTTTGGAAGTCCTAGATTAATCGGACGGTTGTCATCATCGGATCTTAGAGGTTGTACTCCCCTTAATTCGACATTTGGTCAAAATTGGGGTGTCTACAACCAGGAGTTCGCTTAGAAGGTGACTTGTCATGTCTATTTCGTAGTTTTGTAATAGAACTGGATAATAGCCTTGTATATGTTTTATTTCTTTTTGTTATAAGGAATAACTTTTGAGTAAACTAGAACTACGTTTTGTATTGGCTTTGAGAACATGGAATGGGTTAGTTAAGTTATTATGAATCTGAACCGGGAGTTTACGTTTTGAAATATTTTACTTTATCAACTTAATGTTTGGATTTAATGTTTGAGATATGTTACGATCGCAAGGTCGCTTGACCTTGGGCAATATACTTTTGCAAGATGGAATGCTTCCAGGAGGTCATTCGACCGGTCAAAAGGAACAGCTTGACCATTCGAAGTGCCCTCTGCTGTGAAGGATTACTATCGAGGGGTCATCCGACCAGTCGAGACCAGTCGAACAGGGCACCTCGACTGGTCCAAATGACCCCTGCATAAAAACTTTTTACATCCCTTCCGAGAATTATTTAAATGTTTTGATGGGTTCTTAGGGCACCTTTGGGACCCCTTTGAATATAAATTTATTTGTTTCAAAATATAATTACGTTTTCACATTTATATGGAGTTTACTAACTTCGGGTGTGTTGTTTCAAAGGTGCGATTTCTCATTGTTATCTTTAAAGTTTTTTGTCTGCTACTACAACTTTTAAATGAGTATGAAGAGCCTCGGCGGCGTGCCATGGGCTTCGGTTCCGCTATTGTGTGACCGGGCAGTGACAGCACAAGTCTGTCAACAGAAATGGAAAGCATCCGAAAGGGACTGTCATTAGCTTTTCAAAAAGGTTGGACGAACATCACAGTGGAAACCGACTCTATGACGGCTTGTAATTTGATACAGAAGCATGAAACTAATCACACACTTAAAGTGATTATAGATGACTATAGATTTCTTATTAATGCTTGTAAGGGTAATATCACCCATATTTTGAGAGAAAGAAATAGGTGCACAGACACTCTTGCTAATATAGGGGTAAATCAAATGAAACCACTTGTATTGTTAGATGCCTCTATTAGGGAACTTTGTATGCCTCTTTTGGCGGACGCTTGTGGTACTAGCTTCCCTGCGGAAGCTGGTTTGTTGTTTGTTTTCTTGAACTCCGAAAAAGAAGCTTCTGCATTCTAGTTGCTTAGAACTACTTAATACCTAAGAAGCAATGTATACTTGAAAATGAATAATCATAACCATACCAATTCGAAGTTGAACAGAATCATTTGACCCTTGTATTTCATATGCTTCCTAGTCATGTTCTGACAGAGCCTAAAAACTAAGTCTTAACAACGTGCAGATAGCCTATACTTCCCAAGTATTTTGACTCATTTAATAAGATATCCTATTATCAATAAAGCATGGATACGGTCTCGGGACACGGATACGACACGAGCCACAACATATCTTTAAAATGTAAGATACATACATAGTTAGAAAACGATGAATAAACAATTATATTTTTTCAGCTACTTATACAATATATCTCGTGTCATGTACACATTTTTTTTTTGAATTTTCAATTAAACCCGTTACATATCTCCCACTTTATTATTTCAAAATTTTAACAAAAAATTAAGCCATTGTGCTGTGTTCACTCATGTGTCCAATCGATTGGGACACAAAATAAATTAAAGGTAAAGTAAAACTCATACATACAACAAGGAAGAAGTACAAGGTCTTATTCATTATTATACATTACAAAAAAAAAATACAGGGTATTACACAAATGGATTTGTCTCCATTGTTCAAATTGTGTAAGTTATTTAATGTGTGAATGTTGACTTACTTGACACATCAATTCATTGTTGAAGAAGTTAAGTTATGCCCTTCACAATTCCATAACATCACAAGATCATTTTATTAGTCTGATCTGAAAGAAGACATGTATCATTTTTTGTTACTTACGTGTAATTTAATTGTATATGAATTATGGTTGTTAAATCGGGATTTGTATCGTGAATCGAATTGGGATTCACGAATCGTGAATCGTGAGATTGTTTGCTGTAATTATTTATTCGGGCGTGCCAGAGTCTTGTTAAGTAGACCCAAACTAATAAAGACAAAATTTCCTAAAAGCACTTGTGTGAATGATACACAAGGTTTCATGAATCTAACTTCTAATAGGCGATTGTGCGAATAAGTAGGAAAGTACCCTTATTCTAGGTCCCTAGACAGTGTTGAAGCACACAAGTCTAGCAAGTGATGAAGAAAAGAAATTCAATAAAAAGCAGGATTTTCATTTAATTAAAAATAAGAAGGAATTACAATGGATGTAATACAAAAACTAAGGAAGCCTAAGAAAATTAAAAGAATGCTAAGAATGCATTGGGATGAGGTTGAATGCGGTTTGTCAAGATGACGCGGAGTGCTTTGATTGCTTGGCCTGCCTGCTGATTTTATGGCGGCCTGGACTGATTGAGATAAGGCAAGTAATATCTGCAAAAAATAATCTGGTATAATTTACCAGATTTATCTCCCAATATCTGATCTTGACCCCCATAATTATCTGGTATAAAATACCAGATTTCTTCCATATCAATAGATAATATCTAATAAAAGCTTCCATATCTTCATATATATATATACATGTGTATATATATATTCCCATATCAGATTATATTACGATATTATCACATAGAGAGATATTAGGAGTGATATCTTCCCAAAAGTAATAAACTTATCAGCTTTCCAAAGTCTTGAGATTGCCAAATACTCCTTAGTCGAATTGATAAGATTGCCAAATCAAGTGTCCAATTGAATGATTGACAGCATTTTAAAATTATCAAATGAGTGGCCATCATTAAAGCATGGCCCACTTACTGGCCAAATTTGATGTAAACTCAAATGCTTATGCTGAATATGTAGCCCGATAGAATGACTTAAAATAGGCCCAAGCCCGATAAGCTGACTTCCCTTTTCAATGCCTTATGCCTTTGCTGAATATGCTAAAGCCAAAGCCAAGTATGGCCCACCATGTAATATATCAGCATGTCTAGAATTATCAAGAACTAATGGTAGCCCGATGACATATAACATCATTCATTCTTTTTAATAAACTAATAATAGTAGATGGGCCCACCACGTATGCCATTACCAACCAAGACATGCCAAACTTGTGATGCTGTGCCAAATGAGATGGCAGCCCGCTTGCATTGATGCCCGATTACATTGTGATCAAGATTGTTTGAACAAATACTAGCCAATGGTGAGTCTTGCGTCACTATTTCCTTGGTCCCACCATGTGTGTATGATAATGTCTATATTGTCAACCCAATAGCCTGACTGCAATATATTACCCAGCCCGATCAGTCTGTAATCAGTCTGAATAGATGTGAACAGTCCGATCTTGTAACCCATTCAACCCTACCAACTTTGAACCAATCACTTGTCCTTAATTTTTTTGCAATCGGTCTCATGAGTCCGATTAAAAATTCCAATCGACCTCTACCAATTTTGACCTTAAAAAATGTATTTTTTGGGTGCAAACAGAGATTCGGTAACAAATTAAAAAAAATCATATCAAGATATCCTTTTCTTTTATAGGTGTCGCGCCCGCCCCACCTTCGTGGGTCGCGACCGGTTATGTATAGAGGCGTGAGAAGCGTGAAAGTAGGTGAGGTGTGTGAAAAGTAGGAGTAGGGCCAAGTAAGAGTTCAGAGTCGCCACCTAACATTTATTCGGGAGTTAGGATCCCTGCAAAGACAATCGACACGATCATCTTTGACTTTTGGAAAACGTTTTAGAAAAGTAAGGCCCTTTAAAAGTGTGACTCGAATAGTCATGCAAGACCAAAGTTCTTGAAGTGGGTTCGGGGACTCGATTATGCCGAGGTAAGGTGTTAGGCACCCTCGAGCATCCGTGACACACGGTTGTCGATTTTAGTGGTTTTCATAGTAATGGGGCGTAAGTAAGAAATAGTAGAACATATATATACAACGCGAGCATTGATTCGTGGTGAAAAGTGCATATTTCTAGTGTATTACATGGTATTTTATGCATCTTTTATCCCCAAAGTCCCTACATTTAGGTTCATTCTAATAACAATGTTCTTTTTATAGTGTTAATGCTAAAATATATGTTTATGCATTGTTTTATAGGTATTAGGATGTAAATCAATGAAGTGGAGCTAAAGAAAAGTGATTCTGGTGGATAGAACAACAGAAGCAGCTGAGAAAATGCCAATTTTGACAATGATGACTTCAGATTTGGAAGATTTTACCGGATATATAAAATGTAGATCTTTGAGTTACGGTCGCGTGGCCGCAAACGGGAAGTCAATCCGAGGTCCGAGTAAAAAGTTATGGCCATTCTCCCATCGGTGTGCAGTGCTGTCAAAATCAGAGAGTTCAAGCGATTGAAGAGAGTTCAATCGATCGAACCTTCGATCGATCGAACTGAGCTCGATCGATCGAATCTTATTTTTACCCAAAAGTTGCGTAAACTCTGTGGGAACCCTATATATACGTCGTTTTGACGCCAGACGAAGGGAGGACGCTCCAGAACACGAAAAACAGCAGTTTAGGGTAGTTTTAGGGTTAGATTAGGAGTAGTTTAGGTTAGATTCATGTTATTTTTCATCTTTTCCATTGATTCATTGAAGATTATTGATGATTCAACTGTATTCCAAGTTATTTATAAGTTTATTTCAGATTATTTACAGGTTTTTCTTCTCCTTTCCCTCTGTTTGATTGTTTATTAGTTTAGATGTTGATGATTGTCTTGTTTTTCTATTCCTGCAATAGTTTTATTATGTTTCCGTAGTTTAGACGTTGGGAATATGTGTTGAAACATTGATTCCTAGCCTCTGCCATGCAACCTTTAGAAACCTTGGGCTCGATCGATCGAAGGTATTTCGATCGATCGAACCAGGGCCATAGTCAAGCGATCGAAGGCATTTCGATCGATTGAAGGATGACTGTCCGATCGATCGAGAGCGCTTCGATCGATCGAACATGTTAAATCTTGAGATGATTCTTTTAAGTATTCCATGACTTTCTGTTTTAGAAATCTGTCATCAAATTGTCCCAATCAGCTCAGTTTGTCACAACAGTTTTTAGAACTTAAAGCCTTAAGGCCTTTTCTTCAATGACTTTTGAAAACCACTTTGAATGCTAACACCATTTAGAGTGCAAGTAATTACCATTGTTTTAAACCGTCTTTCATGTATTTTAACTCACTTGTGATGATATAGTCCCGGGCATGAAAGGGCTATTGATTCTATATCTTTAGAAAAATACGGAATACTGAAGAGGAATGAACTCCATCGAACGTTAATGAGTATGCATGGTAGATGGTTAGGATTAATGTGGATTCACGTATTTCCAACACCTTTAGTTTATTTGTTTAATTAGTTATGTTTCTTTATGTTTTAGTTTATTATTTAGTTTAATTTAATTAATTAGGATTTGTTAGTACACCTCCAATCCTTCATTCATATTTTCTATTTCTTTAGGTTATAACTTGGTAGATATTCTTCCTATTCCTTCCCTGTGGGATCGACCTGGACTTCCAGTACTATATTACTTGCACGATCACCTACACTTGGGTGTTGCACAAGAGCGCACAACTATTTAGTCGTGTCAAGCATCGTGACACGCAGTTACCAATTTATGTATCTCAATACGAGATAGTTTGAAAGTATATAGTTATGGCCGCACCCAAGTGAGGGTTGCATACGTATCTCAACACGAGAATCAGGCCATACGTAGTTCTGTGCTGTGTATAAGTGTCTGAGCATTTTGGTCGATCTAGACCGTTAGTGGGTAAAATAGTGTTTTTGTTGGTAAAAAAAAAACGGCTTGAATCAAAGTTTAAACGCGCAGCGGAAAAAGTCCAGTTATAAAAACCTTTTGGTATCCCTGGATCTACTACTCGTCAACTCCTTAGATGTGTACAAGGGTGCAAGAATAATATACCTTAGGTCTTGAACCCAATTCTGAATATGGCTTCCTTTAGCAATGTCCAGCAGCAACCTCTAGGTGATCTTCACTCTTATGTCTCCTCGAACGCTTCCCAGAGAGGCTAGAGATGGTGGGGTCTCTAATGGAGAGGATGAAGACGGTTTGGGAACCCTAAACAGTTTCAGCAGCTTAGGGACGTTAAAACGACGAACTTCTTTTTCAGAACGCAGCTGCCCTATTTATAGATTCCCAGAACCGACCTTTCTTTCAATCGATCGAAGTGACTTCGATCGATCGAACCTTCGATCGATCGAACCAAGTTCGATCGATCTAACCTGTCTAGACTTCAATCGATCGAAACAACTTCGATCGATCGAACCAGTCTTGACAGCATCCTCAATTGCCTTTTCAAGCATTTTGGCGGAGCTAAGAGTGGGACCTCCTAGGTTCTTAATTACTGGCTCCGATTAATTATTATTCCATCCAGTCAGTACTCTTGACTAAGGAATCAATAATTAATCAATTATCATTAATGCCACTATAAAATGATAATTGCACTCCAGTGCATAAGAACATAATCACACATACATAAGTGATTGCTAGACTTGTATAATATGATACGGATATCCCTCTACCAGGCAGTATTCGTATCTATCATTGGGATGTATGTGTTTAGATACCGTCGACCCAATAGATAGTACATCTGATATTCCTCAAGTATCATTCACTACGCTTGAATTACTAAACATGTCAACAATAACACTTTGTTGACAAGGCTGGCCAGCTTTCAGTAATCACTCCTAGTGACATTCTCGAGGGAATACTTACTCTTCGTTTTATAGAAGAGGGTAGAATTCCATCTTGACAATATATGTTCGTAACATTGTATACCTGATTTACCCAAGATACCCAGGTGTTGATCTTGCAAGACCTCACTGATTGGTAAGTCAAAGTAATCAAGCATACAACTTGCGTTCATAACTGTCTCGGGATTAAGGACATGTATCCCTATACAAGTTTTGAGTTCCTATTGACGGTGACAGTGTTTAGGTGTCAATAGGTTTAACTCAGGTCCGTCAATGCACCGAGTGCACTAGCATATTAACCAAGAGTCAAAGACTCTTATGAATGAGATTCATCATTCTACCCCGTAGACGTTAATCATGCTACAGTGTATACCTGATAAGTTATCCAGACTTATCATCCACTGTGACTTATTTGAAACAACAAGGATTTGTGATTCATATCTCACATGTGCAATCGCATACACAAATGAACCACATGCAATGTTGTTTAAGGATTTCAGTCTAATATTCATCTCGTGAACTAACATGCATAAATGCATTTTGATATTCCATTATCCAACTAACTGGTTTGAGGGCATATTTCCAACAAACTCCCACTTGCACTCATAACCATATAGTGTTACAAACAAATACCAACATTGTTTACGTGACTTGTCAAAATCCTTAACCCGTAAGGTTTTGCATAGGGACTGATGATCATCGACTGAAACAATCCATAGTAGAACATCTCCATGTTATACTATATCCCTAGACAAAAAGACGTCACCAAACATGTATCCAGTAAAGCTAATTCGAGCATAGTCTAAAACAACATCATCTAGCATATATCTACTAGTTCTTTCTCAAGTCCTAGAGAATATGTGCTTTATGATAGTTCAGTGAACTGAACTTCCATTTGGACTGATATCTGTGAACAACCTCAACGGTTTAACAGATATCCCATACCTAACATCACATACAAGGTTTATCAACAACCTAGGCTTATGATGCACCTTTCATGCGACCTCTTTCATCTTGCATCCTAAGATTACAAGTCTTGAAAGAGCAATAGGTTATGTTCAAAAGGTGAATAACCTTTATCGAAATGTTCTACGTTGAATCTTGCCAGTAACTTTATGATATAGAAGTTTGAGATAATCTCATTACCTTAACTTCCCGATCTTGAATGAGCATAATCCAAAGATTATTGCTCGCCTCACCGAGATCATAAATATCAAATATACTGAAGAAACTTAACCTCAACCATTGATAACACTACTTTGACATCTCGTAATGATAAAGGTGTTATCATTGTGGGGAACCATAATCACCACCACACTTCCTTAGTGCAAGGATCCTTTTATCCAGTTAAGCCACATCCACACTTCAGAGAAATCCAAAGTATTTTGACCAACATGTCAAAAAAAATGTGCTTATCTCTGGATGATTGCTTTAGTCCGTAGACTTATGCAAATCATATACCAGAGCTTCCTTATCACAAAACTTTATTGTACCAGGGGATTTCAACAACGTTGAGAATTCTCCCACTGCAATGAAGCACCAATGTAGGAACGGATGAAGAGGTAGTAGATTTTAGTTCCTGATGATTTATAGATTGCTTTAAGATATAAATAACTTTACTCTTTTATATTATCTTTCCTTTGCAAAATTTGGTCTCCAACCAACTTTTGTTTTCTCTGGAAACACTACAGAAGTATTATACTTCTAATCTAGATTCAAAAGGCTCATCATTCCTTTACACCTTAGTGTTAGGCATCCTTATCCAAAGTTACCATGAGAAAGAAGTCCCATCATTTTCACAACTTTTGGGGATGTCTATTGGAATGGTTCGCTTTTGAATAAGATCCAGTACATACATTGTGGTTCCATCGAGAAAAACAAGGAACAGTAGTAACTCTAAATAACTCATCTCATGACCCAGTCGTATCTAAAAGAAGGTAGTTCCTTCTACCTACTACACCATCCTGTGGAGGTGCACTAGGTGTAGACGATCGAGAAAGAATTTTCATTCTTATCTCTTATAGACAATAAACACATTAGACAGATACTCACCATTTTGATTAAATCAAAAGCAACGATATTCTTTTACCAATTACTCTTCATTCCAAAACTTTTGAATTTCTTCAAAATTGAGGATGAAGGTGCAATAAGTAAATCTATATCAGTATCTGGAGTAGCCAAAACCACTTTACAACTCTAATGTTTATTGGCCTGCATATGTGAGTATGCCCTAATTCTATTAATTCCTTGGTCGTGTGATATTTCAAAAAGAAAAATCACCTGATCACATTACCCTCTAAATAGGATTGACAAATAGGCAGTGGTCTTAGCAACCAAAAAAAAAGTCTAGGATCCAATCCTCTACTTCCTATTTATCCTATTTAGATTAATATGATCTGATCACGTTTACTCTCTAAATAGGATTTACAAATAGGCAATAGTCTCAGCAACCAAAAGAGTCTAGGATCCAATCCTTTACTCCCCATTTATCCCATTTAGATTTAATGTGATCTAACCTCTAAACCAATGGATTTATAGAATTAGTTGAAGGTGCTATCCTTTTAGATGGTTAAATACCCATGAGTTATTTAAATACTACGTAGGATAATATATGAGAAACAAGAGTAAATCGGTGAGATACTTGCTTGACAAGTTATTAGATCACATTAAAAGAACATTTTCTTTTAATCAACAATTTCAGTACCAAAATCAAAAGAATAAATTAATTCAAAACTGAAATCCATCTAATAACTCCATAAGTTTTATTACAATATAAAACTACTAATCTAATGGCAACTCTTAAATTAGATCCCAAAAGCAATCAAGATCTTCAAATCACTGCACATTCTTATTTTTCCAATCCTCTGCAACAATTACAGATATAATAAAAAAAATTAGAATCAGTGCCCCAAGTGGTTGAAGTATCAGTTTTTCAACTTACTTCAAAAACTAGTGATTAGATCATACCTTGCCTTTTGGCAGTCAAGTATCCCACACAGTTCCTTTTCCAATGCCCTCTCACACCACAATGGAAACACTTTCCTTTCGGCATAGCACCAGCCTTTCCCTTTCCAAGTCTTGCCTTCTTCCCTATAGTTGGGTTAGGCTCACCTTTCCTTAAGCCTTGCTTTTCCTTCTCTAAACATGTGCCCTTAGGCTTAGTTCCAGAAGATGAAGCCATTCCAATGTTCTGAACATTTGACTCCTCTTTGACTATATCCATCGTTGCCTTAAGAGAGCTCATCAACTCACTTGTTGAAAAAACTGTTTTACTCATTTTGAAAACCTTTTTAAATTCAGTGAATGATGAAGGCAACGAATGCAAGATTATGTCAACTTGAGTCTTACCATCAATGTCAGAACCCAGAACTTCCATTACTTTGAAATAAGTAATCATTTTAAAAACATGCTCTCTTATAGAAGTTCCTTCCAACATTCTGGTGTCCATGACTAACTCCAAGGCTCTAAGCCTTACAGTTCGGCTCAGTTCCCCAAAACCTCATAGCCTGATTGGGAAACCCATCATGAATGTCATGCAACAATTCATGACTCCTGAACTTTTGGTCTCTAAGTTTTTGGATAATGCTCCGTGTGGAATCCCTTACCCATAGCTTAGCTAGTGTTCACCATTAACTAGAATCCAATGACAACCGCCTCAAGTAGTGCCTCAGTGTAGTGGTCGCCCTCTAACGCGTCTCATTGATTCTATCCTAAGGAAGTTCATATCTAGTAACCAATGAATAGTCTATCCTCCGTATGGAATGATCACCCATGGCTGGGTGACACAGAATATACTATCCACCTTACAATGAACCGTTTATGGAAGACCGTGGGAGTTATAAAACTAAGTCCCTCTCCCACTAGATTTTATAAAAAGTTCATATCTAGTAATCAATAAGATATACCCTCCGTATGGAATGATCACTCACAAATGAGTGACACAGAGTATTTCTCATACTTACAATGAACTAATAGGAATTTTTTTTTAATTTAAAAAAAATTTCTTCACATTACCCATAAACATCCAGTATTTACTAATGTGTTGAAAATGGTTTTTGAATTTTATTTTAGAAAACTTGTTTACGTGCATGCAACAATGTATTATACGCCAATCACAAACCAAGCACTTAAAACAAAAAACTAAAATGAAATATAGGCATTCAAACAATGCCTCTATCTCCCATGGCTCTATCTCCATAGAACCTCCTTTTAGGTTCGGTCGCCTCCAGCTCCATCTTCATGGACAACGGCTCCTTGCTCCATCTTCATGGAATTCCTAATTCTATTACATTGGTCCTATGCTTCTTTCGAAGCTTACAATTTTTCTAGAAAAAGAAATTGCAACAATAAAATAAAAAGGCTAGGGAAACCGATGCGACTTTCCTTTTCGTAGGATTGAAGTCGCAGCGCCCTTTACATATGCCTTAAAACCAAACCAATTATTAAAATGAACACCAATCTCAAAACATTTAAACACAAAAATTTAGAAAACTTGGTGCCACGGGAGATAGTGACTAACTTGCTGCAAAAGGGTTAGTCTAGTGCACATCCACACATATATAACAATTATACGTAACTATTGGAACCCCTAATTGATTCACACAATATATAAACACTTTACATACTGTTTTAGAACTTTGAACAACATCATACCCATCTTGACAATATATGTTCGTAACATTGTATACCTGATTTACCCAAGATACCCAGGTGTTGATCTTGCAAGACCTCACTGATTGGTAAGTCAAAGTAATCAAGCATACAACTTGCGTTCATAACTGTCTCAGGATTAAGGACATGTATCCCTATACAAGTTTTGAGTTCCTATTGACGGTGACAGCGTTTAGGTGTCAATAGGTTTAACTCAGGTCCGTCAATGCACCAAGTGCACTAGCATATTAACCAAGAGTCAAAGACTCTTATGAATGAGATTCATCATTCTACCCCGTAGACGTTAATCATGCTACAGTGTATACCTGATAAGTTATCCAGACTTATCATCCACTGTGACTTATTTGAAACAACAAGGATTTGTGATTCATATCTCACATGTGCAATCGCATACACAAATGAACCACATGCAATGTTGTTTAAGGATTTCAGTCTAATGTTCATCTCATGAATTAACATGCATAAATGCATTTTGATATTCCATTATCCAACTAACTGGTTTGAGGGCATATTTCCAACAGTTTTGACTAAAGTCGGTGTAGCTAGGAATTTTAATTTGTACGGTGTAGTCCTAGACTTTAACCTTGAGAAAGTAGTGAGTTATGAGATAGTGTTTTGAGTAAAAGTCGGAGTAGATCGACCGTGCGATAAGTTTTTTTGTATTTTTTGTTTTTTTATGAATTTTTTTTGTCTTTTTGTTTTATGTGTCGAAAGTAAGGGTCAGTGCCCTGTAAATGAAAAAGTGTACTGGAAGTGGGGTCGGCGCCCAGTTTTGTAAAAAAGTGCCGAAAGTAAGGGTCGGTGCCCAGTGGTAAAAAAGGTGATGTGAAAGTTTTGCCGGAAGTACGGGTCGGTGCCCAGTGGTAAAAATGTATACCGGAAGTATGGGTCGGTGACCTGTGGAAGAGGTTTGAAAGTAGTCGTGAAATAATTGATAAGTTCATAGGTTTGTTACATATAATAAGTATGTACAACAGTAAGTAAATAAAGCAGTAAAGGCGGAATATCCAACCAGTGGATTTATAGGGAGGCCGCACTACTAAGAGTATGAGTTTAAGTATGTTACCTGTGCAGAGGCGACTATTGAAGTTTGGTCGATGTTTGTTGAGAAAGGATGAAAGAAATCCGAGAAGCATTGCAGAAATAATCCGAGTAGGCCCAAGTCGTATTTCGACACAAAATTGTCTTAAATGAACGTCATGGTTGGGTCCAGAAGGGCCGGAATAGTCAAGACGTAAATCGTACGTTTGAATAGTACCCGTACGTATACTGTATGTATGAATAGTACCGTATGTATGAATAGTACTATATGTATAAATAGTACCGTATGTATGAATAGTACTATATGTATGAATAGTATATGTATGTATAAATAGTACCCGTATGTATGAATAGTACTGTATGCATGAATAGTACCCGTATGTATACTGTATGTATAAATAGTACCTGTATGTATACTGTATGTATGAATAGTACCCCTACATATACTGTATGTGTGAGATTAGAGGTCCTTATGATGGAGTTTGGATTTTATTTGGCTAATGTAGCCAAACAGGGCTTAGGAGAGGAAAAGGGTTAGGGATTCCCAAACAAAGCCTAAGGGGGAGAGTGAATTAGCAATTTTTTTTGGAATGGGGGGCCTTGTATTTATAGGAAAAATTTTGATTAAAAAATAATTTAATTAAAAAAATAATATTAATAAAGTAATAAAATATCTAGAAATTGTGTGTGTGTGCTGCGTTCTACGGAATTTTTCGGGTAGCTACGTTGTTGAAAATTGGACCGCTGGGTACTCGCGACTAACATAGAATTTTGAAGTCGGAATTGGATTTTTAAAACGTTGTTTGGCCCATATTCGGCACCAGTTATGACAAAACACGCCAATCGATGTGCACTTTTCAAAATTCGGTGTCGGAATGAGACGAAATTACATGGATCCCTTTATTTTAATGTGAGGAGTATTTTTCTCCAGTCAGAAAGTGACTCCTATGGCGCGATTGGCTCAAATCTGGATAACTTAGTCGCTAAGCAAATAAAATATCTAGATATCTGTACACGCGTTGCAATTCCGATTTTTCTGGAAGGCAGTGCGGCGAAAAATTGGACTTCCGTGGTCCTCTCGACAAACGCAAAATATTAGTGCAAAAATGAAATTCTTGAAACACTATATGACTC
Organism: Hydrangea macrophylla; assembly: GCA_033977485.1. Taxonomy (NCBI): domain Eukaryota; kingdom Viridiplantae; phylum Streptophyta; class Magnoliopsida; order Cornales; family Hydrangeaceae; genus Hydrangea; species Hydrangea macrophylla. Next base: position 2,002,490 of record CM066989.1, read on the forward strand.
ATATTAAGCATCTGTCTTGACAAATCCGTTAATTAAAATGCACTTTTTCAGAATCCGGTATCAGATTGAGATGAAATTTTAGGGATTTCTCCGTCTCGATGTGAAAAGTATTTTTCTCAAATCAGAAAGTGACTCCTATGGCGTGATTGGCCCATATCTGGATTACTTAGTCGTTAAGCAAAGAAAATATCTAAATATCTGTACAAGCGCCGCGCTTCTGAATTTTCTGGAAGGCAGTGCGACGAAAACTTGGACTTCCGTGGTCCTCTCGACAAACGCGAAATATTAGTGCAAAAATGAAATTCTTGAAATGCTATCTGACTCGTATTACGCATCTGTCTTGACAAATTCGTTAATAAAAATGTACTTTTTCCGGAATCTGGTATCGGATTGAGACGAAGTTTACATGGATTTCTCCGTCTCAAAGTAAAAGGTGTTTTAATCCAGACCGAAAATGTCACAGCCGATTTGATCTCGAAGACCAAGGCTTTCTGATGATTTATCAGTATAAATTGACGCGCCTGTGAACGATCTTATCGCAGTTTAGCAACTTTCTTTGTTTGATGGCAACGAAATTTTCGAAGGCTCTTCATCTTGACAAATATGATTTTTTGGCATCAATTTTTAACCTTCTGAAGTTCTCTGGCGATGAAATAGAATTTTCCCGTTTGATTTCTACGCCTGATAAAGTACTTTTTCCAGATCCGGTGTTCAATTGAGATGAAATTTTAGGAAGTCCTTGGTAATGTCACGCACTTCCATTCTGTCATGAAAAATGCTTGTTCTGATATCCTAAAAGCTAAAAAAGTAATCCCGATCCCTCTCTGGCAAATAGCAGATTTTTCCAAACTTTAAACAATGAGTACTTCTTCGCCCGTGGTTCGATTTTGACGATTCAAAGTCTAGGGACCTTGTATTTATAAGCTCTTCCTACCCATCGAATTCGATGTACCTTATCTGTCCACCTCTTTGTAGGTGGGCAAAAAAAATGGGTGTCTACGGTTTACCCGACATGCTTTTGAAACCATGCTGGTGGGTATTCAAATTGACAATAACTTGATTTGACATTTGATTTGACCTCTAGATATTCTGATTAGGACTCCAGCTTTTCCTTCCTCGATTTACGTGCCCAATGGGCCCCCCACGACAGTTATTTCTTTTTTTGGCAGGTCAAAATGGGATGTCTACAGCTGCCCCTCTTTGTCATGTTTTGCGAAGCAAATTATGACAAAGAAACAAGATGACCCATTTTGACCCTTTTCGTTTAAGTGATGAGAATAAGTAAAAAGACGTGCCAGAGTAGGCAAGTGGGTATGAGGTGCCAACGTAGGTGAGTGAATGTGAAATGCTAGAGTAGGCAAGTAAGTATGAGGTGCCAATGTGGGCAAGTGAATGTGAGTACCTACCAGAGTAGGCAAATAGCTCCGCTGGGGATTGAGAGCGTTACCAGAAAGGGTGAACGACTCTGTTGGAGATTCACATGAGAATCGAGTAGAAGAAGGATGGTGTAGTCAAGAAGTGCATAACCGCGTAATCTCAAACTCTAACCAAAAAAGTAGTCAAGTGAGGGTATGGTCGAGCTCTTAAAGCTGCCTACGTATCTCCCGTCGGGAGAATCCGACCGAGCGTAGTTCATACTACGATAGAATAAGAGTGATGAAAAATGTGAGACGAGAGAGCAAAATGCCACGTCGGGGCGTGATTGTTGTGTGTGAGATAGCGAAATGCCACGTGGGGCGTGATTGTTATGAAATAAGAGAGCAAAATGCCGTGTCGGGGCGTGATTGCTGTGAAGTTATAGAGTGACAAAATGCGATTCGCGTGATTGCCTTGAATATAAGAGACGAGAATAGCAAAGTCCGATACGGGTAATTGCCGCGGAGATAAGGTCAACAGAATGCGATGTGCGTGACTGTTAAAGATATGAGAGAGCAAAATGCCGAGTAAGGCGTGATTGCTATAAAGAGTTTGAGATAAGAAAGGCAAAATGCCACACGGGGCGTGATTGTTGTGAAGATTCGAGAGCAAAATGCCACGTGGGGCGTGATTGCTGTGAAGAGTGATGAATTTAGCGAAATGCGGTATGCGCGATCGCCGTGAAAAGGTGGGGATAGCAAAATGCGATGCGTGTAATTGCTATAGAGTACGGGAGGGTAAGAGAAATACCTGATGCTTGATGCCGATGTAAGAGGGACTCATACCTGATGGTAGGTGATATAAACAGGATGCCACTTGACGGACTCACTCCTGATATTGAATGATAGACGATGACGTGAATAGGATGCCCCTTGACGGACTCACTTTTGATTATGATGATTGATTAGGATGCCACTTGACGACCTTGCTTGTTTGTTGAAGTTATGAACGCGATGCCCCTTGACGGGCTTATACCCGACGATCGAGAATAACAAGATGTCTCTAACGGATTCACTTCCTGGTGATCGAGATATGTGAATGGTTGTCTCTAACGGACTCGCTTCTTGGTCGTGCGGTTGTGAATAGGATGCCACTTGACAGACTTACTCCTGATTCCAGTAATAGATGATGTGAATAGGATGCCGCTTGATGGCCATATTCCTGATTTCGATGATAGATAATGTGAATAGGACGCCTCTTGACGGGCTTACTCCCGATTCCAGTGATTGATAGTGTGAATAGGATGCCACTTGACGGACTCACTCTTGATTCTGGACATAGGTAGTGTGAATAGGATACCACTTGATGGGCTTACTCCTGAGCTTGAAGATGTGATTGGGAAGCCTCTTGACGGACTCATTCCCGGTAGTGAGATTGTGAACGGGATGCCTCTTGATGGATTCATTCCCGGTTCTGATGATGAATTCTGATGCCGAGTAGTGAATAGGATGCCGCTGGAGGGTCTTATACCTGATGCCGGAAGTGAATAGTGGACAGTACGCCGCTGGGGGTCTTATACCTAATGCTGATTTTGATTATGGATTCTGATGATGAGTGAACACGATGCCGCTTGAGGGTCTCATACCTGATTCCTGATTTGAGCGTAAATGGTTAGACCTGAGCGAGGGATAGATTTCTTGACAATCTACCGAGGAGAAGACTGGTTTGATATGTGGATCCGAGCAGATGGATCAATGTGAAGTTGACGAGTCTGAGCAAGGGTTGATATCGTGGCTCAGTTAGTGGTGAGCTTTTGGGCTATTTGAGAGGATTGTCGGAACCAGTTGCCCCTGCTATAAAAGTATGCATTGTCTGCTATGCTGAAAGATATGAATGCATTTTGAAAGTTATGTCATACTAAGTATGCGTATTTACAAGAGTATGATGCATGAATCTATCATCTGTGAGAGAATGCTCATGAGTTAGTGGATATTGATCGTCTTGTCGCCTGTTGAGTACTAGAAGACAAAGTATTTGACTGACTGGGCTCAGTGCCCCAGTGATCATCCTTCAGAAGGATCCAATTTTTCAGTATTTGATTTCTCTCAAGCTTTCCTTCTCTCTGAAACCATTTTTACCTTCGGCGCCCTCACGGGTTTTCACCGAATCCGGTTATGTGATTGTTGCACTTCAGTGTATCTTGTGATTTGAAAGTATGTGGCACCCCCGTCATTTTGAATGATGCAAGTATGTGATTTAGTGAACCCAACAAGGTTTGTATCAATTAAAGTGGACTTTACTGGGTTGTAGCGTAGGCCAAGGTTGTGGGTTGAGAAATGAAAGGATCGCATGAAGGCTCAAAGTTTATTTTGAAAAGTCGGTTGAGATTCCTGAGATCACTTTTGCCCTGCTTTTTTCCTTCTTTTGATTTTGCTCTTTTCCTTTTTGTTCTTGTTTTTTTGTATTCATCCCAATCTATTGTGAGAATTGCCCCAGTTTGAAGTATGTATCCGAGTCGGATCGTATCTTTTGTGGATGTGCTCCAGCTTTGCATTGAGTTCTCTTTTTGTTTGCTTTCTCTTTCTTTTTCCTTTTGGCATTGCCCTAGTTTAGGGGGTGATCCTCAGGGGTTTATGTTTAAAAAGAAATCATTGTATGGCTCAAGTGGGCGAATGAGGGAAAGTAGTGTATAGATAGCTGAAATGATTGCCTCTAATCATTTTGACAGTAGTCGAGTCGAATTCAGAGATCACATATATGCATCATTGAAGTTAGAGATCGTGGGAATGCATTATTACTTTTCTGATGATAATTGAGGGACCCCATGTGGGCCAACAGCGATCGTGATGACCTCTTTTGCTGAGATGTGGGGGGCAAAGATTGCCCTAGTCTATGTATGTCATGATCCTGAGAATGGACCAAGGACTGTTCTTGAATGCCCGTCGGCTGTCTGCTCCGTTCTTGTGTCCTCAAATGACATCAAGCTGTCATAGAGAAGTATGCTTTTGTCACCTGATTCTTGTTAAGATGTGAGCATCGTCAGAGGATGAAATGGCCGATTTGTGAACTTGAGTCGTTTCTCGGCATGACCTTGTGTTGATCATACTTTCATGTAGAATTGAACATAGCTTTGTTACGTCCGAAAGTCTAGTACAATGTCTAATTCGTATTCAACAAGTAGTAAGACAGTCATATCCAACATACTCATGAGATTTAAGGAATGAGAGCAGATGACAGTTATTGAATGATGCAAAGAATGAGTTTTGTTTATGTTTTTCGTTTGAAAGTATGCGCTTATGCAAAGTAGACAAAGCATAAATTCAATAGTATGGAGAAACTGCCCCTGTATGGCAAATGATGAGGAGTAATGTTTCAAGACAGTGGGCCAAGTATTGGGTCTCTTACGAGAGTCGTCTCGGGCATGGACAGAGCTTATGGATGTATATGGGTAGAAGTAGGCCTATTGGTTCAACGACTTGAAGGTTCGAACAATCGCGAATGCGCTGGTACTGCTCGGATTTGACCTTCGCGGATTTTGTCATCTGCCCTGCTCAGGCTTAATGTTTGGATTTGGAAGTTGGATTTGAAAATCAGAGCTGTTTGGACTGGTTGTCCATTCAGACTTTCTCAATCCGTGGAGAAGTTGGTGATACCGGGAGTAGGCTGAGCGTGTAGAAGCTTCCCATGTTGACCTCTATCAAAAATGTACCTGCGGCGGAGGTCAGAAGAAGTAGAGGTAGACGTAAAGTTAGTAAGTCGCTTCAAAGAAAGGAAACAGGGATTTTTCTCCCAGTGACTCGTTGGAGATGAGAGAGTACTGCCCCAGTATAATGTGAGTTCCCAAGGTATGAGATGCATCTGGATAGCCTTTCGGCGTCACCAAATGTCTTTGAAAAGTGGATTTGTCCTTGGGGAGTTTTATTTTTATTTTTGAAAGGTGAGACTAAGCTTTGAAAAAAGTCTGGCAGCCTTCCGGCACCGTTTATGAGTTTTTAAAAAAAAAAAAAAAAGTTTATCCAACCGTGGTCTATACACAGGTGTAAGGGGAAGATAAAGAATAATCGGGTAGCCTTTCGGCGCCGTTTTATGATTTTGAGAAAGTGTATCCATCCTTGTTAAAATGTAAGGATATGATGAGTAAGAATGCGCAGCCTTTCGGCGCCGTTTTGAGTTTGAAAAGTTTTTTTTTCCTTGTTTGTAAAAGCACAGGGGGAAGACAGAGAAGGATCTGGTAGCTCGTCGGCTCCGTTTATTGTTTTTAAAAAGTTTTCCGTCCCTAGTTTATATATGGGGAGGATGGAAAAGAATTGGACAGCCTAACGGCGTTGTACTATGTTTTTGAAAAGTTTTTTCACCCCTGGTTTATATAAGGGGATGATAGAAAAGAATCGGACAGCTTATCGGCACCGTTTTGTATTTTGAAAAGTTTTGAATGCACACGTGCAGAATGTGACTATGTGGAGAGGTTGACATCTAACGTAGACTTATTTAGGTCCGGTTCCCGAACCTTCAAACCTCCGGTGCCGTAACACCTTCTCAGGTTGGTGGTTTCGAGCGGAGGAACTTTTGGTGCTGGTACCGACGGTACTACCGCAACGGCCATGCCACTTACTGATCCTCCTATCTAATCTTAAAAGGTTTCAGTTTTAGAAACGGGTTATGTCATGCTTGATGCAAGTGTGTAGTGTGTATAGCGGTAAAGTACGACATTGGCCTTGTAGTTTCAGTATGGCATTGGCCTTGCAGTTTCTTTTATGAGTCGCAGGTACCTGTGCAAACAAGTTTATAACCTACAAAAGAATTATAGAAGTATACAGTCATTAGTAAAATAAATGCCCCTTTAGAATGAAAACCACCAAAGTGACAGCCTGAGTCCTCTTAAGATAGTCCCCAGCAGAGTCGCCAGCTGTCGCGCCCGCCCCGAAGGTGGGGGGCGGTCCCCTCGTGGGTCGCGACCGGTTATGTCTAGAGGCGTGGGAAGCGTGAAAGTAGGTGAGGTGTGTGAAAAGTGGGAGTAGGGCCAAGTAAGAGTTCAGAGTCGCCACCTAACATTTATTCGGGAGTTAGGATCCCTGCAAAGACAATCGACACGATCATCTTTGACTTTTGGAAAACGTTTTGGAAAAGCAAGGCCCTTTAAAAGTGTGACTCGAATAGTCATGCGAGACCAGAGTTCTTGAAGTGGGTTCGGGGACTCGATTATGCCGAGGGAAGGTGTTAGGCACCCTCAAGCATCCGTGACACACTGTTGTCGATTTTAGTGGTTTTCATAGTAATGGGGCGTAAGTAAGAAATAGTAGAACATAGATATACAACGCAAGCATCGTGACACGCAGTTACCAATTTACGTATCTCAATACGAGATAGTTTGAAAGTATATAGTTATGGCCGCACCCAAGTGAAGGTTGCATACGTATCTCAACACGAGAATCAGGCCATGCGTAGTTTTGTGCTGTGTATAAGTGTCTGAGCATTTTGGTCGATCTAGACCGTTAGTGGGTAAAATAGTGTTTTGACTAAAGTCGGTGTAGCTAGGAATTTTAATCTGTATGGTGTAGTCCTAGACTTTAACCTTGAGAAAGTAGTGAGTTATGAGATAGTGTTTTGAGTAAAAGTCGGAGTAGATCGACCGTGCGATAAGTTTTTTTGCATTTTTTGTTTTTTTATGAATTTTTTTGTCTTTTTGTTTTATGTGTCGAAAGTAAGGGTCAGTGCCCTGTAAATGAAAAAGTGTACTGGAAGTAGTGGTCGGCGCCCAGTTTTGTAAAAAAGTGCCGGAAGTAAGGGTCGGTGCCCAGTGGTAAAAAAGGTGATGTGAAAGTTTTGCCGGAAGTACGGGTCGGTGCCCAGTGGTAAAAATGTATACCGGAAGTATGGGTCGGTGCCCTGTGGAAGAGGTTTGAAAGTAGTCGTGAAGTAAGTGATAAGTTCATAGGTTTGTTGCATATAATAAGTATGTACAATAGTAAGTAAATAAAGCAGTAAAGGCGGAATATCCAACCAGTGGATTTATAGGGAGGCCGCACTACTAAGAGTATGAGTTTAAGTATGTTACCTGTGCAGAGGCGACTATTGAAGTTCGGTCGATGTTTGTTGAGATAGGATGAAAGAAATCCGAGAAGCGTTGCAGAAATAATCCGAGGATGCCCAAGTCGTATTTCGACACAAAATCGACTTAAATGAACGTCATGGTTGGGTCCAGAAGGGCCGGAATAGTCAAGATGTAAATCGTACGTTTGAATAGTACCCGTACGTATACTGTATGTATGAATAGTACCGTATGTATGAATAGTACTATACGTATAAATAGTACCATACGTATGAATAGTATATGTACGTATATTGTATGTATAAATAGTACCCGTATGTATGAATAGTACTGTATGCATAAATAGTACCCGTATGTATACTGTATGTATAAATAGTACCCGTATGTATACTGTATGTATGAATAGTACCCGTACATATACTGTATGTGTGAGATTAGAGGTCCTTATGATGGAGTTTGGATTTTATTTGGCTAATGTAGTCAAACAGGGCTTAGGAGAGGAAAAGGGTTAGGGATTCCCAAACAAAGCCTAAGGGGGAGAGTGAATTAGCAATTTTTTTTGGAATGGGGGGCCTTGTATTTATAGGAAAAATTTTGATTAAAAAATAATTTAATTAAAAAAATAATAATAATAAAGTAATAAAATATCTAGATATTGTGTGTGTGTGCCACGTTCTACGGGATTTTTCGGGTAGCTACGTGGTTGAAAATTGGACCACTGGGTACTCGCGACTAACATAGAATTTTGAAGTCGGAATTGGATTTTTAAAACGTTGTTTGGCCCATATTCGGCACCAGTTATGACAAAACACGCCAATCGATGTGCACTTTTCAAAATCCGGTGTCGGAATGAGACGAAATTACATGGACCCCTTTATTTTAATGTGAGGAGTATTTTTCTCCAGTCAGAAAGTGACTCCTATGGCGCGATTGGCTCAAATCTGGATTACTTAGTCGCTAAGCAAAGAAAATATCTAGATATCTGTACACGCGTCGCGATTCCAATTTTTTTGGAAGGCAGTGCGACGAAAAATTGGACTTCCGTGGTCCTCTCGACAAACGCACAATATTAGTGCAAAAATGAAATTCTTGAAACACTATATGACTCGTATTAAGCATCTGTCTTGACAAATCCGTTAATTAAAATGCACTTTTTCAGAATCCGGTATCAGATTGAGATGAAATTTTAGGGATTTCTCCGTCTCGATGTGAAAAGTATTTTTCTCAAATCAGAAAGTGACTCCTATGGCTTGATTGGCCCATATCTGGATTACTTAGTCGTTAAGCAAAGAAAATATCTAAATATCTGTACAAGCGCCGCGCTTCCGAATTTTCTGGAAGGCAGTGCGACGAAAACTTGGACTTCCGTGGTCCTCTCGACAAACGCAAAATATTAGTGCAAAAATGGCTTGAAACGCTATCTAACTCGTATTACGCATCTGTCTTGACAAATTCGTTAATAAAAATGTACTTTTTTCGGAATCTGGTATCGGATTGAGACGAAGTTTACATGGATTTCTCCGTCTCGAAGTAAAAGGTGTTTTAATTCAGACCGAAAATGTCATAGCCGATTTGATCTCGAAGACCAAGGCTTTCTGATGATTTATCAGTATAAATTGACGCGCCTGTGAACGATCTTATCGCAATTTTGCAACTTTCTTCGTTTGATGGCAACGAAATTTCCGAAGGCTCTTCATCTTGACAAATATGATTTTTTGGCATCAATTTTAAACCTTCTGAAGTTCTCTGGCGATGAAATAGAATTTTCCCGTTTGATTTCTACGCCTGATAAAGTACTTTTTCCAGATCCGGTGTTCAATTGAGATGAAATTTTAGGAAGTTCTCGGTAATGTCACGCACTTCCATTCTGTCATGAAAAATACTTGTTCTGATATCCTAAAAGCTAAAAAAGTAATCCCGATCCCTCTCTGGCAAATAGCAGATTTGTCCAAACTTTAAACAATGAGTACTTCTTCGCCCGTGGTTCGATTTTGACGATTCAAAGTCTAGGGACCTTGTATTTATAAGCTCTTCCTACCCATCGGATTCGATGTACCTTATCTGTCCACCTCTTTGTAGGTGGGCAAAAAAACGGGTGTCTACGGCTTACCCGACATGCTTTTGAAACCATGCTGGTGGGTATTCAAATTGACAATAACTTGATTTGACATTTGATTTGACCTCTAGATATTCTGATTAGGACTCCAACTTTTCCTTCCTCGATTTACGTGCCCAATGGGCCCCCCACGGCAGTTATTTCTTTTTTTGGCAGGTCAAAATGAGGTGTCTACAATAGGCTTGTATAAACATATCCTAAGTGGTTTAAAAGAGGGCTTGGAATCAATTTTAAAAAAAAACAATAAAGAGAAAAAAAAAATCCATTTTGCGCCTGGCAGTCAAGTGAATCGTATTCACCTTCGATTCTTGCTATATGCCCAACTTGTGTATCGATTCGTATCATTTTTCACGGTAAATTGTATGATTCGTGTCATGAATCATACGATTTTGATAACAAAGGTATGAATCATTTAAGGTTTTCTATTAGGGAAGAAAGAAAGAGTGTACTTCTTAGGTCACGAGACCGTGTGTGCACTCGGTAGTGTTTTGCAAGTATTAAAAAATCGTCTGAGAGAGGGGATGGACTGTAAAAATTCTAACTTTATTTTTTAACCATTACAGAGTGGTTGACTAGTAGCTTATTATAAGCTAAGAAGCACGAACATGTGACATGACACTGACACTCAGACGCGTAATTTTTCAAAAAAGAAGGACACGAATACGTTGGAGACACGTAGAATATGTTTTGTTTTATATATTTCTTTTATTGAAGATAAAAAAAAATTGTACTCTTAGTTCAATTAAATTTGGCATAAAAAAAATACATAAATCACATCAACATCATTAAAATATCAACATAACAAAAAACAAAAACAGGTTCCTAAATTTTGCAAGCCTAAAATGCTGGACATAAAAAGAAAACCAACGTTTATGAAAAAAGTTTCTTGAAATGAAGAGCTACGAGGAAGGGAAAAAGAGAGAATTTCAAAATAAATGCAGAAGCAGATTCAATTTCAAATAGAAGGCATAAATCACAATAATCCAAATTGGTCTTGTGTCGGACATGTTGGTCTTGTGTCCGACACGTGTCTGGACATGTTGGTTTTGTGTTCAAACGTGGCCGACGCCAAGAAAAAAATTAAGACATGCTTTTTTGCGTGTCGGACACAGACACGTAACCCAAATTGAAGCGTCGGTGTTAGAAAGATTATAAGCTACCTCTCAACTGTGAGGTTGTGGTGTCGTCTCTTACATGATTGATTTCTCATTCTCTTTTTTAGTTTCTAATTTAGTTGGGAATGTTTGCCGTTTTTCAATAAGTCTAGTTTTTTGTGGTTTTAGTTTCATGAACATGGATTTGCCATGTGGGGTGCTTCGCCTTCAGCTCAAAGGAGGTCATGGAAGCCATAATGGGTATTTACACATAATCTCTGTATATTGGATTATGGCCACGTTTGCTGCAGCTTAATCAGATAGATTATAGCTTTTAGCTTATCAAATTATAACTAACTCAGAATAAGTTTGAACCTGTTTGGTGCATATTTTCAGAAGCAGTGATTAAGTTGTTGTGGTGTTTGGCAAATAAGTTGTCAAATAACTTATTTGTTGTGTAATTGTCCTAAACACCCTTAAAAGCTGTCTAACTATAATTTAACAACTATTTATTTTTTGAAGATGTGTGAATATTAAGTTACATATCTCAACTAATTAATTTTTAATATGTGAAAGAGAAGATGAATAATGATAGGGTTTTTAAACAAGTGTAGAGTTTAATTTAGTTGGGGGTAATTGTTGTCAATAGAAAAAAGAGTAAAGGACAAGGTTGTCTAATAAAAGATTCATTAAATGACAAATAAGCTATAAGCTAAAAAAGCAGCACCAGCCCAGCTTCTAATAAGTTGGTTTTTGGGCCTTAAATAAGTTTTAAAAAAAACTATAAGTCCTTAAGCTACAATCCATACCAAATACATGATTTCAACTTTTTCTAAGCTATAAGTTATAATCACAAAAAATATGTGGTTACGATGGAGTGTCTGTGACCAGCAATCGGGGACCCCCCCTCCCCCAGGTTTTTAAAAAAACTATACATTTGCATTAAAAAAAATTTACAATTAGCCCCCCTTGAAAATTATAATTAGCCCCTCCTGATATTATAAAATTGTCATACTAAGCCCCCCTTTCTCTTATATTTTTGTGCTAATTATAAAAGCCCTCATCCCTCTCATGTTTTTGGGATAATTTTTTTAGCCTTTGTTTATATCATCTACACAAATATATGCAAAATATGTATAGATATGTCCAAATTTTTTTTTTCGGAGACACTGAACCCAAATACCCGTACAAATCTCTGCCAAGTCCTACTGTATTGATTTTCTAAATTAGCCCCTAGCACCCATGTTTAGTTCTCTGTTCTCCTTGTCATTAATCAAGCTATATATGTCAATCTGTTATCACCATAGCATTGACCCAAAAGTTCTTACCCCTTCTAAGCTGCTCGGATCTTACAAATTGGAACCCTGTCTTCTAAGGAAATAGGCAGTTGGGACATCAGGTCTGTTCTCTTGTTGTCTTATAGGGTGTTTGGGAATGCTTACGCTTTTGCGATTGTGACTGTTAGAGTATAGATTATAGATTACGATAGTTGTGGTATTTGGATGACGTAGACCGTGTGGTAAACGTGTTTGTGGTCCCATAATATAGATTATGTGTGCCTTTAAATACAAGAATGCAAAGTTATTTTGAATTTGTAAAAGTCGTTTGTGCCCTTGGGATTCATTATAGTAGTACTACTAAACATATTTAATTTATGACATTGCTAATTGTTAACTAGTACTCCTAATAATCTTATCTTATTATATTATAATAATATGAAAGTCTTAAGGGCCACGTGGCACAAAGAGACACACGGAGAGGCAAGGTTAGCAAAGTTTTATGCTTTTGCTCATTAAATTACTCCAAACACATTTTTCTTATTTAGCATTGAATTCCAAATAATAAGTCTACTATTTTATTATGGGTGTTGAATTTGAAATATTTGAAAATTGAGATTTTGTGTTATCTATTAGATTGATAAACTTTTATTTATTTATTGCACTTTATGTTATATACCATCATTGTATCTGATAATAGTTGTCCCGTGCATTGTACGGGTTAAAAAAACTAGTTTAATATATTACTAAATCATTATATACATAAGGACAATGATGCTTTTTTCTTTTTTTTTTTTTTCTTTTCTTTTCTTTTTTTTGATATGGGAATTTTTGTAATTTTCTATTGGAATAGAATTGAGATTAGCCAAACAATAATGCTAGGCACACTCCAAAATCCATACTGAAATCCACACAGGATAATCGTTGTCGTTGATTTCGGTGAGGCTCTCGTAAGTTTCACATGAATCTTATGTGGACTCCACCAAAATAACTGCCATGATTATCCTGTGTGAATTTCAATATAAAATTTGGAATTTGCCTAGCATTACTCTTAGCCAAAAGTTATTTAGCCTTTTTGTGAGGGACAGGCCCAGCATTCCAAGCGCTTCGTACCTGATTCTGCGATGGGTTAATTTGGAAGCCAAACGGGCTCTTAATGCTTGATTGGGCTCCCAATCACAGTATCCAGACGGGCTCTTAAAGCTTCTGAATTCTAGTTGCTTAGAACTACTTATATACTTGACAATGAATAATCATATCCATACCACTTCCAAGTTTTAACAGAATAATTTGACCTTGTATTTCATTTGCTTCCTAGGCTTAGTTTGGCCCTCATGTGGCTTTTAAAAGTAGCTCATGAAATTTATTATTAAGTTGTTTGATAATTTTGTACAAGTGATACATTACTCTTCAAAAAAAAAAAAAACATTATGAAACCAAAAAAAGCAACCTTGAGCTTTTAAAAGCACTCCTCCCCCCCCCCCCCACAAAAAAAAAAGCCTCAAGTTCAATTTTTGCAAAGCTCATAAACTAATTACTAAATAAATTAACATAAAATTGTGCTTTAAAAAAAGGAGAAGCTAGCTAGCACCAACATAATGGCCAAACTAAGCTCTAGTCGTATTCTGACCGAGCCTAAAAACTAAATCTTAACACATGTTCTAACAATAATTCCTTCTTACATTTTTAAATATACCATTTTAATTGCTCATTACTTAATAATGTCTATTTATTTATTTATTGTTTGACCATATATGTTATTTCATTTACCGTGAAGTTTGTATTGTAATTTATTAAATTATAAAATTATTTCATATGTTCTAATTAGAAATAAGTTACCAATTGATCATGATCTAGCTTTTTTATACATTATATATATATATAACTTTGATTCCTACAAAAATGATTTAGAGAGACCTCTACGTTCAAGATGGTCAAACTCTTTGTGATGTACGACATGAAAATTCTTAAACTCTTCAACCGGATTATTTTTAGAAAGTCTCTATTGTCAATAGTCAATATTAATTGAAAGAATCACATAAGAAAAATATTTATAATGCAAAAACTATTGTTACTGGAAAAAGATAAAAAAAATAAATAAAAAGTTAGATATACGTCATTCTTGCTAATCTTATATATAGACACACACACACACACACACACACACACACACACACACACACACACACACACACACACACACATATAGAGAGGCTCTTAGGTGCACTGGTAAGTGCATTGACCTAGAGCACTGGGCTTTTAAGCCTAAAAAACTAGCGGATAAAAAAGTGTAGAAATTTTTTATTTTTACCACTTAATTGGATTATCACCATAGGCAAAATTAGTCTAAATTCCTATCTTTCTTTTGCAAAATAAACAATGGTGATAATTATACGAATTGTTGTTAATAAAGATAACGATAGTAACTTTTCATAAAGCAAAATACTCAATTAAGTTTTACATTCAATAATTGTGTTGCTAAAGCATGGGTAAAATGAGAATGAAATGACACATGTCAACATGGTAGTGGTGGGTAAGCAAGAGTGAAAAAAAAAATCACTCTATGCTAAATGGGTAACCAAATTGTCACATCCATTCCAGAATTTCATGATTTTAGCATGCATGCTTGGAATTTTATGAATTATCAATGTTATTTGATAACGGTGGAAGAGGTTGACTGTGGGTCAACGGTGAGGTGTTAGTGAAGACACTGGAATATGGTACTTCATGTTGCATTGGCATGGTTAAATGGCATTTATGTGATTTAAATGTTATTTGACTTTCTGGTATTTTATGAATAATGAATTATGTAGTATAATTTCTGGTATTCTTGTTATCGATATAGAACATTTTGAGAACTGTGATGAGAATGTGAGTGTCACGTTATATAAAAGGTAGGTTGTGAAGAGATTCTACAGAATTTAGTTTCCGGACGTAATTTTGGACCCAAACGAGACTTAGTCGAAAACTTTTGTAATTGGTAATTTTCACTCGTAAAGTAACAAAATGGGTGTATGTGACGTTTCAGGTGATAACTAGAAGTTTGAGAACTCGCGGGGAGGTAAACACGAATTCTGAGAAGTTTGTCTATAAATAAGTGGGGTTGAGGATTTCATTTGCCAAACTTTACAAAATATCGTTGAAGAGGAGAGAGAAAAGGAGATTTGATTCCTCGAGCTTTGCGACGACGATCGATGACCTTTCGTCCGTCAAATTTTCTCCAGATTCTAGATTTGAACTCGTGGAGGTAAGACCTACGTTTTGATAGTCATTAGGTCATGTTTGGCAAACTTTTGTGAAAAATCTAATTTCTTAAAATTTGGGAAAACATGTATAAACTTGTAGGAATCACCCCAAATCTAAGATCCGACGTTTAATTAGCCCTCTAGTCGAGCCTTCAAATTTTGAGAGGAATCGCACGAGGTGTGATTTCTAGCCTATGTTATAGAGATGAAATACATTTTTTATATTTCGACGACGAAATTGTGATCCGGGCAAAATTCATGTGTTAATCTTAGACCCGCTAATTGTGCACGCGCTTAAATGTGAAATGCATGTCTAAATTTACTCGAGTACGTTGAGTTGTCTATGTGGGTCAAAGGGGGGACTTATACAAATTCATGCCGGAGTAAGCTTCTCGATGTTTGAGAATTTTAGTAGCGACAGCTACTGTGCATAGTTTAAGGCTTGGACTTGCCAGGGCACTTGAGGATGTAATGGTTGTAGGCTTGGACTAGCTATTGACATCGCGGTTTAAGGCTTGGACTTGCCGCTACCGGATGAATGCGTATTTTTCTCCCTAGAGACTATTTAATATGATTTATGAGATTAAAGCATGATTTGCCATATATGCATATGTTAGAAATTGTGCACTCAGCATATAGCTGGGCAGTGGAGATTTACTCTATTGCAGGAAAAAGAAAGATAAGAAGAAGCGTGAGGAGTGAGGCCGTTGAGGAACGCCGGGGAATCACCTTGTTCATATCTTTTGTTCTTTTATCCTTAAACTTGTAATGAGGATTTTAGAAAGTTGTAATATATTGTAATAGAATCTTGGGAGAGATTGTAGCATTGTAATCGCTAGTAAACTCTTGTAGTTATGTTTTAAATTGTTGGTATGTCCTGTGTTTGCGTTGGTTTTAGAATCGGAGGACCTAAGCTTGAATTCTGCAGAATACTTAGTGTGCTGATGCGAATCAGTCGACTGGTTTTTGATTCAGTCGACTGGATCACTGTGTTGAACTGAATACTGCTTTGATATGTTTGGGGATCAGTCGACTGGGTTGAGAAAACAGTCGACTGGTTGATGCCCCAGGGTAGGTGATTCTGCTTGAATTAAGTATCAGTCGACTAATAAATTTAGGCACCAGTCGACTAGGTCCCCGACACAGTCGACTGGACCGAGCTGCTGATCTTTTAAACTTACTGCTTTTGATGGTCAGTCGACTGGGTCCCCGATCAGTCGACTGGACCTCTGTTCTTCAAAATGTATTCTTTTGGAAGTGTTTCCAATTGGGTAAAACTTTTTGTAACTCTGATTTACAGGATTCTACTTATGTTTTTCCGCTGCTATTTACTTTAATGAACTGGATAAGCCTTGATGGCGTGCCACATGTCCTGTTTCCGCATGTTAGCGGGATGGGTCGTGACATAAATCGTCAAGTGGTTGAAATTGACTCCTAAATTTTTTTGAATGCACACATATCTTACCTAGAATAGGTCGGATAGAAGTTACCTATGTTATTGTTGGTCTGGAATAAACAAAATCATGATTGATCCATCATAGAGCTCCAAGAAGAAGAAGAAGAAGAAGAAGAAGAAGAATAAGAAGAAAAAGAAAACAAATCGGGAGTCTGAGTCATATAATACTAAGAATTGATATCACGAATATTGTGAAGAGTCATACCATTCTTATCATAGATATTTATTATAATTCTTAATTAAAAGACATATGTTACTATAACTCTTAAGAGATATATGTTACTATAACTCATAATTTTTTGTTTACATTTTGACCATTAGGTTATTGAAAACATAATCCATTCATAGCAATGAGAATGAAATTCATATATAACTAAGTTGAATAATGAATAGAAGAGTAAGGAATAATAATTACCTTCAATACAAAGCTTGAACGTGCACACTTGTGTAAAGATCAATCGTGTTTAGTTCACCATAGCACATTACTAAGAGAACATGAAGAGAAGACTTGGCTGTGAATCGTAAAGTGTGAAAAAAGCGTCCAAGGCTATGGAGAACTTGGGAAGTGGAGACATATAATAGAAATTAGATAATAGCAATAGGTTCTTTAATATGATCATTAGTCTTCTAGTCCAAAATTAATACAAATAATTAACCTGTGAATTTTTTTTTAATTTTTTTTAAAAAGGGGAAGAAAAGAAGAGAGAGAACTAAAAAAATGTCTAACAAAGAGGGCTAAAAGTAAACCAGGGACTGTGAGACTTGTAAAATCATGTTGTTCTTCTACACCATTAGTTTCCAGTATACGAATTCCTTTATTTATTCCTGATACACAATTTCCTTATTTATCCTAATTTAGATTGAACTCTGTTCCATCCAATGATCCAATACTCAATTAATCCATTCTGGTTCACTTTAAAGAAGCAAAAAAACTATTACACAATTACTAAAATTCTACTACTAATTAACTATTAATTAAATGTGAGTTTTTAGATGGATTAGCTCTCAACCATTTGTATTTAAGGCTGAATTCCAGATTTCTAATTGAAAGGTGAAAACTTTAAACTTCGTGGGTGTAAAAAAAATCATATACTACTAAGAATTGATAATATGAGTATAGTTAAGAGTCCTAAAATTCTTCATTGACATTTATTATAATTCTTTAAGAGATATATGTTACTAATTTACCATTCCATCAAGCAACTTAGAAAAGTAAACCCACCATGGAGTCCAAAAAAAAAGGTAGGGGTAATTACACTAACACCCCTTCAACTACCACCTTTTTTCAATTACCCCCTTCAACTATAAAACTCAACAAATTGACCCCCTCCACTATCATAACTTTTCACTAACACCCCTTCCATTAGGTTGTCGTACAAAAATGATTACTTTTGTAGTATGTTACCAACACATGATGTAAAAGTGTTAATAACATAACATTTGTGTCTTTTCTTTGAGTCAGTAAAACTTTTATAACAAAATTGCCTAAAATTTGGTGTATAACAAAGGGCAATTATGTATGTAGCAAAGGATAATTTTATCCTCAAATTTCTAACGACTTGAAGGAGGGATAAATAGATATCATGCTATTAATATTTTGTACCATATGTTGCTCACATGATTTAAAAAAAAAAACATTTTTGTGGGACGAAATTTTAATGGAAGGGGTTTTAGTGAAAAGATATAATAGTTGAGGAGAGTTAGTGTCACACCCCAACCCGTGTCGGGATTAGGACACGTGTAACAAGGCCAAGACACCCAATCAACCTAAAATTACTAGAAAAAGCATGAATTAGACGACATAAAAGAACTTCCTAGACATAAAATAGTCCCAAGGGTAAAATGATCATGATTAAAGTATAGCCAAGTTTTACATCAAAATATAGATCTTTGAAGTCCCGGTTCCAACGCAAAAAATGATGCGCGAATCCAAAATTTATAGAAAAAGTTATGTTCGTTTTCGTAAAATTCAACAACAGAATTTTTCACAGGCGGATCGATCCGTCCCAAATGCGGATCGATCCGGTTTTGGCAGAATGACCTCTATAGCTACACGAACTGATGCAGATCAATTCGCACCAGGCCCGGATCGATCTGGATCCACCAGAACACCATTTTTTCATCATATTCCTCTGTTTTATAAGATAAAAAACACACCAAAACCAAACCAAACCAAACCAAACCAAACCTCATGGGCATTTCCAAAACTATTTGGGAAGCACTCCCAAGTGTCTCAAAACTTTAACCAAACATCATAAGAGTTTTCAACCATTTCAAACCCTTTTAGAAGTTATTTGAAACAACCAAAACACATTGAATTCAACTAAGATCATTAACTTGCATAAAAAATCCAAATTTTACCATACCACAAGTTTCAATACAAGAACTAGGAAGCCCAAGTTGCTATTACATAAAAAAGAACCATTCTACCCAACAAGTCTTCCTTACATATACACAACTTTTGGAATATAAGAGGAATTCTAAAATCTATATCACAACCAACCATGGCAAGACTTGGCATTTTACAAGGATTTCTCAAAACATAAGTTTTCCAAACACACTTTTAAGCAAAAGTTATATTTTGAAACTAAAAGATCTAAGCATATAAACATATTCACAACTCCCGTTCCCATATCCGTTGTGTCGGTCATTTCCTCTCCTCTTCCCGTTCCGTACTGTCATACCCGTCCTGGGAATTTCTTTCATGATTAAATGCATAAGTGAATTTTCTGAATTATCAATGTTAATTGATAATTGTGAATGAGGTTGATTGGAGGTCAACAGAAGGTGTCAAGTGAAGACACAGTAATCCAACAATTAATAAGCCATTAGTGTAATTTAAATAACATTTCGGTGATTAAATGTTATTTGAGATATCTGGTATTTTATGAATAGTAACTTTACCTGTATAGAGTAAATTTATGATAGTTTTGATATCGCGTTAGATCATTTCGAAAACTGTGGTAAGAACGTGAGTGATACGTTGTACAAAAGGTAGGTTATCTAGAGATTCCATAGAACTTGGTTTTTGGATGTAAATTACAGACCCAAACAGAACTTGGTCAAAAACTTTTATACTTTATAGTTTTCACTCGTGAAGTAATAAAAGGGACGAAAACTTTTATACTTTATAGTTTTCACTCGTAAAGTAATAAAAGGGACGTGCGCGACTTTTTAAGTATTAATTAGAAGTTTTGAGAACTCGCGGGGAGGTCAACGTAATTTTCGTAAGTCGTGCCTATATAGAGATAAGTGTTGAGATATTTTTATTATCTCAAAACCTAAGTTGGAAATCACGAGAGGAACAAGTGGGATTTTATTACTTGAGAATTCACGGCACAAATCGACGAACTTCCGATCGTCAGCTTTTCTCCAAATTTTATATTCGGACTCCTCAAGGTATTAGGTACGTTTTGATATCTCTTAGGCCACGTTTGTCAAATTATTTTTGAAAAGCTAATTTTAAGAAATTGGGAAAAACATGTGTATACTTGTAGGAATCGTTTGTAATCGGATATTCGACGTTTATTTGGTCTCCTACTACTGTCTTGAATTTGTAGAGATATAGCACGAGGTATGAATTTAGAATCTTTGTAATATAGACAATTTTGGATGTTTTGAATATTGTGTACAAATTCTGATCCTGGAAAAGCTTATGTGTTAACTTAGGCCCGTTAATTTTAGCGAGTACGTATAGAAAAGCATGGTGACATGATTATGTGAGTATGTTAAATGATTATGTGGGTTAAAGGGGAGTTTGGTATAATTTTATATCGGTGCACGCCTCTCGATGTTTGAGAGTTTATAATAGTGACGACTACTTGCTTGGTGTGGGAAGTGGCCAACCAGAGCAGATGGATGCAATGGTTGAGTGATTCTGGCTAACCATTGGCATCGCGGTTTAAGATTTAAGACTTGGCGATACACTAGGTGAATGCGTATCTCTCTCCCCAAAGACTAAATTATGTGATTTTGATGTTTTAAGCATGAATTGTCCATATGCATTTGTTTAGAATTGTACACTCAGCATATAGCTGAGCAGTGGAGACTTCCTCCATTGCAGGTGAAAAGAAAAAGGGAAAGAAGAAGCATGAAGAGTGAGGTCGTGGAATTGCTGGGAAACATCTTTTGTATATGTATTTTGTTTTCATTCCAAGTATTGTAATAAGAATTTGAAGAGTTAAAACCATGTTCCTAACCAAGATATCTTGGGATGAAATCGTAGTATTGTAATCTGTAGTAAATTCTTGTATTTATGTTTTGAATCGCTATAATATAGTTGTCATTTGTTTGGAACAACTTGGCTTGTGGGTTGCGGCTGAATTGTGCAGATTTGGGAGGGATTAGTGGACTGGGTCCCCGACACAGTCGACTAGACCCCCTGTTTTGAATGAAAAATCTTTTAATTTTCAAAGGGTTCAGTCGACCGAAGGATATGCTTCAATCGACTGGTTTCTGCACGAGAACATGACATTTTGCATGCACAGTGTTAAGATGAGGACGTGGGTCAGTTGACTGAGAAATTGAGGTCCCAGTCGACTGAGTCCCCGACACAGTCGACTGGACAGGGCTGTTGAATTTTTCTTACTTTCTGCGTCAGATCTCCAGTCGACTGGGTCCCCGATAGAGTCGACTGGACCGCTAGTTTTCAAAATGGATTCTTTTGGAAGTATTCCAATTGGGCAAAACTTTTTTTGACTCTGATTTTAAGGAATTTACTTATGTTTTCCACTGCTATTTTACTTTAAAGGGATTGGATGAGTCTTGATGGCGTGCCACGTGTCCTATTTCGCACGTAGCGAGATGGGTTGTGACACGTACCAGTGGTGGTTATTCAATAACCACAAAAAAATAATATTCGTTTATGCTTTATCTTAGTGAGAGAACTAATCATGCTATTGGAATTCTTAACATGTAAATGCAACAATTAACATAAATATCAACAAATTGATCTCCGAAAAATCAAGTAACTCCAACCACCATTCCCGAGTCCTTCTCACCCCGAATCTTTCTCACTTTTTGGATGCATATAGCGTATCAGACACACTCTTACAAATCCCGAAGGAGTCACTGTTTCATCATTGTGGTCATCACCACGCCCTTCTCTTGAAGACTTATTATCTCCACATATGGAACTGATGTCAAAATCAAGTATTTTTATTAGCCCTATTTAAAATGTAGCATTTGGAAGTAGGGTGTCAAGTCCACAGGGATTGATACAAGAACAACGTTTGAGAAGTTTAGAAACTAATTATAATACGAAAAGGAAGAAATACAAAAAGATGATAAAAAGGGAAAAATTGACTTTGCGTCTTTGGGGTTTTTGTTTGGTTTTTGGAGACTAAAAAGGTAAATGAAAACTAATCTAAATGGCAATAGGTTAGGATCATCCCACCCCCCCCCCCCCCGCGTCTTGGGACACAACAAGATGAAATGGACTAATGTTTCAAGCATATCCTAAGGTAACATTTCAGTGTGGCACATTATCAAACACAAAGAGTGCATCTATGTGATAGATGAAAGGAGCTTTGAGATTTCCATAGAAATGGATTTGAAGCTAACGTTTGACTATCAAGGATACATGACATACAAGATGAAGCCTCCATGGCTTCTAATCTGAATGATTTGTCCATCCTACACTAACTAATCTACTTGGTGGAAAAATCACCTATGAAGCCTTCAAAAGGTAGTATGTAGTATTTAAAGCCTAAGAGTTTGAACAATCAAAGATGCTTGACATCAAAGATGAAGATTCCAAGTTTTAAATCCTACACACAACATTTGTGAAACACATAGGGTACAAAATACAAGGTTGCATAATATTCCATATGAAATACATAAGGTAGGGTTCAAAGTCTAAGTTTTGACAATCAAAGATGCAACACAAATAAGATGAAGACATAGTTTTGAATCCTACATAAATGAACACTAGAAATGCTACAACATTAAATCCAAGAGTTCATGATCCACAACTTAAGTAAATCTAACTAATATTAGAAAACATAGCAAAATCATCAAAGGA
Organism: Hydrangea macrophylla; assembly: GCA_033977485.1. Classification (NCBI taxonomy): domain Eukaryota; kingdom Viridiplantae; phylum Streptophyta; class Magnoliopsida; order Cornales; family Hydrangeaceae; genus Hydrangea; species Hydrangea macrophylla. The sequence goes on from CM066989.1 coordinate 2,025,105, forward strand.
AAAGAGATAGAAGATATACAAAGCCATTAAAAGTTCAATGAGTTCTTTTAGTTTATAACAATGGAGAGGAAAAATGGAAGGGAACCCAAGGGGGTTCCCAAAAATGAGAGAAGAAAAAGAAGAAGAAAAAGGTTGGGAGAACAAAACAAGAGAGAATATCCTTAAAAACTCTATCTCTATCAATTTATACAAAACCCACAAAAATGGCAAACTTGTAATTAAAAAGGGGAAAAACAACAACAGGGGCGGATCGATCCGATTTTCTTATATGCTCGCAGAATGTCTGTCCAGATTCGCGGATCGATCCACCCTTTGAGGCTGGATCGACCCGATATTGAAATTCTGGGCAGTAGCTTCCTTCAAATGGGCGGATCGATCCGCGGTCTAAGGCCGGATCGATCCGCCTTTGCTGAAACTGAATCCTTTCCCTTTTTATGAGATAAGAACCAAACGGATTGGTTCTCACTTTGAATAAGTTCCCAAAACCTACAAGAAAGAGATTTTTATTAGCAACAAGTGAACAATAAACAAGATTAACAAAAGCACAATTTATCCATAAATCTCTCGGTTTAGGTGACAATTCGTGTCCAATAAGAGTAAAATCATGAAGTTAAGAATGCCATATTGGACACGAATTAGGGACCTAAAAATGGTGACTACTACTTGACTTCCCTTTGATCCATATAAGCATATAAGCAACTAAACATATAACATGACAACTTTCACATAATTGGCATATTTTCCTCAAATTTACAACATATAACCACATAAAGCATGAATTAAGCAGCTCCTGATAACAATTATCACACTAATATGTCTAAACACCTAATTTTGGGATTAGAATACTCACTTCCTCGATTCTTAGCCAATTATGCTCCTAGAATCCAATTTCAAGCTAGAACCAAACTCAATTCTTGTTCTAGAGTTAATCCTACATAGTTTCTACATATCAAAAGTTATAAACCAAGAACGATCGCTAGAAAAATGTTACTGAAAACAAAAACAAAGGACGTGCATGCAGTCCTCTTACCTGCACGAGTCCAAAAATAGTCTCGGATCACAAATCTGACGTTAAATGGAAAAGGAATGGCAAGAAAACGTCGTCAAGGAACTTTGTCGCCAATCTCGAGCTCTCGGTTCTCTCCCTCTCTCTATTCCCAGCTGTAAATGATGTTTATGAGACACATATGCAATGTGCATATATGCTGTCATTAAGTTTCCATTATTCAATTTACCTCCCCCAACTTTCTTTAAGCTTTATTATGAAACCGCCATGTTAATTACATTAACTACCCACCTTTTTAAAATGGTTTTAATCTAAGTCGTGCGTGAGTTCCAAACATGGTCCCACATATAATAAGAGGTTGCTATTAATCCTACCATTTATGAACCATATTCAAATATGCCCTCACAGGGGCACCCAAACTGGTCCCCTTTAACTATCATAAGATATAATAATATCTTTAACATTTTAAAAAAATATTCATTTCAACATATAATGGCATTGAAAAGCAAATCATTCTAACTAGACCCTCATTGGGCACCACTTTTATACTAGACTACTTATCATAGGAATTTTATCCGTGTCCGCATTTGAACACATTTTTACCTGTGGGTTCATATCCCCACCTTAAACCATTTTATGCATTAATTGTCTTTAATTAACACGTACTAATGCCACATTAACCTTATTTTTTGGGTACATGTATAACACCCGTATTTGTGTTATTACATATCATTACATTGTCATGCATGATAATGTGATGTGTTGTGCATTTTGGCACATATTTGAGTGAGTTTTGACTCACGAGTCAATTTGGGTATCTGTATAAGAGAACCCATTTAGACAGTGTTGATTGAGTGTTGTGATGTTGTGAAGTCTCTCCGAGCATGAGACGTTCACTGTGGAATACCTTAAATGTTTATCTGAAAATAAATATTTACCTATGTATTTCACAATCTGTATTATTTTCTGGCTTAGAATATATTTATATTGTTAGATTTAGTATCCTGGTGAGGACGAATTAACACGCTATTAATTTGGTAGGCTAATTAGCAACTTCAAAAAACTCATGTAAGAATTTGTGTTTTAGCAACCAAACGAAACATAGTCGAAAACTTTTATAATTTTCAGGTTTCACTTGTAAAGCTATGAATTAGCGCTGTAGAAAGTTTTGGAGACTGTTTAGGAGTTTTGAAAACTCGCAGGGAGGTAAACACAATTTCTGGAAGTATTGCCTATATATAGATAGAGATGGTTGAGATATTTTTATAACTTCAAACATGAAACTCAAAGGAGGCCAAAAAGAGAGATTTTGATTGCTTAGAGCTTCTCGACGCCAAACGACGACCGTTCGTCCGTTAGTTTTTCACCAAATTTTGTATTCGAACTCCTCGAGGTAAGACTGTCGTTTTGATACCTATTAGGCCATGTTTGGCTAAGTTTTTTGAAAAGTTATTTCTAGAATTTTTTATAAAAGTTGATATTTGGACTTGTGATCCATATGAATTGTACTAGAAGGACTTCTGCACATTCCTTGTGCACGAATTTTCTTTGGATTGAATTATAGTAGCATTATTCGGAGGTGAGTGATTCAACTATGTTGTTGGAATGATTTCTTGACATGTATTCATGTTTTGTGTGAATAGCATGTGTTAATTCATAGTGTAGTTCATATTGGGCAATTATATTGATAAGTAGGCACAATCGTATGGTAAAATGTCTTGTTTACCGAGAGCATGGTGATATGTATTTGAGCATGTTGAGTTGCTTATTTGGGTCAAAGAAGCACGTGGTTACCAAGCCATCTTGTGGAGCTGAAATAGGCATTAAGGTCGCACGATTGAAGAAAAGAATCATGGGTCTTACCCTTTCACGTGGACTTATTGGCGAGGATTCGTGGATTGAGAGTATGAAACGTATACGTGAGACTCTGGAGACTAGTATGAAATGTAGAGATGTGAATGCGAGCATGTTTATCATTCATGTGCATTTGTTGGTTTATTCACTAAGCATTAGCTTAAACAAATCGAAATATGTGTGGTTATTCAAATAACCACTACAGGTATTAATGCTGACGAGGAATCGCAGAAGTGAACGCGTAGGCTTGGGAGTTCATTTAGAAGATGACTTATCATGTTTATCCCTCAGTTTTGCAATCGAATCGTCTATATCATTATTTTGTTAAGGAACTTGTAATAGAAGTGGCTAATAGCCTTGCATATGTTTTGTTTTAGTTCCAGGTCTTGTAAGGAATTATTTTCGAGTAAATTAGAACCACATTTTATTTTGACTTTGAAAACATGGAATATGTTGGTTAAGTTATTATGAATCTAAATCTGGAGTTCACGTTAAAATGTTTTACTTATGGTTAATGCCTTGATTCAGTGATTGAGGTAGTTGACATCGCTTGACCTTAGGTAATATCCTAGTACAAGAAGGATTGCTGTCAGAGGGTCATTCGACCGGTCGAAGGGGACAGTTCGACTAGTCGAAGTGCCCTCTACTGTAAAGAATTACTGCCGAGGGGTCATCCGACCAGTCGAACGGGGCTTCTCGACTGGTCAAAATGACCCCTGCATGAAAACTTTTTATATCCCTTCTGTAACTTATTTAAATGTTTTAATTGGTTCTTAGGGCACCTTTGGGACCCTTTGAATATAAATTTATTCATTTCAAAATATAATTACGTTTTTAAATTTATACGGACTTTACCAACTTTGGGTGTATTGTTTCAAAAGAGCGACTACTCGTTGTTGTCTTTAAAGTTCTTTTTCTGCTGCAACAACTTCGAAATGAGTAGGAAGAGCCTCAGTGCGTGCCATGGGTTCTGGTTATGCTATTGTGGGACTGGGCTGTGACATTTAGTGGTTTCAGAGTAATAGGTTTAGAGCCTTGGGAATGAGTGATGATATTATGATGAGTGACGTTGAGTGGAGTGAGTAGTTGTAAGGATAATATTGTTATCACTGTAGAAATGCTTCATGTTAGCATCTATTGTTGATCATGATGAACTGTGCACACACACACACACACACACACACACACACACACACATATATATATATCTTGTGGTATGGCATGCATTGTCTTTATGCATTGTACTTAACAGGACAAGTTCTTGAAACATTATGGCTGGCCCAGTAAAAGAGTTGTCACCGCATTCGCGAATGGATTAGATAGTGAACATGGTGCAAAATTTTATTAAAGCTGTAAGTGAAAGAGATCAGATAAATGTTCAGGCTCCACCGGTTGAAGTCCGTTATATCAATGCACCACCGGTACCGAGAGCTCAACATATAATCGTGGACTAGTTTCATAAGTGAAAACTGACTTTATACCATAGACAGGTTGACCTAGACTTGGCCGATCATTGGATGATGGACATGGAAAGGCACTTCCGTACTATGATATGTACCGATGAAGAGAAAATTTTGTACGCATCTGATACATTGATGGGCGAGGCACTGGATTGGTGGAATAATGTTCTAGAGCAAGGGAAGTCAACTACGTGGGAGGCATTTAAGGATGAATTCAACAAGCGTTTCTTTTCGTAATCTACGTATACTCAAAAATGCCAAGAGTTTGCAAGTTTAGTCCACGGAAACATGACTATGAGTGAGTATGTATCCCGTTACAATGCCTTATTGCGATTTGGGAAAACTACCATTCCGACTGATGGGGATAAGGCTCGTAAGTTTGAGGAAGGGCTTAGAGAGAATATCCGTAGCCGTGTAAACATGTTGTAATACTCGATTGTTTCTCTAGTTGAGGAAGCTACCGGTATTTCTAAGAAAAGTATCGATCGCTATCGACAAGGACAACAAAGAAATAGAGCAAATGACAATAGGGCAAGAGTCAAGGCAATGCCAAGAAACCGTTCATACAGAGTTCGGGATCGTATATGGTAGCCAAGGAGGGAGTACGTTCACGGGAGACTCAAGACTGTTATGTTCAATATGTAACCTGCGACACAGAGGGACTTGCTATCAATTGAGCACCTACCACCTTTGCAAGCAACTAGGACACATATCCCGTAATTGTCCTATGAATGCGAATACAACTACACCAAACACCACCTCGAATACCAAGAGCTACAACCCAGAGATAAGGGGAAATGTTTTGAGTGTGGTCAACCGGGACATATAGAGAAGAACTGTCTGAGTAAGAGACAACCAGGAATGAGTATCGGGGCATCGAGTATGTCGAGTGGATCAAAGACAGGACAACGAGTGGATAAAGGAAAGGGATTTGAGCAACAACAAGGATGATACTTCCAGTTCATGCCGGGGAATACAGATGATACTATCGTATCAAGTATTCTTCCTATTTGTTCACATCCTGCACGCGTACTCATGGATTCTGGCTCCACGCATTCATTTATATCACGTGACTTTGTTAAGCATTTAACTATTAAGTCTGAACCGCTAGGATATGATTTGTGTGTATCATTGCCTAGTAGTGAACCGTTAGTAACTTTTTTGGTATTCAAGTTGTGTGAGATCAAGATAGGCGATAAGGTTTTGAGCATTGATTTGATTCTGTTGACAGTGAATTACTTTGATGTTATCTTGGGCATGGATTGGTTATCGGTCAATCAAGCTAAGATCAATTGTGAGCAGAAATGAGTTAGTTTCTATCCATCAAATCAAGAGGAGTTTACTTTTCAGGTTAAGGGTGTGACCGTACCCTCATACTTGATATCGACAATTCAAGCAAGTAAGATGTTGAAGAAGGGTTGCTCGGGTTTCTTATGTTCAATTGTTAACACGAGAGTTCTTAGACCACTAATAGAAGACATTCCAGTAGTTCGAGAATTTCCATATGTTTTTCCCAATGAGTTACCCGACGTACTGATTGAAAGGGAGCTTGAGTTCATAATAGAAGTAGTACCAGGGTCACAACTAGTATCCAAAGCACCGTACCGAATGGCACCGGTAGAATTGAAAGAATTGAAAATTTAGTTAGAAGATCTGTTAGAGAAGGGTTTTATCCGACCTAGTGTTTCACCATGGAGAGCTCCAGTCTTGATTGAAAAGAAGAAGGATGGCACAATGCGTATGTGCATCGACTACCGAGAGCTGAATAAGTTAACCATCAAGAACAAGTATCCGTTGCCGCGAATAGATGACTTGTTTGATCAATTGCAAGGAGCTCGGGTATTTTCAAAGATTGACTTGAGATCCAGTTACCACCAATTGAAAGTTCAAGAAGAAGATGTTGAGAAGACAGCTTTTAGAACTAAATATGGCCACTTTGAATTTCTGGTCATGCCGTTTGGAGTGACTAACGCACTAGCTACTTTCATGGACTTGATGAATCGTGCTTTCAAAAACTATTTAGATGAGTTTGTTATTGTGTTTATAGATGACATCCTAATATATTCCGAGAGTGTTGAAGATCACGAACACCATCTGCGACTAGCCTTACAACGACTATACGAGAAGAAATTGTTTGGAAAATTAAAGAAGTGTGAGTTTTGGTTGACAGAGATTGCTTTTCTTAGACATATAGTATCGGCGAAAGGAATTTCGGTAGATCCTCAGAAAATAGAAGCAGTTACTAATTGGGCGAGACCTACAAATGTGATAGAGATCCGAAGTTTCCTAGGATTAGTTAGGTATTATCGGAGGTTTGTGAAAGATTTTTCACGTATTGCAATGTCGATGACACAGTTGATGAGGATAGATGTTGCTTTTGTATGGAGTCCGGAATGTGAAAAAAGTTTTCAAGAATTAAAAGGTCGACTAGTGAAGGCACCAATCTTAGCCGTTTCGACCGGAACTAAGGGGTTTATTATTTATAGTGATGCTTCCTATAGAGGTTTAGGTTGCGTTCTTATGCAAGGTGACAAGGTGATTGCCTATGCATCGAGACAATTGAGACCACACGAGAAGAATTATCCAATACATGATCTAGAATTAGCAACCGTGATTTTTGCATTGAAGATTTGGCGTCATTATCTATACGGGGAGAAATGTGAGATCTGTACAGACCATAAGAGTTTGAAATACTTGTTCACACAATGAGATTTGAACATGAGGAAAAGGAGATGACTAGAGTTGATGGACTGTGATTTGTCAATTCAGTATCATCCGGATAAGGCGAATGACGCCGTCGATGCTCTTAGTCGAAATCACCAACCAACACCACATCGGATTTGACTTCTCAGAAAGAATTGATTTGAGATATAGAAAATTTGGAACTTGAAGTGATTAAGAGGATTGAAAGTGGCTTGATGTTGACGATTGTGGCACAACCACTATTGATTCATGAGATCACAGAGAAACAACTTCAAGATGTGGCTTTGAAGAAGATTTGCGATGAGATTTCGATGGATAAACAACCAGGATTCACTTTTGAGAACGATGTCTTGAGATTAAGGGGTACAATCTGTGTGCCCAACTAGAAGGAGTTGAAACGGAATATCCTAAAGGAAGCACACAATACGAAATACACCATTCGTCAAAGAAGCACCAAAATGTACAGAGATTTGAGATATGTTTATTGGTGGTCGGGAATGAAGATAGAAATAGCACGCTATGTTTCACGTTGTACGAGTTGTCAACAAGTGAAGGCCGAACGCCAAATACCTTTGGGATTGTTACAACCGGTACTGATAGACGAGTGGAAATGTGAACATATTACAATGGACTTTGTTAGTGGGTTTCTGAGATCTAAGAGATCGAATACTATTATTTGGGTAATTGTTGACCGTTTAACGAAGTCGTCGTACTTCCTACCACTTCGAACAACTAAGCCGATAACGTTAGCTAAGTTGTATATCCGTGGGATTGTGAGATTAGATGGTATTCTAGTTTCTATTATTTCAGATAGAGATAGTTGTTTTACATCGAAGTTTTGCAGAGCCTTGCAAGAAGCAATGGGTACCAAATTGCATTTCAGTACCACTTTTCATCCTTAGACCGATGGTCAATCAAAAGAGTAATCCAGATTTTGGAAGACATACTTCGGTTATGTGTACTTGATTTTCAGGGTGATCGGAAAGACCATTTGCCGTTGATTGAGTTTGCATATAACAATAGTTTTCAATCGAGTATTGGGATGACTCCTTATGAAGCTTTATATGGTTGTGTATGTCGTTCACCGATCAGTTGGACCGAAGTTGGAGAAAGAATGATTGAAGGGCCGAGAATTGTACAAGAGACAACGGATAAGATAAAGGTAATACAATAACGGTTACTGACATCTCATAGTAGGTATAAGAGTTATGCCGACAAGCATAGGCGATCGTTGGAATTTGACGTGGGAGATTTGGTTTACTTGAAGGTGTCACCTTCAAAGGGGAGCACTGGATTTGGGAGATACGGGAAACTTAACCCGAGATACGTAGGTCCTTTTGAGATCATTGGGAGAGTTGGACCCGTAGCGTATCGATTGATCTTGACGAGTGAGTATGCTGAAGTTCATAATATATTTCATGTATCGTTGCTACAAAAACATTTAGCGGAAGATAGAGATTAAGTGATGACTCCGACGCCGAATGAGATTCATAGTGATTTGACGTATGTGGCGTATCCGGTAGAGATTTTGGATCGAAAGGAACAAGTCTTACGAAATAAGGTAATATTGAAGGTAAAAGTGTTATGGCATTGCCAAACGATAGAAGAGATGACATGGGAAATAGAAGATGATATGCGTACTCAGTATTCACACCCTTTCGATGCATGAGGTACAAGTTTGGGGACAAACTTCTTTTAAGGGGGAGAGCATTATAACACCCATATTTGTGTTATTGCATATCATTACATTGACATGCATGATAAAGTGATGTGTTGTGCATTTTTTGGCACATGTTTGAGTGAGTTTTGACTCACGAGTTAATTTGGGTATCTGTATAAGAAAACCGATTGAGATGGTGTTGTTGAGTGTTGTGTTGTTGTGAAGTCTCTCTGAGCATGAGATGTTCACTGTGGAATACCTTAATGTTTATCTGAAATAAATGTTTACTTGTGTATTTCACTATCTGTATTATTTTCTGGCTTAGAATATATTTCTGTTGTTAGATTTAGTATTCTAGTGAAGACAAATTAACACACTATTAATTTGGTAGGCTAATTAGCAATTTCAAAAAAGTCATGTAAGAATTTGCGTTTTAGCAACCAAACAGAACTTAGTCTGAAACTTTTAAAATTTTGAGGTTTCACTTGTAAAGCTATGAATTAGCTGTGTAGAAAGTTTCGGAGGCTGTTTAGGAGTTTTGAAAACTCGCAGGGAGGTAAACACAATTTCTGGAAGTGTTACCTATATATAGATAGAGATGGTTGAGATATTTTTATAACTTCTGATCTTGTCATAATCAAGATATAAAAGTATGCTTTACTTTTTAAGGATTTGTAGTGTGGAAGTAAAGGTCGAACCCACAGAGATTGAAATACTAAAGCACTTTAATTTTAAAACCTAAATCTAATTAATTTAAAAAAACGAATTTTGACTGTGATTTTAATTAAACTAAGAACGATGAAAGTAAATCTAAATTATGAAAGCAAGTAAAAGTTGTTTTAAACGATATTTAAAGTGAACCTCGGATTGCAAATCCACCACTAGCTCCATAATAAGGGTATTTATGCATTCAATTAACTTATTACATTAGATGATAATGGGGAATTGTAGCTACAAGCCCAATTCCTCCGTTAAGAAGATAACTACGATTCAAGCACCAACATAATTCATCTTCGGTTGGCACGGATTGTCTCACACTAAACTAGGGTTGAGGCATAATCCATCTTTCCTAGGCATGAACTATTCGGCTACTTGATATCACAATTCAATTAAGCACCATTACATGTAAATAATCTACACAAGCACAACAAATATAGATCATTGAGCACATCACATTCAAAATAGATCTAAGACAAGAATAAACTTTGAAAATAATGATTTAACCAATAGAAGTACGATTTTCTTATAAAAATCCTCTAAACATGTAATCATCATCCATACATAATAAATCTAAAAGAAAAACATAAAAAATACACCCTATTACTTGGCTAGAGTTTATTGAAACCCTAGATCTTGGTTTAAGCGGCCATGGAATCAAGGATTGACAAGAGATTGATGGAGGTGTTAGGAAACTGTGTTCCTAGAATCCATTGACAGCACGTATAAGTTGGTACTGCAAAAAAATTACGTGAAAACTATAATAACCCTACAAGGGCGGAACTAGGGTTACCTTAAATTGCTAAAACGGATTGCTGTAGTAGACGAATCGAGAACACGGGCTTGATAACAGCTCACGATCTTCTACCGTATTCCTTTGCTGCCAGAATATCGAACTGAGTGTGGGCTCTTTCGAAATCCTTTATGTTTTCTGCTCTTCCCTCTTTACGTTCTATTTTCTACTCCCAGTTATAACACTCTCTTTGATTGCTGTGACAATTCAATCCTGATCACATTGATCCGACAAAGATGTGTTCGTCAGGAGGACTAAATGATCTCCGATTTACTTGAATTTTTACAGCAGCTCCGTCTCGACGTCAGGAACGTTGTGTAAAAAATTCAGCAACTTTCGATCAGTGTCGAGCAGTCCGAAGCTCTTTTAGTGAGCGTTGTCCGACGCTAGCGATTTTCACTCCTATGTCTCTTGAATGCTCACAGAGTGGTGGAAACCCTTCTAGAAGAAAGCTAGGAGGTCAAGGAAAGCTTAGAATGTGAAATCATGCAACTTGAGAGAAGGGCCAAGGCAGCATAAATATAGGCTACGATAGGGACCATAAGAATTCAATCAGGAATAGGCTTCCTTATAGAATTAGGAAACCCTAATTCAAATTGAATCAGATTCCTATTCCATAAATTATAATTCATACCACTAAAGAATTATAATTGCACTCCTACCCTTATCTCAAAAATATATTTCGAGCTCAATGTTATTAAATGCTTATTATCTCCCCATGTTAAGATTACAGATATCCATTAATTGAATATAATTACTGACAATCATATTTAATTCATTTCTTAAAATTCCTTGAGATCCTCTGCTTAACTTATCTGATATGTCGGATACAAAATCCACCTGAAGGTTTGACATAATCAAAACTTATAAGCTTTCTCAAGGAGATATCATCAATCCCAAAATTGAGACATGGATTCCATCATTAATTAATATCCACCACAAAATTAATATTGCCACCCAATCCAATGAGATATTGACCCATTTAAGGATCTCACCCTTTTAGGGATCAAAGTGTAAATAAATAATGTACATATCTACAAATTAAATTAGAATTTAGAGCATAAGCACTCATAATAGCCATGAGGTATTAATTATCTTATAAGTCAGTATAAAGATAATTACCCCAAGTCAGTCCCGTTTAATACACAAAATGTACCAGCATAGTGAGTTGAAACTATACCATTTTCCGTAGTCAAGACAAACCTACTACAACACCATGTTGCAGTCCTACCGATGGTGTGTCCAATCCCATCTAAGACTGTAAACCAAAATCTTACATTCTATAATATCTGATGGCCTGATCTTCCGTATGTAAGCCGAACTCTACACAAAAAACCACCTACTATATAGAATGAGAGACACACATGCATAATATTAAATAAATAATATAATATAAACATTGCCCACACAGATTCTCATAAAAAATGGATTAACTGATTATATTAAATGAATAATAAATCAACTACAGAAAGCATGGCTTTTAGTATATATATCCCTAACAATCTCCCACTTAGACTCAAAGCCATGATGCGACACACCTCAATGCTATCCCTTCTACATGACTGTCAAAAGTCTTGGCCAGTAAGCTCTTGGTGAAAGGATCTGCCAGGTTATTTACTGATGCTATCTTGGTCACTTTAACATCACCTCTTTGCACGATCTCTCGTATCAGGTGATACTTACACTCAATGTGTTTTCCCTTCTCATGGGCCCTTGGTTCCTTTGAGTTAGCAACCACTCCGCTATTATCGCAATAAAGGGTAATAGCCGATTGTACCGCAGGTACCACTCTTAGATCCATAAGGAAGTTTTTGAGCCAAACGGCCTCCTTAGCGGCTTCTGAAGCAGCCACATACTCGGCTTCCATGGTGGAATCAGCAATATATGACTGCTTGATACTCCTCCAAGTAATGGCTCCACCTCCTAGACTTTCTGGAATCCCTATCTGACATGAAATTAGAATCTGTGTACCCAATGGGTACAAGACTGTTTGCTTGGTAAACTAACATATAGTCTCGAGTCCTTTTCAGGTACTTGAGAATATTTTTCACCGCAGTCCAATGTTCATGCCCTGGATTAGACTGATATCTACTAAACATGCCAACAGCAAAGCAGATGTCAGGTCTAGTACATAGCATAGCATACATTAGGCTTCCTACTACCGAGGCATAAGGAACTGCCTTCATCTTCTCTATCGCATCAGATGTCTTAGGACACTGGTCCTTAGATAGAGTAATTCCGTGTCTGAAGGGAAGGAATCCCTTCTTGGAATCTTGCATGCTAAACCTTGCAAGAATATTGTCAATATAAGTGCCTTGTGACAAGCCCAACATCCTATTCTTGCGATCTCGCATAAGCTTGATCCCTAGGATGTGACCGGCTTCTCCCAAGTCCTTCATATCGAATTGACTGGACAACCATACCTTTATAGAAGATAATACCCCCACATCGTTTCCGATTAGCAAGATATCATCCACATATAGTACTAAGAACACCACCACTCTTCCATCATGTTTCTTGTACACACAAGATTCATCCGCACATTGATCAAAACCAAAAGACTTGATTGCTTGATCAAAGCGGATATTCCAAGACCTAGATGCCTGCTTAAGTCCATAAATGGACTTCTTAAGCTTGCACAACATGTGTTCTTGGCCTTTCGCGATGAACCCGTCTGGTTGCATCATATAGATGCACTCGTCAAGATTCCCATTTAGAAATGCTGTCTTGACATCCATTTGCCAAATTTCATAATCGAAATGTGCAGCAAAGGATAAAAGAATCCGAATAGACTTTAGCATGGCCACCGGCGAAACGGTTTCCTCATATTCGATTCCCTCTTTTTGAGTGAACCCTTTCGTAACAAACCTTGCTTTAAAGGTTTCCACCTTATCGTCTGCTCCTCTCTTCTTCTTATAGATCCACTTACATCCAATGGGTTTTATTTCATTGGGTGGTTCTACAAGATCCCAGACTTGATTGGAGTACATAGACTCCATTTCAGATTTCATAGCCTTTTGCCAAAGATCTGCATCTTTATCTTGGAGTGCTTCATTGTAGTTACAGGGGTCGGTACCTTGTTCATCAGGGACCCGGTCATAAGACTCTCCCAAGAACATATACCGGTCAGGTTGAATAATAACCCTCCCACTACGACGAGGCACAACCCGTGTCTGTGTATCACTGATATTTTGTTGTGAAGATTCTGAACTTAATACACCATTATCTACACGTTGTACTGGTTCAGGAACCTGCATGTTAATGGTTGGTTCAGGATCTACACGAGTTTCGATAATCCTCCCACTACGACGTGGTAATGGAATATTGATAACTCTTTCTTGTGGTGTTTCTTCTCGTACCGTTGGTATCGAAGAAGTATGTCTCGGTGTCTCTCCTCTCATTTTCTCTAGAACAATACGGCTTCTGGGCTTGTGGTCCATAACATAGTCCTCTTCTAAGAATGTGGCATTGGTGCTAACAATAAACTTCTGATTAGTTCTTCTTGGATACCTAACAAAGAAACATACTTCTGTTCTTGATTCCAACTTTTATGCGTTCCCTTTCAGCACATGTGCTGGACTACCCCAGATCCGAACATGCCGCAGACTAGGCTTTCGCCCAGTCCACAATTCCGTGGGAGTAGTAGGTACTGACTTAGATGGTACCAAGTTTAGAATGTATGCAAATGTCTCTAATGCGTATCCCCAAAAGGAAATTGGTAAATCCGAGTAACTCATTATAGATCTTACCATATCCATGAGAGTCATGTTCCTTCTTTCTGCTACACCGTTCTGCTGAGGCATACGGGGTGCAGACAATTGGGATGTAATCCCTTGCTCTAATAAGTATTCTCTAAACTCTCCCAAGAGGTACTCTCCACCATGATCAGATCGTAGTGTCTTGATACATTTACCTAGACGCTTCTCCGTCGCATCAAATAAATGTACCCATACCTTGAGTAATCATCGATGAAAGTGACAAAGTACTCAAATCCCCCTCTTGCTTGGACAGTCATAGGACCACACAAATCAGAGTGAACCAGTTCCAATGGCTCTTTTGCTCTATAGCCCTTGACCGAGAATGGCCTCTTGGTCATTTTACCTTCCAAGCAGGATTCACAAACTGGAAGTGCCTCCACTTCCAATGAGCCTAATGGCCCATTTTGAACCAGTCTTTGAATCCTTTTCAAATTAATATGACCAAGGCGTAAGTGCCAAAGATGCGTTTGGTTCATCCTCGAAGGTTCCTTTATCTTAAATGGCAAACTATTTATGTTATTCAATTCATTAAGTTGCAGTATAGGAGAGATAGGATTTATAATATAAAGATCATCCACCAATTGACCAGAACAAATAAAACGTTTATTTTCTTTAATAACTACTACTTTATTAAAATGAACCGAATATCCATTCTTTACTAAACTAGAAACTGAAACTAAATTCCTTCTAATAGAAGGTACATAAAAGCAATTTCTTAATATTAAAATCCTATCTCTATCAAAACTAAGATGTAGATCTCCTACTGCAACTACTACTACTCTTGTAGCATTTCCCATGTATAGATAAATCTCTCCATCACTGAGCTGCCTGGTTCCCTGGAACCCCTGCAAAGAATTGCATACATGATCAGTGGCTCCCGTATCTACACACCAGGTACCGGTAGATCGGACCGCTAAACATGTTTCAACGACTAGTAAATGAGATTTACCTTGATTGTTCTGTCTGACGAGATAAACTAGACATTGCTTCTTCCAGTGTCCTGGCTGCCTGCAAACAAAACATTTGCCTTTAAGCTTTCCCGGTTGTCCTCATGGCCTTTGGATTGGAAGAGGACCCGCGGCCTTCTTTTGAGCCTTTTTCATTTTGTTCTTGCCTTTCGGCTTTGAAGCAGAACCTTTCTCAAACACAAGAGTACTCCCTGACTTTCTGTTGAGACCCTCAGCTGCCTGGAGTTCTTTAAGCAGCTCCGCCAAGGTATATTTAAATTTATTCATGTTATAATTGAGGCAGAATTGCTTAAAAGACTCTGGTAGTGACTGGAGTACGATATCGACCTGGGTTTCCCCGTCGATTTCAGCTCCAAGGATCTCTAGTTCATTAAGAAGAGATATCATCTTAAGAACATGATCCCTTACAAGCGTCCCCTCAGCCATGGTTGTGTTCATCAAGTCTTTCATAGCAACCTGCCTAGCAGCACGACTTTGATCCCCAAACATCTCTCGAAGGCTCTCCATCATGTCATAGGCACTGGTCATTGACTGATGCTGATGTTGCAGAACATTTGACATGGATGCCAAAATTTAACACCGCGCCATCTCATCAGCCTTGACCCATTTCTTGTGAGCCTGGGTTTCCTCAGCGGTTGCCCCCTCACCAGGTTGCTCAGGACATTCTTGAGTAAGCACAAACTTGTACTCTTCAGCAGTTAACACAATATCCAAATTCCTTTTCCAGTCTATATAGTTTGGTCCAGTAAGTTTGTTTTCTTTAAGTATAACAGCAAGTGGATTGAAAGTACCCATTTAAAAGCCTGAGAATCATATAACATAAATAATTACGTTTGGGCAAAAATTACTATGGATTCGAGTTGAAAATATTGGTTCCCTCTACCATATTTAAAAGGAATCCGCCAGCAACCTGATACACCGCGAATAGTATGACTCGATGGGAAGCCATATACTATCCATCATTTGTTCAGATAGACAATTGCCTTTTAATTTTACCATCCAGTCAATGTACTTTGCCTAATAAAATTAAACTGCTGACTTGCTTTGGTCCTATAAATAATAACAGTGACTCAGATGGAGAGGATATTATTATTTACAGCTAAGTGTATACCATCACTTAATTTTAGGTCAAGAGTTCCATGAGAAACACCTCTGATGGAGAGGTGACCCACACCAACAATCACCCAAAACAATCTTTTAAAGAAGTTTGTACTAATGATTCCATGATCAACTACATCCGATAGGGAGGATGACACTAGAGCCATCACACAAAATTAATCATATAATCTGGTAGACACCCCAATTTTGACCTAACGCCGAATTTAGGAGAGTGTCACCTCCAAGTCTGATGATGATAAGGACCGAAAGATTTGAAGTATTCCAAGCTCTTCAAAAAGTTCTCCAAAATGCAATAAAATTTTACAGAAAGAAGAAAATACCAGGTATTTAGAAGAATTCAGGTATAAGACATGACTTTTAGAAAAAATCTTCAAAAATAACTTGCTTTGAAAAGAAGGAAGACCTAAAGAGGGAATCTTAGCTAAAAACGGCACACAGCAGACTGCCGCGGCACTCACCAAGTGCCGCCAACAATTTCTGACTGCCGTTCACTTTCAAAGTCTGTATTTTGCAGTGCAATACGTATGCGTATGCGAATAAGAACAAAAAACTGATAAAGTAAGACTGACAAAAACGCGGCAATCCATTAATTACCGCAGCATTTGATGAATGCCGCGCGGCAGTCATACAGTGCCGTGATGGCAGTCATTAACTGCCGCAACGGCATTCACGGAGTGCCGCGACAGTTTCTTGACCGCCGCCCTGGGCAGCAGTCTATCCAATTTCAGAAAGTACACATTGTACCACCAAATGAGATGTTTACACATGTCTTTTACTCCGAATTCATTGGAAATTGCTTGGTAATTTTACCTATAAAAGAAGAGGTATCTTCATTGAAAAGGGGGACCAGAAAAAAAAAAGTACCAAGGGAGCAAGAGAAAAAATATTGGGAGAACTTGAGAGGAGTTTAGGAGAATTCTTGAGAGAAAAATATTTGGGGTAGAAGATAGAACTACCACTACACCAACATATTTTTGGGAGAGAAAAGAGAGAGTTTAGAGAACTAGAGAGAAGAGCTTGGAAGATCTTCAAAGGAGAGAAACTTTGAGGATAGTTGGAGGTGATCCTCTAACCATAAGTTGTTTTATTTGCATCCTTTCTTTTGAATCTTAAAACTATTTTGTTTTCTTTGCTTCATTTCTTTTATTGTTCATACCTCCTTCTTGAGACTCTTGGAGATCCTCAATATCTCTTTTGAAATCTCTTGAAATATGATCTTTTAAATCCCATGTAAGCTTATGCTTCACATGGAAGTCAAAGTTTGATCATCATTTTATTTTATAAGCAAATAGATGAATCCAAACCCCTACCATGGTTTGGGTCCTCTAAGCTTGAGTTCTCATGGAGTCTCCTTATACTCCTTGAAAACTCATGAGTTCTAGTCATGTCTTCATCTCCAATGACCATCAAGTGGTAGGGGAAAGTATTTTGGGTCTAAACTCATCTCTATGGTTTAGATTCCTCATCTTGAGATTCCATGAAGTCCATTCATACTTCATTTGAAATCCACAAATATAAAAGTCTTTAGTCTCCAATGACCATCAAATAGTAGGAGAAGTGGTTTGGTTTAAACCCAACTTCATGATTTAATAGTTGGAGTTACCAAATAAAAGTTGAACTTGACAAATGAAAACAGTGAGTTCACAAACTATTTTTGATCAAAGATTTTTAGTTCGAAATCTAACCGTTGAAATCAAGTGAAACCAACGGGAAAGTGTCAATAACACAATATTCTACCACTGTAATTTTTGTTTTAAGTTGGTTTCATGTTTTAAATGGTTTGATCATGAGTTTTGTGATATAAATGCAATCTGTCCAGAGTTTCAGAATAGTTTCAGAACAGTGACACTCTTTTGAAACAATTAAATCAGAGTTCTAATAAAGTGTTTGTGACTCAAAATAATTTTTTCTAAATAGATTAATGTGTTGGGAAGTCACCCTAAAAAGAACAAAGCATTTATGATGTTTTTGCTATTTTTAAAAAATCAAACAATATCTCTGGACAGAGAGTTGTACATCTCTGAGTGATGTCTGGTTATTGTCCTTTTCCCGGAGATCTGACCGTTGAAACTTTGATTTTATTTTTGATTTGGAAACTAGACTCACAGAGGCATCTTGTGTCCAAAATTCACCAACATCAAACCATGAGAGACGTGCTTTTTATTTTCTTAAAGGTCTGGTCTGCTCTCTGCAATTTTCAGAATTTTATGACACATTTGACCAACCTTGTAAATAATGGGCCAAAAGACCTTTCTATGATCTAAGGCTTAAACCATATCTTGATAATGATTAATTTAGCTTAAATCCAGAGGCTAAGTGATTCAAATTAATGAATAAATCCATGTCTTATTCTTGTTCATATTCATTCATTTATGTACATCAATGCTTATAATTAGAACTAGTTATTGGATAAAGTTGGATTTCATGCTTGCTAGATTTAAGCTAGAAGTCTAGGATTGTTATTTAAGATCCAACTTTATATCTTGTATATTATGTGGACTAACCCATTGTTTTGTAGCGCTATTGAGGTACGATTTTTCAACCCCTCTCTAGTTTATTGAATCCTTTGATTTTATTCGATTTTTCGACCTCGTGTGCGACACCTTAGAAATAAGATTTGCCTTATGTGTATATGTGATTAGAGACTTTTCTTTTAGGACTTTCTTTTGTGTGTGTGCATTGCACGTTTAATATCGCTGCTGGATCCCGGGTAAGTTCTCTTGTTCTTTATTGCATATCATATTATTTGCTACTTGACATATGTGGTTTATGAATGATATTTTTGTCATTATCAATTTTACACCCTTTGGACATGCTTTTGTGACGTATATGCATATATATATATATATGTATTAGTTGAGGGCACGCTTAGATTAATAAATTTGATTAAAAGGATGTTGAGTAAAGGCCTATCGTAAGATAGGATGAGAGAGGGTGTTTTAGTCCAACGGGCTCCTTCCTCTCTCATTCCATAATCCCCGGACCTAGTTAATCTTTGGTTTCGCAAAAGATCAGTTTCCTTTAAAATGGTTTCTTAATTTTTCTTTTAAAATTAAGTGGCGACTCATTTGTTTTTGAAATTGAAAATTCAGAAAAGAATTTTAAAAGAAAAGCTGTGGGTAAGTCAACCTGCGATATCCACAATCTGCCGACTCCACTGGGGATCGAACCCAGAATCTCTGGTTTCGCAGACCAGAATTCTGATTTTGGGTTCACTTGAGGATTAGACTTGAAAAACATCCTTTTAATCGAATTAATTAATCTTTGTGTGCCTGTTGCATTTCATTTGCATGTCCAGCCAGTCGATTGCACGGAACTATGACCTTGGAGGCTCGGGGCAACCCGGTCGGTCAAGTTATCTTGGGACTGTGTGATCACCCTTGATCTCGTACCATGATTTGGTATATGAAGCATCCTATCGGATGTGTGTCAAGGGTCCCTTATTTGACCAAAACCCAGCTTTTGCACGGTAGTTTCTATAGAACCTTTCAATCTTAGGAAATCAACTCTTGATTAGGATTATATGCTAGGAAGTTTTGTATGCCCGGAAGGGATTACTTGAGATGATGACGATACTTGCTTGATGAAAGATGTATAATCTTTTAATCACCTTTTAGCAATTTTTCCTCATGATCCCCGACATTTGGAGAACATGCCGAACCTTGATTATAAGATTATACTTCTTATATCATGTTAGCTAAGCATCATTGACCTTGTATGCATCCGAATTCATGGAAAGTACGGTGATAATCCGATCATGTGATCCTCCTGCCCAAAGAGTTTTAAGTACATCTTTGAAAGAAAACAGATTTTACTATCTTTTCCCCAAGGTTTTCTGATGAGAACATGGCGGCGGGGTTCGTATCATTTTCGATCACCCTTTCGAAAAATCTTTGAAGTTCACCTTTTTGATTAAAACTCCGAAAATTAATTACCTTTGTTAAGGTACGTTTTCAGATGATCATTTTCTAAAGAAAAAAAAATCCAAAATCTTGGGAATTGTTTTTTGAAAAAAAATGCTCTTCAAATGAATTTTAAAGCAAAATTTCAATCCAATCATCTTCATTGAGAAGTGTTTTCACATCCTCATTTCTTAAAATAAAAGATTCAAAATTCTTGAGAATTGTTTTGAAAGATCTCATCGTTTTAAAGAAATGCTCTTTTTAAATAAATTTTGAAAAATTTTAAATACCCGACCTTTGAACGGGTAGTGGGAATCACAATGAAAGGAGAAGTTAAGCGCACTTGATATGGATGAGGATTTTATGTGCTTATGTGTTTATGTGTTAGGATTAGATTTTTTCGTTTCTTTGGCATATAGAGTAGGCACACACACACACTTGCATTTCATCCGTGTGCCATATGTGCAGTGCATGCATTCAGTTGCATCAAATCATCAAAGCATGAACATTTTTTTTATCAATATCGTTGCATACATGTAGCATACAAATCCACAACATCTTCCTTCCAATTAAGATCAAAACAATTCCTCGAAATTCCTTGCCTCCTGAAAATCGATTCTGTATGTGGGCCTTTTCATGTCGTAAACCTGTAGAAAGAGTGGAACAACCAGATCCCCTAGTTCTAACCTCTTGGGTTCGTCTTCTTTATTTTAGGAGAACACGGACCATCATTTTGAGATTGATCCGCCAATGGCATTAAGAGATTTGGAAGAGAATGTGAGCAAACTGCAGGCCACCGTTGAGCAACAAGATTCAAGGGTGAAGCAATTGGAGAGGGTCATGCTTGAGTTCATTCAATTATTAAGAGATCAAATGGGCCTTGATGAGGAAAAGATGGATCAGAGAATAATGGATTGCTTAAAGAAGCACCAACAGGCATGTCCAAATCCAGCCATGCACCAAAGCCCATGTCCAAAACCAGCTATGCATCCAAGACCAATCAATCACCAAAGCCCATGTCCAAATCTAACCATTCACCAAAGCCCACATCCAGGCCCAATCCCAATTAATCAAAGAGCTATTCCGAGTCCACATCTCAACCCAAAAATCGCCTCTAGCTCAGAGTCGAATTCAAAATCAAACCAAGCCCGCAAGCCGAGAATCTTCACCAACCTTGGCATGCCATTATCCATGGCCCTTGGTCACCTTGTCAAGAATGGTCACCTCAACCCCCTGGACCCAAAGCCACTACCAAATCCCTTACCTCGCAAATGTGACCTTTCTTGGTACTGCGCCTACCACCAAACCCCTGGTCATACGACTAACCATTGCATGAAGCTCCGTCATGATATCCAAGATCTCATCGAGCATAAAATCATCACTCCTTTGCTGAACCCATCGAGTGACGTTTGGCATGACGTGTAGTCCTTTCAATCACAGCCATTGCTGAGCACTCTCAAGGAATTTGTTGCCTCTATGAATGTGCAACAACCAACTGGCCCTGACCCAATCAACTGAATCGAAAAAGGCATTGACAATACTCGGTATGAGTTAGAGAAGGGCCATTCGACTGAAAATTGGGCCATAAAGGCAAATGATGCTCCTACAAAGATGCAGAAGGGGAATGACGAATCTGAAGGAAATGCTAGTGAGGTGATAGTGTTTGGAACCGCCGCTGCTAAAGTAAATATGGATGCTCTTGGAAGTTTAATAAATTGAAAATCATCTGTGACACTCCAATTGAGACCAAGTCAAGTCTGGCAGTCGAGTTATGTTAGGTTGGAGTCAAATGTCAAGTCCAGTCGAGTCTTCTGGTCAGTCTGTTTGCAAGTCTTTGTCGAGACTATCGAGTCGAGTGATGTAATCCTCCTTCCCTACTAGTTGAATAAAATCTCATTTTTCTTGATTCAGTGTGCCAAGTCGTGAATGTATGGATCATTAAGCCAAAAAAAAAAAGAGAAAAAATAAAAAATAAAAAATAAATAAAAAATAAAAAATCATTTTTCAAATGATCATAAATCTTTGCATTGAAAAGGTTCCCAAGTGATCAAAATTCTGTGCCAAACCCAAATAGGAGTAGAGAATTGATTAGCTACTCTAAGAATTTAAAGATGCTCTTACTCAATCTTGAAAAGATGAACTTGGAACTTGAAGCTTGCTCACCATCCCCTAAATATCAAGCCTAAAAGATGAGCCCAACCAGTCTAAAGCCACAAATTTGGTCCTTGATGGTAGCCAGACATTTTAAATGAACTTCTTATTCCAAAAAAAAAAAGAAGAAGAAAAAGAAAAAGAAAAAGAAGAAAGAGCTCGCTAGGATGAAAACCTGGAAGGGCGCCTAGGCAAAAGTTAGAGCACAAATAAGATGCGTGTTGATTTCAAAACCCCGAATCCTAGCCAGTCAAAATCATAAAGAGAATAAAAGATAGTGAGATAGAGAAAGGAAAGGAAAGAGAAAAGAAAAGGCAGAGAATAAATAAGATTGGGAATCCTTGAGCACTTCAAAGTAGATCATTGGCACATGAACTATCTCAAGACTTTGTGTTGTTCTAAAGAAGTTGGAAATGAAAAGAGAGATTTGAAAGTATCAATTAAGTTCACGATTTTAAGAGAGGCTCAATGGCTAAGTGGGCCTAAAACAAAGCAAAGATATCTTGAGAAAAATAAAGAGTGATCTGGAGGGCTGATACTGCTTTATGAATATGATAGAACATGAATAAAACATGATGAGAGTTGTAAAGATTAACTGGCTAGTGAAAAGGTTAAAGAATCAACCGTCAAATAAAGAAGAAAAGAAAAGAGAAAAGTGAATAATGGAAAAAGTAGTTCATCATGCTACACAAGGGCTACCACAAGTGACATGCACTCCCTAGACCAAAATGGTAACATGGCTCGAAAAGCCCACCAATTCTTGAAGCCCTATTCTTTCAAGACCTCCAGAATTGATGAACTACGTTTTGACCTGATTCCCACTTGGGGATACATAGGCAACTTGCTCGGTTCGGTCATCACCCCATCATCTCATGCTATCTTTCTTTCAGGCCTTGGCCAAACTACTTTGGACCTGATTCTCGCTCAGGGATAAGTAGGCGAACCTCCCAAGGTTCTCGGTCCATAAAAATCCCTAAACTATAAGCATCACCCTTTTGCGCCTTTGGTTTCCTTCCTTCAGATTAGGGGCAAACTCACGTTTGCTTGGAGCCACATGTATATCGCCAAACCAATGGAAAACTTCGTTTGCTGAACACCTCATTTAATCCCAAAAGCAATGCCTCCGAGTCTTATTCAAACTAGGGGCAAACTTCGTTTGCCAAAATCCCTCTATGTCAGAAACAAGTTCTCAAGTAATCAAGTTCGTTTTGAAAGGATTGAAATAGAGTGCCTTTCATTCTATAAGTTAAAGCACTAATTTGAAGCACATTCTAGATGGGCAAAGAATTCGCTAAATCAAAAGGGGAAGTTTTCAAAGTTTAGATTTATCAACAAAGCACTACCGTTTGTAAAATGATGAATAAATTAAAGGTGAGATGATACAGTTACTCACAATGAAAGCACATTGATTCATAATGAATGAAGAGTTTGAGTCAGTCATTTTGAGTAACTAGCTTTGTCAGGTCTGTCCTCCTTTGATGAGTCAATAAATGGTCTCAAATGTGTGGGTTTAAGATGACGAATAAAGATTTGAAAGGTCTTCATGAGCATCCCAAGAGCAGTACGAGCAGAGGTTTTGAATACTATCACAGCATAAAGTGGCAATATAAGAAGAGTCCAAGACTAGGGGCAAAGGTGACTTCCCTCTTTTGACAGGATCGATGTGTTTCTTCCAAAGGTCCGCGAATGCAAAAAATCATTCTTTATATCAACTCCGTTCAAATTCTTTGAATCCTGATTTTAGAAAATGAAATCGAATGGAGTCTGATTGACTCCTAATAAGCGGAATTCGAACTTGATTTGAGTCAAAATGACTTCGAATTTGATGAAATCGAATTTGTTTGAGTCCGAATGACTCTCGTTTGATCTCTGCTATTGCAACATAAGTCCCCAAAAGGGCTGTTGATTGTCGCTTTCGCAATATAAGTCCTTGAAAGGCTGTTGACCATCATTCTTGCTTGTAAGCCTCTGAGCGGCTATTGACCAATATCTTACCATGTTGTTTAGTTCTTTTCTAAGCATTAGTCCTCAATGGCAGCTTCTCTAAGCGTTAGTCCTCAATGGCAGCATTATGGGTGGTAGTCCTCAATGGCAACCTTGCATTAGTCCTCAATGGCAGCATTATGGGTGTTAGTCCTCAATGGAAACCTTGCATTAGTCCTCAATGGCAGCACCATGGGTGTTAGTCCTCAATGGCAACCTTGCATTAGTCCTCAATGGCAGCATCATCTGCATTAGTCCTCAATGGCAACTTTGCGTTAGTCCTCAATGGCAGCATTATCAGTGTTAGTCCTCAATGGCAACCTTGCATTAGTCCTCAATGGCAGCATTATCAGTGTTAGTCCTCAATGGCAACCTTGCGTTAGTCCTCAATGGCAGCATTATCAGTGTTAGTCCTCAATGGCAACCTTGCATTAGTCCTCAATGGCAGCACCATGGGTGTTAGTCCTCAATGGCAACCTTGCGTTAGTCCTCAATGGCAGCATTATCAGTGTTAGTCCTCAATGGCAACCTTGCGTTAGTCCTCAATGGTAGCATTATCAGTGTTAGTCCTCAAAGGCAACTTTGCGTTAGTCCTCAATGGCAGCATCATCTGCATTAGTCCTCATTGGCATCTGCATTAGTCCTCAATTGCAATCCTCATTAGTCCTTAATGGCAATCTCTGTTAGTCCTCGATGGCAATCCCTGCTAATCCTCGCGAGCATCTGTATTAGTCATCAATGGCAACCTCGCATTCGCATTAGTCCTCAATAATTCTTCGAGTCTCATTCAAACTACCGATTTTGAAAATTGAAATTCATTTGAGTCGAATTGACTCCAATGTTGAAAATTAAAATTTTCGTTTAGCCGAGTTGACTCTGATTTGGAAAATTGAAATTCTCTTTAAAATTTTGAAATCGTTCGAGTCAATTCGACTCCCAATTTTGAAAAAATAAAATGAATTTGAGTCTGTTTGACTCCAAGTTTTGAAAATTGAAAAGAATTCGAGTCTGAAAAGAATGTGAGTCTGCTCGACTCCAAGTTTTGAAAATTAATTGAGCCTGATTGACTCCCAATCTTGAGAAAACATATCCGACAGGGCCGAAGGGCTGTGGATTGTTAAGAGAAAACACATCCAACGGGGCTGAAGGGCTGCGGATTGTTCAGAGAAAACACATCCAACGGGGCCGAAGGGCTGCGAATTGTTCAGAGAAAACACATCCGACGGGGCCGAAGGGCTGCGGATTGTTCAGAGAAAACATATCGGACGGGGCCGAAGGGCTGCGGATTGTTCAGAGAAAACATATCCGACGGGGCCGAAGGGCTGCAGATTGTTCAGAGAAAACATATCCGACGGGACCGAAGGGCTGCGGATTGTTAAGAGAAAACTCACATCGACACCAGGGTATAAGGCGCGAAGCGCATCTCAGTC
Organism: Hydrangea macrophylla; assembly: GCA_033977485.1. Taxonomy (NCBI): domain Eukaryota; kingdom Viridiplantae; phylum Streptophyta; class Magnoliopsida; order Cornales; family Hydrangeaceae; genus Hydrangea; species Hydrangea macrophylla. The sequence continues at coordinate 2,050,609 of CM066989.1, forward strand.
GATCAGATGATTATTGGAAGACACCAGGGTATAAGGCGCGAAGCGCATCTCAGTCTTTCAAAATCGTGGTTCCTGATTCGACACCAGAGTATAAGGCGCAAAGCGCATCTCAGTCGATTAGATGATTCTTGGAAGACACCAGGGTATAAGGCGCGAAGCGCATCTCAGTCTTTCAAAAACGTGGTTCCTGATTCGACACTAGAGTATAAGGCGCGAAGCGCATCTCAGTCGATCAGATGATTCTTGGAAGACACCAGGGTATAAGGTGCGAAGCGCATCTCAGTCTTTCAAAACCGTGGTTCCTAATTCAACACCAGAGTATAAGGCGCGAAGCGCATCTCAGTCGATCAGATGATTCTTGGAAGACACCAGGGTATAAGGCGCGAAGCGCATCTCAGTCAATCAGATGATTCTTGGAAGACACCAGGGACCTAAGTCGCGAGGCGCCGCCCAGTCGATTACGTTGAAGAAGAGAAAATCCGCGTTGACACCGGGGCTTAAGTCGCGAAGCGTCGCCCAGTCAATTGCTTTCGTCCTTTTTACCAAGACGGCAAAGCATCTTGAAGAAGAAGCAACCTGTGGATTATAGAAACTCCGAATTCTAAAGAATAAATCGTCTTTAAGTTCGAGTAAAATGCAAGCATAGAAAGCACATCTATGACGGTCGTGAATTTCCCATAATAGAATGACATCACAAGTGGAATGGCTTAGGGTGCATTTTTGATACTAAGAAAGAACAATATGTTGCTGAGACATTATTTGGAGCATGAGATTGCTTGAGTACGTGCATCACGATAAGATAGGTGCATTCATCCGTATGACTATTTGTGCTTGTATGTGTTTGACCCCTGCCCGAACTACGTCTTGGTCTGATTCCGGAATGGATACGTAGGCAGCTCACCATTGAGCACGACCAATGTGAACCATAGCCGCGCGCATGTCCTCTTTTTGCAACGCATTTTATTTTTACCTAAATTCGACAGTTTGGTCAAAGGCTTGTCTTCACACAGGCTTTGACATTCACTTATGGGATGCGTTGCCCCGCAAGCTCTGTCAAAGAGGGGCAAACTGTAGACACCCCAATTTTGACCTAACGCCGAATTTAGGAGAGTGTCACCTCCAAGTCCGATGATGATAAGGACCGAAAGATTTGAAGTATTCCAAGCTCTTCAAAAAGTTCTCCAAAACGCGATAAAATTTCACAGAAAGAAGAAAATACCAGGTATTTAGAAGAATTCAGGTATAAGACATGACTTTTAGAAAAAATCTTCAAAAATAACTTGCTTTGAAAAGAAGGAAGACCTAAAGAGGGAATCTTAGCTAAAAACGGCACACGGCAGACTGCCGCGGCACTCACTGAGTGCCGCACGGCAGTCAGAGAGTGCCGGTCCGGCATTCACCAAGTGCCGCCAACAATTTCTGACCGCCGTTCACTTTCAAAGTCTGTATTTTGCAGTGCAATACGTATGCGTATGCGAATAAGAACAAAAAACTGATAAAGTAAGACTGACAAAAACGCGGCAATCCATTAATTACCGCAGCATTTGATGAATGCCGCGCGGCAGTCATACAGTGCCGTGACGGCAGTCATCAACTGCCGCAGCGGCATTCACGGAGTGCCGCGACAGTTTCTTGACCGCCGCCCTGGGCAGCAGTCTGTCCAATTTCAGAAAGTACACATTGTACCACCAAATGAGATGTTTACACATGTCTTTTACTCCGAATTCATTGGAAATTGCTTGGTAATTTTACCTATAAAAGAAGAGGTATCTTCATTGAAAAGGGGGACCAGAAAAAAAAAAGTACCAAGGGAGCAAGAGAAAAAATATTGGGAGAACTTGAGAGGAGTTTAGGAGAATTCTTGAGAGAAAAATATTTGGGGTAGAAGATAGAACTACCACTACACCAACATATTTTTGGGAGAGAAAAGAGAGAGTTTAGAGAACTAGAGAGAAGAGCTTGGAAGATCTTCAAAGGAGAGAAACTTTGAGGATAGTTGGAGGTGATCCTCTAACCATAAGTTGTTTTATTTGCATCCTTTCTTTTGAATCTTAAAACTATTTTGTTTTCTTTGCTTCATTTCTTTTATTGTTCATACCTCCTTCTTGAGACTCTTGGAGATCCTCAATATCTCTTTTGAAATCTCTTGAAATATGATCTTTTAAATCCCATGTAAGCTTATGCTTCACATGGAAGTCAAAGTTTGATCATCATTTTATTTTATAAGCAAATAGATGAATCCAAACCCCTACCATGGTTTGGGTCCTCTAAGCTTGAGTTCTCATGGAGTCTCCTTATACTCCTTGAAAACTCATGAGTTCTAGTCATGTCTTCATCTCCAATGACCATCAAGTGGTAGGGGAAAGTATTTTGGGTCTAAACTCATCTCTATGGTTTAGATTCCTCATCTTGAGATTCCATGAAGTCCATTCATACTTCATTTGAAATCCACAAATATAAAAGTCTTTAGTCTCCAATGACCATCAAATAGTAGGAGAAGTGGTTTGGTTTAAACCCAACTTCATGATTTAATAGTTGGAGTTACCAAATAAAAGTTGAACTTGACAAATGAAAACAGTGAGTTCACAAACTATTTTTGATCAAAGATTTTTAGTTCGAAATCTAACCGTTGAAATCAAGTGAAACCAACGGGAAAGTGTCAATAACACAATATTCTACCACTGTAATTTTTGTTTTAAGTTGGTTTCATGTTTTAAATGGTTTGATCATGAGTTTTGTGATATAAATGCAATCTGTCCAGAGTTTCAGAATAGTTTCAGAACAGTGACACTCTTTTGAAACAATTAAATCAGAGTTCTAATAAAGTGTTTGTGACTCAAAATAATTTTTTCTAAATAGATTAATGTGTTGGGAAGTCACCCTAAAAAGAACAAAACATTTATGATTTTTTTGCTATTTTTAAAAAATCAAACAATATCTCTGGACAGAGAGTTGTACATCTCTGAGTGATGTCTGGTTATTGTCCTTTTCCCGGAGATCTGACCGTTGAAACTTTGATTTTATTTTTGATTTGGAAACTAGACTCACAGAGGCATCTTGTGTCCAAAATTCACCAACATCAAACCATGAGAGACGTGCTTTTTATTTTCTTAAAGGTCTGGTCTGCTCTCTGCAATTTTCAGAATTTTATGACACATTTGACCAACCTTGTAAATAATGGGCCAAAAGACCTTTCTATGACCTAAGGCTTAAACCATATCTTGATAATGATTAATTTAGCTTAAATCCAGAGGCTAAGTGATTCAAATTAATGAATAAATCCATGTCTTATTCTTGTTCATATTCATTCATTTATGTACATCAATGCTTATAATTAGAACTAGTTATTGGATAAAGTTGGATTTCATGCTTGCTAGATTTAAGCTAGAAGTCTAGGATTGTTATTTAAGATCCAACTTTATATCTTGTATATTATGTGGACTAACCCATTGTTTTGTAGCGCTATTGAGGTACGATTTTTCAACCCCTCTCCAGTTTATTGAATCCTTTGATTTTATTCGATTTTTCGACCTCGTGTGCGACACCTTAGAAATAAGATTTGCCTTATGTGTATATGTGATTAGAGACTTTTCTTTTAGGACTTTCTTTTGTGTGTGTGCATTGCACGTTTAATATCGCTGCTGGATCCCGGGTAAGTTCTCTTGTTCTTTATTGCATATCATATTATTTGCTACTTGACATATGTGGTTTATGAATGATATTTTTGTCATTATCAATTTTACACCCTTTGGACATGCTTTTGTGACGTATATGCATATATATATATATGTATTAGTTGAGGGCACGCTTAGATTAATAAATTTGATTAAAAGGATGTTGAGTAAAGGCCTATCGTAAGATAGGATGAGAGAGGGTGTTTTAGTCCAACGGGCTCCTTCCTCTCTCATTCCATAATCTCCGGACCTAGTTAATCTTTGGTTTCGCAAAAGATCAGTTTCCTTTAAAATGGTTTCTTAATTTTCCTTTTAAAATTAAGTGGCGAGTCATTTGAAGTGGCGACTCATTTGTTTTTTAAATTGAAAATTCAGAAAAGAATTTTAAAAGAAAAGTTGTGGGTAAGTCAACCTGCGATATCCACACATCTACAAACCAGTGATGGAGACCATGGGATTTATACTTAATAAATTCCCTCTCCCACTTAGAATTTTAAAAAAAAATTTGAGGGTTACAATTTTTGAGAAAAACTTTTTAATTTAATTAATAAAAAATAATAGAATACTTGACAAGGATTAATTCATCCTTACTTGTGAAACCCACATGTGTAGATTATAAAATAATTCTATTCTCATGATTTTAGAAAATAAGTACTTATGTTTTCAAATTATGGAATTAGTTTTATTTCTAAATACACACGTAGTTGTCCATCATTTTAAATTAATATAAATTACACTGCAGCTAGACATCTGAAATAGGTCTAGGAACAATTATCCATGTTGTCCTATTCATTAAACATGAAACAATAATAATCATTCAATCACACATAAATAAGGAAACCACAATAAAATAGGAATCCCACTATTATGGTCAAGCTGCAACTCTTGTGAAGAAATCTTCATGGATCCCGATTAGCTCTATGTCGCCACTACGCAACTGCCTTCCAGAACTGTTTTCTGAAATAGCCTTCAGAAATTGCCTCCAGATTGCTTTCTGAAACTGCTTGTAAACTGTCTTCACGAACTGTTTTCACGGATTTACTTGAGATATATTACACAAACCCTATGCCTCCATAAAGGAGTTCACATGCTATTTCTTTGCAGTAAATTAACCACACATCAATCAAGCGTGGGATCCAATACACACAAATCCTATGCCTCCATAAAGGAGTTCACATGCTATATTAAAACAGCAAAATTAACCACGGATAAAACCATCGTGGGATCCAATCACACAAAATCAGTGACCATAATAGTGGAATAAGAACGCTGCAAAACAAGGGTTAGCACAGTTCTACGTTCTATCCATCCATCAAAACACGCATAAGATCTGTTTTATTGGACAACATGGTTGCGTCCAACCCATACGCAGAATCAACGTTACTCTGATACCACTGTTAGGAAACTGTGTTCCCAGAATCCATTGACAGTGCGTATAAGTTGGTACTGCAAAAAAAATTACGTGAAAACTATAATAACCCTACAAGGCGGAACTAGGGTTGCCTTGAACTGCAAAAATGGATTGCTGTAGTAGACGAATCGAGAACACGGGCTCGATAACAGCTCGCGATCTTCTACCGTATTCCTTTGCTGCCAGAATATCGAACTGAGTGTGGGCTCTTTCGAAATCCTTTATGTTTTCTTCTCTTCCCTCTTTACGTTCTATTTTCTATTCCCAGTTATAACACTCTCTTTGATTGCTGTAACGATTTAATCCCGATCACATTGATCCGATAAAGATATGTTTGTCAGGAGGACTAAACGATCTCCGATTTACTTGAATTTTTTACAGCAGCTCCGTCTCGACGTCAGGAACGTTGTGTAAAAAATTCAGTAGCTTTCGATCAGTATCGAGCAGTCCAAAGCTCTTTTAGTGAGCGTTGTCTGACGCTAGTGATCTTCACTCCTATGTCTCTTGAATGCTCATAGAGACTAGGGTTTGGTGGAAACCCTTCTAGAAGAAAGCTAGGAGGTCAAGGGAAGCTTTGAATATGAAATCATGCAACCTGAGAGAAGAGCCAAGGCAGCATATATATAGGCTACGATAGGGACCATAAGAAGTCAATAAGGAATAGGCTTCCTTATGGAATTAGAAAACCCTAATTCGAACTGAATCAGATTCCTATTTCCATAAATTATAATTCATACCACTAAAGAATTATAATTGCACTCCTACCCTTATCTCAAAAATATATTTCGAGCTCCATGTTATTAAATGCTTATTATCTCCCCATGTTAAGATTACAGATATCCACTAATTAAATATAATTATTGACAATCATATTTAATTAATCTCTTAAAATTCCTTGAGATCCTCTGCTTACCTTATCTGATATGTCGGATACAAAATCCACCTGCAGGGTTTGACATAATCAAAACTTATAAGCTTTCTCAAGGGGATATCATCAATCCCAAAATTGAGACATGGATTCCATCATTAATTAATATTCACCACACAATTAATATTGCCACCCAATCCAACATAGTGAGTTGAAACTATACCGTTTTTCGTAGTCAAGACAAACCTACTACAACACCATGCTGCAGTCCTACCGATGGTGTGTCCAATCCCATCTAAGACTGTAAACCAAAATCTTATATTCTATAATATCTGATGGCCTGATCTTCCGTGTGTAAGCCGAACTCTACACACCAAACCACCTACTATATAGAATGAGAGACACACATGCATAATATTAAATAAATAATATAATACAAACATTGCCCACACAGATTCTCATAAAAAATGGATTAATTGATTATTTTAAATGAATAATAAATCAACTACATAAAGCATGGCTTTTAGTATATATATCCCTAACAGGAGGAGGCCATAGAAATCCTTGGTCTTCTTCTTCTTCTTCTTCTTCTTCTTCTTCTTCTTCTTCTTCTTCTTCTTCTCCTTGCTTTCCTCTCTTCAATGGTTGAAATTTTTGTTATATATATGGTGTGTATAAAGTGTGTACCCCCAATATTGAATTATACTAGGGTATATATAGATTTGGAGCAAGTTTGGAGGCTTTCCTAAACCTATTCGCACTAAAACTGCTATATTTTACGATCTGGATGTAATTGGGCAGTTGCGTTCGCGTGGGGATCTTCAGTATACTGAAATATGCAACTTTGGTTTTTACACAAGTCACGCGAGCGCGATATTGGGAGGTCACGCACGCGGGTCGTGAGAGCGAAGTTCTGGTTTGTCACGCGAGCAGGCCGCTCGTGCGAGATGCCTTTTTTTGCTTCTTTTCTTCTACTTTTTCACCCTATATAGTTTGGAATCCTTACTTTTCTCCAAATCCTGATAGTAAACAGAAAAAAAGAAAAATACACAAAAATAGGATAAAACGTACTAACAAATGTGAATTAAAGCGTGTAATTAGGATTTGTTCACTCCCAATCAACTTCTAACCTAGAATTCAAAGGAGGCCAAAAGAGAGATTTTGATTACTTAGAGCTTCTCAACGCCAAACGACGACTGTTCGTCCGCTGGTTTTTCACCAAATTTCGTATTAGAACTCCTCGAGGTATGGCCGTCGTTTTGATACCTATTAGGCCATGTTTGGCTAAGTTTTTTGAAAATTTATTTTCTAGAATTTTTCTTAAAAGTTGATATTTGGACTTTTGATCCATAGGAATTGTACTAGACGGACTTCTGTGCATTCCTTGTGTACGGATTTTCTTTGGATTGCATTATAAGAGCGTTTGGAGGTGAGTGATTCAACTATGTTGTTGGAATGATTTCTTGACATGTATTCATGTTTTGTGTGAATAACATGTGTTAATTCATAGAGATATATTGTGTAGTTCATATTGGGCAATTATATTGATAAGTAGGCCCAATCGCATGGTGAAATGTCTTGTTTACCGAGAGCATGGTGATATGTATTTGAGCATGTTAAGTTGCTTATTTGGGTCAAAGGAGCACGTGGTTACCAAGACATCTTGTGGAGCCGATATAGGCATTAAGGTCACACGATTGAATAAAAGAATCATGGGTCTTACCCTTTAACGTGGACTTATTGGCGAGGAGTCGTGGATTGAGAGTATGGAACGTACACGTGAGACTCCGGAGACTAGTATGAAATATAGAGATGTGAATGAGAGCATGTTTATCATTCATGTGCATTTGTTGTTTTATTCACTAAGCGTTAGCTTAAACAAATCAAAATATGTGTGGTTATTCAAATAACCATTGCAGGTATTAATGCTGGCGAGGAATCGCAGAAGTGAATGCGTAGGCTTGGGAGTTCATTTAGAAGACGACTTGTCATGTTTCCCATAGTTTTGTAATCGAATCGTCTATTTCATTGTTTTGTTAAGGAACTTGTAATAGAAGTGGATAATAGCCTTGCATATGTTTTATTTTATTTCCAGGTCTTTAAGGAATTGCTTTCGAGTAAACTCGAACTACGTTTTGTTTTGACTTTGAAAACATGGAATGGGTTGGTTAAGTTATTATGAATCTGAATCTGGAGTTCACGTTCGAATGTTTTACTTATGGATTTAATGCCTTGATTCAGTGATTGAGGTAGTTGACAATCATTAGGGTTGCTTGACCTTAGGCAATATCCTAGTGTAAGAAGGATTGCTATTAGAGGGTCATTCGACCGGTCGAAGGGGACAGTTCGACCGGTCGAAGTGCCCTTTGCTGTAAAGGATTACTGTCGAGGATTCATCCGACAGGTCGAACGGGGCATCTCGACCGGTCGAAATGATCCCTGCATGAAAACTTTTTATACCCCTTCTGCAACTTATTTAAATGTTTTGATTCATTCTTAGGGCACCTTTGGGACCCCTTTGAATATAAATTCATTCGTTTCAAAAAATAATTGCGTTTTCAAATTTATACGGATTTTACCAACTTCGGGTGCATTGTTTCAAAAGAGCGACTACTCATTGTAATCTTTAAAGTTCTTTTTCCGTTGCAACAACAATGAAATGAGTAGGAAGACCTCGGTGGCGTGCCACGGGTTTCGGTTCTGCTATTGTGGGACCGGACTGTGACAATAGGAGCTACATTTCTCCCTCCCTTTTTAGAAGTTTGTCAAACTTATTCTTACCTCATCAGTCGAACAAGTGCAGGTACTTCTCTCTGATCTTATCTTCTCGCTCCTAAGTTGCCTCTTCAATACTAGGATTACGCCAAAGAACCATGACTAACAGAATTGTCTTTGTTCTTAACACTTGATCTTTTTTCTGTCTACAATCCGTACTAGATGCTCAACATACATCATATCTTCTCGAACTTCCAACTATTATGGTTCAAGGATATGACACGAATCTGACACACAACGTCTGAGCATAGACACGTGGAATACATTATGAACATGTGCCAACTCTTGTGGCAAATCTAATCTATAAGCTACTGGTCCTACCTTAATCAGAATCGAAAAAGGTCTAACATACCTTGGACTCAACTTACCTTTCTTACCAAACCGAGTAATGCCCTATAGTAACATGTATTTTCATGTTTAAATTGACGATTTAGACTTCATGTGCGATTTTAGCAAAAATTGGTCACAGGGGTATTTTGGTCATTTTCCCAAATTTATAAGTCATGAACTAAAAATATAATTTTTTTGGAAAAAAGTTACGTGAGATTAAATGATTTGGTATTTGTGTTGGAAGTTATGATTTTTCGATATTCGTTTATAAGATATATCGATTTCAGTACTTTTCACATTTAGTTGAATCCTAACTAACATAGTTCAAATCCAACTGACTTGGAGACCAAGCAAAATATTTAGTTGCTACCTAACCTAAATGATCTTGATCATCAAATTGATTACCTAACCTAAATGATCTTGACCATCAAATAGACTAGCTAACCTAAATGATCTTGACAACCAAATACACTACCTTACCTAAGCTAACCAATCATGGCCATCCAATTCATTTTAGCCACCAAGAAGCTTAGTCTATAAATATGGATGATATGCTGTTAGGGATATATACTAAAAGCCATGCTTTATGTAGTTGATTTATTATTCATTTAATAAAATCAGTTAATTCATTTTTATGAGAATCTGTGTGGGCAATATTTGTATTATATTGTTTATTTAATATTATGCATGTGTGTCTTTCATTCTACATAGTAGGTGGTTTGGTGTGTAAAGTTCGGCTTACACACGGAAGATCAGACCATTGGATCTTGTAGAATGTAAGATTTTGGTTTACAGTCTTAGATGGATTGAACACACCATCGGTAGGACTGCAGCATGGTGTTGTAGTAGGTTTGTCTTGACTACGGGAAATGGTATAGTTTCAACTCACCATGCTGGTACACTTTGTGTATTAAACGGGACCAACTTGGGATAATTATCTTTATACTGACTTATAAAATAATTAATACCTCATGACTATTATGAGTGCTTATGCTCTAAATCCTAAGTTAATTTATAGACACGTACATTTGATATTTATACTTTGATACTTAAAAGGGTGAGATCCTTAAATGGGTCAATATCTCATTGGATTGGGTGACAATATTAATTGTGTGGTAGATATTAATTAATGATAGAATCCATGTCTCAATTTTGGGATTGATGATATCCCCTTGAGAAAGATTATAAGTTTTGATTATGTCAAACCCTGCAGGTGGATTTTGTATCCGACATATCAGATAAGTTAAGCAGAGGATCTCAAGGAATTTTAAGAGATTAATTAAATATTAATGTCAGTAATTATATTTAATTAATGGATATCTGCAATCTTAACATGGGAAGATAATAAGCATTTAATAACATTTTTGAGATAAGGGTAGGAGTGCAATTATAATTCTTTAGTGGTATAAATTATAATTTATGGAAATAGGAATCTGATTCAGTTCGAATTAGGATTTTCTAATTCCACAAGGAAGCTTATTCCTTATTGACTTCTTATAGTCCCTATCGTAGCATATATATATATATATGTTGTTTTGGCTCTTTCCTCAGTTTGCGTTTTTCCATCAAGAGCATTATAACTCAGAATAAAAAAAAAGAGCATAAAAAGAGAGCAGAAACATAAAGAATTCCAAAGGAGCCCACACTCAGTTCGATATTCTGGCCGCAAAGGAATACGGTAGAAGATTGTGAGCTGGTATCGAGCCCGTGTTCTCGATTCGTCTACAGCAGCAATCCGTTTGAGCAGTTTAAGGTAACCCTAGTTCCACCCTTATAGGGTTATTGTAGTTTTCATGTAATTTTTGCAGTACCAACTTATACGCGCTGTCAACGGATTCTAGGAACGCAGTTTCCTAACAGATCATTGGCTCCCTTATCTACACACCAATGAGTAAGTGTTTATTGCTAAGTGCTATGTGACTAAAGGGTTATAAGCAATGAGCACCCACCAACAGGCCAATAGGCCTCAAGGACCGACGTACTAGAGACGGGTGAGGTGAGGTGAGGTGAGGTGAGGTGAGCTGGCTCTTTGCTGTGTGACTTTTTTGGTGAGAGCGGTTGAGTAAGCGGTTCAGTAAGTGGAATGGAACTGAATGGTTCATGAGCAGGGGGCACCTACTAACAGGTCAACAGGCCCTAGGGACCAACGTATTGGAGACGGCTGAGGTGAGGTTGGTGGCCTTTGCTATGTGACCAAGAGGAACCTGGTATGATGCTCTTGGTATGAGCGTTTTGGGTAGTGTGAGCAATTGGGTTGTGAGACTGGTCAATTGATTTGATGTCATTCTATTTATTTGTCTGTCATTATCCTTTTGAGCCTTTGATATTCCTGTCATATTGTATACTTACCGGTGTGGTTTTTAGATGCAGGTAGTGTCGGTAATCGAAGCCTGGAAGGGAGATAAGGTTAAGGATGATATAGGAAATTCGTGGAGAATATGGACCCGTTGGGGGTTTTTAGGAAATAATTTACTTTATTTTAAAGAATCAAAGTGTAATTCATTTAATTTTTTCAAAGAAAATACGCTTTATTTTTGCAGGGCGTCACAAATGGTATGAACATGTTGGGAGTTTTAAGGAAATAATGTTCTTTTATTTTAAAGAATCAAAGTGTAATTCATTTTATTTTTTCAATGAAAATACGCTTTATTTTTGCAGGGCGTCACATGTCCTTCAAAGGCGAAACCTTCAAGAATACGTAGTCGCCAACATCAAACTCTAATGGTCTTCTACCAGTATTAGCATAACTTTTGTAGCGACTTTGTGCCACTTATAACCATTGCTTAATCAATTTATCCTTTTTAGTGGTAATATGAACAATTTTTGGTCCTAAAAGTTGCTTTTTCCCAATCTCTGTCCAACACACGGGCGATCTAAATTTCCTACCAAACAATGTCTCAAAAGGTGCCATTCCAATGCTCGTTTGGAAACTATTGTTATAAGAAAACTCAATTAAGAGCAAGTGAGTTTCCCAATAAGCCTTAAAATCCATAACACAAACTCTAAGCAAATCTTCTAGAATTTGAATAACCCGTTCCGATTGTTTGTCAGTTTGTGTGTGAAAAGTCGTGCTGAAGTGCAAAGTTGTTCCCATTGCTCTTTGTAACCCTTCCCAAAATCTGAACACAAAACGTGTGTCACGATCCAATACTATAGATACCGGTGCCCTGTGCAATCTTACTATCTCTTTAACATAGAGTTTTGCTAACTTCATTAGATCAGTGGTCTTAATCGGCAAGAAGTGGGCTGACTTAGTCAACCGATCAATGATCACCCAAATACTATCATTAGATTTAGGAGACCTCGTCAATCCAGACACAAAATCCATCGTAATATGCTTCGATTTCCATTCCGGTATTTCCAATGGTTGCATCTCTCCCGCAGGTCGTTGATGCTCAAGCTTTACTAATTGACAAGTCATACATTTAGCTACATGCTCAGTGACTTCACGTTTAATCTCACTCCACCAATAGACCTCCCTCAAATCTCTATACATCTTCGTACTACCTGAATGCATGGAATATTGAGTACCATGAGCTTCTTCCAAAATTCTTTCTTTAAGGTTGCCAACATTAGGCACTCATAACTGATTAATATACCATAGTACCCCATCATGCAAACTAAACTCTGGTCGTTTACCCTCAGGTAGTTCATCCACAACTTTTCTCAAGTTTGGATCCAAAAGTTGATTCGTTTTAGTCTCCCCAATCAAATCAGGTTGTGCCATGATTGCAGCCATTAAACCACCTCTAATTCTAGGAATCACCTCTAATTCTAATCGTTCAAACTCTTTCACTAGCCCTTCTTATGTCGTCAAAACACATGCTAAACTTTCTGATCATTTATGACGCAAAGCATCGATGACCACATTCGCCTTACCCGGGTGATATTAAATTTTCAGGTCATAATCTTTCATTAACTCCAACCATCTTCGTTGTCGCATATTTAGCTTCCTTTGAGTAAACAAGTATTTTAAGCTCTTGTGGTCGGTGAAAATTCACAAGTTTCCACGTACAAGTAATGTCGCCGAATCTTTAAAGCAAAAATTACCACTAAAATTCTAAATTGTGGGTCGGGTAATTCTTCTCGTGAGTTGTCAATTGCCTCGAAGCATATGCTATGACCTTGTCCCCTTGCATAAGGACACATCCCAAGCCGTGATGAGAAGCATCACTTGAAATACTAAATCTTTCGGTGCTTGTTGGAATTGTAAGTATTGGAGCGGAAGTCAACTTATTCTTCAATGTTTGGAAACATTCCTCACATTCCTTACCCCATTCAAATGGCACATCTTTTCTCATTAACATTGTCATCAGAGTCGCAATCTTTGAGAAATTCTAAACAAATCTCCTATAATACCTAGCCAATCCCAGAAAGGTACGAATTTCTAACACATTAGATGGTCTCGTCCAACTCATAACGGCTTCTATCTTTTGTGGATCAACTGACACACCATCTTTAGAAATCACATGACTGAGAAAGGTAACACTTGATAACCAAAACTCACTTTTTCTTCAGTTTCCCCGAACAACTGCTTTTCCCGAAGATGTTGCATTACCATTCTTAAATGCCGATCATGTTCTTCTGGACTTTTTGAATAGATAAGAATATCATCTATAAAAACGATAACAAATTCATCTAAATAAGTTTTAAAGACTCGATTCATTAAATCCATAAACGCAGCTGGTGCATTGGTGACTCCAAATGGCATTACAAGGAATTCATAGTGGCCATATCGAGTTCTAAAGGCCGTCTTTTCCACATCTTCGGCTTTTTACCTTTAACTGATGATATCCTGACCTCAAATCAGTCTTCTAAAACACTTGAGCTCCTTTTAGTGGTCAAATAAATCATCGATCCGTGGCAATGGGTACTTGTTTTTAATAGTCACCTTGTTGATGTCATGATAATCAATACACATCCTCATCATCCCATCTTTTTTCTTCACAACAAGAAATGGTGTACCCCAAGGTGAAACACTAGGCCGAATGAATCTCTTATCTAACAACTCCTATAACTTAGTCTTCAACTCCTTCAACTCTACCGGAGCCATTCTATATGGTGCCTGTGAAATAGGTTGTGTCCCCGGCATCACATCTATCCTAAACTGGATCTCCCTCTCAATCAATACACTCGGTAAGTCTTCTAGAAATACATCAAAAAATTCTCTAACTACCGGTATATCTTCCAATTTCACTTGAGGCTTTTAGTATCCAATACACTATAAAGAAAACCCTTACACCCCTTCCTCAGTAAACGACAAGCTTTGACAGCGAACGCAAGATAAGGTGGTGATACGATACCTACCCCTTGGAAAAAAAAAGACTCTACGAGTCAGTACTTGAAATTCTACCCTTTTATTCTTACAATCCATGATTGCGTGATTTATTGATAGCCAATCCATTCCCAATATGACGTCAAAATGTTGAATTACTAATGGTACTAGATTATCAGTTAAAACTTCATCATTGATTTTAACTTCACAATTCTTATAAACTGATGATTTAAGGATACATTCATCAATAGACAAATCGTATTCTAGAAGTTTTAAGGATACATTCATCTTCCTAGAAAATTGGTGCGACATAAACGAATACGTAGAACCAGAATCCATTAACACATTAGCAAATGTTGAACATATAAGGACTTTACTTGTCACGATTGTATTGGAAACAATGGTCTCCCTTGGGTTATGCTGGAAATAACGGCCCCGAAATTGCTCACTTCCTTGAGATCGTTGTTGTTGAGCTGGTCGTGGTGCACTACTTGCAGTTACACTAGAGCCCCTTGTCTTGATTTAGGATAATTACGCATTCAGTTTTCAAGCTCCCTACAATTGTGACAAACCATCCCACTATCATTGGTATGCCTCATCGGAGTACTTGGCCTTAAGCCCAGACAGTTCCTTGCTACGTACCCCATTTGACGATAATTGTTACACACTGTTGTTGGTAGATTACACACTCCCTAATGGAATTTCCCACACGTGTTACACCGCGGCTTGTTACTTCCACTCCTCGAGGAACTTCCAAAACTTTGTCTTTTCGAGCTCCCTTGACCACTATATTGGCTGGACCCCAACCTCTTATTTTGCTGGGTTGACGATGCTTATAAACTCGGTTTATACCTCATGTCCCTCTCAGTGATTGGGGCAACATCGAACTTCTCTACGACAGTCGGTAGTCGGAGTACTGATACTTGGCCTCGGATCTCATCCTTAAGCCTCGTCACAAACTTTCTAGTTTGGTCCCCTTCATCTGGTACTACGTTCTTACCAAATTGTGCCAAACTTGCAAATTTGGCAGAATACTCCCTAACTGACATCCCTCCTTGTCGTAGCTCCATAAATTCCAGAGCTTTCTGATCTTTGAATGACTTTGGAAAATATTTCTTCTTGAAGAGTGTTATGAATTCTTCCCATGTATTCGCTTACCTAGTCCCAATTTGTGCGCCACCAATACCGTGCTTCTTCTTTTAGAGTGCCAGTAGCGTACATATAAAACCTTTTATGCCTTTGAACATGGTAGAACTCTGAATATCTTTTCCATATCCGACAACCAAAAGTTAGCCTTCATCAAGTCCGTTTATCCCATGAAGAGCATTGGTTTATGTTTGTAGAATTGCAATATAGTGGTCACCTCTTCCCACAGATTGGGATTAGGCTGATCACGCTTCCTTTCTATTGCATGAGTTTCAACAACTTGTACTAACCCGGCTACAACTCTTTCCATTCTCTCTATCTGAGTAGGCGGTGTTGTTTTTTCACCAGACATTTTTTCTCAGGCAATCACAAAACATTTTCACATACTTTTACTTTAATATCTTTCAATGCACGCTAAGCATTATTTTAACATGCTACATATGCATTATTTACTAAACAGTTTTTCATTATGTTTATTACGTGCCGTAATCGTCACTCGTCCTAAAGGCTCTAACCTATTGCTCTAATACCAAAATTTTTACACCTCAACCCACCTTGGGCGGATTAGGACACATGTAACAAGGCCAAGACACCCAATCAACCTCAAATTACTAGAAAAAACATGAATTAGACGACATAAAAGAACTTCATTGACACAAAATTGCCCCAAGGGCAAAATGGTCATTAATAAAGTATAGCCACATTTTACATCAAAAATATCTTTGAGTCTCAGTTCCAACGCAAAAAACAGTGCGCGAATCTGAATTTTTTAGAAAGAGTTATGTTCTTTTTCGTAAAAGTCAACAACAAAAATTTTCACAAGCAAATCGATCCGCCCCAAATGCAGATTGATCTGGTTTTGGCAGAATGACCTCTACAGCTACATGAACTAATGCGGATCGATCTGCACTAGACCTGGATCTATTCAGATCCACCAGAACACCGTTTCCATAAGATTCCCCTGTTTTGCAAGATCAAAAACACATCAAAACCAAACCAAACCAAATCTCATGGGCATTTCCAAAACTATTTGGGAAGCACTCCCAAGTTTATCAAAACTTTAACCAAACATTATAAGAGTTTTCAAACCATTTCAAACCCTTTTAGAAGTTATTTGAAATAACGAAAACACATTGATTCCAACTAAGATCATTAACTTGCATAAATATGAATTTTACCATACCACAAGTTTCAATACAAGAACTAGGAAGCCCAAGTTGATGTTACATCAAAAAGAACCATTCCACCCAACAAGTCTTCCTTACACATACACAACTTGTGGACTATAACACAAATTCTACAATCTATATCACAACCAACCATGGCAAGACTTGACATTTTACAAGGATTTCCTAAAACATATGTTGTCCAAACACACTTTTATACAAAAGTTACATTTTGAAACTAAAACATGTAAGCATATGAACATATCATAACTCCCGTTCCCAAATCCATTGTGTCGGTCATTTTCTCTCCTCCTCACATTCCGTACCTGCGGTGGTTATTCAATAACCATAAAATAAAATATTATTTGTTTAAGCTTTCGCTAGTGAGAGAACTAATCATGCTATTGGAATGCTTAGTATGTAAATGCAACAATTACTATAAATATCAACAAATTGATCTTTGGAAAGTCAAGTAACTCCAGCCACCACCATCGACTCCTTCTTACCCTAGATCTTTCTCACTTTTGGACGCATATAGCGTATCACACACTCTTTTGACCCCGAAGGCATCACCGTTTCATCATTGTGGTCTTCACAATGCCCTTCTCTTGAGGACTTACTATCCTTTACATATAGGACCTATAACTGGTGACTACTACTTGAATTCCTTTTGATCTATATAAGCATATAAGCAACTAAGCATATAACATGGCAACTTTTACATAATTGGCATGTTTTCCTGAAATTCACAACATACAACCACATAAGCATGAATTAGGCAACTCTTGGTATCAATTATCACACTAACACGTCTAAACATCCAATTTTGGGATTAGAACACTCACCTCCTCGATTCTTAGCCGATTATGCTCCTAGAATCTAATTCCAAGCTAGAACCAAACTCAATTCTTATTCTAGAGTTGATCCTATATAGTTTTTACATATCAAAAGTTATAAACCAAGAACGATCGTCAGAAGAAGGTTACCAAAAATGAAAACAAAGGACGTGTATGAGATCCTCTTACCTCCACGAGTTCAAAAATGGTCTCGGATCGCAAATCCGACGTTGAACGGCAAGAAAACGTTGTCGAGGAACTCCACCGCCAATCTCGAGCTCTCAGTTCTCTCCCTCTCTCTATTTCCAGCTGTAAATGATGTTAATGACACATATGTATTGTCATTAATTTTCCATTCTTCAATTTACCTCTCCCAACTTTCTTTAAGCTTTATTATGAAATCGTCGTGTTAATTACATTAACTACCCACATTTTTGAAATGTTTTTAATCTAAGTCCCGTGTGGGTCCCAAACGTGGTCCTGCATATAATATGAGGTTGCTATTAAACCTGCAAATTATGAATCATATTAAAATACGCCCTCACATGGGTACCTGATCGGGAGAGAACAAATCCTATTTATACGCCTTAATTCACGTTTGTTAGTACTTTTTTATCCTGTTTTTGTATATTTTTACTTTATTTTCTATTTTCTGATAGGATTTGGAAGAAATCAAGTATACCAGGCTAAACAGGGTGAAAAAGCACAAAGAAAGAAACTGAAAAAAGCCAATCGCGCGCGCGACCTGCTCGCGCGAAGATCTCGAAATCGCTCGCGCGAGGTCCTTATATCGCGCTCACGCAGGTCGCGCGCGGCCCGTGCGCGCGACCTGTGTAAAAATGGAACTTGCATATTTCAGTATACTGATAATTCCTACGCGAAAAAAACTGCCTAATTACGTCCATACTGCAAAATATAGCAGTTTTAATACAATTCGGGTTAGGAAAGCTTCCAAAACTTGTTGTAAATCTATATATACCCTATTTTACTTCAAATTAAGGGTTAGACATTATTATACACATATACATACAGCCATATACAACAAAAATTCCAGCCATTGAAGGGAGGGAAGCAAGGAGAAGAAGAATAAGAAGACCAAGGATTTCCATGGCCTCCTTCATCAACTACTTGCCATCCGCCGCTTTTATGGCCAACTAAACCTAGATCTAGGGTTTCAATGAAACCCTAGCCAAGTAATAGAGTGTATTTTATGTTTTTATTTTAGTTTTATTATGTATGGATGACAGTTACATGTTCCGAGGATTTTTATAAATAAATCGTGCTTTTATTGATTAAATCGTTACTTTCAAAGTTTATTCTTGTCTTAGATCTATTTTGATGGTAGTGTGCTCAATGATCTATGCTTGCTATGCATGTATGGATTATTTACATGTAATGGTGCTTAAATTGAATTGTGCTATCAAGTATCCGAATAGTCATTGCCTAGATTAGACGGATTATACCACAACCCTAGTTTAGTGTGGGATAATTCGTGCTAACCGAAGATGGATTATGTTGGTGCTTGAACCATAGTTATTTTCTTGATGGAAGAATTGGGCTTGTAGCTACAATTCCCCATTATCATCCAACTTAATAAGCTAAAATAGTTCGTAAATACCCTTATTATGAAGCTAGTGGTGGATTTGCAATCCTAGGTTTCTTAAACTTATTATAAAAATAAATATTTAATTACTTTCATAATTTAGATTTACTTTTATTGTTATTAGTTTAATTCAAATTAAATCCAAAATCCATTTTTCTTAATTAACTAAATTTAGGTTTTAAAAATTAAAGTGCGTAGTATTCAATCTCTGTGGGTTCGACCTTTACTTCCACACTGCAAATCTATTGAAAGTAAAGCATAAGTTAAGCATACTTTTATATCTTGATATTGACAACATCATTTTTTGGCGCCGTTGCCGGGGATTGCTTTACTACCTTTAGTTTTATAATCTTAGTTTAGTTAGTTCGTAAATATTAGATTAGGTTTTTTTTTCTTTTCTTATTTTTTCGTTTTTGTTTTAAGTTACTAACTTTTCTTTTATTTTTGTAATTTCATAAGAACTCAAAATTCTAGCGTTTCGAGTGGAGCAGCTGTGCACGTCAAAGGAGCTTACGAGGAAAAAAATAAAAATAAAATAAAATTCAAGTAAATTGCTTCTTGTGAAACTCGCTTTAAACCACTGTAAGTAAGGGCGCTGTGACGCACTATTTGCATTAGTTTAGGGTGAATTGCACTGCATTAGCTAGGAAACCCGGGGCATTGGACTTGACGCGGTCATTGCATTACAGGATAATATTCATGCATCATAGTAGTACTCTGTGCTTGCTTGTTGTCTTACTTGCGTGATTATTTTTTGTTTTTATTTTAGTCAGTCTTTATTTTAGTTTATTTTCTTTTTAGTTTATGTTTGGTACACGTTCTAATAAACCAGAATTAAAATCTTTCGATCTTGAACTTGAACGTACCCTTAGAACTAGTAAGTCTTCAACCCAAGCTCCGAGAGCTCAGTTGAAAATAGACGACGATTCGACTCCAAAACCATCGTCATTGTTTCAGGCTGAAATTCAAAGCACCCGTAAACGTTTAAGAAAAACTCGAACTTTTAAAATCGAACCGATTAAAATGGCTGACGGAAACAACGAAAATAATATGAATAATCTTAATATACCGCCACCTCCTCCACTTAAAAATTACTTTATTCCTACGACTTACACGCCACAAACATGTATCGACTTATCGGAGGCGACGACTTCTCACTTTGAGATAAAGTCGTCTACCATCTCGCTACTTCCTTCTTTCCATGGCCGTATAAATGAAGACCCTTATTAGCACTTAAGGGATTTCCAAGATATATGCTCTACTTTAAAAATCCAACATTTCACTGATGATGAATTAAAACTGCGTCTCTTCCCATTCTCTTTAAAGGATAAAGCGAAGTATTGACTTCAATCACTTGAGCCAAACACGATTAAAACTTGGGAAGCCTTACACAATGCATTTTTACAAAAGTTTTTCCCAATCACAAGAACTAATCAAATAAGAAAATCCATAACTAATTTTGTGATGCAAGATGGGAAAACACTTTATGACACATGGGAGAAATTTAAAGAATTATTACGTTCGTGTCCACATTATTAGGTTCCTAAGTGGCAATTAGTTCAGGTCTTTTACAAGGGACTTATTCCCTCTGTCCGTAATACCATCGATGCCGTTTGTACGGGTACCTTCCTACACAAAAGCGCCGATGAGGCCTGAAATTTTTTTGAAACGTTAAGTTAGAACTCGATGCATCAGGCTGTGTCGGTACGTTCTGAGGGGTATCATCTGCAACCCAAACGTGAGGTAAAGTTTGAGTCAAGCCACTCAATAGAATTTCAAGAACTATCTAAAAAAACTTGACCGACTTTTAAAAATGAACCAAACGACAGCCCCACCCGCTCATGAAGTATGTGCAATATATTCCGATCCTTCACATTCTATCCTAGCATGTCCATCGGCGAGTCAATTTCTGGAATTCGTGGAGCAACATATTAATTCTATTCAACAATACCCACGAAATAATTATAATTCGACTACTAATAATCCGGACGCGCCATGGAGAAACCATCCTAACTTCTCGTGGAATAATAATAATAATAATCCTAATGAGGCGACTAATTTTCCTAATGCATATCGACCTCAGTTTCAACCTTATCAATACCAACAACCGCCTCCTAATTCGAACCCCTTGAAGGTACCCTTCAAGGGGTAATGTTTTTGAGGAAAAGGTGTTGGCGTCCCTTAATAAAATCGAAGCACAAGTACAGCCACAAGCACAAATAGTGCACTCTCACACACAATCCATTGCGAAGCTTGAATCCCAAATGGGACAACTAGCTATTGTAGTGAATCGTAGAAACGAGGGGACATTGCCGAGTCAAACAATTCAAAACCCTAAGGGACAATACGAGGTTAAGGGGTCGAATGAGCAAGTAAACGCCGTCTCAACTAGGTTGACTACACGAGAGGAAGAGCTAATAGAAATTCCGAATGAGAATGTGATAGATAGGAACATCAACTCTAATAAAGAGAAGGGTGCAGATACGATTAAAAGTAAGAAAGAAAAAGAAACGGCTCTAACTAATCATATACCGAAATTGCCCTTTCCACCTAACGTTGAGGGACCGTCATATTTGTCAAAGAAAGGGTCAAAGGTTGAGGATATACTTGAGGTATTTAAACAAGTTAAAATCAATATTCCATTCCTCGATGCTATTAAACAAATTCTCGCTTACGCTAAATGTCTTAAAGACCTATGCACTCAAAAACGTAAATTGCGTAGTCATACTCCGAAAAAGGTTTTCCTCACAGAAAAAGTAAGTTCTATTTTTCAACACTCACCTCCAAAGTATAAGGATCCTGGTACGCCAACTATTTCATGTGTCATATGTGACACTGTCATCCATAGGGCTCTCCTTGACTTAAGTGCGAGTGTTAATCTCTTACCTTATCACGTCTATAAACAACTAGGTTTAGGTGAACTTAAACCTACGGCCGCTACTATTCAATTAGCGGATCGTTCTGTGAAAGTACCTAGAGGAATCATCGAGGACGTCTTGGTTAAAGTTGATAAATGCTATTATCCTGTCGACTTCATAGTCCTTGACACTGAACCCGTGCTAGATTCTAAGAAATACACTCCTGTCATCTTAGGCCGTCCATTCTTAGCGACTGCTAATGCTCGTGTTAACTGTAGGATAGGGGTAATGAAAGTGTCGTTTGGGAACATGAACTTGAAATTGAACATTTTTAATGCTAGGGATCAACCTCCTAAAGACGACGATTACCTATGTGAGGCGGAATGTGAGGTAAGACGGAATATTGAGCCTAACAGAGAACTGAATATGGGTGAGGAAAATAATATAATTCGTAATGAGCGGATGAATTTAAATAATCTGGACCCTAATGATGAATTCACTCGGAAGGTAAGAAATATATTTGAACATAATAAGGATGATCCGTCAAATGAATTAATCCAAAGCAACATTATTTCTGCTTACCACCGAACTCTTCCTGAAATCCTTAGGGGTAGAAAGTCTGATTTTCAGCCTCCATAAAATCTTGAGCTAGAACGGTCTAGCTAAAGACGTAAAAGACAGCGCTTCTTGGGAGGCAACCCAAGCTTTATTTCGTCTGTTTATCTTATTTTTGCATGTTTTTGGGTCATTTTGGTCTATTTTTGAGTTTCTGGACAGGTTTGGGGGTTGGAGTGGAGTTATTTTTAATTTATTTACATAAAATAAGTGAAACAAGAGAAAATACCATTCTCGCGCGCGCGGTCTGCTCACGCGAGACGTCGCTCGCGCGGCTCGCCTACGCGAGAATGTGCCTTAGTGAAATTTTTGGTTATTATTTTTATAAGCTCTCGGGTTCTCCTAGCACCTTGTTTCGCGCGCACGAGGTATCTCGCTCGAGCGATTGTCTTAAAAAAAAAAATTGGATTCGCGCGCGCGACGGTCGCTCGAGCGATACCCCATTTTTCTGATATTTTCTCTATTAGTCCTCCACACCTGTTCTGATAGGCTTTACTTTTCTGTTTTTGTTTTTTACATACTTTTAGACTGAGTCAATTGTTGTTTTCATAGTTCTGGTTCTGTTTTATTTTCTTTTCTAGATTTTTAATTTTCTATTTTCGTAGTTTTGTTCAGTCTTATAGTTTAATTAGTTTAGTTTAGTTTAGTTTAGTTATAATTCTTTTAGCTGCTTTTATTATTTTGTTTGTTTGTTTTCTTTTATCAAGAAGTAACAGGTAACATTAAACTTTATCGCCGTATTCCTTTGTGTTCACCTGTTCTATGCTTGTTAAGATCAAGGTATTATCGTTCCTTCCTTATGTACTTTCCTTTCTTTCGTTTTATTGTTTCATTGAGGACAATGAAATGTTTAGGTTTGGGGGTATGTACACGCATGCACATTATACTGCAATTTTTCAAAAATTTTTAAAATTTTTCGATAATTGTGCTTAAATAAACGATGTTATCGACGTTTTTGCAATCTCAATTTGATACTTCTTGTTAGATAGCTTGATTTGTTATAGAATAGTAAACATGAGAACATGTAATTAAACATTTGCTGAATTCATGATGTAACATTTTAAGTTATGTATCATTCGAATCGTAGTTTTATATCATAGATTTGCACACAAAGTTATGCACTGCACGTAGTTACTTGAATACATGTCTAATGTGAACTATAATATAATTCGGATTTCTAGATAACACAAGGTGGAGACTAAACCCAGTGAGCTTTTGAAGCCTATCTTTTCTGTTTTGAGGGTTATAAATGCACTGTATTTGTCGAATTTCATTTGGAATAACGCATTAACTTGTTGTTAGTCTCATTATTCTTGTTTTGGTTGATAGTCAAGTTAAAATATTTGTTACCATGCTAAATAATCTTCCATTGTAAACATTGATGAACCATATAACCATAGGACATGATTTTAGGCCCTATTTGTTTACTGCCGACCGATAAATGATAAATTTCCTTAGTTCGCCCCTTGAGCCATTAAAATGAAATTTTTCTTTAATTACCATTATCCTGTTTTTGCTCCAATTTGGCCAACTTGGAGTTTACCCCTGAAAGATTGATCAACTTTTAGTGGTGTTAAGGCGATGTGTGATTGAGAAGAAAAAGAAAAAAAGATGATGTTTGGGGTGGTTGCCTTGGTATTCAATGAATATTTGTTTCAAAAGCAACGAAGAGGAAAAGAATAGAGAAAAAGAAAAGAAAAAGAAACAGAAGGAGAAAAAATTGAAGAGAATGAAAAGAAGAGAATGAAATGATGAAGTTGGTAGAAGATACGAATGAAAGAAATCGAACATGCCTTACAATGCCATTCTAAAACTACCTAATGAATCCTTTCTATCTTTTTTCATTACCTGAGCCACATTATAACCTTTGAAAAGTCCTATTTGATCCTAGGAAACATGGTTTGGATATGAAAACGATGGGAGGGGGATTAAAACTTGGTAATGATTAATTTTTCTTAACTGTTGGCATCCTATCCATGAGACTATTGTTCTTTCGTGTCATGCGTCTTTTTCGAGTTATATGTGAGTGGTTTCTTATTTTGAAAACATATTTCCTTTACTCCCATATATTAGAAAAATTACACCTGTTTCTGAGTGTTTCATTTTAGAGTGTAATTGACATTGTGAGATTCGTAGTCGAAGCATAGTTTGATGGTTATTTGAGTTATATTCCAAGTTCATGACATGCGCGTGTTTATTTGACTACTATATCACACACGTGCAATTGTATGAGGAACTCTATTGATTTATACGATGCATGTGCTTGAGATTGTTTTTCATGATTTAGGTGGATGTTTCATTATGTTTCTTTATGTTCGTTATTCTATTTCAAATCTTTGTTCTATGATAAAGAGTATTGAATATTATGTTTTTCGTTCTTATTAAAATTTGTTTTAAAATTTGCAAGTTAATAAAGATGGTTGTGGGTGACTTGTTGACGAGAACCCTCACGAGACTTCACTCGTCCAACTAGGGACACCTAGAGGTTTAAAAGGCTTGTTGCATACGCTAAATGCAATCGTGATCCATGCGAAAATGCAGTAGTATGTTATTAGAATTTTTATTTTTATTTTAGTTTTGCTCGAGGACTAGCAAAATGTAGGTTTGGGGGTGTGATCGGGAGAGAACAAATCCTATTTATACGCCTTAATTCACGTTTGTTAGTACTTTTTTATCCTGTTTTTGTATATTTTTACTTTATTTTCTATTTTCTGACAGGATTTGAAAGAAATCAAGTATACTAGGCTAAACAGGGTGAAAAAGCACAAAGAAAAAGCTGAAAAAAGCCAATCGCGCGTGCGACCCGCTCGCGCGAAGATCCCGAAATCGCTCGCGCGAGGTCCTTATATCGCGCTCGCGTGGCCCGCGCGCGCGACTTGCGCGCGCGACCTGTGTAAAAATGGAACTTGCATATTTCAGTATACTGATAATTCCTATGCAAAAGAAATTGCTTAATTACGTCCAGACTGCAAAATATAGCAGTTTTAATACAATTTGAGTTAGGAAAGCTTCCAAAACTTGTTGTAAATCTATATATACCCTATTTTACTTCAAATTAAGGGTTAGACATTATTATACACATATACATACAACCATATACAACAAAAATTCCAGCCATTGAAGGGAGGGAAGCAAGGAGAAGAAGAAGAAGAAGACCAAGGATTTCCATGGCCTCCTCCATCAACTACT
Source organism: Hydrangea macrophylla (assembly GCA_033977485.1). Lineage (NCBI taxonomy): Eukaryota > Viridiplantae > Streptophyta > Magnoliopsida > Cornales > Hydrangeaceae > Hydrangea > Hydrangea macrophylla. The sequence continues at coordinate 2,076,355 of CM066989.1, forward strand.
TGCCATCCGCTGCTTTTATGGCCAACTAAACCTAGATCTAGGGTTTCAATGAAACCCTAGCCAAGTAATAGGGTGTATTTTATGTTTTTATTTTAGTTTTATTATGTATGGATGACAGTTACATGTTCCAAGGATTTTTATAAATAAATCGTGCTTTTATTGATTAAATCGTTACTTTCAAAGTTTATTCTTGTCTTAAATCTATTTTGATGGTAGTGTGCTCAATGATCTATGATTGTTTTGCTTGTATGGATTATTTACATGTAATGGTGCTTAAATTGAATTGTGCTATCAAGTATCCGAATAGTCCATGCCTAGATTAGACGGATTATACCACAACCCTAGTTTAGTGTGGGATAATTCGTGCAAACCGAAGATGGATTATGTTGGTGCTTGAACCATAGTAATTTTCTTGACGGAGAAATTGGGCTTGTAGCTACAATTCCCCATTATCATCCCTTAATAAGCTAAAGTAATTCGTAAATACCCTTATTATGAAGCTAGTGGTGGATTTGCAATCCTAGGTTTCTTAAACTTATTATAAAAATAAATATTTAATTACTTTCATAATTTAAATTTACGTTTATTGTTATTAGTTTAATTCAAATTAAATCCAAAATCCATTTTTCTTAATTAACTAAATTTAGGTTTTAAAAATTAAAGTGCGTAGTATTCAATCTCTGTGGGTTCGACCTTTACTTCCACACTACAAATCTTTTGAAAGTAAAGCATAAGTTAAGCATACTTTTATATCTTGATATTGACAACATCAGTACCCAAACTAGTCCCCTTTACCTATCATAAGACATAATAATATCTTTAACATTTAAACAAATTTTCATTTCAATATATAATGGCATCTAAATGCAAATCATTCTAACTAGACCCTAATTGGCCCTTACTTTTATACCAGTCCTACTTATCATAGGACTTTCATTCTAACTAGACCCTAATTGGCCCCCACTTTTATACCAGTCCTACTTATCATAGGACTTTCATCCATGTTCGCATTTGAACACCTTTTTACCTGTGGACCGGTTCATATCCCCACCTAAACTATCTTATGCATTAATTATCTTTAATTAACACGTACTAATACCACATTAACCCTCTTTTCCGAGTACGAGTATTGCAGTTAGTTTGTCAAGTTTTATAGTTAGAGACGTATTTGAAAAAAGTTATATTTGAAGGGGTGTTACTGTAATTTATCTCCCCAAGATAAAAAAAACCAATCATTAGTCCAAACCAACGTTGGTTAAAAGTGGTGGAATAATCTTCCATAAAATCCAAAAAGAAAAAAAGAAAACCCAAAAGTGAGTCGAATTAAAAAAATAAAATAAAATAGAAACCAACTATATATGAACTAAAGTGTAATGAACTATTTTGCTTTTTATTCCAATTGGAACATATGCGTTGTTTGGAAGGAGTTGTTACACAATAGGAATGTTGTATGTCATTAATGTAAAGGAGTTGTAAAATAATAGGGATTGTATATCACGTATATAACATGATATATTCAAAGAAGAAAAATGAAAAATTAGGACTCTGGTGGACGGACCAAAAAAGAAAAAGTGGTATACTAAGTTGTTAAAACTCTAAGAAAATTATTTAAGTAAAAGTGCACTAATTGATAAAAGTGTATAATACTTATGGATATTGGTACACTTATATATAGATATAGATATAGATATGGATAGATATATACAGAAGTAGAGTAGAAAGGTAACAGATCATGGGTTCCCTGATAGAACGAGTAGTAGGCTAGTAGCTTTATTTTTGATCCAAACGAGTCATGTGTTAAAATGAGCATGCTTTGGTATGAAGCTGTATGAGTTTGAAATTATGTAGAAGAAACCAGAAATTCAAAGTTGGGGGGACTTGGCATGGATGAAACCAGAAAATTGTACCTAAGCGTTTCTGATGTAATTTTTTTGGGGTCTATTTATATGTATTCTTGTGTAGATTATATAAATTAATGCTATAAAAATCAACACAAAAATTCAAGGGAATTGCTATGTACACCGCTACTTTTGCTATGTACACCGCTCAACTTTATAAAAGTGGAAATTTTAGAAAAAAAATGAGTAGAATAAAGGAATTTGGGTTTACATAGTGTTAATATATGTATATATATATATATATATTTAGGGTTGTACTACCATTCTGTACTACACTGTCTAGGTTCATTGTATTAGTACCATTTCCTTTTTGGTCTTTCCCTTGTCCTATATAAAGGGCCTCTCTTCGTTGTAATTGATACATACTGAATATATAATTCTCTTTCTATACTTTAACATGATATCAGAGCCAAACCACTAGTGGTAATCTGTGCAAAACTGTAATATGTCGCCTCACATCATCAAAATCACAATCTACCGCCGCCGCACCTTCAAGCCCAAACACCAAACTTGATCTACATCTGCCAACCTTGATCTACATCATCATCTCATCATCATCACGTCCAAATTTGATCTACATCACTCTACAATCCTAACCCACATCATCATCTCATCATCATTACACCCTAAGCACTAACCCCAAACTTATCAATACCATCAACATTCCATTAGACCACCATCAAATCTGCGCACACCATCTCTACCCAACATCAACAACCTGTATCATCACCACTGAACATCGTCATCACCTAACACTATCACCACCGAACACCAAAGACTGCCACAAATTGTACCCACTGATACATCATCAACTCTCCTCATCTAGATTTATTCTGCCACCCCCTATCCTTTCTGATTTCGGTCGCCGCATACTCACACCCCGAGATCCTGAACCCATTTACCCAATTAATATATATAAAAGTGATCTTATTCCTATTTACCCAATTTCCTATTCACCCGACCCGATGGAGCGCACCGAGGTATCGCATCCCATTTCCACCATTTTGGATGGAAACAATTACATACCTTGGGCCCAGGCTATATCTAGCTTTTTCAAAGGCCGCAAGCTCTGGCGTTATGTCACGGGTGACATCACTGAACCAAAACAAACTACTGGGGAAGATGATATCAAATTCGTAGAATGCCTTGAAGATTGGGACAGTAAAAACCACCAGATTATCACATAGTTCTGAAACACCGCTGTCAGCTCTATTCATCTTCAATTTGGGAGATTCTCTACTACCAAATCTGTCTGGGATTTTCTAAAAAATCGGTACACCACCGCTGATCTTGCTCATCAGCATCAACTGCTCTTGAATCTTCATCGCATGCAACAGCAACCTGGCTAGTCCATCAACACATTCCTCTCTGAAATCCACTATATCTGGGATCAACTCTCTTCTTCAGAGCCCATATGGACCAATCCCTATGATGCTGAAAAGTTCTCTCACTATAGAGATCAACAACATCTCATTCTATTCTTGATGGCTTTAACTGATGAATTTGAGCCAGTCCGTGCATCTCTCCTTCATCGTACCCCTTTACCCTCAATAGAGCAAGCCGTTGCTGAGCTTCTGTCTGAGGAGACTCGTCTTGCCACTCGCAAGATTTCGCCAACAAATGCAGTCCTTGCAGTTCACAAAGGGTCCTCTTTTGGTAATAAAAATAATCAGCAACATCAGCAACATCATCAAGACTCCAACTCTTCCGGAATACTCTGTAACTATTGCAAACTACCTGTACAGGTTCTCTTGAATTGTCCCACGCATGTTTGTAAGTACTGTAAGAAGATAGGTCCTGGTCATTATTAAAGCAACTGCTTCAAAAACCCCGACAGACCTGCCCATAACAATATATCCTGAGAGGGTCAGTCTAGGTCTACATACAGAGGTCCAAACAAGTCTGCCGTAACTATTACTGAGAGCCCATCATCCACTACCCCTAGTGAAGTCTTTTCTACTGCGCATCTTGAGGACCTCCTCAAATAGGTTTTGTCACAATCTGGTAATGTACCTTCCACTGCCATGTCCATCACTCTAGGTACCTCTTCTTGGTTTTTTGATTCTGTATGTTGTAATCATATGATACCTGATCCTACCATCTTTTCCACCAAATATACCACTCCTCATACTCCAACCATCCACACTGCTGATGGTTCCCATGTATCTGTCAATCATATAGGAGATATATCCACCTCTCATACATCTCTGCCTGATGCCTATTTCATTCCTAACCTCACAATGAATCTCATTTCTGTTGCTCAACTTTGTGATCTTGGACTCACTATAAGTTTTTCTGCTTCTGGTTGTTGTGTGCAGGATCCAAAGATGGGACAGACTCTTGGGATAGGCCGTAAGACTGGACGCCTCTTTGAACTCATCAGCCTCCACATTCCATCAGACCTTACTCAGTCAATCCAAAAGGCAGCCTCAACCACATCCACTTCTTCTCTTAGTCTTTAGCACGCACGATTGGGCCATGCTTCACGATTGGGCCATGCTTCTATTGGTCGTCTACAAAATTTGGTTTGTAGTGGTCAACTAGGGTTAGTCAATAATGAAAATTTTGATTGTCTCTCTTGTCAAATTGCAAAACAATTGGCATTTCCATTTAATAAAAGTGTCTCACTTTCTTCTGCACCTTTTGACTTGATACACTCTGATGTTTGGGGTCCTTCTCCCACCACTACTATGGGAGGATCTAGATATTATGTAATCTTTGTAGATGACTACTCTCGTTACACTTGGCTTTACCTTATGAATAGTCGTTCTGAATTACCACAAATATATTTTGACTTTGCTAATATGATCAAAACACAATTCTCTTGTAATATCAAAGTCTTCCGTGCTCATAATGCTGCTGAATACAAGGACTGTAAAGTTCTTAAATTCCTTCGTCAACATGGAACGCTTTCCCATCGGTCTTGCCCTGGTACTTCACAACAAAATGGACGTGCTGAGCGCAAACATAGACATAATCTCAATAGTACTGTTCGTGATCTACTCCTCTCTGCATCATGTCCTAAACGTTTTTGGGGAAAAGCTGCTCTCACATCTGTTCATACCATGAATCGTGTCCCCTCTCCTACTATAGACAATCAATCCCCTTATGAACGTCTCTATGGTTATTTACCTGGCTATACTACCCTTAAAACCTTTGGTTGTGCCTGCTTTGTTCTTCTCCAACCCCATGAACGTACAAAACTAGAACCACGAGCTCGCCTATGCTGTTTCTTGGGTTATGGCATTGAACATAAAGGTTATCGATGTTGGTATCCCTCTTCGAAATGTCTCCGTGTATCTCGTCACGTGGTCTTCTGGGAACACAAAATGTTCTCATCCATGTCCCAGTTTCATCTCTCACCTACTACTACTCCCATCTTTTTCACTGATCCTTCCACTGAACTGTTCCTAGATACTATTGATACAAATTCGTCACCATCCATTTTACCCTCCCCTGATCTACAAACTCCCACCCCTGAGCCACTAGATCGACATGATGGACATGAACCTGAGTCATCTACCTTATCCTCTCCTGAGCTGTCTGTTCAGCCTGATGGATCTTCACCAGTTTCCAGTGATCATCCTCGTCGTAGTGATCGGGTAAGAACACAATCGGTTCGTCTTTGTAATTTTGTTGTTCTTTCTACCATTTTATCTTATCATGAGCCTCAGACCTATCGTGAGGCTAGTTCTGACCCACTTTGGCAGAAAGCAATGAATGATGAATTGCAGGCATTGGATCAAAGTCACACATGGGACCTAGTTGATCTTCCAACTGGAAAAAATTCTATGGGGTGTAAATGGGTTTTCAAAGTCAAAACCCACTCTGATGGGTCTATTGAACGCTACAAAGCACGTCTGGTGGCTAAGGGATTTACACAGGAGTATGGTATCGATTATGAGGATACCTTTTCTCCTGTTGCTCGTCTTACTTCAGTTCGTAGCCTTATTGCTATTGCAGCAATTCGTCATTGGGATTTATTTCAAATGGATGTGAAAAATGCCTTCCTTAATGGCGAACTCAATGAAGAAGTTTATATGCATCCTCCTCCTGGTTATCATCACTCTTCTCATCAAGTCTGTAAGCTTCGTCGGGCTTTCTATGGTCTCAAACAAGCCCCTCGCGCATGGTTTGCCAAGTTTAGCACTATTGTTGAGAACTTTGGGTTCACTTCTAGCTCCTATGATTCTGCTCTCTTCATTTGCAAAATAGCTCAAGGAACTATTCTTCTTCTCCTCTATGTTGATGATATGATTATTACGGGGGATGATATAATAGGCATCTCAAATCTCAAGGCATATCTCAGTCAACATGTTGAGATGAAAGATCTTGGGAGACTTAACTATTTCTTGGGACTCGAAATCACTACCAATGCTAATGGTTATTATATCTCATAAGCAAAGTATTCTTCTGATCTTCTTACCCGTGCAGGCATCACTGACAAAAAAACCAGTCCTACTCCTCTTGAGCCCAATTCTAAGCTCACTCCCATGGATGGGACCCTTCTTGATGATCCTACTCTGTATCGCTAACTTGTTGGGAGCCTTGTTTATCTCACAGTTACTCGATCGGACATTCCTTATGCCGTTCATATCGTAAGCCAGTTCCTTTCTGCTCCCCGCTCGTCTCATTTTGCAGCTGTACTACGTATTCTCAGATATATTAAAGGAACTATGTTTCATGGTCTACATTTTTCTATCCATTCTTCACTTGAACTTCGTGCCTACTCAAACGCTGATTGGGCAGGAGATCCCACGGATCGTCGCTCCACTATAGGTTATTGTTTCTTTCTTGGTGACTCTCTTATTTCCTGGCGAAGCAAACTGTCATTGCCCGCTCTAGCACAGAGGCAAAATATCGTGCCCTAGCTGATGCTACCCAAGAACTCCTCTGGCTTCACTAGTTACTTGAGGACTTAGGAGTTGTTCACTCCACTCCCACAACTATTTATTGTGACAATCAGAGTGCTATTCAGATTGCTCACAATGATGTTTTTCACGAACGCACAAAACATATTGAGATCGATTGTCATGTTGTGCGTCACCATCTCACTCAAGGCAACGTCAAACTTGTCTCTGTTTCATCTGCTGATCAAACTGCTGATATCTTCACCAAAGCTCATACTCCAGGACGTCTTCAGGACTTGGTTTCCAAACTTAAGCTGCTCTCCATTTTACCACCTTGAGTTTGAGGGGGGATGTTAATATATGTATATATATTTAGGGTTGTACTACGGTTGTATTACCATTCTGTACTACACTGTCTAGGTTCATTGTATTAGTACCATTTCCTTTTTTGTCTTTCCCTTGTCCTATATAAAGGACCCCTCTTCATTGTAATTGATACATACTGAATATATAATTCTCTTTCTATACTTTAACACATAGCAAATACACGGGTGTACATAGCAATTCCCAAATTCAATTGCTAATAAAACAAGGGATTTTCTAAATTTTTGGGGGGCTTAAGTGAAATTTTTATTTTTTTTATTTTTTTTGTGTTTTTAAGGGTGTAACTCTAATTTACTAAAATATTTATTGTTTGGGCCTTTTAATTTAAAAACAAACAAAGCTTGTTTTAGGCCATTTGTCTCTTTATTTCAAAAATCCAAACCCAAGCTAAAAGTTTGATGTGACAGGTTTCCCACATTGCTTATTTACAAGACCTTTCAACACTTTGTATATACTTTTATTTCATAAGCTAGTATCACACACGTGTAGGGTGGAAGGGGTGCAAATCTTGGATTCAGATCGTCCAATTTAGCTTGAAAATCATTACTTGTGCAGGTGCGTCCTGCAGAATGCGACTTGAGTTGTCCTCTCGCGCATATGGGTGGTACTATCACGTTTTGTTCCTAGATTTGAGTACATGTTAAAAACTGTTTTAATTCTTTGTGGCTGTTGGGAGGGGTTTAATTCCTTTGTGACTTTGTACAGTTTGGGCTGCCTGGTTCACTATATATATATATATATATATATGGGTTAGCTTGGACATTAGGATTATCACCTTCGAGATTACTCTTCTTCCTTTCTTGTTCTACAATACAGTTTCAGAAAAAACCCTTCATTTCTTTTCGAGTAATTCTGAGCGTTCAACTATTCATCCAATTCAAATGCATGTTTGGGAGATTTTGATTGCTAAATCCTAGAGAGCATAGTGCCACATTGAGACCTTCTGCATCGAGTCAATGACTCTGAGGGGACAGAATTTTTCTAAAGGACAGTGCAACTGTTGCAAACAAATGCCAAATTTTGTTATCAAGGTATAAATAGTTCCTTAATAAAGTCCAAAGGTACCAAGGTCCTAGTGGCCCATTGGTATCTCTGCACTCCTTCAAGTAGGAGTGTAGTGTTCGACTCTACCTAGTGGAGAGTCTTTGTCCCTTATGCTACAGTATGTTGTGTCATTTGTTGGGCTTGTATTGGGCCATGGGGGTTGGATTGTGTGTGTGTGTATCCAACGGGAGATAAAAAAAGTCCAAAGATTTGTAAAATCTACAAACTAATGTTCAAAACCACATTTGCCACGCGTCACATAGTGATAAAAGCTCAAACTCATCCAATGATCAAGAAATTTTTGCTCCATATGAGTCCAAACCACTTCGCTCTACTTTAGAATTTCCCCAAAGTTATATGATCAATATATTATCCTAGCATGCATGACAGTGATGTGGTTGAAAAAGTTAGGTGGCTAGTTAGTTTGTTCTCTCTCTCCTTTGTGCCAAGCCTTGAACCTTTGACTTAAGAGTTTGGAAAATTCATCCAACAAACCATCCACGCAAGGGTAGCTAGTTTAGGTGGCTAGTTACAAGTTTTTCACCGACACTATCACGCATGTACCTTCTGTTCTAAAGTATAGTTGCAGTTAAGTAAGAATATTGTTGAATAAATGAATAATGCTATGCTTTTCATTATTGAATTCAAAATTTAGTTTCACAATAGCTTAACAATTATATTATATGTTGTGGTAGTAATCGATGATACCATATCATACAACAAATAAAGCATTTAAAATTTAATTTAGAAATTACTCCTTATTCTATAGTTCCTTCATGTGAATAAGAGTAGTAGATAGAAGATAGAAGATGAGATTGGCGGAGCAGATCCTAGCCATGGACTAGGTATTTGAAAATTGAGTAAAACTTCAGGCACACCCATTTTCACAACCTCACCCTCCATAATCTGATGTGTCAATCATGTAGTGGGAGTATCATATGTGAGGTTGTGTTAAATGGTGGGTCCCATTCCATTACATGGTTGACACATCAGGTTGTGGAGGGTGAGGTTGTGGAAATGAGTGTACCTGAAATTTTACTCTTGAAAATTTTACCATATATCAAAGATAGAGATATATAAGTTGTAACATACTAATCATCTTTGATGAAAGTAAAAACTTTTGACTCTTCAGTACAGACGTAGACATAATGCACTGCACGTTAAATCTCTGTCTTTAATCTTTTTGTTGTTCTTGATTATTGTCTGTGTGTGTTACAATCAACAAGCTACTGCTACCATGCATATATAAGCACCATGATGAAGTATTATTTCAAAGTGAAACATGAACGTACATATTGTTAAATTAATATATATATTTATTTTTCGGAAAGTATTTATGTCAATGAAAATTCTATGGAGAGGGCGTCCTCTCTTTAATAAAGAGAGAGTTTCTGTTGTGGCTGTCGGATCGTGTTTAAAAACTGTGAAGTGACAAAACTGCCCTTAATAAAAACACGATCTGACGGTCAAAACAGAGGCCTTCTCTTTATTAAAGTGAGGGCGCTCTCTTTATAGCATGACTGTTTATGTATTATATTGCCTTTCTTGTACAGCTTTCTTTGTAAAAAATGGAAATTGAGCCAATTTTTTTATTTGTTTTTTTTGGAAGAAAAAAAACCGGGAAAAAAAAAAATCGACCCAAAATATTGTTGTCGGTTCAATACCATTGACTATTGTAGTTCTTGTTCTAGAGACCGGCCGGGAATCGACTAACCATTGGTCCGGTTTCGGGTCTGGCTTTAACTCGAATTGATCCAAACCATGTGCATACCTTTTAGTAGTGTGCTGCATATTATAATATGGTGTCATTAATAATATATATATATATATATATTTTAAAGTGCTATTTAATTATAACGATATAATGGTCCATTTGGTTCATAGATTTTTGTGGTGGATTTTGATTCCACCTGAAGATTACTAATCTTAAAATATCTCTTTGTTTGGTTCATGGAATATTTAATGAATTGTGAGTCCCACTGAATTTAGAATCCACCAAAGGCAGAAAATAGAGTGGATTCTATATCCTAACTTGGAGGTGGTATTTTCATAATACCTAAACTAGCCTTTATTATACTATTAAACAAACAGATAATGTGATCAGAAGAAATTTATGATTATAATAATTATTATTTTCTAAAATGGAGAGATTGGTAGATGAGATTGTTTATGATGATTTCTTATGCTTGAAACATTATATATGATGTTAGTTTAATGACTGAATTCAAATTTTGGTTGCTAAATGTTAATGATTGAAAAATCTATATGATATTACAATAGCTACATATACATATTTGGCATATTGTGATTTGTACGTTAGACCTATACATGTTTTATGCTTAAAAATATAATGTATCTTTTGTTATTATTCAAAAATATTTTAACTACATGTAACAGTTTAGACTCATGTTTATGTCTTAATTACTCTATTTATCTCATTTTTTTATGTGTCATTGATTTTTAGATTTACACCAGTCTTTTTTTTAATCACCCTCCATTTTTTAGGGTTGACAATTTGATTTTAACTCATACATTCTTTTTGCCTTTAAGGGTATCTTAGGTCTTTAACAATATTTTCATTTCATTTTTCTTGACCGGCCCAACCAAACACTGGATTCTAAATCCAGCTAGAATTCTATTGGTGAACCAAATATTCTATAAGGATTCAGATTCTTGGTAAAATGATTACTGGTATTATGATTCTTAGTAATCAGAATCCACCTAAAATAATACGTGAACCAAACGGACCGTTGTCATTGATAATATTTTTTGTGTGATTCAGTTAGGTGGCGACCTGTCACGTGTGAGTGATCAAAGTTTGTGTGTGATATTTTTTCAAAGAATAATTAGATTTCAGTCAATTTTATGTGACAAATTTAAAAGTCAATCTATAATTTTTCATAATTAAGCAAATACCAACAATAATTAAAAAAAAAATTTAACTTTTGAAAAATTGATTTATGTTTCAGTCTACTTTATGTTTGCAAGTTGTAAACGTAAAGTACCATATTGTTGTGAATACGCTCCTAATATTATGATGACTTGCTCCTGACTTTATACAGAGTTGCTCCCTAACATAACAACGTTATAAATATTTGCTTCTGACGTTATGAAGAGTTGCTCCCTTGTCAGTGTTATAAATAGTTTCTCCAAACGTTGTGTAAAATTTGATAACTTTCAATTTTACACAAAAATTTATATTTTTTTAATTCCGAAAAAAAAAATACTCCGTGCTTGACTGATTTTTAATTTTCACAAAAAAAGAGATTGAATTGTAATTATCCCCTTTTTTCAACATCTTGTAAAGAAGTAAAGCATTGGGACACCTTTCTTTTTTCTAAAGTATGATTGCTAAATGCAGTTAAAGTTGATTGCTTAACTTTTTTCCGCAGTTCATGTATAAATTTTTTATATACTTTAAATGTAGAGAGAGAAAAAAAAAGATAAAAGAAGGGTAGAGATGAAGATAAAATGTTGGAAACATGATAGAGAGAGAGAGAGATTTCTTTGTTACAAAAGGTGAATTATGAGCTCAGTTTCAACAAAACCGAATCCGTACGTGTCTTTATATGTGAGACACCTTCTCCAATTTTAAAGTAGAAGTATGTAAGATTTGCTTTTTTTTTAAAAAAGTAAAAACTTAATTAGAACATCTTATAACTAACTTGAAAATAAAGATGATAATGTAATTATAATTGATAAAAATGCCTTGTGCAAATGTCATTCTATAATGGATAATCTTGAGTTCCTTCATGTGAAAAAGTGCTATAGAAAAATGATCAGGTTGAGATTGTCAACTCCTTAGGTAAATATATATATATATATATAAATGAATGCATAAGCTCTATCCAAACTAGAATTCCCTTTTAAATGCACCTTGCAACTCAAATGTGCATTAATGGTAGCTCACAGAAGAGATGGTCATATGACTTCAAATAAAACAATATATGTAGTGCTGTTTATATACTCCGTATCACTTTACATATTTTTTTCTTTAATTAGTAATGTTTTTTTGTTTTTTGAACAGCAAAGAACAAATTTTATTGATGATAAACAGTTATAAAGACATAAATGAAGCACCCAAAACAAAGCCAAAAAACAAAACACCCCATCAGACCCCTTAATTCAATCAAAAACTAGAACAAAAAGAAGCAGAATATAGACAAATAGAACTTGAGGTACCCACCAAGAGACAGTCCCAACATAATGTAAGAAATAGAACAAAACCCCAAACCCAAGGATTTACTTCACCCCTAGCACAACAGCACAGAACTCCACCCAAGAGCTTTATCATTCCTTATCCTGAAGACCAAACCCAAAAGAGAATCAGGTAATAGCAGCAGCAACAGCAAATTTTGACAGCACCAGCACAATTATAACAGCAACTATATATAAAAGCACCACTGACTTTGTATCCTGCATCCCAAATTTTTATCCTAAAAATCAACTAAATAACTTTCAATCAAAACTTAAACAGTTCCATTGTATTAGACCTGGACCTTACTGCCACATTTGAGATAGAAATTTGGGAAGCATGTCCCAATGGGGCACTGCCACATCATTTAGGAAGCATTTTTGGAATAGAAATTTGAAAAGAATAACACTACTCCTTTTTTTTTTTTTGTGAGTAATGCTATGCTTCCCAAATTTTTATCCCAAAAGTACTTCCTAATTAATGATGTGACAGTAGGGCTAGGTCTAACATTTACTTCCAATCAAAATTCAACAAATCTTATTGCATTAGACCTGACCATACTATTACATCATTTAAAAAATACTTTTAAAATAGAAATTTAGAAAGCATACCATTATCCTTTTCTTTTTTTCCCCTCTGTGGAGGTGGGATTGTCCCAATGAATGGTAGGCTCTAGCTTCAACCCTACTTTTTATAAATAAAAAAAATGAAGTCGTAAATGAGGATATAATCAGGGGATAATTAAGTTTTAGTCTACTTTTTGTATAGTATTTAAAAGTCAGTGTATTATTGTTTTAAAATTAAAAAAAAAAATCAACTTTTTTTGTAAAAATAAAAAGTTATCAAATTTATATGACATTTGGAGCAAATCTTTATAAGACTGTGAGCAACGTCTCTTTGAAACATTGGGAGCAACTCTTCAAAATGCAAGGAGTAACTCGTCTCAAAGTCAGTGCAACTCCTCAAAGGTTGGGAGCAAGTCTCAACCTTGGGAGCAACCATCAAAATATTTTGGTGCAAAGTTACAACGTTGAAAACATTATAAAATAGACTAAAATACAAAATAATTATTTAAAAATTGATATATTTTTTAAATTTTTTTATATTTTTGATGACTTTTTAATTTTTTTTAATTATTGTTGAATATTTTTTAATTTTGAAAAAATAATAGATAAACTTTTAAATTTTATACAAAAAATTGATTAAAATGTAAATATCCCTACGACATCAGATCATTTAAAATAGAGTGGAGAGCCCACTGGAGGTTAAGCCTTTTATTTTGTACTTGAGAGCATTTTTGCTCACCTAAAATTTGGTACACCAATGCTCATTCAAGCAACTCATTGGCCAATGCAGTGAGGTCCAGGATTAAACAAATATTGTTTAATGGAATGCTTGGGTGAGCATTAGTGTACCAAATTTTGGGTGAGCAAAAGTATTTTCTTTGTACTTCGTGTTGCTAAATTATTAAGATCCTGTTTTGAATCACTTTTCAAAAAGTACGTGTGTATATATATATACACACTCTCAAATGTGCTTTTGGGATCTTGAATACATATATTAGATTGTTTAGCTAAATTTAAAGAATTTTTTAGAGTCTCCAAATCACGTTCCGGCTGAACCAGTCCAAGGGTTCTTTAGATTTCAGTTTTCTATTGTAGTCGTTTCTAGAAATTGATCCATTTCATAAGTTAATTTAAAAATTAGTCCCTCACCTATTTTGAGAACCAAAATACCCCCACTTTCATAAATCAGTATTTTAAAATTCTAACCCTATATTTGTTATATATTTATATATATATATATATATATGTATATATTGCTATATATAGAGAGAGAGAAATACTCCCATAAATCAAAGTTTTGAAATTCAAAACCCAAATTTATTTTTTTGAACACACACACACACACACACACACACACACACACACACACACACATATATATATATATAAAGAAATAGAGAATTAGCAGAGAAAAATTATACAATAGAGAATGTAAGGTGAGAAATTCCTCACTTTAAAATAACATAAGTGAGAAATTTCTCAATAAAATGGTACAAAATTCTACATATTATCGTGTGAAAGTCTTCTAACTATAATGAGAAATTTCTTACTTTAAAATGCAACACTAACCATAAGTGAGAAATTGCTCATTATGCTTAGTAATCCATATATTTCTCATTAATAATACAAATTTCTCACCGAAACAAACAAAATTATGGTCAGTGACCATTAATTAACAAATTTCTCACCAAAAAAAAAATTTAATTTCTCACCTTAATTGACTTGAATGACCCACTAAAGTTGAAAAGCAAAACAAATTAATCAGATTAAAGCTTTTCAATCTCTGACAATGGGGCCACCAGAAAACACTGCATCTCCGCCTTCGAATCCGTTGAAAAATTTTATCAGCGTCAACTTCACTTCACCATGTCCGATAGTTTTTTGTTGCCGTTAAAGCTTTAAATCCGTCAAGTCAATCTTGATAGATAAAAGAGCATGAACAATTTTACAAACCTAATCTCTCATACCACTTGCACAAAACATAGCAATGTAAATGACTCCATCATTCCAAACTTCTATGAATAATTGGAACACGAAAATTGTTCAATTTCAACATATCCAATCCTTACAGCGAAAGTTATATAAGAAATTGGGTTTTGTCATTTACCAATCATAACCCCAATAATTACTCATATTGATTTTCACCTTCAGTTTCTATAAGGAAATATTCCGACAAGAAATTTATCTCTTTTATTGGCTAAGGGTGAGGTAATGAGAGAGAGAAACATATGCTAATTAAAAATATTCAAAAGGAAGGTGGATCAATCCACTTATCCTGATGTATAGGAAAGTGCATGATTTATCAAATCACGACCCCCATGAATAAAGGCATCGGTTACACTGTACATTACTTAAAAATGGAAATGGATAATAAAACAGTGTATAATTCATCAAAATGGTACAATGGTCCAAGTAATGTGCATACAACTTGGGAAAATGACTAATTTCAAGTATATCTTATTGATTAAAGATGGATTTAAGTTATTAAAAAGTCAAATACACTAAATCTTTCTTTGACCCAATATGAGGGACTAAATCTTATATTTCTAATTAATTTTTATACATGAACTTTAAGTAAAGACATACACTCATTAATGAATTTACAATAACTATTGAGAAAAAATTCATGAAAAAAATGAGTTCATGAATTAAGTAGTACATAAATTTACACTAATCACTGAGAAAAATCTAAAAGGATTCATGAATAAAATGGGTTCATAAATGAAGTAGTACATGAGCAAAGAGAGTAATTCATGAATATATATTTATGAATAGTTCATTAATAATGAGTTCTTTGATGGACGAGAATTCATTTTAGGTTAAAAAGTGACTCATGGTCCCCCTCTTCACTCATGTATAAATACCTTACCTAGCTAAGACTTGTGGTCACCCATCACTTAGAGTTGCAAGCATCAAAGTGACTGAGGAGAGAGAAGCTTTAGAGAAAACTTTGAAAATAATTTGGAGACGATTTGTTGTATTCTGTGGCATTGTAGCTCTAATTAGCTCGGATCTATAATTTTTTTTAAAACTTGTTATTTCTTTTTTTTTTTTTTATGTGAATCGTATGTATGAATTGTCTGCGTATAACATTAAAAAGCAATTTACAAATATTTTGTATGTGAGAATTCTTCTATTCTTTTGGTAAATTTTTTTTTTTTCCGTACATTGCATGGATTGTAGACTAGTTCTACATATGTATGAAAAAATTCATGTAAACAAGTAGGACAGAGTGCAGTGAGGTGCTAATATTAAACGAAATAGGATTTGACATAACCCATTATAGTGGGACTGGGCAGAGTGGTAAAGAGCAATACTAACCAACTCCGTCCTGTTGCCATTCTTACCCATAAGAGGCACTAAGACCATGCTATACCTCATGCTATTACCAAATTAGAATATAACTTTCAAAAAACTACTCGATCTCTAATGGCATGTCAAATTTTATGCTAAATTATAGGAATGTTATATCTGGTGCCAAATTTGACATGACTTTTGGTATTGCTATAAGTTAGTATGACCTTTGGCACAACATTGGAGACGTATTTTGGAGGGTCATGTTATTATTTGACATGTCAACCAGACAATGTCTTACTTTTGTCAAATACAAAGAAAGGAATACCATTTAATTTGACATGTATCATTGGAGTATATATACTAAAATATAACATTAAAGCACTGTAACAATACCAAAATTTAGGTGGAGTCCGGATCCTCAGTCACGCGCAGTTGGACAACACCCTGGCAGTGCTTACGTGGCGCTGACAGGATCATACGATAAATTAAAAAAAAAAACTGGATTCCCAGACAATTAGATGGGACAAAGAAAAATCAATATTTGAGAACCCAGGCCCAATAAATTTCGAGTAATGATTGTTGTACATAAAATATGCACATAAAATACATATAAAAATCTTGACCATTTATTTTAGTTGATCCCATGTATTCAGACAGGAACTCTATCAAAATAAATGAACTATATGTACAAATAACATTATCCATAAATTCCCTAAGCAGCTGCCAGCTACACTGGCAGACTGGCACAATCGTATTGCGCGTGTTCACAACGCTCCACGAAAGCTCGTGAAGTATATGATAGTTTTATCCTTGGTTTCCACCTCCACTAGCAACAAAAAAACAAGGAATGAGAACTTCAAATCTCATCTTATTCATATCTATATATTTTACTAGAGTACTTCTATTTAGATATAGAGAGAGAGAGAGGAGAGCGGAGTTTCTAGAGAGAGAGAGAGGGAGAGAATACGATGAGGAATCCGAATCCAAATCCACATCTAAATCCAAATCCAAATCCAAATCTAAATCCAAATTCAACAGCAACAACATCAACAAGCAGCAAGAAGACGACGCCGTGTTGCAGCAAGGTGGGGATGAAGAGAGGTCCGTGGACGGCGGAGGAAGACGAGATTCTTGGGAAGTACATAAGGAGAGAGGGGGAAGGGAGGTGGAGGACTCTTCCGAAGAGGGCAGGTCTCCTCCGCTGCGGTAAGAGCTGCCGTCTACGTTGGATGAACTACCTCCGCCCCTCCGTCAAGCGCGGCCACATCGCCCCCGATGAAGAAGATCTCATTCTCCGCCTCCACCGCCTCCTCGGCAACAGGCCAGTACTACTACCTTCCACTTCCACTGCTGCATCCATCCATCATATCCCATATCCCATATCCCATATCCCATATCTATATATATATATATATATATTAATTAGGGTTTCATGACTGTTCTCTCTCATTTATTAATTTCACCTCATGATTTATTTATTAATTAGGGTTTCACTGTTCTCTCTCACTCATCGACACACACATACAAAAATCAATGTGTGTGTGGTTTATATAATCTGGTTGCCAATTCTACCTCAAATCTCTCAATATTCACTATTTCATTCATTTTTCCGGCCAGTGTATTATGTATATATACATGATCAATACACACACACACCCAAAAAAAAAAAAAAAAACACATAAACTTCGTGTAATTTTTTAATCTAATTATATATATATATATGTGTGTGTGTGTGTATGTTTTAATTTTCAGGTGGTCATTGATAGCTGGGAGAATTCCAGGACGTACAGATAACGAAATCAAGAACTACTGGAACACTCACCTCAGCAAGAAACTTATCAGCCAAGGAATCGATCCGAGAACCCACAAACCATTAAACCCCAATTCATCAATCGACAGCACAAATATTAAGCCCTCCTTCTCCTCATCCAACGCCATTATAATCCCAAACCCTAACCCAAACCCTAACCCTAATCTCGCTGTAATTTCCCCCAATTTCGAAGACATTAATAACAATTCAAAGAATTTGGAAAATAATATTGGGGGAGCTGTAATCAGCAGCAGTGAAGAAGCAGATGATATTAATTGTTGCAACGACGATGTGTTCTCTTCGTTCTTGAATTCCTTGATCAATGAAGATGTGTTGATGATCAATAGTAGTAGTACTACTGCCGCCGCTCAACAACACCAAGCAGTTGTGCAGAATAATCAGAGTATTGGGATTGAATCTGAGCAGCCGTTGATGATGATCAGTAGTACTTCTGCAATACAGTCGAATTTCGCGTTTGGGGATGCTGGTTGGGATGCTCCAATCATGAATGCTTCTTCTGCAACAACTGCTTTTAACCAAAATCATGAATCTCAAAAGCGTCAGAAATAGAAGATCAAGTTGAAAAAGCAAGCAATATTTTTGAATCGCCTGCAGTTGCAATATACATACATATATATATATATATATATATGAACTTGTATTTTTGGTAATTGTTATTTAGTGCATGTGTTCCAAATGTATCCTAGTATTGTGTGTGATCCTTAGTATTTTATGTGTCATATGTATTTTGTTGGCGATGTTTGTATGTTGTTGCTGTAGTAAGAAAACATGTACGTACCAAAACGGTTTTATGTTTTGGTTGTATCAACAATAATATTGTATTTGATTTGGCGTGTTGTATATCAGTTTTATAAAATGTTACAATCATTTTTATTTCAGTTTAGAAGCTGCTTCATATATGTTTCATTTAATTTGTGTCCATCACAGTACTGCGTGCAGTTTCAAATGCATAAACTTAGAAACAACTTAAGACAACTGATAGCCTAAATTTCTAATATAAACATATAATTGATGCAATATACATATATATATATATATATATTTTTTTTTTTTTTTTTTGAGGGGCAAAGGCCCCTTTAATATATCATTAAACCTTGGCAAGCTGTAAGGTATACAAAAGACCCTCCGAACCATATATAACAAACCCAAACACTAATTGATGCAATAATATTGTTAGTGAATAATATACATATATATATATATATATAGAGAGAGAGAGAGAGAGAGAGAGAGAGAAACGGTCTGCTTCTCTTGCGGACGTCCGCATGTTATTAAGGGTATTTCAGTCATTTCACACCGATTCAGGCCTATCCAACGGTCGAGAAAGAAGTTCAATAACTTGCGGACGCGTCCTTATAAGAAGTGCTTCGTATATAGAAAAATAGAAAGACAACATTTATATACATAGTTTGATGCCATGCACAAATACTAGTTATATCTTTCCTTTCTTGTTTTTAGAATGTAAACTGTTCTGGTGATCGAATAATAACTGCGATTTTGGATGAAACCCAACATATCAACAAACTTAATGCAAATATTACTCATTTCATGATGTTAAATATGCCTTGTTCACCGTTCAAATATTCAGACACGAGAAATGTCAATGCTTAGTTTGGTTCACAGGTTTAGAGAAATAAAAAAGTAAAAAAAGGAAAGGGGAAATATTATGAATGAAAAACTATTTCTCAGAAAGTGTTTGGGAAATGTGAATGAAAAACTAATTCTCAGAAAGTGTTTTCCTTCATATTTTACGCACTGCTTTTGTTACTAACAAGTAACAAATCAAAGAAAATTAGTCTCTTCTTTTCTTTTTCTTTTATTGGATCCATGAACAAACAGATCCCAATAAGGTGCATTCTCTAGTTACAAAACAAGGAAATTTTACGTCTAATTAATAAACTGGAGGATAATAAACAAAATGTTTAAACACTACACGAAATCAATATATAAATGACGGATTATCTTGACAAAAGCTTTAACTTCATAATTGTTAGGTAGAGGTCGAGCATGCGATCAAAGCTTAGAAAGATCGAAAAACCAGATCTATAATTCATGAGTACGTATATATAGCTAGTTCTATAAATCAAGTATTCGGTGAATGTAAGAATTTCTCTTAAAGGAGTCCGTGCAAAAAATAAAGTTAAAAGTGAGATCGAGATTGCACCAGATCCCATTTTAAGCACCCAAACTGCAGGCTTTTAACATTGGCATGCACTATGGAGCATATTAGAAATCATTCTCATTTGGACGAGTGGCTAAATGTCTCATGCATGGGCGGATCTAGAAAATCAATCCAAGGAGGCTTGATGTATGAAGCTTCACAGGCAATGCCCCCGAAAAAAAAAAAATTGGACCTATTTATGCATATTATGGACTTATTTATATATATTTGTTTTGGACTATGGGCTATTTTTAATGAAATTGACTTGCTGTTCAAAAAAAAAAATATTTGTTTTGGACATATTTATACATTTTTTTTGTATTTTTTGGACCTATTATACATATTTTCTATACATATTTTATAATTATCACAAAAAAAAAAAGAGAAATAGGGCTTAATGTGATAATTTTATAATATTAAAGAAGAATTTCATAATTTTCAAGAGCACTTAACTGCAAATTTATTTATTTTAACATATATGTTCAATTTTTTAAACTTTGAGAAGGGGTCCGCCCGTGGTCCTTGGCAACAAGTTTTTCTGTCACATAAAACGTCCAACCTACACCTACACTAGACGTTATATTTAATTGCCATGCATACTGATTGTTGAAAATTAACCTCTATGCAAGCTATGTTATATATATATATATATATATCTGCGTCCACATGTACTGTATGTATACCTAAACATATGTTGGGTGGGGTTGGTTGAAAATAATTAAGGCTTAGCTTGGTATTCATTTTTGTGGTTTTTTTTTTTAAAAGTACAATTTTATGTTAATTTATTTGGTAATTAGTTTATGAGCTTTGTAAAAATTAAATTTATGGTTTTTTGTGAGGAGCTTTTAAAAGATCTAGAATAAAACTTTTAAAAGCTTAAGGTTGCTTTTTGATTTTATGACATTTTTTTAAGAGTAATGTATCACTAGTACAAAATTACGTAGTATCAAACAACTTAATAATAAATTTCATAATCTACTTTGGTGGCCAAATTAAACCTAAGATCGCTGATCGATCAGTTTATTTACCATGAAGATATATACTCCGTATGATAGTACTGATAGATTCTTACCTTTTCAGCAGCAATAAAACATGGGGAGACTGCAGCTAAATTGCTAAGGGTTGTGTCTTAGGTGAAATTTCCTTTAATTTCTTGGCTAGCTATAAAGCTCGATGGATCAAGGTTGTTCATAAAGCTTTAATATTTCGTTAGTTAAATTTCTTTACTTACCGATTACCAAGGATGACCATGACTATAGGTTCTATACAGCCTAATTAATATACCGTATACGATTGACAAATTTTTTGGAAGGTATTTTGATAAGGGAAAATGTTAAGTACACCAGTTTTATGCATCTAAACTATTTATTTGCTGATGTGTCATGGCAATTTTGAAATTAATTCGAACTTTATTTGATAACTGATGAATAATCTTATAAATCCACATAATCAAATGCATTATTTAGATATCCCATTTAAATGTACCTAACATTACTCGATTGATAATACTCTTTGCCTCTCATCCTGATCATATGGAATTATTTGAAAAGAGTAACTATAATAATACTAATAATAATTACTCCATTCGTCCCATATTAGTCTCTTTTGGGAATTCTAACTTATTAAGGGGACAATCTTGATTTTAGTGAGATTTTCAATTTTCTAACATTGCCATTTTGAAATTCAAAATTATAGTATCACATCACAAAAAAGAGAGAGAATAGTTGGATGTAATAAATGACAAATTTGGAAAGTGTATATTAAAGTACTTTGACTTTTCAAAGAGGACTCTTAAAATGAGACAAAAAAAAAATGGTATCAAAGACTCTTAATATGGGATAGAAGGAGTATTATTATTATTTTTGTAATCTTTAATTGTCTTTTGTCGTTGAGCATAGTGAAATCTAAGTAATTTTGGGACCTAACCCTATTTTGGTTAGACCAGACAAATTTGATTTCTTTCTGTCATCTAATGTCGTGGAATTGGGTCAATCCGTTACACTTTTGTATATACTATATATCAACGTTCCTTAGTCGATCTAAAGTGGTGCAGTTATTTGTCTAGGAACATTTTAGTTGGTTTTCTCATTTTTTTTATCGATCTAGAACATATATACTATTTCTATCATTTCATGAGTTCCACTTTTTTGTTTTTCTTTCTATTATCCTATTTAGCACATCACACAACCATCCCTAGATTATTTTCTAGTTTTATTTTTATCACACAACCATCCCAAGTAGCATACCATTTATTACAATTTTAGTAGATTATTTTCTAGTTTTATTACATATATTTTTAAGCATCTTCCGTATTAATTGCCTCCTGATTTGTAAGGCCTTGTCATCAACTCCTTTAACCATACCCATTTCCTCGATTAGCATAAAGTCTTATTTAC
Organism: Hydrangea macrophylla; assembly: GCA_033977485.1. NCBI lineage: Eukaryota > Viridiplantae > Streptophyta > Magnoliopsida > Cornales > Hydrangeaceae > Hydrangea > Hydrangea macrophylla. The sequence continues at coordinate 2,098,977 of CM066989.1, forward strand.
TTCTTCCTCAGGAAAACGAATATATGGTTGTTTCCTATATAGCTAGCTCAACTTTTCTTCAAGAAAATTTCCAGAACAAGCTTAGATTAATTTTCAAATGAATTTATTTCCATACAGTTCTAAATTAAACTAAATTTGATAACATTTAACCCTCCATATATTTGTAGGGGCATAGGTGTATTTTCTACATTTTGTAAAATTCCTTTGGAAATTAAGTTGTGAGCTACATACATTACTTTTCCATCCTAGTCCCACCGTTTTCCCGCGTATATAATACAATCTCAACATTTAATTAAGGACTGGTACTCGAGGATGCCTATAATTGGATCAGGTTGATCAACTCATCTAATATGTAACTATTAATCTTTTATTTATTTTTTGAAAATCAAGTATAAGTTGATCTGTAAGAGAATGAGTTTTTGAGGTACTTTTACATCGGGCATGGACTCCTACGTAGTAAAAAAAAAAAGAAGATAATTATGAGTTTATCATGAATCATGATGGTCTTAGGTGAAATTTCCCTTCTTGGCTTGCTATGAAGCTTGATGAGTTAAAAGCTTGCTCATCATTTCCCTACCCCAAGACTAATATTTCATTATTATCGAGTTCGATCTTTAGTAAGCTAAGGATATATGAGCATGTGATAGGTTGTGTGGAATATATACTATAAACGATTTGTTGTGTTGAGTGTGGCTAATTAATTATATATACTACTATAAACTATTGACAAATCGTTTTGAGTGATATTTTGGTAATTTGTGCTTTTAGCCTGTATCCCTAATATTATGTTACACGTAACGTACGGGCTGGTTGGCTACAATTATTACATTCTATAATCATTGCCACTTCTCCCTTTCCTTCGACAAAAGTGAAACTCAACAACTTTTTGGACGTAGACTTCAACAAATCTGTTTTTTTTTGGGGATGCACATAATACTTCAAGAAAATTTCTAGCATATTAGATTTCAATGAAACCAATCCGTCATTTGTGTCCATACTTCTTTCTACAAAGATAAAATTTGATAACATTTAACCCTCCATTTGCATGAGGATATTTTTTTCTTGATTTTATAAAATTTCTTTTTAAAGTTATGAGCCACATTAGTCTCATCCATGTCTCACCGCTTTCCGTCAAAAGTGTTCCACCATTTAAGAGTTAGTATCTCTAATGTAAAAAATTATTTTGTATCTTTTAAATTTATATTTTAGCAATGTTGAGAGATTTTAAAATCTATAATTTGATAATTATGCTCCAATGCAAACAGTTATCCACAATGTAATTTATTGACACAAAAACTATTAATCTAATACATTAGATAGTGTGTTTTATACACTAGTTTTGCCACAACTAATAAAAAATAATAATTTTTTTTTATACAAAAGCAATTAATGTTGTACATTAGATTGTTGTTGTACACTAGGAACAAAAAAAAAAGTACAATTAATGGTCGAAATTTGGCAAAAGCTAAATCCTTTGCTATATTTGAGAAAATAAACGACTTTCTCAAATTTTAGCAACACAAATGAGCTTGCATTGAAGCACACATTTTGTTCAACTTTATAAAATTTTAACTTTGACAATAAATTTGACTCTAATATTGGAGATGCTCTAACGGCTAAGCCCTGCTTGCAAATGTCTAAACTAGGTTTAATTCTATTTTTATTTCACTAGTTCTTATAAAAATTAGGTTTAAGTTGGCTATAAATGAACGATCTTAGATACTTTTAAGTATGAGTACTGACTCCTATGTAGCCCCCCCCCCCCCCCCCCCCCCCCCCCCCAAAAAAAACTCTAAACAAGCAATAAACCACTCGTATTTAGAACGGACTCTTTTAGGCTTTTATGGACCCCAAAACGAATTCTCAAGCTATTGAAATGTAATACCTGTAATTTTTATTATATTTTATTAATATAATTTCTAATTTCGAACAGTATTTTAAAGATTTTTACAGTAATTAGTATTAATTCTGAACCCATAATTATACCTGTATTACCCAATCCTACTTATACCATAAACCAACCCCCCAAACAACCCCTGGCATGTGAGTGTGTGTTATATATATAATATATACAATCCCAAACCACCCCACTCTTATATATAGTGACCCATTTGGGTTTAGAAAATATAAAGAGAAGAAAGAAAAGAAAAGGAAGAAAAAGAAAGCTTCCCCCTTGTGCCACATTGCGACCCCGAATCCACGGTGAGTTCTTAACTCACTTGGTATAGCATATTAATGTCCGTGTTATTATTTTTTAATTATTATTATTAGTATTATTACTCTAGAAAATCTTGTGCCTAACATGTGGTGCCCCTAATCTAGATCCGTATTATCATTGTTATTATTGCTACTACTATTTATTGTTATTATTATTATCTTGTTAGTTAGCTGTTAAAACTTATATTAAACATGTGGTGTCCCTAATCTAGGTCCGTGTTATAATTGCTATATTATAATTGTATTGTTATTATTATTATGAATATTATTTTCTGCTTATTATTATTATTATTATGGTCTAATTAACCTCGTGATTAACATATGTACCCTGAACATATTAATGTCCGTTTTGTTATCCCATTAATAATAATGATATTATTATTGTTGTTGTTATTATTATTATTATTATTATTATTATTATTATTATTATTATTATTATTATTGATTTAACTTCAGTCTTTAATATGTTGTACCCTGAACATATTATCCCCCTACTATTATTAATATTATTACTAATATTAATAATATTATTGATATCACTTTCCGGTTAACCTCATGTTAATATGTTGTACCCCGAGCATATTATCTCCGTTATTATTATTATTATTATTATTATTATTATTATTATTATTATTATTATTACTATTATTATTATTATTATTAATATTTCTGTTCGTTATTATTATCAGTCCGGTTAACTCCATGCTTTAACATGTGGTAATTCTTTCTGTTTATTATTATTATTATTTATTCCGGTTAACCTCATACTTTAACATGTTGTACTATGAATTTCGGATCCGTACTTTATTTCTAGAATAAAATAGTACATGTTTAATTAACTTGTACCTCGTGCATAACATATGATACACCTCATGTAGAAGTCGGTGTGGTATCGTCAAGTCGACGTGTACGAGTATAGAGTCGAACGATCGCGGAGACCAAGTTCGTATGCATTTGGAAGTACGTGTAATTGACCGCGGAGGTCCGAAAGTTGATATGTAGTGAGTTGATACTGTCAAATGGAATTACAAGATCGCATGCCGGCGATGATTGCTATTATGGCCACGGAGAGGCAAACACGAAAGCAAAGTAACCATGTTGATAAGAATACATCGAGAAATGAATAAACACGGTTAGCCTGTACGGCGAGATTACTACTGCGATCGCGACGACCATCAATAGTAAAGTAACCGTCTCATAAACCGGCGACGATATTCATAAAGCAAGGTCCCGAGGACCTAGAGTACATGGTTAGCCTGTAAAGCGAAATTACTACTATGGCCACGGAGGGGCAGACAACGATAGTAAAGTAACCATAGCTCGACCCACTGGGCGAGTCACTCTAAGCCAACGGTGTTACACTGGTAATGTAACAAAATTAAGCAAGTCGGATGTTAAGTCGAGTGAAGTCGAATATATCGATGATGCATAGTTTCACGCACGGTCTAATTATAATTCATTCAATCGTCGTAACCAGCCGTTGTGTACTTTCGGATACTTATTTTTATATCAGGAGTGTTCGGTTAGAACGCTCACTTAGCTTTTATTAAAGCTAACGGCATACTACACCCTGGACATTCCCATGTCTAGACTATGCAGGATATGATTGTCCGGAGGAGGACTATCTGGAAGGAGCCTTCGAAGGGGAAACCTATTATGCTAAAGGTCACGGCTATGCCAGTTAAAGGAGCGACTTCAAGAAAGAAGACTTAGTTGTTCAATATAGATTTTTGTCTAGTCGTACTAAGTTGTGAACGGCATCTAACGCCTTAAGCTCTTTTGTTCTTTATCTTTTGATAACTACAAACTCTGATGTAATAGCTAGTAATCTGTTGATGTATATATTCAGTTTGCGCTTCCATTAAGTTACTCTTTTATTTCTCTAGCGTGTTTGTGGACAATCAGTTAATGTAACTAGTCATGGCTTACGGACCCAGAAAGGAAAATTTTATTTCCTGCTAATTTCTGCTGCTCCGGGCCGTGACAGGATTTTTGGTATCAGAGCCAGATTTTACATAGACATGCTCGCTGATTGTCCCCCACCATCTGTTTCTAGTATTTGAGATATGAGTATTAAGATAAGTTCGTCATTCTGATGTTAGATAGTTTCCTTGCAGGTTAGCATGGATCCAAGTTTTCATAAGTTTGTGGATGATCCCTATGGAGGCCACGTGATTCGTGGGGACACTGTGGAGCCGGCTGACCCACAGTCTTATTATGAGCGCATACGCCGTACAGCCAGCCAGTATATAGAGGAGGATGTATGGAGAACCCTGTATGTTACTGGTCGGACTTACCCTACTGAGATTCGTATGGACGCATACCATTACGCGAGGACTGAGAAGGCTATTTATCACAAGATGGCTCGTTTGGTCCAGAGCAAGCCAGAGATGGACGTTATCGAGTTACGAGCTATCTTAGCGAGGCCTGATCCCGTACCCGTACCTATGGCTGTACCTGCTCAGGTAGTACCACCAGCACCCGCACCACCAGTACTAGCACCACAAGCACCGGTACCAGTAGCACTAGTGCCAAAGCCAGCGGAGCCCGAGCCGATAGGGGACGACGAGGATCCTGTTGAGGACATAGAGCCTGGTGATGGGGATGTGGACGGGGACGGAGAGGCGGAGCCCGTAGACGACGATGATGAGCCGGAGGATGACCCAGAGGAAGATCCCGAGGACCCAGAGCTCGCGAATATAGATATTATAGCCGGAGGGGACATTGTACTAGAGGTAGATGACGATGCTGAGGATGAGGGACCTGAGGAGGTAGTTATACCTTTTTGGTAGCAAGGATAGCTGCACAGCTAGAGGGATTCATCATAGGAGAGGTCGAGCTAGCAGAGGCTATTGCTATAGCCGAGGGATTTGCCATTGTAGCTGCTGATGCTGCTGAGCCAGTAGTAGACGCTATGGAGGAGGACGAGAAGGACGATGAGGCGATGATGGTCGAAGAGTGGGATTTTTCCTTCGTGGATGAAGCTCCCTTATATGGATCAGACGTGGATAACTACTGAGTCAGGACTTTTGGGGGCTTAGATTTTCTAGTATATATATAACAAAACATGTTGTCCACTTTATTTTGAGGATTTCAGGGATAGTTATTCGACCATAGCTCTTTTGTATAGTTAGTAGCCACTGTTAGTGGCATTGTAAATAGTTGACTCGAGCGTTGTATTAGCTTATGTCCCACGTGGTACACAGTTTACTAGTGTGTACTTCATGGTACATCTTTGGGATATATATATACGAGTATCATCTTTTGGTATAAATTGTGGCCCAATAATCTTGATGTTTTTATATTTTTACTATTGTTGCTACCTTGTTAAATTTCACATCTCGACGTATATGTTTCGGTGACAACTTGTAGATGTGTGCATATATTCTAGTAGTAACCAATAGATGTCTGTGTAGGTACACCAACACACGAATCACTATGGCAGGAAGAAATAGAAATACCCGTAACAATCCCGTTGGGCAGATTGAGGCTGTACCCCCTGCACCTGCAGCTGCTGATCCTACTGGTCTATTTGAGGCCTTTGTGCGGAGACTAGAACGCATCTACAACAATGACAACAATAATGTGAATAATAGAAACAACCCCGTACCACCTCCGAGACCTGTAGAGGATAGAGTGGTAGAGCGTTTCCATCATTTTTGTCCTGAGAAGTTCGACGGAGATGCCGAGCCATGGCGTGCGGAACAGTGGCCTTGAGAATTGGAGTCAATCTTCGACACACTAGGATGTACAGAGATCGAGAAGTATCGACTGGCGACATTAATTCCAATTAACATACGCGGCAGTCGATTGCTGGGAATCGGAAAAAGCAACGGTGGGAGAAGCGGCAGTAAGAAGAATGCCCTGGGCTACATTCAAAGAGCTGTTCCTGGAGAATTACTTTCCACAGACAGAGAGGAACAAGAAAGAGAGGGAGTTCATTGATCTGACATAAGAAAATTGGACTGTGGGGGAATACACAGTATAGTTTGAATGATTGTCTCGATTTGCTCGCCACATGATTGATACCCCTGAGAAGAAAAATCGACAGTACCACCAAGGCCTATCGCTACCACTTCAATGCATGACTCTCAATAATCAAGGCCTGACCTTCAAAGCCATGGTAAGCATGGCAATCGGCCACGAGGAAATCAATGGTCGAGAACGAGGACGTTTTGGAAATCGACCACTATTCAGAAACAACCAAGGTAACCAAGGACCGAGACCCCCGATGCGATTCCAAGGGAACAAGCGTAATTGGACTAGCGAAAAGAAGTCATAGCTCACGTTCCCTCAGAACCAACCAGCTATACCCCAAGCACAAACCCCAAGAGGACCACCTGTTTTCACTAGAGCTAATAATAATGGATGCTTCAATTGTGGAAAACCCGAACACAAGTCCAAGGACTGCCGAGCCCCAAGGAGAAGCTGAGAGAGGACACCGTCTGCTACAACTGTGGCAAAAAGGGTCACTTATCCAGGGATTGCTGAGCGCCTCAAGGCGGATACTATGGAGCATCTACTCAGGGTCAACCCAAGCAAGCCCGCCTAAATGCCATTATCCCAGAGGAAGTCGGATTCGATGAAGGAGAACAGCAGAATATGGAAGGTACCCTTACATTGTTTAAAAATCAAGTTAAAGCTTTATTCGATACTGGTGCTTCCAACTCCTTTATTGCTATTAAGATTGTACAACGGTTGGGTTTAGTACCCCAGACGCTTGATGTAGCTCTGAACGTTATGTCTCCCTTAGGAGTGAACATTATGTTAGGAAAAGTGTGTAAGGATTGCACTTTGAACTTGGAAGATCATAACCTCCCCGCTGATCTGATAGTTCTGTCGATGAAGGAATTCGACTTAATCTTAGGAATTGATTGGCTCACGAAATACCAGGCCAAATTAGACTGTATTAGCAAGTTTATCACTTTTTCGACACCTGGAAGCTAATCATTTAAATTCCAATGCGATCCCTTGTGCGACGCCTTCCTCACAAGATGTCTAGCTACCCTTAGAATTATAAGTTCAAAAATTTTGATTACACAAATTCCTGTGGTTCAAGACTTTGAGGACATATTTCAAGAAATCTTAGGGCTACCACCCAAGAGAGACATCGATTTTTGTATTGAGCTGGTACTCGGTACTCTACCGTTATCTAAGACCCCATATCGGATGGCCCTGACGGAAATGCAAGAATTAAAGAAGCAAATCCAGGAACTTGAAGATCTCGGATTCGTTCGACCGAGTACGTCACCTTGGGGAGCGCCGGTGCTATTTGTTAAGAAGAAGGATGGGACACTTCGACTCTGTATTGACTATAGAGAGTTGAACAAGGTCACGATCAAGAATCGATACCCACTTCCCAGAATCGATGACCTATTCGATCAATTGTATGGAGCGACGACCTTCTCCAAGATAGATCTACGATCCGGATACCACCAACTGTTGGTTCGACCCAATGACATATCAAAGACAGCCTTCAGAATAAGATATGGGTACTATGAATTCCTGGTCATGCCGTTTGGACTAACCAATGCCCTTGTTGTATTCATGGATTTAATGAACAGAGTGTTCAAGCCCTACTTGGATCAATTCGTTATTGTGTTCATAGACGACATCCAAATCTATTCAAAGACCACAGAGGAACACAAAGAACATGTGAGGATCATACTACAGATGCTTCGAGACAACCACTTGTATGCAAAGTTCAGCAAGTGTGAATTTTGGCTAAAGGAAGTCAAATTCTTGGGCCATACTGTCTCACAGGACGGGATAGCTGTGGATTCAATCAAGACAAATGTTGTTTTGGATTGGAATAAACCGAACACTGTAACCAAAGTTTGGAGTTTCCTTGGTCTAGCCGGATACTATCGAAGATTCGTTGAAGGATTCTCTAAGATAGCATCTCTTTTAACCAATCTGACAAGGAAGGACGTAAAGTACGAATGGAAAAACAAGCATGAACGCGCGTTTCAAGAGCTAAAAGAAAGATTAACCTCGGCGCCAGAGCTTACAATACCAAAGAGCGGTGAGTAGTTCACCATTTATAGTGATGCATCACACCAAGAACTTGGATGTATGCTCATGCAGGATGGAAGAGTGATAGCATATGGATCACGATAACTGAAACCGCATGAGATGAACTACCCTACGCATGACCTCGAACTAGCCGCAATTGTTTTTGCTCTCAAGATTTGGAGACATTACCTTTACGAAGAAAAGTTCGACCTATTTTTAGATCACAAGAGCTTGAGATACTTGTTTTCTCAAAAGGAGCTGAACATGAGACAACAACGTTGGATGGAATTGTTGAAGGATTACGATTTCACTTTGCAATACCACCCTGGTAAAACAAATGTAGTTGCCGACGCACTAAGTCGAAAACCTCGTAAATTGTTCACATCCTCTCTTATGGTCAAAGAGTGGAGAACGTTGGAAATACTAGCTGAATTCGACTTTCAGAACACTAAATCTAGTGAAGGACGAATTTTCAGATGTCTAGTAGTACAGCCGACGCTCATAAATCGCAACCTTGAAGCTCAAGGAAAGGACGAAGGACTTCGTCAATGGTTTGAGAAAGCATCAACAAAGGACCCAGCAGAATGAAATAGTGGGGCAGATGGAGGATTTAGATGCTGCAATAGACTTTGTGTGCCTAACGAGGACAACTTAAGGAAGGACATACTAGATGAAGCACACAAGTCAAGAATGACGGTACACCTGGAGGAACCAAGATGTATAAGGACTTGAAAAGAAACTTTTGGTGGGAAGGAATGAAAAGAGATGTAGCAGATCATGTATCCAAATGTTTAACCTGCAAACAAGTCAAAGCAGAACACTAGAGGCCAACAGGGTTATTATGACCACTACCAGTTCCTGGATGGAAATGGGAACACATTACTATGGATTTCGTTGTAGGAATGCCAAGATCGCAACAAAATCATGACGCTATTTGGGTGATCGTGGACCGACTCACGAAATCATCTCATTTCATCGCCTACAACATGACGTACCCGGTTGAGAAGATGAGTAGAATGTACTTACAGCAAGTCGTACGACTACACGGATTACCTGTATCGATTGTATCAGATCGCGACTCGCGTTCTACATCAGGATTTTGGGAAAGCTTACAAGCAGCAATGGGAACTTCATTGAAGTTAAGTTCCGCATTTTATCCCCAAACCGATGGACAAACAGAACGAGTTAACCAAGTAATGGAGGACATGCTCCGAGCTTGTGCCATAGACTTTAAGAGTTCTTGGGAGACATACCTGCCATTGGTAGAGTTCGCGTATAACAATAGCTATCATTCGAGTATCAGGATGGCACCATTCGAGGCACTGTATGGAAGACCGTGCCGGTCACCATTGTGCTGGGCAGAAGTTGGAGACAATAAACTTCTTGGACCGGAAATGGTTTGAGAGACGAATGAAAAGATTAACATCGTGAAAGAAAAGATGAAGGCAGCACAGAGCAGACAGAAAAGCTTCGCAGACAAGCACCGCAAGGAATTGCAGTTCAGTGTTGGAGATCACGTACTTCTCAAGGTATCTCCGGTGCGAGGAGTTGTCAGATTTGGACAGAAACGAGGAAAGTTGTCACCGCGCTACATTGGGCCGTTTGAAATTTTAGATCAGGTGGGAAAAGTAGCTTACCGACTTGCTCTACCACCTAAGATGTCAGGAGTACATAATGTATTTCATATAAGCATGCTTAGGAAGGTTGTACATGATCCGTCACATGAGATTGACTTCACGGACATCGAGGTAAACAACAACGTGACTTATACTGAAGGACAAGTCCGAATTTTGGATCGAGGAGTCAAGAAGCTGAGGACTAAGGAAATTCCTCTGGTGAAAGTTCAGTTGGAGACACCATGACGAACGCGAAGCTTCTTGGGAGTTGGAATCAAAAATGCAAGAGAAGTTTCTAGCTTTGTTTAATGACTAGTTAGCTCAGATTTTGGGGATGAAATCTTTGATAGGAGGTGGATATTGTAATACCTGTAATTTTTATTATATTTTATTAATATAATTTTCAGTTCCGAACAGTATTTTAAAGATTTTCATAGTAATTAGTATTAATTCTGAACCCATAATTATACATGTATTACCCAACCCTACTTATACTATAAACTAACCCCCCAAACAACCCCTAGCATGTCAGTGTGTGCGTTATATATATAATATATACAATCCCAAACCACCCCACCCTTGTATATAGTGACCCATTTGGATTTAGAAAATATAGAGAGAAGAAAGAAAAGAAAAGGAAGAAAAAGAAAGCTTCCCCTTGTGCCACACCGCGACCCCGAACCCACGGTGAGTTCCGAACTCACGGTGAGTTCCTAACTCACTTGGTATATCAGATTAATGTCCGTGTTATTATTTTCTAATTATTATTATTAGTATTATTACTCTAGAAAATCTTATGCCTAACATGTGGTGCCCCAAATCTAGGTCCGTATTATCATTGTTATTATTGCTACTACTATTTATTGTTATTATTATTATCTTGTTAGTTAGCTATTAAAACTCATATTAAATATGTGGTGTCTCTAATCTAGGTCCGTATTATAATTGCTATATTATAATTATTATTGTTATTATTATTATGATTATTATTTTCTGCTTATTATTATTATTATTATGGTCTAATTAATCTCGTGATTAACATATGTACCCTGAACATATTAATGTCCGTTTTGTTCTCCCATTAATAATAATGATATTATTGTTGTTGTTATTATTATTATTATTATTGATTTTACTTCAGTCTTTAATATGTTGTACCCTGAACATATTATCCCACTACTATTATTAATATTATTACTAATATTAATAATATTATTGTTAATATTATTGATATCACTTTCCGGTTAACCTCATGTTAATATGTTGTACCCCGAACATATTATCTCCATTATTATTATTATTATTATGATTATTATTATTAATATTTCTGTTCGTTATTATTATTAGTCTGGTTAACTCCATGCTTTAACATGTGGTATCTCTATCTGTTTATTATTATTATTATTATTTATTTCGGTTAACCTCATGCTTTAACATGCAGTACTATAAATTTCGGATCCATACTTTATTTCTAGAATAAAATAGTACATGTTTAATTAACTTGTACCTCGTGCGTAACATATGATACACCTCATGTAGAAGTCGGTGTCGTAACGTCAAGTCGACGTGTACGAGTATAGAGTCGAAAGGTCGCGGAGACCAAGTTCGTATGCAATTGGAAGTACGTGTAATCGACCGTGGAGGTCCGAAAGTTGATATGCAGTGAGTTGGTACTGTCAAATGGAATTACAGGATCGCATGCCGGCAATAATTGCTACTATGGCCACGGAGAGGCAAACACGATAGCAAAGTAACCATGTTAATAAGAATACATCGAGAAATGAATAAACACGGTTAGCTTGTAAGACGAGATTACTACTGCAATCGCGACGACCAACGATAGTAAATTAACCGTTTCGCAAACCGGCGACGATATTCAAAAGGCAAGGTCCCGAGGACCTAGAGTACATGGTTAGCTTGTAAAGCGAGATTACTACTATGGCCACGGAGGGGCAGACAACGATAGTAAAGTAACCATAGCTCGACCCACTGGGCGAGTCACTCTAAGCCAACGGCACTACACTGGTAATGTAACAAAGTTAAGTAAGTCGGATATTAAGTCGAGTGAAGTCGAATATATAGATGATGCATAGTTTCACGCACGGTCTAATTATAATTCATTCAATCGTCGTAACCAGCCGTTGTGTACTTTCAGATACATATTTTTATATTAGGAGTGTTCGGTTAGAACGCTCACTTAGCTTTTATTAAAGCTAACGGCATACTACGCCCTGAACATTCCCATGTCTAGACTATGCAGGGTATGATTATCCGGAGGAAGACTATCTGGAAGGAGCCTTCGAAGAGGAAGCCTACTATGCTGAAGGTCACGGCTATGCCGGTTAAAGGTGCGGCTTCAAGAAAGAAAACTTAGTTGTTCTTTATAGATTTTTATCTAATCGTACTAAGTTGTGAACGGCATCTAACGCCTTAAGCTCTTTTGTTCTTTATCTTTTGATAACTACAAACTCTGATGTAATAGCTAGTAATCTGTTGATGTATATATTCAGTTTGCGCTTCCATTTAGTTGCTCTTTTATTTATCTTGCGTGTTTGTGGATAATCAGTTAATGTAACTAGTCATGGCTTACGGACCCAGAAAGAAAAATTTTATTTTCTGCTAATTTCTGCTGCTCCGGGACGTGACATGAAAAAAAACCTCTTTCTTCATTACAAGTGAGTGAAAAAAATAAAACAATTACTTTCTGAGAAGCAAGATTAAGTTCGTAAATATATTTAGATTGAAATAAATAAGTAAAAACTGACTAGAAATTTATTCAGCATTCATTGCTAGGAATAAAAGTAAACATCTATTTTCTTTGCACAATGTTGTAATTTACAACGTAAATATGAATCTTAGGACATCTGTATTTTATAGAACTAAGTCATGGTTGAACTATGAAACTCGTGATCACAATATTTGTTACATATAATTATTGGCTTAAATACAAAAAATATCTTTGAAGTATGATCCTTATCTCATTTTAGTCTCTATAGTTTCAATTGCATCAATTTGGTTTCTGAAGTTTTTAAGTAGAAGCAATATGGTCAAAATGTCTCATTCTATCAGAAAATTTGACGAAATTCACTCACTGCTATGCTTATGCTGATAAGCGGATGGAGAGATTTGTGGTATTCTGCCCCTAAAAAGCATGACAGTGCATAGCACAGGAGTAAATCCTGTCAACTTTTCTCACATAATTGGACATTTGGACGACATTGCTTCTATTTAAAAACTCCAATGACCAAATTGACGCAATTGACACTAAAGGGATTAAAATGAGATAGAGACCAAACTTCAAAGGTGTATTTTACAATTAAGCCTATGATTATTTGATAGAACTTAGAAGTGATGCATAAGAATAAAATTAAGTTGTTCCTAATTAGAAAGAAAATTACCGAGGACAACAACAAAATAAAATTTAGTGAAGCATCATCAATCCAAAAAATAAAGTACTAGTAAATTGGAATGAAAATACAAATCACTGCTTACTAGTTGCCAATGCGAACACACATCTGTGTTTGATTTGTCCCTCCGGCTGAATTCCTTCTTCCCATAAGGCTCTGTTTGATTCACTTCATGGATTTTTTAAGAAAAAAAAAAAAGTAAAGAAAACAATTAGTAAATACTTTTTTTTCAATCAATAAAGAAAAAAGTGAATTTAAAAAGAGAAATAGAATAAAAATTAAATTCAATATGACGTATCACTCTCATTAATCTTTTTGCTTTGGTACAATATTTAACCCAATTAGTGCTCCTCTGGAAACAACATTCTGCTTCTACAATTGGTTCATAGGTTTTTTTTTTTTTTTTTTTTTTAATTGATCGAATTGCAAATATTGAGTTACCAAATAGTTTTGTAATAAATTTTGAAATTCTACATTCGCTTGTAGGCTCCGAAAGTCATTGACAAACTAGACCTTAGTTATGTGGGTAATGTTATTGCCAGATCAGCAATGGCTAATGCCAGAGCAAAAAGTGTCGCTAAAAGTTTTAGCGACAGAAAAAAAAAGTATTGCTAAAACTTTTAACGATATTTTTTGCTTTGACATTAGTCATTGTTGCTCTAACAATAGAGCTAACCTAATCACATTTGATTTAATTCCGTGCTATGATAAGCCCAACCAGATGAAGTCATGCTCACTTCATCGTAGTTTATAATTGGACAAGTATTCTTGCCTCCAAAACTTTTATTTTTGTGAACATATATAAATAGTGTAGATACCTCAATTTTGACAAACGTAAGATCCTGCTACATACATAATGAATAATAGAAAGTAATTCTCTTTTTTAAATGAACATTAAAGTCTTTAGCGCCTCCTTTTAAGGAGAACACTATGAGTGGTGCTACATAATCAATGCGAAGTACATACAACATTTCCCGTTGTACATATGGGTGTAAAAGAAACTTTGATGGGTACATTTAACAAACTCTCAAGACTAAACTAATTTCATTTTAATCATTTGTACAGTTACTTTCCTACCCTCATCACAAGGGATGTCACTATGTCATAAACTTTATTGTTGGTTTAAGAATGATATTAACTTTAATTTAAAGTTTAAACATTTGCCTGACGTACATGCATATTTTGTTTTCTTAGAAAAATCTTGTGGTTCGGAGTTATTAAATGTTAGAGCTAATATTTATGGACCACCCATATCTAACCCTCAAGCTTCGACCTAAGATATTTTTTTTTTTTCAAAATAAAATATATCTAACCCTCAAGCCAACTCAAGCTACCAGTCTTTTTTGCATGTACATTTGATTGGCAGATGGCTGACTTGTTCCAAACTTTTTAAGTAGGCTGTGTTGCAACTTGTTCGGCCATCTGATTGTGTTTATGCAGTGACAATTTGAAATTCAATTACAGTGCTAATCTTGCAAAACAAACAGTACGGTACCTATATAATCTTCAGGATCAAGATTCAGCTAAATCGTACAATTTGCATTAATCCACAAAATCAAAGGGGTGTGTCTAAACCAGGTTGAGGTGTACGGTGCACAAGAACATGAAAGGGAATAGAAGTATGACACTATTGTAAATGAGATCAACCAAAATAATATTATTGCATAGAGTCAAATATAGTATTTAAACACATGCATGTAAAATGTGTTAGCTCTATTACTTTGAGGAAATCATATATGCACTTTTTATAATACTTTAATAGTTATATCACGTGTTAATGGTTGTGATTAGTGTTACCATATATGTGGTATAATTGACAAAATATTTAATATTTAAATTTGAGAAGCATATTATTACTCTGTAATCTAAATTATTCCCATCTCATAAGTTATTATACTACTTTAAAGTTTGACAAGTGACCACAAAGTACTTGGGGCAAATTTTGTCTCTTGTTATTTTGTGGACCAAACCAAGTAGCGCCTGTTTGACAACTGCCTTCTCAATACCAAATTATGCGAGTTTCTTCAACCGTTGCGCCGTGATGTAAAACATCGTATGGGGTGTTTGGTGCAACAACTAATAACTTGTTATTTGCATTGGATGGTGTGGACAATCTGTCTCGATAATTTTTCATTGGATAAAGTTAATGTGAGAAGCTTCTCATATAAGAAAGTATTTTATGACCTTTGGAAGAGAAAGTATACATCTCGAGATCAGCAAGAATCCAATGACTGCTGCTTTCTCATCTAAGAGTCATAAAGCGTTTTTTATATGAGAAGCTTCTCACAATAATTTTACCATTTTCCGTTTGCCTGTTTGTATGAAGGTTGACTCCGGCCGGTCGGAGTTGTAGCTACAAAATGACCTCCAAGTGCAAGACCGGTGGTCGAGACCGCAAAATACAATCGCATATTATTAACCGTTGCAACAAACAACCCCCCTTGCGACTTTTGGCATCAACACGCGCATTTGACTCTCTCAACGGCCTTTCCAGACAGAACTATAGTCAGTATTGGCACCAGATTGGAATTATTTTTTGTGGACAAATTAAACAGATTGGAATTTCAAAACATTTAGAATAGAATATATGCAAACTCATTGAACCTACTACAACTCTTATTGTAAGACACGGTAGAAAGGTTTTATGTTATCACTACGGCTGTAGGCTGTCCTTCATTTTAGGTCTGTTCTAGTTTGATTCAAGTTTTAGACGAGTTTTTCCGAGCCCAACTTGAGCCCGACCCACCCAATCCGAACCGGCTTGTATTTTAGTATTAAAATCCGAGTTCGAGCCCGACTTGAACCAAAGTTGGAGTAGATAAACAACAAAGCAAGAGTGTCAAATTTAAATTTTTGGGTTTGGAATTGAGATAAAACTTTCCATTTATTAATTAGTTATTGAATATTATCTAACACTGTATTTTTGTTACTACAAAATACTAAAATAAAACATATATATATTGACTATAGTATATTTATAATATATATGAACAGATATATGTGTAAGTCGGGCTCGGGCCCGGACTCGGTGTCAGATTAATCAAGTTGATAATCTCTCTATTCAAGTCCAACCCAAATTCAATTCGGACTTGAAATTTCTAGCCCAAGCTCGCTCAAAATATCTAAAAAAGTTGTCTAAGTCCCAGTAAATTACGGGTTAGACTCGGGCTGGGCTCAAGTTGGTCTGCCCAAGTTGCAGCCCTAGTTTTCACCATTACAAAAAGGATAATACTTGACTCATAACCTTCTGTCTATGTCTCTCCTAGCGGGAACTGTAGGGTCTATTAACATTGTGGAACCCATCGAGAGAGATCGAGAGAGAGAGATAAACCCAAAAAAGAGATAGTGACCAAAATTTGTAAGCCAATTATTCCTCTTACAAAAATGACTCGAACCAAATCATAAATTTGTGTGTGTGTGTGTGTTTTTTTTTTCTTTTTTCTTTTTTCTTTTTCACACGCACAAAAAAGTTTTAAGGACACTGAGTGAAGACCCAAAAAAAATAAATAAATAAAGGAAAAAAAAAGGCCAACTCTTCGGAAACGCAATAATATTTTTTTTCCCCTGTAAAAATGCTAAAATAATGTAAAACATGGTGTTGCAAAAAACTTTTCATAAACCAACCCGAATTGACCCAAGTGCTAATACAAGATAGGTCTCTGAAAAATATATATGTGTGAGACAAAATCTCCTAGTTTTTTTTTTTGAAATTAATGAATAAATCTTGAGAAACAGAGTCATTTGTAAACTCTGTTCATCTTCAATTTTTATTTAGTTAATCAACGCCTTAAGACCATGTTTGGTATAATATTCTAATTAAACGAAGCACATATCAACAATTCTAGAAACAAAGAAACCATTTTTGCAAGAAGAAAATAACATTCACCACAACCTAGTTCCATTAACCTACTACAAAACACATATATGTATTCAGGCTCTAAAGAGAACCTCTGTTTTCACCGTTGGATTGCGTTTTCATTAATGG
Organism: Hydrangea macrophylla; assembly: GCA_033977485.1. Classification (NCBI taxonomy): domain Eukaryota; kingdom Viridiplantae; phylum Streptophyta; class Magnoliopsida; order Cornales; family Hydrangeaceae; genus Hydrangea; species Hydrangea macrophylla. Next base: position 2,116,217 of record CM066989.1, read on the forward strand.
TAGTTTTATCATTTCACAGTTTTTAAACACGATTTGACGGCCAAAACAGAGACATCTCTTTAATAAAGAGAGGGCACCCTATTTAGAGAGTCTTTGTATGTATATATATAGACACACATGTATATCAATATAGAGAGCCCATGAAACACATTTTTTTATCAAGGGAAGAGAAAAAAATGACTTACATATATGGAAGCCTTGAGCTGGTTAAAAATTCCAACTTTCAAGAAACCCATCTTTCGATAATTGCATTGTTGGTATGGTAATTAATAATTAAGAGATGGGTTGCAGAGATATCTCAATTAAAGAATTTAGAAATTGAACAAAATATAAAAGGTGTCGAGCAGAGACATCAGAGAATTTCATGGTGTCAAAAGGGTTCACTAATGTTGTTCTGTCCCAAAGGCTTTATAAGCACCTCTGAAATTCATTACAATACTCAAAACTAGTAACAAATGTGGTCCCAGCTGTCATACAACCTAACAGAATCATCTATATTGTATTGTAGAATGGTTTGTTTGGATTGACCGTTAGATTCTCTCTCTCTCTCTCTCTCTCTCGTACGCTGCTTAGAATGTTTGGTTGGCCCTATCATTCTTGCCCATTTCTTTCTCCATGCTATATAGTCCCCCCCAACACGCACACATATATGCATGCGAGTAGATATGAGAGAGAGAGAGAGAGAGAGAGAGAGAGAGAGAGTATATTAATTAATTAGAAATAAGATCATCAGATAGACAACAACCGTTCTTAATTTTGTAAACTCAATGTGACTCTCCAACTGCCTAAAAGATGATGAGGGGCCATATACCTATCAGTTTGAATCTTTTGCTGGTTGTACAATGGAAAAATTGTGCTCCATTATTTGAGGGGTGGTTTGGCCTCTTGAACAATGTATATAGCTATGCGACCCATCTATCTCACAAGTGATAGATGGTAAAGTGAGTTCTCTCACTCACTTTAAGTATTAATTTTGTATGCATTATACAACCATTGATGTACTTTTTGTTGGTAATCCAATGGCTAGGGGAATAAGGAAACCGCGTGACTACACCAATTGGTCTAGTTCGGTTCTGTCGGTTTTCATAAAAATACACATAGCTTAAAAAATCGACAAATTAGCAAACAACCAAAAAAATTAACCAAATCGAGCCTATTCGATTAGTTTTGAAATTTGAAAAAATCAAAAAAAAGTTGATTGAACTGACCGACTTACACTCCTACCAATGGACAATATTATCCCTCCAAAATTTTCATCCCTCTCTCCCCCTTGGTTGTATATTAGCTCCCAAATCTCAATTGCATTTAACAAGTTACAACCCTTTTTACCATTCTCATTGGATTTGAGTTGTTAATGATTGTGCAACCATTTTGATAGTTGGGGGATATCCCCATATACTACCCTCATTAGAGATGATATTTAATTTACAATGAGTGCTGCTAAACACATCACTAAATTTTTCTCACTCCTTTGTTATGCGGTGGAAAGGCGTAAATTGATATATCATTTTCATCTTATATTGTACATAATATATGTGGATGTAACGAGAAATTTGGTAGGTATATTAAGCAATTCTCTTCACAATTTGAAGGACTTGGGCCTCAATGCGAACAATAAATTAATAATGCTAGATTCACACAAAATTATTGTCACACCCCTACCCACCTCGGGCTGATTAGGTCACGTGTAACAAGCCCAAATCCAATCATTCTCAATCTATTAAGAAAACCATGAATTAGACCTCATAATACAATTTTGTTGACACAAAATAGCCCCAACGGCAAAATGGTAATCAATAAAATATAGCCAAACTTTACATCAAAAGATAGATCTTTGAGTCCCGGTTTCAATGCAAAAAACGGTTTACGAATTCGAATTTTCTAGAAAGAGGTATGCACGTTTCTGTAAAACTCGACAGTCTGAAATTTTGTATGCGGATCGATCCGCCCTTTAGCCCGGATCAATCCATCTCAGCATTTCATCCGCAGAATGTCCTCCCAGAAGACTGAATCGATCCGCCCTTTAACCCAGATCGATCCGAATTCTGTAGAACAGTTTTCTGTTGCTAAAAACTCTGTTTTTACAAGTTCAAAACATATCAAAACCCAACCAAACTTCATGGAACTTTAAAAAAGCATCTCAAACACTTCTAAGTTTCTCCCAACATTCAAAGTATCATTTTAAACATGTACATAATCTCAATTAAATCAAAACAAATGAGAAAATCCCAAGTTCTTGTCAAGCAAACGTTTATGTAAACTTTTCCGAAGGGGTTTCAAAATACCACATGACACTTGGTTATAAAATAGAATTTGCCCAAAAAGGTTGCGACACATAACTGGACTTTTCAAAATGGTCCAACTCAACAGCATACTTAAACCAACATAGTTTTAACATAAGAAAAACATAAGATTCACATGAACAAACTCTCAAACCCACCAACTACCTAGTTCACAACATAAGTTCCAGAAATTCAAACTCACAAACTATAACATATTACAAGATTATCAACATATGGAACAAGTTCCAAATCTCTCAAAACCTTACTCAATTAGTGAATTACAAGTGCAACTCACACCTAAAGGCGTATTCAACACCACACATGAACTAAACATATTACAAACCTTCCAAAACTCAAGTTGTTCATAACATAACAAAACTTACATTAGAAAATCAAACACTTCTAAATATGGATATAATGACATATCCACAACTCCTAAACCAACCCCATGCGCGAATCATCTCCTCTCATCATCCCGTTACGTACTTGCGGTGGTTATTCAATAACCACAATAGAAAAATAATATTTGTTTAAGCTTTCGCTCAGTGAGAGAACTAATCATGCTATTGGAATGCTTAACATGTAAATGCAACAATCATCATAAACATCAACAAATTGATCTCCGGAAAGTCAAGTAAAGACCAGCCACCACCCCCGGGTCCTTCTCACACCGGATCTTTCTCACTTATGGACGCATATAGTGTAACAAACTCTTATGTGACACAGAAGGCATCACCGTCATTTCATTAGGGTCATCACGATGCCACACTCTTGAGGGCTTCCTATCCCTTATATATGGGACCTATAAATGGTGACCACTGCTTGACTTCCCTTTGATTCATATAAGCAATTTAGGAACTAAGAATATTACATGACAATTTGTATATAATTGATGTACTTTACTCCAAATTCATCAACATACATTCACATAAGCATGAATTAAGTAACTATTAACAACAACTATCACATTAACATAACTAAACACCCAATTTTGGCATTAAAACACTCTCCTCTTTGATTTATTAGCCAATTTAAGCCTAGAAACCCCACTTCTTTCCAAATTCCAGCTCAATTTTTAACCGGTGAGAATCCTCCACGAGTCTAAGTATGGTCTCGGATCGTGAATCCGAAGTCAATCGGCGAAGGAATGGCAAGAAACGTCGTGTAAAAATTTTCGTCGCCAACTTGAGAGCTCTCGTTCTCTCTTTCCTATCCTTTCCCCCAACTATGAATTGTGACCTTGAGACACATATGCACACATGCATATGTGTTGGCACAATTTTACATTATTTCAGTTTACCTCCCCCAACTTCTTTTAAGCTTTATTATGAAATACCCATATTAATTACATTAATTATCTACATTTTGTAAATTGTAATCTATGTCCCGCGTGGTCCCAAATGGAGTCCCACATATAATATGAGGTAGCTATTAAACCTATCAATTATGAACTATATTCAAATATGCCCTCACATGAGTACCTAAATTGGTCCCCATTACCTGATACATGACATCATAATATCTTTAAACAATAAAACAAGTATTCATTTAAGCATATAATTGCATCTATTTGTAATTCACATCATTTAGACCTTCTTTAGGTCCCACTTTTACACCAGTTTCACTTAACTTGAAACTTCCACCTGTGTTCGGTCTAAACACCTATTCATCTATAGGTTCATAACCCCACCTTAAACCATCATAAGCATTAATTTATTAATTAATACATATTAACACTACACTAACCTTCTTTTTCGGGTACAAGTGTGAAGGAAAATTAGGTTTAAAAATTATTTAAACGCACAGCGGAAAGATTAAGTTTCAAAAACTTATTAGTAGCCGGATCTACTACTCGTTAACTCTATATATGCGTATACAAAAGGGGAAGAAGAGTTTATACCTCTGGTCTTGAACCCAATTCTGATTATCTTTTTCCTTGATTGTGCAGCAGCCTCCACTAGGTTGTTTTCACCCTTATGTCTCCTATGAGTGCTTCCCGGAGAGGCTAGAGATGGTGGGATCTCTAATAGAGAGGATAAGAAGGTTTGGGAACCCTTAAATAGTTTCTACAACTTCTGGTTTATAAAAATGACAAACTCCTTTTTTCTGGATGCAACTGCCCTAGTTATAGATTCCCATAATCGACCTAACGTTCAAGCCATCGAAGTGGCTTCGATCGATCGAACCTGCCTTGACTTCAATCGATTGAGACTCCTTTAATCGATCGAACCTGTCTTGACAAGATCCTCGTGTGCCTTTCCAAGCATCCTAGCGGAGCTAAGAGTGGGACCTCCTAGGCTCTTTATTGTTGGCTCAGACCAGTTGTTAATTCCCATGACCAAACTTTTTGATCAGCAAACTAACCAACAGATCAGTTAAAGTTTACGTAAAAGAACATACCTGAAGCGATGTCTAGACTTGTATGGTGTACTAATGTCCATCTAACATCATCAATCGTAATCATATTCAGGTAATCGATAAACGGTTACTGTCAACCTGATTCGTGATTACTTGTATTCCTTGAGTCTCATTCACCTCTCATGATTACCAAACATGTTGATAACTACTTATCAACAAGACTACAGTTCTCAGTAATCAATTTGGTGACATTCTCAAGGGAATGCTTACTCTTAAACAGAGGGTAGATTCTATCTTGACAATATATGTTCATAACCTTGTAAACATGACATATCCAAGATACCCATGTGTTGATCTTTTATAGACCTCACTGATTGGTAAGTCAAAGCATCCATATCCATAGTATGTGTTCATAATCGTCTCAAGACTGAGAACACGTACCTTATACAAGTTATGAGTTCCTATCGACTGTCGACAGTCTTAAGTGTCAATAGGCAAACTCAGGTCCGTTAATGCACTATAAGCACTAGCATATTAACTAAGAGTAACACTCTAGTGATTGGGATTAATCATTCCATTCAATGGTAGCTAATCATGCTACAGTGTATACCTGATGAGATATCCAGTCTCATCATCCACTGTGACAAGTTCTAAGTATCAAAGGATATTAATTCGTATCTCACTTGTATGTGTCTCATACACAAACGAATTGCTTACTATGATACTTAAGGATTAACAATCATCTCATAAAAGAAACATACACAATGAAATGTAAAGCTGATATCCATATATTAAAGTGTCAATATCTCATACATAAAGTAATGGTTTGAGGGCACAAACCCAACAGGGTGTTGCATTTCTCCCTCCCTTTTAATAAGCATGTCCTCAAACTTTTCCCAACTCGTAGTATCAAAGAAATATACACATTTTTCCTTACCTTGTAGGATCAAAGAAATGTACATTTCTTTCTCGAACTTCTAAGAGCTCACAACCATTGTCCTAATTCAAACATGACAATTAACAGTGTAACGCGATTGCTTGAAACTCATCATACCCCTTTGGTTGATTCTGATTGCAACCTTAATCGATAAGTTACCAGTTCGTATTCCTTTCAATACTTCAACCAACCCCATGAATTGGATTTGCAACCTTTTTCAATCCTTCATATCATATTACTTTCCAAAGATAATATTTTAAGAACATTTCTTTCCTACCATAGATACTTTTCCTCAATCATGCTGAAAATGAAACACAGTTACCTATAATACATTTTTCCTGCTAATCATCAGCTTACAAAAATTGTTCTGCTACAACTCAATTTCATTTCGTTTACTTCTTGCACAACTTCAAAATTTTCAATACAATCAAATGCTACTTTCTCGAATAGTAGGTTTTTTCAATATCTATACAATTCTCACGATTTCCCGGAAGTTCTTGGAAAATCCCCGTTGGCTGATTTAACCATGGTTTGACCAAGTTTGACCAGGGTTTGACCAAAATTTTTTGAAATCGCCCGAAAGCTCTGAAATCATTCTAAATCATTTGAAAAGTCTTAAAATATATTTTAAAAGAAAATCAGACGGAATTGTCAGTCTCTAGAGGCTCCCAGAACTTTCCAGATTTTCCTGGAAGTGCACTGTTTGACTGATTTGACTGCAAGTTTGACCAAAAGTCAAAGTCATCTTTATGACATCAAAATATTTTTATCAAATACTAGAGGTCAATAGCTTTCCAATGGTATATCGCATATAATTTCGGGACTTAAATTGAATTTATTATGAATTTTTTAAGGTGAAAAATGCGATCAAATCAGATTTTATTGCGAATACCACAAAATTTTCCAAAGTGACCAACTTAAAACTATTTTTTTATGGAAATTAGACCTCAATACCTTTCCAACGGTATATCACAATCTCAATTTGGATTTTGTATGAATTTTATGTGAATTTTGGACGAATTAAGGCCGTTTCGAGAATTCTGGGAGTTCCGGGGGCCTAAACGAAAAATATGGTCAACCAGGGGGTTGACTACTGCGGTGGTACTAACCCACTGTTGCGGTGGCAGTGGCCGAGTGTCGCGGCGGCACTCTGAGTGATTTTTCATTTTTTTTGTATTTATAATTTTTGGTTATTTTGGGGTTTTAATTCAAATTTCCAACAAATAAAACGACATAGTTTTGATATTCTGAACTTTATGGACCAATGAGAGACTTTTTAAAACCTAAATTACCTCCCCAAATTGGCCTATAAATGAGACCCATTTGCTTCTATTTGGAGAAGAACTTGAAAGCCATTAGAGAGAGATATAGAGAGTTAGGGAGAAATAGAGAGAGGATTAGAGATTTTCTTCTTCAAAATCTAATCCAAATGTGAGTTTCAATAAGTTTTCTCAAAACTAAAATTGTATTTTCAAGCTTTTAACCCATTTTATTTACATACTTTGAGTTTCCAATGAGTTAGAGAGCAATTCATATACACATATATGAGGGGTTATGCTTGTGGTTCCACCATTGATAATCATTGAATATATATGCTTGTTCTTCTCTCCTAACTCCATTTCTATTTTCATTTTTCTTTATCATACTTGCATTTTCCCTTCTCAACCCCATTTCTATTTTAATTTCTTTTCATAATCTCTTCTCAACCCCCATTTCTATTTTGGTTCATTTTCATTTGCATCATCTATCCCCCATCTCATTCTATTTTGATTTCTTTGTCATTTGCATCATCTCTCCCCCAACCTCATTTCTATTTTGATTTCTTCTTCTTGCAAGTTCTTGATGTTTCAAGTGTTAAGAGGATGTTCTAAGTGGTCACATAGTCATCTCAAGTGTTTAAGTTCATGCTTTGAACATTTATTTCAAACCCCCATTCAAAAATCCAAACTCTTTTCCAAAAACTAAATGGATTTTCTTAATAATGATCTGAGTTCAAAGATTTTTCTAGAATTAAATACTTGAGGTATTGAGCCAAGACCACTTGGAAAATCTTCCTAACACATTTTAGTTTACCCCCATTTTACCTCATTTTTTTATGAAATGTATAAATGTGTTTTTTGTATTTTAGAAGTTCATGTTCATAATCTACCTCTATTCTCACAGAATGTTTACCTGACTTCTATTAAGGGTTTTGAATATTCAACCAGTCTGATCATTTTCGTTGCATCTGTTGATATCCTGGTTATTACCAAAGAGGAAGATCGGCTTGTGAACATACCCTAGGTGTTCTCAGGTCGGAGACAATTTTGTCTCCACATAGATGGATGACTGCTGGTGGGTGATTGATTGTATCGAATTCTTAAGCGTGCTAGTTCAAATAATTAGTTTGGTTGGAGAAGTAATCTGAGATGGATTCATCTCAAGGGTCAACATCGTCCTCTAAGATGGCCAGGGTTTCTAATTGATCTGACTTCTCAAATATAAGTTTCATATATTCATCAGTTGCCTGTCTATGTCATGGAGATGTTGTATCTGGTCTTTATGTGAACGCATGTTATGTTGGTTTGTAAAGAGCCAGTTTTAAGAAAGGTATTAGACTGGACATCACATGTCTAATGAATTGAGGTTCACCAAACACTAAAATTTTATAATTGGTCCAGATATGAACTGTACAATCAGTTCTGTGGTATGACGATCAGTTAAGAAATTTGTTGATGAGAAGACTTGTCGTTTCCCACAGACGGCACCAAACTGATGATACCAAAAATTGGTAAGAGTAAAGTAAAGCAATTTTAGGAGAGAGAGAGTGAGAGACTATTTTTTTGTATGTGGTTCGGCCCTGTTAATGAAGGTACCTACGTCCATGAGTGTGTCTGAGCACGTTCACTAGCAGATCACCGGTGGGCCTAGTGAGCCAACAAAGAGGGGCGGCACTACCAGTAATACCAGTCGAGTGTATGCGTAGAATGGGGAATTATAGAGGTGCTATGTAGACTGAGAAGTTGGCCGCCCCCTCCATGGGGGGTGAGAGGTCTCTTTTATAGATGTAAGAGACCTATTCATACATGGATAAGGAAATATAATCCTATTGATATAGATTGGCATTAATTATCGGAATTTCCTAATTAGATTAGGAAATAGTGTGTTTTTTCCATTAGTCTTCTAGCTTGAGTAGAAAACTGTCCGTAATGCTCGGGATCATGCCTGTGGGCCCGAATGAGCTGTTCCCGCGGCGAGATGTGCATGTGCAATTTTCCTGACCTGCTGGCTGGGTCGTGAATGAACCACTCGGGACGATAAGTAGACAAAATCGCTCGGGCTGATGCTTCTGAGGAGTTGTACATGATTTGCCCGGGGCGTGGACTAGCTGCTGATTTAAACCGCTCGGTCATAAGATAAAGCCAATTTTGGGTGTATCAGCTGCCCCCCATTTCCAAGATTGGCCAGATGCTATATCGGGGCAAGTTTGGAAATCAGTTTGATGTTACTTGTCGCTGTCTGAGTGCTTGCGAAAGCTGCCTCGGGGCTTCTGAGCCTGGTGAGTCCTCGGGAACTGACTGAGAGTTGAGACCCAACCTAGCTCGGGACTTTTAAGTGCTCGGGAACTGACCGGGAGTTGAGACCCGGCCTAATTCGGAGTCTTTGAGTGCTCGAGAAGTGACCGAGAGTTGAGACTCGGCCTACTTCAGAGTCTTTTTTGCTTGAGTTAGCTCCTAGGATGGTTATCTTGTGCCCTTACCTTCGTCAAGGCTGTGGGTAGAAAGATTTTACCATGTTGGAAAAGCCGACCTAAAGCATATTGCTCTAGGGTCCTTTTTTATGTTAACTCCCCAGTATGGTTGTCTTCCGCCCAGCCAGCCTTCGTCAAGACTGTTGGGAGAAGAGCTTGACCATGTTGGTGGAGCCGACCTAAATCACGTTGCTTTAGGGTCCTTTTGCTCCTCTATCGTCGGCCAACCTAAGAGATTTTAGTCACCTCTATCGTCGGTTTGGACCTAAGTGGAGTTAATGCCTCTGAGTACTGTAGGTGCTCGGGTTGTCCAAGATTTTGACATGGTTATCCGCGAGGCCTGTAAATACCCAGTGTGATTACCTGTTTAGTTCACTACGCCATCTTGCCCCCCAAGCTTTCGCTAAGATAAGGGTCTTACAGAGGCTATGAACTGTAGGTAACCGTCCTGGAACATGGTGGCTGCAGGGTCTTTTGAATCTTATCATCATCAGCCACCTAGGGGGTTTGCCCCCATCGTCGGTTGGACCTAAGCGAAGCCGGTGCCTTAGGCGTGACCCCGAGGTCTTTAGTGCCTGGGTTCGGAGCCCGAGGTCTTTTTAGTGCCTGAGTTCGGAGCTCGAGGTCTTTTTAGATGCCTCGGGATTAGGCCCGAGGTCTTTGGAAAGGCTCTTTGACAATTAGCGGAGGCTTATGTGGTGATCAGGTAAGTACCACTGTAGTCGGGCTCATCTAGACCGATGGAGACAGGAGGTAGGATCAGGATCGTCAGGCTCCTGACTTCTCTGTGCTGGAGGCAAAGTCAGAACTGCTTGATCCTGACCGATGTGAACTGGAGGTTGTGTCAGGGCGGCCGGACTCAGACCACTGTGAACTGGAGGTCGGGTCGGGGCTTCCGGACTCTGCCTGCTGTGAGCTGGAGGAACTGTCAGAACTCCCGGGTTGATCTCGCTTTTGCCTGCTTCTGCAAGACTTGTTGCTTTCTTGCCCGGGGTCTTTGATCTTTAGAAATTTGTCAGTGTCGATATATTTTCCAACCCTCTTCGCGAGTTCGACCAAGGTTACCAGTCGATTTTTGTGGAGCGATGCGGCGCACTTGGTGTGTTGAACTCCCGAGCAGAAGGCTAGGATGGCGATTGTCTCGTTCAGATTGCGAATTTGAAGCTTCTGTTGGTTGAACCGGTCGGTGAACTCCTTGAGGGACTCATTATTCTGTTGTCTGACTGTCAGTAGCTGCATGTCTGGCTTTGGCCGCTCATGCATACCGGCGAACTGGTTGATGAATTGCTTGCTGAGTTGTTTGTAACTGCAGACCGATCAGGCCTCCAAGGAGTAGAACCACTGCATGGCCGGGCCTTTCAAAGTGCTGGGGAAGGCTAGGCAGTGTAATTCATCGGAGTTGGTGGCTAGGGCCATCTAAACCTAGTAGATCCGGACGTGGTCGACCGGGCTTCCCGAGCCATTGTATGAATCTAGCCGAGGCTGCTTAAATTCGCGCGGGATAGAGAACCTCGTGATTTGGTTGGAGAATGGTGACTCTGTTTCGGTATTGGCTTGATTCAGAGCACGATTTTGACAAAGCTTTTTGGCCACTCCGTCGATCTGCTTCTGTAAATCCTTGATTCGGGCTTCCACTCCTTCCCGACTGGTATCTGAGGAACTGGTCGGGTTGGTGGAAAAGGCTTCTTCATGGCGGGGTGCTGTCCTCTGGGATCGGGCTCGGCTATGACCCCGGGTAACCGTTCGCCTAGGGACGACTCGGCTCTTGACCGAGTGACCCATGGTGATTCCCGGACCAGATGATCCTGCCTTTCCTCTCGGGCAGTACGCCCACTGTTGATGTCTCTGGCATCCTCAACACGGGACGGGTTGGCTTGGGCATGTTGTCTGGTCAAGATCGGTTCCCGACCATACACAACGTTCCCGAGTCGTTTCCCGGCCACTGGAGGATTGCTTTGCTGGGCTAACAGGGCTTCAATCTGTTGCTAGATTTGATGCTGGCCCTCCAAGAGTTGTGTGAGGGTTGCGGTGATTTGCTCAGATGTCATGACTGCTGCAGCCGTTGCCAGGGCCAGAGGAACATCTCAGTTGGACTGCTGTGGATATCGCAGGTTATTCTTTCTTTTACCCACAGCTTTTCTTTTAAATTCTTTTCCAAAAAATTTCTAATTCAAAACGAAAGAGTCGCCACTTAATTTTTAAAAGGAAAATTAAGAAACCATTTTGAAAGCAATCCGATCTTTTGCGAAACCAAAGATTTAACTGGGTCCGGGGATTATGGAATAAAAGGGGAAGGAGCCCGACGGACTAAAACACCCCCTTTCATCCTATCTCGCGATAGGCCTCTACTCAACATCCTTTTTAATCAAATTATTAATCTAATCATGCCCTCAACTAATACATATATACATATACATTACACAAGCATGTTGGAAATGGTGTAAAATTGCTAACGACAAAATATCATTCATAAGCCACGTAATTCAAGTAGCAAGCAACATGATATGCAATAGAGAACTAGAAAACATACCCGGGATCCGGCCGCGAATATTAAACGTGCAATGCATACAAGAACAAAATAAATCTAAGAAAAGGTCTCTAACATATATATACACATAAGGCAAAATCTAGGCTAAGGTGTCGCACATGGAGTCGAAAATCAATATAAATCAAAGAATAGAATTAAACTAGAGAATAGTTTGTACCTCAAATGCGCTACAAAACAAATGTTAGTACACATGCCTTAGACAAGATATAATATCAAAAATAATTAATCCTAAGTCATGTTCAATTAGATACAATTTAGACAAGAGATAAGTCCTACTTATGAATATTAACATGTATGAATGAATGCATGAATATGAATAAGAATGAGATATGAATTTATTCACTAATTTGGATCACTTAGCCTCTGGATTTAAGCTAAATTATCATTATTCAAAACATGATTTGGATTCCAAGACATTAGGAGACCATTTGAGTTTAAATAAATAAGATTAGACAAAAACAGGAGCAGTTTTTTATGAATTACAGAGAGCAGACTAGGTTTTCAAAAATAGAAATAAAATACTTTCAACGGTTTGATCTTAATGATTTTTGGTTATGTTATGCCTCTGTGAGTCTAGTTTCCAACCCAAAAAGAAAATCAAGGTTTCAACAGTTAGATCTCTGGGAATATGGAAAATACCAGACCTCACTCAGGATTTTGCAACTCTCTGTCCAGAGATCTTGTATGATTTTTTAAAAATAGCAAACAAATCCAAATTGCTTCATTCTTTTTAGGGAACTTTCCTAACACATTAAGGTTCTTATAAAAAATTATTAGAGGTCATGAAAACTTGATTAGAGCTCTGATCTATCAATTTTAAAATCGATTTGCTGTTCTGAAACTGTTCTGAAATTCTGGACAGATTGTGGTTGTCTCACAAAACTCATGATCAAACCATTCTAAGCATAAAATCTTACGAAAACAAAAATTACAGTGGTAAAACAATGTATTATTGACACTTTCCCGTTGGTTTCACTTGATTTCAACGGTTAGATTTCGAACTAAAAATCTTTGATCGAAAACAGTTTGTGAGCCCACTGTTTTCATTTTGCTAGTTCACCTTTGTTGATTGGCCTCAACTATTAGATCATAATGTTGGGCTTAAACCAAATCATTTCTTCTACCATTTAATGGTCATTGAAGACTAAGGACCTCTTTAGACTTATGGACTTTTAATGAAGTATGAAATGGACTTCACAAAATCCCAAACAATGAACTCAAACTTATGGACCAAAACTTGAGTTCAAATCATTACTCCTACCACTTGGTGGTCATTGGAGGCTAAAGACACACATAGATGTAGGTTTTGGATGAAGTATGAAGAACTTCCAAAAACCCAATGATGAGGTTAGTCTAAGCCATAGAGATGGTCTTAAACTTAAAATATTTCTCCTACTATTTGATGGTCATTGGAGACTAAAGGAAAACAAATCCACATAAACCTCCATGGGATATAGCATGGATCCCCACAAGATTTTTAATGAGGAGATTTCAAGCCATGAACTAAGACTTGAACTCAACCAACTATGTGTAGAGATGATCATAATCCACTTTAATCCCCATATAAATCATAAGATCATAGGAAATTAGAGGACCAAACTCAAAGAAATCTAATGAGATATTGAAGATCTCATAGATTTCTTGAGAAGAATACAAACAAAATAAAGGAAATCACAATATTATTTGAAAATTTCAAGTTAAAACTATTTTATTCATAAATCCAAAGCTCTATTTTGGATCCAAATTAATGAAATATTATGAAATTCAACCACAAGTTCTAAGTGGTGTGTGATGAAATGGGGTAGGAAGAGAGGTTTTGAAAATGTGTAAAATTTCCTAGAACTATGAACTTGTGATTGAATTATTATTATATATATATATATATATTTGAAGGCTTTACCTCTAGATCTTCTCAAAACTTGTAGAGATGTTGAATTCCTCAAGCTTTTCCTCTTCTTCTTCCTCAAGCTTCAAGCTCCTTCAATGGTGATTTGATGGTTGGGTAGAGTTTTGGTGGGATTTGGGTAAAATAATTGGTAGAGATTCTCTCTCTATATTTCTTTCCTCTAAAGCTCTCCCAATATTTTTTCTATACCATTCAAGTGTCTCCCCCAAAATGAGAGAAATGGGTTTTTTTTTATAGACTTTCATTATCTTAGGGGCCAAGATAAGGGTAGATAGGTCAATTTGGGGTGGGTTAGGAATATTCTATGGCATCTCTAACTCTCCATGGCACTTCTATGTAATTCCAAGAAACTTGAAGGGCATTTAAGTTGGCTAGAATAAAAGAATATTCTAGAGCATCTTCAAAGCACATGGGAGATTAGTGCCCAACAAAGGGCTTTTTGGGTATTTACTTTGGATTAGGAATATGCCAAGGAATCTCTAACTCTCCAAATCACATAGGATACTTTCTTTTATTATTTTCCTTTTCTTATATATATATATATATATGTATAGACACATTTTTCATTTTAAATCTAAATTAATCATATGAGTCACAAAATAGTATCTTTTTCTTCTTTTTGTTTTTCTTTTTGAATCTAAAAAAAAATGAGAAACTATGTTATTTTTATAAAATATCATTATTATTATTATTATTATTTAATCTATTCCATTTTTTTTTAGAAAGTAACCCATGATCTAGTGAGCTCGAGACAGATGGTCAGTGATTGGCCAAATCTAGGGATATTAGGAGCAAGTTTTGGGAGCTTGAAGCTTTTCAGAAGTCGAAGCGATGAACTTGAAGAAAATCGTCGGGACATTATTCATCATTGGTTTCTAGAGGTAAATCCCCCCTAAGTTTAATAGTTCGGTCAAAATTGGGGTGTCTACAACTGCTGGTTAGTCTTCTTACCCTTCTTCGGTGGCATCAGAATCAGTTAAGAAATTTGTTGATGAGAAGACTTGCCGTTTCCCACAGACAGCGCCAAACTGATGATACCAAAAATTGGTAAGAGTAAAGTAAAGCAATTTAAGGAGAGAGAAAGAGTGAGAGACTATATTTTTTAATGTGGTTCGGCCTTGTTAATGAAGGTACCTACGTCCACGGGTGTGTCTGAGCACGTTCACTAGCAGATCACCGGCGGGCCTAGTGAGCGAACAAAGAGGGGCGGCACTACCAGTAATACTGGTCGGGTGTATGCGTAGAATGGTGAATTATAGAGGTGCTGTGTAGACTGAGAAGTTGGCCGCCCCCTCCATGGGGGGTGAGAGGTCTCTTTTATAGATGTAAGAGACCTACTCATACATGGATAAAGAAATATAATCCTATTGATATAGATTGGCATTAATTATGGGGATATCCTAATTGGATTAGGAAATAGTGTGTTCTTTCCATTAATCTTCTAGCTTGAGTAGGAAACTGCCCGTAATGCTCGGGATCATGCCTGTGGGCCCGAATGAGTTGTTCTCGCGGCGAGATGTGCATGTGCGGTTTTCCCGACCTGCTGGCTGGGTCGTGAATGAACCGCTCAGGACGATGAGTAGACAAAATCGCTCGGGCTGATACTTCTGAGGAGTTGTGTATGATTTGCCCGGGGCGTGGACTAGCTGCTGATTTGAACCGCTCGGTCATAAGATAGAGCCAATTTTGGGTGTATCACTACCCTCATTAGAGATGATATTTAATTTACAATGAGTGCTGCTAAATACATCACTAAAATTTTCTTTCACTCCTTTGTTATGCGGTGGAAAGGAGTAAAATTGATAAATCATCTTCATCTGATATTGTACATAATACATGTGGGTGTAAGGAGAAATTTGGTAGATGTATTAAGCAATTCCCTTCACAATTTCAAGGACTTGGGCCTCAAAGCGAACAATAATGCTAGATTCACACAAAATTTCTGTCATACCCCTACCTACCTCGGGCGGATTAGGTCACGTGTAACAAGCCCACACACCCAATTATTCTCAATCTATTAAGAAAACCATGAATTAGACCTCATAAAATAATTTTGTTGACACAAAACAGCCCCAAAGGCAAAATGGTAATTAATAAAGTATAGCCAAACTTCACATCAAAATGTAGATCTTGAGTCCCGGTTCCAACGCAAAAAATGGTGTGCGAATCCGAATATTCTAGAAAGAGATATGCACGTTTCCGTAAAATCGACGGTCTAAAATTTTGTATGCGGATCGATCCACCCTTTATCCCGGATCGATCCATCTCAGCATTTCATCCATAGAATGTACTCCCAGAAGTCTGGATCGATCCGTCCTTTAACCCGGATCGATTCGGGTTCTGCAGAACAATTTTCTGCTACTAAAAACTCTATTTTTACAAGTTCGAAACATATCAAAACCCAACCAAACTTCATGGAACTTTAAGAAAGCATCTCAAACACATTTCTAAGTTTCTCCCAACATTCAAAGTATCATTTTAAACATGTACATAATCTCAATTGAATCAAAACAAGTGAGCAAACCCCAAGTTCTTGTCAAGCAAATGTTTATGCAAAACTTTTCCAAAGGGGTTTCAAAATACCACATGACACTTGGTTATAAAATGGAATTTGCCCAAAATGGTTGCGACACATAACTGGACTTTTCGGAATGGTCCAACTCAAAAACATACTCAAACCACATACTTTTAAATAAGAAAAACATAAGATTCACATGAACAAACTCCCAAACCCACCAACTACCTAGTTCACAACATAAGCTCCAGAAATTCAAACTCACAAACTATAACATATTACAAAATTATCAACATATGGAACAAGTTTCAAATCTCTCCCAACCTTACTCAATTAGTGGCTAACAAGTACAAATCACACCTAAAGGCGTATTCAACACCACGCTTGAACTAAACATATTACAAACCTTCCAAATCTCAAGTTATTCATAATTTAACAAAACTTACATTAGGAAATCAAACACTTCTAAATATGGATATACTGACATATCCACAACTCCAAACCAACCCAACGCGCGAATCATCTCCTCTCATCTTCCCGTTACGTATTTGTGGTGGTTATTCAATAACCACAATAGAAAATAATGTTCGTTTAAACTTTTCGCTTAGTGAGAAAACTAATCATGCTATTGGAATGTTTAACATGTAAATGCAACAATCATTATAAACATCAACAAATTGATCTTCGGAAAGTCAAGTAAAGACCAACCACCACACCCGAGTCCTTTTCACCCCGGATCTTTCTCACTTTTGGACGCATATAGTGTAACACACTCTCATGTAACTGATGTTGTCAAAATCAAGTTTTTATTTAACCCTATTAAAAACGTAGTATGTTGGAAGTAGGGTGTCGAGTCCACAGGGATTGATACAAGAACAACGTTTGGGAAGTTTAGTAACTAATTATAATGTTCAAAAGAAAAAAATAAGAAAAGATGATAAAGAAAAGGAGAAAAAAAATGACTTTGCGTCTTGCGGCTTTTTGTTTGGTTTTTGGAGAAGAGAAGTGTAAATAAATACTAATCTAAAAAGTAATAGGTTGGGATCATTCTCCCCCATCTTGGGTCACAACAAGATGAAATGGACTAATATTTTAAGCACACTCTAAGGTAACATCTCATTGTGGCATATTATCAAACACAAGGAGTGCATCTGTGTGAAAGATAAAAGGAGCTTTGAGATTTCCATAGAAACGGATTATAAGCTAATGTTTTACTATCAAGGATGCATGACATACAAGATGAAGCCTCTATGGCTTCTAATCCGAATGATTGTCTACCCTACACTAACTAATCTACTTGGTGGACAAATCACCTATGAAGCCTTCAAAAGATAGTATTTAAAACCCCAAGAGTTTGAACAATCAAAGATGCTTGACATCAAAGATTAAGACCTCGTGTTATAAATCCCACACACAACATTTATCAAACACATGGAGTGCAAAACACAAGGTTAAATAATATTCCATATGAAATACATAGGGTAGGATTCAAAGTCTAAGTTATGACAATAAAAAATGCAATACAAATAAGATGAAGCCCCTAGTTTTGAATCCTACACAAATGAACCCTAGAAATGCTATAACACTAAATCCAAGAGTTCATGATCCACAACCTAAGTAAATCTAACTAATAATAGAAAATATAGCAATATCATCAAAAGAGAAGAGATAGAAAATATACCTAGCCATTAAAACTTCAATCCAAGCTTCCAGTTTATACAAAGATGGAGAAGAAATATAAGGGAACCCAAGTGGGTTCCAAAATGAGAGCAAAGAATCCTAAAAAAAAAAACTCTCCCCTCAAAAAATGACAACTCTTTCTATTTATACAAAAACATGAGAATGGCAAACTTGTAAATACAAGAGGGGAAAAACTGTAGCGGCAGATTGATTCAAGGCAAAAAGCCGGATCGATTCGATTCTTCAATTGGGAAGCAGAATGCTTAGCGGAACTCGCGGATAGATCCGCATGTAAAATCCAGATCGATCTGCATTGTATTTTCTGGGCAGTAAATTCCTTTCGAATGAGCAGATCGATCCGCTTAATGTGCCTGGATCGATCCGCTTGGGAAAATTATGAAATTTTCTCTTCCTTTGAAACATAATCTCCCAATTTTGGTCTCAATCTTCTACCTAGTCTCAAACATCTACAAGAAAGAACTTTTATTAACAAAAAGTGAACAACAAAAATACAATTTATCCATTAGATCTCCCAGTATAAGCGATAATTCGTGTCAAATAAGGGTAAAATTATGATGTTAAGAATGCAATATTGGACACGAATCACACCCCCCCAACTAGCATGTTGCTAGTCTCTTAGCAACAAAGCTAAATACCAAGAGATTTAAGAATAACATTGCACAACAATTTATTTAAAATAAAAGATAAACCGTTTTCATGGGAAACACGATTGCATTGAGCATATGCAACAAGCCGTTAAACCTCTAGGTTACCCGTAGATCGAGGCGGAGTGTTGTCTCCGGAGGGTTCTTAGAATGATACCCACAACCATTTTTTTCCTCATGATAGTTGCCCACTATCTAACGCTGACACTCAATATAGTCCCAAGAATTTTCAAAAGATTTTAGCACATGACACGCAAATCCAAAAAGTTCTCAAACTATCAAAATTATTAGATAAACTTCATTAAGCTCAATCTTGGATGCGTGTATGGTGTGAAGTGCATAACTACAATTATCAAGCAGATGGCAATGCTTTCATAATCCGAATTTCGTTTAAAATGCGCTTCAACTCAATTCCCACCGGTATTTACTCTAAAAATGAATCACTTGAAGTGGGTAATACACTCGGGGCATGCGGGCAAACAGAGTAATGGAAATGGATATCAAAGCCACCCACATGCCAATGATAAAAAACGTAGGCGTGAAAAATGAGTAAAAATTAATCTCATGAAGGATACCATTCACTAGAGAATGCGAAATAACTCTAACTACTTGTCATGACAGTCTCAAACTCCGAATCACAAAACTTGAGGATCAATTAGGACCTTGAGGGGGTTGTAGAGTGGGAAAGTGATATGAGGTGAGACAAGGGTAAATGAAGTGAGATGTTTCAGTACAAACTTGGGATTTATTAGAATGCATGGATACAAATGACCACAAGAGATGAATCATCCACAAATATTTCTTTGAACCTCACAAAGAGAAGTACAATATGAAGCTCTTTTTCTTTCTTTTTGTTATTTATTTATCTAATTTTTTTGTAGAACTTCTTTTCATTTCTTTTTCTTTGTACTCTCACATCAACAAGATTCAATCTCTTTTACAACTTTACAAACACGATTCATACAAAGACATCCCAAAAATGTAATTCAAACACGGATATGGGAGGTGTATGGTCAAGTGAAGGAAGGGTATGTGTGGTTGAGGATAGAAATGGTAAAAAGAATGACCTAAAATCATTTTATCGGACAATGTGATTCTTAATTCTCCACTACAATGAAGCAAGCAAGAGTTTTGTATTCCACAAAAAGATTCCTCTAATGAACAATCAAAGCAAGAAGATGAGATTATCTACGACTTATATATGTTTTTTAAAAAGAGAGAATTGAAGTATGTAACACTCAACAATGGAGAAAATGATCTAAAGCTCACAAGGGTAAAGTCTCCACATATGTTTTAAACGATTTTCGGGTAATAATTGCAATAAACATCATCCTAACACAAGTAGTCATACAACGTGCTCGATAATCTAAGATTTGAACTTCATAAAATTTACTATAATCAAGATAGTTATAGAACTAATGTGATTCAACAAGTGACGCATACCAATATCGAATGAAAACTCAAGACAAACGTCATCGCTCGGCATTAGAACGAGGCAATTATACTAAAATCATTGGAAACTATTTTTTTTAATTTAAATTTAAATTTTTTATTTTTTATTTTTTATTTTTTATTTTTTTATTTTAAATTTTTTTTAATCATCTTTTCTTTTATTAACAATCAAAACATGCTTGAAGAATTAATGGCAAGAAGAAAATGGAACATCAATATGATGGGTGAATATCCACTCCCCAACTAGAACATTGCATTTCCCTAATGCAAATGATTCGAAACAAGGACAAAAATGAGTAGGGATAGAGTGATATCACCAACAAAATGAGCGATCCCCGATAAGCACAGAAACGATATTCCTGCACATGAATCACAACCGAGCACATCAAGCAAATAAAAGAAGAAAATAAAAAGAAAATCCAAAACACAAAAGAAATGAAAATGGAATGATTTGGAGATTATGCGGATGAGTTTGAAGGTTAGAATATTGAATCTACCACTAGCCCATCATGCAAAAAAGAAATAATATTCCTTTAAAAGAGGTGTTCTAAAAAATTAATTTGGCAAAGCAAAAGAAATAACACAAAGCATAACTATCACAATAACAAGTGAGTGGTAAATTACTACACTATGCAACACCTTTGATTAGAATGACACATCCACCCTAAATTAACTAAGCTACATGGTAGACAAGTCAACTTTTCTTCGAATGACTCATGTGCAACAATACACCACTTCTATTAAGCACAATTATGTAAGAAATCACGAAAATCAATTACACATGCCAAAAATTTAAAGAACAACAACCAAAGGAAATACTAGTACCTTTCCCATGCGAGATCAATGTGTCATCAACATCCTAGATGGAGGTTTAGCTCTTCACAACTAGCTAATCCTTTAAAACAAAGACAAAAATAAAAAGATCAAATGCAAAAGCCCATATAATTAGAAACTAAACAACTTAACGTTGTCGCCAATCCCCGGCAACGGCGCCATTTTGATGTTGTCAAAATCAAGTTTTTATTTAACCCTATTAAAAACGTAGTATGTTGGAAGTAGGGTGTCGAGTCCACAGGGATTGATACAAGAACAACGTTTGGGAAGTTTAGTAACTAATTATAATGCTCAAAAGAAAGAAATAAGAAAAGATGATAAAGAAAAGGAGAAAAAAAATGACTTTGCGTCTTGCGGCTTTTTGTTTGGTATTTGGAGAAGAGAAGTGTAAATAAACACTAATCTACAAAGCAATAGGTTGGGATCATTCCCCCCCCCCCCCTTCTTGGGTCACAACAAGATGAAATGGACTAATGTTTTAAGCACACTCTAAGGTAACATCTCATTGTGGCATATTATCAAACACAAGGAGTGCATCTGTGTGAAAGATAAAAGGAGCTTTGAGATTTCCATAGAAACGGATTATAAGCTAACGTTTTACTATCAAGGATGCATGACATACAAGATGAAGCCTCTATGGCTTCTAATCCGAAAGATTGTCTACCCTACACTAACTAATCTACTTGGTGGACAAATCACCTATGAAGCCTTCAAAAGATAGTATTTAAAACCCCAAGAGTTTGAACAATCAAAGATGCTTGACATCAAAGATGAAGACCCCATGTTATAAATCTCACACACAACATTTATCAAATACATGGAGTGCAAAACACAAGGTTAAATAATATTTCATATGAAATACATAGGGTAGGATTCAAAGTCTAAGTTATGACAATAAAAAATGCAATACAAATAAGATAAAGCCCCTAGTTTTGAATCCTACACAAATGAATCCTAGAAATGCTACAACACTAAATCCAAGAGTTCATGATTCACAACTTAAGTAAATCTAACGAATAATAGAAAACATAGCAATATCATCAAAAGAAGAGAGATAGAAAATATACCTAACCATTAAAACTCCAATCCAAGCTTCCAATTTATACAAAGATGGAGAAGAGATATAAGGGAACCCAAGTGGGTTCCAAAATGAGAACAAAGAACCCTAATAAAAAACTCTCCCCTAAAAAAATGACAACTCTTTCTATTTATACAAAAACATGAGAATGGCAAACTTGTAAATACAAGAGGGAAAAAACTGTAGCGGCGGATCGATCCAAGGCAAAAAGTCGGATTGATCCGATTCTTCAATTGGGAAGCAGAATGCTCAGTGGAACTCGCGGATCGATCCACATGTAAAATCTGGATCGATCCGCATGGCATTTTCTGGGCAGTAAATTCCTTTCGAACGAGCGGATTGAACCGCCTGATGTGCCTGGATCGATCCGCTTGGGCAAATCCTGAAATTTTCTCTTCCTTTGAAACATAATCTCCCAAATTTGATCCCAATCTTCTACCTAGTCTCAAACATCTACAAGAAAGAGCTTTTATTAACAAAAAGTGAACAACAACAAGAACAACAAAAATACAATTTATCCATTAAATCTCCCAGTATAAGTGATAATTCGTGTCCAATAAGGGTAAAATTATGAAGTTGAGAATGCAATATTGGACACGAATCAGTAACCCCGAAGGCATCACCGTCATTTCATTATGGTCGTCACGATGCCCACTCTTGAGGGCTTCCTATCCCTTACATATGGGACCTATAAATGGTGACCACTACTTGACTTTCCTTTGATTCATATAAGCAATTTAGCAACTAAGCATATGACATGACAATTTGCACATAATTGATGTGCTTTATTACTCCAAATTCATCAATATATATTCACATAAGCATGAATTAAGCAACTATTAACAACAACTATCACATTAACATAACTAAACACCCAATTTTGGGATTAGAACACTCACCTCTTTGATTAATTAGACAATTTAAGCCTAGAAACCCCAATTCTTTCCAAATTCCAGCTCTATTTTTAACTAGTGAGAATCCTCCATGAGTCTAAATATGGTCTCGAATCATGAATCCGAAGTTGAACGGCAAGAAACGTTGCGTGAAAATTTTTGTCGCCAACTCGAGAGCTCTCATTCTCTCTTTCCTATCCTTTCCCAGCTGTGAATTGTGACCTTGAGAACATATGCACACATGCATATGTGTTGGCATAATTTTACATTATTTCAGTTTACCTCCCCCAACTTCCTTTAAGCTTTATTATGAAACCCCATATTAATTACATTAACTACCCACTTTTTTTAAATGGATTTAATCTATGTCCCGCGTGGGTCCCAAATGGTGTCTCACATATAATATGAGGTTGCTATTAAATCTATCAATTATGAACTATATTCAAATATGCCCTCACATGGGTACCTAAATTAGTCCCCATTACCTGACACATGACATCATAATATCTTCAAACAATAAAACAAGTGTTCATTTAAGCATATAATTATATCTAAATGTAATTTACATCATTTAGACCTTCATCAGGTCCCACTTTTATACTAGTTTCACTTGACTTGAAACTTCCACATGTGTTCGCATCTGAACACCTTTTCACCTGTGAATTCATAACCCCACCTTAAACCATCATAAGTATTAATTATCATTAATTAATACATATTAACACTATACTAACCTTTTTTTTTTCGGGTACGGGTGTTGCATTTCTCCCTCGCTTTTAAGAAGTTTGTCCTCAAACTTTCCCCAACTCGTAGTATCAAAGAAATACACACACTTTTCCTTACCTTGTAGGATCAAAGAAATGTACGTTTTCTTTCTTGAACTTCTAAGAGCTCACAAACATTGTCCTGATTCAAACCTGACAATTAACACTGTAACGTGAATGCTTGAAACTCATCATACCCCTTTGGTTGATTATGACTGCAACCTTAATCGATAAGTTACCAGTTCGTATTCCTTTCAATACTTCAACCAATCCCATGAATTGGATTTGTAACCTTTTCAATCCTTCATATCATATTACTTTCCAAAGATAATACTTTTAAGAACATTTATTTCCCACCATAGATACTTTTCCTCAATCATGCTGAATGTGAAACTCAGTTACCTGTAATACATTTTTCCTGCTAATCATTAGCTTGCAAAAATTGTTCTGCTACAACTCATTTTCATTTTGTTTACTTCTTGCACAACTTCAGAATTTTCAATGCAATCAAATACTACTCTCTAGAATAGTAGGTTTCAATATCTACATAATTCTCACGATTTCCCTTTCATGTATATCCCAGTTAACCTTTGCAGATCTCCAATTTTAAGTAGTTACAGCAATCCGCCTCAATCAACCTGTTCACAATCATTCACATGTTGGCATCTAAGTCTCGTTAACTTTAACAACCCCATCATGAAATTTATCTCAATGCATATTCATCTTCACTTGGTCATCAATATCATTTGCAATACTCTCGCGAACCTTCAGTATGTTTGCCTTAATTTTCCCATTATGCAACATGTCACATAGGGTGCTTTACAATTCCCATCTAAAACAATCGTCACAGTATCTCAGCTTTTAATTAATAATACCCAGATTCCAAATCAATCTTCAAGAAGACTTGTACCCCTTGTAACTGATTATCAAGTCATCATATATATTAAAATAAGATCAATACCATTACATACTCAATCATTAACAACTTCTACAATCTCATTTATGATTTTAACATTTCTTATGAATCTCCTTTCTTGAGCTATCTTCATTTGGAATATATATATATATATATATACAAGTAATAACCCGTGCCCGTGGGCACGAAGCAGAGAAAAAAAAAAAGGAAGAAGAAAAAAGGGAAAAAAAATGCTATACTTTAAAATTTTCAAATCTTTTTGCGTAAATTGTGCAGGTCATTCAAACACACATGCTATATAGTAATAACCCGTACCCGTGGGCACGAAGCGGGAAAAAAAAATTCACTACTTTAAAAGATCTGAGATATGGTTGGAATTTTAAGTGAAGAAGACATTGGTTCCAATATTAAATATATTATTAACTCAATTTAGTTAAATATATTTAGTACAATATTTGATGAATATTTTAAGTATGATTAATGTTTATTCGTAGAGACTTCCTCCTTCTAATTACTTCTTGCAACAATCGGATTGAGCATTTGAAGGAGTATTCAGTTTAAATTTTTCTCATTGGCAACTTTTAACGTATGTGGAAAGTCTAAGAATTTATTATTGACTATATTTATGCAATTTTTTGAAATGTGTGATTTTACTTATATATTTTTGCTGCATAGTATAAACTTTTAAACGTTTTAATATTTTAAACATTTAATTTAAACTATTTGAAAAATCATTTTGAAATATATTATTAACTAAATTTAGCTAAATATTTTAAGTTCAATAATTTAAGTATGATTAGTGTTTATTCGTAGAGACTTCTCCCTTCCAATTACTTCTTGCAACAACCAGATTGAGCATTTGAAGGAGTATTCAGTTTAAATTTATTTATTGGCAACTTTTAACGTATGTGGAAAGTCTAAGAATTTATTATTGACTATATTTATACAGTTTTTTGAAATGTATGATTTTATTTACATATTTTTGTTGCGTAGTATAAACTTTTAAACGTTTTAATAATTTAAATATTTAATTTAATCTATTTGAAAAGTCAATTTGAATATTAAATATAGTATTAACTAAATTTAGTTAAATATTTTTAGTCCAATATTTGATGAATATTTTAAGTATGATTAATGTTTATTCACAGAGACTTCCCCCGTGCCCGAGGGCACGAAGTTTAAAAAAAAAAAAACAAAGGCTTTTTCTAAGCTTTTGGAAAGAAACAGAAAAGGAAAGCAAAACTTTTGTGATTATTTATAATTAGCCCATATTTGGGAAGCAGCATTACTCATTTCACTAATTAGCTCTATGGACTATATCAAACTGATAGAACTAATTAAATGACCTATAAAAAGGGTGGAACTAATCAAGCTGATAGCAAAATTTACAACCATAGTGATGGAAAAACACATTTTCTATATAGACAATAGAATATACTCCGTAACAAATACACTTCCTAGATTTTAAAAAAGTGCAAGTGAGAATACATGTCTTGAGACTTGAATTATGAAATCCATTGTTGAAACCCACTTCCTAAACTTCAACTTTCTGTGATTTTTTACTCATATTATATCAGTTTGATTAGTTCTATGAAAGTCATTTGATCAGAGTCACGGAACGGAAAAAAAGAAAACCTATAAAAAATAAACTCTATGAATATATGTATGATATGGGAAGTTTATATTCCAAGATTTAGTTTATCTCCCAAGATTTGTGTTTTGTATTTACTATACATATGTATATATTCAAATTCAAATTAATTTAGGGAATTCCTTTTTTGCTAAAAAAAACAATCTAATGATTTAGTTTACCCAAGATTTATGTTTTGTATTTACTGAAGTTGACAATTTGGATATAGACATGTATTAATTCAAATTCAAATTGATTTAGGGAATTCCTTTTTAATTTAGAGTTTTAATATGATACAATGCAATATTTAAAGGGGTTAACTATTTTTGGTGGACAATCAATCCGACGATCTGAAATATCTAAACTTGTCTCAATGGTCAAGATTAAAAGTTGCTAACTTGGGAGGGACCCACACCGCTCTATCTTATTATATAGATATATAATACTTCTAGATTCACCACATCTTACTGTAATGCAAAATTTAATCATTCTTCCTCAACAACTTATTACATCCACTTTATGGAGCAAACAAACAACACAGATTCTTAGGCTAACCTCTTATAATTTGATACAATATTTTCGGTTGATTTCAAACTACGACCATCTCTTCCTTTCATAATTTCCAGAGTAATTTAAGCTTCTAGCAAATTCTGAATCTCCCCAACTCACCTCGAATAATCAAAGCACATGTCTATCCCTCGTCAATCACTAACTAGTAGCTTTACCAACCACTTGACTTTGCTTGTTTGTGTTAGGTTTTCATATCGTTGCTTACCATGAATTCCAACAATTTCCTTTACCATGTACTCAATTTTCGTTACATAAGTCATATTTCAAATCCCAATAGTCATTATTAACTCCTTACTTATAGAAATATCTCTGCCGATTCCAAACCTTACATCAAATAGTATACCCATCAGGTTTCAATCTTTTATGAAGCACAAGTAATCATTTCAACACTATATAATCCAATCTCTAACATTGTACTTCATCCAAACTAGCACATTTTTCAATGCTAATCAATCTAATTAAGTTCATTTCTTTCACAAATCAATTCCTTAACTCCCAAAAAAAAGAACATTCACACGAACCCCGAATCAATAACCAAACATGTTTTATGATTATAAATATTATCAACCTCTAGTCCTTTATCATTTCATTTCTTGTTCACAAAGTTTTAACCGATGCTAAGTATCAGAAACCTCGTAATCATACTTCATCGGAATATAACCTAGTCATTAACACAAACTTTCACCTCGAATGGAATTCCCTCGGTATCATTAAAACAGAGCAGTCGATCCGCAACACCATCACGAGTTCATCTCAATACATCTCAGTATTCAGTTCATAACATCAATAGTCAAGAAGGGTGCTCAAGTTAATTTAAATATCATTACAATCATCATCTGCTCTGAGTTTTTTTTTCCTACCAAAATCCTCATAATTCCATTACCTTGATCTTCCATTAACCATTCTCAGATCTTGTCTAAAAGCATTAATACATCTAAGATTAGTCAACAATTTATTCATTCGCTATTTTACATCTATTCTCAACTATAGCTTCATTTAATCCCAATTCTCAATACCCAATCTAGTTGTTCCGTTTGTCTTTTCATAGTAATACCAATAATCCCTTCAATTCACTACCCAAAACATTAATTCTAGTCCAAACCCTTTTGTAGTTCAATTATCCTCTTCTAAACAAGTTATTCAATAAGTATTCACATGATACACTCGAGAATTCGTTTACCATCAAATATTTTCATACTCAATTCAACGCCTGGTCACATTTAGATAAACACATAAAACTTCTGACAATTCATTTCCACTATTCGACAAACTTCAACAACGGTCACAATACAAAATAATCACAATACATCAACTTCTTAGAAATAAAAGCTTGTTCGGTTCAATACTCACCTATTACACATTATCATGTAACATATATATACATGTTTCATGTCATATTCAGTGTCTTCTCGAACATTGAGTAGCTATCAACACCATTCTATGGTTAACAATATTTTATTACCCTTATACCACATTTTTTTATGCACATGATTCACTTACATAAACTTCTAATAAGTTTCCATCAGTTATACGATAAACTCTAACGGTCTCATGTTATCAATTGTCAACATCATTTGGTTTATCTTGAAAATAAAACCCCTTTGACTCAGTATCCAATCATTATACTGTCAACTCTACAATTTCTTATTTGCAACCCATCTACTCCCGACTGTGCATTCAAGAAACATCACTATAATCACTGCTAACGGTCTTGTGTTAATTACACTTATAACATTTACCCTTGGTCTGCTGGAGCCAATCACGGATATCCCCAATTAAAATATCATTAGCTGAGCCAACCTCCCCAAATCCTCAATATTACACTTGATCATTCAACAATCATTACGATGCAATCAATACATGGTTCTTTTGGAATCAGAAATAATTACATTGATTATAGACAAATAAATAAATAACCTTACACAATACCTGATATTCATGGTGACTCAAACATAGGTTAAGAGCTTCTATCTTCTTGTGATTCTCTCCCCATTGGCAGTTGAACAATTTATGAGGTAGTCTTAAATATCGAAAAGTTTGGACCTTCTTGTCATTTATTAAAACAGTCCAATACCTAGTAGTCTAGTTGACCATATTCATAACAATTACCCCTATTTGGACAATTCGTCACAAGGTACACAATTTGTCTACAAGCATAATAAATCAAGTAGCATACCCCAATGCCGCTTCTTATACATTATATAATGCGGATTCTTTTTCTTTGGAACACCACTTACCGATAAACTACCCACATTTGTTGGTTTAAGCTTATCCCAACTTTCACTTTGACTTTTTCCCAATCTCTTACCCTCATGTCATTGTCGAGACTCTTTTAGAAACTCTTCTATGATCGATGGTTCCGTTTTGACCTCTGAATTTGAAGTTTCTTATGCTTCTTCCACAACTCTTACTATTATCTCCACAGCTCTTTTACCCATTCCACACTTGATTGTGATGTCTATATTTTCTCCGATTTCATTACTGCTAGACAATTAAGCTTAGCATCCTCATAATCATTTACATGCATGCTAACATAAATAACATACTATGCATGCTAAACAACTTTTAAGCATGCTAAATAAACATGATCTTGATAGCTACACATCCATTTATGCTTATTATGCGTTGTAATCGTCTCTCATCCCAAAAGGTTTTAACCTATTGCTCTGATACCAAAAATTGTCACACCCCAACCCGCCTCGGGCGGATTAGGTCACGTGTAATAAGCCCACACACCTAATCATCCTCAATTTACTAAGAAACCCATGAATTAGGGTGTGTTTGATAAAACTGAATATTATGTGCTGAATTTTAAGTACTGAAAATTTTAAGTGATTGAATTTGTAATACTGAAAACAGTGCTTTAACTACTGAAATAGAAGGCATTCAGTGATTATTTTCAGTAGAAATTTTTCACTTAAAGTTTTCAGTGGTTTTTTGGCTGCTTTTTCAATTAAGTGGTATGTTATCAAATGCACTGAAAAAGAATAAGTGCTGAATCTTTTCATTTTCAGCACTTAATTGGGTTATCAAACATACCCTTAGACCTCATAAAATAACTTTGTTGACACAAAATAGCCCTAAGGGCAAAATGATAACTAATAAAGTATAGCCAAATTTTACATCAAAAGATAGATTTTTGAGTCCCAGTTCCAATGCAAAAAATAGTGTGCAAATCTGAATTTTCTAGAAAATGATATGCACATTTTCGTAAAAGGCGAGATCTAAAATTTTGTAGGCGGATCGATTCGCCCTTTAGTCCGGATCAATCCATCGTAGCATTTCTTCCGCAGAATGTCTTCCCAGAAGTCCGAATCGATCCGCCCTTTAACCCGGGTCGATCCGGGTTCTGCAGAACAGTTTTCTGTTGCTAAAAACTTTGTTTTTACAAGTTCAAAATATATCAAAACCCAACCAAACTTCATGGAACTTTAAGAAAACATCTCAAAAATATTTCTAAGTTTCTCCCAACATTCAAAGTATCATTCTAAACATGTACATAATCTCAATTGAATCAAAACAAGTGAGCAAATCCCAAGTTCTTGTCAAGCAAACATTTATGTAAAACTTTTCAAAATACCACATAATACTTGGTTATAAAACGGAATTTGCCAAAAATGGTTGCGACACATAACCGAACTTTTCAGAATGATCCAACTCAACAACATGCTCAAACCAACATAGTTTTAACATAAGAAAAACATAAGATTCACATGAACAAACTCCCAAATCCACCAACTACCTAGTTTACAACATAAGTTCCAGAAACTCAAACTCACAAACTGTAACATATTACAAGATTATCAACATATGGAATAAGTTCCAAATCTCTTCCAACCTTACTCAATTAGTGACTTACAAGTGCAACTCATACCAAAACGCATATTTAACATCACACTTGAACTAAACATTTTACAAACCTTCCAAAACTCAAGTTGTTCATAACATAACAAAACTTACATTAGGAAATCAAACACTTCTAAATATGGATATAATGGCATATCCACAACTCCCAAACCAACCCAATGCGTGTATCATCTCCTCTCCTCTTCCCGTTACGTACCTGCGGTGGTTATTCAATAACCATAATAGAAAATTAATATTTGTTTAAGCTTTCTCTTAGTGAGAGAACTAATCATGCTATTGGAATGCTTAACATGTAAATGCAACAATCATCATAAACATCAACAATTGATCTCCGAAAAGTCAAGTAAAGACCAGCCACCACCCCCGGGTCCTTCTCTCCCTGGATCTTTCTCACTTTTGGACGCATATAGTGTAACAAACTCTCATGTGACACCGAAGGCATCACCGTCATTTCATTATGGTCGTCACGACCCCCCACTCTTGAGGGCTTCCTATCCCTTACATATGGGACCTATAAATGGTGACCACTATTTGACTTCCCTTTGATTCATATAAGCAATGTAGCAACTAAGCTTATGACATGACAATTTGCTCATAATTGATGTGTTTTACTCCAAATTCATCAACATATATTCACATAGGCATGAATTAAGTAACTATTAACAAGAACTATCCCATTAACATAACTAAACACCCAATTTTGGGATTAGAACACTCACTTCTTTGATTTATTAGCCAATTTAAGCCTACAAACCCCATTTCTTTCCAAATTCTAGCTCAATTTTTAACCGGTGAGAATCCTCCACGAGTCTAAATATGGTCTCAGATTGTGAATCCAAAGTCGAACAGTGAAGGAACAATAAGCAACGTCACGTGGAAATTTTCGTCGCCAACTCGAAAGCTCTCGTTCTCTCTTTCCTATCCTTTCCCAGCTATGAATTGTGACCTTGAGACACATATGCACACATGCATATGTGTTGGCACAATTTTACATTATTTTAGTTTTCCTCCCCCAACTTCTTTTAAGATTTATTATGAAACCCCATATTAATTACATTAACTACCCACATTTTTTAAATTGTTTTATCTATGTCCCGCATGGGTCTCAAATGGAGTCCTACATATAATCTGAGATTGCTATTAAACCTATCAATTATGAACTATATTCAAATACACCCTCACATGGGTACTTAAATTGGTCCTTATTACCTGACACGTGACATTATAATATCTTTAAATAATAAAACAAGTATTAATTTAAGCATATAATTACATCTAAATGCAATTCACATCATTTAGACCTTCATCAGGTCCCACTTTTATTCCAGTTTCACTTGACTTGAAACTTCTATCTGTGTTCGCATCTGAACACATTTTCACCTGTGGGTTCATAACCCTACCTTAAACCATCATTATCATTAATTATCATTAATTAATACCTATTAACACTACACTAACCTTCTTTTCTGGGTACGAATGTTACAATTCCACACCCAGCAATCCTGACCTTTGATTTCAGTGGGTCTCATGTGGATCCCACATGAATTTCACACAGGACCCACCGATGTGATAGGTGTGAAATTGTGTGTGGAATTTTGTATCGGTGTAGAAACGAGGACTTTCCAAAATGGAGGTCCTAATCTGGCCTATGGGGTTTGTTCACATTCCTGAGCCCAATTGGGTTGAGTTGGGTCAAAACACAAGTACAAAGTTGCCCATCAGTCAAACGAACAATACTCTACAACCACTTTATAGATTGATTAGTGGATACTATGGGCTGCCATGTCTTTTTCACTGGCTTTTCTTTTTTGTTTGGTATGAGGAAAAACATTTTCATTAGATTTTCAGAAAAAGAAAATAGAACTCTCTAACTGTACACTGTTCTTTACAAATTCTTTAATTCTTTAATGTGATTGGTCTATTGTCTAATACTGCGGGTAACAATCATTACTCAAAAACAGTACATGTAGTGATTTTGGATGTATTATACATACTAATGGTTTTTTACCAAAATTTTATACTTAGGTCCAAAAAAGTTTTAAACCAAAATATTTTTCAAAGTTACAAAACTTAGGGCATAATTACAGCATTGGGGACCAAAGTAGAACGTATGACACATACTGAACCACTCGGATTTATCATAAAGACTAAAATTACAACATGCTTTTCATCTTAAACCAAAGTTACATACACGATGTTTTTCCTAGTATTTTCCTCCTGTATAAATGACATTAGAAATTAAAAAATTTAAGATATTATAGTTACTCAATATAAGAGGATGGAAATTGGAATGTGACTCGCGAAATGTTACCATTCACTATATTTTATTTTCTTTCCTAATTTTCTCGCAGTTATTCTTATTAACTAAGTAAAGAAAAACATTAACTTGATTTTTTCTTTCCCTTCTCCATAGATTCAGTGGCAGATCTAGGATTTTTTGGTTAGGGGGGCTGTGTATGAGCTTAGAATTATACGGGGGTTCAGGAGCAGCGCGAATTATACGGGGGTTCAGGAGCAGCGCCTCTGAGGCAAAAATTTTTGGGTCTATTCGTAATTAGGCCAATATATTACATGTAATAAGTTTTTTTTTTTTTTCAAATTTCGGGAGAATGAAGTATAATTGGGCCAACATATTACATGTAAAAATCATTTTCTTTTAGCCTAACTAATATTTTTTGGGGGCAAACAAACAAAGAGTCAAGAACCGAACAAAGTCTAACCTAGCTAGGATGAAGATGTTTTTACTCAAAAAAAAAAAAAAGATGCATATTTACAAGTGGCTCCCCCTAGGATTGCCTCTACTCCTTCATAAGAAAAAGTAGTATGCTTTATTGTTTATATACCCATGGTGAATTATGAATTAAATAAAATAGGGTCAAAATAGCACAAAGAGGCAAACACCAAGTATATATAAGACTATTAGGCCAACCAACTTGAAACCCAATGTCAATAAGGCTTAAACACGACTCTTAGACTTGATAACAGAGGATCAATATATACTAAGCAACCTACCATTCTACAGTTGAAGTGCATCTAATTATACATGGTAATCGTGTCTTTGGGTGTATCCCAATCTTTACTGAAAATGCATACCCTTATATTTCTTCAAAAAGAATTTTTATGTAATTTAATTATTATTGGGCTAATTAGGTTTAAGGACATTTTAAGGTAATTGTGTTGGTTTAAGAACAACTAAAAAAATGTTCAGCAAAATGTCCCTCACTTTTTTAGAGGGACAAAAAATACCCCTCTCGCAAGTATCTCTGCAGCACGTAAGAATATAACTCTTGTTTTGTTGTCGAATTTGAAATTCAGCCCACAAAACTCATTTTTCAGCAAAAAAAACAAAAAACAAAAAACAAAAAAAAAACATCTAGAAATTTATTTAATTTTCCATTATTTTCATATTTTGACCTTATAACCCATCAAATCTTCATCTAGTACCAACAAATCCATCAATTGTACCACTTTGACAACCTTCATACTATGAAACCACTAATGCATCTCATGGTACCACTTTGACAATTGTCATGCAATACACTCAATGCAGTCCATTGAGTGCATTTAGTAGTGTCAATAGCATTGCCCTAAACAATACTCTTTATAATAGTTACAAGTGTTAATCTCTAACCTCATAATAACCTTATAAAGTGACATAGGATTACTTCACATTGAATAGTGCTAGCCATTTAAGTACTTGAATCTTTCTAATGAATACTTGATTGATTCTCAAAAGCTTCAGCCATTTTTGGGTGACCATATGCTCCTATGTTCAAATGACATAATAGGTTAAATTTTGTTAATGTGATTTCAAAGGCCAACTTAATTCCACTACCAACAATGCTACAAACACTTTGATTTGCACACCAAAATGCACATCCAAAGTTATCTTAGCAAATTTTAAAAAAATTATGAGACCCACTTTTAAAAAATAAGCCAAACAAATCTATTCCCCCAAATTGTCAAAATTGAGTTTTCCCCAAAATTGAAAGCCCTATCTTTGGAGACCTACACCCGATACTCTCTCTCTCTCTCTCTCTCTCTCTCTCTCTCTCTCTCTCGTTTCACCGACGACGACCTCGTCGACCTCACCAAGTTCGGCGAGGAGATCCCCACTGGTGACGACCTCACATCAAGGGGGAACAAATTCAACTCTCTCTCCCTCTCTCTCTCTCTCTCTTTGTCAAGGGATATCTAATTTGTGAGTTTATTTTTCTCATGTTCAATTTGCTTCTTTTTTGTTGGGTTATTATTATTTTTTTTTTGGCATTGATTGTAATCCACAAACAACGAACTAAAGAAAATAGTTGCTATGAAATTTTCATATACTACATTTGTTTGCTGCCTCAACTGTTGTTACCTATTGCGAGTTATATTCTTTTACTTGGCAAGAAAAATTCACCTTTAAGTGTAGCATATTTGTTGTGATTAGTTCAGTTGAGTGGATTTTTGGGATGTACTGAAAAATAAAGACTTGGTCTTGTCTATATATTTTACCCTATTTACTTCCCCTTTGTTATCAGCAAGGAATTAGACTGTTTTATTTGTTAAAAGACAAGCAACCACATGGAACTATTAGGTGTGTGGTGGTGCATATATCAGGCAAACTTTCATTTTGATCTGTGGAAGTTTGTGATTGAATGGATAATTAGTGGAAGTATTGGGAGCGGGAGATTTTTACTTGTAGGGCTCTTTCAATTTGGGGAAAACACTAAATAGTTGGCACAATTTGTAAAAGTGGGTCTCACAAAACTTTTAAAATTTGCTAAAAAGTCCTTGGTTGTGCATTTTAGTGTGCAAATCAAAGTGTGTGTAGCATTGTTGACACCACCACCCTACCATACAATTGCAATCCATTGGGCACTTTCGTGATAGACATCTTGAATGTATTTATTAGGTAGTATGTAGTGATACCTAATAAATAGACACTAGACTATATTATGATAAGAGTAATGTTATGCTTTCCAAATTCCAATTCTAAATTCACATCCCAAATAATGTGACAGTGGGACCACCTTCATTAATGATGCAACAATGATACACCCGCATCTCCAACCACACCTTCAACCACATCCTTACTTTAAATGTATGTATCGTGTGATGTGTAAGCAGTACACGAAAAAGTGTAAAAAATCAAACAGCATAGTGTACATGCATTTAAAGCATAGGATGTGATTGGAGGTGTGGTTGGAGATGTGCGTGTATCATTATTGTTAATGATGAGACCATTCAACATTAATAATGCTACTCTCACAACCTATTTCACAACTAAGCCCATCTAAGCAATTTTTTTAAAAATTTGTAGGATCCACTCCATTACTTTTCCTCCTCCCACTCTACTGTACACCAAAATCCTTAAGTTGAGACACAAAATCCCCCTCCCTGCCCTAGCGACTAAAACCCACCCCACCCTCTCTCTATCTCTCTCAATCAATTATATATACTTATACACACACACACACACACACATACACACACACACACACACACACTGTATGACTGTAATGATTGAAAGAATAAACAAAATGCAATGAAAATTATGAAAAAGTGGGGGC
Organism: Hydrangea macrophylla; assembly: GCA_033977485.1. Lineage (NCBI taxonomy): Eukaryota > Viridiplantae > Streptophyta > Magnoliopsida > Cornales > Hydrangeaceae > Hydrangea > Hydrangea macrophylla. The sequence goes on from CM066989.1 coordinate 2,152,397, forward strand.
AAGCCAGCTTAATTCTAACCTTATCCAAATCCAACCCTACTTCGCCTCTTTATACAGAACATTGTAGAATATTCATATAGAACTTTACCAACTCTTTTACTCATATTAGCATCATGAAATTCTATTTAATTTTTTCTTTATATTTATATTTCTTCTGAGCTAGAAACATTCAATGTGGATGTGGTGATTTATGATGTATGTTCAAGTTCCTCCATAGACAATACAGATTCCAATTTCACTTTGTAGCACATAGGGATTGATGCCAACAAAAAAAAACTTATAGCTCATAGGATTTGGAAACAAAATCAAAATTACAAGTACGGATCAAACATGGATTTAGAAATTGATCAAATGCATTGAATGAAAAAATTGGAACATTTACATTTATCTACAACAAGGAAATTAAATGGTAGATAGTTCTATTCAAACCAGCATGATTTTGATTTACATAAAGACAATGTAGAAAATGAGAGTGGACCTGAACATGATCTTTTTTTATGCATTACCAAACAAGACGTAGTTTGCAAGCTATGTGCATTCCTTATAAGCTAACAAAATTGGGTTATGGGACTTCCACTTCAATCTTTATCATCACAGGCTATGCAACTCTTCTTCTACCATGATTTTCCAAATTTAACTAAGGATTTGTCTCAATTAGATACAATATACGGGTTTATCAATCTTATGAATAGTATGTAGCCCAAATTTTGGTTCCCAAGATTCAAAATGTCATAATTTATCCATTAACCTCCAATCATTAAAATTCAACGATTATGAAATGTGCTTAAAACATATAGAGTTTAACCAATGTTACTAATTTCCTCAAATCTAAGTAACAATGCATCATATGAACAATTTCATGATCTGCCATAAGCACCATCAATGTCGTGCATTAGAAAAAACTACTATAAAAGGCACAAATGGCATGTCGTATTTGTTCACCAAGTATGTTGTGTCAAATGTAACCTCGTCACCAAATTTTTTGAATGCTGCCCTATTCCTTGCATATGCCCAAAAACATTCTTCATGCACCCCTTTTCATCTAAATCCATCAGGAAGAAGAAATTAGAATTGTCAAACTGCACTTTTGAAAAATATTTGTACATTGCATTGGCATCACCTTCCTTAGTTTCTGACATCTTTTTCTATAAATGACAGATTCTCAAGCCCCCCTGTCTCAACCACTACTGAATTGAAATTCTTATTTATTCTGATTACAGCTTTGTCATTCAACATAACTCTCCTTTTAACATATGGGTCCAAGAACCTATTGCATTTGAAATATCGGGATTTTCTTGGACTCATTTCATGGTTATAGGTAAGTTTAATTGCTTTCACACACCACTTTCATTATGAACAAAAAATGTTGTAAGTTTAGCTTGGCAGTTGATTTTGGAGTTTGGACGCATGTTCAGATTGCTTGATGTAATCTTTGTCGTGCCAGTACGAGTACACTCCACATATATACGTGTCAAGATCCCTCCCACTTTTTTCAGGTTCTTTTAGCCACGACAAAACCTTTGTCTTTGGCATACCTTGCATACAACGTTATTAGCTCATCCACAGAATCAAACTTCATCCCTACCTTTGGCTTTTCTATGTTCTTTTCTAGCACTGTTACTTTATCCTTCTCTTGTTCAATCTCAATATCAATATCAATACAATACTATCATCATCTACACCTACATAACCATTTGATACTTCTTCGATCCATTTGTCTAAAATATAAGATATAACATATAGTTAATCTATGTGTCAAATATATATATGCTCTATATATATGTTAAATTTTAACTTGATTCAAAATCAAAGACTTTATAAATCAAAATCAACTTTAGATTCCTGAAAGTTTAAATGATGTTACGGTTAATCTCTAGATAACTCTTAAGATATATATATATATATATATCATACTCCTATATAAACTCAATGATGTTACATTGTTACTATTAGTTGAAGCATATCAATGATGTTACTGAAGCATAATATCTTTCATTACAGTCATACAGTGTGTGTATATATATATATAATAGTGAGTGAGTGAGAGAGAGAGATAGAGAGAGAGAGAGCGTACCGGAATGGGGCCGCCGTAGCCGCCGGTCCCTGGCCGTTGGAGGTGGGGTGGGTTTCAATCGCTAGGGCAGGGAGGGGGGAATCAATTTTGTGTCTTAATTTGGGGATTTTGGTGTACAGTAGAGTGGGAGGAGGAAAAGTAATGGAGTGAGTCCCACTAATTTTTTTAAAAAAAATTTCTAAGATGAGCTTGGTTGTGAAATAGGTTGTGAGAGTAGCACTATTGCTTCAACATAATTCAATCAAAATTTAGTAGGCCCATTGTCATATCATTTATGATGTAAAATTGAGATTTAGATTTAGAAAGAATAACATTACTCTTATGATGTCACGCCCCGGAGCAGCAGAAATTAGCAGGAAATAAAATTTTTCTTTCTGGGTCTGTAAGCCATGACTAGTTACATTAACTGATCGTCCACAAACACGCTAGATAAATAAGAAAGTAACTTAAACGGAAGCGTAAACTGAATATACATCAAAAGATTACTAGCTATTACATCAAAGGTTGTAGTTTCAAAAGCTAAAAGAACAAAAGAGATTAAGGCGTTGGACGCCGTTTACATCTTTATATGTAAAGACAAAAGGAAGTGTACGATCGTTAAAGTAAGGCATGTGATGCCAATTTATAACTTAGTACGAATGAACAGAAATCTATAAAAAAAAAAAACAACTAAGTCTTCTTTCTTGAAGCCGCGCCTTTAACTGGCATAGCCATGACCTTCAGCATTGTAGGTCTTCTCTTCGTAGGCTCCTTCCTGATAGTCCTCCTCTGGAAAATCATATCATGTATAGTCTAGATATGGAAATGTCCAGGGCGTAGTTTGCCGCTAGTTTTAATAAAAGCTAAGTAAACATCCTAATCGAACACTCCTAATATAAATTATGTATCTGAAAGTACACAGTGACTAGTTATGATGGTTGAATGAATTATAATTAGACCATGCGTGAAAATATGCATCATCGATATATTCGACTTCACTCGACTTAACATCCGATTTGTTTAACTTTGTTACATTACTAGTGTAACGTTGTTGTCTTAGAGTGACTTTCCCAGTGGGTCGAGCTATGGTTACTTTACTATCGTTGTTTGCCTCTCCGTGGCCATTGTAGTAATCTCACTTTACAAGCTAACCATGTAATCTAGGTCCTCGAGACCTTGCCTTATGAATATCGTCGTCGATTTGCGAAATGGTTACTTTACTATTGTTAGTCGTCGCGATTGCCGTAGTAATCTTGCCTTACAAGCTAACCATATTTATTCATTTCTCGATTTATTCTTATCAACATGGTTACTTTGCTATCATGTTTGCCTCTCCGTGGCCATAGTAACAATATCGCTGACATGCGATCCTGTAATTCCATTTGACAGTACCAACTCACTTCATATCAACTTTCGGACCTCTGCGGTCGTCTATGTTGGAAAAAACGGTTTAAGTTCTAAGTTTAAACGCGCAGCGGAAAGAATCAAGTTATAAAAACTTATTTGATAGCCCAGGATCTACTACTCGTCAATTCCATATATGCGTGTAAGAGGGGACAAGAGTTATACCTTAGTGTCTTGAACCCAATTCTGATTTTCTTCAACTTCTAGTAGCCTCCACTAGATGGCCTTCACTCTTATGACTCCTATGGATGCTCGCAGGAAGGACTAGGGTTGGTGGGAACCCTAATGGAGAGGAAGGAGAAGGTTTGGGGCTCTAAAACAGTTTTTGCAGCTTCTGGTTAATAAAAACGACGAACAACTTTTCCAGAACGCAGCTGCCCTATTTATAGATTCCCAGAACCGACCTAGACTTCGATCGATCGAACATTCGATCGATCGAACCATTCTCGATCGATCTAACCTGCCATGACTTCAATTGATCGAACATACCTCAATCGATCAAACTTGTCTTGACAGCTTCCTCAAGTGTCTTTCCAAGTATCCTGGCGGAGCTAAGAGTGGGACCTCCTAGGCTCTTTATTGTTGGCTCAGATCAGTTGATTAATTCCCATGACCAAACTCTTTGATCAGCAAATTAATCGACTGATCAGTTAACGTTTACTCCACTATAAAATGATAACTGAACTCCAATGCAAAAGAACATATCCGAAGCGATAACTAGACTTGTATGTTGTACTAATGTCCCTCTACCTTCAGCATTCGTAATCATATTCAGGTAGTCGGATAAACAGTTACTGTCAACCTGAATCATGATTACTTCTTATAATCCTCGAGTCCCATTCACCTCTCATGATTACCAAACATGTTGATAACTCTTATCAACAAGACTGCAATACTCAGTAATCGACTTGGTGACATTCTCAAGGGAATGCTTACTCTGAATCAGAGGGTAGATTCTATCTTGACAATATATGTTCACAACCCTATGAACATGACATACCCAAGATACCCAGGTGTTGATCTTCTATAGACCTCACTGATTGGTAAGTCAAAGCAGTCATATCCACAGTCTGTGTTCATAATCGTCTCAAGATTGAGAACACATACCTTATACAAGTTATGAGTTCCTATTGACTGTTGACAGCATTGAGTGTCAATAGGAAACTCAGGTCCGTCAATGCACTATAAGCACTAGCATACTAACCAAGAGTCACACTCTAGTGATTGAGATTTAACACTCCATCCAATGGTAGTTAATGATGCTACAGTGTATAGCTGATGAGATATCCAGTCTCATCATCCACTGTGACAAGCTTTAAGTATCAAAGAATAGTAATTCGTATCTCATTGTATGTATCTCATACACACACGAAATACTTACTATGATACTTATGTATTAAACAATCATCTCATGAAAGAAGCATACATCATAAAATGTAAAGCTGATATCCATATATTAAAATGCTAATGTCTAATACATATAGTAATGGATTGAGGGCACAAACCCAACAGTCTACACATATTTCCAAGTGCATACGGACTTGGTTTCTATGACCGTTGGACTCTATACCCATACATGTTGACTTGATGTTATGACACTGACTCTTACGTGTAGTGTATCATATGTTATACACGAGGTACAAGTTAATTAAAAAGGTACTATTTATTCTTGAAATATAGTACTATAACACCCGTACCCGGAAAAGGTTTGGTCATTATCTTAATATGCATTAATTTGTATAATTAGTGTATATTATGGAATAAGGGGAGGCTTTGGACTCGCCCGTATAAAAAGTGTTCAGAGAAGGACACCATTTGGAAAAATCCCCAGTGAGGAGGGACAAGTACTAGAGTGAAACCCAATGAAGGGGTAATTAGTAATTTGTATTTTAAATGATTAAATGCATTTTATATGATTATATGGATATTTACTAAGTTGCTTTGACATTATATTGTTATGTGTTAGCATTAATTTGGACACCCAAATAAGGGTATAACTGAAAAAGACTTATAATTGGTAGGTGCGATAGCAACTTCACAAAATATGTGAGACCCACATTGGGACCATAGGAGACGTAGACAAACACTCATAAGAAAATTGGGTAGTTAACGGAATGTTTGGGGATTTTATAATAGGAACTTAGGAAATTCCGGGGGTGTAAATGAAAAGTGAAAAAAATAAGGCTTTGACACCTCATTTAAGTTGCATGGGTGTGTGTATGTGTCAAAAGAGAGATGGAGACTCTCATTTATAGAAAAATTAAAACAATATAACGGAGAGCTCGGGAGAGAAGACGGAAACAAGACGCCGACACCGTTTTCTTGCTGTTCCTTCACCGTTCGATGTCGGATTTACGATCCGATATCACTTTTGGACTCGTGGAGGTAAAAGGATCACATGCACGTAATTTGTTTTCATTTTCTGCAATCGTTCTTGATAGACGATATTTGTTGTACCAAAACTATGTAGGGTTACTGTAGAACAAGAATTGGCTTTGGTTCTAGCTTGAATCGGGATTTTAGGAGTATAATTGCGTATAATTTGAGGAGGTGAATTTTCTAACCAAAAAGTGATTATGGTTTAAGGTGTTCAATGTTTTCTATATCTATTTTGAGTTGTAGAAATCATGCTTAGAAGCTACAAAATTGTTAGATTGTGAATTACATGTCGATTATATGAAAAGTTGCTATGATTATGTACCTACATGTTTATATGCTTATGTGATAACCAATGAGCACCGGAGAAATGATTCATTGTTGGGAGTAATAAGGGTGGTGAAGAGGAAGAATCTGAGAAATACGAAAGTCCAAGGAATAGAAGTGACCACGGTACCAAGGAAGGTCTTCGGATTTGAATGAATTATTGAACCGGTGACTCGGTGATTACGGATATGAATTATGCATTAATTTTAGCATTGCACATGTTAAACATTCAATCATGTTTAGAATATTCACTAAGCATAATGCTTAAGAAAACCGTTTTCCTTTTCTGTTGTGGTAAATAACAACCACCGCAGATACGGAGCAATATCCATAGAAAAAGTGATCTGCTTGGGACTTGTAGTTATGTTTATAACTTGTGTTATGGTGTAACTTGTGACTTAGTATCCTTAACTTGTGGCTTGAAGCCTTGACTTGTAATTGTAGAGTTTGAGAGATTGGGAATTAGTTTGGGATTCTATGACTCATGTGTTTAATGTAAATTTGAAGGAACTTATGTAATTTTCTATGTAAATGTTTCATATTGGGTAAGTTGTATGTTTGGATCGTTCCGGCGAGTCTGGATACATATGTTGTAGATTCTAGTCAAGTTCAGTTTTGTTAACAAATGCTTTGCGAGGTTTAATTCCCTTGTCGAACGGTTTTATGTAAATGCTTGCTTAGTTAAATGGAAAACTTGAGTTCAAGTTCTTAACTTGTTTCAAGAGTGTTGGAGCTCATTTTCAACAAGATTTCATGAGATATTGGCTCCTGCCAAGAGTTGAACTTTAAAAATACTTGATTTGATTTAAAGGATGTGTCTATGGTTTAGTTTGATCCAAATAAGGTGATGTTCATGTGTTTGAATAATTGGAAGAACTTAAATTGGTGTTTGGAAATATTTCAAATGGTTTCAAAATGGTTGTTTAAAGTTCCATGAGGTTTGGGTTGGTTTTGTATATGTTTAGACTTGTAAAATAGGGGTTTTTGCTGTCAAAATGGGTGCTGCAGAATCCAGATCGATCCGGGTCTTAAGCGGATCGATCCGGCACTTCTGGAGGGCCAAAATTGGAGTTCTTCCAAAACCGGATCAATCTGGTTTTGGGGCGTATCGATCCGCAGGCCATTTTGCTTACTGTCGATCTTTACAGAAATGGACATAACTCACTCTAGAAAATTCGGATTCGCGCGTCGTTTTTTTGCGTTAGAACCGGGACTCAAAGACCTATCTTTTGGTATAAAATTTGCTATACCTTATTAATGACCATTTTGCCCTGGGATTATTTTGTCACAACAAAGTTATTTTGCATCGTTTAACACACGTATTTCTTAGTAATTCACGTGTTTCTTTGTTAATTCGTATAGTGGAGCACTTGTAGCATTGTTACACGTGTCCTAATCCGCACGAGACTGGTTGGGGTGTGACAAGTACGAACCCTAAGCTCGTAATACCACATGTTAAAGCATGAGGTTAATCGGACTGATAATAATAACGAACTGAAATAATAATAATAATAATAATAATAATAATAATAATAATAACGGAGATAATATGTTTGAAGTGCAACATATTAACATGAGGTTAAACCTGAAATAAATAATAATAATAATATCATTATTATTAATTGAATAATAAAACTGGCAATAATATGCTCGGTGTACAATATATTAACGCATGAGTTTTAATCGATAATAATAATAAATACTATTAACAACAACAACAACAACAATAATAATAATAATAATAACAATAATAATAACAATAATAATAATGACAACAAGATTCATAATACGGACCTAGATTAAGGACACTACATGCTAAGCAGTGGTTTTCCATAAATAAAAATAAACATAGGATAATACGGACATTAATCTGATCAGTAATGGTAGAGTCACCGAATTTGTGCACCGAAATATCGTGGCCATTCATTTCGGTGGCCCCCATGCCAGAGTGAATGGGGCCCACTAAAATGAATGACCACGATTTTTTGGTGTACAAATTCGGTGACTCTAGCATTACTCTAATCTGATATACTAAGTGAGTTAGGACACTACAACAATATTGTGCTTTAGCAACAAAACATGGCAAGGAAAATAAAATATCATTGCCAAAAGTATAGTTTTGGCAAGGAAATTAATTTTCGTAGCGAAAAAGGCTGAAAAATACATGTTTAGCAACGAAAATATATTTTTCTTGCCGAAAGTATTAGATTTGGCAACGAAAATGTATTTTCCTTGCCGAAAGTATTCGATTTGGCAACGAAAATGTATTTTCCTTGCCGAAAGTATTCGATTTGGAATGATTGACATGGTTATTTAATATTATAAATATTTTGAACAATGAGTATTGGATTGTACAGGTATTGTTGGGGTTACTTTTAGTGAGGAAAAAATTTCCTTATCTAAGAGGAACTATGTTGGCAATGAATTATATTTCGTTGCTAAAATCCCATTTAGCAAGGAAATTTGTTTTTTTATCTATAGGTGAATACTATTGGCAAGGAAATATTGTTTCCTTGACAATTATCTATATTAAGTACTGGAGCAGGGGTATTAGCAAGGAAATTAACCTATATGCAATAAAAAACATGAGTATTAGCAAGAAAAACTTTCCTTGCAAAAAGTTAAGAATTGGCAAGGAAAATATTTCCTTGCCAATTGTCTATATTTAGCCCAAGATTAGGGGTATTGGCAAGGAAATCAAGCCATTAGCAACAAAAAATATGAGCATTAGCAAGGAAAAATTTCCTTGCAAAAAGCTAAGAATTGGCAAGGAAAACAATTTCCTTGCAAAAAGCTAAGAATTGGCAACGAAAAATTTTTTTTCGTTGCTGTAGGCTTTAGCTACAGAGCTTTAGCAAGGAATCTGTCAACAAAAAACATTCCTTGCTAAAGGCTTTTGCTACAAAAATATGGCATTTAGCAAGGAAAATTTTCCTTGCAAAAATCATTTTTTGTTGTAGTGGAACTCATTGTAGGTTCGAGGTCGCGGTGTGGTTTATGATTTATTTATTTCATTTCTTTTCTTTCTCCTTCACTCTCTCTTTTTTTCTTCTTGCTCAACAACTAATGAGAGGTTTTATATGGAAAGGGAAGGGCCACAATATGTATATATATATATATATATATATATTATACACACACACAACACTCAAGTACACAACACACCTCACAAACACTCAAGCACATAACACACATCACACAACACCTCACAAACACTCAAGCACATAACACACCTCACACAACACCTCGCAAACATTCAAGCACACAACACACATCATGCAACACCTCACAAACACTCAAGCACGCAATACCTCACATGGACACCTACACACAACTCACTCAAGTACACAACACCTCACATAGACACCTTACCACCACTTGACAGGGGTTGTTTGAGGGTTGGCTTTTGGTATAAACATGGTTGAGTAACATAGGTATAATTACGGGTTCGAAATAATATTAATTATAGTGAAAATCTTATAATTACTGTCCAGAATTAAAAATTATATCAATAAAATAAAATAAAAATTACAGATATTACATATAATAAAGTTGATTGTGGATTATATTATTATCTTAATGGAATATTTTGATATTATTGATCTAATGAACAGACAATGAAAAGATTATAGAAATGTCGAAGGATAGAGTGTGTTAGAAAATAATATTGTATAGACACTGCTATGAAAGAAAATACTTATCAAAACGTGTTGAAGAGTCTGACTGAGTCGTGTGGAGAACACTGTCCTTAAGAGTAATTTCCGCCCCTCAGAGTTCTTGACTCGGTACAGACAGGTCTCAGCGGTTTACCCTCCAGGATTAAGCAATCTCGTCTTTGTTATCGTGCACTCGATGAACAAAGGGCACAGAACAGCCTTGAACAAATATCAGTGGTCGAACCAGAAAGGAGAGACAAACAAAGAAACCAGAGAAAGAAGATTGTATATTGTTGTGTGTCTATTCATGAAGGAGAACTGCCATTATATAGCTTTAGAATCCCAACAAAATCCCACAAAGAGAGCAAACGTGTGATTTGATCAAGGATAAAATTTCGGTAACATTCATATGATTGAGTTAATTTGGTAAATCACATTTGGCAAGTCAACAAAAAATTAAGCGCCCGGTTTTCCGGATCGAAACCCAAATTTCTATTGGATTTGGGTTTAGCTTGGGCTTGGCTCATGTGCACGTGAGAGCCCATATGTTCCAACTTATTACTAAGCCCATAATGACAAAGTATATATTAAATCTCTCAACTCCCTCTTCCTAAGCAATGTGGGACAAGAGTCTCCACTACACTTTTACCCAATACCACACCAACTAGAGAGATGTAGAGAGAGAAAAAGTTTGGCTTTTGAAAAACACCCACTTTGAACCACAAATTACAACAGAGTGATGATATGTGCTTCTTCACCAACTACTGTACCGTAACTAACAACTCATTTGGTCACAACACTTGCACATTTTCTAGTCTTGCATGGTTATAGCTGAAACATACTAATTAGTGACACTTACCTTGGTTAGTCACAAAATTAGTGCTAGTTTGTGACGAATTACTTCGCCACTAAAGGAAAATTATTTGTGACAAGCAAACTTCTGCCCTTTCTTTTTTACCGTACAGTGACTAATTCCTAATTACCTTTGTAACTAAATAAATTAGCAATGTACTTTTAATGACCAGCTAATGATGAAGTTCCATTCATCTCTGATTCTTTTTAGTGACGAATTATTTAGTATAGGTACTAGTAATATTTATCGTCAACAAAAACCTACTTTGTTGTAGTGATATAACTAGGGTAATGTTATTGTCAGAGCAATAATGACTAATGTAAGAGCAAAAAGTGTCGCTAAAAGTTTAATGACGAAAAAAAAGTGTCGTTAAAACTTTTAATTTCTTTTTTTTTTTCCTGACATTAGACATTACTATTCTGGCAATAGAGTTAGTCTATGCATATGCATATTGAATTATATGTTGGGTCTTGGACCCTTGGAGAGTCACCGTTAGGCCAATTAAAATTTTCAATAATTTAAATTCAGCACTAAATTTTCAGTTTTATCAAACAGGCTGTTACTTGACTCCAATTACAGTCTTCCTTACCCTTTCATCTTAAGGGACAAAATAAAGGTAAATTATGTAAACACCCCCTCAATTATGACCGATTCTCACTAATACCCCCTCAACTATTTTTTTTTTTTACAAACTGACCCCTTGCGTATACCCGCTTGTCACTAACACCTCCTCTCTTTCTTTGGCCGTCAAAAACTTGACGGTCAAGCTTCACCTGAGACCTTTGATATATGACATTTTGGCCCCTCATAGGCTCATATGGCTTATAAAAGAGACCACACTATATCTTTCCCTCCATAAATCAGCCTTCCCTCTTCCACTTGATTTTCCCCTTCCAGTCACAATAGCCTGCCCTCGTTTTGTTACCTGTCATTTAACAATCAAAACAATACAATAAATACATGGAGTAAATAATTTCAATGGTATTATTAATTTACCTCAACAACTTTTCCTTGCCCCTTTCCTCTACTGCTTGCATTTGAAGAGCCACCATCCTTTTTCTTCCCTAACAGGATCTTTACATGTCATAGTATTGTGCCAAATGTTGCCACATTTTTTTACATCTGAGGGATTGGAAGTTTTTTCTCACACGATATGGATTCTGAACCTCATCAGCAGCCTTTCTCCTTGCTTTTTTTGGTCTACCAAGAGCTCTACGCAATGTAGGGGGGCATAATAGGATCAAATTGATCAGTTTGTAGCCACAAGTTTGCATCTGGTATGGGTGCATTGACAGTTTCTATCCTACAACAATCACGCACAAAGTCTTCGGGCTGCCTATTGTCAGTTATAATAGCAGCAAGGGCATGAATACAACAAGCGCAAGTTAAATCCCACTTCTTATACTAGTTGTTCACAATTTCATAATCAGAAAGGAAAAGAAAAACTTTTCGAAACATTTCAGTTCATTGATTTTAAAATCACAAAATGAAGGGAAAAAGGAAAAAAAAGAAAAGAAAAAAGAAAAACCCAAAGTAATTTCGGAACTCAAAACCCTACACATTTTCGAAATCAAAACAGCAAGGGTAAGCTTTCAAAATCCTTATTTTGAAATCGCAAGAAGCCAAAAAACCCTAGAATGTGATTTTTTTTTTTTTTTTTTTTTTTTTTTTTGGAATTTCGAAGCCTAAAGATTTTCAGAATAGACAAAGAAGTTACAAAAAGATTTCGGATCGACTATTTCTTCAATCTTCAAGTTTTGGATTGACTCTATTTCTTCACCTTCAAGCTTCGGATCATCCACAGCAACTTCAAGCTTCAATCTTCTTATCTATTGTTTTCAATCTCTCTCGTGAGGTCAAGAGCGTAAGTAGACAGTTATTAGAGAAACTGGAGACTCAAATACATGAGGGGGTCAGTTTGTTTAAGAAAATAGTTGAGGGGGTATTAGTGAAAACCGGTCATAGCTGAGGGGGTGTTTACATAATTTATCCAAAAAAAAAAAAGAGTAATATTTGGGGCACTAACAACTTCCACTAACACTTACTAACACACTCTATCTCTCTCCTAGTGGCACTGTGGGCTCCGCAGTGGACCCCGCAGTACCACTAGGAGAGAGATAGAGTGTGTTAGTAAGTGTTAGTGGAAGTTGTTAGTGCCCCTAGCATTGCTCAAAAAAAAATTTGAAAACAAAGAAGGCAAGTTGGAAGCGTGGCAAAATCTCCGACTCTAATGAGTCATCATGATGACAGTTGAACCTTCTTCAGTGGAGTCCCACTAAATTCTCTCTCCATACTCCATTTTTGCTTTGTGTTTTCTTTCCAAGTCTCAACTGGAGTCCCACTAAGTTCTCTCTCTCTCTCTCTCTCTCTCTCTCTCTCTCTGTGAGTGTGTGTGTGTGTGTGTATGGCTAGCACAAGTTCAGCAACATTGTCTCTGTCTACACTGGACCTCCCTGTTTTACACCCACAATTACAAAGAAGAAAAAAGTGGACCTCATCCTCAATCCCTTGTGGTGGTAGTGGAACCCATCTTTTTCTTTCCAAAAGATTAGCAATTTCTCTCCCAACTTCAAAACTTTCTCGCTCTAAATCAAATCTTTGTTCCATCAGTTCTGGTATCACTGATTACTCAATTCATGATTCTACCAAAGGAAACACCCCCCAATTTGAAGTTCAAATCTGGTAACTGCCCAAATTCCAATTCATGTATGTATATTGACTGATGTTGCTATGCAACATAGTATATTGTTTCTCATCTCATGTGGTTTGTTGCATACAATTTGTTAAAATTTCCGACTAATTTGGTGTAATAGAATTTTTTTTTTTTTTTCTCTGATTGTAAACAATTAGTATACTATATTTTTGTGTTGCAGCTTGTGGAATTGGAGGGGTTACTCTATTCGCTATCAGTGTTGTGGGAACAGTGGGCCGGCCTTGGTTTTAGTACATGGTTTTGGAGCAAACAGGTCTCTCTACACCATTGATATCTTGCTTCTCATCAACTATTTCATATAGGTATTAAAATGCACATACTGCTTATCTTCAAAACCTAAAATTCTTTTCAACTCTCACTTCCATGTAAAAGCTGGTTTGACTTCATGCAAGTTTTAACCAAAGTATTTGGTAGGTCATATAAGCAAAAGCTTCCTCAAATTTCAAATCATCATTTTTTATTTTTATTTTTTGTGGCTCTGACCTTTAAAAAGAACACACATTGAAACAACCGTTCTTGTATCATTCCGCACTCATCCTGTCTTCTTACCATTGGCTTTTGTTCATATAGATGTGCGAAAAAGAACTCCTTCGTTTGAATCTTCTAATTCTGTAATGCCCTAGTGCAGTGAACATCACAATCTGTACAGCTTTTTTTTTTTTTTTTAATCAAGTTTGAATAGTTTGCCTCAAGGGCATGTTGATTCTTTGCAATCTTGAACACCCCATGGAATGGCGAGGCTAGAGGGGCCTTTTCGCATCAGTGATCTAGTCTGAACTCGATGCGCTTTCCTGAGCTTGCATCGTGACGAATGTACTCCTTGAACAAATCCCATCCTTTCGTAATGGTCTTAGTGAACCAATTTCATGTTTCACCTACTCATATGTTGCATTTTATCCTCCTCCACAAACTGTTAATTCTCGATCCCTATCGATAAAGCCACTCCCTTAATTAAGCATGAAAAAAAATCCTCAACTCTTTTATTCACAGTCCTCTTGTGTAAAAGACTAATAGTTGACACCTTCACATAACTTTTGTCCCACATCACTAGATGATAGTTAAATTCATCTCCCAAAACTTGCCCACAAGATTTTTCTTTGAAGTTTTTCTATTCTATGCATAGAGTTCGACATCAGAAAGAGAGACAAAAAGTATGTTAGAAGGCGGGCTAGTGTGCTCTTAATTAAAGTAAGGCGTCCTCCTCTTGATAGATATTTTTTCTTCCACCACGACAACTTTTTTGTTTTTTGTTTTTTTTTTTTTTCCCTGTTCTATCCACTATTGTATTCCCAAGACATGGCACCTGGTGTAAGTCTAAGATATGTGGTTGGAAGCTGTCCCACTTTACAACCCAAATTCTCCTCCAAAAATTGTTAATATACATTATATTTCCAACTGGAATCACTCACACTTCTAGCATTGATGTAAACATAAAAAAACTCAGTTGGACACATTTGAAATTATGCACATGGTCCTCCTCCGCTCCTATAGAAGACAAGGGTGTCATTTGTAGATAATGAATAGTGTTTTGCTTCTTTGCACTCTCTGAGAAGCCGCTCGACATTTCCTTTTCCACTGCTCTTTGTATCAAAAGACTAAAAGCTTCCATGGCCATGATAAATAGGAAAATCTATATTGGGTCTCCCCAGCTGAGTCCCCTTGAACTCTAAAAAGCCGGTGGAGTACCATTGCTGAGAATAGAAAATCGCGTTGTTAACGTACACAAGCTATCCAACTCCATTTCCTCCCAAATCCCCTTCTTTCCGTGGTATAAATGTGAAACTTCCAGCTCACATGAACATATGCCTTCTCCGTATCTAACTTGCAACGTACCCTTGTCTCCTCCTCCCCTAGACTCCAGTTTGCACATTCATAGAAACAAGCATCACATCCAAAAATTTCAGATTCCCGCAAAGGCAAACTGCAATTCAGAGATCATTAAGCCTATTCGAAGTCCTATTACAAGAATTTTGCAATTGTCTTGTAGACACAACCAATAAGAATAATTGGCATGAAATCCTTCAACTCCACTTCCACCTTTGTTCGGACTCCCAATTATCATGACAGGGCAAATACCTTGACTTCTTTTCCTGATTTTTTTTTTTTGAAGAAGAAGAAGTTTGTTTTATGGAAGATAGTTACCATGGAAGATGAATGATTCGTCATTCTTGTTCTTTTTTTGGAAGTAAAATTCTACTCGAGATAAGAGGAACTGGAAGAAACACATGGACTGTTTTCATTTAGTTGCAATATCGTGCCAAATTCATTCTCAATGGAGCCTTTTTGGCGAACTTCTTGTATTTTTGCTCAATAATCTATATACCAGTTGACTGCCTAGGGGCAATAGGAGAGACAGTTCTTTTTGTGGGGTTATGGTCAGAGGACTGAACTGTATATGGTCTTTCTATTTCCTTGGTTTGATTGTTTCAACTTTTCATGCTTATAGTTGCAAACAAATATTGTCTGTTGGAGTGTAGAAACATCAATTCTCATTCTTTGACATGTGTAACTGCAATTTTAATGTATGTGGTGGTCAGTAGTTGTAACTCACTTCTCTTTCTTAACAGTGACCATTGGAGAAAAAATATTCCAGTTCTTGCACAGTCTCATAGAGTATTCTCCATTGATCTTATTGGTTATGGTTATTCAGACAAACCGAATTCCCGTGAGTTGGGAGTCAACTACTTTTACACTTTTGAGACATGGGCCACCCAGCTGAATGACTTCTGCACTGATGTGGTCAAAGATAAAGCATTCTTCATATGCAATTCTATTGGAGGTGACCTCTTTTTTGAGTTCTCATTTATGCATTTTTATGTGTTTTCGATCCTTGTGTAGTATCATAATTCTCGTTGGATTGGAAAAGATGACATCACAGTTTTTAGTTAGTTTTATGGCTCTGTTGTTTGAGTTGTTATTGTAACTACTATTATCTAACCCTTCCTAGCACCTCTGGACCTGCTTCAGCCAAAAGTTGCTTTTGGGGCTCTAAAATGGCATTTGAAATTAATCCAAACATGCTAACATATGAGTTTTGGGTCCCAGAAGCACCTTTGGATGCAAACGTTCGTTTGTGGAAAGTACTTCCACGAAAAGAAAAAAAAGCCGGCATACTGTCAATACCCTTTATATGTGTTATGCTGAGCTTCTTTTATAGTATACAACTGGTATTCTATTTTCTGGTATTGTTTTCTGTTGACTTGTTAAGGTAAAATAAAACAAGATAAGCCTATTAAAAGATTTATTGTCTTTTTTGTATAGGGCTTGTTGGTCTTCAGGCAGCAGTAATGGATCCACAGATCTGTAAGGGAATTATGCTTTTAAATATATCTCTTCGCATGCTGCACATTACGAAGCAGCCTTGGTATGGAAGGCCTCTGATTAGATCGTTTCAGAGTTTGCTAAGGTATGGTTGGATTACTATTTCCTTTTTCATTTTTTATGTACACAAAGGGTAAACTTGGTGTTAAGTTACCAACTACACTAAAAGTTAAGCTGTTAGAGAATGGGCCCAACAATGTATATCAAGCTTTAACACCCTCCTCACGTGCAACCCCTACTTGCACATGGAGAGCAAACAAACCAAACTCCATCATAGTGGGGACAAATAACAAAGTGCAAATATGCAGAACAAAGTGAGGATGGAGAGTCGAACCCAAAACCTCCCACAAACAAGGCTTTGATACCATGTTAAGTTACCATCTACTCCAAAACTTAAGCTGTTAGAGAATGGGCCCAACAATGTATATCAAGCTTCAACACTTGGCATTGTAGGATTTAAGATATTTGCGGTTTGTTACAGGAATACTGCACTGGGCGAATTGTTTTTTAAATCTGTTGCAACGCCAGAGGCAGTGAAAAATATTCTGTGCCAGGTATTCCTCTATGAACAAAAAAATATACATCGAAACAAAACCTATTTCAATGTGTTAATGTGGATATTATATGATATGCATTAGGATATGGTGTTATCTAATAAATAATGTATTATGATATGATATTATCTAATACATTAATACAATATATGATATGGTGTAATGTCTGAACGTAAACAGATTACCTATAGCCTATATAAAGGCTCCTCGTGTAACATTGTAATATAAATTCCAATGCAAGAGATTATTATTCTCTTAAGACAATGGTTGCATTAATTAGCAAAGGAGGATAATATCTTTAAAGTTAGGAGCTGCTAAAGAACTAGTTCTGTTGTTCATTAGGGAACTAGTACTATTATATATTCAAGTGTGGATCCAATTAAGCCGTTGTCCATGTAGGCTCTGTTTGATTCATGCATTTAGTATAGCAAAGGAAAAGAAAAAAAAAATTTGAGGAAAAATACTTCTCTTTGTTCAATTAATAAGGAAGTGTGGAAAGTAGGAAGGAAAGGTATAATTAGTGTGAAGAATAAATTAATATTTTTGAAGTTTGCGAGCGAGTCACTTCACTTTCTCCTTTTCTTTGAGTTATGTTTAGTTAAGCATGAAGGAAAATACTTGTGAAATGCTAGGGAAATAGTTGTTCTATTTTTTTATTTTTTTTTTCTTTTTCTTTCTCTAAATTCTTCTAACCAAACAGAACCTTAGCCTGCTTCTGAATGATTTCTTTTCAGTGTTATCATGACACGTCCCAGGTGACAGATGAATTAGTTCAGGCTATCCTTCTTCCAGGGCTTGAGCCTGGTGCCGCTGATGTGTTTCTTGAGTTCATTTGTTATTCGGAGGGCCCGCTTCCCGAGGAACTACTCCCTCAAGTGAAGGTTATAATATTCTGAAGTTGACTGCTATTATTATTATTCTTTTTTATTATTATTTTTTATAACAGCTCTTATTATTATTCTAAGTTTACATTTTTGTTCGTCAGATGTCTGCTTTTAATAACACGATATTTTGCTTCTTGTTACCCATTTTCCCTCTTCTGTCACAGTGCCCTGTTTTGGTAGCATGGGGTGACAAGGATCCATGGGAACCCATTGAGCTTGGAAGAGCCTACGGTGGTTTTGATACCGTAGAAGACTTTGTTGTCCTCCCCGATGTTGGCCATTGCCCTCAGGTCTCTCTCTCTCTCTCTCTCTCTCTCTCTCTCTCTCTCTCTCTCTCTCTCTCTCTCTCTCATATATATATATATATGTTGAGGACCTGTTTGCCATTACAAAACAGGACCAGGTTTAGTCCGGTTTTATGAAATCTGCCATCATGTGGGTTTGATAAAGAGCCAGTTTTAAGAGTGCTATTGGTTTGTGGACGGACTCCTGCACACACACATGGGCCTCTACCAAACAATTGAATTTGTAGAACTAGTTCACCTATGAGCCATAGAACCGGTTCTACACCATCCCAAACAACATCAGAAATTTGAATAAGATTAAATACCTGCTACGTTGTGTTGATTTTTTAAATTAAAGAGATGCAAATTTCAACATACTGAAAATGAATATTTTTCTTTTGCTTTTCTTGAACTTTATTTCATCTAAACTTCACATAATTTTTTTCTTCCGTGTGAACTCATTTCAGTAGTTCTTTTAGTTGCTTTAATAGGTGCAACTGCTGTAGCTCGTCAATTATATATCTTAACTCTTACAATTTGGTTTCATTGGAATTACTAGGCCTTTCAAAATCCCGAGTGAGGTATTTTTTTTAATTTGAAATTGGTAAGTCAGACTCCAGGATGTCCCGCTTCATAGCGTTCTTTGAGAATCTGTTGTGAATTCTAGATTCGAAAGTTGTTGCAAAAACCAGAAATACTACATTTGTTTGAAAAATACGAACAATTTATTGCTGAACTAAAATAGGTGTATCTAGTAAAATTGAAAATAATTAGGAAGTTCTTACAATTTGAATAATTGGGCATCGTGGTTTGTTTGATAAATATTTTGGCAGCTCATTTTATTCCGTTCGACCATTTTTCCATTGACCATCTATGTATCATTTGACATGTCCTCACGGTGCATATCGTGTTGTCTTTTGTATTCAGCTGACTAAAATTACTTGTTGATGTTGCATGAAGGATGAGGCTCCTCACCTTGTGAACCCACTTGTGGAGTCATTTGTGTCGCGCCATGCAACACCAAAACCTAGTCTTTCCGCAAAGGCCATCTGAGAATCGTTCGTGACCAACGGTTGTATTTTGCGTATCTTGTACAGGGTCTTGTAACCATTATTTGATGAACTCCTCCTGCTTGTTAAACCTTTTCACATATATATAATGTTAATAAGTTTGTTTACTTCATCACATTTCTATTGCTCTTTTCTTGCTTTTTCAGGTATGACAATATTTTATAAGTACATATAAAGTATATTTATTGTTGTTAGAAGTCATCTTTACTGACTTAAAAATGACAGTAATCCAATAGAGTTTATATCCCTTGGGAGTTTATCTACCATCTGTAAGGAGTACGGACTAAGGCCACGTTTGGATGGCGGAGGAGGGATTGGACAATTAGTCTCTCATATGGGGGACTATTCTTTTAAAATGGACAATTAGTCTCAAGCAAAGTGGTCTTGCTAAACACTGGACTATTCAATTAAATGAGACTATTAATCCAATTCTCCACTATCCTCTCCTTAATCCTGCGAAACAAACGAGGCCAGGTATTGGCTAATTCTTGTTTTCTCCTCTTTCTTGTTTTATATTTTGTCCAAAAAAATTACTAATACTACTATATATATATATATATATATATATTTAAAGGAGAAAAAAAAAAGGTGCTCAATTTAGAGGCCAAAAATTTTCAACTTCGTTTGTACTTTGGTTTAATTTTTTTATTTTATTTTATTTTATTTTTATTTAATACTTCAGCACCGACTATCCCATATATATATTTTAAAATTGAGCAAATTATAGTGCTTTCTAAATTAATCAGATCTTAATTTATCAACCCGATCTTTTCACGAATATATATTACGAAATGTTGTCCTATATAATGCCTAAATACATACATATTATAACATGCATGGAACTATGTGTGGAACAATCATTTCTAAAAAGTGATTATGTGTAGAGTGCAGATCAAGACAGGGGAGTGTTCTACCCCTTGGTCTTGGGTTGGAGATTTCACATGGGTAAATACAAAGGATTTGGCCAGTGCCTTTGGCCTCCCTAAGGGAGGTCAAAGGTTGTGTAAGCTAATTGGAGGGATGGATCTCAAGATAGACAAAGTCCAACTTTGTGTGAGTTCAGATCTTACCGTTAACTTGCCTCCCTAATATTGTGGGGTCGGAGCACGTGCCCAGGGTTTACCCCATGTTCTACTCCGATAAAAATAACAATACGTACTGTGGAGGACATGTTGAGGATTTGTCCTCGTATCCAAAAAAAAAAAAAAAAAAAGGAGTCTGCAATTATAATTCTTTTAGTTTTAAAAGTTTGAAAAAATTAATTAAAGGTCCCTAAAAAAAACACTTTCCAATCAATGGTACACCGTACATTCCAAACTTTTTTAACCGGAGGACATAAGCATTAGACTTTTTTAGTCTGAACTCATAAGGACATTTTCAGGTTCAAATCAATTTTAATGACATATTTAACCCCTTCTCCCTAATGTCTCTTTGTATCAAGCCAAAGGCTGATCTGTAATCTTTTTCTTCAACGATGGTATCACAACTAGACTCACGATTTCAAGAGGGCATGTTGAAATTGATTGTATGAGCCTGAGACCTCAGGCAAACAAGACTCTAATACTATGTTAAGTTACCAATTGCTCCAAAAGCTCAAGCTGTTATTGAATGGGCCCAACAATGAATATCAAGCTTCAACACTCTCCCTCACGTGCGACCTCGTCTCGCATGTGGTGAGGCAACAAACTCAATTCCATCATATTAAAGACAACTAACAAATTGCATATATGCATACCAATGAGGGGACGGATACGTCGGATAGTTGACGAGTGACATCCAAGTCTCTCAAACAATGGATCCAAAAAAGCTATCAAACAATGGATCCGACAGTGTATATCAAGCTTCCACAAGAAACAAATACTGATAGACAAATGCAGGAAAAAGGCAGAGGCGTACAAGACGTGTTTCTAAATTTACTGATCAATGTAAATGTGGACTGAGTTCCTTTTCTTTTAATACCATTTGCTTATAGGAAAGTAAGTTCCATATCACCTTGAGAACAACTGAGTAGAAGATGCATCAATTAAGAGATGTCTTTGTTTTACCGAAGGAAAAAATGGAAGGAGCTTGGAGTGTTCGGCATGAAAAGACCAAAAAAAATTGTTGAATCTTTCGGCCCTATTCAAGTGCATATTGTACAACTTTAAGTATGCAAGTGATATGGTCAATGGAGAAGCAAGCGACGCTACGACTGGATTTCAATCATGAACTCATGAAAAATAGGAATAAAAGTGAAGTGTCTTGGATGAAAGCTAGCCAAGGAGCCTCAAAAAAGAAAAAAAATACACATATCTACAACATTTGGAGGTAAGTTGCATAAGAATGAAAGTCTGTACAATCATCAAGAGTTGAACCAAACATTCTTTGATTTATGCAAATGATTTCAAGGAAAATGTAACAATTAGATAATTCCCTCAATGTGCTTCAGCAAAATCTCCCTCATATTTAATGTTCTGTAACTTAAAATAGAATGCAAATATGATACACTGTATATAATGCAATCAAGAAGATACAGTAGAAACAACAAATAGAGTGATCTTGACAAAGCAAAACTTGTAAATAGTTGAATCTATAGTGGACATGTAGGCTTGACATGATCAACAGAACTGGCCAATCAATGAACAAGAAAAACTGTAATGAGCCTGGCCCAACTCAACATTATAATTCAGAAACTAAATAGGTAAGGAGACAATATATGAAAGAACCAATGCACATAAAATGAAGGGATATCGAACCTTGTCAACATGTATTAATGCCATTCTTGCAATCTTTGGTCAAGTTATAGAATGTTTCGACCTGTGTCTTTGCCCTGTAAAGAACCTCAGTGTCCACTTCAACTCTCATATACCCATCAAAATCAACAGGGCGGCCATTATTTAAAAGTCTCGTCTCGTTGTACCACTCACTTGTGTTTCCCCACAATTCCTTATAATCATCAAGCAAATGAACCTTATAGTGAGACCTCAATTTATCAAAGTAATTATAGAACGGTTCATTGGTGGCAATATAAAGATTCCTCCAAGGGTGAACAATTCCTTGAAGCTTTGTGACAAGAGCTTCAGGGGATGTATCAGAATCCAATCGGGGCCATAGTTCCTTATTCTGAGCTTTCTCTCCTCGAACCACGTGAACTGCATCAAAATCCCAGTCCATACTCCCACTAATCTCGGTAACTATATTCATCAATCTCTTGGACTTCCACAACGTGTGCCATGGCCTTTCGATGTATTTTGCAGCTTGCGCTTCGCACACCCTGTACCAATAATTCTCTGGCTCAGGAGCATCAAACTGCCTCCAAATAATTGTGCTTTTATCTTTTCTGAGTTGCATTGGAGTAACCTTATGGCTAGCAACCTTCCGAACGGGGATTTTCATCTTATGTGTCTTATCCCATTTCTTCCAATCGTTAATAAACTCACCCTCGTCCACGATTGAAGCCGTCTCTTTCAGATGTTCATAATCAAAATAGTATCTGAAATCCTTACCCTCCTCATCCTTATTACTCTGAGTATAAGTACCCGCCAGGCAAATACTCAGATCCATCACAAATGTCCGATTCAGGTACTGAGCCTCACCAAGAGCACACAAGAAGCTCCACAGATAGTGATTCATTCCTTTACAGTAGTCCCCTCCCCGCGAATAATACAAGTACTTCCCCTTCCTAAAAGCCGCGTCCGATCCCAAAAGCGGGATCGTGTCATTGATCTCATCGTCACGGAATGTGGGAGTAGTTTTAGAAATGCCACCACTTCTTGTTGCATCAGATCTTCTTCTTGGCCGACGGGCATTGATACCCGAATGCCAACCCCCTGCGCCAGCCACTTTATAGGTACAATTAACTCCATACCCAATCTTAAATCTACGAAAATCTCTATACTTCCTCCAAGACTTTTCTCTTTTGTTCCTAAACCTCCAAGCCACATCACACTCATCGGGTCTCGACCCATTAACCGGACTTTGGTACTCCAAAAACACGATTGACTTAAACACCCTCAAATTAGACTTCTGAATCACAATCAAAACTCGTGGGTCCGAACAATTCACTGCAAGCATATCATCACAACCCGATTTCAAGCTCAAATTTCCCATTTTTTTCTCTGATCTCTCGATGACTGTCTCCGTGATAGCGGACATTGTGGGCGACAGTGCTGGTGCGGTAGCAATGTCTTCGCCAGTTCTGAGGATCGAAGTGTCGGTTTTGAAGGTGGCATTTTCGACATCGGTGAAAACCCTAGTTAGGGCTCTGGAGGATTCCCATGGATCGGGAGGTTGGTATGTGATGGCAATTACAGTAAATATGAGCACTGAGAAGACAAAAACTGAGAAACACACATTGCTTATGAGTTTTATTAGGTTTTGCCCAATTGGGTCTGTAGTGGAATTCGATTCCTTCATTGATTCAACAACCCTAATTCCAATTACTAATCAAATTAAGCTCATGAACGACTACAACCCAATTTTGTGAATTAACCCAACAATTGGATCTTGAAGCTGAGTATGAGAAAATGGGTATAAACTAGAATGATGAATAGTAGTAAATCAAGGAAGATAGGAAGTTAGGTTTGAGTTTACTCACCTCTGATCTGGACAAGCCTCTAATTCAAGAGACTTCACAATTTGAGAAAATGGAGTTACAGAGAGAGAGAGAGAGAGAGAGAGAGAGAGAGAGAGAGAGAGAGAGAGTAGTGAAAATGAAGTTAGAGAGAGAAAGGAGGGGTAGGGCTTACTTAAGTTTTAGATCTGTGATCTGAATTGAAGAGACTCCAACCAAGCTGTGAGGAGAGTAGAGATCTGGTAATGATCTTGTTTATGCAATAATTCTGTCTTCATTTTCAAGTTTTGGTTCTTTTAGACTTATCACTCTGTCTAGTTAAAGACAGAGTGTGCGTTTGGCATAGCTGGCAAAAAGTTTGGCATATATAGATTGAGTAATGCTAGGTGTACACAAATTTGTATACACTTTTGCATACAAATACTTTAAATACATGTACCCTGTACTGTGTAAGTGGTGCACAAAAAAGTTAGAAAAATTCAAACAGCACAAAGTACATGCATTTAAAACATTTGTGTGCAAAAGTGTGTACAAATTTTGTGTACACCTAGCATTACTCATATAGATTTCCTCGAATATATGAATTTGGGGTTCGACCTTTATCCCCACCGCCGTATACAAAAGAGTAATGCTAGGTACACTTTGAAATCTACATTGAATTTGACATTTTATGCTTTAAATATATGTACTTTGTGCTGTATAAATTTTTCACATTTTCCTATTCACTACTTATACAGCACATAGTACATACATTTAAAGTTGAATGTCAAATTCAATGCGGATTTCAAATTATACCTCTAGCATTACTCTATCCAAAAAAAAAAAAAGGCTGGAGAGAGTGGGCCAACACTGACTTATCTCATGTTCATTTTTGGGTTAATTACAAATACAAATCCTATGGTTAGCACTTTCTGATAGTTTTTCCCGTTGTTTCATGTGTCATTAATATCTCGTGTGATTTGGACGAATGTGTGACTGCTAGTAAATCAGTTAATTTTAACACGGTGATAGCCTACATAGGCTCCGTTTGCAATAATTTAAATAGTAAATAAGCTATTGAGCAAAATACATTTGGTGATTCAAACGAAAAATGTGAGAGTTAATTATCAAAATTTGTAATTAAATAAAAGCTACTTTTGAAAACTAATGTGTAACTATTAGTAAATCAGTTAAATTTAACACGGTGATAGCCTACATTGGCTACGTTTGGCAATAGTCTAAATAAGTTGTTGAGCAAAATACCTTTTGTGATTCAAACGAAAAATGTGAGTTAATGGTCAAAATTTGCAATTAGATAAAAGCTATCTTTGAAAGCTTTTGACCAACTACAATGTTTTATGATTGAATCGCAGAAACAAAAGTTATTGACAAATGGGGTGAAAATAGAATGCTTATGGGTTTTTTCAAACCATATGGTATGGATAATAATAACACGTTTGAGTTTGAAATACGCTCATCATAGGGGATCAAAGCAATAAATGTTTCAGTACACTGGCTTCCATCCCATAAAATTTAATAAATTTACTATTAGTTGCTCATTAGTCCAATAACTAAGGGTATTAGTGACACATTTAAAATTAGGGGAAGGGGGACTGAAAAATGCACTAACTTCAGGGGATGTATCGATAATTAATTCTTTTTTTCAGTTATTTTATAAGTTTGTTTTAGGATTATAGAAAGTAGTAACTACACTTACACCCATTTTATATAAGTCATACCCTCATTTACTTTCAAATAAAAACAGAAATTTTTATAATTATTTTATCATTAAGTTAATTATATATACATCCCCTATGGTTAATTTTTTTTTGAAGATACACCTCCCATACATGCTCTATTTCGTTAAATTTAACAGGTGTACTAACAATGACACTTTAATCTCCTAAAAAAAACAATGACACTTTATACTAATGTACATTAAAATTAGTGTCACAAATAGAATAGAGGGTATTACTATAAAAATGGCCTTAAGTATAAGGGTCGATGTGTAATTTCCCCTTAATAAATATCATATTGGATAAGAATGAAGTTTGTTGGCTTGTAATTCTCAAGGTTTGTAAGGAAGTCGCTTTGGCAATAAAATTATATATACAAATATTTTGAATATTCGTCTACTTGAATGTGAACAAGTTCATACATTTGTGAATAGAGGCCCTCTCTTTATTACAAAATGGCGTCCTCTCTGGAAAATTTTCCTATATATATATATATATAGCTATATGAAAACTAAAGGAATAGGAATGCTAGAAATATGAGGGCTTCAACCAAATGCACTTATATCCAAACACAATGTAGCAAAAATTCACGTTTGTTTTTCGTAACCAATTAAGCTCTTTGCACTATTTTGGTCAAAAATACCCTTTTGGTGCCTAAAAAACTTCAAATTGCAATAATTTTTAGTCTTTTTTTTTTTTAATGATATTTCGAAATCAGAAAAATGACATATATCAAATGAGACCTATACTGACTATGAAAACATGGGAGAAACAAAATAAAAAATTTAAACTAAAACGTGAAAATGTATTTCTTTTTTTTTTTTTTTTTGCATGAATTTAATAACAATGTTCTCATTTTATAAAATTGACATCCATAGGTGCATAGATCTAGAAAAATATACATGAAATAAATAAAAAAAAATAAAAAATAACCCAAAAAGGTTTTTTAAAAAATGATAAAGTTATGACCACCTAAAGTTGACATTTTAATTTCTCTCTCTAAAACTTTTCTTTCTCTCTAAAAAAGCTCAGGAGCTCCGCTCCCTTTTTCTCTGCAGCCCCTCCGGACTCTCTCATGGGTTCTTTCCATGGGAGAGCATGGTTCTCTTCTCTTTGTGTCTCTTTTTTGCTTTTTTTTCTCTCTCCTTGGGAGAGTTTGTCCCCTTTTGTGGGGGTTTTGTCCCTCTTTGAGGGCTTGTCCCCTCTTTTGTGGGGGTTTGTTTTTGTGTGTGTGTGTATGTGTTTTTTTTTTTCTTGCTTTTCTGGGTTTTCCAGCAAGATCCTTCAATTTCATGATTTATGTGCCTTGATCCAGCTTTCTTTCTTCCAAATCTATCATTTTTTTTTGTTAGATCTGGAGCTTGAAGGGGTTCTTGTTGCAAACTCAATGCTGTTGGGATGATCCTCGTTGGTGGGTGCTTGTTTGGCAGTTTTTCTCCTCAGCCCTAGCTTGTTGCAGTGCCACAGTTCAAGATATCTTTGGACATGAGAAACTGCAGGTAGCTTCAGAAAATTTTTCTGTGTATATTTTTTCTGATTTTTGTTGTTCTTTGTTGTTGTTCCTTTAGTTGTCTGTTGTTTTTTCTTTCTTCTGATGTTGTACTACTTCCAATTGAAATCCGTTTGTGTCACACCCCAACCCGCTTCGGGCTGATTAGGACACGTGTAACAAAGCCCACATGCCAAATCACCATTATTTATCAAGAAAACACAAATTAGACCTCATAAAACAACTTTAGTGACACAAAACAGCCCCAAGGGCAAAATTGTCATTGAATAAGTATATCCAAATTTTACACCAAATGATAGGTCTTTGAGTCCCTGTTCCAATGCAAAAAACGGCGCGCGAATCCAAGTTTTGTAGAAGGAGATATGCTAGTTTCGGTAAAAGCTGACGGCTGCCAAAAACAGGGGCGGATCGATCCACCCTTTAAGGCCGGATTGATCTGTAATGGCATTTTCAGGCAGAAAGTTCCACGAAAAGGGGCGGATCGATCCGCGGGAAGACCGGATCGATCCAACTTTGGCAGAACTCTTCCCTGCTGCTAAAAACATTAATTTTTTACCAAACTTTGTAAAAACATCAAAATAAGTTCCAAAACCCTTTTTAAGTGTTTCCAATCATCAACACAAGTTAATTCAAGTGAGATACAAACATCAAACACATAAATTTCTCACATGGATCATAAATCTACATTGAAATCCAAAAGTCCTCCCAAAATACACACAATCCAACATATGTGAACCAAGTTAAGATTTACAACCACCAAATCCATTCAAAATACTCAAGTTCCTTCCCAACCTCATATGTAATTAGCGACTTGCGACTACAACTCACAATTTGGTGCATGATCAACATCCACACTCAACATAACATATTACAAGTTCTCCAAACTATGAGTTATACAACATTACTATTACCAAAAGCTACAACCTGAGTTTAACCACCTAAACATATAAACATATCCACATATATACAACTCTCATACCCATCCCGTCGCGCGGATCATTTCCTCTCATCCTCCCGTGCGGTACTTGCGATGGTTATTCAATAACCACAACATAAAACATATTTTCGTTTAAACTTTCGCTTAGTGAGGGAACTAATCATGCTATTGGAATGTTCAATATGCAAATGCAATCATTATAAATAACAACAATTGATCTCTGGAAAGTCAAGTCATTCCAGCCACCACCCCCGGGTCCTTCTCACCCTGGATCTTTCTCACTTTTGGTGCATATAGCACAGCACACACTCTCTTGTGACCCCGAAGCCGTCACCGGCATTTCACTGGTCGTCACCATGTCCTACTCATTGAGGACTTCCTATCCCTTACATATGGGACCTATAAATGGTGACCACTACTTGACTTCCCTTTGATCCACATAAGCATATAAGCAACTTTGCATAGAAGCATAACAAATTCACATACTTGGCATGCTTTTTACCCAAATTCATCAATATACATGTACATAAGCAAGAGTTAAGCATTTACTAACAACAATCACCACATAAACATAACTAAACATCCAATTTTGGGATTAGAGCACTCACCTCCTCAAATTGTTAGCATATTAAGTCTAGAAACCCCAATTCCTTCCAAGTTTTAGCTCAATTGTTAATCGGTGATAATCCTACATAAGTTTGGTACCAAAAACATCGTCTATCAAGAACGACCTTCAAAAAAACGTTGGCGAAAATGAAAATAAAGAACGTGCATGTGATCCTCTTACCTCCACGAGTCCAAATATGGTCTCGGATCGTAAATCTGGCGTCGAACGGCGAAGGAACGGCAAGAAACGTCTTGGGAATTTCCATCGCTGACTCGGAGCTCTTGGTTCTCTTGAATTTCTGGAGATTCCAACTGAACTTTGTGCTTAAGACACATATGCTACATGCATATGTGTGTTGGCACCACTTCCTCCCATTCTCATTTACCTCCCCCAACTTTCTTTAAGCTTTATTATGAAACCCCCAATGTTAATTACGTTAACTACCCATTTTTTCTAAAAGGATTTAATCTAAGTCCCGCGTGGTCCCAAACGTGGTCCCACATAAATTATGAGGTTGCTATTGAACCTACCAATTATCAATTGTTTTCAAATACGCCCTCACATGGGTACCCAAATTGGTCCCCTTAACTTATCATAAGACATTATGATATCTTTAAACATCTAAACAAGTAATCATATGAACATATAATGACATTAAAATGCAAATTATTTTAGTTAGACCCTTGTTGGGCCCCACATTTATACCAGTTATGCCTTTTACAGAACTTTCATCTGTGTCCGCATTTGAACACCTTTTTACCTGTGGGTTCATAACCCGACTTTAAACCATTATGCATTAATTATCTCAAATTAGCACATATTAATATCACTTTAATCTTCGTTTCCAGGTACGGGTGTTACAGTTTGTCTGTTGAATGAAATGGTGATTGTTGTTTGTGATCCAAAAAAAAAGTTAACATTTTAACTTGTAATTATCTGTTATCTGTTTGTAAACAGATAAAATCGTTGAACAACCAACCAATTGCAAATTCAATTTTTTTTCTTCTTCATAATTTCATCACATATGAATCTTGTTTTAAAGATCTCAATTTCACGATTCCAAAATTTATGAAAAACAGGTTTAAAAATTGAAAGTTATGGAATTTTAATGTTTAAAGAAAACTAATAATGACATAGCATAACTAACTCTCAAAGGGTAAAAGTGAATGAAAATAAGACAAAAAGAAAAAAAGAAAAAAAAAATGTCAGGAAGGACTTTTAATTAGTACCAAAAAAGTAGCGAAGAGCCTTACCTAAATTTGGCTGAAAATGCTAAAAACTTCGAGTTTGCATAGATTACCTCATTTTGAAGAATTTCTCACAAAAATCCCTAGAAATATTGAAGTATTTCATTATAGGACTTTCCTTGTATATTTTAGGGTAAATTAAGCGTACCTCCCATGAGGTAAGGTTAAAATATAGGGACCTCCCTCGTGGTTTACATAATTACCTGACCTCCCCTATCAAAGATGGAAACCTAACAAAGTTAATAATGCAAGGAAAATTACCTAGATACCCACAAATTTAATATAACTTATAAATTCCTTTTTAAAAATCACCTAATTGTTAAAGGGCAAATTTGCCACTTGAAAAAAAAATCCTTCCATATTCATATTAGACCAAAACAAAAAACAACATTTTATGACATTTTTATTTACTTTAGTAAGGGGTAAATTGGTCATTATTAAAGAGTTTTAACAATCAAATTAACGGTCAACTGATCGTTGATTAACGGAAGGGGAAATATTACTGAATCCCAAATCTCAAGGGAGGTTAGTATTATTATTCAAACTACAAGAAAGGTGTATTTTGGGAGGGCAATGTAATTTACCCTATTTTTAAAACAAATGCAATACATTTTACCCTATGGTAAATCTATTTTCACTATCAATAATAGAGGAGTAAAGTGAAAATGGGTATAGTTCAGGGAAAAAATATATTTAATCCGTTAGTTTTGACAAACAATTTATCTGTTTACTTTATGTTGGGAATTTAAAATGCGGAACTAAATTCCCCCAATAACACACAGAAACACACAAACAGTAATAGGATGTCTTGTTAGTTTTAGATAATTGGGCCCAAAAAAGAAATAAGAAATAGAGCCACTCTAGAAAGTTTTGTTTATATATATATATATATATCAAAGAGTCCTTCGAAGAATTGATTTAGGATTTTTGACATATAAACGTGTATAACATGATCATATTCAAAAGGAAACAAAATAAATAAATAAATTAGGATTATTATGGACGGACCAAAAAAAAGTGCCTGCTTGAAACCTTGGCAATTTTAGTAACAGTAAGATTGATCATGTGGGGAAAAAAAGGAGTAATTTTTGGTAACAATATGACTCGTAATTAGAAGGAAATAAAAGTTTATAGGATTTGTAAATATGGACAGACCAAAAAAAAAAAAAGTGGCATACTAAACTTATTAAAACTCTTAAAAATTTAAATCACAGGTCTTGTATTGACAGGATCATATATCGAATATTAGTCAAGATGTCTAAGAAATACCATATATAATTATGTATGTGGTCACTCTTTGATTTATATTCTGTTAAATTGTGTTATGAATCCAATTAACAGTTTATACTTTATTAAAAGTTAGAACCCATGATTTAATCTAGTTTCAGTAACAATAGGTCTCATAAAAAAAAATTAAAAAAAAAAAAGGAGAAAGTGAGAGAGAGAATACGAATTGTGCAATAGGTGTCATAAAGTTAAAGGAAAAAATAAAAAAGAATACTAATTTGGTATATTGAGTACTCAACTTCCACTTTTATCTCTCTTTCCTCACATCTGCCAAAGAATTCAATTGCAATGAAAACATATAGATACGTATATGGCCCACGTGAAAAACCTTGGCAATTTTAGTAACAATAGGACTGATCATGTGAAAAATATTTGTGTTTGTTAGCTGGACTCGTTGTTTTTGTGTGTGTCGGATCTAGTCGTCCAATAGGATGTCTTGTTAGTTTTAGATAATTGGGCCCAAAAAAGAAAGAAGAAATAGAGTCGTTCTAGGAAGTTTTATTGTTATTATTTTTTTTTATTCAAAGAGTCCTTCTAAGAATTGATTTGGGTCTTGATATATAAACTTGTATAACATGATATTCAAAAGGAAACAAAATAAATAAATACAACTCTAAGATATTAGTTAGGTGAAAGTGCACCGATTGATAAAAGTGTAGAACACGTATGAGTATCGGTGCACTTATATATATATATATATAGATTATAGATTATAGATATAGATATAGATAGATAGATAGATAGATAGATAGATATATATATATATATATATACTCTGAGGCCACCATGGTATATGCTGATGAATTATTATGATAATTTGACATATCTTACTATGATAATTCTTTGGGGGTCATAAGATTCTGTTAGTCGCAAACGTTTGGGCATGTTTTGCCAAGGAGTGGCTGTTTGACTATAGTAACTGTTGACTGGAACAAACTCTATAAGAATTTTCATAGAAATATATAATAATAATCATAATATGTGAAATAGTATATACCAAGGTAGTCTCAACTTGGTCATGTTCAAAAGAACAGCCAAGACAGGATCTGGATCCACTTCAGGATCTATATCTAATATTACTAATACAGAACTTGTTGCGTTTGACCAAACGGAACAACTTAACCAATGGACAATCTCGTCCGTCTTTTCTAAACAAATTTATAAAAGAGGCACTTTCTCTTTTATATCTCAAGATCATGTTAAAACTGTTGAACAATATATTATTCTTGAAAACAATGAACAAACTCTTAGACTACTATGTCTTAGAGATATTGAGAAAAGTTTAGATAAATATAAATACAGATGTATTCAAGTGGCGTTCAGACCTCTCACTTTAATAGGTTTAAATGCTACTATACTTGCATACTTAAAAGATGCTAGATGTACTGATTTTGTACCATCTCTGATGAGTATTATACAAACCAGTTTGTGTCATGGTCCTGTCTATTTTGATGTTTATTCTAACCTGACACTTTCTTTAAATGATAAAAACTTGTTTGAAGCTACTATTTAAAGATTCAAACACACGGATATAATTACTTATCTGGTACAAGTACTGTTAATACTACATAGGATTTATTACAAAGTGATGAATACTTCGTGTCCTAATGCAGTATTAAGAAGTGAACCTGGAAAAACAGTAGCAATTGATAGTAACTGTCTTACCACTAATATTGCTACTCCTAAATTGATTAAATGAGATGAAATAAATTTCCTAACATATTGGACTTTACCTAATGCTATGCCACATGCACCAATCCTTCCATCTCAATTAGATCAAATCACCCAAACTAAAGATGGTGATATTGAAGTTTCTTTTACTCCTACTCAATTTAGTAAACTTTCTTTAAATAGGAGTAATTCTTCAAGGAGTTTTTATACTGCTCCTTCTAAAAAGCTTTATACAATTTCTTATCATTCTTCTTCAAGACACTTTATGTCATATCAACCTAGACCTAACATAAACCTTGAACATCTCCAAACTATGGAGAAAGAAAATGTTTTAAAAGGCTTTACTACTTCGGAACATCAAATTCCCCAGGGAATTTATGGTCCAGAAGAAAGCAATGAGGAGAAAGATAAAGGAGACCCTTTTAATCCCTCTTATCCTCAATATGATAATAATTCTGTCTATGTTTAATGGATTTCAGTCCTGGATCCTTTTTAAGGCTTATCATTAATAAGGATTTCTTGTCTGAGAAAAAACATGGTTTTAGACGAGAATATTTCAAAAATTTTAGTAAGAAAGACTTACTTCTTATTAAAGATGTATATTATAAAGATTTAAATGAAAAGCAAACTATAATATGGTTTGTTGATTAGTTTAATAAATGGTTTTCAACACAAAACATTTTGAATACCATTAGTGCAACCAGATGGAGATTACATGGGGACAAAGATTTCTTTGAAAGCTTACATCCTCCTCCTTTACACATTAATTTCAAATCTAATGATAAAGAGCTTGAGGCAGTTGCATACATAAGCAACCCTGCAGCTGCTAGTGACTTTATTAATAATGGTCATCTGGCTCATCAAAATAATTGTACCAATCGTTCCATAGAATCTATGGAAGACCAATTAACAAGAAAAGATAATAAATTGGATAGCCAAAGAAAAGATGTTAAAAGATCAAATTCAAGATCTTAGACCATTTATCAAAGCTGAAGCTAGTACTTCATCTTTTGAGGCTACCAATTTTAAACCTCCTCTTAAAGATGAAAATTTCAGAACACAAACAAAGGAGGAAGAAGAATTCTTGGATCTTCTTACTGCCAGAATAAAATCCGTCTCATTAAATGTTTTATCTCAAAATGAGTCAAATAACTCAAATTTTGAAGACGAAAATGAAGACGAAGAAGAAGCAGAAAATGGTATATGGAAAATTTTATATACCAGGCTGAAGAAAGTTTTAAACCTGCTAAAATTCAGCCTCAAATACATAAACTGGCGTATGACCACTTTGTCATAGCATATTATTATCATAGACCTACTCCACAATATATTCTTTACGAAGATATAGATATATATATATATATTCACACACGCACACATCTATCATATCCATTTGCAGACCGCATCTTCATATTTGCACAATTCAACCGAAGGTACGGCAAGTTAGTGAAGATGGGTCTCAGAGGAGAGCATGATTATAATCATGGTAACGGAAGTTCTTGTAGATGAAGTGAGACAACCACCTAGAAGCTGCAAAGCATAGAACTGCCATGAAAACCAGTGTATTCCTTCTAAAAGCTGAGACCATACCCTCCTTGGCTGCAGCAGCAACCCCAATTAAGGCGACGAAGACTACCTGAAGCACAACCTCAAGTGCATTCAGATATTTGTAGGCCGCACTACAACTGCGGCAGTTCACCGTGTGGGACCAGTACCTGAAATTAACCCCCATCAAGAAATTTTCAAAAACCCATTTCAAAAATCTTGAAATCTTAATGATGATGCAGCAATATTGAGTCATTGACATACTTCAGCTGTATTATATGTAGAGAGAAAAAAAATAAGATGGGTAAGGTGGAGATAGAAACACTACTTCAATCTCCAACTTAAAAGGACACTACTTCCTATTTTGAAAAATTAATGAATGTATAAAATGCATCTTCACAATAAGTTGAAAACGACGAGGGTATGTAACCAAGTACAACTAGCGAAAAGTGTTCTGAATTGTCGTTGCAAACACACTCTTTATCTTTTGTTGAAACAAGTATTGGAAAACGGAGAAATGACATGTAAATTGTGACACCACTTTATAAAACTTTCAGTCGGTAAGCTGAATAGCGGGACTTCATAAGCAGAAAAACAGTGCTGGAAAAACAGGAAGTGACCCCAGGGTTAGTGGCCGGTTAAGGACCTGGGACGTAGCTCCAGCAGGTCCCAAGTTCGAAACACACCCTCTTTTACCTGGTGGTGGGTAGCTTGTTGGGAGCCTTCCTCCGGGGTGGTCTATCGACTCAAACCTGCAGGGTAGGGCACTTTGGCCCAGCCTTAGAGGTGTTCCTCGTCATCCAACAAAAAAGAAGAAAAAAGGGAAAGGAAAAAAGAAAGAAGAGAACAGGGAGTGAAAGAAAAGAGGGTGAAAAATAAAATAAAATAAATTGAATTTTGGGAGTTATTTCAGTTCCTGATTCCTCTTTTCTTGACTTGCTATTATGTTTTGAAATTTGTTCATATATTTTATTATTTAAGTGGGGGAGAAAAGTTTAACGCTATGTTTGGGAGTTTGGGAGAGAAAAGAACAGAAGAGAAGATGAGAAAAAATAAAAGAAGAGAAATGATGGTGGTTTCTTTCATCTGGTTTGAGAGTTTAGGAGAAAAGAGAGTTACTTTCTTTCCTCTTGTTTGCAAGTTGAGAATAAAAGGAAAAAAAAACAGAAGTTCCAATTCTATCCATCAAGAGCTTCAAGTAATGAAGCCTCTAATGCCTCTTCTTTTCTCTATTTTAACACCAAGTCAATGAGAGGGGAGAGATGGATATTCTGATGAGAAGAAAGATGAATTGTTTTTTTATATGAGTATCGTATATTGTGTATTTGTGGTTGCCCTAGGATATAACTGTAATTAAAAAATTACTAGGCTAAAAAAATGGGTTTAATGGGTACTAAGATATATTCAGTAATCCCCACTTTCTTTTCTCTCCTTTCTCTCCGATTTGGAGATAGAAATTAAGAGAAAGTGGACGTTAGTCTCTTTCCTTTTCTCTCCTCACTAAAACTCCCAAACGAGAGAAAGACAAAGAAATTAAGTGAGGCACTTACTCTTCTTTTCTCTCATTTTTTGAACCATCAAACGTATTGCAAGGAAATAGTTTTTCTCTTGTTTTCTTTTCCTTAACATTTTACTTGTGTAAATCTGTAAATCAAACAGATCCTGAATGGTTTTAATGTCTAATTGGTGCTCATGATAAAATGTCTGCTTCCCTATGGCTTTCTTTAAGATTTAAAATGTCACCAAGAAGACTTTCTCAATTTTCCAAACCGAAATGGCAGTAAATGAAACAGATCAAGGAAAAACGTTACCTGAATCCAAACAATTTGAGAAGTTAACCAAATGGAAACTAGAAACCCAATTTGTAAATGAAGATAGAATTACCTGTCCAAAAGCTGTTCCCTAGGGGGAGTTGGGGGAAGAGCTCCACTAAACTTGGTTCCCCAATCAATATGACCACCAGCATACTTGTTTAACCACTTTCTAAAACCAACCACAAGGGCATCTGATTTTGTTGGCGTAAAGCAAGTTTTTTGCCAATTGGACGGGCCAATATCCATTATCTTCCGCTCCTACAAAGAAAACACATGAGTTAGCAATTTAGCTTAGGGTTTCATAAGACTCAGAGAAAAATATTGCAGACTAGTTGTGTGTGTACATCTATGATCACAGTGAAAATGGAAAAAAGAAATGTGTATAAGCTCCACTTTTTGTTGGACAAATGTAAAGCAAACCACTCGAGTTCTGTCCCTAAAGAAAATTCACAAGAAATTGATGCTTCAATGCAAATAAGACTCCTTAAAAGTAGTTGTTAGTAAGGTTGTTCATTAATCGGAACATTGGCTCTGTTTGGTTCATGAGTTTAGTGAGGGAAAGGAAAGAAAACACTAAGGCTCTGTCTGGTTTGCAGATTTATAGAAGGAAAACAAAAGGGAAAAGAAAAGAAGGAAAACAAGTTCTCTTGTTTTTCCTCCATGCTTAAACCACAGTAAAAGTTGAAAATTGACAAAACAAATACAATTGGAACTTACGAAAAAGGGAGCAAAGTAACTCATAAACTTCAGTTATTATTTACTCGTCACTATTTTTTCTTTCCTTCCTATTTGCCTCACTAATATGATGCAAATATGACCACCAGCATACTTGTTTAACCACTTTCTAAAACCAACCACAAGGGCATCTGATTTTGTTGGCGTAAAGCAAGTTTTTTGCCAATTGGACGGGCCAATATCCATTATCTTCCGCTCCTACAAAGAAAACACATGAGTTAGCAATTTAGCTTAGGGTTTCATAAGACTCAGAGAAAAATATTGCAGACTAGTTGTGTGTGTACATCTATGATCACAGTGAAAATGGAAAAAAGAAATGTGTATAAGCTCCACTTTTTGTTGGACAAATGTAAAGCAAACCACTCGAGTTCTGTCCCTAAAGAAAATTCACAAGAAATTGATGCTTCAATGCAAATAAGACTCCTTAAAAGTAGTTGTTAGTAAGGTTGTTCATTAATCGGAACATTGGCTCTGTTTGGTTCATGAGTTTAGTGAGGGAAAGGAAAGAAAACACTAAGGCTCTGTCTGGTTTGCAGATTTATAGAAGGAAAACAAAAGGGAAAAGAAAAGAAGGAAAACAAGTTCTCTTGTTTTTCCTCCATGCTTAAACCACAGTAAAAGTTGAAAATTGACAAAACAAATACAATTGGAACTTACGAAAAAGGGAGCAAAGTAACTCATAAACTTCAGTTATTATTTACTCGTCACTATTTTTTCTTTCCTTCCTATTTGCCTCACTAATATGATGCACAGACTGCACAGTATGCCAAAATCTCGAGAGAAAATTGAAAAACAAGAGAAGAAATTAGGGTTTTGGGATTTGAATTGAAACATGAGAGCCAAACAATCCTCTATCACGTAAATTCTTCTTCAATAAATCAAAAACTAATCCAAAAACAGAATTCAGTCCTATTCCATCCCTCTCCAGCCACTCTAGCCTCACATGGTGGTGACCAACATGAAATGACTACCAACACAGGCAATATAAAAATATCGCTATAAAAAGCATACAATGCTACATCATAGTTGCCTTCGGATCTGTGTAGTTTATGGATTTAGTGAGGTGACAGAAAAGAAAACACAGAGGAAAACGCTTTCCTTTGTTAGGTGTAAGGAAAACAACGAGAAAAATAGGAAGGAAAAGAGAATATGGTTAAAGGTAAAGTATAAATCTTAAAATTTGCAAGTTACTTCCCTTCCTCTTTTCTTAAGCTACTACTATATTTTGAAAAATATATAATTTCCAATATCTTTCAAATATGGAGGAAAAAACTAAGGAAAACTTATAACAAATCCTGTCCTTTTTCTTTTCCTTTGCTAAATTCACGAACAAAGAAAGCCTTAGTAACCAACCAAAGGAAAATGATTTTTGTTGTTTACCTTTCTTTTACCTCACTAAATCCAATGAACCAAACAGAGCCCAAGGCTTCGAAAGGAAAGGAAACAAGAAGGAAAACTAGTTCCCTTGTGTTCTCCCTAATGTTTTCAACCGTGCTTAAATAATATTTAGAAATACTAAAATGTTAAAATGTAATAGGAACTTGAGAAAATATAAAGGAAAATCATTGCCAAAATTCAAAAAATTTGGTTTATTTTCACCATTTTTTTTCTTTTCCTTCCGATGGTTCGTGGATTTAGTGATGGAAAGAAGAGAAAACAATTATTGTTTTCCTTTCTTTTACCTCATTAAATCCATGAACCAAATAGAGCCTAAGGCTCCAAAATGAAAGGAAAACTAGTTCCCTTGTGTTCTCCCTAATGTTTTCCATCATGCTTAAATAATATTTCGACATATAAAAATGTTAAAATGTTATAGGAACTCGAGAAAATATAAAGGACAATCATTCACAAATTCAAAATATATGATTTTATTTTCACCGTTTTTTCTTTTCCTCGCCCTTTTCCTTGTTAACCAAAGAAAGGAAAGTGCTTTCCTTGGGCTCTATTTATTTGGTTTCATGGACTTAGTGATGGAAAGAAAAGAAAACACTTTTCTGTGTCTAGTTAACAAGGAAAATGGAGATGAAAATTGGAAGGAACAGAGAATATAGTGAGAAATAAATTAGAGTAATGTTATGCTTCCCAATTTATACCACAAATGCTGTCATTTGTACAATATGCAGTTGTAGGTGGTACCACAGACCGTTGACACAGCATGTGGTACAATTATTATAGCATTTGGGAACCAAATATGGGAAACACAACATTATTTAATGAATTACGAATTTTGTGAACACTTCGCTGAAAGCTACAAGTATCAAGTATAAATTGAAAATTTTCAGATTTCGAATGTTATTAAAGAATGGAGGGAAACACAAGGGAATTAGTTTTCCTTGTTTTTTGCTTTTCCTTCTCTATATCCGGAAACCAAACATAGCCATAGTGATTCCCAATTTTCCCACCACGATAGAAAGAAGAAAAAGAAGAAAGACACCAAAATCACAAGTTACTATGATGTAAAAGAACTTTTGATACTATATTAAGAGTCAGAGCCACCTCAAGATGAAGAAGATACAAATCTGAATCCAGAATCAAGTTTTGTCTCACATGAAACAACCATCTTGGAACAATTCGATCAATCCAAACAGCAAAGTTTCTGGGAAAGACCCAAATCAATCTGCTATTACCCGGACTAACAGGAATGCAAATAAATATTAACATAGATATCCGTTCCGGCATACGTGGCAATTCCTGAACCAACCAAAGAATATATTATTGCAGGTAAAACAGAAGAAGAAAACAGAAAAATGAAACAACATAGATTTCCATATCTATTTGATGTTTATTAATTATTACCTTTTTGGTTCCGGTTGATGCGGTAGAAAGGAAAAACACACAAGGTGCAGAAAATCTGCCCTTGCCCATCTCTAGATTTGCAATGAACCCATTTATGTTCGGATTTTGTACACCAAATTCAAGTGGTCTGCCCCCTTCTCTATCAGCCTGAAAGCAAGGCAAACGTGATCTTAGCGATATGAAGTTATGAACCTTATTATAAACAACATGGTTTTCGAATTGTTAATCGGTTTGCCAAAATTATGAATGGTGAATCGTATTGAATCATGAATAGTAAGATTCACTTTTTTTTTTAGTAAAATAATAATAGTATTCAAGTATATACTTTTAACATATACTAACACATACAATTCTTAAAATAAACAAAGTAACAAGTTAAAATAAGTTTCATGCATATCAAGACTCAAAATATTGAAGGTTTTCCACTTAAAACGTAAGTTGAAAATTATAATCCGTGAAATGTATCGGGTTGTATGAAACTCGAATTGACTTGTGAATCAACCCTTTCCAACAACAATAGTAAAGAGTGCATAGAACATAATAACCACAGGAAATTACTATTTAGGAAGCCCTTACCTTTATTTTGGGTTGTCGAACTTGCATTAATCCTTTATGTGCATAGGGAACGTGAGCAGGGTCCATAAGATTTTCAGTCAGAACCTCATACCTGAAAATCCACGTTAGGTGTTAGCTTACTTAGAATAGCTCGGGCATAATAAATCACCGAATAATGAAGAAACTAAACTACATAGTTCTTTTCCTAATTATCAAAGCGTTTCATAGGATTCAGGCTAGCAATGAAAATATAAAAAATTATCATAATGATTCAGTTGGTGCAAATACTCTTCTGCATTCTCTTAAATTTTTTTATTTATTTTTTTTTGGTGGTTTTCACTCTTACCTTTTTCCCAGCCTTGACCATAACAACCAAAACTAATGTACGAAAGCATTGTATTTTCTCAAAGTAGGTACGCCTAAAAGGTTCTCTTCACTCAGAGAACAAGCAGCAAACACTATTCTGTTAACAAGAAACATAAGAAATTTCAATGAGTTATATGCTTACCCATATGGTATATCTCTATTTCCCATTGTTTTAGTATATGATGGGTCATCCAACTCTGGGATATAAGGAGGCTTTTTCTTCTCCAAAATACTTTTGTATTGTGGATCAGTGTTTGGCCAAAACCAAACAATGTCATTTTGCACAGTACTTGGATAAACAGCTACACATGCTTTCTTGAATGTATGAAACTGCAAATTTTATTGGAAGAATCCACATCACACAAGTAAGAGATTGTAATCATACGCTGAAGACAAATTAAATCCTATACTGAGAGTGTAAAAAGTGAAACATTAGACTTATTTAACCGAAATAATACTGTCTGTAACAGCTTATCCCCCATCTTGCAACAATTTTATCCGCTCCCCTCCCCTCCCACCCCACA
This sequence comes from Hydrangea macrophylla, assembly GCA_033977485.1. NCBI lineage: Eukaryota > Viridiplantae > Streptophyta > Magnoliopsida > Cornales > Hydrangeaceae > Hydrangea > Hydrangea macrophylla. The sequence goes on from CM066989.1 coordinate 2,193,753, forward strand.
CCACCACACCCCCCACCCACCCACCCACCCACCCACACACACACACACACCCCCCCATCCTGGTGTTGCAACAGCAGCAGCAAGCATAACTGCAGAGTTCCTTTGAGTTTAGGTACCGTCACAGTTTTAAAAGTCCTGGATGCAAGTAGAGGTGCATGATCTTCTTCCTAGGCAATATGGGACACATGGACTTGATACCTTATCTCACCTCATTCATCTTGACCTTCTTGTCTCAAGAGTCTGAGCTCATGGACATCACAATCCACCCCCCTAAGGGTCACAAGTTCTTACGTGTGACTAGCCCCCACCCTTCCAGCTGGGTCTCTGCTCTGATATCATTTGCAACAACTTATCCCCCCATCTAGCGACAATATTGTCTGCGTTTGGCCTAGACACAAGGAATTCCAAGGCGGTCACCATTCTAATACAGTTGCAACAACAAGAAGCTTATATATGGAGTTCCTCGAGTTTAGATTACTTACGATTTTAAAAGGCCTTGTTTCAAGTAAAAGGGGGCTTAAGCCTTATAAACTAGTCGAGGATCTTCTCCCCATGCGTTGACAGACAAGTACATGGACTTAATACCTCACCTCACCAAGCCTTCTTGCCTCAAGAGTCTTGGCTCTTGTTCATCACAATCGAATGGAAGGATATACTGAGGGATATTTACTGTATGCATGGCTTCCTAAGCAATGAAGTGATGGGATTAAGATATAAAGGGGGAAGTGATGGGCTCTCTTCATTCAACTGAAAACAAGGAAGAAAATGGGAGAAAATTCTCCAAGTTGACCCCACTCAATAAACCAACATCAGAGCTTGTTTATCCCATTCTCCCAACACATACATATACCATGTATCTATCATTTCTCTTTATGTATTTAACCAAGGATGCTCCACTACTTAGAAGCCAATGCATTTCACTTCAAACTTGCAATCAATGCCCACAATACACTCCATTATTTCATACCAAACCAAACCAAACCAAGCCTTGTCTCCCAATCATTGGGGTCGGCTGTATGAATCCTTTTTCTCCATTCTGCACGATCAAGAGCTATATGCTCATTTAAATTATATATATTCATATCTTGTTGCACTACATATTCCCAAGTCAGTCTAGGTCTGCCTCTCCCTCTAACTATTCCAGGCACTACGATCTTATCACTCTTTCGCACAGGTGCATCTACAGGTCTTCGTTGCACATGGCCGAACCATCTAAGTCTATTCTCCCTCAACTTATCCTCAATATGTGTCACTCCTACAGTCTCTCGGATGTACTCATTTATAATTCTATCTTTCCTAGTCTTACCACACATCCATATTAGCATCCTCATCTCCGCTACACTCACTTTGCTAATGTGTTGTTTCTTAGTTGCCCAACACTCTGTCCCGTAGAGCATAGCTGGCCTAATAGCTGTCCTATAAAATTTTCCTTTCAATTTTGCTGGTATTCTCCGGTCACATAATACTCCAGAAGCACTCCTCCACTTAAGCCAGCACACTTTAATTCTATGGTTCACGTCATCACCAATCTCTCCGTCTCTACTGATCATTGAACCTAGATAGCGAAAGTGTTCCCTCTTTTTGGGATCTCCTGATCTTCGATCTTCACTGCTTCGTCGTCTCTACTTCCACTGTTGCTAAAAGTACAATCCATGTATTCTATTTTCGTCCTACTTATCTTTAGCCCCTTAGTCTCCAGTGCTTCTCTCCAAGCTTCTAGTTTAGTGTTGAGTCCCCTTTTAGTCTCATCAACCAAGACAATATCATCTGCGAACAACATACACCATGGGACCTCATCTTGAATGTGTCTAGTCAATTCATCCATAATTAGGGCGAACAAATAAGGGTTCAAGGCCGACCCCTGGTGCAGGCCTACGGTAATTGGGAATTCGCTTGTTTCTCCGGCTGGTGATCTAATTGTAGTAACCGCTTCATCATATATCCTTCACCACGTCAACATAACCCTTGGTCGCTCCTTTCTTCTCTAGCACCCACCAAATTAAATCTCTAGGCACTCTATCATAAGCTTTCTCTAAATCAATAAAAACCATATGTAGATCTTTTTTCTTCTCTCTATACTTTTCCATTAGTCTTCTAAGTAAATAAATCACTTCCATAGTTGATCTCCCAGGCATAAATCCAAACTAATTTTCTGACACTGATGTTGCGCCTCTTAAGCGATGCTCCATCACTCTCTCCCATAGCTTCATAGTATGGCTCATCAACTTAATACCTCTATAGTTGTTCCATTGTTGTACATCTCTTTTACTCTTATATATAGGCACTAGGATGCTCTTCCTCCATTTATCAGGCATTTTTCTAGTCATTAAAATCCTATTAAAAACTTTTGTAAGCCAAGATGCCCTCACATCTCCCAAGCATTTCCAAACCTCAATGGGGATCCCATCTGGTCCTAAGGCCTTGTTGGGTTTCATCTTCTTCAAAGCAAATTCCACCTCAAACTTCCTTATTCTCCGATAGAATCTGTATTCTCTAGTTTCATCGTAACTTCCAGTTTCTTCTTCCATTGTGTTATCCATATGTTTTTCATTCAGCAACTTCTCAAAATAGCTCTTCCACCTTTCCTTAATCTCTTCGTCGTTCACTAATACCCTAGAGTCATCGCTTTTTATACACTTAACCTGATTAATGTCTCTTGTTTTCCTTTCTCACAACCTCCATTATTTCATACAATTAACCAAAATGCCATTGTCGGAAAATATGCAAGAGAATATCAGATATGTAAGGCTCTCAAGATTTGGTGAATGAAGATCTCGAATTTGATATGATTTGTGATTTACTATTAATTGTTTATCCTTTTATGGAATGTAAATCAATCCATATAAGGGATAATTAGTGAGAATATTTGATGTGATATTATTGTAATCTCATAATTAATGGGATTGATATTATAATCATTATCTCCACCCTATAAATATAGGGTTGGAAATCTTGTGAAATATAATACAGAAAACTATCATTCAAGTAATACAAAATGTAGTCCTTTTGGGCATCTCTCCTTTTCTCTCTTTTTTCCTTTTCCCTACAAAATTCTTTTTTTCAACTGCCATCAAACCATATAACTTATGCAAAGATACCATGTAATATCACACATGAGTACCACAAATGCAATTACAATAAAATAAATGCAAAAATAAAATTAAAAAATCTGTCATTTCATTAGAATCATATTTTTGTTAATGGGTGGGGTACACTTGGAGATAATTCTCCTGTTTTATCCTTATCTTCAACTGAGCAAAGGGAACCTATCACTTCACCCTTCTATGACTTGATCCTAGTTCATTCATTTTTCCTTCAAAAGGAAGACTCCCAATCATTCATTTCCCTCCATTTATATACCAGTAAGCATAGTTCTCGAATCGGGATTCGCGAATCGTGAATCGTAAGATTCAGCAACAAAGTAAAAAAAAAAAAACTATAAAAATGATTTAAAAAATATGCAGAATAAAATCCTTAGCATCCTTTTGGATGTCTTTTTGATAAATATGGTGATCAAATATTTCAAGTTGCTGCTCTTGGTGCTCAAGCTAAGGTGCAATCTATTGTGAGTGGAACAACTTGGAAGTGGCCTTCTACTAGTAATCCTTTACTAACAGAAAAAAAAAAAAAAAAAATGCTATGCCTCCTCTTCTCCTTCCTGATGCTTCACAGGAAGAGGAAGATCAAGTTTTCTAGACTATTGCTCCGTCTGGTACGTTTACTGCAAGTTCCTTTTGGGATACTACTTAGTCCCATTTATAGAAAGTTTCATGGGCTCCTATTGTTTGTGTTGGAATGTCCCACATCGCCCATTTATGCCCCTTCTGTGCGGTTTAGAAGGTTTTAGTTCCCCTCTCCTTAACACCTGGGTTTTAAGGAGTTGAATGGGCTAGGCCTTACAAGTGGTATCAGAACTTGGTTGGGCTTGTCTTCCGGTGTGCCGAGTGTCCGGCTATTGTGGTCCAGGGTATACCGAGTGTCCGACTCCTGTGTTTCAGGGAGTGTGTTGGAATGTCCCACATCGCCTATTTATGCCCCTTCTGTGCGGTTTATAAGGTTGGGCTTGTCTTCCGGTGTGCCGAGTGTCCACCTGTTGTGGTCCAGGGTATGCCGAGTGTCCAGCTCCTGTGGTTCAGGGGGTGTGTTGGAATGTCCCACATCGCCCATTTGTACCCCTTCTGTGCGGTTTATAAGGCCTTAGTTCCCCTCTCCTTAACATCTTGTAAGGCCCAGCCCATTCAACTCCTTAAAACCCAGGTGTTAAGGAGAGGGGAACTAAAGCCTTATAAACCGCACAGAAGGGGCATAAATAGGCGATGTGAGACATTCCAACACACCCCCTGAACCACAGGAGCCGGACACTTGGCATACCCTGGACCACAACAGCCGGACACTCGGCACACCGGAAGACAAGCCCAACCTCTGATACCACTTGAAAGGCCCAGCCCATTTAACTCCTTAAAACCCAGGTGTTAAGGAGAGGGGAACTAAAGCCTTATAAACCGCACAGAAGTGTATATGGATATTCCTCCCGGGTTTGAGGACAGTAAGACACAAGGTAAGGTATGTCGCCTCCAGAAATCCTTATATGGCTTCAAGCAATCTCCTAGAGCCTGGTTCGATAGATTTTCTCAAGCTATGATAAGATATGGTTTCAGAAAAATCAAAGGCGATCATACTCTCTTTATCAAGCATTCATCACAAGGGAAATTGACTGCTTTGATAGTCTATGTAGACGATATAGTTCTCACAGGCGATGACTTAGTTGAAATGGAACAGTTGAAGACATATCTTGCCAAGGAGTGTGAAATTAAGGATCTAGGAGATTTGAAATATTTTCTTGGAATAGAAGTGGTACGCTGCAAGGAAGGACTTTTTATATCCAACGTAAGTATGTTCTGGATCTCCTAAAGGAGACAGGTTTGCTTGGTTGTAAAGCAGTTGATACTCCCATGGATCCAAATATGAAGCTCAGTGATGATCCCAGTGGAGAACCGGTTGAAAAGGGAAGATACCAGAGACTAGTGGGCAAACTTATCTATTTGGCTCATACCATACCGGATATCGCTTTCGATGTTAGTGTGGTAAGTCAATTTATGCATGCTCCTAGACAACTCCATCTTGATGATATGTTTAGAATTATGAGATATTTTAAGTGAGCCTACACTTGTTGAAGCCTACACCCACGCTAATTGGGCAAGTTCAGTGATGGACAGGAGATCAACTACGGGGTATTGCACATTTGTGGGAGGTAATTTGGTCACATGGAGAAGCAAGAAGCAAGCAGTGGTAGCAAGATCCAGTGCAGAGGCCGAGTTTAGAGCTATGGCACAAGGAGTATGTGAATTATTATGGATTCAGAATATTTTTGACTGATCTGGGGTTTGGGCCAAAGGACTCTATGAAACTGGACTGTGATAGTAAATCAGCCATTAGCATTGCTCATAATCCGGTCCAACATGATAGGACAAAACACGTGGAGATTGACAGACATTTTATAAAGGAGAAGTTAAATTGTGGAAGCATTTGTACTCCATTTGTCAAGTCTGGGGAGCAGCTAGCAGACGTTCTTACCAAGAGTCTAGCAAGTCATTCGTTTCACTTTATCCTTAGCAAGCTGGGAATGAGAGATATCTTCGCGCCGCCTTGAGGGGGAGTGTTGAGTTTCATTAGTTATTGTTGGAATTAAAAGATATTTAGGAGATTTTTATTCTCATAATATTCTCATAATAATGGGTCATGTTGACCATAGTTATTTTCATTTATTGCTCTTTATTTTATTTTATTGTCTTTCCTTTTTATTCATCCATTGTAACATTATATAAACTGGGGTATGTAAATAATAAAGATATCATTTTCCCAACTCTCTTTTTGGTATCAGAGCAAAACACACAATCCACCACCACCACCAAACCTGCGCCGCAACCCACCACCACCACAGCTTGCGTCGCAAGCCTCCCATCACCACCACAACTCACCACATCCTCACCCACCTCTCGGCAAACCACACCACCACCCTTAGCTCCTGCGCCGCAGCCCCTAGGGCTTCCTCTTAGTGCAGCGCAGCTTCCCAAGCCTTCGGCTTGGTGTTGCAGCCCTTCGGCTGCTACTGTGCCCTTGTAAGGGCCTGTTCGTGATGTACTAAGAGCTTGTATCTTGCTCTCTTTGTCTTATGTTTGGGTGACCGAGTGTCCGGTTGCCCCCGTCGTCGTTTCGCCGAGTTTCCGGCTATGTTTGTTGCTGCTACGTTTTGCTGCTATGTTTGATCTTCTTCTCTCTGATTAATTCGCCGAGTGTCCGGCTGTGATCACTGTTGTTGCCGATATTGGTTATTATCCCGGCAAGTCTACATCTCTTCATATCATCTTCTGGGTATTCTTCATAGCATCATGACTTCTCCTCCTGATTATGATCAGCTTCAGTCTCAGATTACTCAACTTCAGTCACGCTTGGGGTTGGGTACGTCAGTCTCATCTTCTGGTCCTACAGCTACCCTTGCTACAGGTACACCCACCGCTTTCTATGGTAAGTCAGAACATCCCACTTGGATTCTAGATTCTGGGGCAAGTAATCATATGACTGGTGAGGCTTTTACTTTCACATCTCCGTTTACTTCTATTCATCAATCTGTCCGTATTGCTGATGGATCTTCCATCCCTATCCAGAATCAGGGTGATGCTAAATTATCCCCAGACATCACTCTTACATCTGTCTATTTTGTCCCTAATTTTGCCTATAATCTTCTCTCTGTTCATCGCATAGCAAAAGGATCATAATTGTGCTGTTGTGTTCTTACCTAAGTCGTGTTACTTGCAGGACCTGACTTCGAAGAAGATTTTTGGCAGGGGGTATGAGCGTGATGGCCTCTATTACTTTGGTGATCCTCCGTCTTCAGGAGGGTTGTCATCCAGCCTACAAGCTTCTGTTTTGTCTACTTCTAATAATTCTGTCTTGCCCGATTCTGATAAATATGATTTTTCTCTTCAAACATTGGACTTGTGGCATGCTCGTTTAGGACATGTAAATTTTCAGTACTTATGTTGGTTATTTCCTCCGTTGAATAAAGCCTGCAAAGACTTTAATTTTAAATGTGTGGTCTGTGAATTGTCAAAGCATACTCGCACTTCTTATATTACCCGCATGCATAGAGCACCTAGTGCCTTTGATCTTATTCATTCAGATGTTTGGGGACCCTCACCTGTCACTGCTCTATCTCAACACCGTTATTATGTCACGTTTATTGATGACTATACTCGTTGTACTTGGGTTTATCTTATGAAGAAAAAATCTGAAGTTTTCTCTCATTTTAGAAATTTTCTCCAAATGATTAAAACTCAATTTCATACTGTTGTGCGTAATATTCGGTCTGATAATGGTAGAGAATATATTACTAATGAATTTCGGGCCGAACTTAATAAAGGGGGAATTCTTCAACAACTCACTTGTCCTTACACCCCCGAACAAAATGGGGTGGCCGAACGTAAAAATCGTCATCTTATGGCTATGGTTAGGTGTCTCTTACGTGGTATGAATGTTCCCAAGTTTTTTTGGCATTTTGCTGTCCTTACTGCTACTTACCTTATTAATCGTACTCCTAGCCGTATTCTCCAAGGCCAGGCCCCACTTCATGTCCTTAAGCCTGATAGTACACTATTTCTCATTGTCCCCCGGGTTTTTGGGTGCACTTGTTTTGTCCAAAATCGCAGCCCTACACGTACTAAACTTGATGATAAGGCTGTTCGATGTGTTTTTCTAGGGTACTCCTCTATGTCCAAAGGATATCGTTGCTATGATCCTGTCACACGTCACTTATATCACTCTTTGGATGTCACTTTTTTGGAAACGGTTCCTTTTTTTCCAGGTGCTTCTTCCTCTTTGGAAACTCCAGTAGAGCATGTTGTGGATGATGTCTCCGTCCTTCCTCGTCCTATGCCTATTCTTGAATTACCCAGTGACATACCCAGTGACCCTTTGCCTCCAGTCCTTACAACTGACCCGTTACAGGTGTACTCTCGTCGTCCTCGTGCTCCAGGCCCCATGCCAACATCTTCTCCGGAATCAGGTATCTCATCTCCTCCTTTAGACTCTGATGTTGCTCCTCCTCGTTATCCTACTCGTATTCGTCGTCCTCCTTCACGTTATATTCTTTCGAGTAGTACTAACCATCCAATTTCTAAGTATGTCTCTTATCAGGGTCTATCAAAACCATTTGGCTCATTTATTAGTGCAGTTGATTCTGTCTCCATTCCTCGCACTGTTCATGAAGCTCTTCAGAATCCAAAGTGGGTGGCTGCTATGAAAACAGAAATGAGTGCTCTTCAGGATAATCAGACTTGGGAACTTGTCTCTCTCCCGGATGGTGAACGTACAGTTGGCTGTAAGTGGGTTTTCAGTGTTAAGTATTTGGCAGACGGCACCATTGACCGATATAAGGCCCGTCTTGTGGCTAAGGGTTTCACACAGGTTCCAGGTAAGGATTTCGGGGCTACTTTTGCTCCAGTTGCTAAACTGACCACAGTCCGGCTTCTTGTTTCTCTTGCTACTTCCTATTCTTGGCCTCTTCATCAGCTTGATGTCAAGAACGCGTTTCTTAATGGTGATTTGTCTGAAGTCATCTATATGGATCCCCCTCCTGGTTTTCGGGCTCAGGGGGAGTATTCGGGGAAAGTTTGTCGCCTCCGAAAATCTCTCTATGGATTGAAGCAGTCTCCTCGTGCTTGGTTTAGCCGTTTCAGTGAAGTGGTACTTACTATGGGTTTTATCCGGTGCCACTCAGATCACACCTGTTTTCTTCGTCGTAACTCCCAAGGGAAGTGTATTATTATCTCAGTTTATGTCGATGATATTATTATTACGGGTGACGATGCTTCAGGTATTGTTCAAGTAAAGCATGATCTCGGGGTGTCATTTGATATTAAAGATTTGGGTCCTCTAAGATATTTCCTTGGTATTGAAGTAGCTCGCTCACGCCATGGTATCTCTTTATCTCAGCGAAAGTATGCTTTGGATCTCCTTCAGGATACCGGTATGCTTGGGTGTAGACCAGCCTCTTCCCCTATGGATCCAAACGTGAAGCTATCTACTGAGTTGGGGGAGTTATTACCTGATCCCTCAGTATATCAGCGCCTTGTGGGTCGTCTCATCTATTTGACGAACACAAGACCGGATTTGACATTTGCTGTTAGTGTTGTGAGTCAGTTTATGCACTCACCTCGGACCTCTCATTTGGATGCTGTGTATCATATTCTCAGATATCTTAAGACCTGTCCGGGTCTTGGTCTGTTCTTTAAGACAGGAATACAGTCAGGTCTTTCCTGTTTTACTGATGCAGATTATGCAGGTTCGAAAAGCGATAGACGTTCCACTTCAGGTTTGTGTATTTTTCGTGGTGATCACCTAATATCGTGGAAAAGCAAAAAACAGGCAGTTGTCTCCCGTTCTTCTGCTGAAGCAGAGTATCGTGCCATGGCCCAGGGGACATGTGAGCTGCTTTGGCTCCGTTCTATTCTTGATGAGTTGGGGTTTCCTGTGAAGGACTCGTCTACCTTGTTTTGTGATAATAAGTCAGCTATCATGTTGTCATCCGACTCAGTCCTTCATGAGAGAACAAAGCACATTGAAGTTGATATTCACTTTATTCGTGAAAAGGTTAAGTCAGGAGTTATCTCACCAAGGTTTGTTACTTCACGTGAACAAACAGCAGATATGTTCACTAAGTCTATTGGTCCTTGTCTTCTTCAGTTGTCTCTTCACAAGCTCGGGCTAGTCGATATATTCGCCCCAGCTTGAGGGGGAGTGTTGGAATTAAAAGATATTTAGGAGATTTTTATTCTCATAATATTCTCATAATAATGGGTCATGTTGACCATAGTTATTTTCATTTATTGCTCTTTATTTTATTTTATTGTCTTTCCTTTTTATTCATCCATTGTAACATTATATAAACTGGGGTATGTAAATAATAAAGATATCATTTTCCCAACTCTCTTTTGTTATAAATGTTTTATTTATTTTATGATTAGTATAGGGACTTGTGTGTAATTACTTGTTCTCTTGTTATTATAAATAAAGAGGTCTCACAGTTGTGAGATTAAGCCTTCAATAATATTGTGTAATGTTATTCAACAATATTATATTGCATGTCATCGCTATTCATAGCTATTGAAGCTTGATATACAACCATTCTCTAGCAACTTAAACTTTTAAAGTAATTGGTGACCCAACATGGTATCATAATCTTGTTTGTGGGAGGTCTAAAGTTGGAATCTCATTACCCACTTTGGTGTAAATTCTCACTTTGTTAACTGGCTCCACTATGATGGCATTAGAACCTTATTCGGGTTTTAACTTCTGTTTTGGATTAAGATTGGAATCATGTTTGGTCTTAAAAGAACATTTGGAGGCACTTTGAAGGGTCAAGGTTGTGCAAGAAAGTGGCCTGGTGAGAGCAGGTTGATCGAGGATCGACCTGGACTTCCTCCCAAGAGAGTCATTTAGAGCCGATAATCAATCGGCTAAGGGCCTTTTTGGCCCGCTTGACTATGCTTGACCAGGTTTGACTTCTTGACCAGTCTTTGACTCTAACTGGGGTCAACCTAGGATCCCTTTTGAGCTTCCGCTTCTGTTTGATTTGTCCACATTGGATCATTTTGACCTCCTTTTCAACTTTTATGCCATTTCTGGTCGTCCAAGTAGGTCCTTGGCCTTCACGTCGCGCGGTTTCGGGGAAATTCATTATCTCTTGTATCCATACTTCCACTTTTATCCGTATTTGTCATCATTTTTTACCTAGAAAACTCCATTAATTTAACTGCCATCAGTTGCCTCAAGTCTTTTTGGATACTCGGTTCATTTATGGAATTCAACCCTCGAAAGTGAATTATCGGTAATGAATGTACCACAGTCCTCGCGATTGTAGTCATAGTCATGTTAAAGATTAGTATTGGACCGATATCACTCTAATGTGAACAAGCTTTTTTGATAAAAATAAAAAATTAAAAATTAAAAATTAAAAATTAAAAAAATTAAATTAAAAAAAGATAATCAACAGTGCAATCAATACTAAACTTATGCAACTATTTGAGTATGAATGAAGAACAAATTTTTGAATTGTGTGAGGAGTTATATTACCTGAGGAGCATCTGGGGGTGCTTGAGGAATGAATTTACAGTCACCAGAGCCATTAAAACACCAACCATGATACACACACTGCAACCTCCCCCACTGATCAATCCTCCCTTCAGAGAGTGGGGCCAATCTATGAGGACAACTATCATCAAACACCTTCCATGCACTCTCATTTCTATCCCACCACACCACCACATCAAGACCCATCACCTTCTTTGCATGTGGGACCCTCTTGTCCAGATCACAAACCGGCATAATCGGATACCACTGTGAAAACCAATCGAATTTCTCATTGTGATCGAGAGTTTCAATTTGTTCTTCAGGTGGGTTATTGAGTTCGGTTGAAACAGTAGAAGAAATGGCGGTTCGAAACTTGAATTTCCGAAATTTTTGGTGAATTGATGAATTATACGAACTGGGCCGCTCGAGTAATGGGAAATTGAAGATGGGTCTCTCTAGTTGAGCTCTGGGAAGTGTTGTTGGGATCATTGTGAATTGGAATGAAGAAAGAGAGGAAATTCTGAGAGCTTCCATTTCAGCCTTTTTTTTTTTTTTTTCCTCTGCTGCGGAAGTGAGAGCGAGAGAGAGAGAGTTAAGCTCAGGATGTGAGTGCAGAGCTTGTGGTTTGAATTTAACCAACCAGTTTTTTTTGTTTTTTGTTTGGTTGTTCGCTAGCGTGGGCCACCCTAGAGGAAAGCAAATTATTTCCTTGTGAGAGATAATGTTACGGAGTATACTTTAATATATGAGTAATATTTAGGGCACTAACAAAATTCAGTAACACTTACTAACACACTCTGTCTCTCTCCTAGTGATATCGTGGGATCTGTAGTGGACCCCGCAGTACCACTAGGAGAGAGAGGTAGAGTGTGTTAGTAAGTGTTAGTGGATTTTGTTAGTGCCCCTAGCATTGCCCATAATATATTTTAAATGTATGTGGTGTTTAAATTTTTTTATATTTTGTGTACCACTTACACAGCACAGTATAAGGTATATGCATTTAAATTTGAGTATAGAAAAATGTGTAAAAAAATTTGTGAGTGTAGTAGTGCTCTTCTTGTCGAACCTGGAACAATCTGTTGACACTTAAATGGTAGTATTTATTACGGAGTACTTGTTTTGAGTGGTCTTGGAAGAGAGTATTTTTGCTGGAATAGGAGTACTGGACACATGTCACCTAATAAAGGCATGTGTGAGTAAAAATGTTCTCTTTGTGATAAATGAAAATAATTTTTGTCGGACCTACATCAACATTTATAGAGAGAGGGTTCAATTACAGTATACAGTATACACACTTGAAGTTTAGAAGTAAAGATTAGATACACCCAAAAACATAATTTTTGGAACACAAAAAAGATAAGAGAGAATAGATACATCTCTTGGGTTGTGTCCTAAAAATTGTGTCTTTGAGTGTGTCCCAAGTATCACCCGAAGTTTAGTCCACCTTATAGATAAAAAGCACCAACTAAGTGAACAGAGTCTTTTTTCTCTTTTTTTTCATCCGCTTAAGCCTCATCGGTCAGGTATGATTCCTAAACTGTATAGTGTATATATACAACTAATACATATTCTACTCCATTAAAAATATATAAACTATATATACATCTATTACCATATTTTGAATCAGGAAGAATTGAACGTAAACGTTTCAGGAAATGGCCCAATAATTTGTATCAATCTCACCAAAAAAAAAAAAAAATAATTTGTATCAATCTGTAACAGTATAGATAGGTGTATATGTACACACATAATCGAGGGTATCCGGTCAGACCTCAACTAATCCCCCGAGGTCTTGGAGTCACCGGGTGAATTCTTCAATGACCACACTCCTCATGACTCGAACATTAAACTTCTTAGATAGTACACCCAAGAAATTTACCACTCGGCCACAAAGGATATGGTGATGAAGAACAGGTTATACTATTACTATACATTTGAAATATTTCACTCATACGAGTTTGCCCAGGTTTTAAAAAATAACAAAGACTTCTGAAGCTAGAATAAGTTCCTAAACAGAATTAAGAAGAACATATCGAATTCCCATGCTACTCTTTTCACAAATACATTTTTAGTCAAAATTTTCTCTTGGCAAACAAACTTTATAATTCATTTTCAATCAGTCCAACCTTTCACAACATTTAGTTGCTTTTAGTTCAAACTTTCATAATTGCACCTAATAATGGCTTCTAAATATGTCTGTACACACACAAATATACAATTGCATACATTTTTTATACACACGCACACATACTAATCTATTGGTGAGAATGAGCAAAACAATGAATACAACCTATAACACCATCGAGAAGACACCGTCTGCACGTGAATTTTTTTTTTTTTTGAATTCAACGTAAAACAGAGACAAGGCCTTCAACCCAACACCACCCAAAACGTTATAAATTCTGCCAAGTTACCAAGTTTTAACAAAATAATATATTAGAAATTGCTCGAATAATTTATATTAAGCTATAACAATATAGATATGTACATATTTATACATATAATATGGTGAATCTCCTACACCATCTATTTGGCACAATACAATAGCTTGCAAATCAACTAACAATAAGAATTTATTGCTCATTGTTCTCTCGATACATCTATACATTAACCTACAAAGTTTTCATTCACCGTTCTTTCAGACCACATCTTCATATTTGCAAAACTCATCCGAAGACGGCAAGTAAATGAAAGAGCAGTCTCAGAGGAGAGCATGATTATAATCATGGTAATGAAAATTTTTGTAGATGAAGTGAGACAACCACCTAGAAGCTGCAAAGCATAGAACTGCCATGAAAACCAGCGTATACCTTCTAAAAGCTGAGATCATACTCTCCTTGGCTGCAGCAGCAACCCCAATTGAGGCGACGGAGACTACCTGAAGCACAACCTCAAGTGCATTCAGATATTTGTAGGCCGCACTACAACTGCGGCAGTTCACCGTGTGGGACCAGTACCTGAAAATCCCCACCATTTAATTTTGAAATACCCATGTGAACTATCTTGAAAATCTAAGCTATATACAGAGAGAAGAACGAAAGATGGGTAGAGGTGAAGATAGTGATTATGAATGTACAAAAGTCACTTGTGCCCTTGGACTATATGATTTGTATATTAGTGATATGCCGATATGTATCAACTACTAATTTGCAAAAAAATTCGATTAATGATTAAATATGCTACTTCGTTATATTAATATTGTGCATAAAATATTATAAAGTATTATTATATTACTACTAAATTACACAATTAGTTAACTAATAGCAAGAGATTAACTACATACATCATTTATTAAATTCTGCACCTGTGCAGAAAGTGCAAGAAGTCTTTAAGAATTTGTCTTTTAGAGGACATACGAGGAATGTATACAAAAACTTGAGGGCATGGGTGTCATTCTTGGGCAAGCCATGTAGCTAAATAGAACAAAAGGACAAGGATAAAATGGTGATTTTGATCACCCAATTAAGTGGTCAAAAACCATGGATCATGAAAAGCAACCCCATAGGTGCTTTTATAGAACGCAGGTGAAGCAACACCCAAACTGGGTTTCCCAATCTCAAATATTGCAGCCAAACACTTCTGAACTGAGTTAGTCACCGAAACTGCTTTTTACCACACCCAAATGCAAAGACAAACAGCCTCAGAGTGAGAGGCATTTGCTGAAGAAGTTGAGGAGCATTGGGATCCATCAACTCCCTACTCACGTCCTCATTTGCAAACACAGTCTCCAACTTTAGAGCAGAAGCAAGTAAAACTTCATTTTTTGAAAAATTATTAACTGCAGAGAATACATCTTCTCAATAAGGTGAAAATGAAGAGGGTATATAATTACAACTAGCGAGAATGCATTCCGAAAATTTCAATCTTTGTTGAAAAGAGTACAATGGAAAACAGAGAAATGACATGTAAATTGTGACATGACTTTAAAAAAAAATTCTCATTTTGGTAAGTCTGCAGACAGTGGCAGACCCAAAACTTTAATTCAGTGGAGGGCGAAGTTTTTACGGGGGTTTGGGGGTAGTGCCCCAGATCGAATTTTTTTTTGTAGAAATTGTATAATTTTATATGATTTTTTTCACAAGTTTCGTGTATATATAGGGGGTTGGAAATTCAGTGCGTTTTTTTGTCTCTCACGGAAAATGAGCAAGATGAGGGTTTTTTTTTTTTTTTTTTTTTCCGCTAAACAGGAGCAAGAGGAGGTTAATGGTGGATATGGGGTCTTTGACTCTTTCGAGGGCTTCTGCGAAACTTCAAACTTCATCTGCATAGGAACATTTTTTTACTTTATTTTTTTAGAAAATGCCTTGTGGGACACTAGGGGACTCTAGGTGGTCATTGTTTTGCTTTTTTATCTTTTGTTATATAACATATACATATATACACACAACATATAATACTATAAAATTAAAAGTGGGAACAAGTTGTCAATTATAACCGTGTCAAAGTTCTAAAATTTACAAAAGAGTACTGCTGTGCATCCCAAATTTCTATTTCAAAAGAGCTTCCCAAATGACCTAACAGTGGGGAGTAACAACTTCCAATCAAAATTCAACTGGTCACACTGTATTTGACATGGCCTCACTGACACATCATTTGGGAATCACTTTTGGGATAGAAATTTGGAAAGCATATCATTACTCTTTACAAAAAGCCTCCAAATTAACAGAAAATCTTAATAAAAGTCCACATATTTTTGAAAACTATCATATATAATCTGTTTTTTCTCGAATGTTCAGTGGGGGCGGCTGCCCCCACGTGCCCCCACTGTGGGTCCGCCCCTGTCTGCAAACCAAACAGAGCCTGAACGGTTTTAATGTCTATTGATGCTCATGATAAAATGTCCGAGTCCCCGTGGCTCTCTCTTTATGATTTAAAATGTCACCAGAAGACTTTCTCAATTTTCCAAAACAAAGTGAGCAAACTAAATAGAGTAAGGAAAGATGTTTCTTGAATCCACACAATTTGAGAAGCTAACCACATAGGGAAAATAGAAACCCAATTTGTAATGAAGATAGAATTACCTGTCCAAAAGCTGTTCCCTAGGGGGAGTTGGGGGAAGAGCTCCACTAAACTTGGTTCCCCAATCAATATGACCACCAGCATACTTGTTTAACCACTTTCTAAAACCAACCACAAGGGCATCTGATTTTGTTGGCGTAAAGCAAGCTTTTTGCCAATTGGACGGGCCAATATCCATTATCTTCCGCTCCTACAAAGAAAACACAAGATTAGCCTATCCTACAAGATTAGCCTATTCTGTTAATCGGAATATTGGTTTTGTGTGGTTCATGTATTTAGTGAGGGAAAGAAAATGGAAAGAAAAACAAGAAGGAAAACTAGTTCTCTTGTGTTTTCCTCTATGCTTGAACAAATAAAAAAGTTAAAAATTGCCAAAACATAATTGAAACTTAAGAAAAAAAGGAGCAAAGTAACTCATAAACTTCAATATTATTTATTTACTTGTCACCATTATTTTTTTTTTCCTTCTCCTTCCTATTTTCCTCAATCTCAAGAGAAATTTGAAGAACAAGAGAAGAAATTAGGGTTTTGGGATTGGAATGCAAAAGCGAGTAAATTCTTCTTCACAAAACCAAAAACTAATCCAGAAATGAATTCAGCCTCATACCCTCTCCTTCCACGCTAACCTCACATGGTGGTGACCAATACCAAACAATATAAAGCACTGCAATAATACTCGAAGTACTACATCATAATATCCTTTGGCTTTGTTTGGTTTATGGATCTAGGGAGGGTCAAGAAAAGAAAACACTGAGGAAAACGCTTTTCTTTGTTTAGTTAAATAGGATAACAAGAAGAAAATTAGGAAGGAAAAGAAAACAGGGTAAAAGATAAATTATAAATTTTGAATTAAGTTAGTTCCCTTCTTCGGTTCTCATGTTTTAGAGAATATTTCATTTCTACTCTCTTTCAAATATGGAGGAAAAAACTACAGCTCCAAAATAATTCACAAATTATAAAGGAACTCCAGAAAATATAAAAGAAAATAATTCACAAAGTTCAAATTTTAATTCTATTTTCACTAGGTTTTATTTTCTTCTGATTTTCCTTACCCTTTTCCTTACTAAACAACCAAAGGAAAGTGATTTCCTTGGGCTCTATTTGGTACATGGATTTGGTGATGGAAAGAAAAGAAAACACTTTCACTTGTCCGGTTAACAAGGAAAATAATAATGAAAAGTAAATAAGGTAAGAAATAAATTAGAGTAATGCTATGCTTCCCAAATTTGAATCCTAGGGTTAATTGTACCCTATGAAGTGGTATGTGGTACCACTGACCAATGCCACCACATGTGGCACAAACATTAAAGCATTTAGAAACCAAGTTTGGGAACCACGTTAATATCCGTAAATTAGGAATTTCATAAACACCTCCCTCCATTTTTTCTTAAGTTACAAGTATATGTTCACAATTTTCTAATTTTTAAAGTTATTCAAGGATGGGGGAAAATGGTAGGGAAAAGTGAAAACGCAAAGGGAACTAGTTTTCCTTGCTTCTTGCTTTTCCATCTCTAAATCTACAAATCAAACATAGCCGTAGACTGTAGTGATTCCCAATTTTACAACCACACCCACACACACACACACACACACACACAAAAGGAGAAAGAAGAAGAAGAAGAAGAAGAAGAAGAAGAAGAAGAAGAAAAGCATAAAATCGCAACTTACTTAGATCTGAAAGGACTTTGATAAGATATTAGAGGTTGAACTCACCTCAAGATGCAGAAGATACAAATCCGAATCCAGAATCAAGTTTTGTCCCACATGAAACAACCATCTTGGAACAATTTGATCAATCCAAACACCGAAGTTTCTGGGAAATACCCAAATCAATCTGCTATTACCCGGACTAACAGGAACGCACATAAATATTAATATAAATATCTTTTCCAGCACACGGGGTAATTCCTGAACCAACCAAAGAATATATGATTGAAGTTAAAACAGAATAAGAAAGCAGAAAACTGAAACAATATGTAAATTTCCGTATCTATTTGATGATTATCAATCGTTACCTCTTTGGTTCCGGTTGATGACGGTAATCCATTACCTTGAACCTTTGCATGAGTGGTAGAAATAAAAAACACACAAGGTGCAAAAAATCTGCCATTGCCCATTTCTTGCTGTGCAATGAAACCATTTATGTTCAGATTTTGTACACTAATTTCAAGTGGTCTGCCCCCTTCTCTATCAGCCTGAAAGTAAGGCAAACTTATTCTTAGCAATATGAACCATATAAGCTATAATAAACAGCATGATTACCAAACAGCGAATCCAATTATGAATCCGTTCGCTAAAATTATGAATATGAATCGTATCGAATAGTGAATCATAAGATTCACTTTTCTTGGGAAATTAACATTAGCAATATTTATGTTTACACTTTTTACATTATGTAAAACATAAAGTGCTTAAAATAAACAAAGAATAAATTTACACAAGTTTCATTCAATATCAAGACTCAAAATGTTGAAGGTTTTCCACTTCAAACTCGTATTCAAAATTAAAAATCGTGACTCGTATCCAGTTATATGAAACTCAAATCGACTTGTGAATCGATCCATTCTTATATCCACAGTAAAGAGTAGGCTTAATTACAATATACACCCTTGAAGTTTAGTCTCTGTCTCACTTTAGTCCTTATTATTACAATTGAATCAATTTGGTCCTTTAAGTTTTTAAATAGAAGCAATGTGGTCCAAAGATCCCAATCTATGAGAAAATTTTACGGAAGTCACCACGTGCTACAAACGGTTTAGCAGAAAAGCGGGCGGAGAGATTGGTGGTGTTCCGTTTTTCCCGTTATAAGTGTGACCAGGCGTAGCACGTAGGTGACTTCAATCAATTTTTCTTACAGAATGAGACACCTCGACCACATTGCTTCTATTTAAAAACTTTAGGGACAGAATTGATTCAATTGTAATTCCAAGGACTGAAATGAGACAATGACCAAACTTCAAGGGTATATTTTGCAAAAAAAGCCTAATATTTCTAGGGAAATAATTTTTCGGATTACCTTTTCTTTGGGTGCTCGAACTCTCATTATCCCATGATGTGCATAGGGAACATGAGCAGGGTCCATAAGATTTTCAGTCAGAACCTCATACCTGAAAATCCACTTTAGCTCACTTGGAATAGCTTGGGCATAATAATCACCAAATAGTATAGAAACGATACTGCATAGTTCTTCTCATAATTATCAAAGCGTTTCATAGGATTCAGGCTAGCAATGAAAATATTAAAATTATCATTATGATTCAGTGCATTCTCTTTTCCTTAATTTTTTCGCCTTTTTTTTAGTGGTTTTCACTCTTACCTTTTTCCCGGCATCGACCACAACAACCAATACTAATGCAAGAAAGCATTGTATTTTCTCCAATACATATACCTAAAAGGCTGTCTTTACCAGAGACAAAGCAGCAAACACTATTCTGTTAACAACAAGAAACACAAGAAATTGCAGTGAGTTATGTGCTTGCTTACCCGTAGGGTATCTCTCTATTTCCCATGGATTTAGTATAGGAGGGGTTGTCCAACTCTGGGATGTAAGGAGGTTTTTTCTTCTCCAAAATATATTTGTATTGAGGATCAGTGTTTGGCCAAAACCAAACAATGTCATTTTGCATAGTACTTGGATAAACAGCTACACATGCTTTCTTGAATGTATTAAACTGCAAATTTTATTGTTATGGTCAATCTAAAGCGCACAAGTAAGATATTGTAATCATATGCTGCATACGGATTATATTTAACACTGAGACAATAAAAAGGTGAAATATTAAAGGTTGTTTGGGAAAGCAAAGATCCAGTTCTGTGGTTCATATGTAAACTGGTACTAAAAACTCAAGTAATTCGTACCAAACCAAACCAAACCAAACCAAGCCTTGTGTCCCAATCAATTGGGGTCGGCTATATGAATCCTTTTTCTCCATTCTGCACGATCAAGAGTTATATGCTCATTTAAATTATATATATTCATATCTTGTTGCACTACATATTCCCAAGTCAGTCTAGGTCTACCTCTCCCTCTAACCATTCCAGGCACTACGACCTTATCACTCTTTCGCACAGGTGCATCTACAGGTCTTCGTTGCACATGGCAGAACCATCTAAGTCTATTCTCCCTCAACTTATCCTCAATATGTGTCACTCCTACAGTCTCTCGGATGTACTCATTTCTAATTCTATCTTTCCTAGTCTTACCACACATCCATCTTAGCATCCTCATCTCCGCTACACTCACTTTGCTAATGTGTTGTTTCTTAGTTGCCCAACACTCTGTCCCGTAGAGCATAACTGGCCTAATAGCTGTCCTATAAAATTTTCCTTTCAATTTTGTTGTTATCCTCCGATCACATAATACTCCAAAAGCACTCCTCCACTTAAGCCGGCCCACTTTAATTCTATGGGTCACGTCATCACCAATCTCTCCGTCTCTACTGATCATTGAACCTAGATAGCGAAAGTGTTCCCTCTTTGGGATCTCATGATCTTCGATCTTCACTGCTTCGTTGTCTCTACTTCCAGTGTTGCTAAAAGTACATTCCATGTATTCTGTTTTCGTCCTACTTATCTTTAGCCCCTTAGTCTCCAGTGCTTCTCTCCAAGCTTTTAGTTTAGTGTTGAGTTCCCTTTTAGTCTCATCAACCAAGACAATATCATCTGCGAACAACATACACCATGGGACCTCATCTTGAATGTGTCTAGTCAATTCATCCA
Organism: Hydrangea macrophylla; assembly: GCA_033977485.1. NCBI lineage: Eukaryota > Viridiplantae > Streptophyta > Magnoliopsida > Cornales > Hydrangeaceae > Hydrangea > Hydrangea macrophylla. The sequence continues at coordinate 2,214,618 of CM066989.1, forward strand.
TAATTAGGGCGAACAAATAAGGGCTCAAGGCCGACCCCTGGTGCAGGCCTACGGTAATTGGGAATTCGCTTGTTTCTCCGGCTGGTGATCTAATTGTAGTAACCGCTTCATCATACATATCCTTCACCACGTCAATATAACCCTTGGTCACTCCTTTCTTCTCTAGCACCCACCAAATTAAATCTCTAGGCACTCTATCATAAGCTTTCTCTAAATCAATAAAAACCATATGTAGATCTTTTTTCTTCTCTCTATACTTTTCCATTAGTCTTCTAAGTAAATAAATTGCTTCCATAGTTGATCTCCCAGGCATAAATCCAAACTGATTTTCTGACACTGATGTTGCGCCTCTTAAGCGATGCTCCATCACTCTCTCCCATAGCTTCATAGTATGGTTCATCAACTTAATACCTCTATAGTTGTTGCATTGTTGTACATCTCCTTTACTCTTATATATAGGCACTGGGATGCTCTTCCTCCACTCATCAGGCATTTTTCTAGTCATTAAAATCCTATTAAAAGCTTTTGTGAGCCAAGATGCCCCCACATCTCCCAAGCATTTCCAAACCTCAATGGGGATCCCATCTGGTCCTAAGGCCTTGTTGGGTTTCATCTTCTTCAAAGCAAAATCCACCTCAAACTTTCTTATTCTCCGATAGAATCTGTATTCTCTAGTTTCATCGTAACTTCCAGTTTCTTCGTCCATTGTGTTATCGATATGTTTTTCATTCAGCAACTTCTCAAAATAGCTCTTCCACCTTTCCTTAATCTCTTCGTCATTCACTAATACCCTAGAGTCATCGCTTTTTATACACTTAACCTGATTAATGTCTCTTGTTTTCCTTTCTCTTGACTTTTTTCTCCCTCTCTAGTGTCTAGTTTGGTGTAGAAGGCGTCATAGGCTTCCATTTTAGCAACTCTAACTGTTCTTTTAACCTCCTTATTTGCACATTTATAGTTTTTGAAGTGTTCCTCACTTCTATCATTTTGCCACTTCTTAAAGCAATCCTTTTTGGTTTTTACTGCAGCTTGTACCTCTTCATTCCACCACCAAGTATCTTTAGAAGCCAACCCTCTTCCCTTCGACTCTCCGAGGACCTCCTTCGATATTCTCGTGATGCACCCTGCCATTCTATCCCACATAGTATTGCTTCCATCTTCCAAATTCCAAGGTGCTTCTGCATACATTCTCTCTTGGAATATTGCTAGTTTCTCACCTTTAAGGTTCCACCACCTAGTTTGCGGGTTTATAGGGTCTTTTCTAGTACGACATTGTCCTTTTATATGGATATCTAAAATATTAAGTCTATGTTGAGATGTTAAACACTCTCCTGGAATGACCTTACAGTCTTTACATGCTAAGCGGTCTGCCTTTCTCACAAGGAACAAATCGATCTGGCTTCTATTAGATCCACTCTTAAAGGTTATCAAGTGTTCTTCCCTCTTTTTAAAAAATGCGTTTGCTACTACAAGATCATATGCTACTGCGAAATCTAAAATACTCACCCTTGCCTCATTCTGATCTCCAAAGCCATACCCCTCATGCACCCTCTCATATCCAGTTCTATCTTTGCCTACATGGCCATTAAAATCTCCACCTACAATTATCTTTTCTCCTCCCGGTATTTCTTGCATTAAAGCGTCCAACTCATCCCAGAATTGTCTTTTAGTGTGATCATCCAATCCTACTTGGAGCGCGTATGCACTAATCACATTAATTATATCCACTCCAACTACCAGTTTGATAAGCAATATTCTGTCTCCTTTCCTCGTGACTGTCACAACTTTATCCTTGAGGTTCTTGTCAACCACGATTCCGACACCATTTCTATGCCTATCTTTCCCTGTATAGAATATCTTATACCCGGTCTTTTCTACCTCCATAGCTTTCTCTCCAACCCACTTTGTTTCTTGTAGACATACTACATTAACCTTCCTTCTAATCATAGTGTCTACTAGTTCCATAGCTTTACCTGTTAAGGTTCCTATATTCCAAGTTGCTAACCTAAGCCTATAGTTCTGGACTAGCTTCTTTACCCGCGGTGGCCCAGATGAGCGCGGGAACCTTACTTATTTAACACCGCACCCGGGCGTCGATGCGGCGCCCCTTGCACATTTTTCGAAACACCCGAAGGCAGGCGCAACGCGTCGCTTAAAGGGAACGCCCTAGCATTTACACGAGTATTCATATTTGGATTCATATCATAAGGATCCGACGGTTTTTTTTTACGTGCTGGTTGTCGAGCTACCTAACGCATGAACCCTCCTCTTTTATCCGGGATTCGTGAGTGCCAATTTTTGGCATAGGAGTCCGTGTCCAATCTAATCGGAGTAACATATTTAGAACTGATGTTTCGTCAAACCAACATAACCTTGATTCTCACAAGAACCAGATAGAAAAAAAGAGACTTGGACTGAACCTTGTCCAGTTTTAGACTTTACCAAAGAGGCCCTTTTAGATTTCTTCAACTTCGAATAATATTGCCTCTTGTATCCACACTTTTATAGTTTTATCCACAATAGCAGCATAGTGCACTTGTGTCCATACTTTTCCTCATCCTTTTTATCTGGCAAACTCGCTAAATTAAAATACCCTTAGTTCCTTCATTATTTAATGGATTCACTCAAAATGTATGGAATTTCATGCTTACAAAGTGAATGCATTATGTACCACAGTCCTCCTTTTTTATTATGGCTTTGTTGAAGATAAGATATTGGACCAATTTTACTCTAGTCAAATCTGATCAAATTTTGTTTGATAAATAAGCTAAGAACCAATTAACTGTAAACATTCAATATATACCAAATTTATGCAACTAATTGACTAAATCATAGCCTTGGAACTCAAGAACAGATTTTGGAATTGTGTGAAGAGTTATTTATTACCTGAGGACCACCTGGGGGTGCCTGAGGAATGAATTTACAGTCACCAGAGCCATTAAAACACCAACCATGATACACACACTGCAACCTCCCCCACTGATCAATCCTCCCTTCAGAGAGAGGAGCCAATCTATGAGGACAACTATCATCAAACACCTTCCATGCACTCTCATTTTTGTCCCACCACACCACAACATCCAAACCCATCACTTTCTTTGCATGTGGGACCCTCTTGTCTAGATCACACACCGGCATAATCGGATACCATTGCGAAAACCAATCGAATTTCTGATCCTTATCGACGGTTTCAATTTGTTCTACAGGGGGGTCTGTGATTTCAGTTGAAGCAGTTGAAGAAATGGCGGTTCGAAGCTTGGATTTCAAACATTTTCTGTTAATTGATGATGAAGACGAACTGGGTTGTTCAGTCAATGGGAAATTCAAGATGGGGCTCTCGAGTTGAGCTCTGGAAAGTCTTGTTGGAATCACTGTGAGGTGGAATGAAGAAAGAGACGTAGCTCTGAGAGCTTCCATTGCTGCTCTCTCTCTCTCTCTCTCTCTCTCTCTCTCTCTCTCTCTAGTAAAGTAAAAGCTCTACAAGTTCATGACCATGAGACAGGGAGTGGCCGTTAAGCTGAGATGTGAGTGCATGACTTGTGTGTCTTGTGGTTTGAATTTAACCAACCAGGTGTTTGTGTTCAGTCCTCAGACCTTAATTAATGAATGCCACTATTTTTTTTCTTTTTTTCCTTTTTTTTTTGTCTAAATTACACTTTACACCCCTATAATTTAGGTACGTTGTTATTTGGTCCATGTGATTTAAATTTTGATATTACAGTTCTAATTTAGATTTAATGTAGTCAATTCTTCCTTCACAAAAAAATGTAGTCAATTCGTTAGAAGTCTCCTAATTTTTTTTTTAAGAAACATGTAAAATATGCACACATGAGATATGAGTAATGCTAGGCTCACATTATAAATTATAATACCAATCATATAAGTACCACATTTAAAACACATGACACCGCATTCAAGGTACCATGTTCAAGGACGAAGCAATTTTGCTCACTGAGAAAAGCTCGAATTTTTTACCCGAGGCTTCATAATAGGGGTAATATTTCCCTGACCAGTCACTGTTTCAACTTTTTTCCCAAACCCATCACTTTTCTATAAATCGCTACTTCAACTAGCGATTTCAGACCAAATTAGTTTAACTTGAAATCGCGATTTCAAATGGCGACTTTAGTAAAAGCAGAAATTGCAAGTTCAAGTAGCGACTTCATTTAAAGTAGAAATCGCTATTTGAAGTAGTGATTTCGTTTTGCCCCCATTTTAATAAGTGTCTTCTTCTTCCTTCAGATCTCTGCTCTCTCTTTCTATCTCTTTGTCTCTCTGTCTCTTAGCCTCTCTCTCTCGCCAACCTCTCTCTCTGTGATCTCTCACTCTCACAGACCTCTCTCTCTACGATCTCTCTCAGGTGCCTCTCTCTCTCTCTCTCTGTTACACACACACACATAATGTATATGTACACACTAACACACACACACAGATACACAATGTTCACACACACACACACATACACAATGTTCATACACACACATACACAATGTACAGATACACAATACACACATGGATACACAATACACACACACATACACAATGTACATACACACAGATATAGGCATGTAAATGGATCGGATCCGGATTGGATTTATGATATCCGAATCCGAATCCGTTAACTATATCTGAATCTGATCCGATAAAAAATCTGAATCCGAATTTGTTAGGATTCGGATATCCGACGGATATCCGTTAAGCAATAAAAAAAACCCTTAAACAAATCAAGGTTTTTTTTTTAAAATTTATTAATTGGATATCCGTTAAGCACCAAAGGAAATTTTTAATCGGATATCCGTTAAGCACCAATTTTTTTATTTTTTTATTTTTTCTCTAATCGAATATCCGTTAACTACCAAAAGAATTTTATAGTGTAGGGTCATTATGTAATTTTCACAAAATAGGGGGAGCTAAATTGTAATTTTCACAAAACAAGGTGAGCTAAACGGATCGGATCCGAATCGGATTTGTGATATCCGAATCCGATCCGTTTGCTAACAAAATATTCTGATTCGGGTTCGGGTTCAGATTTGGATTTTCTTATCGGATATTTTCTGTCGGATTCGGATCAGATCGGATCCAAATTCGATCTGTTTACAGGCCTACACAGATACACAATACACAAACATATACAATGTATAAAATAGGATCTATTCGGTTTCATTCTCCTTTTTTTTTTATCTACCTTTTATGAAAATTAATATCATGTTAGTTATACTAAAAATTATGCATTTGAAGGTAGTTTTTTATTTTACAATTTTAGGGCTTTTTTTAGAATGTATAAAATAGGATCAATTACCTTTCATTGTCATATTCAATCGAATTTTTGTAAAAATCAACATCTCGTTCGTTTGACACAAAAAATTACTTTTAGGTGATTTTAGAACGGTTCTTACTAGTTTAATAAAGATTCTATTTTAAGGTAATATTATAACCGGTTCTTATTGGAAACATTTCATTATTCCTAGATTTTGTTTTTTGAAGTCTTAAACCATATGTTCCGACATTGAAATATGTATTCGATAAAATGTTTGAGCAAAATAAGAACTTGAATCAATTTATAAACTATTTTGAGACTGTGAGTGGGGTGGGAGCGAGGTTCTAACACTTTCCGACAATCTTCTTAGTAAGAAACGTGGAACCGTGAGTCTGAGGTGGGTGTGTAATCACTTTACAAGGTTCTTGCTTCTAAGGACTTTAGATTGATTTCAAATGTCGATTCTTTGAGTTCAAATTACAGAGCAAGTGTTTTCGATTTTAGAAATGGGAAGGTACATTGGTCCTTGTATTTAATTACCATTGATTACTTACACTCGAATTTGCAAATGTGAAGGTATTAAAATGGCTAGTGTTGTGACTATAATATACTGGGGGTGGGGGGGGACATGTGCATTGGAGCGGATGGTCTATACTATGATAGTAACTGTCGAAGTTTCATTCGTCTGAGAACAGACGCTCAATACACTGAACTTGTTAGAAACGTCTGCAAGAAAATGGGGGTTCATCAGAAAAGTGTTCGTTTGAAGTTCACTTGTAAGTTTCCGTCGGTTCTTGGATATCAAGTTTTGAAGTTTATACCGTTTGAAGTAAATGATGACGAAAGTTTGCAAGTAATACTAGAAACAGCCTCTACCAATGCAGCTATAAACTCTATGGATCTATATGTCGAGACAGAGAATCTTCCCGAGGCCCATCAAACATTAGATAACTGGATTGGGCCGTACACCTCTCTGTTGACACAAGAAAGCGAAAGCTCAAATCTGTTTATACAGGGGTTATTGCCTTCCACGTCTACACAATATGTGGATTGCTCAAATCCATTGCAAAATAGTCAGAACGAATACAGGAGTTCGATGAAAGACATTGTTTCAGAACGGCCAATTCATGTGCAGTTCAATTCAGATGATTGCGAATATGGTCATGATTGGGCACACAAAGGGATGGACACCAACTTGACTCCGAAAAACTCGAATGAAGAAGATGTGCATGCGGACGAGTATACTGGGGGGGATGAGGAAGACGATGCTATTGAAGATATTGAGCCGACTGCCCAAATAAATCCTGAAAATGCTTTATATGAGCCTCGTTCATCAACTGTTACATCCTTTGACTTAGGCATCCATACTGGAGAGCGCATGTTATGCTTCAAACATTGAGGGTAGGCAATGGAATTCAGATCGATACGAGTTGGTCAAGGGTATGATGTTCAAAACCAAAGATGATCTTCAGAGATTTGTGGAGTTGTACTCGATAAGAACACATCAACGGTACACGGTGGATCAAACCAGTCCGGATCGTTGGTCGTTGAAATGTGAATTGGCGTCACAAGATTGTAAGTGGCAGCTACGGGCAAGGTTGAAACGACACGGGATGTTTGAAGTCATAAAGGTTGAGCAAAGCCATACTTGTATGTCCTCTATGATGAACCTTGGTCATAGAAATCTAAATGCTTGGCTAGTGGCTAGGGACATAATGCCAATGATTAAGGCGGACGCATCTATTAACATCGCAGTGATATTGGAAAAGGTGAAAGATATGTATTTATACACCGTCTCATACAAGAAGGCGTGGAATGCGAAACAGAAAGCCATTGGAATGATATTTGGGGATTGGTGTGTATCATACACAGAATTACCCAAGTTCATGGCTGCAATTCAACAGTATAATCCTGAAACGATTGTAAAATGGTTCTATGTGAACGGTGGTAGTGCGACTGTAAAAACTTCGAAAGAGTACTTTGGGCGTTTAAGGAGTCCATTGATGGGTTCAAACACTGTCGACCCGTCATAAGTATCGACGCCACATTCTTGTATGGGAAATATAAGGGCAAATTATTAATCGCTATGGGAACAGATGCAAACAATCAAAATTTTCCTTTAGCATTTGCCATCGTTGACGAGGAGAAAGCTGAAACGTGGAGGTGGTTTCTGAAATTGCTAAGAGACTACGTTGTGCCTGGCAGAGAAGGTATTTGTTTGATATCCGATCGACATAGATGCATCCTTTCTGCGGTGAATCAGCATGATATAGGGTTTAAGGAGCCCGATGCCTATCATCGTTATTGGATTAATAATGCTTGGTGGTTCAATTTTGAAAATTAAAATATGTTGGATATATAGCAGGGAGCTGCTGCAATGGACAGACTGCTGAGAATTAGCTGCTGATGAAATCGCTACTTGAAGTAGCGATTTCTGCTTTTGATAAAGTCGCTACTTGAAATTGCGATTTCAAGTTGGACTGCTTGGTCTGAAATCGCTAGTTGAAGTCGCGACTTCTAGAAAAGTGATGGGTTTGGGAAAAAAGTTGAAACAGTGATGGGTCAGGGATATATTACCCCACTTTTGAAGCCTCGGGTAAAAAATTCAGAAAAGCTCATGGAATGCTCATGGAGAGCTCATGATTGGACAAGTGTCCATTGTGGACCCACTATTTCCCTTTGCATTAAGTGTTGTTTGAGTTCTAGTTACCGCAAAAATACGAGTATAACTATTTGCATTTAAGTTTAGTGTTTGTGTTTTAAAAAAAAAAATCTCACGATTGGACAAATTTTGCTCAGGTAAGTAGTGAGACCCACAGTTTTCATTTTTAGCTAAAGTTATTTGCATTTAAGTGTTTGTTCAACAAAATTAATTAATGGGATTTGCTAACTTACAGCATAGGAGACTTTTAGTGACGAAAAATAAGGTTTTAGTGACAAAATTTTTCGTTGCTAATTTTTGTCGCTAAAAACCTATTTTTCGTCACTGAAAGGGCTGTTGTATGATGCTAACTTACAACCATCATGTTGTAAGTTAGCAGCCCCCTTAATTAATACACATTTTTTACCAAACACATATGTTTAACTTAACTCACACCAATGATAATAACTAAGTTCGTGCGCAAATTTGAGAACACAGATTCTGCTCTCCTTGAGAATATTTGAAGGTAAAATTTTTTTGAGAAATTTTGTTTAAAGGACATTTTTTTGTATCAACTATCAACAACCCATATGCTATTACACCCATTTTTTTAAAGTTTCATAACAAATTTATTAATTCTTTCTTTTTTCTCTTTTTAATATTGGTGTGTTTGGATTTTTTTTTTTATAGAAAATTTTAAGGTAATTTTTTTGTTTCAACTATCAATAACACAAATGCTTACACTCATTTATTTAAAGTTTCATAACAAATTTATTAGTTCTTTCATTTTCTTTTTCTAATATTGGTGTGCATGGAATTTTTTATTTTTTACTTTTTTTCAGGAAATTTTAAAGTAATTTTTTTTGTATCAACTACCAACAAAACATATGCTTTACACCAATTTTTTTTAAGTTCTTTCATTTTCTCTTTCTAATATTGGTGTGCATGAATTTTTTTGTAGTGGAGACTGTGAATATATCAAATAATCAAGAGAACAACAAGGGGAAAAGAGAAAAGAGAGCTAGAGTTTTTCATAACATAAAATCTGAATAATGAATACAATAGACAAAGAAGAGACAATAATAGTATATCTAGTTATACAGTATTACCCTAAATAAGTAAAAGACTAAATTACCATAAAACTAAATAAAACTAACTCTAATAACTAACTCTAATAGAGACTAGATAATGGACAATGACGATGTTGAAAGTCTATATTCAAGTGAAGCAGAAGAATTTAATGAGAACAATGTACAAGAAGTAGAAGTTACACTTGATGATGAAGATGTTTGCAAAAACAAAAACACTAGGTGCACAACGATTTGTACAACGATTTGTACAAACATGCAGCACAAGGTTGGACCTTGTGGTGAAAATCATGCAAACATAAAAAGTGGTGTGCAGGCTTTTCAGCATAAGGTCCAATCTTGTGCTGCATGTTTGTACAAATCGTTGTACATCTAGCATTGCTCTTGTAAAAATGTTCCTTCACTAGGTATGACTTTTGAAACTTACGATGAAGCATATGAATATTATTACTCGCATGGTAGAATTGTGGGGTTTAGTGTGAGAAAACAAAGATTAGATAAAGATAAGAGAAGGTATCTAATTACAAGAAGAGAATTTTCTTGCAACCGAGAAGGTGCGGTCCTGTGTTTATGGGTATCAACACGGCCGCGAATATTTTCCCTCAATCCTTCCTCAAATTTTTGGGCTTTGTCTACCTCTCTCGGCATAGACCGGTGTTCAAAACAGAACTAAATTACGGAGTATTATACTTTGTAGCATACTCGTTAATGGACATATCTCCTTGTTGTGGATTAGCAAAAACCTGACCCAATTGTGCTTTTGCAGATGTCGGGAAATACCGCGTGTTAAACTCCTTCTCAAATCTTTTCCACATCTCAAACAGTCCTTAAGCAAGTTGATTGGTCTACTAATTTTGAGCTCCCCCTTTGAGGGTATCGGTGGCACACATAATCTTTTCATCATCGGTACAATCCACAGCTCAAAAAATGCGATTCATATCCATTAACCAACAATCAGCTAATGATGTATCTGAACCTCCCTCAAATTGACTTGGCTTTCGCTTGTAGAACTGTTTAATAATCCCCCATTCCTATTGTGGTTGCGTGTTCGCCAGTCTGTCAACTTACACTATCACCCGATCACTTACCGATCTTACAAATTACTCACCACATCCTCTAAGTGGTCCATCCTCGAGTGAGGTGAACGTTCCTACTCCCGGTTTGGATTCATTTCTTACATGTCAATCAACTCACATTAATACTATGCATGCTATGCTAATATAACATGCAACAATCATACTTCAACTTCATAACACAATATTATTATCCATATGCATTCATGTAATGCATCTAAGCACTCATCATATATATTCACGTTCACTTAAGTCGTCGTTTATCGTACCCAAAGTCATGCCCCGGAATCGTACATATGATTCTAAAACACGTGGCATGCCACCAAGGCATGACTCAAGTCATTAAAGTTCCATAAAACATATTAGTAAAAGTTTTGAGTCATGAACTCAATACATTTTCAAAGACATTTTACAAACACACATCCAAACATACCCTAACAAAGTTCTTCTTCAAAAGTAACATGTTTATAGTTTAAAGGGGTCCCAAAGGTACCCTCGTGTTTAATTAGAGGTAAAACAAAACACCCAAAATGGGAGAACCAAAAGAGGATCAGAGGGTATTTCGACCGGTTGAACTGCCCTCTTCGACTGGTCGATTAAGCCCTGGGCAGAATCCTTCCCTCGCTATAGAGTTTTGCCTAGAGTAACTCAACCACTTCGAGTTTAACCAACTTTAAAACATTCAAAACATTGAGTTTAATCCATAAACATGTAAAAACATCATCGCAATATAAATCCGGGCACCTTGAGTTCATATCAATCGTTAAAGCAAATTAAAGAGAGTTAAAATGCAAAATCTATTTCGAGTCGAACTCTTGGAGTAACACTCTGAGTTCGTCACCCAAACCAAACCAACCAAGATAAGAATATTCGTAACATACCCAAACTAAACCAATATGATACAAACCATATATTTACATATGCCAAACTTGTCGGCTTACACCTACAAGAGCTACATAATCCCAATTACACAAACCACCTACTACTATACATACATAGTCTTAAAATCCAAAATATGAATTAGTAAGTCAAAGTACTAACATAACTAATCCAATTACAAGAAGTCCCAACCATATTACAAGTTTCCAATCCAAAACATGAAACTACCAACATTATTACAACTATTCCCAAAATCCCAACATTCTTCGCTAATGTCATAGCTTCATTTCTTTGATGCTCTATCTTTATCACCTACAATGGTTATTCGATAACCACTATACTATATAAGCTATATGCTTGTGAATGACAATATTTATGTACATGGATAACAAGCATGCTCAATCTCATCTTTTACACATAACTATGGTCTTCGGGAACACAAGTATCGGCCACCCTTTCACACTAGTCCGCGACTACTCTATTAGTTCGCGCGACTAGCTGAGACCCACACCTCTCTCATTCAAACGTGCGTCCTCATGGCCAATTTGTCACCTAGTCACATTCTCGATGGCAAGTATGAGTTCTCATTTGACCCAATTTGACAACTCATCATGCTCATGTAGTCATTACACCATACAATTTCACAAATTACACATGAGCTATCAAAATTACTCTAAACATGTGAATTTAAACTAACTAATCGTGCTTAACATCACAAAGACAAACTCAAACATCCGATTATCCAAATTCCATAATTATTGTCTCTCACCTCCTGCATTTTCGCTCCTATATGTAGAATTAAGATCCTAGTAAGATCCAGGTATAGTTTCTATATAAAATTCCAAGTTATGAGCTAAGCCCCCAAAGTGGGTCGCAGAAAAACTGTCTCAAAAATCCATAAGAATGGTACTAACACGTTAGACTCACCTCCAAGAGTCTGAATATCTAGCCTGTTCCAAAACTGATATCAAATGGCACATTATTTGGCGTCATAACCGTCGGGGAACATACGTCGTAATTTTTTCGTTTTCTCTTCTGTAACTCTTTTGCTTGAAATGAAGAAGAAGGCTAAGACTCTTGATGAGTCACAAGCCAAGTGTCTAACAACATGTAATTCCAAGTTTAGGTTTCTATTATGGCCTCCCCAATATTTTACTAGTTTTGCAATTATACCCCTGTTAGTTATGAAACATATTAAAATTATCCCAAACTTAAATGGGTATTTGTCTATGTCATGTATGGGTCCCATAAATGGTCCCACATAATATTATGTAGTTACTAATCAATCTACTAATTACGCAATGTATCCAATTCACTCTCAAAAAGGTATCCTAACGGACCACAAGAGTGATCTCTAACAATTAACATGCTATTTAAACAACATCATATGATATCACATATGCCTTAATAAACATTTAAGCACATAAGAATATATTACTCCACATATCTGTCCCATCACACAGGAACCTCCCATAACTGTCACAACCTGGGACTGCCACATTGGCCAATGACTGGGCTCCCAACTGGACACCCCTAAACACATTAGTGAGTTAAAACTCACTTGACACATATAATCACATCATTAATATAATACTAATAATGCATGCTAATCACAATTAAATATAACCCACGGGAGCGGGTGTTACAGGTGTACTAAGAGGTTGTGTTATCTGTAAATGCAAATACAATCGACCGGATCCCCAACCAGTTGACTGAATCTGTCAGTTTTTAAATGAAAGTGTTTTACCATGTATCTGATGGGATTTTCTCTAGCCACATTAATAATTGGTGTCTAGTGTGGATAATCCTTTGTTACACTGTCCTAATTCGCACATGACGAGAGGGTGTGACAAACATACTTGGGCAAAATATAATAGTCATAATGTAAAGCAAGTAACATGCTACTACCTTTGAAGACATGTTATTGTCTTTGAGTTACTGAGTAGTGAGTAGTAATATTCATGTGTAGTACTACCATGTTATTGTCTTTGAGCAGTTACAAATACCACGTTATTGTCTTTGAAGAAATTAAATTGTCTTTGGCAAAATATTATTGTCTTTAAAAGACAGTTACATTCCTAGGCAGTATCATGAAAGCAATGACATACATGTGCAATATCGAAAAGGCAGTAACATCTACTAAGATTCTTTGGCAATGTGGTTTTTTTTTTTTTAACTTGGGCTAACTTTCAACATCTACGTAATGGAAGTGTCGGCTTTACAAAAATACATAATTTTTTGACACGTGCTTTTGAGCTACAATATTTTTGCTTTTAGAATTCAATGGTAAATCATCTAATTTTGTAAATTACATAAATATAAATTTTATTGAGAATAGATTTGTATTTCGAAAGCTATAACACTTTGAAATCTCAAAAGCAGTAAAAAAAAAATACATATAAAATGGGAATCGTGTTGATTATTGGCTGTAAATGGGGAAATAAGCATGTAAATTGTATTCAAGGGTCATTTTCGTCCCACAAAAATAAGTAATCTTTTTATTAAAAAAAAATAACAGAGGGACTTTTGGGAAGCATGGGAACCTTATGTTAGACAAAAGTCCTTTGAAATAGACTTTTTTAGTATAAGGTCCAACCTGATTTTTTATTTTAGTGAAAAGTCCATACAAAAGTTATGTGAATTTCACATCACTTTTAGAACACGGAGAGTGATCCAATCAAGTTTCACCAAGCATGAAGTAGTACTTTGACCAAAATAATAAAAGAAATAAAATTAAAAAATTGATTGTCCTTTAAACTTAACTAATCTAATATAACGGACTTTCCACTAAATTTATAATGTTAAAAATTGTTGGCTATCGTGACATAGATGATGATGTAGTCGGTTTCAGGTAGGCTAATGAGGGTCAAGAATAGAAAAAGCAGATGATGCCAATTGATGTAGTCTGTTTTAGGTAGGCTGACGAGGGTTAAGAACAAAAAAAGCAGATGATGATTCCTCTTAGCCAAATCCTGCACACAAGGAAAAGGAAAGACTCAAGGGGGGTTGGACTCCCTGAGCCTCCTTTGATGACTAAGTTAGTCGCAAGGAAAGAGGACAGATAATAGGAGTTTAGTCAAGGAAAGACTGTGCACCTTACTTCTTCATTTGCCAGGATATAAATAGGGGATAATTTTAACAGATTGCGGCCTTTTCGGCGCAATCTTCTACTACTCTGTTGATGTGCAGTTGGGTTGGGCCACTGTAGATTTTGCCACATGTCCCACTTCTTCGAATTATGGGCTGCTTGTTTCTACATTCATGGAACGAAAGTAATCACGTCCTATTGGCCCAACGGCTATATGGACTTGTTCAACTTAGGTGGTTATTAACGCAACCGACATGCAACTTCGTTGCCACGTGTCATAACATGATAGAGGAACTAAATGACGTCATATCAGCTACTCCCCCCTCTAGTTTCAATTCAGGTCCTCGGATTGAGATCTTAATGTGAGACACAAACCTGAAAAGAATATTAAAATAATAAATCATTTACTCTATTAAGCTGAACTGAGTCGTTTGAAATTTAAATTTCTGTGATTTAATTTTTTAAGCTGAATTGTTATTAAATTTTTATGTTGAGCTGTCAATTATTAAGTAATTATGCGTTGGGTTAGAACTGGAAAATTCCATTTTTAGGATTTTGAGTTAGGAAATAACTCTATTTGGGGGTTCTAGGTTGATATGGGAAAGTTTGGGAACTCAAGTGCATGTTTTAAAGAAAGTTGGGGGTGTTAAACATAATTTTAAAAAAAATGAAAATCAATTTTAGGGGAGATACGTTAGTTTCCTTTACTGTACAGCTTGAGAGGGTTTACAGTGAAAAGGAAGAGAAGAGAAAGAGAGTAAGAGAGGAAGAAGAAGAAGAAAAAGAAGAAGAATAAAGAGAAGAAAGCTTAGAAATTGGGAGGAAGAGGAGAAAACTCATCTTCTACACCCTAGGTAAGTGAAATTGGTTGAAAGTGTGAGTTGGGGTTTTTGAATTCTTTCCTTAGAATCTGAAATTAAGAGATTAAAGTTGTAAATTAATGTTTTAGAACTTGCTTAAATGCTCCTTGATATGTATATATGGTGTGGTATGAAGTTTTTCATGTTAAACTTGAATTTTGAGCAAGTTTGCAAGATGTGTTTTTAGGGTTTGGTAGAAATTCAAAAATTGGATATTTGTGGGGTTGATTTTGATAGTGAATATGTGTTTTACATGCCTTGGGTGATATGTATACCATGTATGGCAAGTTTTACTTGAGTATTGTTGATTTTGCAATTGTTAGGGTGTTGAAATTTAAGGGTTTTTAATAAATCTGAAAATTGAGTTTTTGTTTGGGTTTTGATTTTGATGCTTTTGGTGTTGAGAGTATGTTATTAATGTCTTGAAACATTCCTAGTTCAAGTCTTGAAAGGATTGAGTTGGGTTTGAGATGATAACGACCATGGATGAAATTTGAAGCTCTTGAGCTTTATGGGTTCTTAAAAATTGTTGTTTTAAATCTATATGTGGGTTGATTTTTGTTGTTAGAATGATGTTTTTAATGCTTTGGAGTACTCTTACAACAAGATTTGAAAGAGTTGAGTTGGGAAGAATAGTAGAGATTAGTGTGTGTTCTTGGTGTAGTGTGTGTTCTTGGTGTAGTGTGTGTTTTTAAAACTCTAGCTTATGGGTCTTGCTTGATTTGTAAAAAATTCTTGATTATGAGTTAATATTTTAGTTTGCTAGATGCTAATAACATATTTGAGAAACATATAGAGAATGTTAGTTTTGGGTTTAGAAGAATTGTGTATGATTTGAGTAAAACATCATTGAAGATGTTCTTGAGCTTTAGAAGCTAAAAAATGGGTTCTTTATGGTGAACAATATTAGATGTGGATTTTTAATGCATTGTGAATATTATTTTGGACTATATGCTATTGAAAACTTATGTCTCCAAGAGTTGATAGAACTTGAAAGCCTCCATGGAAGAGTTAATTTTTGTTTACAAACTTGATTTGGGTAGAGAGAAAAAGTTAGAAATTAGGGGCTATTTGGGTGTGATTTTGGGAGTTTGGGTTGTTTCAAATTAAAACTTAAACTTCTTAAATTTTTATTTATTAGTAAATTGTTTCTTTCTACATTTTTATTTATTATAGAAATTGTTTATTTTTACTTACTAGCTATGAAATTAATGTTTGAGAAATATGGATTTTTGTCAATTGGAAAGCCTAGGTTGTTAATTTTTTTGTTGTTATTATAAGATCTGTGAATTATTATCCAAATTAAAATTATATTTGCTATGAAATCTAATTTTAAAGATTTCAGGGACCGAAGTTAGTAGTAGCGGACCCAAGGAGTTGACCGAGGAGCAAGTAGAAAGGTGACTTTCATTGACTTGTCGAATTTGAGGTGGGTCTTCTAGATATTGTCGTATTGCAATTTATGTTTATATACATAGATGGCATGACATGTATGGTGTGCACTTGCATTGCTGAGCTGTTAAACCAAGTAGCTGAAAACTTGGTAATAAGCCGTGAAAGGCTAAAGCTGATGGGCCCGGGTGTGTGAGTCATAGCATGTATGAGTTGCATTTTAATATTGCATAAATGTTGTATTTGTGCTGTGCTGAGCTGTTTATTTGCTTAAACTTGCATATTGTTTTATCTAGTTGTCGTGAGCCGTGATTTTGCTCATGCCCACACAGAATTAGGAATTGCACTGCCATAGGTGTGGGGTTGTTGTGGGTTGCTATGGGTTCACCACAAGAGTGATATTTTGTCGAAAAATTATAAAATACAGTCTGGTTGTAACTTTTTCAAGATGTTGTAAACACTTTACTTTTAAGTTTGGTTGTGTTAGATTAGTTTAATGTATAATACTTGGGATGTGTGAATATTTTAAACTCTCTAATAAGGTGTTCTTGTATAAGTTTGTTAATCACATGTTAAATTTAATGTTGTTGATTAGTTGAGTTGTACTAGCAGATATTTCGACAACGGCGGGTTGAGGTGCCACAGTTTGGTATCAGAGCTTAGGTTATAGGTTCTGTGAATGGTACGGTTGGGTCTAGACTGGGGCAGTGCTTTAGGAGTTGAGTTGTGTAGGTATATTTGTTGGTGGATTAATAAATATATTATTATTGTGTTTGCATTGCAAACGTGGTATGTTGCAGATATTATATTATATGGATGGGGAAAGACGAACCGGACAGGAGGAAGGGAAGGGGAGGGGACACACCAACCCCCGGGAAATCAGGAAGTTGAACAAGCACGACCAGTGGAGCATGGGCAAACGTCTTATCCTGAACAGATGTTTGAATCAATGGCCCGATATTTTGATACGAAAATTGAGACAGCTGTAGCCGGGTTAAGTAAATCTAAGGAAAAAGATGAACCTGGAAAACTTTATGAAAACTTTTTTGAAATATCATCCACCAGCATATTCGGGAATTGGAACACCATTAGAAGCCGAACAGTGGTTTAAAAGAATGGAAGATATATTTGAAGTAATGCAAATTGGGGGTGATCAACGAGTAATGTTGGCAGCCTTCAAATTTACTGATCGAGCTAAGGATTGGTGGAGGGACACAAAAGCCCATCTAATGACGCCGGTTATGGGGAACACGGAGCTGAATACGATTACGTGGGAGAAGTTTAGAAACGTGTTTTATGAGAAGTATTTTACGGAAGCTTTTTGAAACGAGAAACGACGAGAGTTCATACACTTAGAACAAGGAAGAAATACCATGGAGGAATATAAGGCGCAATTCACTTCCTTATCCCGCTTCGCAGTAAAGCATGTGGAGAATGAATATGACAAATGCAGAAAAATTCAAGATAGGTTACAATTTCCTATTCGATCGAAACTGTCTGCTTTGAATGTTCGTAATTATATGGAATTGGCGGAAAGAGCTAAATTGGTTGAGAAAGATGTACAAGAAAGTCGAGCCTTCCAAAGTCAACAAAAGCGAGGGAGAGTGGAATCGGGTGGATCTAGCCGGGGAGGACCAAGACCGAGAATGCAAGACGTTCCAAGTAGAGGCTGGGGTTTATTTCCACCACGAAAGGGTGGAGGAACTAGCAGTGCAAGTGGTTCAAGGTCTAGTGTAATACGACCACCCGCAAGTCGAAGTTTTTCTGGAGGGGTGACTTGCTACTGGTGTGGGACTCTGGGTCACGTAGTTAGAGATTGTACTATGCCTGATCAGAGGGAGTGTTATAACTGTGGCCAGCCGGGTCACCTTTCTAGAGATTGTCCGACTGGGGCTGAGATAGTATCATCGGCTACAGTGTCATCGGGCCGAGGTAGGGGCTAGGGCAGAGGACAACGTGGTTCAAGCTCTAGTGTAACAGGAGGTCAAGCAAGGGTCTTTACACTAACAAAGAAAGATGCTGAAGCGACACCTCAAGTTGTGACTGGTATGATCTTGATTTCAAATTATGTTGCATACACCTTATTTGATTCGGGATCTACGCACTCGTTTATATCTAGAACTTTTGTGAAATTTTTTAATGATTATTTAGTTGAATTGAACGAGAAGTTAGTCGTGTCCACGCCCTTAGGAGATAAAATTACAATTGATTGGGTTTATAAGGGGTGTGCGGTACAAATTGAAAATCATGAAATGGGGGTTAATCTATTACCTTTGGACATAGAGGACTTTGATACTATTTTGGGAATGGATTGGCTGTCGACGTTTCATGCGTCAATTAATTGCTTTAATAAGGAAGTTAACTTTCGGTTTTCGAATGGAATTGAATTCATCTTTTGTGGTGAGCGGCGGGTAATGCCAACAAGTTTAATGTCAGTTATAGCTGCTAGACAGAAATTATGTAAGGGCTGTGAATGTTTGATTACGTATGTGATCGGTGATGCAAAAGAAACGATACAGATAGAAACAATAGTGGTAGTAAAAGAATTTGCTGACGTGTTTCCCGAAGAATTACCTGGAAATGTACCGAATAGGGAGATAGAGTTTGGTATTGATTTAGCACCTGGTACTAAGCCTCTTTCAATTCCACCATATCAAATGGCACCTACTGAATTGAAGGATTTGAAAATCCAGTTAGATGATTTATTCAAGACGGGTTTTATTCAACCGAGTGTGTCACCGTGGGGGGCACCAGTCCTGTTTGTTAAGAAGAAAGATGGAACCTTATGTCTGTGTATTGACTATCGACAGTTAAACAAGATGACAATTCGAAACAAATACCCATTGCCAAGGATAGACGATCTCTTTGATCAATTACAGGGAGCAAAAGTATTTTCAAAAATTGATTTGCGGTCCGATTACCATTAGTTAAAGGTTCGAAAGAGTGATGTTGAGAAAACAACTTTTCGTGTTCATTATGGACATTTTGAGTTTTTAGTGATGCCTTCTGGGCTGACTAATGCGCCTGCTGTATTTATGGATTTGATGAACAGAGTGTTCAAACCATTTCTGGATATGTTTGTTATTGTCTTCATCGACGACATACTCATTTATTCGCGTAGTATAGGAGAGCATCAAAATTCACTTGAGACTGGTATTACAAAAACTGAGGGAGGAGCAATTATATGCAAAATTGAGCAAATGTGAATTTTGGCTAACAGAAGTTGCTTTTCTGGGGCATGTGATTACGGGAGAAGGAATTACCGTGGATCCAAATAAAGTTGAAGCAGTGTTTCTATGGCCAAGGCCTATGAATATGACAGAAATTCAAAGTTTTCTGGGGTTAGCTGGTTATTATCATCGCTTCATTAGAACTTTTCAAATATTGCTTTGCCATTAACCAAGCTGACTAGAAAGGGAGTGAAATTTGATTGGAATTTAGAGTGTGAAAACAGTTTTCAAGAATTAAAGAATTGCTTGACGAGAGCCCCAGTGCTTATTCTTCCGTCAAGTACTGATAATTTTGTAGTTTATACTGATGTGTCACACCAAGGGTTAGGTGGTGTTTTAATGCAAAATGGAAAGGTTGTAGCTTATGCTTCGAAACAGCTGAAACCACATGAGTTAAACTACCCGGTACATGATTTGGAGTTAGCTGCAATTATTTTTGCACTAAAGTTGTGGCGTCATCACTTATATAGGGTGAGTTGTGAGATCTATACCTATCATCAGAGTCTGAAATATCTGTTTACATAGAAAGAACTAAATTTGATACAACGACGATGGCTAGAATTAATCAAGGATTACGATTGCTCTATTCATTATCATTCGGGAAAAGCAAATGTGGTAACAGATGCTTTGAGCCAAAAATCGTTAGGAAAAATATCGTGTATGCAGTGTAAAACGGTCGATTTTATTCGGGACATGAAGACAATTCGAGGAGAATTGTCAATGTTAGAAACAGAAGTATTTGTGGCATGATTTGAAGTTAGGCCGATCTTGGTGGATAGAATTTGAGAATTACAGATGATGTGATAAATGGAAAGACAAAGGACTTTATTATTCGATTTGATGGGGTCTTATGTTACGGGTCACAGATGTGTGTGCCTCGAGATCCAGTGCTTAGAAAAGAAATTCTAGAGGAAGCTCATAGGTTCGCTTATGTTATGCATCCATGGAACATGAAGTTGTATAAGACGATTAAATAGTTTTATTGGTGGCCTGTAATGAAAAGAGAAGTAGTTGAATTTGTGAGCCGATGTTTGGTATGTCAACAAGTCAAGGTTGAACATCAACGACCAGGAGGCTTATTGCAACCTTTACTAATTCCAGAGTGGAAGTGGGAACATGTAACGATGGATTTTGTGCGGGGATTACCTCAGTCACAGAGGGGTAATGACTCTATTTGGGTAATAGTTGATCGACTGACGAAATCAGCACATTTTTTATCGGTTAGAGCTACTACTACACTTGAGCAGTATACAAGGTTGTATGTAAATGAGATTGTGAGATTACATGGAGCACCAGTAACGATTGTATCAGATCGAGATCCAAACTTTACTTCACATTTGTGGGGACACGTGCAAGAGGCTCTAGGTACTAAACTGAAGTTTAGTACATCTTTTCACCCACAGACAGACGGGAAATCGGAGAGAACTATTCAGACATTAGAAGATATGTTAAGAGCTTGTGTAATAGAATTTACGGGTGACTGGGAAAAATATTTGCCATTAATTGAATTTGCTTACAACAACAACTATCACACTTGCATTGGGATGGTGCCTTTTGAGGCTCTTGTGCAGCTCGTTCCACCCTCCAAAGTCCAACTTCGTCAAAAGCGACGAAAGGGCTTTTGGCCACGCTTTTCCAGCTGCCAGTCAGGACCCGGGCTACGCTTTTGTCTGGTGAGAATCTTGTAGGCGCTGAGCTGATTCAATTGGACGACATCCTCGCCAGAATTCGAGCTGCCGTTGGAGGTAAGAAGAGCATCGGCCTCTGCTAGGACTGCTCCGCCTTACTCCAAGAGAAGAGCCCACAAAATTATGGATGACTCGATGCCTTCCTCACCCGAAGAAGGTGATGGTTCGGACCTGCAGACCTTGGCCCTCGCTCAGTCTGAGGTTCCTGCTGTCCTTCCTGCGTTGCACATAGACCAAAGCAAGGAAAAAACAAAGGTAGCCTCCCAGCCTACGCTCTGGGGGGGTAAGTGTACTGACCCCTATATTGAGGCATATTGTAAAAAATTGGCTACAAAGTTTTCAGGATCAGTGGATCTGGTGAAGAAACTGTGATTTCTCCAATCCTGTATCAATGCTCAGCTTGAGGTAATTCCTAATTTTGGGCCACCCCGTTATCATTGCTTTTTGAAATTTTTTCTCGTTTTAGGGCACTTTCATGACTGCTGCCATTTGCAAAGTCAACTTCGAGGAGTCCAGCATAGAGGACCTCTTAGCAGAGCAAGTAAAAAAGGTTTTTGCCGAAACGGCCAGGGCTGACGCTCTCTAAGCGGATATTTCCAGAATAAATTTGGAGAAAGCGGCTATAGACTCCCGGCTCGTATCGGTACAGCTTCAACTAGAGGATGCTCTGAAAAGGGTTGAAGCAGCCGAAGTGCTTGTTAAGGCCCAAAAGGAGGTCGCAACCAAACTGAGGGAGAACATGGAGGAGGAGAAGAAGGCCGCAGCTGCTGCTTATTTTAAGGAAAAATCTGATGAGCTAGTGGCCATGGGTACCTCGTTGGTGAATGAGGGATATGATCAGGGTTTGTGTGAGTGTGAACAGGCCATTTCCGGGAGGCTAAGGGACCACTTTCCTGATTTCGACTTCAGCCTAGTATTTGCTGCTATAGAATATTTTGGTGAAGCAGATGCCAATGTTTTGACCTTGGATCATGGTCCTTAGAATACTCCTCCCATTGAAGAAAATGTTGATGCCGTTCCTGGCACTGAACAAATTTCTTTAAAGTAATAGCTTGTTTTTTTTTTTTTAGTTTTTTTTTGTGTTTGTGTTGGGGCCTCTTCTCTCCCCCCTTATGTATATGTTAAGGACATAACTTTGCTTTTACATCAGGATTGTAGGTGCTTCTTTCTTTTCTCTTTATGATTTTCTCAATTTCAAGATTGGCCGAGTATCTTTTATATGATTTTTCCAGGTTTGAGATCAGGTGTAGAGCATGAGAGTTTGACTTGATCTAACTAGAGCGTGAAAGCGTGATCTGTCCTAATACTTAGAAAAATTCTTTTCTGAATTGATTTTTCGAGATTTGAGGTCATGTCTAGAGCGTGACTTGTCCTGAACACTTAGAAAAAATATTTCTGACTTGATTTTTCCAGCTTTGAGGTCAGGTCTAGAGCATGAGAGTGTGACCTATCCTGAACACTTGGAAAAATCTTTCTGACTTGATTTTTCCATATTTGAGGTCAGGTCTAGAGCATGAGAGCGTGACTTGTCCTGAACACTTAGAAAAAAATCTTTCTGACTTGATTTTTCCAAATTTGAGGTCAGGTCTAGAGCGTGAGAGTGCGACCTATCCTGAACACTTAGAAAAAATCTTTCTAACTTGATTTTTCCAGATTTGAGGTTAGGTCTAGAGCGTGAGAGCATGACATGTCCTAAACACTTAGAAAAAATCTTTATTATGTGGGGTCATGCTGATGTGGGTCGTCTTATCACATTAAACGCACTTGATCTGGTGGGATCTCAACCGCCACATTCTTTTTGGTAGATTTGTTGAATCAAACCGTCCATATGCTAGTTGGTTAATCTGACGGTGCCAGTTATTTCCCGCCATTTATTGCCATCATCATTAGCACACATTGGGAGATGTATCGTAAGAGGTATCAAAGTCTTTATATAGGCTCTTGGGCCGTCGGTAACTGGTTGTATATCTTCTGTAACCTTCACATCTTTCGCGATTGCTCATGGTTTCTCGAGTTAACTTATCTTCTGATGAAGGACTTGCCGCTTTCAGGAGGGATTGCGAAATTCCCATTGACGTCGAGATTCGCCTTTTTGTTGAGGGTGAAGATGTAGCCTTCCCTTCGGTCATTATTAATAGCTATCTACTATTGATAGTGGGGCTGTGTTTCCCTCTTCCCGCCATATTCTGTGATCTTCTCCAAGGGTTTGTCCAAACCTTGCTCGGCTTCTTATCACATTAAATGCACTTGATCTGGTGGGATCTCAACCGCCACATTATTTTTGGTAGATTTGTTGAATCAAACCGTCCATATGCTAGTTGGTTAATCTGACGGTGCCAGTTATTTCCTACCATTTATTGCCATCATCATTAGCACACGTTGGGAGATGTATCATAGGAGGTATCAAAGTCTTTATATAGGCTCTTGGGCCGTTGGTAACTGGTTGTATATCTTCTGTAACCTTCACATCTTTCGCGATTGCTCATGGTTTCTCGAGTTAACTTATCTTCTGATGAAGGACTTGCCGCTTTCAGGAGGGATTGCAAAATTCCCATTGACGTCGAGATTCACCTTTTCGTTGAGGGTGAAGATGTAGCCTTCCCTTCAGTCGTTATTAATAGCTATCTGCTATTGATAGTAGGGCTGCGTTTCCCTCTTCCCGCCATATTCTGTGATCTTCTCCAAGGGTTTGTCCAAACCTTGCTCGGCTTCTTTGGGGGGTCAGTGCTTTATGCCAGCATCTTGGCATAATACTCTGGTTTGGCGAGATTGCCCGTTGTTATACTCTCAATATTGACCGAGTGGATCCTTACTTGCGAGTTAGGATCGAGGGGAGGCACCTTGTTCAGGGTTTAGATTACCCGAATAAGATTTGCACCAATTTCCCAAAATAGTGGTTTCTGGGAATTGGTTGGTTGATCCTTCTATTCATCCCCCTCAATTCTTTGATCCCGAGCTCTGCAATGAGTCCTATGCTGCTTTTTGAGAGATCGACATTACTGGCACCAACGAGGATGCAATCAATCGAGCTGTTGAGGCCGGCCTTTCATTTTCTGATCTAGTGAACCCTACTGATGATGTAGGTCCTGTTGATGAGGTTGGTGATGATATCCCAGTCGTAGCTCCTGCTGTGGCCACTTCTGGATCATGTCCGTTCACCAGATCTATGGCTTCTGGTTTACGTCCGATAGACAAGGCCGCACCGATCGAAGGCCCGATTACTCTATCTGCCAATGCTAATTCTTTAGAGGATCCTGATCCACCGCCAGCTTCACCCAAAAAGGAGAAAGAGAAGGTCACCGAGGCCGAATCTCTCCCTCAGCCGAAGAGGGCTCGGTCGGGAGCGCATGCTACTCCCGTTGTGCCTAGCTCCTGGGTAGGCCTTTCGCTGGAAAATTTATAATAGCGCCTGCAGAAAGTGGAGCGGCAAGGTGCCCTTCTGTAGACAGAGTCTGTCATGCAGGAGGTGGATTCTCATGCTTTAGAGATCACTGTCAATGAGTTGGTGGCCAAGGTGAAGGTCCTGGAGGATGAAATCAAGGCCCTAAAGGACAAGGGGACTTAAGGTATCTCTTTTTATTTTCCTTTTCCTTTTTTGTGTTATGGTGGAAGTTGGATATGAATAAACAAAGTGTTGTGCAATAGCTTAATGTTAATTTTCCCATACTCACACACTTAGGCAGTTGGATTCTCCCAAGATTTAAAATTGGAACTAGCAGGATTTAAAATTGGAATTAGCAGACCACGTAACCATGGTAAACCAATCAAAAATAAGAAAAAACACTAGCTGCTTAATTTATTGCGCTTGAAAGACAAAAGAACACAATAAAATGGTGGCATACTACACATAATATTTTCTTAGATGTTCATAATGCCAAGGCCTTGAGACTGGTCTGTCATCCATATCTTGCAACCAATACATTCCTGGTCTGTTTACCCTAACCATTTTGCATGGCCCTTCCCAATTGGGAGCCATCTTTCCTTCGCTGGGATCTTTGGTGTTTGGAAAAACCCTCATTAACCCCAAACCCCCAAGGTTGAACGTCAAGGGCTTTATCCGTTTGTCAAAATACCCCGCAACCTTCTGCTGGTAGGCTGCAAGCCGGAGCAAGGCTTGATCTCTAGTTTCTTCCAGAAGATCCAAATTCTGTTGCAGGCCCTGACTATTTTGTGATTCAGTGACGAGCTGCAAACCTTGCTTTTCCATAGCAGGTATAGATTTAGTTCTGGCAGTAGGGATACCAATTTTAACCGGTAGGACTGCCTCCGTCCCATAGGTCAGGGTAAAAGGCGATTCTCCTGTAGCTGTTCTCCTGGTGGTCCTGTATGACCATAGAATTTCTGGTAGTTCATCCAGCCAACGTCCTTTAGCCCCTTCGAGCCTTTTCTTCATGGAGTCAAGAAGAGTTCTATTTGTTACCTTTGCCTGGCCGTTAGCCTGGGGCTGCCCAGGAGACGAGAAATGATGTCTGATCTGTAGACCTTCACAAAACTGCTAAAAAAGTGATCCCTCAAATTGGGTCCCATTATCCGTTATCAGGATGTGGGGGACACCGAATCTGCATACGACGCTCTTCCATACAACGTTTTTCATGTCGGCTTGACCTATCTTAGCTAATGCTTCTGCTTCTGCCCATTTCATAAAGTAATCCATAGCGACAACCACAAACTTTTTCCTTCCTCTAGCTGTCAGGAGGGGACCCACAATACCCATTCCCCATTGCATGAATGGCCAGGGGCTCTGGACTGGAGTCATTGGTTGTGGAGGCTGGTGTGCGTACTTTGCGAACCTTTGACATTTATCACACTTCTTTACCAATTCCTGAGCATCGAACTTCATATTGGGCCAGTAATAACCCAGCATTAGAGCTCAATGGGCTAAAGTTCTAGTACCGACATGGTTCCCACAAACTTCTTCGTGTATTTCCCTGAGGACATAATTCGCTTGGTACGGAGTTAAGCATCTGAGAAGTGACTGTGAGAAGGACCTCTGGTACATCACCCCATCTAAGATCACATAGCGCGCTGCCCTGATTCTCAGTTTCCTTGATTGCTGCTTGTTGTCAAGTAGCGTCCCATCTCTTATGTAGTTAAAAATGGGTTCCATCCATGACCCTGGGAGATCCTCAGTGTCGTTGAGATGCATCCTCCTTGGAGATTGAGTACTTGGAGCTTCCTGGAAACCTATTGTAGACACCCCATTTTTGCCCAACCCAGTCATTTAAAAAATAAAGTGCTCTTGACACTAGCTTGTCATTTTTTGAATCATCTCAATCTGACCTCAAATGGAAAGGATATTGCAAGTCAAAAATATGGGGTCAAAATGTCAACAATCTCACATGCACCCAACCACACATGACTATTGCTCCACAACTATTGCTCCACATTTTTTTTTGACAAAAAAACTTTCGGTGGTTTCCACCAAAAGAAAAAAAAACACCCAACAATGTTTGGATCCCATTTTTTACTCTTCTTTTCTTTTTTCTATCACTCACATTTGTCTCCCACTCTCCTTTCTTTTTCTTTCTTTATTCCTCCCCCTCTTCTCTTCTTGCCAATATATACACCACATTCTCATCAAATACCAAGTGGGGAGAACCCCACTCCCTCACCTCCTTCTCATCTCTCTTCTCAAATTCTATCACCATTGAAGAACCAAGTCCATTTTGCCAAAGTTCACTGCTGTGATGATAATCAAAGTGTCACTACGAATTCATCTTTGATTCAAATCAAAGGAAACCAATTGAAGAGTGTTCTTAACTCAATGATATTGGTCTATGATTTTTCTCAGAATTTTAAAAAATCATATGACCCATTTTTAAAGCACAAATACACAAGGCATACAATCTGCCAGAAACATCACAGCAGTGACACTAGATCACGTTCACTGTTTGGACTACTTCAAGATTTTTTCCTCACTCCATTTTTTTTGTACATTAACTATAGCCTCTTAACTACGTCTGTGATTTTTTTTTATTTTTAGGATCAGTTTAGTATTTGTAAAAAATCGTCCAATTTCAGTCGACAGTGCAGTCCTTGATTCTGAGTAAGGGTGCTTCTAAATTCAATTTCTCCCAATTCACAAAAGGAATTGCAAAACGGTTTTCTCCCATGGAAACTAGACTCATTTGGGAGCCTTCCATAAAAATTTCAAAAAATTAGAAGCACCGGAACCCCCCCGTTCCATTTTTGGGAGACTTCTCTCAAAGCTGTGAGAAAACTGCATTTTGACATGAATTTTTGTAAAACTTTTCTTTTATCTCTTTCATTTGGGGTTTGATCTTTTTCAAGTGAATAAAGTCCAATACATTAGAAAAATAAAGAATAAAAAACAGAAAACAAAAAAAAAAAAGGAAATTTTATTTTTCTTTTTTACCAAATATTCACGTTTATCAAGTTGTTCAATAACTTTGATAAATGTAAATTTGAGCATCTTTCTACTTCTACTAAAACCGAATATGCCTAATTTATCAAGTTGATCAATAACTTTGATAAAAGGAAATTCGAACATTTTTTCTTTTGGGCACCGACCCTTACTTCCGGCATAAAAAATCAAAAATACAAAAAAAAAATCTCTTTTCTTTGTTTTGGACACCGACCCTTACTTTTCGGCATAAAAATAAAAATACAAAAAAATCTCTCTTTTCTTTCTTTTGGGCACTGACCCTTACTTTTCGGCATAAAAAATCAAAAATACAAAAAAAAAATCTCTTTTCTTTGTTTTGGACACCGACCCTTACTTTTCGGCATAAAAATAAAAATACAAAAAATCTCTCTTTTCTTTCTTTTGGGCACCGACCCTTACTTCCGGCATAAAAATCAAAAATACAAAAAAAAAAAAAAAAACACTTCACTCTCCACTCACTTGCACAAACTCATTTCAATCTCAATCATTGTCCAAAATTCTTAATTACACCATTTTTCACTCAAATCACTTTTCAAACCTCACTACTTCAAAGGTTAAAGCCTAGGACTACACCGTACAGGATAAAGTTCCTAGCTACACCATCTTTGCTCAAAATACTACTTCACACTTACCCGGTCTAGATCGACCATCTTTTTTTAAAAAAAAACACTTGCACACACACGCGCGCACACACACACACACACACATGTACAAAGCACAGAACTACGTACGGCCTGATTCTCGACTTGAGATACGTATGCAACCCCTCACCTGGGTGCGGCCATAACCACATTTTTTGCCAATACTTGTACATTCTCACACATTATTTCTTTTATTTATGCCCCATTATCATGAAAATCACTAGAATTGGCAACCATGCCTTGCATGGATGTTCGAGGGTGCCTAACACCTTCCCTCGACATAATCGAGTCCCCGAACCCATATTTTAAAAGATCTCTGGTTTGTACGGCTATCAAGAGTCATACTTTTAAAGGGCCCACTTTTCTCAAAACTGTTTTCAAAAGTCAAAGATGAATTATTTTAATTGTCTTTGCAGGGGTCCTGACACCCAAAATGTTAGGTGGCGACTCTGAACATTTCAAATAGGCCCTACCATACTCTTTTCACCACTCCCAATAAAATTCGTCGCATTTCACCCACTTTCAAACAAAAGCCAGGCCCACACTGACAGCCAGGCTGCGCCGAAAGCGTGGGCGCGACACCTATCTTGATTGTTGGATACTGAGATGGTTCCCCAAATGAAGCCAACTTGGCCAACCAATCTGTCTGGCCATTTTCTTGTCCTGGAATTTTCTATAGGGTGAATCCCTAGAAGTCCTGGATCAACCTCTGAACAATCGAGTAATAGGCTTGCATACTTACTTCCTTTACTTCGAATTCGCCACCGGCTTGGCCGACCACCAACTGTGAATCACAGTAAGCTTTGAGGGTCAAGGCTCCACATAGTTTGGCTAGCTGTATACCAATGATTAATGCTTCATACTCAGCCTCATTATTCGAGGCTTCGAAACCAAAAGCCACCGATTTCTCTAATACCTCACCCTATGGGTAATGCCAGCTCCAGATTCCTTCTTGTTTGATGCTCCGTCAGTGTATAACTCCCATTGCTGCGGTTGTGGGATCAGGTCTGTGGTAGAGCCTTCTCTGGTGAATTTTGCCACAAAGTCAGCCAAGGCCTGAGCTTTTATGGCTGTCCTGGGCTCAAAGCAGATATCAAACTCTCCAAGCTCCATAGCCCTCTTGGTCAATATTCCAGAAGTTTCTGGCTTATGGAGTATAGATCGGAGAGGATGATCTGTAGGCACGATGATGGTGTGTGCTTGAAAGTATGGCCTGAGCTTCCTTGCTGACACGACCAAAGTATAAACTAGTTTTTCGAGACATGTGCACCTTTTTTCAACTTCCAGGAATGTCTTACTCACATAATAAACTGGTTTTTATATCTTCTATACCTTCTTAATCAAATTCGAGCTGATGGCATAGTTTAAGGTCCAGGTACAGGTACAGAAGCGCATCGGGCTTTGGTATTGATGGAAATTTTGGACTGCCCAAGTAGGTTTTAAGATCCTGAAATGCGATTTCACATTCCGGGGTCCACTCAGATGTTGCTCCTCCTCTTAAGGCTTTGAAGAAGGGAAGACATTTTTCTAATACTTTAGAGATGAAATGGTTTAGTGCTGCTAATCTGTTGTTCAAACACTGGATATCCTTTTTCGTCTTGGGGGACTTCACTTCTATCAAGGATTTGATCTGGCCTGGATCGGCTTCTATTCCTCTTTGAGACCCCAAGAAACCTAAGAATTTCCCTACTGAGGCCCCGAATACGCACTTGGAAGGATTAAGCTTCAAGTGGAATTTCTGGAGTATCTCATATGTTTCCCTCGAATGATTGATGTGGTCTTCACCGTGCTTGCTTTTCACAATCATATCGTCAATATAGATTTTCATCGACTTGCCAATCTGATCTCGGAACATTATGTTGAGCAGCCTCTAGTAGGTGGCTCCAGCGTTCTTTAACCCGAATGGCATGACCTTATAACAATAGAGGCCTCTGTTAGTAATGAAAGAAGTTTTTCCCTAATCCAGAAGGTCCATCTTGATCTGGTTGCCCGAGTAAGCATCCATAAAAAGTAGCAGTTCATTCCCTGCTGTTGAATCCACTTGCTGATCTATCTTGGGAATGGAAAAACTATCTCGGGCATGCCTTATTTAAGTCGGTGTAGTCTATGCAGACTCTCCATTTTTCTTCTTTCTTAGGGACCACCATCATGTTGGCCAACTATACTGGGTAGCGGACTTTCCTAATATGTCCGGCCTCAAGAAGTCTGCTCACTTCTGCATCAATTATTTCGTTCGTTTCTGGGGCAAAGGTCCTCCTTTTCTGCCTGATCGGAGGATGGGAAGGGTCGATAGAAAGGCGGTGTGTGATAACCTGAGGGTTGATCCCAACAAGGTCCTGTGCTGACCAGGCAAAGGCTGACATATGCTTAATCAAGAAACAGACGCGCGACTGCCTTTGCTGGGTATGGAGTTGAGTTCCGATCTTGACCTTTCTGAGGGGGTGAAGTTCATTGATTGAAACCTTCTCTACTTTTTCGCTCGGTTCCAATACTAAGGGCCTTTCCGTATCCAGGTCCTCGTCCACTCGCAAGGTCAACTGATCCCGACCTGCCTCCTCCGAGTGGGGAGGGCTCAGTGATTACTATCTGGCATTTGATGACTTAAGCGTTATACACCTGTATTCTCTAGCTTCTTTCTGATCACCTCGGATGGTTACCACGGCTTCTTGGATGATCAGCTTCATGCACTGATGGAAGGATGAAGGTATTATCCCCAAGTCATGGAGCCATTGCCTTCCCATAATTATGTTGTAAGGAGAGAAGGAGTTCACCACATGGAATTTGTCTAAGGTTGTGATATAGTTAGAATCTTCTCCTATGGTGATCGACAACATCACGCGGCCCTCAGGTACCTTAACTTCTCCACTGAAACCGGTCAGATTAGATTTGGCCGGCTCTATTCTTCTCATGTCAAAATCCATTTTCTTCAGAGTAGACAGGAAAACAACATTGCCGAGCTCCCATTGTCGATAAGAATTCTTCTGATATCAAAATTGGATATTTTCAAGGAAACGACCAGAGCATCCTCATACGGGAGATGGACCCAGATCAGGTCCTCGTTGGTAAAATTAATGTGTGGTTCCAACCTAGGCTCCTTTTCAAAACTAAAAATTCGCATAGGGGGATATCGAGCTTCCCAAGCAAGTCTCTTTCTGGCTTGTTATATTCCTCTGAGTTTCTAGATCCTCCATAAATAACATGTATAACGTTGGGCTGATCATGCTGTGGCTGAGGAATCTGATCCTGATTCCTATCCCTTCTGGCATCTCAGCCATTGCGCCTTTCTTCTCGCCTTCCAGGTCTATCATCATGGCCTATAATGTATTGACGAAGCTTTCCTCATTTGATGACCTCCTCAATCTCACGCTTGAGGATCTTGCATTTGTCTATGGTGTGGTCATGATCTTTATGGAAGTCATAATACCGTGACCTGTCTCTTTTCTAAGGATCTCCTTTCAAATGCTTCGGCCATCTAAAACCCTCTGTTTCCTTGGACTGGTTCAAGATCTGGGAGAGAGGTGGTGCGTTAAGTAGAGTGTACATTTCTGGCCTTTTAAAGTCTGCCTTTCTGGGTGGCTTATCAGGTGACCGTTGTCTCTTCCTTTCATCTTTGGATTCCTTCTTTGGAGGCCTAGGATCTATCATGTGTCTTAGCTCTTTCCTGGCTAGGTTCATATCTTCCACTTGTATATACTTATTAGCCCGTGCCAATAGCTCTGCATGATTTTTGGGGGAATTTTTGTCGATGGAGGCAAGGAAGATTCTAGGGTGGAGCTCTGCTTTTAGCGCTGAGTTGACGAAGCCTTGGTCGCATCCTTCCGCTCATCAGCATTAAAATTGTGATATAATCCCTCAGGCCCTCGCCCTTGGCCTAGAGTATGGTCAGCATATGATCCGGTCCCTTCCTGATCTTCTTACTGGTAAGGAACTGTTTGATAAACTTTGCCCCTAGATCTATAAACAAAGTGATTGACCTGGGTGGAAGGCGGTTAAACCATGAAAATGCCGTGTCGGTGAGCGTATTTGAAAGAGCTTGGCATATTAAAGCGTTGCTATGGTTGTATAAGGCCATGGCTCGCTTATAATGGCTCAGGTGTTCCGCTAGGTCAGTTTTTCTATTGTACATAGCCAATTTCTGTAAGGCGAACCCTTATTTTTTTTTTTTTTTTTTTGGGAGGGGGAGGGGGTCTTCTGTGTTTGACTTGACTAATGGGGGCCCTCCTTGCCCCAGAAGCTCCTGCAGCTCTTGTTCAACTTTATGCTGTAATGCTTCGGGTGTGTCTTCCTCCACTTGACCTGCCTTTGGCTGGTCCCTTGAGTTACCCTTGGGGTAGTTCATCAAATTGCCCTTAGGATCCTTGTGGTGATCTCTAGATTCGTCAACCTGCTCCCCATCTTTATTACGGAATTCGTTAGTGCATCTGGCTGCTGAGCTATGAGCTGTCCTGGTGAGGTGGTCATCCTCGTTATGCTCCTTAGGGAGATTGAGCTGACTGCCTACCAGCTGCGATATTGCTTGCTGCTGCTGAACCAAAGCTTGCACTATATATGTTAGGCTCTTGATTTGCTGCATCATTTGTTCTATTGTCGCTGGCTGAGCGGGCTGACGTACTGGGTCTACCCCAGTGGACATTTTCGGAGCAATAGGATTCAAGTTTCCTTGTAGGGGATCCTGATCGTCTTGGCGAGAAGGTCGGGATGAAGTAGATCTTGTAGAAACCACCATTGTGCCTGAATCAAGAGTAGAAAAAGGTGAAGAAAGGGGAATTAATTGGCCCAACATATTTTCCAAAGCCCAACTACTTGCCCAACATACTTCCAAATCCCTACCCATATTTTTGATGGACTCACTCCAGTGCTGAAGATGTAAACGGGACGACACTTGACGGACTCATTCCCAATAGTGAGATTATGAACAGGATGCCCCTTGACGGACTCATACCTGATGTTGGATGATATGGGCTTGGTGATCTTGAGTAGGGGACATACTTCTTGATGATCCATAAAGGGGAGGTTGATTTGACGTGTGTATCTGAGCTGAGAGATTGCCGTAGAGTTGGCGAGCCTGAGCAAAGGCTGTATGAAGTGGGGGGTCTTGGAAGTATGTTGGGCAGGTGGTGAGGCTTTTTGAAGTATGTTGGGCCAGTGGTGAGACTTTTGGAAGTATGTTGGGTCAGTGGTTGGGCATTTTTTTTTTGTAGTGGTGAGGCTTTTGGAAGTATGCTGGGACAGTTGTTGGGCTTTAGAAAGTATATTGGACAGCTGGCGACTTAAGTATGCCATGGAAGATCTAGATTGCAACATAAAAATTCTTCAAAAATACTTCAATCTCATTTCTCCCATCACAACTGCTCCAATCTCTTCTGAAATCTCCAGCCCTACCCTTATTCCTCCTGTCACTCAAATCTGTACAACAACTTCTCATTCTCGTTAGTCTGATCTAGTCCAGCACTCGCAATCTAGCAACAACCATGTTGGATCTCTTTACTTCCAACACGAGCTCTCCAGTCTCTAGTCCTACCCATACCCCCCTCAGCTACTCCAAATTGCTCCCACTGGTCTAATCTAGTCTAATACTTGCAATCTGGCAAGTCCTAAATTCCCTTGAATCAAACAAAAAAATCAGGGGTCCCAAAATATCCAAATCTCCCTCTAAATCTTCAAGCAAGTTCGTCAAAAGCACCTTCTCCATCCACTGATCCTTACTCTTTCTTCACTATCAATAACTTAGCTCAAAACTCCTTCTTGGATTTAATTGACAAAATGGAGAATCAACATGCCTTCAAAGAAAAGAAAAGAAAATTCACGAGGTGGTATGAGCCTTAGAACTAAGGTTCTTTTTGTTTGTTTTCAAAAAAAAAATAATAAATAAATAAATAAAAATTGGAATGAACATCACGGTCCGTATTCGAGGTAGTCTCTGTACGTCGAGTGTGCATGGGATTGGGCCCACATGTCTTACTACGCGTGCCCCTCCTCCAGCTTAAGATAGTTTGGACCTTTGGGTGCTGTTTTATAGGGCAACTGGGAGGGTAAGCAACCCAGGACGGTATTGTCCTCAGAAGTAAGTCCTGAAGAACATTCACCCAGGGTTCTGTGGAACAGACTATAAGATCTATATGGTTGCTGAAAAGCGCGTAGGATGTCGTTAGCATTCAACCTCTGAAAGGAAAGGAAGCCTCACGTTGGCAGCATTCTACTCCTACTCAGCAAAATCCAAATGTACATTTGTATCATTTTAACTTTTCATTCTTTTATTTCTTAAAAAAAAAATTTATTCCTCTTTATGTAACAACCTGCATTTCATTTAATTTTAACTTTGCATTTCATATTTAATTAGTGTTCCTGATGTTATCTCAAATTTGCAATTCTCATGTTTAGAATTCTAATACTTGTTTTATTTCATATTTAAAATTCTTGTTGGAGTCAAATTGCGATTTTATAAAATTTAGCAATACATGTGTTGGATTTTAAAACTGTATTTCAAAACGGTGGAAATGTTTGCTTTTGACTCAATCAGTATTCTTATAAAACCAGAAAACCATTTCTTACGTTAAAATGAATTTTCTGTATTTATTATGGTGAACACCGCGCCCCGAAAATACAGTTTCTGTTCAAAACTGTCCACGTCGCGATGAACTTCCACAGATTTTGGAAGTGACGTAAAGTGTAATTGGACATTTGCTTTATTTTCAATTATGGAAAGTAATCATTTGATAGGCATTTGTTTGGTTTTACTTATTTGTTGTATGTTAATTTTGTGCCTACAAGCTAATTTCCCAAACAACTTAAGCTTGACCCCTATTGATCCATACTACCCTTTCAAAATCTGTGGAGTTATATGTGCATCAGTGTGTATATACGTATGTATACTTCATCATGCATAAATCCCATTAATCTACTGATTGTTTAGAAATTAGTGGTTAATATTAGATTGTTAAGCCTCATTGAAGGAACTTGGAGCCCAAGAATTGACAGTTTTATATAAACTAATATACACCACATACATCTCACTTTTCAGCACACACATATCTCAAAGAGAAAAGAGAGAGCTTGAGAGTTCAAGTTACTGAAAATTTTTAGAAGAAGAGAGAGCTCTTAATCCCCATAGCCAAAGTGTGGGTTTGAACTTCTTCACTTGGTTTTCTTTCTCAACATAATCTCCAATCCTTATCATTAGTGAGTATTCTAAACTCGTTCTGAATGAAATCCATGCTTGTTTACTGTGTGTATTTGCCTAATTTAAAAATCTCTATTGTTGAATTTACGTTCGAAACTCCATAGCTTGAAATCAAGATTTTTTCAAACTCAACCAAAATCCGTTTCTTAGATAATTATGAAAGATTACATGTTGTAGATGCTATGTTTAAAGTTTCAGAGCTTAATTTGTTCATAGGAGAAAGTATATAAGAAAAGTAGTTTGGTCATCTTTTAGTTTTTCATAAAATGCTTGAGATACGTTTGAAATCATGTAAAATTGGTCGTAGATTCTTAATCCTTGTTAAAAATTGAAGAGATCCATATATAATAAGGCATGGTAACGTTTAAATTGCAAAATGGGTCAAAAATGGCATCAAAAGCTGAAACAGAGGAATTCTAACGAAGAAGACGAAGCTACTGCCTGAACTCCCGCGCGCGATCGTGGGAGCGGCCCGCGCGAGTGAACCATCACATGAGCGACCCGCGCGTGCGAGATGTGTGTTTTCTGGTAGAAAGAAAGGTTTTAAAAAGAAAACAAAAATTGGGCATACCGCGCGAGCAGCCCGCGCAAGCGAGGTGGCTGGTTTCAGGCGAACATAAAAGATTTTAAAAGAAAACAAAAAATGGGCATATCGTGTGAGCGAGGTGGCTGCCAGTTTTTAGTTTTTGTCTGTTTTCTGCTAAGGGACTGTATAGATGATAGTTTATGGGTTTTTAAGGCTCTGTTTGGAAGTTATGTTAAAACAGATCACGTTTTGGTTATTAAAGGACAATTATGATTTCGATTCTTTTCAAATATGTATGGTTATCGATCCCGATATTTATATGTTCTGTTGCACGTCATTCATATGGTGTCAGTTGTATATGCATGGTGAGTGTTGGTCAGTGTGGAAAAGAGTAATGGTCACTGTGGTATAGAATGTGTGGTTGAGATTGTGTTGTGGACACTCCTTGGTAAGTGAGTACCAAAGTGTGTTGTGGATGAGATTGCGGCTAGAGTGTCTTTGAAATGCGATAGTGGCAAAACTGGACACTCCCTGACACCTATGGTAACATCAAAGTGTGTGACGCCGAACTTGGACATTCCCTGGCACCCATGGTAGTGCTAAAGTGTGGCCTACGGACACTCCCTGGTACCCGAGTCTGGATACTGTGTGATGTATTTACGAGGCGGATTAGGTACTAATGTGTGAGGCATTGGACATTCCCTGGCACCTCGTGCTAAAGTGTGAGGCAAACTGGACATTCCCTGGCACCCCTGTGCTAAAGTGTGGCTACCGGAGTATTTCAAAGATACTGGTGAGAGATGGTGGGTTGTTGTGTTTGTCGAGAGAAAAGAGTCGGTAAGATGAGATGGTGGATTGTTTTTATACACGGCCACATATATGTGAATTATAGTTTTCAAATGATATTGTGGTTGTTTTCTAAAATGAACTCTTTCCTTTAAATGTAAATTCCTTGAATAATATGGGAATTGGAAAATGGTAAATGAGTATGTTTTACATTCAAAGTTATGTTTTTAATACTCACCAGCTTCTTGAAGCTGACGGTGTTGATGCGCCGCGCCCTGGATATTCGTGTTCAGGCTTTTCAGGTTATGACTATGCTGGGCCCTACGACTACGCAAATTGAGAACAACTGCTGGAAAGAGAATTTACTTTACATGTTGAACTATTTGGACAACTGTAATAGATGTTAAGTTATTGTTTTGATTTAAGGCGGTTTGTGCCTTTAGAGACCCCGTGCTGTAATAACTATTAAGATAGAAAAATATTGTAAGCCTTGATTGCTCTGCTCTAATTATTATGTTTTATTTCTGTTGACGTTTGGGACAGAATCGATCTTTCAAACTGTCACGACCTACGAGTCCATAAAGGAAATTAAACGCTTTCCTTATTTATGCTACGTCGGGGTGTGACACTTTAGCACTATCTTCGCTTCGTATGCAATGTACCCTCACATTGGGCAATCAGTTCAAGAATCAGTTGTGGAAATATTATCTCTTGTTAATAACATAAGTGCACTTTCTAAAATGAGGGTTTTAATCCCCATCACTTTCACAATCCACTTGTGTTTGCTATCATTAATCTGAATCAACTCAAAGGCTGACATGTGTCCCAAGTCAAAAAATACATGCTTGATCATTTCTAATCCTTCATTCATGCTTAATCCGAATACAATAGCAACGCATGCAAGCTAATACTGCGAACACTGACATTATCAAATCCAAGTAGTACTAGTGCATTCGCAATTGTCCATATCGTCTCATTGCCAAATCAATAGGTTGCTCTACTCTCTCAAATACACTCTTACTCTCTAGTAAATCAAAAAGTGAAAAGTAAAAAAAAAAGCATAAAAAGTCAAAAAAGGAAAAGAGGAGAGAGAGAGAGAGAGATTGTCGGCCACGAGAAAAGAAAGAAAAGAAAAGAAAAAGAAAAGGAGAAGACAAAGAGAGAGAAAGTGTCGGTGGGGAAAGAAAAAAAAAGAGCATAAATATTCTCTCTTCCTCGTTTCTTATTCCCTCATCCTCCTCAAACGCAGCTCTTCCCTCATCTTTGCATCTCTGTATTTCTCTCTCTCCTCTTACTCACTCATCTTTCTCTATGTTTTCCCACTTCTCTCTCTTCACCATACTCATAGTCATTGTCTTCCACCATTGTGCCTTGCGATTACAACCAAGACCAGAAGTTTGATCTTGTTTCAGGCGT
The DNA here is from genome assembly GCA_033977485.1 of Hydrangea macrophylla. Taxonomy (NCBI): domain Eukaryota; kingdom Viridiplantae; phylum Streptophyta; class Magnoliopsida; order Cornales; family Hydrangeaceae; genus Hydrangea; species Hydrangea macrophylla. The sequence goes on from CM066989.1 coordinate 2,252,769, forward strand.
CCAGGTGCTAAAAAAAAAGGGGGGGGGGGGGGTGGTTTGGAGAACGACATAAATTTGGGGGAGATAATTATACCCAGCGAAGTGTGCATTCTTCTTTGGATGGATGTGGCGACTGCAGCTTACTTCTGGCTCAAACGGCCTGATAATGAAAAAGTCCATAAAGACTAAGAAAAATGTTCACCCCTTTGATTCAGATCATTTGTTGGGTGGGTTGGCTTTACCAATGAACAATGGGTTGATGAAATGTAAGGGTTTTCTTGTTGTTCTCTTTTTGCTCTTATATATATCAAAAAATATCATCAATAAAAAGATAATGTCAAGGATTGTGTAAATACATGGGCAGCCAATCATATGTGTTGTTCCTAACCATCAAGTCCATGCACTGGTTCTATAACCTTTATTAACAGTCTGATTCTCCACCGATACACCCACGTGCCTTTCGTCACTCTCACAAAAGGCCAATACTTCACCCACTGCCTAAAATTTCACTCATTACAAGGCATCCAAACGCCACACAGGGGCAGTTTTCCCCACTACTAAATATATGCATTGTCTGCTTTGTATAAGTACATACATTTCTTTTTTTTAAAAAAAACACAAGTTAAAAAAAAATATGAAAAAAGAGAAAATCTCATGATTCATTGGATATGACTGTCTTGTAACTTGTTGAAGTCAAGTTGGACATCGCATTGGACTTTTAGACACAACACACGAGAGAACATGCCAAAAAGGCTTCAAGTTCATAATCAATTATTACAGTGTCTGACACTGCTCATCATCACAAGTGCATGCTACTCTACCATTGCTGTAGCATATGGACAATACACTCTCAGGGGCAGAAATACCTCAACCCAAGGCATGCCACACATCATCAAAATACCAAGTGGGGCAGCCCATGTTCCCCATGACATTGCACAAATTTCAATGTTGCACATATATGATTTCTAAAATCCAACTATACTCATGTCAAAATGATGAGAGGCAATCATTTCAGCTATCCAAACACTATTATCCACTTGCTAGCCCACTTGAGTCATACAATAAAAATTTTTCTTCAAATTCAAACCCCCTGAGAATCACCCCCACACTGGGGCAATGCAAAAAAAAAAAAAAAAAAAAAAACCCGGAAGCTAGAAAAATCCACAGATTGCTATCCAACTTAGGATACTCACTTCAAATTGGGGCAATTTTCCACAAGTCGTGTTTCACTCAGTGATAATCACCCCATACTAGATTGGGGCAGGCAAAAAGGAAAAAAAAAAACAGAGCATAAGGTGATCTCAAGCATTCCAGGCAAACTTTTAAAAAAAAAAATTTTGAGCCTTCATGCGATCCTTTATTTCTTAACCCATGACCCTAGCCTACACTACAATCCACTAAAATTCCACTCTGATTGACACAAGTCTTGTTGGATTCATTAAATCATACTTTTGCATTATTTCAAAGACATGGGCCATCTTATACCGTCGAGTTCAAGATTGTCTGTCAGGCATAGTGAAAGCCTCAAAAAGGGTACCACGAGTAAAAATCAAGACTATGGCAAAACTGTCGACACAACAGATATAAACAAGGACTGGGCATTCAGCGAATACTGGGGCACTAAGCCCATGAAGTCAAAATACGTTGTATTCTAGTGTTCCAACAAGCAACAAGACAGACAATATCCACTAACTTATGAACATTTTTTCGCAGATGATAAACTCATGAATCAAATACTTTTGTAAATACTCTGTACATAGCATAACATTGCAATCAAAACAAAAAAAAATCATTCATACTTTACAGCATAGCAGAAAATGCATACCTTTTGTAACAGGGGCAACTGATCCTGATACTTCTATCATCATTGTAAGGAGAACACTTACCTCCAGCCCAACATACTTTCTAAAGCCCAACTACTGTCCTAACATACTTTCCAAAGCCCAACTACTGGCCCAACATACTTTCCAAAGCCCAACTACTTGCCCAAAATACTTCTAAAGCCCAACCACTGGCCCAATACTTCTGAAAACCTCACCACTGGCCCAATATACTTTCCAAAGCCCAACCACTAGCCCAACACTTTCGAAAACCTCACCACTGGCCCAATATACTTTTCAAAGCCCAACGATTGGTCCAACATACTTCCAAAAGCCTAACCACTGGCCCAATATACTTTCCAAAGTCCAACGATTGGCCCAACATACTTCCAAAAGCCTAACCACTGGCCCAATATACTTTCCAAAGTCCAACGATTGGCCCTACATACTTCCAAAGCCCAACTACAGGCCCAACATACTTCCAAAAGTCTAACCACTGTCCCAACACTTTCAAAAGCCTAACCCCTGACCCAACATACTTTCAAAGCCCAATTACTGGCCCAACATACTTCCAAAAGCCCAACTACTGGCCCAACATACTTCCAAAGGCCTAACCACTGGCCCAACATACTTCCAAGACCTTCCAATTCATACAGCCTTTACTCAGGCTCGTCAACTCTACAACAATCTCTCAACTCAGATACACACGTCAAATCAACCTCTCATCTATGGACCATCAAGAAGTATGTCCCTACTCAGGATTACCAAGCCCATATCATCCCCAACGCTAGGTATGAGTCCATCAAGTGGCATCCTATTCATATCATTTAGTCTCAGGTGTGAGTCCGTCAAAGAGCATCCTATTCATTTCATCATCATAGGAGTGAGTCCATCAAGGGGCATCATGTTCACAATCTCACTATCGGGAATGTCAAGTGGCGTCCCGTTTACATCTTCATCACAGGCGTGAGTCTGTCAAGGGGCATCCTGTTCATAATCTCACTATCGAGAATGAGTCCGTCAAGAGGCTTCCCATTCACATCTTCAGCTCAGGAGTGAGTCCGTCAAGAGGCATCCTGTTCACAATCTCACTATTGAGAATGAGTCCATCAAGTGGCATCCCGTTCACATCTTCAGCTCAGGAATGAGTCTGTCAAGTGGCATCCTATTCACATTATCTATCACCGGAATCAGGAGTGAGTCCGTCAAGTGGCATCATATTCACACTATATATCACAGGAATCAGGAGTGAGTCCGACAAGTGGCATTGTATTCACACTATCTATCATCGGAATCAGGAGTAAGTCCGTCAAGAGGCGTCCTATTCATATTATCTATCATCGGAATCAGGAGTAAGTCTGTCAAGTGGTATCCTATTCACACTATCTATCACAGGAATCAGGAATGAGTCCATCAAGGGGCATCCTATTCACGTCATAGTCTATCATTCAATATCAAGAGTGAGTCCAACAAGTGGCATACTGTTCATAGCACCTACCATCATGTATAAGTCCCTCATACAACATCCAATTTACATCGGCATCAAGCATCAGGTATTTCTCTCACCCTCCTGTACTCTATAGCAATCACGCGCATCGCATTTTGCTGTCCTCACCTTTCCACGGCGATCACACATACTGTATTTTGCTAATTTCATCACTCTTCACAGCAATCATGCCCTACGTGGCATTTCACTATCTCATATCTGTTGGGTTTGTGCCCTCAAACCATAACTTTATGTATGAGACATTGACATTTTAATATATGGATATCAGCTTTACATTTCATTGTGTATGTTCTTTTCATGAGATGATTGTTAATCCTTAAGTATTATAGTAAGTAATTCGTGTGTGTATGAGATGCACACAAGTGAGATACGAATTACTATTCTTTAATACTTAGAATGTGTCACAGTGGATGATGAGACTGGATACCTCATCAAGTCTACACTGTAGCATAATTAACTACCATTGGATGGAGTGATTAATCTCAATCACTAGAGTGTAGCTCTTAGTTGATATGCTAGTGCTTATAGTGCATTGACGGACCTGAGTTTCCTATTGACGCTTAAGACTGTCAAACAGTCAATAGGAACTCATAACTTGTATAAGGTACGTGTTCTTAATCTTGAGACGATTATGAACACAGACTGTGGATATGGCTGCTTTGACTTACCAATCAGTGAGGTCTATAAAAGATCAACACCTGGGTATCTTGGGTATGTCATATTCATAGGGTTGTGAACATATATTGTCAAGATAGAATCTACCCTCTGTTTCAGAGTAAGCATTCCCTTGAGAATGTCACCATGTCGATTACTGAGTACTGCAGTCTTGTTGATAAGAGTTATCAACATGTTTGGTAATCATGAGAGGTGAATGGGACTCAAGGAATACAAGAAGTAATCATGATTCAGGTTGACAGTAACAGTTATCCGATTACCTGAATATGATTACGAATGCTGACGGTAGAGGGACATTAGTACAACATACAAGTCTAGTTATCGCTTCGGATATGTTCTTTTGCGTTGGAGTTCAGTTATCGTTTAATAGTGGAGTAAACTTTAACTGACCAGTTAGTTAGTTTGCTGATCAAAGAGTTTGGTCATGGTGATTAACAAACTGGTCTGAGCCAACAATAAAGAGCCTAGGAGGTCCCACTCTTAGCTCCGCCAGGATGCTTGGAAAGATGCTTGAGGATGATGTCCAGACAGGTTCGATCGATCGAAGATGTCTCGATCGATTGAAGTCTGCAGGTTCGATCGATCGAAGATGGTTCGATCGATCGAATGTTCGATCGATCGAAGGCACTTCGATCGCTCGAAGTCTAGGTCGGTTCTGGGAATCTATAAATAGGGCAGCTGCGTTCTGGAAAAAGTTGTTCGTCGTTTTGAACGTCAGAAGCTGCAGAAACTGTTTTGGAGTCCCAAAACCTTCTCTATCCTCTCCATTAGGGTTCCCACCAACCCTAGTCTTTCTGGCAGGCATCCGCAGGAGTCATAAGGGTGAAGATCATCTAGTGGAGGCTGCTGGAAGTTGAAGATCAGAATTGGGTTCAAGACACTAAGGTATAACTCGTGTCTCCTCTTGTGCGTATCTGTAGAATTGACGAGTAGTAGATCCAGGCATGCCAATAAAGTTTCATAACTTGATTTTTCCGCTGCGCGTTTAAACTTTCCATTTAAACCTGTAATTCCAACAATATCCACAACAATCACGCCCCTACATGGCATTTTGCTCTCCTATCTCAAAGCTATTATGCCCCACGTGGCATTATGCTCTCTCATATCCACTGCAATCACGCCCCGACATGGAATTTTGCTCTTCACTATCCTAACATGGCATCTTGTTCATTGCATGAACTACGCACGGTCTGATTCTTCCAACGGGAGATACGTAGGCAGCTTTAAGAGCTCGACCATACCCTTACTTTACTACATTCTAGGTTAAAGTTTGAGATTACGCGGTTACGCACTTCTCGACTACACCATCCCTCTTCTATTCGACTCTCACTGGAATCCCTAATAAAATCATCTGCCCATTCTAGTCATGCTCTCAATCCCCAGTGAAGCTATTTGCCCAATCTGGTAAGACTCCCAATTCCCAGCTGCCTACTTTGGCACACCACTCACTTGCCTACTTTGGCACATCACTTCACTCTTCGCCAATCACGGCATCACTCACTTGAGCTATACTCGATGTGATTCTCCTCCACATAGGATACGTGGGCATCTCGAACAGGCTTTGAGATCATTTGTATTCTTGTACATGCATTATAAAAAATAAAAAAAAAACCACAAAAAATAAAAACAAAAAAAAAAGATTTCAAGAACGAGTTGAGCCAAAAATGGGTGTCTCCTTATCTTTGTCACGATTTGCTTCGCAAAACATGACAAAGAGGGGCAGCTGTAGACACCCTATTTTTGCCCAACCCAATAATTTCAAAATAAAGTACTCATTGACATGAGCCTGCCACTTTTTGAATTATCCTAATCAGACACCAGATGAAAAAGATGCTACAAATCAAAGTTTATTAGGACAAAGATCAATATGAGCACGCGCACCCTTGCACACCATATATCCCCCACCAATAATGCACCAGCATTTGCTGGTGCGTTTTCCTTTTGAATTATTTTCTCCCCACCCCCCCTCCCACACACCTTTCTTTTCATTTTTTTTCTTCTCTCTTTCTTCTATTTTTGCTTATAAAAGCACCATTCCATCTGACGAAGAGAGAGGAGAAACAAAGAAGAAAAAAAGGAGGCTCCTCTCTGTATCTCCCTCATACTCCATATCTCTCTCACCATCCTTTGTATCTCCTTTACTTCATCATTAAATACAAAAAACCTCTACAAAAAAGGAGTTTACATTTTTTTTTCACCACCATACCATCCCTTTTAACCATCACCATTAAGGTCACCACTACAATCACCACCCTCCACCTAGCTATCATATCATCACAATTCTCATCAACATACCTCAAGGTCACAGTACCACCGCCGTCATCATACCGCCTCAAATCACCGCCCAACATCCCAGTCACTTTCCATCAATATTCTAGCAGACTTCTCGAGTTCCTTTAATAACTTAGGTTTTTATTATTATTTTTTTCTTGTACATATCATCTTTATTCCTACTTGATAATAAAAAATAATAATAATAATATACATCCACGTCATACTCAGAATTACTTGATTTCTAATATAAAATCACGTCCGACTCTAGATTACATGGTTCCCAATACGAAAATCCCACGTGATTTCTAATACGGAGAGCCATGTTCTACTGGGGATGACATGGTTGCTAATACGGGGACCTCTGTTCTATTAGAGACTACGCGGTTTTCTAATATGAAAATCAATGTCTAAATAATAAAAATCGCTTTTCAGTTATTTGGGCACTGTCCTTTTCTTCCGGTATAAAATAAAAATAATAATAAAAAAAAAGACAAAAAGAAAAATGCAAAAAGTGGACTTTCTCAAAATAAAACTCCAATGCTACCTTTGCTTGGAATCTGCAAACAACACAGGTAAGACAGGTAAGTCTTTTTATCCTACACACACTTCACATTTTGTTCTTTCTTTTGGGCACCGACCCTTACTTTCGGCATAAAAATAAAAATACAAAAAAAGTTCTCTTTTCTTTTCTTTCTATTTGGGCACCAACCCTTACTTCCAGTACACTTTTCAGTCACTTGGGCACAAATCCTTACTTCCAGTATTGGACTCAAAGGACTAAAAAAATAATAATAAAAATACAAAAAATTCATTTCTCAGTTATTTGGTCACCGACCCTTACTTTCAATACATTTTTCAGTCATTTAGACACAAATTCTTATTTCTGGCATAGGAATAAAAGCACAAGAAAACAAAAATTAAAAAAAAAATAGAAAAGAACAAAAAAAAATTACATCATTCTCCATGCACTTGCATAGTCTCATTTCAATCTCAATCACTTTTCAAAGGTTAAAATCTAGGACTATACCACGTGGGTCAAAGTTCCTAATTACACTAAACTCTTTCTCAAATCACTATATCACACGTGCACAGTTAAACATGACCACTATTCTTTTTCTTAAAAAATTCACACATATACTCGCACACACCAAGTTAGAACTACGTTTGGCCCGATTCCCGTCTTGACATACGTAAGCAACTCTCAAAGAGTGCGGCCATACCCATCACCATTTTCTGTTGTATTTACTTTCTAAAAAAAAAGACTTTTTTTCTTTTTCAAAAGAAATGCCCCATTTTAATAAAAATCACTAAAATTGGCAACTGTGTTTGCACGGATGTTCGAGGGTGCCTAATACCTTCCCTCGACATATCGAGTCCCGGAACTCATCTCAAAGATCTCTGATTTTTGCATGGCTACTAAGAGTCATACTTTTAAAAGGGCCCACTTTCCTCAAAACTTTTTTTTTAAAGTCAAAGATGAATTACTTTAATTGTCTTTGCAGGGGTCCTAACACCCGAAATGTTAGGTGGCGACTCTGAACTTTTTCAAGCAGGCCCTACCATACTCTTTTTACCCTTCCCAATAAAAATCAAGTCGCAATTCACCCACTCTCAGGAAGTCGGGCCCACACCGACAGCCTAGCGCTCCGGGGGCACGGGCGCGACAGCTGGCGACTCTGCTGGAGATCTTGAACAAGGGAGTTAATAGTAAATTCCTCCTGTCACTTTTCAAGTATGCCCAACAAAAAGTCAAGTCGCAATTCACCCACTCTCAGGAAGTCGGGCCCACACCGACAACCCTGGCGCTCCGAAAACGCGGGTGCGACAGTCGATTTCAGGTAGACTGACGAGGGTCAAGAGCATAAAAAGCAGATGATGCCAATTGATGTAGTCGGTTTCAGGTAGGCTGACGAGGGTTAAGAACAGAAAAAGAAGATGATGATTCCTCAGAGCCAAATCTTGCATAAGGAAAGGGAAAGACTCAAGGGGAGTTGGACTCCCTGAGCCTCCTCCAATGACTAAGTTAGTCGCAAGGAAAGAGGACAGATAATAGGAGTTTAGTCAAGGAGAGACTGTGCACCTTACTTCTTCATTTGCCAGGATATAAATAGGGGATAATTTTAACAGATTGCGGCCTTTTCGGCGCAATCTTCCACTACTCTGTTGATGTGCAGTTGGGTTGGGCCACTGTAGATTTTGCCACATGTCTCACTTCTTCGAATTATGGGCTGCTTGTTTCTACATTCATGGAACGAAAGTAATCACGTCCTATTGGCCCAACGGCTATATGGACTTGTTCAACTTAGGTGGTTATTTATGCAACCGACCTGCGACTTCCTTGCCACGTGTCATAACGTGATAGAGGAACTAAATGACGCCGTATCATATGGCATTATAAGTAATGCTGCAAGATTTCTACATTTGGGATATTTTCAAGTGATGTGGTAGTCAGGTGCCTTCTAACTATAGTAGAAGGGCAACATATTTGGTGAAACAAATTTGGAAACTAGATCATTATTCAGTGGAAATAAAATTTTGCGTCAAGCTACAATGTAAGTACACTAGAGAAGTTTATCTAAATTGTTCACGTGCTGGCGTGTTATTGGTAATTTCGATATTACATCTAAAATTTTCTATTATTTTATTTTACAATTAATGACAAGTTTTGGTTGTCCACCTCATTGGTGTCTTTTTCAAGTGACTTTTTTGTAAGTGTCTCCAACCTTACTCACAACCTCTAAACTCTATCTTGTTAAGGGCCCTAAAGTATTTTATATTTATTAACTATTTATTGTTATTAGATTTAGGGACTTCTTAGATGCTCAGTTCTATGTATTTTCAACAACTTTTTTTAGTTCTAAATAAGTGCTAATTTCATATTGAGTGATAGACAATAATCAACAAGACCAATTTTATTATTCAGCCCAAAAATTTTTTGTTTTACCATTTTTGCTGATTTTGTTTCCTACTCCTGCCCCTGCATTCTGGAACCAATTTATTTATTTTTTTCTCTTATTTTTTTAAAAAACACAAAGAACATCAAAATTCATGCACAGGCAGCACAGGGAGCTGATATATACATACACTAATTGTATCTACTAAATACAGTGGATTTAGGTCCGTTTAATGAATCCAAAGTTGGTGATTTCATTCCGTACAAGCAGGCCATGGTTCAAAGGTGCAGTGGATCTGGCAATGCCAGCTCTTCTTAGCTAGGCTTAGCAAATTTCTACATAAAAATATTATGTTGTGTATCATTGTGGTGAGTGAGTAAATATTCAATGAAACGGGGATACCACGTCAGTAAAATAACATACTTACAGATTTAGAATTTGTGCTTATGTGGATGAGAATTTTCCTTGAAATAGGGGTGTAGATAAATAAATAAAGGGTTCAGATTTTATTGTTATATCACGTCATCAAATTAACCGTTGCAATGAATATTTTCTCGTGGTGTGGGGATCCTCGGGCATGTGGCCTGTGGGTGGTGTCTGCGTGGCACTAGCAGGATCACAAGATGGTTTTTTTTTTTTTGGCATTTTTAAAAATTGCACCCAAAAAAAAATAATAATAATTCATCGTGTGATCCTGTTAACGCCACTTAGGCGCTACCAATGTGTTGCATCAGCCACACGCAGCCGAGAATCATGACCCATCATTGTGACTATATTGCATTTTTGGAAACAATTGAAATGGTCATTAAATTAAAATCAACATAAATATTTATAAATATGGTCCTTCCATGCCAGTTAAAAGCGTGTTCCTATCTGCTTGCTACATTATCGTTCACATTAGGGTTGTACAAAAAAATCGACCCCAAAATCAATCGATCAAATCGAGCTCATTTGGTCAGTTTTCAAAAGTATAATCACAGAAGAAAATCGAACTGGCCGACCAAACCACCCCAAAAATCCAATCGAACTGAGTCATTCAGTCGATTTTTAAACATGGAAAAAAACAAAAAAACAAAAAAAAAACAACTGAACCAACCAATGAACAGTACCCCTAGTTTGCAATGTGCAACATTATTATGATCCATACGAATATGAGTGTGTGTGAATGACAGTGTGTATGTGTGTGTCAATGTCGATGTATCTTGGGTGTAGTTTTGTGGGTGTCTGACTTTTTGTAAACATCAAGGCTCTGTTTGGTTCATGGATTTTATGAGAAAAAAGAAAAGTAAAAAGAAAACAAATTCCCTCGTATTTTCTCTAGTATTTTCCTTCATACTTAAATCACATTAAAATTAAACTTTTGTGAAATTTAATCGTAATATCTATACTAATACAGAAAGAGAAAAAGTTAGGGATACCAAAAGACATTTCCTAATACTGTTAATTACATTAAAACCATTGCAGTTTTCTAATCAAATTATTCACAAGGATAATTAAATGTTATTTAAAAAAAAAATCAAATATTTTTACTTCTCTCAACCACCCACCCACTTCCACTCACACAGTGAGTGGCACCCTTCTAGTATGAATAAAAGAAGGAAATGACTTATAAAATTCAAATGTTTAATTTAAATCTCAACATATTCTCTTTTCTTTCCTAATTTTTTATCATTGTTTTCCTTAGGGTAAATTATATTTTGCACCCTTATAGTTTGGGTGTGATTTCACTTTAGTCCCTACAGTTTCAATTTTGTCATTTTAGTCCTTAGAGTTTCATTTTAGATTCAATATAGTTCATTCATCAATTTATTATTATTATTATTATTATTTTGTACAATTTCAGACAGATTTAGGTTCAATATAGGTGTATAAAGGGTATTTTCTCTAAGTAAATTTATCATCATGCCCCTAACGATACCTCACATGTGCATCATATGTATGTCAAAAAATTGTAGGAAAATTTCAAGAATAGACTACATTGAACATAAACTGAAACTGTAAAGACCAAAGTGACAAAATTAAAACTATAAGGACCAAACTGACATCACACCCAAAGTACAATGGTGTAAAGTGTAATTTACTCTTTTTCTTATTAACCAAATAAAGAAACATATTTTTCTCTATGTTTTCTTTTCATTTCTTTCACTAAACCCAAGAACTAAACAAAACCCATAGTGGGCTTGTTCCAAATAGTTTGGTATTTTTGCAACTACCATTTAATTGCTTAGAGCATCCACAGTGGGTAAGGTTATAGGATAACTTAGGAGAACTTAAGTTAAAGTCGTTAACAATGCGGGCGTTTGTGCTATTGTATAGGATTGTAAAACTTAAGAAAACTTAACTTTGTGGTACCACTAAGTTTCGCTAATGTAGGGAGAAACGGCACAAGATGTGCCGCCCCCGTTTCAAACGGCACATGAAATGCCGCCCCCCTTGCAAACGGCACATGATGTGCCGTCCCCTATGAAGCACACGGCATATGATAAGTCGCATGAAGTACACGGCACATCATGTGCCGTCCCTCATTGCTCATGGCATATGATGTGCCGCCCCATGTATTGCCCACTGCTAACACTTCCTCTCCCCTACAATAACTTAGCCTAAATTTTTCTTAAGTTCCACTCTCCCACTGTGGATGCTCTTAGTAGTGCGTGCCTAACTTAAAAATATCTCAATAATAGATCTATTTGCAAACCAACTACAATGTGGTTTTCATTATTTAAAATAAATAAAAATAAAGAAAAGAAACTAGTTAAGTATGAAAATAGGGCTAAATTTGGTCATGTTGTACGCATTTCCAAATAGTTTTATTGAGTGGTTTTAAATTGAGCACGACTCTCTCACAAACAAAATTGCCTCTACCAAACATTGAAATTTGTTGAAATAGTTCACTAGTATTACTGATTCTACGAACTAACAGTAGCCCCGAACTGAGAAAGGGCCGATTTTGAACCAAAAACAAAAAAGAAGAGTAAGGGCAGTTGTAGCCCCCTGAACTTTTTAAATTTCTCTGTTAACCTATGTGGCTGAGATTATATGCATTTGAGCCCCCACTTAACTTTTCAAATTTATTGTTTTGTCCGATATATTTTGTATTATATATATTTATGCTCCTAATGAATTTTTAATTTGCCCCTTCTAAACACAGAAATCTCAATTTGATCCATGAATTTTACAAATGTTTACACAAACAAATATCTTCTTTACTCAATTAGATCACAATTTAAGCTCTTTTGGATATCGTTTTGAACACGTGAATGATTCTTTGTTTTGTAGGTTAAACTGCTAAGAAAAAGAAAAGAAATAAAGTACATAATTACAAAACTTTTTTTAAAAGAGTTATAGAAAGGTTTGTCTTTGAATAGTTATGTTTTAATCCTTAACCCACTATACGTAAAAACCTACCAGAACAACCGTACCAATTTTAAAGCTTGGAAGTATACTATTAAAAAAATAAAATAAAAAAGGCAACCCCAACTGAAATGATATTCTGGCTCCACCCCTGTTGGAAACAATATTGTTACCAAAAAGTTAGCAAAATCCTAATCAAACAAAACCAAATAAAAATCAAGGTTTTATTTTATTTATTTATTTATTTTTAATGTTACAATTTTGAATTTCCATTTGTTAAAATGTTTTCTCTTTGTAAATTGCTGTATTCAAACATGAGTATTCTTGTCTAAGCATGCAATCCATGAATTTCTCTGTCATTCTCCTTACAAATTTCTTCCTAAGTAATGCCAAGAAATTGCAGTTGAGAAGTCAAGACCCCTAATCTTCGAAATGATATTTAGGACTCCGATTGCTTCACAGATCGAATGGGGAAAAGGAAAAGGAATAATGCACAAAAAAAAAAAAAAAAAAAACAAAACAAAAAATTTGCCCGTTGATAACGTTTCGATTTTTAGTTATTTTTCCTTTTTTGAAAACAATAACTATAAATATGTCTGGTAGTCGTTTTCATTTTTTTATTTTTTGAAAACAAAAACCAAAAACATGTCTGGTAACTTTGTTTCATACAAGTAATGATTGGTGCACATAAAATGTGCACATAAAGATCTAAGCCATTAATTTTGGTGGATCTCATGTATGCAGCCACAGGTTCTACCGAAATGAATGGTCCAGATCTTTATGTGCACATAACATTACCCATTTTACATGTGCATTAACCGGCAAGTTTTGTTGGGAATTATAGTATAATCCCGATAAATTAATTGGTGATTCATGAACTGGCTAAAAATCTTATAGATCACATTTTGATCACTTCTTGTCTGTACTTTCAAGAATGCCATGTTTTGGATCTCCATGACAGTACAACTTTGCAGGACGGTACTTAGAAAATATTCACAACATTGTACATTTTAAAGTCTCTGAATTAACATTATTAACCCACTAATGTTCTTACATTATTTAACCAGATTACAATATTTAACATAGTAGATTAGATTCCGATTTAGGTGTTGTCTGTACTTTTAACAACCCCATAATGTCAAAATATTCAGTTTGTATTCTCAACATTGTCAATCTTAATTCTAAGTTATATGCTATGCACCTAGAAGTTTTTTAACCTTTGTTTTATACTATGGTAGATATGCTTCAGATATATTCATCACCCTATGAAACCTTTGTGATTTGATTCTTTAAACCAACTATTTGTCTGAAAGTTGCAGTGTACTATTCTGTTTCATTTCAGATTGCTTTTTTTTTTTTTTTTTTAAATTTTAAATAACCTTTTCTTTTCTTACTCTTATAAGAATTGTCGGAAAATTCAATAGTACGACAAGTGGTTGTGGCCTTATCATATGACCATAAAAATGTTGCAAATTTTGGGTACCGAGGTTAAAAAGATAGATATTTTGACACCCAAATAGCAAACTTTGGCATGATTGAGTGCCATAATTTGGTTTGTACAATACAACCAAAATAGTCTGGACCCAAGGGCGGAGCTACCAAGTGACGAGAGTGGGCACAGGATTCCCTAAATTTTTTAAAATTATACTTTTAGCTTAGGAATTTTATGAGTTTTAGAAATAAGCTCCCTTGAAATTTTAAAAATTACACTTTTAGCTTAAGAATTTTAGGAGTTAGAGAAATGGGCCTCCTGGAATTTTAAAATACAACCTATAATGTTTAAGTTTCACCAAATAGACCCAAAGGATATTTTCAATCATTACATTTCAAAATTAAAAATCACATCTTTTACCCCCGAAGTTGGGTGTAAATATAATTCTACATCTTCTCTCTCTCTTTTAAAATTTTTTGTCTCCTATATCAAGACCAAAAGAGGCCCACTTTCTCTGTTTTGTTGTGACATTAAACCAATTTTAAACATAAAACCAATTCTACACATAATTGTGTATAAGTACACTAAAAAAAAAAAAAAAAATTCTCGGGAGTGCTGCCCCCGAATCCCGAACTCCCGTATAGACTAGGCCCCCCCGACCAAAATACCCGACTCCACCCCTGCCTGGACACATGAAATTCTTTCCTAGAATTGTATCCACTTGTTGTATCATTTGTTTTATAGTGTAGTCTTCATTTTTTTTTTTTTAAATACCAATGGAACCCCAAGCACCAATTTTATCATTTGCGCACGTAAACTCTCGGGTAGCACAAGCCTTACATGATACTAATTTTTCTCGCCGTGGGTGGTGTAACTTGATTCAACTCAGTGAACTCACTAAACTTGTAGTGACTGCACGCTCATCGTTCAGTTTGGTACACTCCCCAGGTCCCATAAGTCTTTCGCGATCCAAATTAGTGATCACGGTGGGTGGCCTAATGGGGATTCAACCTGGAGATATTGAGAGACCTACGGTGAGACTCGCCCCACTTGTTGTACTCTTGAGTTTCGTAACATTTCATTATGTCACGGACACCTAAAAATTGTATGTTAAAATTTATTAGAAGGAACGATCTCACGGAGAAAATGCAGAAGGATTTTGAAACAGAGATCTGCCAAGAGAACTGCCAAGAGAATGCAGAGGAATTGGGAAACAAACAAGGCAAAGTTTATGATGCATCTCTCTCTCTCTCTCTCTCTCTCTCTCTCTCTCTGACTAGGTCTGAGTTGTGACTTTATTGAACAAAATTAGAGAAAGAGAACACGAACAAGGTTAAAAACACCATAACAAGTTCACCAGTTTAGAACCAAACAAATAAAAGAATGAAATCTTTCTATTCAACAGAACAAAAATGGAATTATATCCTTTGGACTACAAGGATACTGAAAAATCTGCAAAATTGTACAAATTTCATCTAGTATTGGTACAAAAAAGATATTAAAAAAAAAATTATTTGTGAAATAGAGACAAAAAATCCTAAAAGAATTTCCTACACGATCAAATTTATTCACACAAAAGAATGGATTAATCAAAGAATTTTCCTATCATCATCATCATCACAAAAATCATGATTTTTGGTAGTTCCTTTACACAATGGAGAGGCATGCGCCATAGAATGCCTACTCCTTTGTCGATGCAACTTCTCTCTCTCTAGTGGTGGCGAGCTGGCACCCACCTGCATTTCTCCGCTAAAACTTGTTGTTGGAGACACTCCGGGAGAGAAGTTCGACCTATGACAGCTGGCACTTCTCGGAGACAAGTTCACATGCTCGAGAGCTCGAAATTGGAGCTCCGAGGGGTAATCTCTCAGACAGCCTATCCGTGGCCCGGCTCCGGTTGTCCATTTGCAAGATAGCTGCTTACCTAATTGATATGAATTCATTCCTTTATGTGAATTAATCCTTTCGAGAATAGATTCTTCGGGAATAGCCTTTTCCTTTGTTTCTTCATCGTCTTCATCGGATAAGTTCTTTTCGACAACCATTTGATCTTCTGTTGTTTCGTAACCATCCAATGAGGATTCCGATTTGAACCTATTCTCATTCTCTAAGCTCTCAAACAGATCAACCTTGTTTGGAATTGCAAGTTTAGTTAAATTTCTGGGTGTTTCCAGTAAAACAGGAGTCTCTTCTTCTGTTGAATTATTTTTCTCTGAGGACAAGCCTTCGACTCCAATTTCCTCTGTCTCCAAATGATCCTTTTTGGCCAAGTCTTCTTCAGAGGAATTGCTTCTGAGGGAAACACTGTTCTGTTTTCCGAAAGATTCTTCTTCATCAATTGGATCCATCTGGTAATAACATAAATGCAAATTAGTGTCGAATTTTTTAAGGCTTTTTTTTGGTTTGTGGATTTAGATAGAGAACGAAAAACGATAAGATAAACTAATTCCCTAAATAACATTAGAAATTGTAAATTTTCAAAAATATATTAGGAACGCCTAAAAAGAGGAAGGGCAGTGACTCACAAAACACAGAATATCTAAATTTATTTTCACCCAAATTTACTTCTCCTTCCCGTGTTTCACACAGTTTTCCTTATCAATAATGCTACAGGCACCGAAAAAGTGCACCGAAATGGTGCACCGAATGATCAGTGCCCTCAATTTCGGTGGGCCCCACGTGTACAGGGCGTGGATACCACCGAAATGGAGGGCACCGATCATTCGGTGCACCATTTCGGTGCCCCAAGACTTACTCTTTCCTTATTAACAAAACAGTCAAAAGCCTTTTTCTTAGCATTTTCTTTTTGTTTCTCTCAATAAATCCACGAACCCAAACATAACATGAACACTTTTTAAAGAATAATATGACCCTTTTTTTCTATACCTTAACATCAGTGAGATCCACATCTCTCCCTCTGAGGAAAGAAATGAAGTCCTGGAAGTTTTCTGGCGTTGGCCGATAGTGACCACTGTGAGGCCAAACAGCCTGTTGAAAAATGACCCAAGAAATTATTTGTTAAAAACTGTCAAATAAACCATTTATAAGATCAAAATACCACTATATGCGGAATTTATATCTAACTGGTGTAACAAACTATATACCTTTAAGATACCCTTTTCGACAACTAATCTCCCAGCTGCAGATGTGGCTCCACCAGCCAAGAAACTAGAATGCTGAAAGGCGCCTTTCTTCTTCTTGCCTATGTATAAGGTCATAGACGTGCTGAGGACGAAAATCCACTTGGCACCTTTGGGTTCCGTGGTGTCAACAAGCTCCATTGTTTGCTTGTACAAGAGCTTCCCATCCACAACAACAATTTCGTAAGGCAGTCTTTCCATCTGCGGGAGGGGAAACAAAAAATTCTATATATGTCAGTCACGAGTACTTTACAAGGACTAAGAATTTTTTTTTTTTTTTTAAGGATAAAACTATTTACAGATCAAGAGACGATGAGGACTCACCGGACCGAGATACTTGATACATTGTTGCTGAAGTTTTGATCGAGGACATTTTTCAACAAGATTCACCTCCTTCCCTTCACCTATATCTAGCCTGCATTTTCGAAACAAAATGAATGTTATCATGCTTGAGTCTCAAATCTCTAAGGCTCTGTTTCGTTTGCGGATATAGAGAAGGAAAACTAGTTATCAAGTGTTTTACCTAGTGTTCTTTTACATACTTAAATAACATAAAAAATTAAGAACTTTCAAAACATAACCAGGAAATCGAAGAAAAAGAGGAAGGGATATGACTCACATAGTTCAAATCTTTGAATCTTTTCCCACCCTTTTTTTTTTTTTTCCCTTCACATTTCATCACATTTTTTTTTTTCATATTATCCAAACAAAAAGGAGTTTTCCGCGTTTTAGTTTCCTTTTGCACCAAACGGAGCTCAAATATAACCTTATTATCGAGCCAAGAAAATTGTTAGAAAATTACCAGTAGAAGAAGGGCTCTTTGCTCTGAGAATGGAGCCACTTAACATAGTAGAAATGAAGATTGTGTCCATATCGATGTCGAGGATCAATCTGTTATATACATAAAGAACAAAAAACTAAGATCAACAACCATCAACAATAGAGACAAAGAAGAAACACTGAATTACTACTTGTAAACTCACTCACTTACCGCCTCGAGCCAATGTTGCAAAGCAAGTTTTTGCGCTTTACCGTTCTTCGATAAGCCTTTTCCAACCTGCAAAAGTTAGGGAAAGAACAAAGGGCACTTTATTAACTACAAAAACTTCAAAAATAAATTTTTATAGAGGTTAGCATGAATCTGGTGTAAAATTTACCTTGGCAGCTCTAGTTCTTGCTCTCGACCAGCGAGAAATGGCCGTCTCGTGCTTATCAAGGTCAAAAAATGATATAGAACTATGCTTGAGTTCTGCAAAATCTAACAGCTTCCACCTGTTATCATATCAAAATTTTCCATCAGATTATAAAGAGATATAAACCCAGTAGTTTATATATATATATATATATATATTATTTTTGAAAGTGTTGACAAATACCCACCAGCTCTGCTCAACGAGAACAGCACAATCAGCTAGCTTTCTTCTCGTTCGAAAGCTTTTGTACACTTTCTGCAATTTTACCGCAGCCTTGTGATTGGGGTTGCTTAAATCGAAAATGGGTAATTGCACGGCTTTCTCAGGAAAGCAATCGGATCTTGGGGATTGGCTATCGATTGAAGTATTGAACAAATGCTTTTCTTCTGATGAAGGAGCATCAAATGACGTCATAGATTCAGTTTTTCTTGATTTGAGGCTCAGTGATTCTTCCGTCATCGTCTTTGGAGAACCGTTTGATTGGAAAATGGTGGGCTCCGTGTCTCGGCCCTTGAAGCTGGTGGATCGAACCATTGTTTTCACCTCATCGTGGCCAAATCGGACGGAGTTAACAATAAGGGATTCAAAGCCATTCTCTAAATCATTATAAGCAGCAAATGGACACGAAAACGAAATCCCCATGCGACTTCAAAAGGGTGTTTGAACAACCTATGAGATCTCGAATCCTGCTTAAGTCAAACCACTACAAATTAGGAATGCTATAATCTGAGAACAAGTTTGATTTAAATATACTAACGAGAAGAAGCTTGTTGTACATATGAACTCTAGACTCTTCAAAAACTATGAGAGCTTAAATCAGATGCTGCAAATTAACAAATCAAACTAATATAAATAAACCATATGAAGAAATGAAATTCTCTATAGGATAGAATTAAAAATGAAACAAAACAAGCAAGATAGTGTATAAAGGAGCTACAATCAGATGCAGCAAAGTACCTATAAATAGAAAGAAAAGATTTACTTTAGGAAAAAAAAAGAAAAAGAAATAATAACTAATATAAATTCTGATTAAAATGCATTCCCCTGTAATGAAATCAAAAACACAAATCTCAAAACACCCATATCATTTGATGACACAAAATATGGAAATTGCAGAATGAAAAATAAGAGAATTTCAGACCATCAAAGCTTCAATCAAAATTTTATCACACACACACCCACAAAGGGAGCACACACACACACACACACACACACAAACCCATGAGCAAGATTTCATAAAAACAACCAAGAATTTCAAAAGTTGAGAGTGATTTACAAGAATCTACGGAGAGACACTCCATAAATGACAAGTACATCAAATGCTTAATCTTTCAATCCACAAGATGTTAGATCAAATGCTCCAGAGAAATCCATATAAAATATATAAAAAAAAAGAGCCAGGAATTTCCAAATTTATACAATTTGACCCACAAAAAATTTCTTATGTCAAGATCAATGACCCTTTCAAAAAGACGACATAATAATCCCCCAAAAAAAAAAAAAAAATTTACCATCGTATGCAGAAGCTAGAAACCAGGAAAAAAAAACTGAAGAAACCCACAAAATTTGGAGGAGAAAGAGACTTTACCTCAATGTGAATCAGTGTGATTGGACAAAAATGAGGCGGAGAGAGAGAGAGAGTGGTGGGTGTTAATGGCTAGAGAGTAGTCCGAATTGAATGGGGGAGAGAGTGGTTGACTGGGTAAAGAAGAAGAGTGAGTGTGTATTTGCCAAGTTTTTGCTTTGTTTTTGCTTTGCTTGCGATTCCGCCAGCTTACAAACGTTGTCGTCCCCTTCTTACCAATTGCTTCAGTTTAAATAGGGGGGAAGGGGGAAGGGTTCTAGTGAGAGAAAATCTGAGTTTAGAGAGAGAAAGTGGGAGACTCCAAGCACGTGGGATGGACCGACGCACGGTAATTTCAAAACACATGACCCTTTTTCAATCTTTTCTAATTTTTGTGGGCCATTTAATTATAGGTCTATCTATTATCAAAAAAAAAAAAAAATTAAGTCTATTATTTAGAGTTGTAATTAAGTCCATTATTCAAGGTAAGAATAATTGGTATTCCTAATTAGTGAAAGTTTCTCATACATGAATATTAAGGGTGTGTTTGATAACTCAATTAAGTGGTGTAAATGAAAACATTCAGCACTAATTTGTAGGGGTGCAACTCGGGCAGGCCAACTCGTGCCCAGTTTGGGCTCTACCCGAAAATTACCGAGCTTAGGCTTGTGGTAAAATTCCTTTGTCGAGTAAGTTCCGACCCGCATGAAAGGTGTAATGATCTGGGCACTGTCTCGGAGAGAGGATCGATGAAATAGACATGTCTGTGAAGATGCGGACTACCTGCACCTAGACAGAAAGACCCTATGAAGCTTTACTGTTCCCTGGGATTGGCTTGGGCCTTTCCTGTGCAGCTTAGGTGGAGGGTGAGGAAGGCCTCCTTCTGGGGGGCCCGAAAATTTCCGAGCTTAGGCCTGTTGTACTTTCACCATGGGCGGGCTTGGACAAAAAAACGCAAACCCGAATTCAATTCGAGCCAAACTTGGGCAGAATTTTGCTAACCCGTGGAACTCGAGCCCGGATTCTATTTATGTATTATTTTTTACAATAGATTATAGTGTTTTTTAGTGACACGAATACACGATCAGATATTATTTGTAATACCCTGTATTTTTTTAATGTATATTAATTGAATGAGATTCTGCATAGCCTTAACTATACATGTAGAGTCTCTTCCAATCAATTGAACATATGCCATTGTCAATCGATAGATCCTACTCCGATCGATTGAAACCCTGACGACATAAATGTAATGACGTGGACCCTTACCAATCGATTGAACTCACTCCAATCGATTGAAACTCTGTCGACCTGTTCTCAATTGATTGAACTTATGTCAATCGATTGAAAAAGGCATGAACCTTATTCCCTGTTTTGCGCAGGAACTACCACCTACACCCTATTTTCCCTATATATGTGACTATTTTGTGTGTGTGTGTGTGTGTGTGTGTGTGTGTGTGTGTGTGTGTGTGTGTGTGTGTGTGTTTGGAACCAATAAAGAGAGTTTAGAGAGAGAGATATTGTGTTTATATATATATACACCTTCATATATACACACACACTGTCAGAAGAAGAGGAGAAGAAGAAGAACAGAAGGAGAATGAGAGAAAAGAAAAGACAGAGAAGGGTAGAGAGAGAAAAGGCAGAGAAGGGTAGAGAGAGAGAGAGAGAGAGAGAGAGAGAGAGAAAGAGAGAGGGAAGCTCCATTGAAGCTTAAAGCTCCAACTCATACCCAACACCCCCCTTGATCACTTAGGTGAGTTCTAAACTTACTCAGTAGCTTAGGTGTAGTATATTTATGAGTTTTAGCATGAAGGAATGGACCCAAAGTGTCATGCTTCGGAGAAGCAAAAATAAATAAAATGAATTCCTTTTGGTCCCGTAGGCCCGTGACTGGTGAATAGCCACATTGTCATCTACTTAAACCAAAAACACAACGATATGAAGGATGTTATTCATAGAACATATCTTATTAACATAATCAGAGGCTACAGCGGAAATATAAAAGGTTTGAAAACAACATATGCCCAAGTACTAATTATTAAAGTCTACTAAATCTATTACAATAGGTGACTTAGAGTCTGAGGCCTACAACAAATACTAACAGAAGTACAACAGATATACAAACTAACTATTATAAAGCGGCACGTCTTTTTCTTCAACCCTTTAGCTCCAAGTCTGGCGGAACATCAGTCTTACGTCCTCAAGACCTGCAAAGCTCTGGACATTGGAATATCCAGGGCACAAACGCTATCAGCTTTAAATACAAAGCTGAGTGAGTACATCAAACACACTCCTCACTCGTTACTGTTCAGCATCTTAAAATGCGGTTAATTTTTTATCAATGACGTCACTCATGGACATAGCAGAGGTCTCATTAAACTATGCATTAAATCAATGATAACAGAAATCATATAAAGCATATTAAGAGAAGACAATAATAAAGATCTTGGTATAACATCTCGTCATGCTTCTCAATTTCTAGCACTACCAAATCCATACATGTAACCCATGCAATCACCCCATGCATCTACCTTCATGCCAGGATGTTGAATCCCTGACTGAACAATCATCATACTAACCATTCTCATATTCATATCCATTTTCGTATCCATTCGTTAATACAACAATACCAATCTGTATCCATACGTCGATACAATAACACAATTCTGTATCCATACGTCGATATAATAATACAATTCTATATTCATACGTGGATACAATAATATAAGTATGATATCACATAACTGAGCCTGCAGGCCACACCGGTCACTTACCCGATGGTGTCCTACGCCACACGATCCAATCTGTATCCAAGCATCGATACAATAATACCAATTCGTTATCACATAATTGAGCCAGCAGGCCACACCGGTCGGTTACCAGTTGGTGTCCTACACCACACGATCCAATCTGTATCCAGGGGTCGATACAATAATACCAATCCGTTATCACATAACTGAGCTAGCAGGCCTCACCGGTAGATTACCCGGTGGTGTCCTACACAACATGATTCTATCCACACGTCGATACAATAATACCAATATGATATCACATAACATAGCCTGTAGGCCACATCGGTCGCTTACCCGATGGTGTCCTACGTCACACAATCCTGTGATAGGTTACCAGTCGTCTACATGGTACATCCTATCTGTAAACAATGGGAGCAGCACATCGGACGTCTTCAACGATGTGTATACCCTCACTGGTTATCTACACAGTTGAGAATACATTAGAGCACTAGTCGGACGTCCTCAACGGTACACTGGACGTCTTCAACAGTGCATTCGCATCACTGGACGTCTTAAACAGCGAGAGGCACATTAGGAACTCTAAACATCCCACGTCCACTCGGCTCGTCAGCCGCTGATCCCATGGATCCAAAGTATACATATCTTGTTATTCCATACAATGGCACATATCCCATTTCTCATTATATTTTCTTATCTCTTCATAACACTATTCCATGCATGCTGACCACATGTCATGAAATACATTACTCTAGATAACCAGACTACCACATGCTCTGTGTTCAACATAACCACTCATTACTGATTATTAACATGCAGTCGTGTTTTATTCTACTATTCAGTTTAACAATACTAATATATGGAATCATGGTACAACATTTAACCAACTAAATAGTTCATATTATAATCAACAGGAAATGACAGTATTCAGTGAGGTTCGATTGATTGAACTCTTTTCAATTGATTGAGGAAAAGTAGTTTTGATCGATCCTTCGATCGATCAAAGAAACAGCAAGTTCGATCGGTCGAGAATAGTTTGATCGATTGAGAATCATCTTTCACCCAGAAACTGGGCAGAGACTGTCACAGTCCGGTCTCACAATAGCGGAGCTGAAGCCCGTAGCATGCCACTGAGGCTCTTCCTACTCATTTTAATGTTGTAGCAGCGAAAAAAGGACTTTAAAGATAACAACGAGTAGTCGCTCTTTTGAAACAATGCACCCGAAGTTAGTAAAATCCGTATAAATTTGAAAACGTAATTATATTTTGAAACGAATGAATTTATATTCAAATGGGTCCCAAAGGTGCTCTAAGAACCAATTAAAACATTTAAAAAAGTTATGGAAGGGGTATAAAACAATTTCATGCAGAGGTCATTTTGACCGGTCGAGATGCCCCGTTCGACCGGTCAAGATGCCCCGTTCGACCGGTCGGATGTCACCTCGGCAATAATCCTTCACAGTAGAAGGCACTTCGACCGGTCGAACTATCCCCTTCGACCGGTCAAATGACCACCTAACAGCAATCCTTCTTGCACTAGGATATTGCCTAAGGTTAAACGATCCTTGCGATCGTAACATACTTCAACACTAAATCAAGACATGAAGTCGACAAGTAAAACATTTCAAAACGTGAACTCCAGGTCCAGATTCATAATAACTGAACCAACCCATTCCATGTGTTCAAAGTCAATATAAAACGTAGTTCTAGTTTACTCGAAAGCAATTCATTACAAAGTTTGGAAACAGAATAAAACATATACAAGGCTATTATCCATTTCTATTACAAGTTTCTTAACAAAACAAATGAAACAGACGATTCGATTACAAAATTACGGGATAAACATGACAAGTCGTCTTCTAAGTGAACTCCCGACATCTCGTGATCACTTCCCCAATTCCTCGCCGGCATTAACACCTGAAATGGTTATTTGAATAACCACACATATTCGATTTGTTTAAGCTAACGTTTAGTGAATAAAACAACCATGCACATGAATGATAAACATGCTCGCATTCACATCTCTACATTTCATTCATTTTAAAATTTTTCTTCCAACTTTTTGTTTAAGATAACGCTTAGTGACAATGTAATGATTTGCAATAACACAAATACGGATGTTATAGAGACGAACTGGTACAACGGGGTCACAATATACACGTTCTAAACACACATACAATATCCTATAATCATCCCTTGAGTGAGTTAATGAACTCAATGGTAAAAAGTCATAGGTTCTACTACATTAGGCAATGAAAAAGTTTGGTGAACAATTAATGAACAATTTTGGGAAAGAAAAACTGCACTCTAAAACTTAAACAAAATTAGAAGACCCAAAGCAATGATGTTCTCGAAGTTTGCTCATGGTTGTACTTGGGCCAGCTTACCACTTGTCACTAAAGAGAAAAAGAAAAATGGAATTTTGACTACTTGTCAATAAAAAAAATGGCCAAATTCAATTTGGTTTATTAAAAAATAATAATAATAAATAAACATAGTTGGAAGAAAATTTTTTAAATGATTTTTAAACAAAAAGTAAAACCTACTTTTAGGAAGGAAAACAAAAACCACAAGGGAAAGTTAATTTATTGTCCATGGTGTCATAAATACATATATCGCCTCGCAGTTTAAAAATTACCTTGAATACTCATGAGGTTTATATTTATGTAAGTACATACATCTCTTATGATTATCACTTGTCATCTGCTCATTACATTTTTTGTTAATTCTTTTAGAATGCCTCGTTTGCACTTATTAGAATAATAAAATCTAAAATGATCCTCAAAAAAATTCTTTTTCTAAAGGGCATATCTTATGTCTAAATTTATCTTTTTATAATGAGTTGATTTTTATCATTAAAAAATAATTTTTTAGTCTAAGGGTAGATTAGCATTTTTTTTTTGTGTTCGCCATTAATTCCACTATCGTTGGATCTCTTACCGGGGAATGTCAGGATAATTTTCACGAAAAATTAAAAACCATTTTGAAAAGCGTCATCGAATTTAATATTTATCCCTAATTTTTCTTTAATATCCTTGGTAAAGCTATATAATTCAACTAGCTTTTGAACCCGTGCAATGCATGGGATAAATTATTGAAACAAATTAAAGAATTAAAAACACTTGATTAGATAGATGGAGAGTACTGCTAAGAAAGGAAATAAAAAATATATATATATCAATTATGCGACATGTGTGTATATTTATAGATGTATGAGTTTTATTTTGAAAAATTGATCAAAGATTTGATTTTAATTTATGCATATGTAGAGATGAAAAAAGGATAGTTGATAATTTCGTTATTATCTAGCTGTTAATTAGATTTTAATGAATAGTTTTAAATAAGAAAGATAAGATCAAATAGAGTGATTTAAGGAGGTGCATGTAATTTTTTTGGTTAGATTTAATACTACCTTTTTTCAAAGATTGGCGATAAAGGCACCTTCATTTTTTAGTTCGAGCACCTAATTTAAGTTAAAAAAAAAATCAGTTTTTTACATATTACTTTAATTAGTAAGGGCACCTCACTTATTTTACTATCTATTATCTCTTTGTATCTCTCGCCTTATTTATTTTCAAATCTTTGGCTATTTCTGATTTCTTTCTCTATTAACTCTTAATCTATATTCAGCATCTTCTTCGATTTGACTTCTTTTCTTGTCAGTGTTTTTTGTTTTCACTAATTGTGATTCTTCTCTCTTCTTGATCGGTGTCACATGATCCTCCTGAGCATAATTTATATAATAATAATAATATGAATTTGCCCATATCAGATTTCGAGATTGTTTCTTTGCATCATCAATTTATTACACTTGATGGTGAAATTGCGTTTGTGTGTGTGCGTGTATGTGTGTGTGTGTGTGTGGTGGGGGGGGGGGGGGGGGGGGGCATGGGGCATGGGGCATGGGTCGTATTTATTCCAGATTTATATTTGTCGTAATTTAGCAGTCATATCGTTTTTCTTTTTATATAATCTAATGGTCTTATGATATCCATATATCAAGTGACGAAGCCATAAAAACTGCAAAGCGTCTTGCACTGAAAGAAGGGTTACTAGTAAGTTCAGCTCTTATAAAACTCTATAATTGCAAGTAACATTGTTGCAAGTACCAAATTTATTATTATTATTCTTTGAATATCTTATAATTTTATAATATTTATGAAATTATATAATACCTAATTATGTGTGTTGTGCTTGTCCCCGTAGTTTGGTCCCTGTAATTTAAAAAGTGCCACTTTAGTCCATGTAGGTTCGTAAGTGTGCCAAATAAGTCCACTAAGTCCTTTAGTGATGAATAATTTTGTCACTAAAAGTAAAAAATTTGTTACAAAAAGTGTTTGAGGGTCTAAAATGACACACTTATGAAACTACAAGGACTAGAATGACACTTTCTAAACTACAGGGACCAAATTGACATAAAGGGTAAACTAAGAGGGTGTAAAATATAGTTGAAGCCTATAATATATAGTAAAATAAGTGAGGTGCCCTTACTAATTAAAGTGAAAGGTAAAAAAACAAAATTTTTAACTTCAATTTAGGTGCTCTAATTAAAAAATGAAGATGTCTTTATCGCTAACCTTTTTCAAAAGCTACAAATGAAGTATTTGCTCCAAATTGTTAGTTCATTATTTGGAATTTAGAGATTTTAGAGTCATATTACCGTCTAATATGTATGTTGAACTGCTAGATAAAAACATCCTTAAACGGCAAGAATTTGTAGGGGTC
Source organism: Hydrangea macrophylla (assembly GCA_033977485.1). Classification (NCBI taxonomy): domain Eukaryota; kingdom Viridiplantae; phylum Streptophyta; class Magnoliopsida; order Cornales; family Hydrangeaceae; genus Hydrangea; species Hydrangea macrophylla. The sequence continues at coordinate 2,280,076 of CM066989.1, forward strand.
CAAATTGGAATTTTCAACCCTTCTTTTTCAAAATTTTAAATAGAAAAAGAAATATTTTTACTTGGCAAATAATCAAAGTCCCTAACAGAAGTCAAATTCTAGTAATTTCAATTCAATTACAATAATTGACCATTTGACCTATTCATTTTGGCTTATTGTTGTACCTCCAAGTAACCCGTAACTTAGCTTAGCTTGCAAGCTTTGAGATGAAAAGAGAAAAGCGTATGACACAACATGAATGAAAATGACATAGAAACTAATCTTATACTAATTCTTAGGATAAATAATAAATTACACTAACCTTTCTTGAGTAAGTTCAAAACATAAGGTCTGATCCATCGTGACTTTCATAATTATTAGACGTACGGACTTCCTAAGTTCTCTTGAGATTTGGATTTGAGTACATACTTTTTCCTTTCTGTTTGTCAACGGTCTGTCGATCATTACTTTAATAGCTAATTAAAGTTTTTTATGATGACCAATTAACCCTTATCAAAGTTAATAAAACTTTCATACAATGTCTTTTTTTCTAATTGGAGATTTTATAATGCATGTGTTGATTATAAAATTAAAATTTTATATTTTATTTTAGAATTATCTAGGTAATTTTCCGCATCGTTCACTTTATTAGGTTTCTATCTCTTACATAGGAGGTTAGTATAGTTATGTAAATTATAAGAGAAGTCTTAATATTTTGACCTTATCTAAAAAAAAAAGTTGGTGTAATTTATTTGGATTATTATGGTTATACACAAGACAATGAAAGTGAAATTTCTCATTAATGTTAATCATCAATGAGAAAATCCCTCAAGTGATTATTAATATATTGATCTGAGCCCAAAAAAAAAAAGATTATTAATATATTGCTACGTACGCGTGTAGACAGAGGTCATGCTGTCTTACTTCACTATATCCTTTTTTTAATTTGATAGTAAAAACTTACGCCACATTACTAAAACAAGCATAATATAATAATTATGAGTTATATTTGGGACACTAACAATATCCACTAACACTTACTAACACATTCTATCTCTCTCCTAATGGTACTGCAGGGTCCGCAGTGGACCCCGCAGTACCACTATGAGAGAGATAGAGTGTGTTAGTAAGTGTTAGTAGATTTTGTTAGTGCCCCTAGCATTACCCAATAATTATTGAATGAATTTATAATATGTGTTACAATAACTCATTTTAGTCACTTTGATAAGATTATTTAAGTACCATCATTTTGAAGAAATGACAATAATTTTATTATTCGATATTTATATATACATATTCGTGTTAGGCTATATGTCCTTTTTTTTTTTTTTTGGTAATCGGGGGTGTCCGGGCCAGCTTGCGCGCACCTCGACTAATCCCCCGAGGCCTGGAGGCGCCGGGTGAATACTCCAGTGACCACGCTCCCCATGACTCGAACACTAAACCTCTTGGGTAGTACACCAAGAAGCTTACTACTCGGCCACAAGGAACTTGGTTTATATGTCTTATTTCTAATATCTACTATCTACTACCCTATATAAAAGAGTCTTAATAGGATTGTCAATTTCAATTTTGTCCTAATTTGTCATTTTTTTTATTTGTTTGAAATGACACTTTTACCCTTACTTTTCTTTTTTGTTCATTTTCCTTTAATCATTACTTTGAGTTTTTGTCATTTTGTGAGAGTAGGTTGGTCATTTCACCCACAAAACAACCCTTATTACTATTAGGTCAATTTTTAAAATTTAATTATTCTAGAAATGATGATTCAATCAACTTTTTAAACACTAATTACAAAAATATTTATAATTAGGTTCAACTTTTAAAATTAAAATAATCTACAAATGATGATTTTCATCAACTTTTCAAGCAATAGTTACAAATATTTAAAATTTCCAATTTGGTTAAAAAAAAAACCCCAAAGCAACAATTGTAGGTAGTGCCTTAGTTTGACACAATCTCTTTTCGGCTTTTGATTTATATGTTTTTTCGTTCTTTCCAGATAAGTCACTTACTTGTTTGGCTTTGTTTTGTTTTTATTTTTTTTGGGTTTTACCAAACAAACTACTAACACCAAGTCTTAAGTTAATTTAGTAAATTATCATTTTCTACATGTGTGTGTATATATATATATCATAATTCATTATAATTATTTATGTATTTAAAGTGCGTACAATTATATATTGAATTGACAAACTTCCCTTTTGTTAATTTAAATTTACCAAATTACCCATTTGCATTTTGTAATTGCCCTTGTGTGTGTGTGTGTGTGTGTATTTATATAAATGCATAAATTATTTTATTATACAAAATTATCATTTTGTCTTTTTTAACATTTTGCCAAAGTTTAAAGTGTGTACAATTATAAATTGAATTACCAAATTATCTTTTTTGCCTTTTGTAAATTACTCTTTTGTATATATGTGTGTGATTTATATATATATATATATATATGTGTGTGTGTGTGTGTGTGTGTGTGTGTGTGTGTGTTAAAATTTATTAGAGTGTGTACAATAATAAGTTGAATTACTAAATTACCCGTTTGACTTTTATAAATTACCCTTGTGTATATACATATATAATTTTTATTATATATATTGAATATATTATTAAAAAAAAGAGCATTAAAGTTTTAAGTGTGCACAATTATAAATTTCCTTTCATTAATTGGAATTACCAAAAATTCTTTTGCTTTTTGTAAATTACCATTGTGTATGTATATGTGTGTGCATACTTGTATATTATTTTATTCTATTATGATATATATATATATACTCAATAACCAAATTACCCTTATGCCTTTTGCAAATTACCCTTTTGTTACCAAATTACCTTTTTGCCTATCGTAATTAATTACACTTTTGTATATATATATATATATATATGTATATATGTGGGGAGAGGCTCTTAAGTGAACTGGATAGAGTGAACTGGATCGAGTGAACTTACCCAGTGAACTAGATTTTAAGCCTAAAAGAACCCGAGGGCTGCCCCGCGGACCTGCGCTCCATCCTGCACCCCGCTTGCCAGCGAGTTCTTTAGGCTTAAAATCCAGTTCACTTAAGAGCCTCTCCCTATATATATGTATACATATATAATATATATGTCTATATTATCTATACGTTAAAGAAAATAGCCTAAAATTTTAAAGTGTGTACAATTATACCCTTATGCCTTTTTGTAAATGTCTCTTTTGTTAAATTGAATTATCAAATTACCCTTTTATCTTTTGTAAACTATCATTTTTGTATATACTAGAGGAATGCCACTCACTCTGTGAGTGCAAGAGAAAAAAAGTGGGGGTGGGTAGTTGAGAGACGTTATTTTTTTTTTTTTTTTTAAAAATTGAAATGATATTTTATTACTTTGTGAAATTATTTTTATTAGGAATTTGTGTAAGTTTTATTGTAATTATTTTTGTTAAAAAAAAAAAAATTGGTACCCCTTCCTTTCTCTTTCTATATTAGTATAGACATTTGTGTATATATAAATATGGGGGCTGCTAACTTACAACATGATGGTTGTAAGTTAGCAGCATACAACAGCCCTTTTAGCGACGAAAAACAGGTTTTTAGCGACGAAATTTGTCGCTAAAGGTTCCAACTTTTAGCGACAAAAAACTTCGTCACTAAAATCTTGATTTTCGTCACTAAAAGTCTCCTATGCTGTAAGTTAGCAAATTCCTATAAATATATATATATATATGTATATATATATTGTTTGTGTGTTATGTTATGTGTTAAAGAAAAGAGCCTTAAAATTTAAAGTATGTACACTTATAAATTAATTATCCTTCTATCTTGTGTATACACTTCTGTAAAAATTTAAAGTGTATGCAATTATTGAATATGAGCATTACTCACATAACTCTTTTCTATTGTCGGCGGTGCATGTTCAATACATTTAAGGTTTAATATTTGATTTCACTTGTTTGTCAAATCTTTAATTTATGAAATGTATCCACAATAAACGCAGCTAAATTTTATTTCTCTATTTCGACTCAAGATTTTTTTTTTTTTTTTTTTATGAATTCCGAACACAATTTCTAACTGGTCAAAAAAATAGCAAATAAATGTCAGTCTATAAATTTCTTCACTTTAAATTTTTGAATATTTTTACTAGTACTATTTATCCAACAAGAAATTGTAGGTTTAATATTAATTAATATAGATGTTGTTCAAGCATATTTTTTCTAACGCCATTTTAAAAATTATTAGAACTTTTTTCTCTTTTATGTACACATTAAAAAATATTACATTATATTTTTTTTCTATTAAATCAAACACCCGCACTTTGCACGGATCGTCTTCTTAGTATATGTAAAACGTACATTTAGGGCTCGTTTGGTAACGTTGTCGTTTTCTGTTTTCTATTTTTGTTTTCGTTTTTTAGAAAACGAAAATTGAAAACACATTTGGTAACGTTTTTGTTTTTTGTTTTTAAAAAACGTTTTCAAATTTTGGGTAAAAAATGAAAACAGCAAAAAGTCGTTTTGAGTTTCCTGTTTTTGTTTTTTTTTAAAAAATCAACAATGTTACCAAACAAGTTTTTTTTTTTTTTTTTTCAAAAAAAAAAAATCAAAACTGGTTTTCGTTTTTAAAAAACTGAAAACTCAAAACAGGAAACGTTACCATGCGAGCCTTAATTTTTGAGGTCAAAAGGGGAATACAAATTAGTAGAGTTTAGTTGGTCGATCCGGTGATGTATGTGCCTACGTCGAGTGTTTGGATGAGTGTGAGTTGGTAAATGGTAAACATTTGAATTGACAAGTTGTGATTGAAAATGCATTTGGAAAGTGAAGGCTAAAAGTTGTTGAAACTTCCATGCAATCTTCATGGATGACCCACTAGTTGACTTAAGAATCCTATTATAAGGTACCTTTGATGAGTTAATAACAACAAAAAAACCTCTTAGATAAGTCTAAGGTACATGTATATTTTAATCCAATACAAGAAACATTCAAACTTATTGTATTATATACTACACAAATTTATGGTACTTGTACACTTTGGTAACACATATATTACCTGCCCAAGAAAATATCAAACACCTATATATAGAAGGTTGATTGGGCATGTATTTTGGTGTTTTAAAACCCTTTTTGAATTCAAAACAATGAAGTTTTTGAATTATCTGATCAACTACTAGATTAATGGTCTAGCCTAAGCATCGCCAAGTAGAAAAGTCTACACACACATAATAATAAAATAATAATAATAATAAAACTTAGCCACATTTTTTAACATATTGATTATTTGATATTTCAACATACCCTGTGATTAGAGGTACCAAAATAATGACAATCAAGTGAATTCATCAAAAAATAAAAAAGAAGGTAATATATCACATCCCATTTTGAAATTAAATAAATTCCACGTGCATTTTATATCATTTTAGGGATTGTTATGAAAGGTAAAGAATTAATTAAATCCCACATGATGCTGGTTTTAATTTAAAATCCAAAACATACACAATGTAAAATTGTAGTACAACAAAATGAAGTGCATTATTGGAATTAAATTGTCAAATCATAGGAAGGTAAAATAGGTTTTTAGCTAATCAAGTAACGATCTAAAAACACTATCACGGTTGGAAATGCTCATAGTGGTGGTACAAGTTGTTTTAAATCCGCATTTTTTCACATGATATGCATTTAATTAGTACTCTCTTAGCAAATTTACTCTTAATTAATACATACCCCTTAAATTCTGAGATACATAACATTTTTTTTATGGAAAGAGTGAAAATATTATTAGATTGAAGAGGAACCCAAAAATACAAAATTCTCTACTTGAAGTTCCTTCCCAAAAGTAGATATATATAACATTTGGGGTAAAAAGCATTTCACACCCTTAATGTATGTATACACCGATTTGTCTTTGCACCTTAATGTTTTAATTTTCTCAAACTAGTACTTAATGCATATAGCGAATTGTAATGTGGCCCTTCCGTCAGAATTTCTGTCAAAAGTTAACGGAAACTCGCCCATGTGCGAGTCATGTGACTTTTTTTAAGGGTATTTTAGTCATTCATCATAAATTAAAAGCATTTTGCACCCTTAATATTTGGTTCATTTGGCGATTTGCATCACACCCTTAAAATATGTTTGGGTCATTTATACATATTTCATTTTTTTTTAATTATAAAAAAAAGTGTTCCAACATAATTTTGGGTGCCTCTACCGCTACCCATTAATGATAGTAAGAGGACTAATCTAAATAAAATTAAACAAATTAAAAGTTATCCAACCGATCCTGATTGAAATATTAAATAAAACCTAATTCTAAAAGGTAGCTAGGGCTAAATCCACCACTTTTTTTCCCCTGAATTCATCACCTTTTGAGAGTAAATTATGTATTTTTACCTTATAAATTTTAGGTTATATGTATTATGAAATATTAAATTATGTATTTTCTTTAGTCCTATGCATACATGTGTGTGTGTATATATATATATATACAGTCAGGCTCTAAAGAGGGCGTCCTCTCTTTATTAAAGAGAGGGCCTCTGTTTTGGCCATTAGATTGTGGTTTCATTAATGGCAGTTTTGTCATTTTACAGTTTTTAAACACAATCCAACGACCAAAACAGAGGCTCTCTCTTTAATAAAGAGAAGTGGCTCTCTTTAGAGAATCTTTATATATATATATATATATATTATTTTTTTAATCGCAATGAGAAATAGTGTTGATTCAAAGAAGAGTTACAACCAGTGGCAGAGCCACGATTTGGCCTGGAGGCTTGGGGGCAGCGCCATGACCTATTATTTTTTTTCTTTTTTCTTTTTTGGAATACTGTACTATTGTGCTTTAAAAATTGCATGATTATTCCGTGAGTTTTAGAATTGCCCAAAGACAAAAAATTGAATCTTTTCATAATTCTTTTATAGATATATATATATATATATATATAATATCATGTGTTATTTCTTATTTTATTTTTTTACACTAGTTTCACCTACAAAATAAAGAATCTTTAGAAGTTTAGGATCATAGTGAGATTTATGGATCAAAGTCATTTATTTAGTTAAAATAAAAAAATAAAAAATTTCTTGATCAAAGTGAGATTTTTGAGTTTAATTAAAGTGATAAATTCTAGCCAAAAAAAAAAAGGTTAAAGGGACAAACTACAAAAATCAAGAGGGGCATGAATACATGTAGGGAAAAATATTTAAAAATTGAGGGAGACACAAATGCATATTGCCTAAAATATATAGTAATACATCCTAAGATATATAGTGATACATCAGGAAAAAAGCACTCGGGTCAACTCCTCATCCAGCACACGTGGACGTAGGCTGCTTCATTAATAACACCAACCACATGCAATTCCTGACTCTTTTCCTTATGCATTTATCTCACCCTAAACATTATATCAGACCCGTTTGGAAATCTTTTATAGTATTTTCTTTGTATTTCATTCCCTTCATTTCATTTCCTTGAATTTTAGAATTAGAGTTTATTTAAAATTCCAATTAGGATAGGTCAGATAACTTTAGATTTATTTCATTTCATCTGGATTAGGCCTCTTACTATCATTAATGGGTAGTGGTAGAACCCAAAAAATATGTCAAAACATTTTTTTTATTAATTAATATGTATATATATATATAAATCGCCAAATGAACCAAAAATTAAGAAGTACACGAGGTGTTAACCTTGAGGTATATTAAGGCATATTTAATTATGTTTTGATGATATCAAATATGCTATGATAATTACATGATTCATATTGATTCATTCTTTGTTATTATCATAGTCATTTTTATGCTCATATATAATCTCATGTATTAATATTGAATCAATGTTTTAACATCTTTGTGTGCATGAGATTTAATTGATGTAGATCAAGATTACAAGGAGCGCAACAAGGATCAAGCTTGAAGACTTGAAGATGTTTCTGTCATACCCGCTCCTGCGGTATTTATTTATATCATTTTAGCATGCATAGCATGCTTACGGTTGTGTTAATTAACGTGTGTGAAGTGAGTGATGACTCACTAGTTGTTGGAGGGTGTCTTTTGAGAACCCAGTATTTGGCCTTAAAGGCAGTCTAGAAGGTGTCAAGAGAGGACACGGGAACATGGAAAATCATGTTGCATTGGCATAACTAACTGACATTTATGTGATTTAAATGTTATTTGACTTATCTGGTATTTTCATGAATAGTAATTATACCTGTGTAGTATAATTTCTGATAGTTTTGATCTAGTTCTAGATCGTTTTAACATTGTGGTGAGAACGTGAGTGATACATTGCTTAATAGGTAGGTTATCTAGAGATTTCACGGGAAATAGTTTTCGGAACGTAATTACGGCGACAAACGGAACTTAGACGAAAACTTTTGTAATTTATAGTTTTCACCCATAAGGTTATAAAATGGGCGTGCACGACGTTTCAAGACTTAATGAGGAGTTTTAAAAACTCGTGAAGAGGTAAACGTAATTTCTAGAAAGTTTGCCTATAAATAGATGAGGGTGAGTTTGCATTATTTGTAAAACTCATATAATATCTTGAGAGAGGAGAGAGAAAAGGGAGATTATTACCACGGGCTTTGCGACGACGATCGGCGACCTTTCGTCCGTCTATTTTCAACCAAAATTCATATTTGAACTCCCCAAGGTATGGGCTACGTTTTGATAGTCTTTAGGCCATGTTTGGCTAAGTTTTTATAAATTTCTTAATCTAGGAATTTGAGAAAAACACGTGTAAACTTGTAGGTTTCGCGTAGGATCAAAGATTTGGCGTTTAATCGGGCTTCTAGTCGTTCCCTTAAAGTTATACGATGATAGCTCGAGGTATGAATTTCTAGCCTATGTTATATAGGTGAAATACATGTTTTATATTTCGATGACGAAATTGTGATCCGGGCAAAATCCATGTGTTAATCCTAGGCCCGTTAATTATACACGCGCTTGAATATGGAAAGCATGTCAAATTTAATGCGAGCACGTATATGTGATGATTTGCTAGTTGAGCATGTTTATGTGTCTATGTGGGTTAAAGGGGGATTTGTGTTAATTCACCGTGAGACTTCCTCTCGATAATGGGGAGGATTAGTAGTGACGACGGTCACTTGCCGAGAAAGGCATTAACGTGACATGTCGAAGGGGCATGGGTCATGGTTGAGTCTTAAGACTTTGGATCGGTGAATGTGCATTTATTCCCTAGAGACCAATAGTTATGTGTTATGATAAGATTAAAGCATGATTTGTCATATATGCATATGTTAGAAATTGTGCACTCAGCATATAGCTGAGCAATGGAGATTTACTCCATTGCAGGTTTGAAGAAAGAAAGGAGAAGCGTGAAGGGTGAAGCCGGGGGAATGCCGGGGATCGCCTTTTGTTTATGTTTTGGTTTCCTTCCCAATGTTGTAATAATGGAATTGGAGGTAGGGTCATGTTTTGTTTGAATTGAGTACCTTAGAAGGATTTTGGGAAATGTTGTATTATGTAAGAAGACTTTTTATAGTTAGTTTTGAATTCGTCCGAACTCTTAAGTTCGTGTTTTGTAAACTTAACTTGTCAAATTCGGATTTTGAAGGAGTGTGGTTAGAGTTTTGTGAATCGAACCAAACAAGCCTTAGCTTGTTCCGCTATTGTTTCTTTTCATGGATTAGTGAGATTAAACTTTATTTTTGAAAGTTTGTTATAGCTTGTGACGTTTGGATTAATGTAAGTGTGTTTGGAGTATTGGTATTGGTGGTGGTTGTTTGACGCCTTAAGCAAATTATGCAACTTTGGGCAGGATTCTGCTAAAGGGTCATTCGACCGGTCGAAGGGAGTCGTTTGACCGGTCGAAATACCCCCTGCCAGAAATCTTTTACTACCCCTTCCGAAAATTTTAAAATGTTTTTGATTGGTTCTTAGGGTGCCTTTGGTACCCCTTTCAACATCAAATCATTCGTTTTGAAATATAATTACGTTGTCAATTTTATACGGATTTTACAACTCGGAGGGTAATGTTTTCAAAGTTTTATAGACTCAAGATTATTTTAAAGTTCTTTTCCGCTGCGTATAGTTACTGTTGAGCCTTGTTGGCGTGCCACGTGTCCTGTTTCCGCACATTAGCGGGATAGGTCTTGACAGTTTCACCCTTGGTTGAAGTCTAGGACCATCATTGTAAGGCATCTTGATCTCACACTCATAGGGGCTCAAACAAATTCTAAAAGTTAAAGTTTTGGAAATAAATTTTAAGTAGGTCATCTTTAAAGCAATTCCCCAACCAATTGGAAAATAATTAAATGTTGAATCTTATATGGTTGGAAAGGTATTTGAACCTAGTTTTCAAAACATCAAACGGATTGAAAATCCGAGTTTTGTAGAGGGAGTTATGGCCATTTTAGTAGAGATGTGTCAGGCTGTCAAACAGGGAGGGGGCAGTCGACTGAGGGCCAAATGCAGTCGACTGAAGTGAGCAGAATTCAAGCAGAACCCTCTGTAAACACATCTCAGTCGACTGCTTCAAGGCCCAGTCGATTGAAGCGACCTGGAAGGCAATAACGGCTAGTTTTTAGAGGGGTTTTTAATTACCAAACTTGCCACTAACGGCTATAATCTTCCAAGGCCTATAAATACATGTTTTCCCAAGCTATTTGTTGTTGAGATTTTGATTGGAAAACATAGTATTGATCACACATCTCTTTGATCTTTAAACATTATCATTTGAGCCCTAGTTGTGTGAGTTTATCAATTTGCTCAAATATTTCATTTGTATTTCTTGAGAGAGCAAAATTGTAGTGAGCTTTATTTGTACTATCCACTCTATATAGAGAGTTTCAATTTGTATTCAAATCAATTTGTAAAGGTTGAGGGTTAGTAACCCTTGTGTGCAAAGAAGAGGTGTTCTTCTTTGAGAGAGATTGAAGGCTCTTGTAACGGTTTGGTGCACACCCGTAAGTGCTCCGGGAACGGTTTGGTCTACACCCGTGAAGTAGATCGGATTAAAGGAATCCTCAAGAGGTGTTCTTGAGGGGTGGACGTAGGCCGCGGGGTGCGATTGCCGAACCACTTGAAAAATTGGTTTGCAAGTATCTCTTCCCTTATTGCTTATGGTTGTGTTTAATTTGCAATTTTGTTTTTAAAAGGTTAAAATTCAGCTAAAACCTTATTCACCCCCCCCCCCCCCCCCCCCCCCCCCTCTAAGGTTTCCACATTTGGGCCAACACGAGGGTTCAGGGTAACGCCCCCGAGGCAAAAAAAAAAATTTGAGTCTATTTGTAGTTCCGCTGTAACACGTAAATTATCGCTATTTTTCAATATTAAGTATTGACTTAAAATTTGCAATGATGGCAAAACAGTTTGGGTTGGATTCAAATGGTACGTGAGAAGGAAAATAGTAATGATGGTAAAAATAATATGGGTTGGGTTCAAATGATAAGTGAGAAGAAAGATTATTTGTCTATATATTTATGATGTGTTAAATTATAATTAGGTCAATATAACATAAAACATGTTTTATTTCAATTTTTGGTTGGTTGGATTACAATTTGGCCATAGTATACTATATATAAAATTCATTTTGAGCATAGGCAATATTTTTGGGGGTTATGTAAAAATGCTAATATTTTTGGGGGGGGCAAGCTAAATAATTTGAAATTTTCAAAAACTATACATACTAAAGTCACATGACTCGCGTATGGGCGAGTTTCTGTTAGTTTTTGACAAGAATTTTGACCGAAGGGCGACATTGTAACTTGCTATATATATTAAGGACTAGGTTGAAAAAATTGAAACATTTGGGGTGCAAAATCCAAAACAGTGTACACATTAAGATGCAAAATATTTTTTACCCTGACATTTAAGTTACCTACTACGTTTACTATCCTGTTACCTATTGTACTAAATCTAGAGTGGGATTATAAGCTTGGTTGTCCCTGCTTGTGCTTATACGATTTTGATCATGATGGTTAGAAGTGCTTATTATGGTTTGGGTGTTTGGTTGATATGTTGTGGATCAAATTGCTCAAACACAGAGATAATCTTGAAAAGCATCACCCCTCCCCTCAACCCAAAAAAAAAATACTTATGGCCTAACTTCTTTTTGGACCAGATCTGCTTATGTTTTTGGCTAAAGCAAACATATCAAAGAGCAGTTTGGGCTAGGGGTGTAAGCGGCCAATTTTGGTTGATTTATTTATTTATTTATTTTATTTTTTGTGTTTTCAAAATCGGCCTATAGACTGTTCAGTCGGTCGATTTTGAAGGACTAGGTCGGTTTTTCGGCCGATTTAGGCTTGTACATTGATTTAATAAACTGACCAATCAAATTTTTTTTTGGTCGGTCGTTTTTTTTTTTGGTTCACCCCAAAACTGCTTAAAATAAACAAATAAGCAATAACAAACGGGGGTAGTGTTATTAATTGAAAATTTCTCTTCTCTCTCTCTCTCTCTCTCTCTCTCTCTCTTAAAGAAGTCGCTAGTTCAACTAGCGACTTCTTTGTGTGGCAAAAAGTCGCAAGTCCAGATATATATATATTTTTTTTATGAAGTCGCTTCTTGAACTAGCGACTTTAAAAAAGTGGTGGATTTGTGAAATAAATTAAAAATGTGATGGGTCAGGTAAATTTTGAACCCAAAACTAATGGGTTGTGTCAAAAATTCCTGGCTACTACATATAATTTGTCTTTGTTACATTTATTTGTATAACGCTATCATTTCTAAATTTTTTCCCTTGAATAATAGTAGAACTACTCCAAGAACATATATTACTCATGTGTCATGTCTCTTGTCTAAACTGTAAAGGGGATTTCATGCTACAACGTTCACACATTGAGATATATACATACATATATATATATATATATAGAGAGAGAGAGAATTGGTGACCCAAAAAAAAAGTAAAATTGGTAAAGAGACTAAAGTCGCTAGTTCACTGCGGCAAGAAGTCGCAAGTTGGACTAGCGACTTCTACATTTTTTAAAATATTTTTTTTAATTTTATAAAATCGCAATTTGAACTAGAGACTTTAAGAAAATGATAAATTTAAGAAATAAATTGAAAACATGATAGGTCATGTAAATAACCCAAAATTAATGGGTTAGGTGAAAAATTCCAGTAGCTAGCGTAGTATGTGCACACAGAGATAGGGGTGGACAGTCGGTTGGTTCGGTTTGGACAATTTCACTTCGATTTTGTTCGGTTCGGTTTGAAGAAATAAGAACTGAAACTGAACTGAATTATATTTCGGTTCGATTTTGGTCAATTCGGTTTGGATCGGTTCGAAAATTCTATTAACCGAATTTTAAAAAAACTATATTTTCTTTTCTTGTTTTTTTGTTTTTTTTTTTTTTTGTTTTTTTGTTTTTTGCCATTTTTACAACTTTTTTATATGTTTTTTTTTTCATTTTTCTTTCATATTATAAAGAAAACATATATTTATATTTACTTATATAATTGGGATAGTGCAACTGAAAACCGAACTGAAAAAAATATAATATAATTCGATTTAAAATTGAACTAAAATTTTTAACTGAATTAAAATAAAATTTTAATTTGATTCAATTCAAATTTAAATTAACTGAACTATTTACCCACCCTACACACAACCATAGGGATTGATGATTGACTTGTTCTACATTGACTTTACACAATGAAGTTATTACTTCAAAGTCAAACAGACTAACCAAAGTGTAATAAAAATTAAATATAATACTATAAAATAAATGAACTTGGTAAAGCCGCAAGCGCATAACGCGTAGCCGAAAATAACAAACACCCAAAAAGTAGTGTAAAATCTGAGGTGTCAATTGTCGGAAAGTAGCACCTGTCGATCTGAAAGTGTATTTTGATATAGTTATACGTTGGTGCAAAGATTCTGTAACGAGGGTCACCTCTCTTTATTAAATAGAGGACTTCTGTTTTGATCGTTAAATTGTATTTAAAAATTGTAAAATGATAAAATTGCCATTAATGAAAACACGATCTGACAGCCAAAACAGAGGTCCTCTTTTTAATAAAAAGAGGACGCCCTCTCTAGAGCATGACTGTACGGTCATGTGTGTGTATATATATATATATCTTTTTTTTTATTATATCATATGTGTATATATGTATATATACAGTCAGGCTATAAAGAGGACACCCTTTCTTTATTAAAGAGAGGACCTCTGTTTTGGCCGTCAGATCGTGTTTTCATTAATGGCAGTTTTGTCATTTCACAGTTTTTTAACACAATCTAACGGCCAAAACAGAAGTTCTCTCTTTAATAAAGAGAGGTGGCCCTCTTCAGAAAAGGGTGATGCCATTTCCACTCTATCATTGAACTAAGGCACTTCATAGTACCACTCTTAGAGCATGTGGTACCACTCTTAGAGCATGTGGTACCACATGCTCTAAGAATAGTACCATAGAGTGCATTAGTACAACGATGGAGTGACAATAACAATTCTCTTAGAAAATCTTTGTGTGTATATATATATATATATATCTTTGTTTACGCATCTAGTTGCAACTTGCAAGAAACTAGGGGACCATCTGATTTTTGTTTTTAATTTGCAAACAGTTATATGAACACATCACGCGTTTGATTAAAAATTGTCATTGTCAAACTCATCTCGTTAATAATACTAGAATCATTTTTTTTTTCCCTTAAACAACATTTAATCTCAAAAAGAGAGAGTGTACTTGAAGTTCTCAAATACGAAAACAATGCATGAAGAAATAGACCCAAAAAAAAAAAGCAGAAGATTTCGAGCAAACAAACAAGCAATATTATGAATTATTTCTTAAAATCTAAGCTTTAATACATTTTTCACTATTTTGAATACATATATTTACAGTGACGGACTTAGGACTGTGTATTTGGGCGGTGGCCAAATTCATTGGCTTAGGTCTATTAGAAAATAGATTTATTTGGGGGTTCGGGGACAGCGTCCCTGAGGGAAAAAAAAATTGGGACTTATTTATTCATAATTTTATGTATCAAAAAATTTACTTTTTGCTCTGTGAGATTTTTTTTGCCGTTTTGAGAGTTAAGAGATTTTGTGCTAGCTATTCCTATATTGTATAAGTGGTTTTGATCTTCTTATCTCCCGACTATAATTACGCCACAGCCTGCATATTATCATTTTTTTATTCAATAATAAGTGATGATCATTGATTTGAATTTGTAAAGGTTGTGTTGATATTAAAACAATTTAGGTTGGGCTAAACTTAGAGTTGAAAAGAAAATGTGTTTATCCAAATATTTAAGGTATGATTGATTTAATACGGAAAATTTATTTCTACTTCTCTTTTTTTAGATATCATGACTCAACTGATAGTTTAGGGCATATTTTGATTACAATTCGTGTTGCATATGTATAGAAAAAAGATAAATTTAGAGGAGCCAATATGTAAATTCATTCTAAATTTGTATAATTACATTTATATAACTAATATTTTCAAATTTTTGCAGGGCCAATATGCATAATATTTATAAATTTTTAAATTTTTGTAGACTAAATCATATTTTTTAAAAACTTTGTGGGGGCTTGGCCCCCGGACCCCTCTTACAGTCCGCCCCTGTATATATACACAACACCTTATTCCATTTCTTTGGGTGGACCAATATAATGTTTTGAAATAGTACTTTATATGTGCATAAATAATATAGTATTGTGAAAAAAATTAAAAACTTGATTGCGTATAAAAATTAAAATAGACTTTGTTTGGATATACTGTCATTCTTCTATTTCTTTTCATGAAGCCTAGCATCCTGTTGGTTTCTTATTGTTTGAACTTTGAATGATGTTTTTCGATTGAGTATATTAAACTTCTATATAATATTAAGGCATTTTCCAAAAATTTCCATGTTTGTAGCTATACGTTTTCTTACAAACGTGAAACCTAGTTTGCTAGAAAAGAAGGAAAAGACTTGGATTGATTTTTTTCGGCTGTGTTTGGTTCTTAGATTTAGTGAGAAGAAAGAAAAGAAAATCTAAATATTTTTTTTTTCATTTTTGGTTAATATGAAAAAAAAAAATGAAGAAAATAGAAGATTTTTTTTTTTTTTTGAATAATTAAGTTGAGGAATATACTAAACATTTTAAATATTTTGAGTCATTTTCTTTTCATTTTTCTTATAATATTAAAGTAATCATCTTCGATTTTTTGAAAGCAGATTCATGAAAAGTGGGCCCTTTAAAAGTGTGACTCTAAATTATCCTAAAAAAAAAATGTGTGACTCTAAATAACCATGCGAAAATTAGAGTTCTTGAGATGGGTTAAGGAACACGATTATGTCGAGGGAAGGTGTTAGGCACACTCGAGCATCTGTGATACACGGTTGTCGATTTCAGTGATTTCATAGTAATGGGGTATAAGTCAAGATAATGAGATACGAGAATATACAAGGGTGGATAAAAGTAGAAGAATGGTTATGGTCGTTCCTTTGTAAGGGTTGCATACGTATCTCGACTCGACGTACGCACTCTAGTAGGTGCCCTCACTTTCACGATTTTTGACGTAAATAGTCACGATTCTTGAAGGGAGCACTGCGCTTTCAAGGTGGACGCTACATTATTTAAATATGAAGGAAAACACGATTTGTTTGTCTTTTTCTTTTCTTTTATCTTACTATCATGAACTAAACATAACTTCAAAAATCTTTGGGATTTGTATTAAAATATACTACTAATTGGTTACAAATGCATAACTAAGGCTACACAACAATTGAGGGACACTAGGAGAAATGCTTGGTGCACAACGAATTGCACAGATGTGTAGCACAAAGTTGGACTTTGTGCTGAAAAGTTTGCAGACTCAAAAAGGTATGTGCAGGCTTGTCAGCATAGCTTGTCAGCATAAGGTCCAACTTTATGCTGCACGTTTGTATAATCAATAATGCTTGGGGTACCAAAGATTACAAAAAATATCCACAAAATGAGTGGAAAGTCTACTTGGCATAATGGGGTCCACCAACAATTAACCATCTTTTTCTTGATTTGTTGGTGGGCCCCATTATGCCAAATAGACTTTCTACTCATTATATGTGAATATTTTTTGTAACCTTTGATGTCCCAAACATTATAGTTGTACAATTAATTATACAATTTGTTGTGTATATAGCAATATTACTCATAATGAGGTGTACTGATCAACATTTTGAGATCTCAAACTTTAGCCACGTAGGCATAAAGTGCCAGCCCATTGGAGTCATTGGACCAAATCCCCAAAAGTCCATATGTTTTGGGTTAATTTAAACTGAAAAACACAGTCAAACCCCTAAAGCACAGCTTTTGGCGTTTTGTGAATCGCACTACAATTAAAAACAACAAAAAAAAAATCCAAAAGAAATCATTCAAATCAAACATTACCTCGTCACGTACAACTGTCAAGTACGGATTTCCACGCAGCATGAGATTCGTACTTTGTACCGTACAAGACTTGTCCCCACGTGTTGTCACCACATTGTTCCACGTCTCCTCCTTTGGTTTTATTTTTGGTAATTTTGAGTTACGATTGTTTGATACAGTATAATTTTTTTGGGACAAAACTTCAGTAAAGTTGTTTCAGTACATTTTGTTAGATTTCTCTCACATAGATGCACAATTTTTAAAACAATTGTTTTTAAAAAATACAATATTAAAAAATTAATTTTAAAAACTGTGAGAGGAACCTAACAAAATGTACTGAAGCAACTTTACTGAAGTATTGTCCATTTTTTTGCTAAGACCATCTCAAATGACAAAAACCTACAATTGAATAATTGATACTACATTCGTCCCATTTTATGTGTTCATCTTGGGGAATCCAACTATTTAAGGGGACAAAAAGAATCTACACATAATTTCCACAATTGTCCATAATCATTGCACTTTATTTTTTTATTTTATTTTGGTATTGATTGCAAGGAAAGGTAGTTGGAGAAACTAATTAAAATTTATATACTAATTTAGGAAAGTGGACAACAATTTTGGGACATCCCAAAAAAGAAAGATGGACACATAAAATGAGACGGAGGGAGTACTACATTAAATAGGTGGTTTGATGGGTCTTAGGTAAAGTTATGGGATGATTTTGATGAGTCGCTCTAACTCTTACATCAAACCTTTGTTATTTTAATATGTATTATTCATTATCTATTAGTATTTGTATTCTACCCATGTTATTGTACTTTGTGATTTTATAATATTGTTTATTGGTAATATATGACATTTTTTAATTAAAAAACTAAAATATTATTTTAAATATTTTATAATTTAAAATATTATTTTGAATTTTTTACAATTTTAGTTTTTTAATTAAATTTCAAACTTTAATTTCCCCCTACAAAGGACTTTTAAAATTTACTTTCGCTGAAATTCAAATTTAAAATTTCCGCTTAAATTTCAAATTCTAAATTCAAGATTTAAGTTCCCGCTAAAACTTAATTTAAAGTTCCCGCTTCTACTCAACTTTTTCGCTTAATTTCAAATTCAAATGACAACCAATTTATCTACAAATTCAACATTTATTACTCTCATTTTCACACAATTTTGAAAAGATATACTCCCTCCGTCCCATTTTGAGAGTCCATCTTTGGGAACTCAACTTATTAAGGGGACAAAAAGAATCTACACCTACTTTCCACAATTGCCCCTAATCATTACAACAATTTTTTTAGTTTTGTCTTGGTGTAGATTTCAAGGAGGGATAATTTTGGAAAGTAAGTAAAAATTGTACATCAATTTCAGGAAAGTGGACACTATTTTGGGATATCCCAAAATGGAATAATGGACTCTCAAAATGGGACGGAGGGAGTACTAAATACTCTCTTCCACATTCCTCTATGTGTTATTGTTGCTAATGGATGGCAAATTTTTTGCAGAGTTCTTTTTATCTGACTCAGAGTCGGAGTTAGAAATCAACCCCCCCACCCCCCCACACCCTATACTCCCCAGATATCGATGTTAGCTACTTTTTCAAACCCAGATATTGATGTTAGCTACTTTGCATCAAGAACAAACTAATACAGAACAACAAAGGAGATGATGCGATTCTGTTCAAGGCCACGCAACGATCCGATGTGGTCGACTGGAAGGGCATGAAGACTATATAATGACTATTTTGCTAAGAATCCAATGTACTCTCCTAGTCAATTTTGACGAAGGTTTTGCATGAGCCATCCTTTGTTTCTTCTAATCCAATTTGCAGTGGAAGCTCACGATGCGTACTTTGTCCAAAACAGAGATGCAATTGGATGTCTTGGTTTGTCATCTCTCTAAAAGGTAACTGCTGCAATGAGACTGCTTGCTTATGGGGTGGCAGCGGATGTGTTGATGATAATGTTAGGATTGGTGAAAGTACTTCAATTAAAAGTCTTCGAAGGTTTGTTAGGGCGGTGGTTGAAGTGTTTGGTGGTGAGTTCTTGAGATCAGCAAACCAGGAGGACATTACTCGTCTACTATTAAGGTAAGGATTTTTAGGCATGTTGGGAAGCATAAACTGCATGCATTGGAAATGTAAAATTTGTCCAACTGAATGGAAATGTCAGTTTGAAAGGGGAGGGCACCATGTAATACCCAAAAAATGGTAATATTATTTATTTTTCATGCATTAATTAGTGTGATTAATTGCATGTGATAATTTGGGTGACTTTCAGTCACTCCAATGTGATAAGTGCTTCATAAAGGGCACAGTTGGACAAATATAAAAGTGGGACCAACGGGCGGCCCAAAATAAATAAATTGCATTTAGTTGCATTTATATAATTAAATGAATATTTGTTTAATTGTTTTAATATTTTTATTGTTGGTTGTGGCACTTTTATGGTACCATTTTGGGTACCCCAGTGAGCAAATTGGAACTTGATTCATAATTAGTAGGCTAATCAGTAACTTCATAAAATATTTGGGACCACATTTGAGACTCATACGTGACATTGACAGATACCCGATAATTAATACAATTGTTAGGGGGTTTCATAATAGGAGTTTAGAAATTATGGGGGCGTAAGTGTTAATAGTGTAAAGTTAGTATAGATTGAGATGTATTATAACATCTTCCATTCTCATCCTATTCTTTAAAACAAAACAATAATAAAAAATAAAACAATAAAAAAAAATAAAAAATAAAACAGAATTGGAGCTACAGAGAGAGTAAGTCGGTGAGAAAGAGAGAAGTGGGTTCGGCCGTCATTTCGTCATCGTAGCTCCACCGTAAGCTATTTTGCGAATCGAAACCATAGTCGGACTTGTGAGGTGAGAGGATTATTTCTATACATTTCTTTTTCAGTTTTGGTAACGTTTTTCTGCGACCCATTTTAAAGGGTGATACATATATGTGATATATATATATATATATATGTAGGGATATCATTGAAATCATTAGGAGCTAGATTCTACACGGAATTTGGGATTTCTATGCTTATTCGGACTTATTTGTGAGATGAACGTCCTAATCTCAAAATTAGATATTTAGTGTTATTTATTTGTTAGTAAATGCTTAAAATTGCTTAATTGTGATTAGGTAAAAAAAAGCATGTGGTTAATTAGCAATTAACATGTTTGAAATGCTGAATTGCCATATTGACATATTGAGCTGCTTATGTGCTTATTTTGGTCAATGGGTTTCAAGTGATAATCACCATTATTTAGCCCATATTTAAGGGACATCATTCATCAGAGAAAAGGAGGATGAATTCCTCAGAGAAAAGAGGACGGTGGTGACGACCACAGCGAATTGACTTCAGTCACATGAGAGTGTGTGATATCACTTTTAAAGCGACGACAAAGTTAGAAAGACACGAAATCAGGTGTCCAGAATGATGGTGATTGATTACTTGACACGCTAGCGACCATTTATTGTTGTGAATGCTTAATTGGTGTTATGAATTATTAAATACTCTAATTGCATGATTAGTACCACGTACTCACTGAGCGATAGCTTAGTCGATTTTGTAGCTAATGACCATGCAGGTTCAGATGAGCATCACAGTGAGAAGCGTTGAACCACGGGGTTCTAGACAACTTGGGGGTATGTTTTTTTTGTTGTATATGTTAATACGTTATTTGTTGGCGTACTTACTTGGGTTGAGAGTTGGTTGTAAAATTTGTAATTAGAAACTCATATTTTATGTTTTGGAAATTGAGACCAGTTAGTGTAAGGATTTTGTAATAGATTAGTTTAATCTATTCTTAGTTTCAAGGTGTTATGGACATGTTAGTGGATCAGCTGGTACTGAATGAGAATGAGTTTGTATGTGTAATTTGGTTTTAGTCATGTTTTTGACTCGTAAAATAAGGAAACCGATGTAGAAATTTGATTTGGAAAATCCGCAGGTATATTTTCAGCCTGACGACTTTTACGGAAATGGACATAACTCTTTCAAGAAAATTCATATTCGTGCGCCGTTATTTGCGTTGGAACCGAGACTCGAAGGACTATCTTTTGATATAAAATTTGACTATATTTTCTTAATGAATATTTTACCCTTTTGCTGGTTTAATCCATTGAAGTCATTTTCCTATGTTTAACTGTTGTTTTACTGTTACTAAGAGATGTTTTGTTTTGGGTAATTCTTTGTTACACGATCCTAATCCATGCGCAGCGGGTTGGGGTATGACAATTTTGGTATCAGAGCAATATTTTAGAGCCATTGGGAACGAGTGACGACGCGAGAGTGTGCACACAACAACATGTAGTTACACGATCATGCATACACGTTTATTTTAGCATGCTTAAAATATTATTTCGCATGCTTATCATGTTCATAACATAGTATTCATGGTGACCATTAAAGTTATTGGTTGTCAGTCTTAATTGTCTAGTAGTAATGGATTCGGAGAAGAGACAAATATCATCGACAATGGTGGATCGAATGGTAAGGTTGTAGGAAGAATAATGAGAATAGTAGAAATCAGTACCTTATCAGAAGAAGGGACACATGGAAATCTGAACCCAGAGGTAAGAACAAAACTATTGACCATAGAAGAGCTTTAGAGAAAGTCCAAAGGAAAGTCAAGGTAAGTTTAAAAGAGTAAATGAGGGTAGTTCATCGACAAGTGGTACTTCTAGAGAAAAGAAAATGATATTGGGATGTATGTTGTGGGTCTTTTGTAATTTGTTATGTTTGTAGGCAACTCGGGCATATCGCGGGAAATTGTCGAACCAGGTGTTTGGGGTTCAGGGGTAATTGTTTTAGATGTAGTTAGTAGGGTAACCAAATACGAGATTGTCTTACTAAATGACAAGGGAATCCGAATGCTTCGACATCTAACACTACTTTCAGATTTGCTCAACTGCCAAAAGGGAAAGAACAACAATAATTTATACTTGGGATACCACATGCATCAGAAAAAGGTAAAATTATTTATTTATTTATTCATTTATTTGCTTAAATATGATCTCGTAAGTGTTTCTGATTCTGAGAAGAGTTCTATTTGTTGCATCGTGGAAGCTGTTAACTGGTCAGGTATATGAATGGGGGATCTTAGTTGGTAAAAACTTATTATCTGGGATTATCATGTTTGATTATGGTATATCAGTAGTATATGATGTGAGGGTAGTACAAGAATGCTCATAGCTGGTACGATATTTCTATTCTGATATATTATAGGGTGTGAACATGCTGCTAGTTGAATATATTTTAGTTGATTGTATGACAGTCAAATACCGAGTCAAATGGGGTTTGATTTTCAAGGCAGTTAATGAAGTGTTATCAATTAGTATAGTGACAATAGCGAAGTTCTCCAGTTAATGAAAAAGAATTCTCAAGAATTGGGTTTATTTAAATACATGAAGACATCAAGTTGATATTTGAAAATGTTTGGGTAGTAGACGAATTCTTGATACAATTGAAGACTGGTTAAATAATATGATTGGAGAAAGATAGAATTACTATGTAATGCCCTGTATTTTTGTTATATAATAAGACCTGGCATTTCATTTCTATACTTGTATAACCTTTCCTTTTCTTTTGGTGAGATTTGGTTACCGATCGATTGCCATTGTTTCCCAATCGATTGACACTTTTTGGTTACCAATCGATTGCCATTGTTCCTAATTGATTGCCATCTTACCGACTAAAATTCATGACGTGGAAACATATCAATCGATTGGCATTCTTTCCAATCGATTGCCCTCAAATATCTGTTACCAATCGATTGCCATGAGTCCCAATCGATTGGCATAAGCTGAGACAAGTTTTCTTCTTTGCTTGAGCTTTGGACATGTGGCACTCTCACACCACTATATATATGAGATTATTCTTGGCCTTGGGCCTATTTCACTCAGCTTGAAAGAGAGAGAGAGAGAGAGAGAGAGAGAGAGAGAGAGAGAGAGAGAGACATATCTTATGAGTTATAAATATACACACATATATCTATATATACACCCACATACACACACACACACACACACACACACACACTACCTTGGCAAGAAGAAGAAGAAGAAGAACAAGAAGAAGAAGGAGAAGAGACAGAGAAGGGAGAGAGCTGGACAGAGGAGGGGGAGAGAGAAGCTTGGAGGTTTTAAGCTCACACCCACCAAACACACCCTTGGTGAGTTCTAAACTCACTTGGTCCCTTTATGTGATGTTTTTACGAGTTATTATGAAGATTTGATGTAGAATATGCATAGTTTTTACGTTCATATATGCTATTTTTGTAATCTGCTGGTGAAGACGAAGTGCCAATCGATTGGCATAATTACCAATCGATTGCCATCAGTCTGGACCAATCGATTGGATATAATTCCAATCGATTGACATCCCAATCGATTGCCATTGTTAGCAATCGATTGACATTATTTTAGACCCAATAGATTGCCAGTTTCTTCAATCGATTGTTATGACTTTTATCCCAATTGATTGGACCCTTATCCCAATTGATTGGTATTGGCAGAACATGGATTCTTTTTGTGACGCCCCGCAAAAATAAGCGTATTTCCATTGAAAAATTAAATAAATCACACTTGATTCTTTAAAATAAAAATGCAAAATTTCTTTAAAACTCCCAGCAGGTCCATCTTCTCCACGGATCTCCTATATCATCCTTAACCTTATCTCCCTTCTAGGCTTCGGTTACCGGCACTGCCTGCATCTAAAAACCATACCGGGAAGTATACAATATGACATGAATAATAAAGGCTCAAAAGGATAATGACAATCAAATACATAGAACGACATCAAATCAATTGACCAGTCTCACAACCCAACTGCTCACACTAGCCAAACGCTCATACCAATAGCATCATACCAGGTTCCTCTTGATCACATAGCAAGAGACACCTCACCTCACCTCACCCGTCTCCAGTACGTCGGTCCCTGAGGCCTGTTGGACTGTTGGTAGGTGCTCCTTGCTCATGACCCTTTAGTCCCATAGCACTTAGCAACAAACACATACTCATTGATTCCAAATGAAAACACAACATAACTGCAAAAAGAGTACAAGTAGAGATAACAAAGAAATACTCCGGAGAATTTAGAAAGCATATTGTACACAACCCGGTACCTATAAATGATGTTGAGCAACTCCCAAACACTTCTCTTCTTCTTCTTCTTCTTCTTCTTCTTCTTCTAACTCGAGGTGTATGTATATCTATAATTGTGTATATATATAAATCTCTCTCTATGTGACTCTCTCAAGCTCTCTATGCTAGAAGTGTAGAATGTGTGTGTTTGAGAGAGTATTTGAGTGTATAAATAGCCAAGCTTCCACTTGGAGACAATGGCCTAACAATCCACTTATTAACCACTAACTTCTAATTAATTGGTAGTTTATAAGGAATATGCAAGATGATGTAAACATACACTAATGCACCTATAACTCCACTAATATTAGTGTATAAATAACCAAGCATAATGGCCTAACAACCCACTAACTTCTAATTAATTGGTAGTTTATAAGGAATATGCAAGATGATGTAAACATACACTAATGCACCTATAACTCCACTAATATTATAAATAACCAAACATAATGGCCTAACAATCTAATTATTAAAAGAGAAAATATTAGATTTAATTTCTGATACACTAAAACTGCTACTGTAATCCTCGTTTTCTGCCCAAACGGTGCAGAATCTGAGAAAATTGCATTAGACGAAAAGTGTGCAGAATTGAGTTTTTCTTGAGACAACGCGGGCAGAATCTTAAATTTCCTTCGTTTTCCTAACAAAAATCTGAAAACAAAATTCTGCTACTGTTAAAATTAAAAGAGAAAATATTAGATTTAATTTTAAATATGACTCGAAAAATCTTAACTTCCAACACGAATACCAAATCATTTAATCTCACGCAACTTTTCCCAAAAAAAAATATATTTTTAGTTCATGACTTATAAAATTGAAAAAATGACCAAAATACCCCTGTGACCAATTTTCGCTAAAATCGCACACGAAGTCTAAATCGTCAATTTAAACATGAAAACACGGGTTACTACAATCTACCCTCCTTAATAGAGATTTCGTCCCGAAATCTAGAGATAAAAGCATTTGGTAAATAACTTCATAAATTTCTTAAAATAATGTTTAAAACAAATATAGCATATTTTGTTTTATAAAATAACAAAAAAATTTTTTTTTTTTTTTTTTTTCAACCTTCTCTGACTCCTCCCAGGCGATGTAGACTATCTAACCTTGACTTAGTCCTACATTTCCGGCTGGGGACAGGCTCTGATACCATTTGTGACGCCCCGCAAAAATAAGCGTATTTCCATTGAAAAATTAAATAAATCACACTTGATTCTTTAAAATAAAAATGCAAAATTTCTTTAAAACTCCCAGCAGGTCCATCTTCTCCACGGATCTCCTATATCATCCTTAACCTTATCTCCCTTCTAGGCTTCGGTTACCGGCACTGCCTGCATCTAAAAACCATACCGGGAAGTATACAATATGACATGAATAATAAAGGCTCAAAAAGGATAATGACAATCAAATACATAGAACGACATCAAATCAATTGACCAGTCTCACAACCCAACTGCTCACACTAGCCAAACGCTCATACCAATAGCATCATACCAGGTTCCTCTTGATCACATAGCAAGAGACACCTCACCTCACCTCACCCGTCTCCAGTACGTCGGTCCTTGAGGCCTGTTGGACTGTTGGTAGGTGCTCCTTGCTCATGACCCTTTAGTCCCATAGCACTTAGCAACAAACACATACTCATTGATTCCAAATGAAAACACAACATAACTGCAAAAAGAGTACAAGTAGAGATAACAAAGAAATACTCCGGAGAATTTAGAAAGCATATTGTACACAACCCGGTACCTATAAATGATGTTGAGCAACTCCCAAACACTTCTCTTCTTCTTCTTCTTCTTCTTCTTCTTCTTCTAACTCGAGGTGTATGTATATCTATAATTGTGTATATATATAAATCTCTCTCTATGTGACTCTCTCAAGCTCTCTATGCTAGAAGTGTAGAATGTGTGTGTTTGAGAGAGTATTTGAGTGTATAAATAGCCAAGCTTCCACTTGGAGACAATGGCCTAACAATCCACTTATTAACCACTAACTTCTAATTAATTGGTAGTTTATAAGGAATATGCAAGATGATGTAAACATACACTAATGCACCTATAACTCCACTAATATTAGTGTATAAATAACCAAGCATAATGGCCTAACAACCCACTAACTTCTAATTAATTGGTAGTTTATAAGGAATATGCAAGATGATGTAAACATACACTAATGCACCTATAACTCCACTAATATTATAAATAACCAAACATAATGGCCTAACAATCTAATTATTAAAAGAGAAAATATTAGATTTAATTTCTGATACACTAAAACTGCTACTGTAATCCTCGTTTTCTGCCCAAACGGTGCAGAATCTGAGAAAATTGCATTAGACGAAAAGTGTGCAGAATTGAGTTTTTCTTGAGACAACGCGGGCAGAATCTTAAATTTCCTTCGTTTTCCTAACAAAAATCTGAAAACAAAATTCTGCTACTGTTAAAATTAAAAGAGAAAATATTAGATTTAATTTTAAATATGACTCGAAAAATCTTAACTTCCAACACGAATACCAAATCATTTAATCTCACGCAACTTTTCCCAAAAAAAAATATATTTTTAGTTCATGACTTATAAAATTGAAAAAATGACCAAAATACCCCTGTGACCAATTTTCGCTAAAATCGCACACGAAGTCTAAATCGTCAATTTAAACATGAAAACACGGGTTACTACAATCTACCCTCCTTAATAGAGATTTCGTCCCGAAATCTAGAGATAAAAGCATTTGGTAAATAACTTCATAAATTTCTTAAAATAATGTTTAAAACAAATATAGCATATTTTGTTTTATAAAATAACAAAAAAATTTTTTTTTTTTTTTTTTTTTCAACCTTCTCTGACTCCTCCCAGGCGATGTAGACTATCTAACCTTGACTTAGTCCTACATTTCCGGCTGGGGACAGGCTCTGATACCATTTGTGACGCCCCGCAAAAATAAGCGTATTTCCATTGAAAAATTAAATAAATCACACTTGATTCTTTAAAATAAAAATGCAAAATTTCTTTAAAACTCCCAGCAGGTCCATCTTCTCCACGGATCTCCTATATCATCCTTAACCTTATCTCCCTTCTAGGCTTCGGTTACCGGCACTGCCTGCATCTAAAAACCATACCGGGAAGTATACAATATGACATGAATAATAAAGGCTCAAAAAGGATAATGACAATCAAATACATAGAACGACATCAAATCAATTGACCAGTCTCACAACCCAACTGCTCACACTAGCCAAACGCTCATACCAATAGCATCATACCAGGTTCCTCTTGATCACATAGCAAGAGACACCTCACCTCACCTCACCCGTCTCCAGTACGTCGGTCCCTGAGGCCTGTTGGACTGTTGGTAGGTGCTCCTTGCTCATGACCCTTTAGTCCCATAGCACTTAGCAACAAACACATACTCATTGATTCCAAATGAAAACACAACATAACTGCAAAAAGAGTACAAGTAGAGATAACAAAGAAATACTCCGGAGAATTTAGAAAGCATATTGTACACAACCCGGTACCTATAAATGATGTTGAGCAACTCCCAAACACTTCTCTTCTTCTTCTTCTTCTTCTTCTTCTTCTTCTTCTTCTAACTCGAGGTGTATGTATATCTATAATTGTGTATATATATAAATCTCTCTCTATGTGACTCTCTCAAGCTCTCTATGCTAGAAGTGTAGAATGTGTGTGTTTGAGAGAGTATTTGAGTGTATAAATAGCCAAGCTTCCACTTGGAGACAATGGCCTAACAATCCACTTATTAACCACTAACTTCTAATTAATTGGTAGTTTATAAGGAATATGCAAGATGATGTAAACATACACTAATGCACCTATAACTCCACTAATATTAGTGTATAAATAACCAAGCATAATGGCCTAACAACCCACTAACTTCTAATTAATTGGTAGTTTATAAGGAATATGCAAGATGATGTAAACATACACTAATGCACCTATAACTCCACTAATATTATAAATAACCAAACATAATGGCCTAACAATCTAATTATTAAAAGAGAAAATATTAGATTTAATTTCTGATACACTAAAACTGCTACTGTAATCCTCGTTTTCTGCCCAAACGGTGCAGAATCTGAGAAAATTGCATTAGACGAAAAGTGTGCAGAATTGAGTTTTTCTTGAGACAACGCGGGCAGAATCTTAAATTTCCTTCGTTTTCCTAACAAAAATCTGAAAACAAAATTCTGCTACTGTTAAAATTAAAAGAGAAAATATTAGATTTAATTTTAAATATGACTCGAAAAATCTTAACTTCCAACACGAATACCAAATCATTTAATCTCACGCAACTTTTCCCAAAAAAAAATATATTTTTAGTTCATGACTTATAAAATTGAAAAAATGACCAAAATACCCCTGTGACCAATTTTCGCTAAAATCGCACACGAAGTCTAAATCGTCAATTTAAACATGAAAACACGGGTTACTACACTTTTGCCTATTTATTTTATTAAGGGTTCGATTGTTCGATTCCCGATTCAGACTTCCGTTGTACAATTTGGGGTTGATCTGGGATAATGTGACAACAAAGTTTAGGTATGATTAAGAACAATGGGTTAATAAAATGACGTGAAATACTATGTGGTTCATGTATGAGTTCGATATCCATTTTCTTTTAATCAGAGTAGTCAGGCCACATTGGGAATTATCATGTGTCAATATCAGAACGTAACTTAGGTAGGTTTGATAAGTTCTGGGAATGGTGCGTGAACGGACGTTTGGTTATGATATGTTCTTAAAAGCCGGTGAACTAATAAATGTTCTTAAAAGGTGGTGAACTGGACCAAGTAGTCCTAAGATAAATCAGGGGATTAATGTTATGCTCTTAAAGGTCAGTGAACTGATAAATTTTTTTAAAATGCGGTGAGCTGGGATGTATGATAGATGACGCTGAGTCGTGGTAATAGATGATATGCCTTGCTCGAAACGTTATGTCCCTGAAATGCGGTGAGTACGATATATTGTTCTTAAAAGCTGGGAACAGACTGACGTGGAGTCCATGACATGCGGTGAGCAGGATACATTGCTCTTAAAAGCGATGGACGTAATAAGGGTGTATTCCTAGAGTTAAACAATTGAGTCTGTTTCATTCAGTCAGAATATGTTAAATGTCGGTCTTCGAATAACAAGACGATAAGGGTTGGTTAGCGATGTTGAATAAGGATCAAGATATTATTATAGTAGAATTTATCTCGTGTCTTCATAAGCTAGTTATTTACTTCAGATAACTGGTACCTTGTTAGTTTAAACTCACTCAGCTCTCAGTAAGCTGACGGCCTTTATTGCCTGGACTTTCCCCCGTCCAAACTATCCTATACCTTATTCTGCAGATGACAGAGCCTACAACTGTAATAACCTGCATTTTCATGTATTTAACGGTACTTGCATTTCATATTTAAAATTCAATTGTATTGTTTACTTTTATTTTTTTTATTTCAATTCTCATGTGTTAAAAACTTGTGAGTTGCCTTACTTCATATTTGAAATTCTTATTGAGGCCAAACTGTAATTTTACAAAATTAGTCATACCTGTGTTGGATTGTAAAATCTGTACTTAAAAAAAAAACGGTGAAATTAATTTCTTTTGACTCAAACAGTATTTTTATAAAACCGGGAAATCACTTCCTACATTAAAATGAATTTTCTGTATTTTTGTGGTGATCACCGCGCCACGAAAATGCCAGTTTATGTTCAAAACTGTCCGCACTGTGTTAAACTTCCACAGATTTTGGAAGTGATGCAAAGTTAGACATGACATGCACTTTACTTTCCATTTATGGCAACTAATGATTGCCTTAGGACTTGTTTGGCAATGCTTGTAGTATGTGTGTTATACTTGTGTCTAAAGCTGATTTTCCCAAACAACACTAGTGACCCCTATACATCTACACTTGACTCTTGGATAATTGGGGAGTTATAACACCTGTGTATATACGTGTGTATATTATGGGTTAATTAGAATTTTGAAGACAATTCATTTGTAGAGTGAGGAAGACACAACTTGGGCTCCAAGTTGGGAATTCTATTTAACATACACACCTTCATACATATCACACATTTTGCACATACATAACATAGAGAGAAAGGAGAGAGCTGGAGAGTTAATTTCAGATATTGCTAGAGAAGGAAGAACAATCCCCATAGCCAAAGCTTGGGTTTGAAATTCTAGCCTGTTATTCTTTCTCAACAATTCCTCCTACTCTTATCACAGTGAGTATTTTAAACTCACTCCAAATGTAATTTCGTGCTCAGTTACTGATTATATATGTGTAATGATTAATCACCATTGCTAATTCCTCCATGAGAGTTTGAATTTGAAAAACTTGAGATTTCCTAAACCTAACCAAAATTCGTTTTGAAAGATGATTTTGAAAGATTAGAGTATATATAGAGTATGGTTAAAGTATTTAAGCCTAATTCATCCATATGTGAAAGTATATTAGAAATTAAGTTTTTGACAACTTTTAAACTTTCATAAAATTTGAGAGCTATTGTTTGAATCATGTTAAATTGATTTCATTTTCTTAATCCTTGTTGAAAAACAAAGAATTTCATATATTACATGCCCTATTTACTTCCGAAATTGAAAATGGGTCAAAAAAACCCTGAATTTCTGAAACAGAGCAGTTTCACGAGGAAG
This sequence comes from Hydrangea macrophylla, assembly GCA_033977485.1. Lineage (NCBI taxonomy): Eukaryota > Viridiplantae > Streptophyta > Magnoliopsida > Cornales > Hydrangeaceae > Hydrangea > Hydrangea macrophylla. Next base: position 2,311,155 of record CM066989.1, read on the forward strand.
ATGAAGTCTCTGCTGAAACTCGCGCGCGCGATCGCGCGAGCGATCCTTCACGCGAGCAGCTCGTGCGAGCGAGGTTTGTGTTCCCAGGCAGACAGAAAAGTTTTATAAAAGAAAAATGAAAATTAGGCAGATCGCGCGAGCGACCCGCCAGCGCGATCTTCCTGTACTCTGGCGAATAGAAAAGTTTTAATCAAGAAAACGAAAAATGGGCATATCGCGCGAGCGGCCCGCGCGAGCGACCCTTCGCGCAGCGGCCCGCGCGCGCGATTTCTGGCAGTTTCTAGTTTTTGCTTATTTTGTGTTAAGGAACTTTTTGGGTAATGTTTTATAAAATTTTAAGGCTCTGTTTGGGAAATTTACTAAAATAGAATCCTATTTGGGAATGTTTGGACGATTAAAACGTTGTATTATGACTTATCAATCCCCGTATGCATGTCGTTTATATAATTCAGTGATTTGCCTCACGTTTTAAAGTTTTATGACATACATGTGGAGTCAGTTGTACATGCATGGTGAGTGTGAATGTTGGTTAGTATGGAAAAGATTAATGGTCAGTGTGGCATAGTGAGTGCGGTTGAGATTGTGTTGTGGACACTCCCTGGTAAGTGAGTACCAAAGTGTGTTGCGATTGAGATTGCGGCGAGGGTGTCTTTGAAATACGATGGTGGCAAAACTGGACACTCCCTGACGACCATGGTAGCGTCAAAGTGTGTGAAGACGAACTTGGACATTCCCTGACACCCATGGTAGTGCTAAAGTGTGGCCTACGGACACTCCCTGATACCCGAGTCTGGATACGGTGTGAGGGTTCCTCCAGTATTTGCATGGCGGATTAGGTAGTCAAAGTGTGAGGCATTGGACACTCCCTGGTACCCCGGACCAAAGTGTGAGGCAAACTGGACATTCCCTGGCACCTTTGTGCTAAAGTGTGGCTATCGGAGTATTTCAGAGATACTGGTGTGTGATGGTGGGTTGTTGGGTTTTTTCGAGAGAAAAGAGTTGGTAAGATGAGATGGTGCATCGTTCTCATACACGGTCACATGTACGTGAATTATATCTTTTAAAATAATATTGTGCTTGGTTCCTAAAATGACCTCCATGCTTTAATGTAAACTGATTGGATTAAATGAGAATTGGAAAATGGTAAATGAGTATGTTTTACATTCAAAGTTATGTTTTTAATACTCACCAGCTTCTTGAAGCTGACGACGTTGATACGTCCTGGACATTCGTGTTCAGGTTTTTCAGGTTATGATCAAGCTGAACATTATGATTATGCTAATTGAGAATGACTGCTTGGAAGAAAGACTGTTACCTATACTCCATGTTTTGAGTTATAAACTGTTTTGTAATAAGGATGACTGTAATAGATATTAAGTTATTGTTTTGATTTAAGGCGATTTGTGCCTTTAGAGACCCCATGCTGTAATATGTAATAAGTTAGAAAAATATTTGTAAGCTTTGATTGCTCTACTCTGATTATGTTTTTTTTTTGTTCAACGTTTGGGACGGAATCGATCCTTCAAACTGTCGCGACCTACGGGTCCATAAAGGAAATTAAACGCTTTCCATATTTATGCTACGTCGGGGCGTGACAACAACGATGGTTACTATCCGGGAAGAGAATACACCGAGGGTAGCCCCACTGTTGACGTCTATGCCGGGGAGGACTACTATGCTGATGTTTACTCTAGCTGAAGACCCGGAGATAGTTTTTAGTTTATATTCTATTTAGACTGTGTTGTTATATTTGGTACTTGGGCATATGTTGCTTCCAAACCTTATATATACTTCCGCTGTAGCTTTACTATTGTAATAACTCTGATGTTTGTAATAGAAGTAACTGTTATTTATATCCAGTTTGTTTTTATTACTATTCTTGTTGTTGACTAGTACTGTGTGGATCATTAGTGATGTTCACCCGTCATTCCCTATGGACCCAAAAAGAAAATTTATTTTTCTCTATTTTTGCTGCTCTGGATTTTTGGTATCAGAGCTCTAGGTTGTGATGCTTTCGTTCACTAACTATTCTACACCATCTGGTCCTAGCATTTTAAGATTTCCTTAAATGAGGATTTGGTTTGAGATAAGTTCGTCCGTCTAACGATAGATAGTTATTCCTTGTAGGTTAGCGTGGATCCAGAGTTTCATAGATTTGTGGATGACTCATATGGAGGACACGTGATACATAGGGATACCATAGAGCCAGCTAACCCAAAGCGTTACCAGGATCGAGTATGGCAGATAGCCAGTCGTTATTAAAATGAGGATACGTGGAAGCCCTCTATGTTGATGGACGAACTCACCCGACCCAAATACGTATGGATGCTTACCATTCTGCGAGGATCGACAGAGATATTTATCAGGAGATTTTATGATTGATTGGGAATAAGCTGGAGATGGATACTATAGAACTGTGAGCTATTCTTGGAGGACCTATTGAGGCAGCACCTGTAGTAGTGCCACCATCACCAGTACTCGAGGTACCTATTCTAGAGCCACAGGAGTAGCTTGAGGAGCCAGAGTTACCAGAGGACAAGCTAATCATAGATGTTGACCCAGAGGAGCCAAAGAAGGATCCCGTAGAGGACATCGAGCTAGTCGAGGATGATGAGGAGCTAGAGAAGGATACAGAGGAGGACCCAGAGTAGCTGATGAGGATGTTATAGTTGGAGAGGATGAGATCGAGGTAATAGGAGATGAGGGTATGGAGGATATAACAGTTGAGCCCGAGGTAGAGGAGGTATTCGTACTAGAGATACCCGTGGTGTTTGATTTACCAGCAGGACCTGTTTTATATATGGCAGTTGTTGCCAGTATGGCAGCCGAATAGGTAGCAGGGATGGTTGCACAGCCAGTTGGAGTTCCGATAGGACAGGTTGCGTTAGCAGATGCCATGGCTATAGTTGGAGATTTTGCTGAGTTGGTCGCCGATGTTGCCGAGCCAGCACTTGATGTTGAGGAGATGGAGGTTGACGACATGATTGTCGAGGATTGGGATATAGGAGTGGTAGTTGGAGGAGCAGTAGCACCAGTTGAGGTCGATCCACCTATGGAGATGGAAATTGCACCCGAGGATGAGGCACCAGCCGGAGGATCAAATGCCGATGACTTTTGAGTCAGGATCTGCAGGATGTAGATTTTTGTTAATTTTATATCAGGGCATGTTGTCTACATGATTTTTGGGAGCTTGAGAGATAGCTATTTGACCATGGCTTTGTATAGATGTTATCCGTAGTAGTAGTATTGTAATAGCTGACCTTAGTACTGTTTAGCTTTGTCCCACGTGGTACACATTTTGACTAATGTGTACTATGCGGTACATCTTTTGATTTATATGAGCAGTACTTTTGATATTGATCGTATGGTTGCTTTGATGTGTGGTTTTATAGAACTGTTAGTTCTTATTGCTTCTCGCCCTATCTTATTTTCGTTTCTGCAAGAAGACTTTAAGCAAATTGTTGTGTCTCTTGTAGGCAATACTCGTTATCATTATGGTAGGACCCTTGAGAAATCACCAAGCACATATTGGAGCACCTATTCCAGAAGGAATGGACCCATCTAGAGTTTTTGAAGCATTTATGCAGAGAATGGAACATGTAGGCGATACTGTAACACCCTGTATTTTCTTCTCCTTTAACAAATGATTATTTTCGTCTTAATTTCCTTTTATGATTATTTTGGGTCAAACCGTAATTTTCTTAAATATAGGAAATACTTTTTGTGGTTTTAAAAACAATATCTATTTTTTTTGTATAAACCGGGAATTTAATTCCTATGCTATTATTATTTTCTGTATTTTTTTTAGTTTAACCAGTTAATACCAGTTTTTACTTTTAAACTATGTTTATATAGCGACGTATGTGTGGGAGCACGTGAGCGCACCACGTGGGATCACCTCCCAATTACTTGGAGGCTACCCAATTCTTGGTATACATATATGTGCATCACAGTCTCTCATTCTCTGATATCACTCACTGCATCTCTCAATTCTCTCTCAATTCTCTCAACTCTCTCAAGAACACACACTCAGATTATATATCACACACATACACAAATTATATATAATATACACTTACACACATACATAGCTATATAGATATATATTTCAATCCAGAGAAGAAACAGAGAAATTCTCAAACGACAAAAACTTCGGCGGAAAATTCTTGGTCTCTAAATTCTCTATCTAATCACCCCAGTGAGTATTATAAACTCACTCACCATGTTTATATATGTATATTTTAGTGTATATATAGGTGTATATATATATATATGTATATATATGAAGAACACCATGAAGGCTTTGAATTGGAGTTTTACAAAACTCAACCAAAATCAATTCCGTGAATTGATTATAGAAGATCTCAGTCCCAATAAGCTACGGTTCCAATCCTACGGCTTAATTTATTAGTATGGAAACGTATTGATGATTTGAAGTTTTGCCGCTCTAACTTAAATCGTGAAAATCGAGAGATTCAATCCGTATTTGTTTAAATTGATCGCGTATTCTTAATCTACGTGAAAAACTGAAGAAATCCATATATTACATGCATTGTTTAGAACAGAATCTGGAAATGGGTATAATTTCATTTTGAAAATCAAAAACAGGGAAAAAACGAGAAAGATGATGAAACTGTGACAACTCGCGCGTGTGGCCCGCTCGCGCGAGCTGTGTATTTTTGGGCAGAAAGCTATTTTTTTCTTCAGATTTCAGGAAAAAGGCAAGATCGCGCGCACGGCCCGCTCGCGTGATGATGCATATTTGGGCAGTTTGTGTATTTTCGTATAAGGGACTGTTTGGAAAGATTTTGGAAGTTTTTAAGGAACTGCTTGACAGATACACTGTTTTAAAATCTTATATTTAAGCAAAGGATTTATAAGAACGATTAAGCCTGAGATTCATGTTCATATGATTATACAACTTTGAGATTAATAACTGATGTCATGAATTGTGAATATTGACATGCATATTAGGGTCGAGGTTGAGTCAACATGCATGTGTGTGAGAATGCATGAAAAGAGTAAAGAGAGGCGATCTGGTGTGCGGTTCCAATACTGAGTGGATATTATTCCTGGTATTGGAGGCGATAGTGTGTACGACTTAGATATCGAGCAGATATTATTCCTGGTATCTAAGGCGCTCGTTTCGGATATCGAACGGATATTATTCCTGGTATCCGAAGCGATGGTTGGTTGTGATCGACCCGGATATCGAGCGGATATTATTCCTGGTATCTGCGGCGATAGCGTAGTGTACGACTTAGATATCGAGCGGATATTATTCTTGGTATCTAAGGCGCTCGTCTCGGATATCGGGCGGATATTATTCCTGGTATCTAAAGCGATGGTTGCTTGTGTGCGACCTAGGTATCGAACGGATATTATTCCTGGTATCTGAGGTAATGGGGTGTTTGAATCGAGTTTGTCGAGAGAAAAGAGTCAGAAAGATGAGATGTCACATGGTTCATGCACGGTCGCATATTTATTGATTATTATTATCCCCTGTGACTTATGTTGAAGTTCGAACCTTAAAATTATTGTTTTATCAGTTTAATTGCACCGTTGTCTTATATGCTTATATATACATTACGAGCATATGTTTATTTTGCTCACCAGCTTGCATAAGCTGACGACGTTGATGCGTCCTGGACTCTTTGTCCACGTTTTCCAGGTCAGGAGCAGCCAGGGTACTTTGACTATGCTAGTTAAAGGCAGGAGACGTCCCAGGAGGCTGTTTTTATACTTCTTATGTCTTTTAATTTGGAGTTGTAATAGAAATTATGATAGATTTGAATAAGGTGATTTGTGCCTAAGTTTATAACTGATGTAATAGTTTAGTAAGTTTAAACTTTGGCGCTTATGATTATTATTAACCTTTATTTTAGAATTGCCGTTTAAGATATTTGTTGCAGGGACAATTGGTCATAATCACTTGTCATGACCTACGAGTCCATAAAAGAAATTAAATGATTTCCTGTATTATGCTACGTCGGGGCGTGACAGATACATACAACAATGCTACTAATCAACGACCTGTTCAACCCCCAGTTGCACCATTTCAACAGAGGCAAACATGAGACAAGTTATTAGTAAATTTTTGTGGGTTACATCCCGAGAAATTTGATGGACTAACAGAACCATGGAAAACTGAACAATGGATAAGAGAAATGGAGTTGATCTTTGAAGTATTAGAATGCAACGAACAAGAGAAGCATCATCTTGCTACATTCCAGCTCACCTATGCCGCCGTAGATTGGTGGGAAGCTGAGCGAGCCACTATTAGGATAAATGATACAAGAACAATGCCGTAGAAAACCTTCAAAGGAAGATTTCTAGAGAAATATTCCCGGAAGATGAGAGAGATCAACAAGAGAAGAATTTTCTCGATCTGGTTCAAGGAGGATGGATTGTCAGGAATACACTACACAGTTTGAGCGTCTGTCTCGATTCGTCCAACATATGATTGGCACATCGCAGAAGAAGGTGAAGAGATTTCACCAAGGATTGAACCCTCACCTCAGACATATGATGGTTGGCCATCTGATTCAGTCATTCGAAGGGATTGTCTGATTCGCTAGTGGGTTGGAAAAGGATTCTTATCCAGTACAACGACCTCAGATGAATCGACCACAACCATCAAGGAACTTCCAACAGAGAAAATTCTAGACACATCCGCCGAGGGATACCCAAGGTTGGAGATCTCAGGGAAATTTCCAAGGTAACAAGAGAACCTGGGATGGAACCAGGAAGCCCCAGCAGAGTTATCTTTGACCCTAGCAATATCAACGACGAGGACTGCAACCCCAGGTACTACTTACAGCTCCTCCATCAAACAACAGAGGGTGTTTTAATTGTGAAAAGTTGGGACATATTGCAAGGAACTGCATTGCCCATAGACCAAATCGCAGGCCAGATATTATCTATCGCAACTGTAACAAGCCAGGGCACTTGAGCAGGGATTGTCGTACACCACATAGATGATACTATGGGGCACCGGTTCAAGGAATTCAAGGACCTCCGGATGAGACAAGGATGAATGCTATAATCCCAGGAGAGGCAGGTTTTAATGCCAATGAACAGAAGCATTTGGAAGGTACGCTTGTACTCTTTCATAGCCCAATTAAATCTTTATTTGATACTAGAGCAGCACGTTCATATATTGCTGTTAAAATTGTGCGTCAGTTGGGTTTTGAACCCTAGACACTTGAGCCAGCACTGAATACTGTGTCACCTTTGGGAGTGACTGTTAAGTTAGGTAAAGTGTGCAAAGATTTCCCACTAACCTTGGGAGATAGGAATATTTCAACAGATTTGGTAGTTCTGTCAATGTCAAAGTTCGACATTATCCTAGGAATGGATTGGTTAACTAAGTACAATGCCAACCTGGATTACCCTTCTAGGATGATTGTATTTCCAATACAAGGACAACCGACGATTAGATTTCAGTATCAGACAATGAGCGACATGTTCTTGACAAGTGGTTTAGCTATGATTGGTAGTAATAGTACAGAACTCAAGATGGATCAATTCCTACTATACAAGACTTTCAGGATGTATTCTAGGATATTAAAGGACTTCCACCAAAGAGAGAAATAAACTTTTGTGTGGAATTAGCACCTGGTATATTGCCTATTTCCAAAACTCTATATAGGATGGTACCAACTGAGATGTTGGAACTGAAGAAGCAAGTCCAGGAACTTGAAGATTTGGGATTTGTTCATCCGAGCACATCACCTTGGGGAGCACCAGTTCTATTTGTGAAGAAGGACGAAACACTTCAACTCTGCATAGGCTACAGAGAGTTGAACAAAGTTACGATCAAGAATAGATATCCATTACCTTGGATAGACGATCTATTTGACCAGTTACAAGGATCTAGGATCTTTTCTAAGATCGATTTACGTTCGGGATATCACCGTTTTGTTAGTTTGACCAAGGGATGTATAGAAGATTGCGTTCAGGACGAGATATGGGCATTATGAGTTTCTAGTTATGCCTTTTGGATTGACAAATGCTCTGACAGTATTCATGGACTTAATGAATAGAGTAATCAGACCATATCTGGATAAATTCATTATAGTATTCATCGACGACATACTAATCTACTCGAAGACGGAGGAAGACCACAAGGAGCACTTACAGATTGCTCTGTAGACACTTCAAGATAATAAGTTGTACGCAAAGTTCAGTAAGTGCGAATTTTGGCTACAAGAGGTCAAATTCTTGGGACATGTTATATCTCAAGATGGTATTTCTGTGAACTCGTCTAAGATTGATGCAGTCTTAAGTTGGAATAGACCGACCAACGCGACCGAAGTCAAAAGTTTTCTCGGCCTAGTAGGATATTACAGGAGATTTGTGGAAGGATTTGCCAAGATAGTGAGACCTTTGATGAATTTGACGAGGAAGGAGATGAACTACGAGTGGACAGACAACCATGAGAGTGCATTTCAGGAGTTAAAGGGAAGATTAACTTCAACACCAGTACTCGCAATACCTAAGAGTGGAGAGAGGAATGTGATCTACAGTGATGCATCGCACCAAGGACTTGGATATGTACGAATGCAAACGGGAATGTGATTGCCTTCGGATCAAGACAGTTATAGGTACATGAGAAGAATTATCCTACTCATGATTTGGAACTAGCAGCAATAGTGTTTGCATTAAAGATTTGGAGACACTATCTCTATGGAGAGAAGTTTGATCTATTTTCCGATCATAAGAGTTTGAAGTATTTGTTCTCTCAGAAGGAGTTGAACATGCGACAACGAAGATGGATGGAGTTGCTCAAGGACTATGACTTTTCGTTACAATACCATCCAAGTAAAGCGAATGTCGTAGCAGATGCTTTGAGTCGTAAACCTCGATTAGTGATAGCTGCATTACTAATTCGAGAATGGAGAGCATTAAAAGTTTTAGCTGAATTCGAGCTTCAGCCAGTGGAACCAATGGAAGGAAAACATTTTGGATGTTTGATGGTACAACCAACTTTGATCAGTCGCATCATAGAAGCTCAACAGAAGACGGAAGATTTGAAGATATGGTTCGCCAAGATGTCAGCAAAGGAACCAGAGATCTAGAGTATTAGTATAGACGGAGCCTTATGATGTAAAGGTAGACTCTGTGTACCTGACAAAGAAAATCTCCGGAAAGAAATATTGGATGAAGCGCATAAGTCACGGATGACTATTCATCCAAGAGGTAAGAAGATGTACAAGGATCTGAAGAGGAACGTCTGGTGGGAAGGAATAAAGAGAGAAATAACCGAGTATGTATCTCAGTGTCTTACTCGTAAACAAGTAAAGGCAGAACATCATAAGCCACCCGGATTACTACATCCGTTACCGATTCCTCAATGGAAATGGGAACACATCACCATGGATTTTGTGGTAGGATTGCCGAAGTTACAACAGAACCACGATGCTATTTGGGTAATCGTGGATCGACTTACAAAGACGGCACATTTTATCGCCTACAGTATGACGTATCCGGTAGAATGGTTAAGCCGGATGTATCTGCAACACGTTGTATGGCTACACGGAGTACCTGTTTCAATTGTGTCGGATCGAGATTCGCATTTTACTGCGGAATTTTGGAAGAGTCTCCAAACAACAATGGGATCAACATTAAACTTAAGTTCAGCATTTCATCCGCAGACCGATGGACAGACTGAACAAGTTAATCAAGTAATGGAGGATATGTTACTCACTTGCGTTATTGATTTTAAGAGTTCTTGGGAGATGTGCCTACAACAACAGTTATCATTCGAGCATAGAAGTGGTGCCGTTCGAAGCTTTGTACGGAAGACCTTTCCGATCACCGCTGTGTTGGACTGAAGTCAGAGATACTCAATTTCTTGGGCCAAAAATGGTACGAGAGACAAGTGAGAAGATTCAGATTGTACGTGATAAGATGAAGACAACTCAGATGTGACACAAGAGTTTTACTGACAAACGACGCAAAGACTTGGAGTTTACTGTCGGAGATCATGTGCTACTCAAAGTTTTGCATATTCGAGGGATTGTTCGTTTTGGTCAGAAGAGAGGCAAGCTATCGCCACGTTTCATCGAACCGCTTAAGATTCTAGAGCGTGTTGGGAAGGTTGTTTATCGACTTGCATTACCGCCAAAGATGTCCGGAGTGCACAACGTGTTCCACATTAGTATGCTGAGGAAATGTGCTCATAACCCAGCACACGAGATCAACTTCGAGGATATTAAAGTCAACGACAATGTTACATTCAACGGAAGGCCAGTTCGTGTTTTGGATCAAGGGATCAAGAAGCTCAAGAACAAGGAGATTCCGCTAGTCAAGGTTCAGATGAAGGAGAAGCTTCGTGGGAGCAAGAGTCAGAGATGCGAGAGAAGTTTTCATTTTTGTTTTAGACCTTGTTTGTTCTTGATTTTGAGGACGAAATCCTTAATAAGTGGTGGATGATGTAATACCCTGTATTTTTGTTATATAATGAGACCTGGTATTTCATTTCTATACTTATATAGCCTTTCCTTTTCTTTTGGTGAGATTTGGTTACCAATCGATTGCCATTGTTCCTAATTGATTGCCATCTTACCGACTAAAATTCAAGACGTGGCAACATATCAATCGATTAGCATTCTTTCTAATCGATTGCCTTCAAATATCTGTTACCAATCGATTGCCATGAGTCCCAATCGATTGGCATAAGCTGAGACAAGTTTTCTTTTTTGCTTGAGCTTTGGACGTGTAGTACTCTCACACCTCTATATATATGAGATTATTCTTGGCCTTGGGCCTGTTTTGCTCAGCTTGAGAGAGAGAGAGAGAGACATATCTTGTGAGTCATAAATATACACACACATATCTATATATATATACACCCACATATATACACACACACACACACAATACCTTGGCAGCAAGAAGAATAAGAAGAACAAGAAGGAGAAGGAGAAGGAGAAGAGACACAGAAGGGAGAGAGCTGGATAGAGGAGGAGGAGGAGGAGAGAGAAGCTTGGAGGTTTTAAGCTCATACCCACCAAACACACCCTTACTAAGTTCTAAGCTCACTTGGTCCCTTTATGTGATATTTTTATGAGTTATTATGAAGATTTGATGTAGAATATGCATAGTTTTTACGTTCATATATGCTATTTTTGTAATCTACTGGTGAAGACGAAGTGCCAATTGATTGGCATAATTACCAATCGATTGCCATCAGTCTGGACCAATCGATTGGATATAATTCCAATCGATTGACATCCCAATCGATTGCCATTGTTAGCAATCGATTGACATTATTTTAGACCCAATCGATTGCCAGTTTCTTCAATCGATTGTTATGACTTTTATCCCAATTGATTGGACCCTTATCCCAATTGATTGGTATTGGCAGAACATGGATTCTTTTGCCTATTTATTTTATTAAGGGTTCGATTGTTCGATTCCCGATTCAGACTTCCGTTGTACAATTTGGGGTTGATCTGGGATAATGTGACAACAAAGTTTAGGTATGATTAAGAACAATGGGTTAATAAAATGACGTGAAATACTATGTGGTTCATGTATGAGTTCGATATCCATTTTCTTTTAATCAGAGTAGTCAGGCCACATTGGGAATTATCATGTGTCAATATCAGAACGTAACTTAGGTAGGTTTGATAAGTTCTGGGAATGGTGCGTGAACGGACGTTTGGTTATGATATGTTCTTAAAAGCCGGTGAACTAATAAATGTTCTTAAAAGGTGGTGAACTGGACCAAGTAGTCCTAAGATAAATCAGGGGATTAATGTTATGCTCTTAAAGGTCAGTGAACTGATAAATTTTTTTAAAATGCGGTGAGCTGGGATGTATGATAGATGACGCTGAGTCGTGGCAATAGATGATATGCCTTGCTCGAAATGTTATGTCCCTGAAATGCAGTGAGTAGGATATATTGTTCTTAAAAGTTAGGGACAGACTGACGTGGAGTCCATGACATGCGGTGATCAGGATACATTGCTCTTAAAAGCAATGGACGTAATAAGGGTGTATTCCTAGAGTTAAACAATTGAGTCTGTTTCATTTAGCCAGAATATGTTAAATGTCGATTTTTGGATAACAAGACGATAAGGGTTGGTTAACGATGTTGAATGAGGAGCAAGATATTATTATAGTAGAACTTATCTCGTGTCTTCATAAGCTTGTTATTTACTTCAGATAACTGGTACCTTGTTACTTTATACTCACTCAGCTCTCAGTAAGCTGACGGCTTTTATTGCCTGGACTTTTTCCCGTCCAGACTATCATGTACCTTATTCTGCAGATGACGGAGCCTACAACGATAGTTACTATCCGGGAAGAGAATACACCGAGGGTAGCCCCACTGTTGACGTTTATGCTGGGGAGGACTACTATGTTGATGTTTACGCTAGCTGAAGACCCGGAGATAGTTTTTAGTTTATATTTCTGTTTAGACTGTGTTTTTATATTTGGTACTTGGGCATTTGTTGCTTCCAAACCTTATATATACTTCCGCTGTAGCTTTATTGTTGTAATAACTCTGATGTTTATAATAGAAGTAACTGCTATTTGTATCCAATTTGTTTTAATTACTATTCTTGTTGTTGACTAGTACTATGTGGTGTGGATCATTAGTGACGTTCACCCGTCATTCCCTATGAACCCCAAAAGAAAATTTATTTTTCTTTATTTTTGCGGCACCGGGGCGTGACATACTATTAGCAAAATATTAGAAATATAACTAATATCCGGGGTACCGTATCTAATGGAGTTATAGAGTTAAGAATGAAGAAGACGCATAACATTAATTTATTTGATAAGGGATTTGTTCATCTAAGCACAATGTTATGGAGATTATAGGTGTTATTATAAGAAGAAAGACATAGTAGTAAGAATCGGCTGAAGTTGATTGAAATTATAGTTGAGAAGCAGTATATGAGCAATAAGTAAATGAATTGTCGGTTAATCTCAATGGTACATGTGTTTCCTTATATGAATTTGAGAATTGGGTATGAGTAACAGAAGAATAGAGTGAAGACATTATTAAGATTTGTTGAAGACCCCGTACACCAGTTGAAATTTATAAATTTATGAATATGTGACGGTATTAGTGATGATATTATTATTCAGCATTAGTGTATATATAGTTTGGCATGACACAGCATGTAAAAAAAATTTATGAGGACTATGCTGAAGACCTAAATTGTAATGATGCTAATATATGAATTATTCTGCTAGTATTGAGAATCTGTTATCGAAAAAAACTATTGGAGATTTGAGTTTTAATTGGTGATAAATGAAGAAATTTTCTACAACAGTTGAAGCCCTCAGGTAAGAGATGAGCTAATAGAAGACCTGAGAGTGATAACAATCAAAACTACACTATAGATTTGGTTATTTATACAGAAACACTTGTGGATTTATATTGATCACATGAAAGAGTTCTGAGGAACTAAAGAATTGATTTGGGAAGACATGGATTTGATTAATTGTTCTATACCTGAACACTTGTTGATTCAGATGAAACTTTGAATTGAGATTGAGTTGTATGTTGATACGATAACAGCTTGTACTTCACGGGGAATTGAAACTTTACAAGGTGAATCATTAAACACAAGATTTAAAATCTGAGAGATTACTTTCATATTGAATATTTAGCAGTGTTAGTTGCAAGTATGAAGCTTATATGAATTGAAGAGATTGGAAATACTTGATTACATGACATGAATTGAGTAAATTGTAAAAAGACAGTTGGAACTCATGCTGAGCTACAGTTTGACATTCAACGTTATTCAGGTAAAGCCAAAATGTTTATTAGTATTTTGAGTTAGAATTGACAGAAGAATTTTGTATGTGTATTGATTATCCAAAAATGATTGCGTCGAAATAGAGACTTGATAGAATTTGAAATTTTCTGAGACAACTAGACAAGAGATGATAATAGTAAATAGTCAAAAAGGATTACCTAATCAACCTTGGAATCAAAGTGTCATAATAGATGGAATTGACTCAGGGATCCGTTTTCTTTTGTGTTTTTTTGGAGAAAGAAATTTTACGATGAAATTACTGAAAAGGGGAAATGATCAGATTTTTGCTTTACAGTAAATTAAGCAGGTGTTTCGAATGAAATTGATTCAGGGAAGAAGATTGTAATTGTATTCTGTTGTATATACTGATTTGATAATCAGCTGCAGGGATATAAGTTTGTTCATATTTAGTTTGAAGTCTGAATATTACCAGTAGAAGTTAAAATTGAATTATTGAGAAGATTTTCTACAGATGATAAATTGTTCATTATATGCTTACCTATTGAGTTAATCAAGTATCGAGACAGAATATCAAAGAATTGCTGAGTTGGTGCAACTATTGTCAGTATTTGGCATGTATGAGTACATAAGGAGTAATTTGAGTCAACTGATGCTATTGTATCACAGGGAGGAAGTTGATTCAATGACATGTTTGGGTTTCTGCTTTTATTATAATAAAAAATAAAAATAAAAAGAGAAGAGAAGTTACTGATAGAATACTGAAAAGGGAAACGATTTGGGTATCACTCTACAGTAAGATGTGTTGAAATCTAGAAGCCTATTATATGTTTTGAATGTAGATAGCTCAAGGAATAGATTTTAGAAGAAATATTGAAGCTCATAACGGGATTATGGAATAATATGTCAATAGGCAAATATGAGACCATGCTACTTGTATTTTATTATGCAGGATAACTCGTTAATCGATTACAGGGGATAAAAGTTTTCGAGGATAGATTCGAAATTCGGGGACCATCAGTTAGCAATTAAAAATAAGATGTTGAGAAGATCGTCTTCAAATGAGAATTATAAAACATACTGGAAATGTGTGGTTTAATAGAAAATAAAGACAGAAAAGTCGTGGGGTTACTGTCAATGTTGCTAATGAATAAGTCGAAATGAATATCTGTCATGATAAACTTCATGACTGGATAGTCAAAGTCAAGAGAGAATAGATATTGACGAATGAATGATTATAGACAGGTGATCGAATTCGATTGTTAATGATTAGAAATACAAATTTGCTGGGGTTAATTAATTTATATGTGAAAAGGAATTGTGAAATTCTATGCTTACTGGTGTTTATCATCATAATGTGGAATATTTGACTTATAATGATATTTTGGGAGTTCACACGAGGTAATGGGAAGGAAATTGAATTATGGAAGAGTGCCTTTCACAAGTTGATAATTTTTGACAAGTCAGCGATTGGTTGAGAATATATCACAGGTAAGTGAGTCTTGTTTTCAGGAAGTTGATAGAAATGTCTACTACGAGGACAGAAATATTCTAAATGTGCTATCATCAGAGAATGGTATGGTTTGCAGAACTTAGCGATTCGATGGGATCATTTGAAATGTTAAAAAAAAATAGGAATCAATAGACTACCTATTCAGATTGTAGTCGGTATTAACCAATGGGTGCAATGTATTCTATATTATGTATTACAGTGTTGAAGATCAGAGTTGAAGCAGGAGTTTACCTGAGACGAGGAAAGATTGGGGACAAACTTCCTAAAATGGAAGGAGAGATGTAATACCCGTATCTAGAAAACGGTAATAATATTTATTTTCCATACATTAATTAATGTGATTAATTGCATGTGATGATTTGGGTGAGTTTCAGTCACCCCGATGTGATAAGTGCTTGATAAAGGGCACAGTTGGACAAATATGAAAGTGGAACCCACTGGAGGCCCAGATTAAATAAATTGCATTTAGTTGCATTTATATAATTAAATGAATATTTGTTTAATTATTTTAATATTTTTATTGTTAGTTGTGGCCTTTTTATGGTACCAGTGTGGGTACCCCAGTGAGCGAATTGGAACTTGATTCATAATTAGTAGGCTAATTAGCAACTTCATAAAATATTTGGGACCACGTTTGAGACCCATATGTGACATACACAGATGTCCATTTAGATAATTTGGTAGTTAATATAATTGTTAGGGGATTTCGTAATAGGAGTTTAGTAATTGTGGGGGTGTAAGTGTTAATAGTATAAAGTTAGTATAGATTGAGATGTATTATAACATTTCTCATTCTCACCCTATTCTTTAAAACAAAACAATAATTAAAAAGAAAAAAAAAAGAAAAAAAGAAAATAGAATTGGAGCTACAGAGAGAGTAAGTTGGCGAGAGAGAGAAGTACTGGGTTCGGCCGCCGTTTCGTCATCGTAACTTCGTCGTACGACCTCTATTTCGCGAATCGAAACCATATTCGGACTCGTGGAGATGAGATGATTATTTTTATATATTTCTTTTTTAGTTTTGGTATCGTTTTTCTGCGACCCATTTTAAGGGATGATACATATATGTGATATATATGTAGGGATATCATAGGAATCATTAGGAGCTAGATTCTACAAGGAATTTGGGATTTCTATGCTTATTCGGACTTATTTGTGAGGTGAGTGTCCTAATCTCAAAATTGGATATTTAATGTTATTTATTTGTTAGTAAATGCTTAAAATTGCTTAATTGTGATTAGGTAGAAAAGTATGTGATTAATTAGCAATTAACATATTTGAAATGCTGAATTGCCATATTAACATGTTGAGCTGCTTATATGCTTATTTGGGTCAACGGGTTTCTAGTGATAATCACCATTATTTAGCCCATATTTAAGGGACGTCATTCCTCAGAGAAAATGGGGATGAATTCCTCAGAGAAAAGAGCACGGTGGTGACGACCACAGTGAATTAACTTCAGTCACATGAGAGTGTGTGATATCGCTTTTAAAGTGACGACAAAGTGAGAAAGACCCGGAATCAGGGGTCTATAACGATGGTGATTGATTACTTGACACGCTGGCGACCATTTATTGTTGTGAATGCTTAATTAGTCTTATGAATCATTAAATACTCTAATTGCATGATTAGTACCACGTACTCACTAAGCGAAAGCTTAGTCGATTTTCTAGCTAATGACCATGCATGTTCAGATGAGCATCACAGTGAGAAGCGTTGAACCACGGGGTTCTGGACAACTTGGGGGTATGCTTCTTTTGTTGTATATGTTAATACGTTGTTTGTTGGCGTACACAGTTGGGTTGGGAGTTGATTGTAAAATTTGTAATTAGAAACTCATGTTTTATGTTTTGGAAATTGAGACCAGTTAGTGTAAGGATTTTGTAATAGATTAGTTCAATCTATTCTTAGTTTCAAGGTGTTATGGACATGTTAATGGATCAGCTAGCAATGAATGAGAATGAGTTTGTATGTATAATTTGGTTTTAGTTATGTTTTCAACTCTTAAAACAAGGAAATCGGCGTAGAAATTTGATCTGAAAAATCCGCACGTATATTTTCAGCCTGATGATTTTTACGAAAATGGACATAACTCTTTTTAGAAAATTCGGATTCGCACGCTGTTTTTTGCGTTAGAACCGAGACTCAAAGGGCTATCTTTTGATATAAAATTTGACTATATTTTCTTAATAACTATTTTACCCTTGGGCTGGTTTAATCCAATGGAGTCATTTTCCTATGCTTAACTCTTGTTTTACTATTACTAAGAGGTGTTTTGTTTTGGGTAATTCTTTGTTACACGGTCCTAATCGGTGCATGGGGATTGGGGTGTGACACACCATGATCCATCGATTATACTTGAAGTTGTCGCTTCATATGATCTATGGATATGGCATGGTTTTTTTGGGGTAGCCGGATCCCACAATGATATTAATGTGTTGGAGCGATCTAATTTATTAACCAATCTCATCCAAGGTAGAACTCCTCCTGTAAATTACACAATAAATGGTC
Organism: Hydrangea macrophylla; assembly: GCA_033977485.1. NCBI lineage: Eukaryota > Viridiplantae > Streptophyta > Magnoliopsida > Cornales > Hydrangeaceae > Hydrangea > Hydrangea macrophylla. Next base: position 2,328,921 of record CM066989.1, read on the forward strand.
ATATGTACATAAGGAGATATTACATGACTGATGGCATCTATCCTAAGTGGTCAACTTTTGTGAAAACAATTTCTGAACCACTGGAAATGAAGGACAAAATCTTGCAGCAACTCAAGAATCAGCCAGGAAGGACGTCAAGCGAGCATTTGGCATACTCCAAGCACATTTTACAATCGTTCGTGAACCTTCTCGTTTTTGGGATATTCCAACACATGGTGATATTATGAAGGCATGCATTATAATGCACAACATGATAGTTGAAGATGAACGCGGTGCTTACATACCAGACCTCAATTATGAAGTCCTTGAGACAAATTTTGAGGTATCGACCGAGAATACCACTGTTCTGTCGCAGATCATTTGAATGGCTCGCAATATCGAAAATAGAGGGATGTATTATCAACTACAAGCAGATCTTGTAGAGCATTTGTAGCAATTTCAGGGGTCTCGTATAAACGATTAAGTCTATAGTCTAGTCTATATTGCTTGTTTGCTTTAATTGGAATTTGTGTTTCTTATTTCAGTGTGTCGTTACTAGTTTGCTCAGTTTAGTGTTATGTTTCTCATTCTAGTTATGTAATGCAATGATTTGATTTTCAATTGAAGTTTGCAGTTCAGATTATTATAGTGTACAAAAATTCAGAACATAATTCAATAATATCACAGAAAAGTTATGCTAATTAGTTCATATTACATAGCATATTCAAACACCACGAAAGGTACCTTACAGAATTTTCATCTTCAGTCGATTATAATATTGTTAGAGATCAGGAGCCAGTCCACTGGTATCCATTAGCATGATCTTCTCTTCATAAGCTATCCGTTCAAGACGTATCTTATCTTCCTCCATACGTTGCTTGTTTGCTTGCATCTGCATTTGTCTTTCCATCATCTCCATTTTTCTTTCAGTTGTTTGGCTTTTTCCATTTATCAATTTTTTAATAAAATTAAGGTACGCAGTACCAGATTCCTTTTGCCCTTCAACCATATCTTTGATGATATCAACCATAATAGGTTGTTCAATACTCTTCTTCTTGCAGTCTTTTTGGTTTCTCTTCTCATCATTCCGTCCCAGTGGCCTTTGCAAAGATCCTATTATCGGGGAGTCATCTATCGAAATGTTTATTGGCGTACCAAGAGTAGATGGTGATGACATGCCAGGGGATAAATTTGTATTTGTTCCTCGATTTTTCTGGTTCGTCTTGCTATATTCATCCAACTATTTTGGCTCCCGTCCCAGCTTAGTCCAACAATGGTGGAACAAGAATTTTACCTTAATTTCTTACTTTATACAAAGCTCCAGCTAATGCAATATGAAAAAATAAATTGAAAGTATCATTGTTGGACATAAAAAATAACTACTTAGGTAAATGAATGAGGAAAAAAATAATTAAAAAAATGAAATAGAAAAAATGAAATAGGAAAAAAAATTAATTTTCCTTGTTTTGTTCATTCTTCCCACTCGGTTTGCATTCTCAATTGTTGAATAGTAGCCACAAAACTGGTTAGTAGCATGTAGAATATTCGACCACCTTTGTTGTAGTGACCTTAAGTCTCGATCACTAGCAAAATCCTTGTGTTGGTGAAAATAATGTATAACTCGCCCCCAGATTGTGTTCCTATTTTGATCGTTCCCGTGCACGCTATCCATACTGATATTGAGCGATGCTGACACCAGAAGGTTGTCTTCTTGTTCAGTAAAATTGGAACCTCGCTTTTTCTACTAGACCCTGGTTGGAGATTAGTTTATGAGTAATAGTCTGGAAATTGTGAAAATTGAGTGCCTAACTCATCTGTGTAAAAATTGGGATTCATATTGGAATCCAAAAATTGTGAAAGTAAAATATGGGCAAAGATGTTTGAGATGGGTACAAAACTTTAAGTGTGAAAGTTTCTAATTATAGGCAGGTCATTTTTTTACTGTTAATTCATCAGAAATTTTAAAAAATATATATATATATAGTTGTTGTAACTTATTTTTAGCCGTTGTAACTTAATTATAGCAGTTGTAATTTTTATTTTTATTTTTAATTTAGAAGTCCAATGGTCATGTAATTATAGGTGAGCTCATACACACTGAATAATTTCTACTTTTATTTTACTCACTTTCCCAATCGTTTCTCTCAGACCCATTCTCATCTTTTTTCAACAGCTCTGTTTATGCGCAAATGAAATGAATTATATTTCTTCTCTCTCCTCTCATCTCTCATCTGTAAAACTCATGGAGGGCATCATTCAATTAAAATTTTGCTATGATTAGTGCAATCTACATCATGGCAGAAAAAATTAGGATTGGGGTGTGATGGGGTTTGTGCGTGGTGATGGTGGTGGGGTTGTTGACGATCGGTGGTGGTCATGGATTTGGGGCGTTGTGGTGGTGGTGTTGGTGGTGGTGGTTAGGACACAAGATGGAGCCTGGAGGGTATGATAGAGGGATTTGGGGCTAGGGTTTGTAAAAACTTTGTTGTGCCTATTGATCGGGAGAGAACAAATCATAATTATACGCCTTAATTCACATTTGTTAGTCGTTTTTATCCTGTTTTTGTATAATTTTACTCCGTTTTCTACTTTTTGTCAGGTTTTAGAAGAAAGTATGGATTACAGGTTAAATAGGGTGAAAAAGCAAGAAGAAAGAAGCAGAAAAAGCCCAATCGCATGAGCGGCCCGCTCACGCGAGAATCCCGTATATCGCTCTCGCGCGACCTTCCAGAATCACGCTCGCGCGGCCCACTCGCGCGATCCGTATAGAAAACGTAAAACGCGTATTTTTAAGTGCTGAAGACCCCTGTGTGGACGAAATTGCCTAATTACTTTCTGAAATCAAGTTACAGCAGTTTTAGTCGGATTAGGTTTACAAAAACCTTCCTAACCTCTCTGAAAATATATATATATATATATATCTCATTCTAAATTAATAGGGAAGGACACACAGTCATTCATACATCAACTTTGAAGGCAAGAGGAAGGAGAAGATCTAGCTTGAAGGTCTCTAATGGCAACCATCAACTCAATCTTCATACTCTCATCCACCATGTGCAACTAAACTCCTATTCTAGGGTTTCAATGAAACCCTAGCTATGTAAAGGGGGAATTCTATGCTTTCTTATTTTAGGATTTTATGTATTGGATAATAATTGTATGTTGGTGGATTATTTATATATAATCAGTTTTTAATGATAATAATCAAGAGTATTTTGGATCTATTCTTGTCTTAGATTTTTCCTTATGCTTATTGAACTCAATAATCCTTGATTTCTGTGATTGATAGGAGTATTTACATACAATAGTGCTTATATGATTGTGATGTTTGGATCTTTTATAATTCATGCCTAGGAAAGATGAGTTATGCTACACCCTAGTTATAGGTAGATAATTCATGTGAACCGAAGATGAATTATGCTTAGATTAAACTAGCGATATCCTCTTGTTGATACTATTGGGGCTGTAGCTACGATAGATCGTGACTATCCAATCTTAGAACTTAAAGTAGAAAGTCTAGACCCCTGATGCATAGTTAGTGGTGGATTTGCAATCCTAGATCTCGTCCATTCATATTTAAAACAATCTTAAATTTTGCAATAGTTTATGTAGATTCAATCTTAATATTTTATTTCCATAGTTCATAGTTTAATTTCATAGTTAAGTTAATAGTAGGATTTAAATCATCAAACAATTTCAAATTCCATTTTTCTATAACTAAATAGATTTAGGTTTTCTAAATTAAAGGATAAAAATATAAAATCTCTGTGGGTTTGACCTTTACTTCCACACTATAAATCTTAAGAAAGTAAAGTTGTCACGACCCATCCCACTACGCGTGGAAATAGGACACGTGGCACGCCACCAAGGCTCATCCAAACAATCATATAAATATACGCAGCGGAAAGAACATTAAAACAACCCTGGGTATTTAAAACTTAGGGAACATTACCCTCTGAGTTTGTAAAATCCATTGAAATCGGAGTTATAAAAAGTTTTGCTCAATCAAAAGTGTTCACAAGAATCCAATTCAAAATACAGAGGTTCAGTCGACTGCCCAGTCGACTGTACTAGGGTCCAGTCGACTGTGCCTGGCAGAAACTAAAACCCTAAATCCTCAACAGAGGTCCAGTCGACTGCCCAGTCGACTGCTTTTCTATTATTAGAAGCAGTAGTCAAAATCAACAGTGGTTCAGTCGACTGATGAAGGGGTCCAGTCGACTGCTTTTCTATTATTCACTTACAGTGTCTTAAACACACGAGATCCAGTCGACTGACCCTGGGTCCAGTCGACTGCTCCCCTGCTGGCAGCCCTGTGATGAAATATACTAACACATGCTTCTCAATACCAACAACAATCCCAACCATAACTGATTTCCAACATGCACAACATAAATATAGACGTTCAATTACAAGATTCAGGTACTACGGAACTAATCCATGATTCTATTACAACATCTTACAATATTCAAATCCTTACACAAGTTTAGGATTTAAATCAAAACATATACAACTGTGATATCCCCGGCGTTCATCGGCCTCACTCATCGCACTTCTTCTTATCCTTCTTCTTACGTGCAATGGAGTACATCTCCACTGCTCAGCTATATGCTGAGCGTACAAGTCTAACATATGCAATATATGATAAAACATGCTTTAATCTCATAAATCATACAATAGTCTCTAGGGAGAAAAATACGCATTCATCCGGTAGCGGCAAGTCCAAGCCTTAAACCGCGATACCAATGGCAAGTCCAAGTCTATCAACCATTGTATCCACAAGTGCCATGGCAAGTCCAAGTCTATCAACCATGCACAGTAGCCGTCGCTACTAAATTCTCAAACATCGAGAAGCTTACTCCGGCATGAATTTGTATAAGACTCCCCTTTGACCCACATAGACAACTTAACGTGCTCGCGTAAATTTAGACATGCTTTTCACAATTTAGCGCGTGCATAATTAACGGGCCTATTAATAACACATGGATTTCGCCCGGATCACAATTTCGTCGTCGAAATATAAAACATGTATTTCCCTATATTTCACAAGTTAGAACTTCATACCTCGTGCGATTTCCCCCAAACTTTGAAGGATCGACTAGGAGGCTAAATAATCGTCGGATTTTGAATTTGAGACAATTCCTACAAGTTTATACCTGTTTTTCCCAAAAGTCTAAAATTAAGATCTTTACAAAAATTGGCCAAACATGACCTAAGTGGTATCAAAACGTAGATCTTACCTCCACGAGTTCAAATCTGAAATCTGGAGAAAATCTGACAGACGAACGGTCGTCGATCGGCGTCGCAAAGCCCGTTGGCTCCAAATCTCCCTTCTCTCTCCTCTCTCTAGATATTTATAAAAGTTGTGGATGAGAATGAAATCTCATCCACTTCTATTTATAAGCAAACTTCTCAGAAATTGTGTTTACCTCCCCGCAAGTTTCTCAAAACTTCTCATTCACCCATGAAACTTCGCACACGTCCATTTTATAACTTTACGAGTGAAAACTATAATTTTCAAAAGTTTTCGACTAGGTTTCGTTTGGGTCCAAAATAACGTCCGAAAACTATATTCTGTGGAATCTCTACACAACCTACCTTTTCAATTAACGTATCACTCACGTTCTCACCACAGTTCTCAAAATGATATAATGATATCAAAGATTACTAGAATTCCCACAACACAGATAAAATTACTATTCAACAAATACCAGATAAAGTCAAATAACATTTAAATCATATAAATGTCATTTAGTCATGCCCATGCAATATGAACTTCCATGTTCTCGTGTCCTTACTGACACCTTACCGTTGACCACAGTCAACCACTTATCCTCAATTATCATATATCAATGATAATTTATAAAATTTCATATCATGCATGATTAAACTATGAAATTCTGGAACGGGCATGACAAAAGCATACTTTAATATCTTGATATTGACCACACCTGTCCGCGGTGGTTGTTGGTGGCGATGTGCTAGTGGCGGATGGTGGTGATTTTGGTTTGAGAAATTTTGGATTTTCACCATATTTTTCCACTAGATCTGTAATTGTCGGTGGCAGAGTGCTGCAGGTGTTTTCTTGTACTTTTATTTTAATCAAAGTTACAAACATTGGAGGATTAAACTATTGAAGTTTTTTTTTATGACCGTTGGAGTTTTTTTTATTAAACTAATGAAGAATTCATTCATGATTGATTAAAATATTGGAATATATATTTGATGGGGGTTGTATATCGCTGCATTGTTGTTGTGATTTAAGGAACCTAACAACTTTGCCTTATCCTTTGTTGTGCCCGTTGGAGCAACAATTTCTCCACTTTCACAGCAACTTTGCATTTGCTGCAATGGTTGTCTCAGGATTGGAGATGGTCTAAACTATGATTGTTTGATATAATACCAAAGCACACCTAACATGCAGGCAACCATAGCCTATGATATATTGACGTTGTTGGTTGTTTTGAGAAAAAAAAATGAGAAATTCACTAGACTTTGTTTGGTTCATGAATTTGATGAGAAAAATTAATTACGAAATTCATGAACCAATCAAAGACTAAGAAAATAAGAGACTGAGAAAGTAGAATTTTCTCTCTTGTTTTTTTTTTTGGGGTTTCCCAAGGTATCCGCAGGCCTTCCACCCAGGACTAATCCTCCGAGATACTGTCGGGCACTGAAGTGGGGACCTCTCCCAAGATAGTTTTTTGCATACATAAGGACTTAAACTTGAGACCCTTGCTTAAGCAGCCAAAGCCCCTTCCACTTAGGCTAATTGACTCTTAGTTCTCTCTTGTTTTGGTTAACAGGAGAAAAGAGAAAGAAATTACAATTTTCTCTTATTTTGATTATCTTTCATAGAGAAAAGAAAAGAAAAAAGTATTTTAAATAAATCTATTCATTTAATCTACCTAAAGTAATGATACTGCAAGAGTGCGACGAATTGTGAGAGATATGAATCTTTTCTTGAAAGTTTTTATTTCCAGTCTCTTGTTTTCTCTTTTAATCTCTCTCTCTCTCTCTCTCTCTCTCTCTCTCTCTCTCTCTCTCTCTCTCTCGCAAATGGAGAGAAACAAAAATAAGCTATTTTTTTACCTTACTTCCTCTCCACTTCTCCCATTGGAAATCGTGAGGAAAATAATTCGGATTTAGACCAAGTTTCACTGTTATTTGAGCCTTATTCAAGGATGTAGCCACGAATTTAAATTAGAGGGGTCAGGATGTGTATAAAGTGACGGATCTGTACGGATGTTTCGGGGTAGCGCATGCACTCGAAACAATTTTTTTAAGTCTATTTATTAATATTGTTGGGTGGATTTTTTATGTGTATCACTTTTTTGACTGATAATAAAACAACTGGGATTGAATTAAATTGAGGAGTGATAAGAAAATATGACGAAACAAAAATTAAGGTACGTGGGCTAATTTACAAGTAGACCAATATATTACACAATCTTTTTTTCTCAAAATTTTTGGGAGGGAGTGATTATGTGTGAATGTCACATTGGTGTAACTTCCATAGTGATTTGAGCATTTTTACATGGGTCCTATAGTCAGGGGCAGATGTAGAAATTTCACGTTGGGGGCTTGGGGGTAGCTGAGTGTACGGGGGATTGGGGGGCAACGCCCTCGAGGTGATTTTTTTTTTAGAATCTACTTATACATATTTTTTGTACAGATGATATACGATAATGCTATAAATATTAATACAAAAACTCAAGAAATCTTTTCATATTGTATGTATGGTACATGCATCAAAGTTAATAACACTTTGGGACATGTTACTATCAATATAAAGTTGTAACTAACAAATGGCATGCACGTAAAAATTACCACCAAATGTCACACTTCAGGACATGTTACTATCAATAGAAAAGTTAATACTGGTTGGCACCAAAGGTACAACAAAATAACACTTTATTATTTGAAATTGAGACCACAAAATTGAATATATCATACTTTGATGTATTGTAGAATTTTACAAAACTCGTAAATTAAGAAAATAGAGAGTTTTTAAATTTTAAGGGCGGCTTGAGTGTTAAAATATAAGTTTGTTTAGTATATATGTTTTTTTTCTTAAATCAAGGGGAATAGATATGTCTTTGCTTATAGTAATAAAGATAGATCACAGTAAATAAGTTGCCACACAGTGTGACGATCATATAGAATAATTTCTTCTAAAAAACATTACCAATTTCAAATTGTTTGTTTTCTTATCTATAAAACCATTCTTACGCTACAAGAGTAATGTTATGTTTCTCAATCGATTTCAAATGTGGTTATCAATACATATAGCAGTGAGTAAACTTAATATTTATTGGAGAATATTAAAATGATTTCACCATCATTAAAAGTGATCCCACTAACATATGTATTAAAAACTATATATAAGACACAAAATTTCCCTCGAAAAACATAGCATTACTCATAGACCAAACACCTCTTAACAATCTAAAATTTGTTTTTTCCCTACTCCACAACAATCTACAAGTACAACTAGCGGTGATTTGAGCAACATTTCCCCTACTCCCTATATAGGTGATCTAAAATTAAAAACGGCCTTTGGTTTGAAGAAATTATTTAGTGAGTCCGTCTCATCACGTCGGCATATTAATATGGTGTGATCCCAAAATCTTAATCATACATATAACTTTCTATTTTCAGAGAAATCGCAACTTCTTGTTGCCAAAAATTCAAAATAGTAAATTGTGATCCACATGTCATGATCCCTAAAAGAGGAGTAAATTGTAAACTCTACCTGGGTTGTTTCAACACTGCCGGTCCCAAGCCTGGATAAAAGAGGAGGGTTAGTGCGTTAGGTAGCTCGACAGCCAGCACGTAAAAAAAACCGTCGGATCCTTATGATATGAATCCAAATATGAATACTCGTGTAAATGCTAGGGCGTTCCCTTTAAGCGATGCGTTACGCCTGCCTTCGGGTGTTTTGAAAAAATGTGCAAGGGGTACCGCATCGACGCCCGGGTGCGGTGTTAAATAAGCAAGGGTTCCCGCGCTCATCTGGGCCACCGCGGGTAAAGAAGCTAGTCCAGAACTATACGCTTAGGTTAGCAACTTGGAATATAGGAACCTTAACAGGTAAAGCTATGGAACTAGTAGACACTATGATTAGAAGGAAGGTTAATGTAGTATGTTTACAAGAAATGAAGTGGGTTGGAGAGAAAGCTAAGGAGGTAGAAAAGACCGGGTATAAGATATTCTATACAGGGAAAGATAGGCATAGAAATGGTGTCGGAATCGTGGTTGACAAGAACCTCAAGGATAAAGTTGTGACAGTCATGAAGAAAGGAGACAGAATATTGCTTATCAAACTGGTAGTTGGAGTGGATATAATTAATGTGATTAGTGCATACGCGCCCCAAGTAGGATTGGATGATCACTCTAAAAGACAATTCTGGGATGAGTTGGACGCTTTAATGCAAGAAATACCAGGAGGAGAGAAGATAATTGTAGGTGGAGATTTTAATGGCCATGTAGGCAAAGATAGAACTGGATATGAGAGGGTGCATGGGGGTATGGTTTTGGAGATCAGAATGAGGTAGGGGTGAGTATTTTAGATTTCGCAGTAGCATATGATCTTGTAGTAGCAAACACATTTTTTAAAAAGAGGGAAGAACACTTGATAACCTTTAAGAGTGGATCTAATAGAAGCCAGATCGATTTGTTTCTTGTGAGAAAGGCAGACCGCTTAGCATGTAAAGACTGTAAGGTCATCCCAGGAGAGTGTCTAACATCTCAACATAGACTTACTATTTTAGATATCCATATAAAAGGACAATGTAGTACTAGAAAAGACCCTATAAACCCGCGAACTAGGTGGTGGAACCTTAAAGGCGAGAAACTAGCAATATTCCAAGAGAGAATGTATGCAGAAGCACCTTGGAATTTGGAAGATGGAAGCAATACTATGTGGGATAGAATGGCAGGGTGCATCACGAGAATATCGAAGGAGGTCCTCGGAGAGTCGAAGGGAAGAGGGTTGGCTTCTAAAGATACTTGGTGGTGGAATGAAGAGGTACAAGCTGCAGTAAAAACCAAAAAAGATTGCTTTAAGAAGTGGCAAAATGATAGAAGTGAGGAACACTTCAAAAGCTATAAATGTGCAAATAAGGAGGTTAAAAGGACAGTTAGAGTTGCTAAATGGAAGCCTATGACGCCTTCTACACCAAACTAGACACTAGAGAGGGAGAAAAATGTATTTATAAGCTTGCTAAGTCGAGAGAAAGGAAAACAAGAGACATTAATCAGGTTAAGTGTATAAAAAGCGATGACTCTAGGGTATTAGTGAACGACGAAGAGATTAAGGAAAGGTGGAAGAGCTATTTTGAGAAGTTGCTGAATGAAAAACATATAGATAACCCAATGGAAGAAGAAACTGGAAGTTACGATGAAACTAGAGAATACAGATTCTATAGGAGAATAAGGAAGTTTGAGGTGGATTTTGCTTTGAAGAAGATGAAACCCAACAAGGCCTTAGGACCAGATGGGATCCCCATTGAGGTTTGGAAATGCTTGGGAGATGTGGGGGCATCTTGGCTTACAAAAGCTTTTAATAGGATTTTAATGACTAGAAAAATGCCTGGTGAGTGGAGGAAGAGCATCCTAGTGCCTATATATAAGAGTAAAGGAGATGTACAACAATGCAACAACTATAGAGGTATTAAGTTGATGAGCCATACTATGAAGCTATGGGAGAGAGTGATGGAGCATCGCTTAAGAGGCGCAACATCAGTGTCAGAAAATCAGTTTGGATTTATGCCTGGGAGATCAACTATGGAAGCAATTTATTTACTTAGAAGACTAATGGAAAAGTATAGAGAGATGAAAAAAGATCTACATATGGTTTTTATTGATTTAGAGAAAGCTTATGATAGAGTGCCTAGAGATTTAATTTGGTGGGTGCTAGAGAAGAAAGGAGTGACCAAGGGTTATATTGACGTGGTGAAGGATATGTATGATGAAGCGGTTACTACAATTAGATCACCAGCCGGAGAAACAAGCGAATTCCCAATCACTGTAGGCCTGCACCAGGGGTCGGCCTTGAGCCCTTATTTGTTCGCCCTAATTATGGATGAATTGACTAGACACATTCAAGATGAGGTCCCATGGTGTATGTTGTTCGCAGATGATATTGTCTTGGTTGATGAGACTAAAAGGGGACTCAACACTAAACTAGAAGCTTGGAGAGAAGCACTGGAGACTAAGGGGCTAAAGATAAGTAGGACGAAAACAGAATACATGGAATGTACTTTTAGCAACAGTGGAAGTAGAGACAACGAAGCTGTGAAGATCGAAGATCATGAGATCCCAAAGAGGAAACACTTTCGCTATCTAGGTTCAATGATCAGTAGAGACGGAGAGATTGGTGCGGACGTGACCCATAGAATTAAAGTGGGCTGGCTTAAGTGGAGGAGTGCTTCTGGAGTATTATGTGATCGGAGAATACCAGCAAAATTGAAAGGAAAATTTTATAGGACAGCTATTAGGCCAGCTATTAGGCCAGCTATGCTCTACGGGACAGAGTGTTGGGCAACTAAGAAACAACACATTAGCAAAGTGAGTGTAGCGGAGATGAGGATGCTAAGATGGATGTGTGGTAAGACTAGGAAAGATAGAATTAGAAATGAGTACATCCGAGAGACTGTAGGAGTGACACATATTGAGGATAAGTTGAGGGAGAATAGACTTAGATGGTTCGGCCATGTGCAACGAAGACCTGTAGATGCACCTGTGCGAAAGAGTGATAAGATCGTAGTGCCTGGAATGGTTAGAGGGAGAGGTAGACCTAGACTGACTTGGGAATATGTAGTGCAACAAGATATGAATATATATAATTTAAATGAGCATATAGCTCTTGATCGTGCAGAATGGAGAAAAAGGATTCATACAGCCGACCCCAATTGATTGGGACACAAGGCTTGGTTTGGTTTGGTTTGGTTTGGTTTATGTCATGATCCCTAAAAATAAGGGGTACATCCGTACATGTATAACATGTCATGTGGTGTGACTAGGGTTGCATACGAGCCGAGTCGAGCCTGCTCGCGAGCTTTCTCACGAGCTTAAACGAGCCGAGCTTTCAAGTGTTCGCGAGCTTTTTAACGAGTTTTTTCGTGCGTACTTTTGAACTATATAGTTTAATAATTAAACAATCATTTATCAAACTTATTTACAAGACATGTCATATTTTTTCTAAAATTATATAGTTTTATAATAATATATATATAAGTTACTATACAAGGTCTTTATCAAACTTATTAACGAGCTTTTTCACAAGCCTGCTCACGAGCCTTAATCGATCATGTTCACGAGCTCAAATAAGCGAGTCGAGCCTTGCCTTTATCGAGCCAAGCTTCGAGCCTTTGTTGAACGGCTCGACTCGTATGCACCCCTAGGTGACGGATTGACTGAATAACTTCTCGTTTGTTTAGACGTAGGTGTGGTTGGAATCGTTGGATCAAAGTAGGCCTGTCAATGGACCGAGTCTAGACCCGGATCCGGTCCAAATCCGGCTCTGTTAGACGGATCTTTGCATTTTTTAAGATCCAGATCCGGATCCAAATCCGTATTTTATGCTAAAAAAATGGACCGGATATAGTTTTGTAATATCCGGTCCGCCTAAGACCCGGATCCAAATAATACATATATATATATAAATATATTTTTATATATATCTACATATTATATATATATAATGTGTATATATAATGTATATACATACTATAATATAATTATGTATATACAGTCAGGATCTCTGACGGACCTCAATTTTGCGACGAAAAATTTCGTTGCAAAAAGTGATATTTTCGTCGCAAAAAGTCGGTCCGCTCCTGGTCCGTCGTTTGAGGTCCGCACTTGATCGGCTCTATATGTATATATATAATGCATATACATACTGTATTATATTTAATATATTAGTCATGTATATACAAATATATATATATATACAAAAATAGTATAGATATATATATTATATATTATTTTGAATCGAATCTGGATCCAGATCCGAATTCGGTATATTTTGGCAGATTCGGATATAGACTAACTTATAACAGGTCCGTCAAATCCAAATCCATATATAGTTTAACGAATCTGAATTTGAATGCACTAGATCCGGTCTGAATCCGACATGTTTACATGCCTAGATCAAAGTAAAAAAAAAAAGGGTAAATATCATTGACCTCCCCTGAGGTATGACATAATATCAGAGACCTCCCCTGAGTTTTGAATAATATCATTAACCTCCCTTATTTTCAAAACCTTGTATCACTGACCTCCCCTCCATTAACTTCCGTTAATTTCCGTTAATGTTTTGGTTTTAATTGTTTTAAAAATAATTTTTGATATTTATTTAATTGTTTGAAATTCTGTAAAATAGCAAATAATATGTCCATTTTCCAGTATTACTCCTTGATTTATTTAAGTTTCGTAATAAGCATTTTAATTAAATTAGTAAAACTAATTGATTAAAAATAACCACCTTCAATATTAATGGGACCACTTCAACATCCTCCAATCAAAAAAATCTAGTAGACCCATTGCAACATGTATTTGAGAAGTATTTGAAATTCAAAATTTGGGAAATACTTCGAAAGCATTTGAGACTTAGGGTGTGTTTGATAAAACTGAAAAATTAAGCGCTGAATTTAAGTACTGAAAATTTTTAGTGATTTGTATTTGCATTATTGAAAACAGTGTTTCAAGAACTAAAACAAATTGCATTTAGTGATTATTTTCAGTAGAAAATTTTCACTTAACGTTTTCAGTAGATTTTTGGCTGCTTTTTCAATTAAGTGGTACATTATCAAACGCACTGAAAAAAATTAAGTGCTGAAAATTTTCATTTTCACCGCTTAATTGGGTTATCAAACACACCCTTAGTTGCTAAGTAATGTGCGTACATTTTTAGACAATTAGTTTTACTTATTTAATTAAAATGCTTATTGGCATTTAAATAAATCTAGGATTAATACTGGAAAATGGACATAATAATCTAGGATTAATACTGGAAAATCTAGGATTATTTTGGGATGCACTTTTGGAAAATGACCCCACTGCCACATCATTTTGGGATGCACTTTTGGGAAAAAAAAATTTGGGAAGCATAGCATTACTTTATTTATTAAAAATAAAACTAAAGTAAGGGCTCTGTTTGTTTGTGACATAGCTATAGAACGCCAAATGCACAAGCAGAAGCTTGTTTGCCAAACAACACCCAGATTCAGCACCAGAAGTTAATGGAGGGGAGGTCACTGATACAAGGTTTTGAAAATAAGGGAGGTTAATGATATTATTCAAAACCCAGGGGAGGTCTCTGATATTATGTCATACCTCAGGGGAGGTCAATGATATTTACCCAAAAAAAAATGGGCTAGAGTAACCGCCAAAGTGCAGCTGTAAAGGCATGAGGACGTATTAAATAATGCCAGCTGTGCATCGTGCCAACCAAACGCGCTAAAATAAGTAGCACCGACGACGACACTAAATGTCAACTTTGATTTTGTTGACCTTTGCAGATTTTGCTAGCAAAGGAGCTCTTAGACGACATTTATTGAATTGGAGTAACAAAATTATTTATTGTACTTTTCACCTTTAAAAAAATGATCAAATCTTATAGGAGATTCTCACTCCAAGAAGGCTAGTACAATATAATAAAGCCTTTTAAGAATTTGTTAATCTTTTGATTAAAAAAAAAGGTACTACGAGTACTAATTTATACCAACATCACTTAATTATGACTGTTATTTACATACATCTCACACTACATAATAAATAAATAAATAAATCTCAGCAAATTGACCTTCTTAACTATTACAGTTTGTCACAAAACACCGCTTCTGTTAAGATGTCGTCCAAAACCTATTGTTTTGTAACAACATAATATATTTTCTCCTCCTTGGAGCCATTGTATATTTTGGGGTCAAAATTACCCTTTGGTGTATATAAAATCTTACCCAATTTTGTTCTAAATTTCTCAATGACTCAAAAGAGGGGGGCTAAATTATAATGGTGTTAACACTATTATATCTTATGTTGGTCACATAATACAAAAAGTCTGTAGGTGCTTCTTTGTGAATGCACTGACATATTGAGTTGTAGACTTTCGGATATGATGAAAAATATGAGAATAATGAAACATTTTGCTAAAATTAAATTTTGCAAATTTGAGCATGAAATGGATTTTTGGCATCTACTTGCAGTCTACCTCTGCCTATTACACTTTTTTACACGTTCTAATTAAGTGAAAGGTATTACAAAGATGGTTGTACTTTTACTTATTTATGTCGTGGGTAATTTTAAGGGGGCAAATTACTACGCAGTTAGTAGTTTAGAGTTGACATTACCCTCAAATTTCTGTTTATTTTTTTTACGTAATGTCATGGAGGGTAAAAACTAAATTGATCTTATTTTAAACATTCTCAAATAAAAAAGTATCAAAATTAATGTCTATTGTATCTGCAGAAGCTTAAAATTGGCACAAGCTACAAATGAGTGACTGAGTTAAAGCACAAGTTCCCATGATTGTGAGCGCCCAAAGGCTATTAAATTATGCAGAAATAATTTTTTTCCGGAAATAGGGGGATGGATTACCAATTAATTAGGTGCTAGATTAGTTTATACTTAATACTACCATCTCACTCGAACGAATAATAATAGTAAATATTTTTTTGAACAAACGGGTGGCTAAAGAGCCCTTATTGCAAATCCCTTTTTTTTTCTAGGTATAACTGAATAATATATATGATTAGTTTGTGAAATTATATCACCCAAATAAAGGGAATTGTTATTCACACTCTATGGATGAACCGATGCATTCCATAGAATTTATTGACAATATAGAATTTCATAATATTTCAGTAATACCATAGAATACATTAATTCAATTTTAGAGTAAAAATAACAATTCACCTCAAATAACTATGACAAATTTATTTTCCAAACAAACACGGGGCCAAAGGGGCCCTTAGTTACACTCCATATGTTCTAGGGACAGCCGGTTCTAATTGGGCGGTGGTGTTGGTTGGTTCAGCTCAAACTGGTCTGGGTTCTATGATTTACTACTATCTAAGCCGTCAGGTTAGGGGCCCACAAAGATGGTATCAACAAGACATGGCCCACATATACCATCACCAATTTCAATCACCATCGGTCCATCACATCATTGATCAACCGTCCATGCTTTACTCGGCGAAACTGATGGACGGCTATGGTAATTATACAGGTACCAAAGTGGGCCCTGCCGATTGTATCGTATCGTATATTTGATAAAAATTAAAGGGTGATGCTATTGTCACTCCTTTATTGAACCAATGCACTTCATAGTACCATTCATAAATCATGTGGTACCATGCATGTCATGCATTACATACATGATACCACATGCTCTAAGAGTGGTACTAAGGAGTGCTTTAGTTCAATGATGGAGTGGAAATAACAATTCTCAAATTAAAAAATATATACAATAATTTTTTTATGCCCAAAAAAAAAAAAAACAATATTTAAATTGGTATCAAATTTAAATTTGAATAAAAGTTCTCAAAAACCTCCACCAACCTTAAACTCAAACCCGATCAAAATTGAGGTCTGCAAAAAAACATCAATCCAACATGAAAGAATACTAATTGCACAATCAAATTTTTTTTTTTTTTAACTATAGGTTTGAATAACGGTTAGAGGTATAATTTTGACTTACCCTTAGAATGATAGTATTAATTTGTGGTTTAATTATATTTTACACCCTTATATTGTACATGTGTTTTTAATTAGATACACATTCTTTTTCTTTATTTAGTCAATCCGGAAACTTCAAAAATTTATTTAATTAGACTCAAAGCTTGACATCGTTGGCTTAAATTAATGAAAAATATTACTTGAGTTGCCGCGTAATGCTTACCTGTCATATGTTAGATTTAGACATATGAATGAGATTGTGAATGACACGTAAATGATGCAATTTTAGATATGATTGAATGCGATCTCTGATCTGATTGAATGCAATTTTTGCACCATTCACAATTTCCTTCGTTTGTATTGTATGACAAGTAATCATTATGCGGAACCCACGTGACAATTTCCGTTAGTTTAATCCAACAACGTCAGAATTTGAGTATAATTGAATGAATTGTTGAAGTTTAAGAGTTCAATTGAACAAAAAAATATGATCATATATTCAATTAAAAATACGGGGTACAGTATAAGGGTTTAAAGTGTAATTAGGCCTTAATTTGGTGTTGGATTTGAGATATTTTTACTCACTGACATAATTTTTTAGAGAATATAAGAATGAAAATAATAAAATAAGTAGATTTGATTCAGTACTAGAGAACTTGCACACTCTTTTTTCCCCTTCTTCATACTAGCAACCCTTGACCTATGATTTGCGAATAAACCCACATTTCAATTAGGTAAAAAAAAAATAATAAATAAATAAAATCTTTTATTAACATGTGTCATATTTCAGTAATTATATTAATGATATAAGGACAAAATAAATAAAAAAAAATTAAATGAGATTCATGTTACTCAACAAAAGCCCTCATAAACAATGAGCAAATATTTTTAAATGAGCAAGCGTGCTCTCTACTTAAATTTATTAAAGAGTAATATTTGGGACACTAACAAATTTCACTAATACTTACTATTAACACACTTTATCTCTTTCTTATTGAAACTGTAGAATTTGCAGTGGACCTCGCAGTACCACTAAAATATTCGTAATATATATATATATATTAATAAATATTAGTAGAATTTATTTGAGACCTAGCAAGAGCCTTTACTAAAATTTGAGATTACCTCAGGCTCAGGCCAATTGGTGATACAATCTTTGTGATGAGCAGCAGTTATTAACTTATTACATTGACTTTGTAAACCACCGTGTAATTGGTCATCCACGTCATGGTCTCACACACTCTCTCACTCTCTCTCTCTCTAGACTGCGTGTCCTGCAAGTCTAGTGAGTCAGACTCCAAACAGCTTGTCCACCAAGTTAATTAGTGGGTCAACTTTCACCACACACACACACAAGAGACAAAGTTCTGAAACTTGTTAAAGTTTTGGCCTTCGGGAAGTGGTAGGTATTTTCAACCATGTCGTACTTCTTCTATTTTTTATTTTTTATTTTTTTTTTTAACTTCTAGGGGAACTCTTTTTTTTTTTGCTGAGAACTTCTAGGGGAACTCGGTTAACATTATAATGCTCTTTTTTAAGACGCAGAGTTGTCTCTATTTTGTCGAGTAATATTATATAATTTATATTCACATAAAATTTATAAAAAAATTTATATAAAATAATCTTGATTTTTGATTTTGGTGGATTCAATGTGAAACTCATGTCTTTCTCACGTGGGGTCACTGGAATCAAGAGTTAGGATTTTTTTGTGTGAAACTTTGTGTAAATCTAGCATTATTATTTTCTCCTCGAGTAATGTTACATCTACGTCTAAATTCACACCCAATTCTACATCCAACTCATCATGGCTCTTGATTTCGGTGGTTCTCGTGTGGAACCCATGTGAGATCTACATTGAGGCCCATGTGAGACTGAAATCAAGGGTCAGAATTGTTAGGTGTAGATTTAGATGTGGGTCATTCGGTGTAACAATTTTGTTTTCTCCTCTTTTGTAGAAATTCTAATTTTGCTAATGAAATTCTTAAAAATTATTCGTAATATATGTATTGACTCCTAGAAATGAAATTAATATGCATATTATCCTTCTAAATATTTGATTTTTACAAAATGGTTTTGATAAATATACAAATCACACCACTATTTATAACCCCACACACCCTAAAACATCAATTTAGTATTGGATTTCAACAAGGAAGATCAAGATCCATTATACCCGTTGAAGATTACAAGCGCCAAATCTGTCTCCGAGCAATACTATAATACTGTAATTTACAAATAGTTAAATTCTTTCCGAAAGTATAGTCTCAACTCTCAAAATACCAAAAATTCTCACATGTGCAAGTTACCAAGTTACTTCTATCCAAAATTAGAAAAAACTTTCACAACAGAACCTAAATTAAACTGTCAGGATAAAAAATATAAATTTTGAAATCATAAGAGCTATAATGAGTCAGTATCAAAACTACATGGGAGCGAACTGCGAAGTGTAAGTCAACTCTTCATCTTTGACCCAAAAGGGAGGGGGCAAAGTCTTCATCCAACATTTACATTTTGCATTTTAATACGTTTGAATGAATTTTTTTTATTATTATTATACAAGGACAGCTTATATCATTTTGAAAGTGAAGATAATTATGTTTGCTATTTCTATGATCACAATGGTAGCAAAATGAGTTATTGACCCCCAAAGAGGAAGCTTTAATGCTAATTTCATAAAGAAAATAAGTATTGTCTGCAATTGTCAGAAATAGTAGGAGAAATTATATTTGGATGAAATTTGGCAGTGTACATCAACGGCTATATTTGGATGAAATTTGGCAGTTTTGATGAAATTTATCATTGGAGCAATATTGTTAAAATATAACTTTTTTGTACTGTAGCAGTGTCAAATTATAGCTTGAAGATGAAAAAAAAAATGACTTTTTGCATTGGAGATGCTCTTAGGGCATCTCCAATGCAAAAAGCTATTTTTTTTCATCTCAAAGCTATAATTTGACACTGCTACAGTATCAAAAAGCTATATTTTGACAATACTGCTCCAATGGTAGATTTCATCCAAACTGCCAAATTTTGGGTCAACTACCATTCTCCTAGTCAACTTTCACTTACAATACTGCTAAATGCTAGTATGTATGTTTGTAATAA
Source organism: Hydrangea macrophylla (assembly GCA_033977485.1). Classification (NCBI taxonomy): domain Eukaryota; kingdom Viridiplantae; phylum Streptophyta; class Magnoliopsida; order Cornales; family Hydrangeaceae; genus Hydrangea; species Hydrangea macrophylla. The sequence continues at coordinate 2,348,688 of CM066989.1, forward strand.
AATGTTAATCTTTAAATCTCTACGGCTTAATGAATTCAACAAGAACTTAACATTTTCATTAATCATTAAAAAAAAATACATAATTATGGAGATGGAGACACTCAATTATTTTGTGACTGCAAGTTACCAACAATTGGATCTTGGGTGACACTCAACCAACCATTGTAAGGGAAAAATAATAATAATAAAATTGGACAAGAGAGCACAATAAAAAAATTGGGTTCAAGTTTTTTATTTATAGACATTTAGAAGGGTATAAAAGTAAAAGCACAAAATATATCCGTTGGTATTGCAAATATTCGTGGGGCCCACTCATTTGACAAAAGTCATTTGAGCTCTCAAATTTGACAATGTAAATGACTTTGTCATTTTTTGGTAGAGCATTTGGCCTTGCATTGGAGTGGATTAATTTTGATTAGCTATCATTTTATGACTTTGGTAGTAGATTTGATAGCCCCATTGGAGATGCTCTTAGACCATGTGCCACGTGGTGGTCCCAATCAATTATAAACTGTCATGCATGTGATGTGGCCAAGTGTAAATATATTATCACATGACAGTTATTTACTAGTCGGGACCACCACGTTGCAATGACCCAGACCATTGAATAATTTCTCAAAACAATAGTAAGTGCAATTCACTAAAAAAAAAAATATGTGATATATATTGTGGGACTGAAAAAGATATAGGCCGACACAACATTCATGTAATTGACTTTTAATTAGTTTGGATAAAGAATCTTAAGTCCCATACATATGTATGTATGTATCTAATTATGTATATAAAATTCCAATACTTGCAAGAATATTGATCTAGTTAAAACTAACTATTTAATTTGAAAACAAATTAAGAAGATAGTTAGACGATGACCGTACTTGATGTGTGTATATATATATATATATATATATGGCAACAATGTATTTGGGTTATGATCAGCTTTTTAAGTTGCTAAATTGTCATTTGTTTGAACTTTTTTGAAATCCAAATTGTCACTTTGTTTCTGAGCAAAAAAAAAAGTGCTCACATGATTATGTTGCGTTTTTATTTTTTATTTTTTTAATTTTTTTTTATTGATAATTGACTCTAATCAATACAACTAATCCAGCATAATTCATCTTGTGTAGGGTTCCGCCTCCCCAAAAATCATTGACTATATATATATATATATATATACATACGTGTAATAGTATCATTTTTATAACTTGTCCAAAGTAGCTCAATCCCTCACATGATACTCTTTTATTCCTTGTAGTTTTTAGAAAATACAACTTGCTGTGCAAGTTCAATACCCCCTTCCAACAAGTACGTAGTTCACTTTAAGTTATCCCAAACGTCCACATCCACAACCCCCAACACACACACACACACACTATATATATATAGATAGAACAGTAACGTTTGACATTTTATATAATTTTCATGCAGAGTCAAAGTCTTGTCTAAAATTATCCACAAAATGGACTATATATTCATCTTCTACATAGAGTATAGCTGATTATGTTAAATGTACAAAGGTCAATAAAATAAAAAGAAAAAATTTAGTAATATACGGTTACATATATATATATATATATAATAATAATAATGTTTTTCCCTCCAAAAAATTTCATCTAAGAGTCAATTTCATCTTGGTTGTAACTATATAGGAGTATGTACTAACGTCCCTTGATCTGTATCAATCCAAGGGTTGAAATTCATTCTCATTTTTTAGATTTCGACCACTTTTCCAAGTTTGATCATTTTGAATTTTAAAAACATAGTGAGAATTACCACCACAATCACAAGAAAATATTGGTTGCAACGGTGACACCACGTCATCGTGCTTACGTGGTGTCACCAACCAATCAAATTACTCTAATTCATCCATTAGACATCCACAAAATTATTTAGTGTCGCACCACATCAGCATGCATATATAGTGTGACCTTTTAATCTTTTCCAAACATATACCCCTATTTTTAAGGGTATCATGACAATTAGCTTGTGACAACTACATGTCATGGTCTCGAGAAAATAGGGGTAGGTGTATGGTGTAGATTAAAATATCACACCACATCAGCATATTTACATGGTATAACCATCACACTGAATAATTTTTGTGGTTGTCTAATGTATGAATTAGAGTAATTTGATTGGTTAGTAACACCACGTAAACACGATGACGTAGTGTCACCGTTACAACCAATATTTTCTCACCCTTTTGTGTGTGTGTATAGTTCCACGTACAGATGAAGGGGTAATTTTGTGTGTGTATATATGTTACTCTGGCATCATTCACGCATTACTTATTAGTCCGCGACAGGGGCACCATATATATATATACATACATATTCCGGAAAAAAATGGGCACTATGTACAAAACGAACCACAAAGGATGTTGTTTGAGCAATTATGGATGCTTACACTACACAGTTGTATATTTGAGTGCTACCTACCTTATACATGTATTTACAACATCTATATTAAGTCTGTTAATGGATCGGATTTAGATCGGATCTACACAAATCAAATTCAGATTCGTTAACAATTATATTATTCAAATTCAGTCCATTTATCGATTCGTCGAATCTACCTTATTTAATCCATATCCAGATTTGATTGGACCTAGATATTTGGATCCGTTTGTCGGATCTAAAACGTCAACTTAGTTGCTTATATAAATATTCTAGTATTGCCATAGAAACTATTATTTTTCTCTATGGATGCACAATCAACGTTTAACTTATCAATACACTTGATTATAAAGCAAATTCCTATTTTTAAATCAAAATAATATACCACTGAAAGTAAATATGTATAATCTAGTGTATAATATACGTTGTTCAATTTTATATGTAATAGTAATCTTTTTTAGTGTATTATATTTATATTTTTTGTGCATAGTTTCTTCTTATTCGGATCCGGATCTTAGAAGGATCGGATACCACAAAACCATATCCGATCCGTCAACCTAACATTCTAATTTTTTAAATAGATCCGGATATGGATATGGATCTGGATCTGGATCTAAAAAAAAAAAAACTCAAATCCATCAAAAATTGACGGATCCAAATCAGATCCGCTCCACTGACAGGCCTAATCTATACACATATGCCCTTCAATTTTTGGTGATGTAATTGGATGGGTTTTACTTTTTAGGCAGCCTTACTAGAAATCATCATAGACCATTTGAGTTCGTTATTATGGGCCTTGTGGGGTTGAATATTGAGTGGACATTTATTTAGCAGGGTTTTCTATTTTATATTGGCCAATGGAAAATGAAGTTGCTTCACACAATCCGTTGGGATGACATTTGCAGAATGCATCCTCACTAATTATAATTACATTGTTATCCTCATTTTCAACTTATTTAGAAGATACATTCTGATAGAGTTTTTGCTTTAAAAAAAAAAACAAACAAACAAACCCTACTTGTTTCAGCTTTTAAGTTGGAGATTGTCTCGCACATATGAACATGGGTTATGAATTGATGGAACATCATACTTCTTAACCTCTATATCAAAGAACTCTCCCTATATCATATTTCCATCTTGATCATCTCAGCCGTTCTTTCATCTTTTTTCTCTCTCAACATTTAAAGTTCAAAAACAAAAATTTTATTTACTTCCGAGCCAAACACAGCCTAGCATGGGTTGCCAATTTAGTGGTATGTTATTGTCCAGTTAGTGTTATTTTGGAGGAACAAAATTGTGAAGCACACTCGCACCTGCGTGCGTGTACAAAGTTGGTCAAACCCTACAGTTTAATTTCATTATTTTGTAGGATCAAGGGTAAAGTTTGCCAAAGTTGCCACTTGATTACAGATATATACGTAATTGTTTGGTACAACATCATATTATATGGTTTGGGCATGGCACTACTCTAGTGGCACCTTGTTTCTTCTCAATTACACACATATATATATATATATATATCAGTCAGGCTCTAAAGAGGGCACCCTCTCTTTATTAAAGAGAGGGCTTCTATTTTGGCCGTCGGATCGTGTATACAAACTGTGAAATGACAACACTACCCTTAATGAAAATACGATCCGACGGTCAAAACAGAGGCCCTCTCTTTATTAAAAAAAAAAGGACGCCCTCTTTAGAGAATTTTCGATATACATACATATATTTATATACCCAATATATATAATGGGGAAAAAAGGTCAAAACAAGCTACTTCTCTCACATGAGTCATGAACCTCCCTCATCATTTCATGTTCCATTTCTTTAATACCTCATATAGTTGCAAACACCAAGAAGCCATCCCACAAGTTGCAGAAGAAGCTCCCATCCTAACAAGTTAGTTGTTGACTTAAAATTCTTATAGTAATATTCTGACATTTAATACCACCAATTGAACAAGAGTCCAGAGTCCATAAAGTTTAATCTCTAAAGTATATGGAATTTGACCATGTTAAATGTAAAAGGTCAACCAACCAAAGTAGGAGAACCATGTAGAAATTAATGCTAATCAACCCATGCTCAGTTTTTCTGTGTACTTTCCATGGACTAGCGCATATATATATATATATATACACACACACACACACACTTGCAATCATTCTTTTCTTTTCTTTGCTTTGTGTGTGTGTGTGTATTAACAGCATGTATTTTATTTTATTTTTTTGCTAAATAACAGCATGTATTTGAAATATGTAAAACTGTAATATAGGCAACATGCAGCACCTAAGCAAAACAATGACATTGTTTGTGATTCATAGAATACATATGTCTAATTGGTAGGATTAATTTATTACTATAAGCAACCAAGCTATAGTTTTATCGAATCATATGTTTGTACACTAAAATCATTTAACAAGCATTATGAAGAATTTCTAGCTGTAGAAAGTTCAAAAATAAGTTGCAAAAAAAATCAAAAGAGAAACAAAATTTGTTAATTATTAACTTCGTGAACAAAATTTTATATGAAAATACATTATGTATGGATAAAGGAAATCCTAACCTACTACATCCATAAAAAGTACTAATTCAAAAATCGACAAGAAAAATCTTTGGTACTGTTAGCTCACTAAAATGAGAGTACTAAAATAATTTGCAAATGGATTAAAGTTAAATCACTTAATTACATTGTAAAATTAAAGAAGTGGCTCCATATTAACTTAAGACAAATCTTTGCTACTGCCACGTTACTAAAATGAGAATACTAAAGCAATTTGCAAATGAATTGAAGTTAAATTACTTGATTACCCTCATAATAAAATTAACTAAGTGACCCCATTTTAATTAGATGAGGCACAATGTTGGCCTGCTATATGGTATAGTTATATAGGGCAGGACCCTACATAAATACATATCTATATATGTTTTCCCCATCGATCCTAAGGCCAACTAGAAGTATCAGACAATTGCCAGCCATAAGACACTGATTTAGTCATTTGGTAGGATACTTAAACCAAAATTAGTGATTAATTAATTAAACTGGTAGCAGATCCATCACATTAGAAATTAAAGGTTTAGATGGTAAGGATGTGATTCAAGCTCAGAAGATAGAAGTCAACACTCAAAAGTTCATACCTACTCTACTTACTAGCAAGCTGGCATTTTCCCCAAAACCAGCAAAACCTCCCCCATTTTATATCAGACTGAGTATTTGTTAATCTACATTATTACATGCAACCTCTAACTATTTCTAATCCCAACATCAGATCTGGGTATACTAAAACTTACATGTATACACACAGATATACATATACACAAGTATATAGTTGTGTGTCAGCTTCTGTGTTATAAAGTTTGCTGGAGATGTGAAACAAGCTCACAAGATCAGGTTTTATTTATATATATATATATATATATATAGAGAGAGAGAGAGAGAGAGAGAGAGAGAGAGAGAGAGAGAAAACTGAAGGCCCTAGATCAGCATGGCCTAACCTACTTAGCAAGCTGGCATCTTCAATAAAATTAGCAACCACTGCCCATTGGACTGCGTGTTAAGAGGTTGTTTGGGTAATACAAGAACCTACTTTGTCGTTCAGAAAAGAACTGGTTCCAAATAGCTCAGTATTTGTGGAGCTATTTTTTTTTTTTTTTGGGTTATATAGGAGTCTGTATCTGACAAAAGTGCCAAAAATTGGTACTTTATCAAACCAACACGACACTGGTTCCATAAATAAAGAAAAAAGTGAGACTAGGTGTCAACATGATCCTTTTTAAAGCACTCCCAAACTGGCCTCGAGGTTTTGTACGTTTGTGTGTGTGAATTGCATAACCATTCCTGCATGGATTATTAGCACAAACCACAATAATGCTAATCCAAAGTGGGCTGCTTTAAGATTTCAGTATAAAAATATATTACTATCACTCTGGATTTCATATGTTGCCAACCCAAACCCATTTCTTTTTTTTGCTGATGGTCAAAGCACCCGCAGGCGCCACACACACACACTGCAGACAAGCTGCAAACAGCCAGGGGGGGCCACGAGCCCACATCAAAGGGACTTCCTCCCATAGATGGCTGAGGGGAATAAATCCCCAACCCAAACCCATTTCAAATGCTCAACACTTGGTCTAGAGAACTTCTAGTTATGTTAATATATTTCCAGGGTGATTTAACTTCAAACATCACTGTCCAAGGATTACATTTTACTCTTTCCTTTTTGCTGAATGTTAAAGGATTTCATTTGGTATATGTAAAATTAGCTACAAACTACAGTTATAAAAACCAATCCCATTACATTTTACAACGCCGATCACTGTGGCTGTATATTCTGGTCCAATGCCTGACCATCTATACCTATAATTCTGGGGCAAACTGGGCATTTTCATGCATTCTCTCTTGGTTCTATTATACTAAACAATTTGGTTTCGACGAAAGATCGTTGAAAAGAAAAATGCAACATTTCAAATTTACATAAGATATTGTTTATATAAAAGCCACTCTTCTGTGACTTCCCAAAGGTAAATACCAATACACGCTTAACATCACAACCACCAGAAACTACATAAACCTACAGGTTTAATAAATGGTACACAACATATTAGAAAAGTACAAATAGCTAAATAGGAACGACATATCTGCACGTTGAAATTTAGAGGTGTGGTTGGAATTCAAGGAGCACGTTCGTGGCATATGTGACAAGGAATTCTATATTCAACAACATTTTTCTCTTTACACCCAAATCTTGCAATAAGGAGCAGTACATGCAGCATCCTCTCTTGTACATGTGGGTGTAGAGAGAAAAATGTGGGGTGCATACAGAAACACTCCGTAACATATGTCTAGCTTAGCCCATGAAAAGTACAACTTACCCACCGCTTTCACCATCGAATTACACAACTTCTAAATCACATTTCCGAGTTAGATTGAATCATCAGAGTCGTCCGAGTCGCTTCTGTCAGGCTCCCCTGCGTTTTCTACCGTTTCTGGAACATCAGGCTTAGCTGCAGGTGTGGGTGTAGCATTCTTGTTTGTTTTTCGTGCATTCTCTTCACCTTCTTCCTCTTGTTCAGCTACTTCAGCCTGTGAATCACTCAGTCAAGGAATGGCAGCAATAAAAGTACCAATTTTAATCCCCAGAACCACTAGACAATTTTCAGTGTTATTGAATATGAAATCGGACAAACCAAAACATCAGTTTGGCGTCCTTTAATGAAATAATTGCATTCGTACTTTTAGATAGCACTTAACTCCAAAGATGATGATCTTTAATGGTTTCATTTCGAAAAATTAAGCTCATCAAAAGATGATATTTAAAATCATGAATTTTGCCATTCCAAGAAAACGAAGAAATGGCCATACGAAAAGAAATATGATGAATGTATTCATAATGATATAGTTTACTCTGAGATACTAGAGAAATTTTGAATCAGTCTATTCAAATTCAAGTGACAACCAACAATTCTATATATTTCCACAATCAGCCAAAAAGGGATGATATTTACGTAATTCATCAGTGTTATTATTGGGTTAATTGATGCATGATCATCAGATGATACCAAGCACTTACACCAGAAGTGAACTTGAGAGGACAAGATTGGAGTTAGAAGTTCTACGCATTAAACAGTGTAAGATTTTCACACATTTCCATCGCACAGCCAATTATTCAAATAACCAATTAAGGGCCCATTTGGAAGTTTCGACTACAATTCCGGATTTTCGGGTATTGCAACAGTAAATATCTCTGACAGCAAATGAAGGCTCCCCAAACAGTTCCAGAAAACGCAATTGGAAAGTCAATCACGCAATTGGCTCTCCAACTCGGTTCACAAACAGGGCCTAGACATTGGAACCTAAAGTACCAGTTCAAAGTCAGACTAATATCGATTTAACACGTTTGTGTGTATGTGTGTGTCTTTCTGAACAAGCTAACTAAACAATATAACATGCAAGGATATCAACATTCTCAGCTGTTCCACCCGCCATAATGTTTAGCAGATCTTTCTCGACGCGGCGTACTAGCTCAGGCTGCAAAATGCAAACATCCCATTTCAGCATAATTGTCGACGAAATAGGTGAAGTTTCATATAGAGAATAATAAGAAAAAGAAGCTGCAATTTAACTACATCCAAATGGATGTTCAATAAAGGAAAACGTTTTCCTCCTTTTTTTCTTACGTTACACTGATATTTCTAAAAGTTCTAATTTTTATGTTGTTTGATCATGTAGGAAAACATAAGGGAACTAGTGTTCCTGCTTGTTATCCTTTCCCTTTTCTTTTCCTTCAAAGAATCCGCAAACCAAACAAAGCCTGAGGCTCTGCTTGGTTCATGGAAATACTAAGGAAAAAAGAACAGAAAACACCAAGGAGAACATTTTTCTTTATTTGGTTAATAAGGAAAACAAAGAGAAAAATGGAAGGAACCAAAATATTGTGGGAAAAAAAAAAAAATCGAATTTTGTGAGAAAATTCCCTTCTCTTTTTCTTAAGCTCCCTAGTTATTTTGAAACATTTTATTTTCCAAGGTGATATAATTGAGGAAAACGCCTAGGAAAACAGTTTTCCTGGTCCTTCTCGTTTCCTTTTCCTTGTGGGAATCAGCAAACCAAACGGAGCAAAGAACAGAAACAAAGGAAAATCATGAAGCTAGTAATACATTTAGATCCGGCTCCCTACGAAATCTTCGCCTTCGAGCATCCCTCATAGGAGGGGTGACGCCATGTCTGTACTCCACATCTGGAGCAGAATCTCCTTCTTCTTTCACCATAATCATCTGCCACAAACCCAAGAATTCATAACTGCATTTCAAAATGAAGAAACTATGTTTGTTACTTCAAGGCTGTCTGATTCATGGACTTAGGAAAGGGGAAGAAAAAGAATGTTTGGTTACCTAGGAAACTGTGAGGTACATATATAGATATGAAGGAAAAGAAAATAAGATGAATAACAGTTTAATCATGTTTCAATTCCTTCTCTATTTTTCCCAGATTTTCAACTGTTTTTTGAGAAACTTTGAGTTTATATATATTTAAGTCCAAGAGAAAAAAACTGGTGGAACCTTTTTACAGTTCCTGATCTTTTCCTTCACTAACTCCACAAACCATACAAAGGATAAACAAATAAATGCTGAATGCAAGCAATATACTTGACCAATGTCTGCTGTTTTAATCAGCACGCTATCATCATATGTTTTGTATGACTCCACAACACATGGAAGATCGAACAGGGATGCAGGAAAGCGATCGTCGCCAATTACAAATGTGCCACTCCTCCCATCCTCTGAAACATACAAGAATTATAAGTTCAGATGCAAACAAAAAGCGAAAGAACAACAGATTTGGAGAAAACAAAAAAACACAGTTTTCTTTCCTCAATTCGGTGGATGTTTTTAGAGAAAAGCATACAAACAAATACGTCTTACAAACTCAGAGGTGGCCCGAATCTTCACATCTTATTTCACAGAGAACAAACCGCCATCATGACACTCATTTCAAAATGAACTTGACTCAATCAGTACACACACGTAGTACTCGATGTTCAATTTTACAGTATAGCATTTATCATGTGACCAAGGATCAAAATTTCGTTTCGGTGTAGTATTTCAGTGCTCCCGGAAACAGAAACTTTTCAGAAACATGTGAAAACACCGGAAAATTTTGAATACACTAAGAAACTTGTGGAAACATAACTTCAAACTTAACTGTATGCACATATAAAGCTTATCTATACTATTATATAAAGGAAGAAGTAGAGGTACCACAAATATTTTACCTAAAAAACATATTTACAAAAAAAACCAATATGATATCTTTTACAGAAAAAACTTACATATAAGGGCAAAACTGTCATAATGATACCCAAGAAACTACTTTTAACTTTCTCTCTTATCTTATTCCATTTTATCTCTCCACTCACATAGTGAGTGGGCCCCAACTAGTAATTGATTAATTGAACCTTTGAGAGGTCTATTTATGTAGTTATATCAATATAATATAGTTCATATTGAAAATACATGATAATTTAGGCTTCAATCTACTATCAAGCAGTTCATAGAATACAGAAAACATCATTCATTGAAAAGAAAAGTTACATATAAGCACATAAGGAGCTAATAAGACATCTCCAAAATACAAATGGTTGTTCATCCAACAAATTCACATCCAACCAACTGTAGAGTGTCGAGCAGGCGCATAAACTGGTCCAGGCTCCGGGTATTCACCAAGAGGAACATTATAAGTGTTATGGATATATCGGCAATACTCAGTCCAACCCATGTAAGTACGAAACTATGCCTCATAATTAGTCCTAAACCTCTCATAATCAACTTGACTGCATCCAAATTGAAGTCCATGGCCATGTCCATAGCCTTGTGAGGATGATACTTGGAAGTCATATCCAGATGTATAAACTTGACCAATTGTATATGAATCGTATCCTGAGCCATAAGCATTTGAAGATGATGATCCTTGCCCATAGAAGTCACCCCCGCTCATACTCATACTAGACATGCCAATGTTGATCATATCAACATCCATAGCATCAATTGGTGTGAGATCATTTCTCTGACTGTGTGGATTACAATGTCGACCTTGACCACGTTCATACTGAAGCACACACGGGAGCCATGATCTTCATCTTGTGTAGCATGAGTTAATCCTTGCACTTCTGTTATATGGGCCCTTGAGGACTTTGGCTACCCCTCCCTATTGGCGATGAAAAACCAACATTGCCACCCACACTCCCACCATGTGGAGGACTACTATCATCGTCTTCGTCATCATTGTTGCCATCTCCATTATCACTATCATCATCATGATCGCTACTAACCATAGGTTGCTAACCACGTGTTGTTGGCCCTCTTTCACTGTTATCCTGCGCCATACCATCGTATCGCGGGTGATTTACCCACGTAGCTAAGTATGAATTTGACCTATTTGGATTATCGTTGCCATCAATCTCATCTAGAAGTGCATCCCCGGGGTCATCTAACCATTTTGAAAGTCCCATATTTTCTTCATCTTCGTCAAACATAGTACTTAAGTTAATTGGTTGGAACTCTTGATTTCTTTATTCTTTAAACATGTGTTTAACCTTTAACCGCATGTTGTATTATGCGAAAACCAACTTTTCTAACTTGTCATAATGGAGCCGATTGCGCACTTTAGTATGAATAAAAGCAAACGTGCTCCAATTTCTTTCTCAACCACTAGATGAAGCTGTTTGTGATAAAATTCTCATAGCAATTTTCCTCAAGTTAGGAGCGTCCGTACCATACAAAAGCCACCATTCTGCTGTAATTAATAGATAATTGTTGAATTAAAAATGTACACAGTTTCAAACTGGTAAAATGGCACAAAATTCACCTGGAACCGTCCTATTCTCCCCCTGATTGTCGCTTGGTCTGAAAACACATATACATTGCCTCATGAAATATTTTAACCTCAACAAGTGCTTGAGAAGCACGATTACCATCAGGCTCCAATCGAGATACGATTTAGGAGATGTCTTATTAGCTCCATGTGCTCATATGTAACTTTTCTTTTCTATGAATGGTGTTTTTTGTATTCTATGAACTGCTTGACAGTAGATTAACGCCTAAATTATCATTCATTTTCAATTTGAACTATATATTATTGATAAAACTACATATATAGACCTCTCAAAGGTTCAATTAATCAATTATAAGCTTTTATATGTGCATACAATTTAGTTCGAAGTTATGTTTCCACAAGTTTCTTAGTGTTTCCAATTTTTCTCGGTATTTCCACATGTTTCCGAAAAGTTTCCGTTTCCGAGAACACCGAAACACTACACTGAAACGAAATTTTGAACCTTGGTCAAGTCAAAAATGAGGTCTGTGGTGTAAACTCTCCATTGCCCACAAGACATAATTGGTGGAGACCATTAAATAATTTAAATGCGATGGAGCTTCTGTTGAAGCCCGCCTAGGTTGAAATTACGTAACTGTTGCAGTTTCCTTCAAGTTTGTTTAAACTAAAGAAAAGTAAACCGCCTTTCTTGTTACTACTTGTGGAAGACCAATACCATATAGATCCTCGGTTTTAGGCCCCTATCCTTGATGTCACTGTTTGGTGCTACTCTTGATTTTTCAAATGTTACATTCTATGAAACTTACCTACAAGGGTAGCAGACAGGCTTTCTGCTTGGTCCTTGGCTAATTTTCATCCACGCACTTGGCCTTTTAACTCTAATTTTCAGGAGTTTTGGCCTGAATATCCAGTCCCTTGTATCTCCGTTTGCCAAATGCCTCTATGATTCTGATTAGAGCTACTTATGCTGATTCTTCCTTGTAATTGACCCAGTTAACATAGCTTTATTAACCTAGAGAAATATAACCAGAGGTTGATAGATTTTGTGTTCTCTACCAAATTACTCACATATTTAAAGTTTTACATATAAAATTGGAAATATACATATATATGTGTGTGTGTGTGTGTAAATAATTAAAACCAATAACAGAGCTTTTTCTTCTATATTGGATAGGACCAAATGAGTCAGCAACATTTAGGTGCTTTTTTTGGTCCTCTCAAGTCTCATGTAAGAAATTTCCCAGCACCTAAGCATAGACATCTCTCTGAAATGGGGCATCTTCTTCTCAGTTCCTCTGAATAAAACTTACTCTCCGCCTATAAAATGGTATTAGAACAAAGAAGAAAAAAGGAAAAGAAATCATACTCAGTTACAAACCATGACACTTTTTTGCCACTTACTTTTTCAAAGTGTCCGTATCCCAAGTAATCCACAAAATTCTAAAATGAACAATTCTATCTAGTATTTTTGAACTCTCAAGTACTAAATGAATTTTGCATCGATAAATAGATTGGTCGGAAAACTAAAAACACAAATCTTGTACATCTGCCTTATCGCGCTTGTGCCTTCAGTCCTAATTTATTATTCCCTATCGAATAGAGTGTTAGAGTAGTTGCATTCAAGGGAGATTAGTATTTTTGTTCTCTTGTAGAAGCCTACCATATAGGGTTAGAATTTCATTATCTCATCTTGAAACAACTGCAATAATACAAATTTCTCTTCCCCTTCTTATTCTCCTTTTGTTGTTTGTCCAAATCTTTTAAGGTACAGGAGCTACGATCAACTGTCGCATAAGAATATTGTAAGTCTGCAAAGAATATCGAAGAACTCGAGGGACATTGTTCGAGTGCAAACGCCATTATCTGTACAACAACTCATCCATTTCCGACAGCCCAACACAGGTGCTTGTGTGCTTTCAAGCTAATCATTGTGGTGATCTATTCAAGAATTTTCCGAAGCCATCGAGCAGGGTTTTTCATTTTCCTTAAAAAAAAATTAAAATTTTTTTTTTTTTTAATTTAAAAAAAAAAAAAGAGGCCATAAAACTTTTCTATTTGTTGATTCCTTGACAATTTGTTGCATGAATTCTATTTGGAAATGTGCAACCAGGCCGGCCTACGTTGGGAAAAAATCGAAATTGATGGCTTGTCGAGCTACTCTTTTCGAAATCAAGAGGGTTGGTATTGCAACTGAACTCTACTCCGTGTATTTGGTTGTTGGTTTAAGGCCAATTTTGGTGTGAGGCTGCTTCTTAGATGTTGTTGGTGTATTGTTTTACTGTTGGCACATGTTTGGTTGTAACTTGTAAACTTGAGGTGATTCTGGTGTGTGACTGCTGGGATGTTGTTGTTTGTTGTACTGTTCTCGCATGCTTGGTAATTCTAGTCCACACAAGTGGTAGTTTTGTTGATGTCCTATTTTATGGCTATGGCAAGTGGGAATTTTGACGACTCCACACTATCAATATGAGGTTAACAAGGAATAATTTTGCCTACTGAATGCATGTAATGAAGAATCTTATGTCGTGTACGAATATGTGAGGCTACAAGCTATAAACGTGAGGTTAACAAGGAATAATTATGCCTACAAGACGAATGTAATGAATAATTTTCTGTTGGGTAAGAATAAGTGAGGGAACATTATTGGACCTATGATAGTTCAGTCTTTTTTTTTTCCTCATGATAGTCCAGTTAGAAACCAAGGCAAAAAAATTATACTAAGCAGTTTTCAGTTGGGAAGTTAATAATGCCAAAATAATTATTGAGATAATTGATTCCGTTAATTAGCCCATTGGGGTTTATTTGGCTAAGTTTGACACAACCAAAGAGATTTGGGAGCATTTATTCAAGTTGTTTGAACCATCCAACTTTGCTAATAGGTATTAGTTAAAGTATGTCATTCAGGTTGCAGGCCATAAGAGAGTATTCAGGAGTTTTGCTCAGTTATGATTGGATTCTAATCACCAAGCACTTAGTGAGCGTGCAGGGTTGAGTTCTAATTATGCGTGTGGAAAGTAAAGAGAAGCAAATGTTGTTTTAATTTTTTATAGCACTTCGAGATGATTTTAAAGGACTAGTTCTATTCTGCATTGTAGGCAATTTCCCTCGGTTTATTTAATGGTTAATGAGCTCCTAACTGAGGAGGTGCGTCTTAAGGCTCTTCCATGGAAGAAATAAAAAAAGGCGCCTTTCCCTTACCTACTCAGGAAGTATTAGATGTTCAGCATAAGCTGTACCCTGCTTCTGCATGAGCCAAAGTTAGTGTAGGCATAGTGCCCTAGATTGGTAGATATGATAGTTCGTGGACCACAACTGCAGTCTTCTAGAGATAGGGACTGCCATACTGCAACAATTGCACTACTATTAGACGAGTCGTCTTAATCGTCTTTGCGCATAAAATAGAGTAGGAGCTGATGAAGATGACTCTTCCAATGGTGGGGCAACTGTGGCAACATGGCAATCCCTACCTCTAGAAGAGTACAGTTGTGGTCCATGAATTGTCTTACTCAAGGTATTGTGCCTTCAAGTGACCCTTCTACAACAGAAGCTACACTCATCAACATCAACTTGCTCACTTCCTAGACTGTGTGCTAACACGTGGCTTAAGTGGTACAGCCACTATTGCCTAAGTAGGTAAAGGAAGGAGGCCCTTTAAGTGACCCTTCTACAACAGAAGCTACACTCATCAACATCAACTGACTCACTTCCTAGACTGTGTGCTAACACGTGGCTTAAGTGGTACAGCCACCATTGCCTAAGTAGGTAAAGGAAGGAGGCCATTTATGCAAGAGCCTTGAGACATACTTCCCCAGTAGGAGCTCATTAAACACTAGAATCAGTTGAGGGAAGTGGACAGCGACAAATAATTAAACCAACAAAATTCCTCAAAACCCTATTTAAGTGCTTTTAGAGTACCAACCTCTATTCCTCTATATATATGACACAAATGACTAGAACTCAATCCTACAGGCTATATAAAGGCCAAATACACAATTAAGACCTTGACGAGTAGCCTAAACCTTGACGAGTAGCCTAAATATCATAATCTAATACATATCTCTCACTCACCGAAGTTGGACTGCACAAACTTGGATACATACTCTCAAATCTCTCTGGTTGTGTCAAATTAAGACAAATGACCCCAATGGACAGATCTACCAAATCTTTATTATATTTAAAATTTTATGCATTCTTGACTTCCCCAGAGGAAAGCAGTTCAGTATATTGTATTTTCTTGGAATCTGACGAGACTAACATAGCATGAGTTATTATTACTGAGCAAAAAAATCTTCATTACATATGCCTTATTGGTGTGATCTACCCCAATAAGGGTAGATAAAATGGAAGTCAACCTGGACGAGGCATCGAATGTCAGACCAAGGCAAGTCGTAAGGAAATATCCACCTTATGTTCCAATATCATTGCAAATGAAGTGATCGATAGTACATCACCAGCTAGCATCAACTCCCTCCTCCCTATTTTAATTTTCAATCCCATACCACTTGAATGCAGACGAGCACAAATCTCAAGTACGTCATTGCTCTTCTTCTGCAAAAACCGTTGTGTCAACCACGGACTATGTTACATGGACTCTTCTAAATAGGAGAAGTACCCGTGTCGACACGACTCTCTGCGGACATGGGTATGACACTTGGGTAGGATCCTTCTAGTGTAGTTTAGTGTAATTTTCAGCCAACAAAGGCAAAGTACCCGTGTCAGATATGGCTATCATACACGTGTCCTTCGGACACTTTGAAGAGTCCGTGTAACATAGACCACGGAGAAAGTTGATACCCCTATCTTAGTCCCCCCCAACTCCCAAAAAGCATGTTGGAGTGCCACTAGTGAGGATGGAAAACCTTGCCGTGGATAAATAAAAACCAATATAACTCCTTCACTTCCTTTCAGGACCCATCCTCTCCACTACATAACTAAGGAAAATCTAGGTACATAATAATAAGCTTTCACCGCATCTAATTTACACTTTACACACATACATGTTCCTATTTTTTCATCCCGAGTCTACACATTTGTTGGCTATAAGTATAGTATCAAGGATCTGTCTTGCATCCACAATCACACTTTGCAATCTAATAAGACTAATCAACCACCCTTCAGAGTCTAGCTGCATGCAATTTAGCCATTATCTTGTAATAAGCCCCCACAAGACTAATTGGCCTAAAATCCTTTATCTTTGTGTGGCACCCTTTTTAGGAATCAAGTTGTATAGGTTGCACCGAGGCTTTTCTCTAACTTTGTTCCTCCATTATTTTTCTCTAAAACAATGCCATGAAGAACCAATCAGGATCGGGCACCTTATACCCCTCAACCCTTCAACGCATCAAGAATCTCCTCCTCCAAAGAAAAAAAAGGCCTCTCCAACCACTCCTTGTCCTCATCATAAATTACTAAAAAAAATTAATCCTTCGAAGTTGCCAAACACCTCCTTAATAGTTGTTGTCTGCTGCACTTAGTATCCAAGTTTTTTGTGTTTTCCTTTTTCATCTCATCCATTTGTACAACAGGATTCAACAGTAATTAAGTAAATACAAATTTTCTTGAAGGGGATACATCTGAATTCACCATTTTCTCTTTTCAGTCAGCTACTAATTTGGTTCTGAAAGTCTAGATGTACTTAAAAATTTGGATCCATACACAAATAGGATCATATACAAGCTTCACAACTAAAACTGCTAACAAGAATAAAGTGACTAATTTCAGGTAATTAACATTCACATACCGTCAGAATTATACATGACGAGCAAGTTATGAAGCTTAATAGTATAAGGCTGAATTAAGAGTTTGAGAACCAAGATTGGATGCGAATTTTAATGAAAGGATCAAAATACGAAAAATGTCTCATTAACATAGATATTGAGAACTTCAATATCTACGACACAATAGTATGGAAGAATATTCTCACCAGAGAAGGACAAATCCAATGACTTGTCTTCAGAAGAAGAAGCATTCTCATTCAAAAGGAGTTCTATCCGCTCAGCAACAGAAGGTGGAACTCGAAGGATGAACTGCTCCTCCATGCCTACAACTTGTGCCAAGATTGTATTATAACTACTTAAATAAACCAAGAGATAGCTGAGATAAGGGATCAAATACTTAGAATATATAATCTTTCCTTGTCGACATACGGAATAATGTTTTGACTGACCCAACTGAATGAACATAAGTGTAAGTACTAAAAGCCATTAAAATCTGGACACCTCCCTCCCTCCTCTTTTTCTCATTGTGACATTAATATTTCTTGTCTTTGTGAATCTTCAATGGATGGACCCCAAGACATAATGCCTACATAATATTACAGACAAAGTCCAATCCCATGCCGAAAATTTTTCTTCAAGTGCACTAGTGGATCCACACACATGGCCATTAAATGGTAAATGTTGCTAACGCAAGGAGATCATATTTAAAGGTACCAATAGGTTTTTATTTGAGTCATTATAGAAGTGAAGCTAATAAGGAGCTACTGCTAGATATAATGGCAAATGTTCAAGCTGACAAGTAAATAAGGGGAAACTGCAGCATCCTGCATAAGTGAGGCCATCACTAGGTAATGGCCATTTACAAAGGCAAAGTACATATATTAATGTTATGGTGTCTCACCATGAAGGAAAGGAATAAGATGTATAACAAATAAGACATGACCAGCAAAATAAAGAAGAAATTTCAAGGTTTCTACCATTTGATTCAGCTGTCTATTAGTGGTCAAGCTGAGACATAACCCATGAGATCTAGAAAATGTATAAACAGCAATGCCGTTGTAATGCATTCAACCACGTGATTGAAAGGTCTGACAATAGTAGGAAAAAGACAGTTCATTATCTGGAATTAGTATTTCCGTAGTTGAGCCCCAACCATGAGCTTCAATATGTTCGTCGGGGGTGGGGGGGGCGGGGTTGTTTGGGAAGTATATTGTACAAATAAAATCATGTAGTGAAGGAAACATGCAAATTAATCTTCCTTTGGTTGGAGGCAGGTTAAGAACAAGTTGTCGTCTTGATTTGATTCAGATAAACCAGCTAATATCAATTGTTTCTAGTGTAGGCCAAGTAGCATGGTCAAAGACACAAAGTTTAGAACAACCAAAACAACTTGTGATGAATCTAACAAAGTACGTAAATCTCTTTTTTGTACACTAAATTTTTTTTTTTTCCGGTAGAACTATTAAGTTGAAAAAGGAGAACCATGACAATTAATTGTACACGAAATAAAAAGATTATTAGCATACCAATATTTTTTTTCCAGAGCAGCTTGATTAATCAATTATTGATGATTAGCCAGCCAAATCTATTTTCCTAGATTTTCCCAATTCCCCACGTCCAACTCGTTTTGCTAGGTGTAATCCCAGTGGGTGCTAAGACAAAGTTCTTGAAAATCTCTTAGTCATATTTAAAATGCCCAATAAAGACTAGAAATTACTTGGACAGTGACAAGGTCATGACTCACAATATGCTACCCGTTTCAAGAGCTATCTGACCAACACAATATCCACATGCTAACCTCAAAAGTCAAAACTACTACCTGGAAGCACAGATACTCCTAGAAAAATCATGTATCCATGTCCGAGATATGGGAACACCTCTTAACACATTTCGAACACACGAAAATCAATGTCCTATTCTTTTATAAATTCTTTTTTTCCAAAACATGTGACACATGACGAACACACCTCGACACTTAGACACTAAATGTAATATTGTTGAAATCTGAAAATATAGGAGTTGAAAGTGGTTTAGCCACTTCATGATAAGGACAAGTAGGATGCTTGAACTCATAGTTTGGGTATCATGTCATAATATGCCCGCATCTCGTATCAGTGTTTGTGCTTCATATAATCACACCACAATAATCCCATAACAAAAAAAATAACTCTCAATTATACCATGACACAATAGTTGAACCAAAATGCTCTACTAATTCAAAATCCCTGAAGTATTTCAAAAGTTCGAAACAAATTCATGAACACAAAATCACTAAGGGTGCGTTTGATAAAACTGAAAATTAAGTACTGAAAATTAAGTGCTGAATTTAAGTGTTGAAAATTTTAAGTGATTTGTATTAGCAAAACTAAAAACAGTGTTTCAAAAACTAAAATAGACTGCATTCAGTGATTATTTTCAGCAGAAAATTTTCACTTAATGTTTTCAGTGAATTTTCTACCACTTTTTCAATTAAGTGGTATATTATCAAACGCACTGAAAAGAATTAAGTGCTGAAAATTTTCATTTTCACCACTTAATTGGGTTATCAAACACACCCTAAGTTACAAAACTTAAAACTTTAACTGAACCTCCCAAGAGAACTAAGGCTTCAACCTCCAATTCACTTAACTATGTGCTAAAATCCCAAAAAGGAAAAGGGTACAAATGTACAATAAGTAACTATGGAACAGCGAATGCAGCTTCTTTTTTCTTTTTTCTTTTTTTAAAAAACATACCAATATAAATATTTGCCAATAATCAATGTTCTAAAAATCGCTAGGCGGTGGAGGGGGCTTAGGCGGGGACTAGGCGAAAAACTAATTTTTAAAACAAATTAATAACATAGTGTTTTGGCTAAAAATTAATTATGGTGACCGGGCGTGCCAGGGGCTTTATTCGAAGACCCAAACGTGTAACCAAAACTATCCCTATCAGTGATTTGATACGGATCAAGCGATGTTGGGAAGTAGGGATGACCCTTCCCTTAAGGTCCAACCATTCTGATGCGAGTAATTTGGTTGAGTGATGAAGCAAATAAAGCACATGAAAGCTAATCAATCGGATGGTGAACAAGTACTGAAGCTTTTGGAACATGGAATCATTAAACAAACTGAAAATGGAAAAGTAAGAAAATGGAACACCATTACATGGACAATAAGATACTAAAACTCAAAGTATTAAATAAAACAAAATACAAATCTGGAAAAGGTGGCCACAAAGTAATGAACAAAAACACTAGTACACGGCTGGACTATAAGACAAGAAAGAGAGGAAAGCAAAAAGGCAGTGCTGGGACTGTTTTAAGCCGCGGGGACTATTTGCCCGTGTGTGAGCCTTTTTCTCTCTTGGTGGTCCAATGCTTATATAGAGTTGCATTTTGCAAAGTAACTCCCATCTTGTAACCACCCACTTTATATAACTCCCACATCCATTAACCACTACCCACTAGCAAAACTCCCCACTAGTGTGTGGTTAATTTCCCACTTACACAATATATATAACGGGTCATTCATTATGCCAGCAAAAAAACAAAAATAAAAATTGTCATTCATAGAAACAAAACTAACAATTATCAACAAACTAAATTTCTAATTCATTCTTCTCCATATCATCAAACCATTGACCGAAACGAAACCCACCACACCATGAATCACGAAATTCCAGTGCTTGGTCGTTTCGGTGGTGTGTTTCGTCCAATGTTTCCAAGGAAACAAGAGTAATCATGTTCAGAGAGAGACCCATCCCATGTTAATTAAAACTGAAAAGTGGGTGTGTTTCAAATTTCAATCAATTTTGGAATCAATCAAAATGATTGATGGGAATGAATAAATAAATGAAAATTTGGGGAAAAACATAGAGAGAGATTCTATGAAAAATGATGAAAATGACCTGGAGAGGAGTCTCTTCTCTTCTCCAAATCTGGACTAAGGTTTCCCTTGCAGTCAATCACTCTTCTTCTTCTTCTTCTTCTTGGCCTTCGCTGGTTGGTCTGTCCAGTCTCCTCCTCTCTCTTTTCGGTATCTCATATAGAGTTTTAACTACAATAGGCCAGACACTCGGGTTTTTTTTTTGGGTTAATTACAGTAATACCCCTGTGGTTAGGACTTTTATCAGTTACCCCTATACTTTAAAATTTATCACTAATATCTCATGTGGTCTGGACTAAAGTGAAATAGTCATTTTTCCGTTAAAGTTAACGGAAAATGGGTAAAAATACGAAATTACCCCTATTACATGCTAATAAGAACACCCTTATATGCTTAAAGGTTTATTTAGGCATATGTGGTATACTATTATATTATTTTGATATTATATTTATTGTTAGAGACCATTCTGTAGTCACTTTGAGATACATTCATGAGAGCAAATTTATTTTATTTTTTATTTTATTTTTTATCTACCCTTGGATACACACACACACACCCCGCACAGTCTTGGCGATATATTAATTTTTTTTTTTTTATTTACTCTTAGACACACACAAAATCTTGGTGATATGTTAGTTTTTTTTTTTTTTTAATCTACTCTTGACCACACACATAGTGAAATCCAGTATAGTGATATACTAAGATCTAAAAAAAATTATCCCCAAAATTTTTTTTGTGTGTGTGTGCCAAATTCGCTCTCACAAAGGTACCCCTAAGTGACCACATATTGGTCTTTAACAACAAATATAATATCAAAATAATATAATAATATACCACTTATGGCTAAATAAACATTTAAGCATATAAGTGTGTTATTATTAGCATGTAATAGGGGTAATTTTGTACTTTTATTAATTTCTGTTAACTTTAACAGAAATTAATAAAAGTACAAAATTACTTTTATTAACGGAAAAAGTGATTGTTTCACTTTAGTCCAAATTATAGGGGTATTAGTGATAAAATTTAAAGTACAGGGGTATTTGATAAAAGGTCTAATCACATGGGGTGTTTCTGTAATTAACCCTTTTTTTAGCCAACTATTTTAAGCATTTTTTTCCCATTTGTTAATGCATTTTTTTTTAATTGATTGGACATTTTCACACCCTTCTAATCTTTTTTAAGAAGATAAAGTATAACAGTTTACTATAATTATAGAGCATTAGAAAAATAATATTGGTACCCCTCCCTTCCCCTTTATAATAGTATAGATATAGATATTAAGTAGTAGTGCATTACACTGATTAGAATTTTATTTAATTAATTACTAGCTTCTGAGGTGGCTGTTTTTGTTATGTATTACTAAACTTAATCCTTTTTTTTTAATAATAATAATTGGATGGAGAATAAGTTTGACACATAGGGTATGTTTGATAACCAAATTAAGTGCTATAAATGAAAAGATTCAGCACTTATTATTTTTCAATGTTTGATAACGTACCACTTAATTGAAAAAGTAGCCAAAAAACCAATGAAAATTTTAAGTGAAAATTTTATACTGAAAATAATTACTGAATGTATTCTATTTCAGTTGTTGAAACATTGTTTTCAATATTACAAATTCCATCACTTAAAATTTTCAGTACTTAAAATCCAACACTTAATTTTCAGCACTAAATTTTCAGTTTTATCAAACACACCCTGAGACTAATGCTAAGCTTTTCGAATTTTTATCCCAAATATTTCCAACAAATGTCGTGGTGAATCCACTTGGTTCTCAACTCAATCTTTTATTGGATGATGTTTTAAAGTAGTAATTTTGCCACATTTGTTGAACAACACATTTGGGATACAAAATTTGCAAAATATACTTATCAGATGTGCCAATTCCTTTCTCTCTTTTTTTAACAATAATTAATCTAATTGAAATGAAAGACACAAAGAAATTCAGCCCAATACACGATCACCCTCAAACCCACCCCATAATCCTTTTATTCTAACAGAATGAAAACCCACCTAGGCCGGACTTCAAACACCAACCCTACATGTACATTTTCTGCACACAGTATGGTTTTACTCCCATGTCTTTAAAATCCACCAAAACAGATAGAAATGTAACGCACCATATGCAATCTATCAATATATATAGTAGAAAACATACAACAATAAGGTAAGCATCAATATACAATATCTATATCTCGTGTATGCACATGTATTGTCACGACCCCAAAATTCATCCGTGGATTTTGAGTGCGTGACCGACCTTGCGGGTCATCTTTAACCTGTACAGAGTCTAGCGGGAGCATACAAACATTTATTTAATATATTTAATTGAGGTTAGTAGAACCACCAAACCATACTTAATAAGTTTACAGACAGAGTTCTAGGCTTACAACGCCTTCAAATACAGTACTAGAAAGGAATTTATTCTAGGAATACTTAAAATACAACAAGGGAACTTTCTAAAATAGAGATCCTTCAAGGGCATCTAGAAGAGGGTCTTCTCCTTCTATGGCTATCTCTTGTTCCTCATTTGGATCAGCGTAGGGCATGTCCTTGTCATCTGAAAGGATTTTTAAAACCATTTGGAGAGTGTGAGCGTAAGGCTCAGTGAATAAACATAACCTGTTTAAAAGATCTCAAGAAGAATTGTTTATACTCGAAAAAAGATATATTAATTGCAATGACACTTATATAAGGAATGTGAGGTAAAAGAAAATCAACATTATCGATATGAAATACGGAATAAATGAGAAGTCAATGATAATGAATTGAAATTGTCTGATATGAATGTCAAATTACCAACCACCCACTCACGCACACATTCTTTTATTACATCGCACAATGATCAAAGGCAACCCTACAGTCGGGCTCAATTCATCGCATACATAGGCTATACTTTTATAATTTGTTGTAGTGGTAATTGACAATGAATAATTGATCAAATGGCATATAAAATATGAATAACAAGGTACAGGGATAAACGAATGTATTGTATGATAACATAGAAAGTCTAGATTATAACATACAATGAGCATAAACCTGTTTCAGTGGAACCAAACGACAATGTTCCCAATTGAATAATAACAATTACATAATATTAACAATCGAAGGTCGAATCAGATTCACTCATGAGGAGTAGAATCAGCAATAGGAATGTAAATCACTCACCATGATAACTTAGGAATTTGATGATGAGATAATTCCTATATTAACAGGGATAAAAGAGCTAAACATATAAGCAATAGGTACAAGTGTAGGGGTAAACAATAATCAAAGTTTTCCTAGGGGTATTTTGGTAATTTGCTAAAATTATATTAAAAACTTCACTATTGATGTATTTATACTATTCTGAGTCCAACGCTACTGACTATGCTCAATTTGGAGTTCGGGCAATTTCTATCTCAAAAGTGGGGTTTCCTATATAAACGTGGGCTCCACAAATAAGTTGTATTTTAAACGGTATCGGATTGTCTCCAAACTTTTAAGTATAGTATTAGACATTATTTTAAAATTATATGAATCGTCGGCGTATTTTTCTGAATTATAGATAATTAGTTATGAATTTTTTTAAAGTTAAAACACTAATTTTAAATTAGTTATAATAAGATTGTTCTATGCCCAAATATGAGGCTTAAATCTGAAACTAATTTTAACAGTTGTACCCTGCCATAATAATATATATTTTTTTTTTTTTGTAACTTTTCCATATTTACAGAAATATAATATAACAACTATTTAGAATGATTACATCTTTATTTAAATCGATTGATGATAAATAGCAAAATAATATAACTATTCTATAGTTTTTAATTAACAAAATTATAAACAATGTTTATTAATACATAATATCATAACAGAAATATAAAAGATTTATAATTATTTTACCAAATTACATAGTGACCAAAATACCATTTTTTTTTTTAAAGTTTGGGGGTAATTCTGTAATACGCCTAAATACAAGGACTATATAAAAATATCCAAAAATTGTAAATTTACTAATTCAGAATGTAATTAACAGAATTATAAGTTCTATGCTTGAAACCGCGATCAAATCCGATGTCGGTACACCTCTATATAGAAAATAAAAGTTTTAGTTTTCGAAACTTCAAATAATTCGTTCGTCGCGACCGTTATAAATTATCGTACGAAACTTGAAACATGGCCCCTTGGGGTCAATATCTTTCATTTGATATAAAGAAATTAAGTTTCTGTTACTGTTTTTCTGCTCGCTATTTTTGGACCCTTAACGATATATATATATATATATATAAACTGAAATATATATATCACAGTTTATATAAACTGAAATTAAAATAATAAAAGCTTACCCAAATTCAAAGCTTGAATTCCACTACTTTCTTGAATACATATGTGTATATGTATCTGGCTATGTATCCAAATGTGTGTGTATATATGTAGTAATGTGTGTGTGTGTGTGTATGTGTGTGTGTGTGTGTGTGTGTAGACTGTGAGAGACGGAGAGAGACAGAGAGTTGAGATGTGAGATTGAGAGGGTTATGAGGGGCTACGAGTGAGTGATATGTGTATATATAGGTTTAGTTGACTTGGGGGCCACAACACACACTCACACACCTACACGGCACACACACACAATACATGCTCACGTCACACACATACACTAAACACACGCACACACTAAGCACATAAATTTGTTTGGTCTCCAAGTAATGCATGGGAGATCCTTGTGTGTGTTGAGCTCACGCGATGACGCACACACACAGGTAAAAATTATACTATACAAATTCCTAAACTGATATTTTTCTTGACGATTTTCTTTTTTAAAAATAAATGTCCTAATTTTTGGGTCATTACATGTATATATGTGAAATATGGACCAATGGATTGTAAATCAAACATGCAAAAGCGTAACATACATTAAGAAACTACCTTTAACCCATATTTTGACATTTCTAGTACTCAAATCCCTACTTATAGTAATCTCTCTCACACTTCTTTCTCCAACTTACGCTTTTTTTCTACTTATTTTGAACTTGAAAAAATGTTGTATTTGATGGTCAGAGATACTTGTCACGACCCATCCCGCTAATGTGTGGAAACAGGACACGTGGCACGCCACCAGGGCTCAACAACCAACTATACGCGGCGGGAAAGGACTTTAAACAACCTTGAGTATATAAAACTTTTAGAAGCATTACCCTCCGAGTTGTAAAATCCGTATAAAATTGAAAACGTAATTATATTTCAAAACGAATGATTTTATGTTGAAAGGGATCCCAAAGGTACCCTAAAAACCAATCAAAACCTTTTAATAATTTCTGGAAAAAGTAGAAAAAGAATTCTGGCAGGGGGTATTTCGACCGGTCGAACAACCCCCTTCGACCGGTCGAATCTTCGACCGGTCGAATGACCCTTTAGCAAAATCCTACCCAAAGCTGCAGAATTTGCTCAAGGCATCAAACAACCTCCACCAATTCTACTACTCCAATCACACTTACATTAATCCAAACGTCACAAGCTATAACAAGCTTTCAAAAACAAAGTTTAAGCTTACTAACCATGAACAAAACGATAGCGGAACAAGCTAAGGCTTGTTTGGCGAAATTCACAAAACTCTATCCATAACCCCTTTAAACCTCAAATTTGACAAAGCAAGCATTCAAAACACGAATCCACGAGTTCGGACTCATTACCACATACCCCAAAAGAGTTTTAATACCTATTACAACATCGTGAAATCCACACTAAAACCTCCAAGTTAAATCCATGGTTCTTGCTATTGAAAAGCTCATTATTACAATGATCGGAAAAGAAGATAAAACATATACAAGAGGATCCCCGGCATTCCCATCGGCCTCACTCTTCTTGCTTCTTCTTGCTTTTCTTCATACCTGTAATGGAGTAAATCTCCATTGCTCAGCTATATGTTGAGTGCACAATTTCTAACATATGCATATATGACAAATCATGCTTTAATCTCATCATAACACATAACTATTGGTCTCTAGGGAATAAGTGCACATTCACCGATCCAAAGTCTTACGACTCAACCACGACCCATGCCCCTTAGACATGTCGCATAAATGCTTTTCTCGGCAAGTGACCGTCATCACTACTAATCCTCCCTCTTCGAGAGGATGTCTCACGGTGAATTAGCACAAATCCCCCTTTAACCCACATAGGCACATAAACATACTCATTTAACACACATACGTGCTCGTATAAAATTAGACATACTTTCACATTTAAGCGCGTGCATAATTAACGGCCCTAAGATTAACACATGAATTTTGCTCGGATCTAATTTTGGTCGTCGAAATATAAAACATGTATTTCACCTATATAACATAGGCTATGAATTCATACCTCAAGCTATCGTCGTATAACTTTGAGGGAACGACTACAAGCCCGATTAACTGCCAAATCTCCGATCCTACGCGAAATCTACAAGTTTACACGTGTTTTCCCCAAATTCTTAGATTTAGAAATTTATAAAAACTTAGCCAAACATGGCCTAAAGACTATCAAAACGTAGCCCTTTCCTTGGGGAGTTCAAATGTGAATTTTGCTTGAAAATTGACGAACGAAAGGTCTCCGATCGTCGTCGCAAAGCCCGTGGCAATAATCTTCCTTTTCTCTCTCATCTCTAACGATATTTTGTAAAGTTTATGACAAATGAAGTTCTCACCCTTGCTATTTATAGACAAACTTTCCAGAAATCGCGTTTACTTCCCCGCAAGTTTCTCAAACTTCTAATTAATTCTTAAAACGTCGCACACGTCCATTTTATAACTTTACGGGTGAAAACTATAAATTACAAAAGTTTTCGACTAAGTCTCGTTTAGGTCCAAAATTACGTCTGAAAACTAAATTATGTGGAATCTCTACACAACCTACCTTTTAAGCAACGTATCACTCACGTTTTCACCACAGTGTTCAAACGATCTAAAACTAGATCAAAACTATCAGAAATTATACTACACAAGTATAATTACTATTCATGAAAATACCACATAAGTCGAATAACATTTAAATCACATAAATGTCATTTAGCTATGCCAATGCAACATGATTTTTCATGTTCCCGTGTCCTCTCTTGACACCTTCTGTTGACCCATGGTCAACCTCATCCACAATTATTAAACCACGTTAATAATTCCATTTAAGACATTTATGCCTTTAAAATAAAAAGATTTTTCGGAACGAGTATGACAATACTAAGCGTGCAGGGGCAGGTGGTGTTGTTGTTGTTTTTTTTAATATTATTAAATCTAAAAGTGTGGAGGGGTAGTTACTTTTTAGATGTTTTTTGTCTTGAAAATGTTAAATGACCCTTTTATACTTTGAGAATTATTTTTTGAGAATAAAACTATATTGGTTTGTATGTAAATATGGGTTGTAGTAAAAGAATGGTGCATACCCCTGCCTTTCTCTTTATATATTAGTATAGATGTATCTCATATATAGTTTTATTAATAATTAGAAATATATGGTTTAGTCCCTAAATACCCCCACCTCTTAAAAATTGATCCATTTCCAAATTTATGTACAGTGATTAATTTGTTTATTTATTTATATTAAAATTTTGAGAGCATTTTTGCTTCTCCATGCTTCACTAGATGACATGTGTCCAATTTTCAGTAATTATGTTGATAGTACAAGGGCAAAATGGGAATAGAAAGGGACACATGTCACCCAGTGGAGGCATGGATGAGCAATGGGTGACCAAAATGGAGTAAGCAAAAATGCTCTCTAAAATGTTTTAGCTTATGAGAAGCAGCCTGAATGGTGTTGCAGCAAGAGAGGAATTATGCCTCGAAGGTACCTCCACCACCGTAGATATAATCTCGTATGGTAGGTAGAATACACACATCCAAGTTGATAACAATCTTTTCTTCTTCTTTTTTTTTTCCTTTTCCCTCATAAAATCCAATAACCAAACATAGGCTAAATTGAACATTTCTCCATTCCACTACGGGGAAAGACTTTATTTTAGGTAATACTAAACCAAGTATTGCCTTACTAGTTCATTTTAGTTTAATTTTATTCTTCTCATTCCAAAAAAGGATAATTAGCGTTAAGTCCATGATTCTGAACTTAAGAGTCAAAATGAGCTTAAAATTTTATAGTTTTGTGAAAAGTCTCTGCTTACATACACTTTTGTGCATTTGTGAAATTTCACAAAACTACATACTTTTGTGAATTTTAAAAATATAAGTGCAGCATACATATATAAGTGCAGAGACTTTTCACTAATTTGACATTTTGTTGGATCTATGCATGTACAAGAACCATAAATTATTCTTATCGCTAACTAGTCTTTATAAAATTACATATTCATAATTAAAATTATAATGATCATTGATAAATTCAACAAATATAACATCTTACTAAATTTAATGTCTTCAAAAAAAATTAATATAATATAATTCTTGATGATGCCAAATTTTGGGCAAGATAAATTAGAGTAGATCAAGGAGAGAGAAACAGTGAGAGAGATAATGAGAGCGCAGGTTTGTATGTGGTTCGGCTCTGTTAATGAAGGAACCTACGTCCACGTGGAACTTCTTGTCGTTTATTAAAACAGTCCTATACCAGGTAGTCCTGTTGACCACATTCATAATTACCCCTAAACCCTGTACTCCTACTTGAACAATTCTTCACAAGTTGCCTACGGCTGTAAGCATAGCAGATCATGTAATATACACCCCAATGTCACTTCTCATACATTATACAGCACGGATTGTTTACCTTTGCAACACTACTTACCGCTGAACTTCCTATAATTGTTTGTTTATACTTATCTCAACTTTCACTTTGACTTTTTCCCAATCTCTTACCCTCATGTCATTATCGGGACTCTTTTAGAAACTCTTATATGATCGGTGGTTCCATTTGTACCTTTGAATTCGGAGTTTCCTATGCTTCTTCCACAACTCTTACTATTATCTCCACAACCTTTTTACCCGTTTTCACTCTTGATTGTGATGTCTATATTTTCCCTAATTCCATTACTACTAGACAATTAAGCATGGCATCCTCATAATCATTTACTTGCATGTTAACATAAATAACATCTTATGCATGCTAAACAACTTTTAAGCATGCTAAATAAACATGTATGCATGATCTTCATAGCTACGCATCCTTTTATGCTTTTTACACGTCGTAATCGTCATTCGTCTCCAAGGCTCTAGCCTATTGCTCTGATACCAAAAATTGTCACACCCCAACCCGCCTCGGGCGGATTAGAACACGTGTAACAATGCCACCAAGGCATGTCCCTAATGGATATAGCATAAAGCAAGCTTAAAATTTTAATAAAACTCATTTACATGTAACTAATCCCAAGGGCAAAATGGTCTTTTTAAAAATTTTGTCGGGTTTCAGTCTCAAAAGGTGGATTTTTAAATAAGGAACCCAACATTGAAAACGGCACGTGAATACGAATTTCCTAGACCAAGTTATGTTCATTTTTAATTTGAATTTGACTATACTCAAACACAAGAACATTCTACCAAGAGTTGGATCAATCCAACTTTCTTTGTGCTTGATCCAATTTCCTCCAGAATGAATTCTGCCCAGAGTTGGATCAATCCAACTTTCTTTGTGCTTGATCCAACTTCCTCCAGAATCATTTCTGCCAAGAGTTGGATCAATCCAACTTTCTGTAGAACATAGTTTGCTCAATCCAACTTTCTGCAGAATACATTTTGCTGCTGCTAAAACAACTTGCTGCTAAAAATTGCATATTTACAAGTTCAAAATCACTCCAACCTTAACTAAACTTCATAGGACCTTAAGAAAACACCTCAAACACATTTCTAAGTTTTTTCAACTTTAACACATGATATCTAAGTATAACACCACAATCAAACCTCACAAATTTATCTCTAGAATCGTGAATTTGCTTCCAAAATACACATTTTTCCCAATCACTCATAAACATTCCAACATAAGGGAAGACAATATGGTTTAATTCTAACTTCAAATTAAACTTCATGAAAACTTTCAAAACCATTTCAAAACATGTCTAAGTGTGATACAACAATCAAACACCCCAACACATGTTCAAACCCCCAACTTTCATATTCCAACCTAAACATTATATGAACATTTAAGATCATTTCAAAACATTACCATGTGTCTCCAAACCTTAACTACTCAGCAAAAGGGTTTTCAAAATCATTTTCAAATACTTGGTTAGCTACTCACATACCCAAAACTAATAATGCTCTAGCTAGGAGTTCAAACATGCATTAAATCTACATTTTATCCCAACATGGCATAAATACTCAAACAAGAGAGACTAAATTTAAATTTACATCAAGAGTTACTTAACTCTCCAAAACTCCTCCAACACACATGACTTATGTCTTGCAAGTGCAACTCACATCATAAGACACAACCAACACTAAATTAAACTTTACATGTTACAAAGTTTTCCAAAACACAAGTTGTCCAAATACTTCAAAGACATAACTACATTAGGAAGTCAAAAAACCCAAGTCTATGAACACGTCCACATATTCATAATTGCCATGCCCATACCCGTAGTGCCGGTCATTTCATCTCCTCTTTCCATTCTGTACCTGCGGTGACCACAACAGAAAATATATTTTTGTTTAAACTTTTGCTTAGTGAGAGAACTAATCATGCTATTGGAATGCTTAACATGTAAATGCAACAATCATCATAAATATCAACAAATTGATCTCCGAAAAGTCAAGTAAACTCCAGTCACCACCCCTGGGTCCTTCTCACCCTGGATCTTTCTCACGTTTTTGACGCATATAGCGTATCACTCACTCTTGTGACCCCGAAGGCGTCATCGTCTTTTCATTGTGGTCGTCACCACGCCCCACTCATTGAGGGCTTCCTATCCCTTACATATGGGACCTATAAATGGTGACTACTACTTGACTTCCCTTTGATCTACATAAGCATATAAGCAACTTGGCATATAAGCATAGCAATTTCACACCATTGACATGCTTTTACTTAAATTCATCATAATCATAGCTATAAGAACATAAATTAAGCATTCGAAGATAGCAATTATCACATAAACATATCTAAACACCCAATTTTTGGGATTAGAACACTCACCTCTTCGATTTATTAGTGAATTAAGTCTAAAAATCTGAATTCTTGCCAAATCACACCTCAATTCCTAACCGGTGATAATCCTACATAGTTTTTACATATCAAAAGTTATCAACCAAGAACGGTCGCCAAAAAAATGTTGCCAAAACTGAAAATAAAAGACGTGCATGTGATCCTCTTGCCTCCACGAGACCAAAAATGGTCTCGGATCACAAATTCGACATCAAATGGCGAAGGAAGGGCAAGAAATCGTCGCGTGGAACTCTGTCGCCAACTCGGGAGCTCTCGGTTCTCTTTTCTCTCAATTCCCAACTATGATTTTAATTAAGAAACACATATGCTAACATGCATATGCATTGACACCTCTTTCTCCTATTTCTGTTTATATCCCCCAACTTTCTTTAAGCTTTATTATGAAGTCCCCATGTTAATTACATTAACTACCCACTCATTCTAAATGGAATTAATCTAAGTCCCGCGTGGGTCCCAAACGTGGCCCCACATATATTATGAGGTTGCTATTAAACCTACCAGTTATGAATCATTTTCAAATACGTCCTCACATGGGTACCCCAACTGGTCCCCTTAATCTATCATAAGACATAATAATATCTTTAAGCATTTAAATAAGTATTCGTATAGACATATAATGACATAAAAAATGCAAATTATTTTAATTGGACCCTCATTGGGCCCCACATTTATACCAGCTCTACTTATCACAGGACTTTTATATGTGTCCACATTTGAACACCTTTTCACATGTAGGTTCATAACCCTGCCTTAAACTGTAATACACTATATTTTCAGTAAATATTTATGTAGAGAGAATCCATATACTTCCTCTGTTCACACTTGAAATTTTATCTTCGATCGATCGAAGCTCTTTCGAGCGATCGGGCATTGCAAAGTTCAAGCAATCGAACCTTGTTCAATCGATTGAAACCCTACCGACCTGAATTTATGACGTGGTCCCCACTTCAATCGATCAAACCTGACCGATCTGAGCTCGAGCGATCGAACTACCTTTGATCGATCGAATGTGTAATCATTTAAAATTCTAGTTTTTTTCGCAAACACAGCCACCTGCACCCACCTCCCTTCATCTTTATATATATGTTTGTATTTGTGTGTGTGAGAGGTTCAAAACACTAGAGAGTTTGAGAGAGAGAAAAGTTGTGTGATTGAGTTATATATATTATACACTTACCTTTATATATATATATACACACACACACATAGTTATATATATTCAGCAGAGAAGAAGAAGAAAAGATAAGAGGCAGAGAGAGAAACGGGAGAGACAGAGAGACAGAGGAGGAGAGAGGAGGCCGCCATTAAAACTTCAAAGCTCACACTTGTCAAACGCGCCCTTAACGATGTCTGGTGAGTTCCAAACTCACTCGGTAGCTTAGTTATGATGTTTTATGAATTCTGGATGTATTAATAATCACCCAAACACGCCCTACCAAATTCTGGATATTCAATGCAAAATTTAGAGAAGACGAAGTTCGAGCGATCAAACTGAGTTCAATCGATCGAACAACCCTGAGTTTCAATCGATCAAGACTGCCTAGAGTTTAATCGATCGAGAAGACTTCGATCGATCAAATTGAACTTTCTTCAAGTGATTAAGAGGACTTCAATCGATCGAGCATAACAGAACTTGGATGTTTCCTTTAGTTCATAATCCATAATGCATAATTATTTAGTTGCTATTTTTTGTTCTTATTATGTGATATTATGGATTACGGTGGTAATGGGATACGTTAATGAGATCGAGATAGTTATGGTGAATAACGTAGTCGAGTTTGGGACGTTAATGTTAGTATGACGCGATAATGAGATAAGATTTGAGGAACAATGAATAATATTGGATAAGTGGGGTTTGAGTCAGTGGGGCATTAGTTACTTTTGAGGTTGTGTTTGTCGAGCTGATGATTCGCTCGGGTTGAATCCGATAAATGTGTAACAAGGATTTAATCAGGATCGTGAGAATTATGGGTACACAGTACTCGCAAGCGTTCTTAAAAGTGGTGAACAGTTAGAGTTCTTAAAAGCGGTGAACAAGAGTAGATGTGACACGCCCATGGTTTGTATTTACCAGAGCTATGTATGTATAGTACTCGCAAGAGTTCTTAAAAGCGGTATAGCGGTGAACAAGAGCAGTGGTATGTTGTGATGATATAATCAGTTCGAGATTGTCAGTCGGGAATTGGTACAGTCAGTCTTAGAGTTGGGGAATAATAAGAATTGGTTAACGATGTATCTGAATTAAAGAGGAAAAGATATTATTAATATCACTGCTTTATATTGTGCATGACTGGTAATTGCGTTATTTTTATATGACTGTGTTAGTTAGTTCTCACTCAGCTTTCAGTAAGCTGACAACCTTTATTACCTGGACATTCCCAGTCCAGACTACCCTATCCTTAACAATGCAGGTGATAGAACTTACGGTGACGGATACTACTCGAAATTGGATTATGTTGAGGGTGGCCCCACTGATGCCAGTTATACGGGAGAGGAGTATTATGCTGACGACTACCCTTACACCAGCTGAAGATCTAAATATAATTTATCTAGTTTATCTTTAAGCTTTATGTTATGTTAGATGATGTTTTGTTTTTATAACGGGTACTTGGGCATATGTGTCTCCAGACCTGTTGTGATCTTGTGGACCACACTCTGATTATTTGTAATAGTGATACTGTTATTATATTTTAGTTATTTACTATTCCTGTTTATCTTGCGGACTAGTACTGTGAGGTGTGGATAATTAGTGACATTCACCCGTCATTCCCTATGGACCCAAAAAAGAAATTTATTTTTCTCTATTTGTGCTTCTCCAGGGTGTGACATGATTTTTGGTATCAGAGCAGGTTATGATACTTGCATTCGCTGATAGATTCCAAACCATTTGGTCCTAGTATTTGAGTTTCCCTGAGATGAGATATGAGTTTAAGATAAGTTCGTCATTCTGATAGTTAATTTTCCTTTGCAGGTTAGCATTTTGGATCCAAATTTCCATAAGTTTGTGACTAATGCCTATGGAGGACACGTGATCCATGGGGATACCGTAGAGCTCGCTGATCTAGAGTTTTATCATGACCGCATCCACCAGACAGCTAACCGATATCTAGAGGAGGACATGTGGAAGGCTCTCTACGTGTCCGGGAAGACTCACCCTACAGAGATGCGCATGGATGCTTATCATTCAGCGAGGATTGGTAGGGATATTTACCAGGAGATTTTACGTTTGATCTAGAGTAAGCCAGAAATGGACGTTATTGAGCTTCGAGCGTTTCTTGGAGGTCCTTTTGAGGCAGTACCTGCAGTAGCACCACCATCACCAGTATCCGAGGTACCCATTCCAAAGCCAGAGGAGCAGCCAGAGGAGCCAAAGTCACCAGAGGCCGAGCAGATGGTTGATGCTGACCCAGAGGAGGATCCCACCGAGGACATCGAGCTTATCGAGGATGACGATGAGCCAAAGGAGGACTCAGAGGAGGACCCAAATTTAGGCTATGAGGATGTTATGGCTGGAGGGGATGACATAGTAGAAGATGAGGGTTAGAGGATGTTGTCGTCGCGCCAGCGGAGATTATAGCACGTGAGATAGTCATTGTGTTCGATTTACCAGTAGGACATGTATTACATATGGCAGCTATTGCCAATATGGCGGCCGAGTGGGTAGCAGCCATGGTCGCACCGCCAGCTGGAGTCCCAATAGGACAAGCTACATTAGCAAATGCTATGGCCCTAATTGGAGATTTTGCTAAGTTGGTCGTTGATGTCGCCGATCCAGCTTTCAGCATCGAGGATATGGAGGTTGATAACATGATTATCGAGGACTGGGATATTGGGGTGGTAGTAAGAGGAGCAGTAGCACCAGCTGAGGATGACCTACCGATAGAGATGGACATTGCACCTGAGGATGAGGCACTAGCAGGACCAGACGCTGACGATTTTTGAGTCAGGACCTGTAGGATTTAGTTTTTTTTAGTTTTATCAGGACATGTTGTCCACTGGATTTTGGGAGCTTAAGAGATAACTATTTGACCATAGCTTGTATAGATATTAGCAATAGTAGTAGTATTGTAAATAGCTGACCTTAGCACTATTGTTACTTATGTCCCATGTGGTACACAGTTTGACTGGTGTATACTATGTGATACATCTTTTGATATATATATATATATATACGAGCAGCATTTTTGATTTTTTTTAATGATGTGTTTGTATTGTTAGATGCTGTTAGTAGAACTGTTAATTCTTGTTGCTTCTAGCTCTATCGTGATTTTGTTCCTCCGAGAAGACTTTCAGCTAATCGATAGGTCTCTTGTAGGTGCATTTCGTCCAATATCATCATGGTTAGTGAAGGAAAAACAAGTTTAAAATTATTTTAAAACGTGCAGCGGAAAGATTGAGTTTCAAAAACTTATTGGTATCCCAGATCTACTACCCATTAATTCTATAGATGCGTATTAACAAGAGGGGAACAAGAAATTATACCTCAGGTCTTGAACCCAATTCTGATTTTCTTTCTCCTTGATGGTGCAGGAGCTTCCACTAGACTGTCTTCACTCTTATGTCTCTTATGAATGCTTACCGGAGAGGCTAGAGATGGTGGGAACTCTAATGAGAGGATAAGAAGGCTTGGGAAAACCCTAAATAGTCTCTGTAGCTTTCTATAGGAAAAAAGATGATTATTAAACCCTGTACGTAGCTGCCCTATTTATAGATTTCCAAAACTGACTTTAACCTTCGACCAATCGAAGTAGCTTTGATCGATCAAACACCTTTCGATCGCTCGAACCTGCCTAGACTTCAATCGATCAAAACTCCTTCGATCGATCGAACCCATCTTGACAAGAACCTCTTGTGCCTTTCCAAACATCCTAGTGGAGCTAAGAGTGAGACCTCCTAGGCTTTTATTGTTGGCTCAGACCAGTTGTTAATTCCCATGAACAAACTCTTTGATCAGTAAACTAACCAACTGGTCAGTTAACGTTTACTCCACTATAAAATGATAACTAAACTCTAATACAAAAGAACATATCCGAAGTGATAACTAGACTTGTATGTTGTACTAATGTCCCTCTACCTTCAGCATTCGCAATCATATTCAGGTAGTCGGATAAACAGTTACTGTCAACCTGAATCATTATTACTTCTTGTATTCCTTGAGCCCCATTCACCTCTAATGATTACCAAACATGTTGATAACTACTTATCAACAAGACTGTAGTTCTCAGTAATCAACTTGGTGATATTCTAAAGGGAATGCTTACTCTGTATTAGAGGGTAGATTCTGTCTTGACAATAAATGTTCACAACCCTATGAACATGGCATACCCAAGATACCCAAGTGTTGATCTTCTATAGACCTCACTGATTGGTAAATCAAAGCAGCCATATACACAGTCTGTGTTCATAACCGTCTCAAGATTGAGAACACGTACCTTATACAAGTTTTGAGTTCCTATCAACTATTTGACAGTCATGAGTGTCAATAGGAAAGCTCAGGTCCGTCAATGCACCATAAGCACTAGCATATTAACTAAGAGTTACACTCTAGTGAATGAGATTAATCATTCCATCCAATGGTAGTTAATCATGCTACAGTATAAACCTGATGAGATATCTAGTCTCATCATCCACTGTGACAAGTTCTAAGTATCAAAGAATAGTAATTCGTATCTCACTTATATGTATTTCTTACACACACGGATTACCTACTATGATACTTAAGGATTAAGCAATTATCTTATGAAAGAAACATACACAATGAAATGTAAAGATAATATCTCTATATTAAAATGTCAATGTCTCATACATAAAGTAATGGTTTGAGGGCACAAACCCAACAAAATCCCACTTGCACTCACAACCATACAAGACTACATCTAAGACCTAGACTATCTAGATGACGATCAAAGACCTTCTGTGGCAAGGCCTTTGTAAACGGATCAGCAAGATTGTAAGCGGTGGCAATCTTGGTGACAGTCACATCTCCACGTTGAACAATATTTCGGATAAGATGATATTTTCGCTCTACGTGCTTTCCTTTCCCATGGTTCATTGGCTCCTTGA
Organism: Hydrangea macrophylla; assembly: GCA_033977485.1. Lineage (NCBI taxonomy): Eukaryota > Viridiplantae > Streptophyta > Magnoliopsida > Cornales > Hydrangeaceae > Hydrangea > Hydrangea macrophylla. The sequence continues at coordinate 2,387,164 of CM066989.1, forward strand.
ACTAAGCCACTGCCCCACTATTATCACAATAAAGCGTAATAGGTGACAACGACACTGATACCACCTCGAGCTTCATAAGGAACTTCTTAAGCCAAACAGCTTCCTTTGCGGCTTCACAAGCAACCACATACTCAGCTTCTATAGTTAAGTCTACACTGCATTTCTGCTTAATACTCCTCCAACTAATACCACCACCTCCCAAGGTAAAGAGATGACTGGACATCGACTTTGTCGAATCTTTATCTGACATAAAGTCCGAGTCAGTGTATCCTACTAGAATCAACTCACTACCACGGTACATAAGCATGTAATCTTTAGTCCTTCTCAAGTACTTAAGAATGTGCTTAACGGATGTCCAGTGCTTTGGACGTGGATTCGATTGATATCTACTAACCATGCCAACGGCAAAGCAGATATCTGGTCTAGTGCATAACATCGCATACATGAGACTTCCCACTGTCAAAGCATAGGGAATTCCTACCATGCCTTGCCACAGAAGGTCTTTGATTGTCATCTAGATAGTCTAGGTCTCAGATGTAGTCCTGAATGGTTATGAGTGCAAGTGGGAGTTTATTGGGTTTGTGCCCTCAAATCATTACTTTATGTATGAGACATTGACATTTTGATATATGGATATCAGCTGTACATTTCATTATGTATGTTTTTTTATTGAGATGATTGTTAATCCTTAAGTATCATATTAGGTAATTCAGGTATATATGAGATATATACAAGTGAGATATAGATTACTATTCTTTGATACTTAGAACTTGTCACAGTGGATGATGAGACTAGATATCTCATCAGCTATACACTATAGCATGATTAACTACCATTGGATGGAGTGATGAATCTCAATCACTAGAGTGTGATTCTTAGTTAATATGCTAGTGATTATAGTGCATTGACGGACCTGAGCTTTCCTAATGACACTCAATACTGTCAAACAGTCGATAGGAACTCATAACTTGTATAAGGTACGTGTTCTCAATCTTGAGATGATTATGAACACATATTGTGGATATGACTGCTTTGACTTACCAATCAGTGAGGTCTATATGAGATCAACACTTGGGTATTTTGGGTATGTCATGTTCATAGGGTTATGAACATATATTGTCAAGATAGAATCTACCCTCTGATTCAGAGTTAGCATTCCCTTGAGAATATCACCAAGTTGATTATTGAGAATTGCAGTCTTGTTGATAAGTAGTTATCAATATGTTTGGTAATCATGAGAGGTGAATGTGACTCAAGGAATACAAGAAGTATTCATGATTCAGGTTGACAATAGCAGTTATCAGACTACCTGAATATGATTACGAACGCTGAAGGTAGAGGGACATTAGTACACCATACAAGTCTAGTTACCACTTCGAATATGTACTTTTACTCTGGAGTTCAGTTATCATTTTATAATGGAGTAAACATTAACTGATCAGTTGGTTAGTTTACTGATCAAAGAATTTGGTCATGGGAATTAGAAACTGATCTGAGCCAACAATAAAGAGCCGAGGAGGTCCCACTCTTAGCTCCGCTAGGATGCTTGGAAAGGCAAAAGAGGATCTTGTCATGACAGGATCGATCGATCAAATAGGTTTTGATCGATTGAAGTCTAGGCAGGTTCGAGCGATCGAAAGTAGTTCGATCGATCGTAGCCACTTTGATCGGTCGAAAGGTTAAAGTTTGTTTTGGAAATCTATAAATAGGGCAGCTGCGTACAAGGTTTAATAATCGTCGTCTTTCCTATACGAAAGCTGCAGAAACTATTTAGGGTTTTCCCAAGCCTTCTTATCCTCCCGTTAGAGTTTCCACCAACTCTAGCCTCTCCGGCAGCATCTGCAGGAGTCATAAGGGTGAAGACAACTTAGTAGAAGTTGCTGCATCATCAAGAAGGTTGAAGATTTGAGAATTGGGTTCAAGACACAAATGTATAGCTCTTATCCCTTCTTGTACGCATCTATAGAATTAACGGGTAGTAGATCCGGGCATACCAATAAGTCTTTATAACTAAATATTTTCGCTGCGCATTTAAAATCGTTTTAAACCTAATTTTTCCATCAGAAGAAGGATTGAACACTTCAACTCTACATAGACTACAGGGAGTTAAATAAGGTTACGATCAAGAATAGATATCCACTTCCTTGGATAGATGATCTGCTCGACCAGTTACAAGGATCGAGGACCTTTTCAAAGATTGATCTACGTTCGGGATGTCATCAACTTTTAGTTCGACTAGAGAATGTGTCAAAGACTGCATTCAGGACAAGATATGGGCATTATGAGTTTCTAGTTATGCCTTTTGGATTGACGAATGCGCCAGCAGTGTTCATAGACTTAATGAATAGAGTATTCAGACCATATCTGGTTCAATTCATTATTGTATTCATCGACGACATACTGATTTACTTAAAGACGGAGGAGGATCACAAGGAACACTTACAGGTTGCTTTACAGACACTCAGAGATAGTAAGTTGTATGCAAAGTTCAGCAAGTGCGAATTTTGGCTACAAGAGGTCAAATTCTTGGGACATGTTATATCTGAAGATGGTATCTCTGTGGACTCATCTAAGATTGATGTCGTCTTAAGCTGGAACAGACTGACCAATGTGACAGAAATCAGAAGTTTCCTCTGCTTAGCAGGATATTACCGAAGATTTGTCAAAGGATTTTCCAAGATAGTAGGACCTTTGATCAATTTGACAAGGAAGGAGACAAAGTATGAATGAATAGACAAGCATGAGCCTGTATTTCAAGAGTTAAAGAGAAGATTGACTTCTGTACTAGTACTCGCGATACCTAAGAATAGAGAAAGGTACGTGATCTACAATGACGCATCGCACCAAGGACTAGGTTGTGTACTTATCCAAGACGGGAATGTCATTACATACTAATAAAGACAATTGAAGGTACATGAGAAGAATTATCTGATGCATGATATGGAATTAGCAGCAATAGTGTTTGCATTAAAAATATGGGGGCACTATCTCTATGGAGAAAATTTTGATTTGTTTTCCGATCATAAGAGCTTGAAGCATTTGTTCTCTCAGAAGCAGCTGAACATGCGACAACGAAGATGGATGGAGTTACTTAAAGATTATGACTTTTCATTGCAATACCATCCAAGTAAAGCAAATGTCGTAGTAAATACTTTAAGCCGTAAACCTCGACTAGTGATCGTTGCATTACTAATTCAAGAATGGAAAGCATTAGAATTTTAGCCGAGTTCGAGCTTCAACCAATAGAACCAATAGAAGGACAACATTTTTGATGTCTTATGGTACAACCGACTTTGATCAGCCGTATCATAGAAGCTCAGCAGATAACAAAAGATTTAAAGTTATGGTTCACTAAGATGTCAGTAAAAGAACCAGAAGTCTAGAGTATTAGTACAGACGGAGCTTTACGATGTACAGGTAGACTCTGTGTGCCTGACGAAGAAAATCTCTAGAAAGAAATATTGGATGAAGTGCATAAGTCAAGAATGACTATTCATCCGGGAGGTACGAAGATGTTTAAGGATATGAAGAGGAATTTCTGGTGGGAAGGAATGAAGAGAGAGGTAGTTGAGTATGTATCCCAATGTCTTACTTGTAAGCAGGTAAAAGCAGAACATCAGAAGCCACCTGCGTTACTGCAATAATTACCAATTCCTCAATGGAAATGGGAACATATAACCATAGATTTCGTGATAAGATTGCTGAAGTCACAGCAGAGCCACTACGCTATATGGGTAATCGTGGATCGTCTCACAAAGACGGCATATTTTATTACCTACAGTATGACATATCCAGTAGAACGTTTGAGCCAAATGTATCTACAGCACGTTGTACGGTTCCACGGAGTACCTGTGTCTATCGTGTCAGACCGAGATTCGCACTTTACTGCGGAGTTTTGGAAGAGTCTCCAGACAGCGATGGGAACAACACTAAACTTGAGTTCAGCTTTTCATCCAAAGACTGATGGGAAGACTGAATTAGTCAATCAATTGATGGAAGTTATTGATTTTGAGAGTTCTTGGGAGACGCATTTGCCTTTGATCAAATTTTCCTACAATAACAATTACAATTAGAGTACAGGGATGGCACCATTTGAAGCTTTGTGGAAGACCTTGTCGATCGCCGCTTTGTTGGGCCAAAGTCGGAGATACTCAACTTCTGGGTCCAGAGATGGTACGAGAGTCCATCGAGAAGATTCAAATTGTACGTGAGAAAATGAAGACAACTCAGACCCGACACAAGAGTTATGCTGACAAGCGACGTAAAGACTTAGAGTTTACCGTTGAAGATCATGTGCTACTCAAAGTTTCACATGTTCGAGGGATTGTTCGTTTTGGTCAGAAGAGGGGCAAGCTATTACCGCGTTTCATCGGACCGTTTGAGATTCTAGAGCGTATTGGGAAGGTTGCTTATCGACTTGCATTGTCGCCAAAGATGTCAGGAGTGCACAACGTGTTCCACATTAGTATGCTGAGGAAATATGCTCATAACCCAGCGCACGAGATCAACTTTGAAGATATCGAAGTCAACAACAACGTTACGTTCAACGAAGGACCAGTTCGCATTCTAGACCGTGGAATCAAGAAGCTCATAAACAAGGAGATTCTATTAGTGAAGATTCAGTGGAAGCATCATGATGAAGGAGAAGCTTCGTAGAAGTTAGAGTCAGAGATGCGATAGAAGTTTCCGTTTTTGTTTTAACTTTGTATGCCTTTGATTTTGAGGATGAAATTTTTTATTGAGTGGTGGATGATGTAATATCCTTTATTTTCAATAAATATTTATGTAGAGAGATTCCATATACTTCCTTTGTTCACACTTGAAATTTTATCTTCGATCGATCGAAGCTCTTTCGAGCGATCGAGTATTTTAAAGTTTAAGCGATTGAACCTTGTTCAATCGATCGAAACCATACCGACCTGAATTTATGATGTGGTCCCCACTTCAGTCGATTAAACTTTGTTCAATCGATCAAACCTGACCGATCTGAGCTCGAGCGATCGAACTACCTTTGATCGATCGAACGTGTAATCATTTGAAATTCCAATTTTTCCGCAAACACAACCATCTGCACCCACCTCCCTCTCTTTATATACATGTTTGTATTTGTGTGTGTGAGGTTCAAAACACTAGAGAGTTTGAGAGAGAGAAGTTGTGTGATTGAGTTATATATATTATGCACTTACCTCTATATATACACACACACACACACACACATAGATATATATATTCAGCAGAGAAGAAGAAGAAGCAGAGAAGAAGAAGAAAAGAGAAGAGGCAAAGAGAGAGAGAGACATAAGAGGCAGAGAGACAGAGGATAAGAGAGGAGGCCGCCATTAAAGCTTCAAAGCTCACAATTGCCAAACACACCCTTAACGACGTTCGGTGAGTTCCAAACTCACTCGGTAGCTTAGTTATGATGTTTTATGAATTCTGGACGTATTAATAAGCACCCAAAGATGCCCTACCAAATTCTGGACGTTCACTGCAGAATTTGGAGAAGACGAAGTTCGAGCGATCGAACTCAGTTTAGTCGATCGAACAACCCTGAGTTTCATTCGATCGAAATGGCTTCAATCGATAGAGACCGCCTAGACTTCAATCGATCAAGAACACTTCGATCGATCGAACTGAACTTTCTTCAAGCGATTGAGAGGACTTTAATCGATCGAGCTGTAATACCCGTAAAATTCCTGTATTAATAAAATCAGTCCCCGTATTTTGTTCGTATGCCTTGTCACTATTTTAATTCCAGTATCTGTATGCGTGTTCATATTATTAATTACTTAGACTATAAGTTGCAACTCAGACTAACCTTGCACGCAAACCCGTAGAATCTGCATTTATTTTAGACTACGTGGCACGTATACCCAAGCGACGACTCAACTATACTTATATAGGAAAGTGGGTACAATTGGAATCTTTCCTAAATTAGCAATGTACTACCCAACTTCCCTATGAACCATTGGATATTAACATTTCCCAAACACATCCCCTACAACCTGCCGGATCCTCACCACCCCCCCAACGTCGGCCATTTCACCTCCCTAGGATGTCGTTCCCATCAATCTATCACCCTATCCCTTCCTTATCTATCAAACAGATTTTAAGAATTTGTGTATATGTATAAGTGTGAGTGTATAGGAGAGTTGAGAGAGAGATACCATAGAGAGTGAGAGTTTGAGAGAGAGCTCGCCGGAGATAAGGAGGAAAGAAGACCCGAGGCTTCTATAGGTAAACCCCACTCTCTGGTTCATTTATGTACACTCACACCCACTCACACTCACACATAGACCCTATACGCACACCCCAAACAGAGCCTAATCTCTCTGTTACTCCATAATCACTATTAAAGCTCCTCACCGGAGCTCAATTTTTCAAACCCAACCATACCCCTTAAAAATTAGACCAAACAGGCCCTAAGGATCCCCATATACCCCCCTTAGCACAGCTTTTGGCCTAAACCACGTTTGGCCTACCATGCACTCGATTATTCTCCAAAAAACAGAAAAAGAATAATCTTCTCGTAGGAACCCTAGACGAATGAACTAGGTTCCCAGCCTATAGTATGTTAAAAAGGAGGCCAAAACAGTTATTTTTCCCGTTGGTTTCATTGATTTACATGGAGAAATGGCCAAGATATGGCCATTTGAAGTTTTTCGGCGAAAACGGACGTCGCCGGCGGCGATATAGACGCCGGAGAAGTAGACCGGAACCCAAGCGCTTGAAACTATTGTACCCTAAGCTTAAATCGTGGTACAAACCCGTTTAGATTTAGGGTTATATCATTTTAATTCCAACCGGGTCGGGTCATTTAAAATGACCCGAGAATCACTTAATGAAACGGCGTCGTTTCATTTCGGATCCAACCAGATTTGGTTGGGCCAGGTTCGGGTTAATGGGCTGGGTTAGCATGTGAGTTAGTATGGATCCGAGTTTGGGTATACGGGTTGGACCAGTTACTAAATAAATGGATTACCCGTTTTACGTTCGGGTCGGTTCGGGTTTGACTCGCGAGTTTTTGATGATGGACTCTGTTGAGCCTGTATTTGGGTAACCCATTGGGTTCGGGCCGGACCTGGATTGACCTGCGGGCCTGTTTATTATTATTATTATTCTTCTTCTTCTTATTATTATTATTATTATTATTATTATTATTATAGTTTTGTTAATTTATAAATGTTAAATGTGATTAATTGGTTTTAATTCATTATAAAAATCTGGAATATTATAATCTAGTGTTTATGATATTCTGAAATTATTTCATTTATGTATATAATATTGATTTTCTATTATTTTAAATAAATGATCAAGGGTTATTAATAAAATATAAGTAGTTTTAAATAGTTAAATTATTTGTAAAATTGTTTTAAATATCTTAAAAGGTTTTAAAATACCATAAGTTATATTTTAAAATTCTGAATTATTATCTAATAATAATATCTTCATATTTTGTTAATACACTACATACATCAGGTGTTACTCCTATTATTTATTTAATAAATAATGAGAAATGGTTTATCATTGAAATAATTAGATAATAAATACCTAATGACCACTTTTTAAGCATATGAAAATTATATTAAATTTTCCTAAGGTCTAGTGCCTCTATATTATAAATTACTATTTATAAAACCCCAAACTTCAGTATTCTAATAATTATTTATTATTATGAAAGACTCGTTTGGTGGTATTTAAATTATTTAAATACCAAACGAATTCTGAAAATTATGAGAAAAATACTACTAGCCTATTTTAAGGCCTAATATTTAATAAAAATATTTATAAAAGATAAAGGTCTTCCTAAATTGTATTTTATAATTATGGGACCCCACAGACTATTATTACACGTTTAGAAGTTCAGAAATTCATAATAAATAAACCGTAGCTCGAAAAAATACGTAGTCAGTTCCCAGAGTCTTAGAATGATGTCTAGAACATCCCCTTAAAATTTGGTGACCTTTCGACACGGTAAAAAATACAGCCCATCTTTAGAGCCCAAACTGGTATCGAAAATCCAGCCTTTTATGCGACGGACTCCGATTTGAGTCTAGTCAATGGCGTTAGACTCAGAATGATGTCTAGATCATCATGTTGAGGTTTAGGAACCCACCCGACACAATTACCGTTATGCCTTCGATTCTAGTACACTTATTAATCAACGTTCTATGTATTTATATACCTTGTAGGAACCACCACTACGCGCGTTTCTACATACCTGCATCGAGGTGAGTCATCCTAACTCACTTGGTATATTATAGAATTATTCTTTGTACATATATGTATACCCAGTGCGTCTTGTGTGGACGATACTGATAAGTATTAATCATGTGAATGTTGAGATTGTTTCGTATATAATAAACGCATATTAGTTAGCTATACTTAATGCTTAGAATTATTCGTTGATATTCCTGCTTATCACATTTTCATGTTTATACAATTACATGAACATTCATATGAACATAGTCAAGTCATGATGTCAATGTTGACGTCTGCATGGTTAGTCACGGGGACTAACCCAGTCATATGGTTATACATGTTTAAGTGGACCGCAGTGGTTCGAATGGTACAGTCAAGTAAATGGGAACAACGATAAAACTGCTATAGGACCCTGCTAGGTGAAGATAGCAAGAGTTTCCATTGAAATCATTGAAGTTATGTATGAGTTGAGGGTTGATACGCTATAGGGTCATGCTAGGCGATGATAGCAAAGTATCCATCTGAATACAATAGTTACCTTTTGAATGCTATAGGGCCATGCTAGGCGACGATAGCGCTATAACTATTCTATTCTCCCGGCAAGGTCACGAGGACCTAAGAGTCAAATGATTATACTCTTTTTTAAAACCAAAACTGCTATAGGGCCCTGCTAGGCGACGATAGCAACGTAATCATTCTACTCTAAGCTAACGGCGTTACACTGGTAATGTAACAAGTTATATGAGTCAGTTGTGGTGTCCATGGTGGAGTTAAAGTCGAATATATCGATACTGCATTGTGTCGTCATACTACCATGTCATATGTTCATTAATATTGTTTAAGATGTTGTTGTATCTGTATATTCTTAAATGTATTAGGAGTGATCGATTAAGACGATTTCACTTAGCTTCAAAAGCTAACGGCTCCTTCCCTGCCCAGGATATTTTACGTCTAGGTTATAATAAGGAGGACTATCAAGGTAACCCTGAAGATGAATATCACTATCATCAAGATGGGAACTATTAGGAAGGTGATCCTGAGGTAGACTATCAGGAAGAGTATGATAACGAAGGTTACGGGTTTGCCAGCTAGAAGGAGGACTCTGGCATACTTTCGTATTAAGACTTCCTTTATGTTTTAAACAGCTATCTTTTGTTATGTAATACTTTAAGTGGCGCCGATCGCCAAAACTTATCTTTTGTGGTTTTCATTTGGAACTTCTGCAATAGCCTAAGTAGCAAACACTTTAAGTTCCCCCATGAATACCATTAGACGCTTTCGTAATTCCTTACTCTGATATATATATATATGTTAGAATGTTGCATGGACATGTTAGTTTTATGTAACTCGTCATTCCCTACGGGTCCAAAAAGGAAATTTTAAAATTTTCCTATTTTTGGCTACCCCGTTGCGTGACAGGATTTTTGGTATCAGAGCACTAGGTTTAGTTGTGCTCGCTGACTGTCCGACACCCTTAAGTTAAGAACCTTAAGATGTTTTAGAAACGACAACCGATACTAAAATAGCCTTTCTTACAAACAGGTAGTATGGAGAATCACAAGGAAGCCTTTCCCCAAGGTCTAGTTGCATTGGCGCTGCTTTTAGACATCAGACTTGTAAAAAGATAGGAAAGTTGATGAGGTGCCTCTTCTTTATGAAAAAGGTCGCCAAGACCGTGCGCCATATAGTTATAGCACCCCGCCTAGTACCAATAGAGGTGGATGAAATTCCTAACGTTCTTGATAACCCTACGGTGATTGACTTGGAAGAAGCACAGACTGAGATAACACCTCTAGAGATTTTGGTTAACCCACCTGACAGTTCAGATGACAAGAAAGTGGAGATTTACCTGGCTGATGAAGATCTCATCGAAAAAGAGACACTATACACATACGACCCTGACTGGCCAGTAGGTTGGGACAATGATAGATGGATGTCATTTACCCCGCCTGAAGAAATGGATATCTCGGAAGAATTCCCACAACTAAAGGATTAGCACGCCCTAGTTAGCTTATGTCGTATTAATATTGTCATGGGATTATAATCCCACATTTTGGCGGATATAAATGTAGAAGTTGTATATTAAAATTTCTCTTATGTAAATATTCTTGTTATTAATGAAAACCTACCTATTTGCTTTTTGACTTCCCATATTTGTATTATCTAATAAGTTAATTTTCAAGTGATAAACTTTAAGATACCTCAAAGTAATACCTTAATAAGTTAGTTTTTTTAAAACAGGAAACATGGAACCCCACTACGTTCAAGACCCCTTTGGAGGACGTTTGATCTTCTCCGACCGCATAGTGTCAGCAAACCCAGATACTTATCATCACCAAATCCGGGAATTTGCTAGAGACGAAGGAAAAAGAAATTTATGGGTTGAAATAAACAAGAACAACGTTTATAACTATGACACTCTACGCTTGGAGGCGATCTACGAGGCTGAAATCGCCAAGAAAGTTTAGGACGAGATGGTCAGACTACTTAAGAACCCCGAAGACTTTGAAACGATGCACAATAGTGCCTATCAAATGCCCCCCCACTGCCTCCCGTACTTACCAAACAACCCTCCTCTTCATATCAGGGAATCCCTACAAACCGAATGCCATTTCAACAAACAAGATACCAAATGAATGATGAATTCGGAGGACACACAATTTATCCTGATGGAATTGCACCAACTAACCTGGAAGAATTTATGGAAAGGGTAAGACAGAAAGCCCAGCAACGCCTCTAAAGCGGACTAAGGATTCAGCGCTATGTATTTTGTATCACTGACCCTCACCGACTTCAAACAGAGACCATACATGCTGCTTATGCAAAAGGACTGATGCATGGGAAGATAAGGAGATTGGCAATGGATGACACTCTCTTCCAACCACTAGTAAATCAGATACTGCAAGAGCCCTCCATTTACCCAGAAGACAATCTTGTCTGGCCACCAAATGAGAATGCTCCTGTAGGTATGACACCCCCAGTAGTAGGCCTGTTGTAAATCCTGATAATGCGGAGATGTCTGATGATGAACCAGGTGCATATCTAGAAGAAGATAATGACGAGGAGGATGATCCAGAAGAAGAGAACCCTGAGGAAGAGCCTGAACAGGAAGTACCCCATCAACCTATGGAGGTTCACCCTATAATAGAAGAGCCTATGGACAATGATGATAACGAAGAGGATGAAGGCAATGTTGAAATTGAAGATTGGGACTTGGGTGAACCCATTATGAATGAAGATGGACCTAACAATTCCGACATGGGAAAAATCACGTCCGAATCTGACCTAGACGACTAATTCTAAATGATCTATTATGACCTATTAGTTGTTTAATTTATAGGTACTAAGTTAGCTTGGGCTGATGACCCATCTTATTGTACGAATACATGCAATAGGGTAATACCCCCATTTTGTAACCATGTATTCTCGGCTAGTTCAATTCTGTAATCATCGTTTCTAATATTAAATGAAAAAGATGTTTTAGTACCATACTTGTCTCCATGTTTGTTTGGTTGTTTAATTGACTTATAAATATGATTAACAGATATCTAGATGAATCCTGCATATGAGTCTTAAGTAGAATACTTCTGTAGGTAAACCAGATACGCAATGGCAGACCGACCAAGGAAAAATTGACGCTTAGGACTTCCAAACCCAACTGGAGGAGCACCGGAACCTATCATTGCCGGAATGGATCCTACTGGAGTGTTTGGTGCATTCCTACAATGCTTGGAGCACATTGGGAATAATCACGGACAAAACAACAACAACAACAACAATGCTAATGTCAATCTCGTAGTTCCACCCAGGCCACAAGAGAACCGTACAGTAGAATGATTCCGTGCAATGCGACCAGATAAGTTTAATGGAATGACTGAACCGTGGGAAGCAGAGCAGTGGCTTCGTGGACTGGACATCATCTTTGATACACCGGGATGTTCTGAAATTGAGAAATGTCAACTGGCTCGTATCAGTTGACGTATGCTGCAGCTTACTGGTGGGAATCAGAGAAAGCAACACTGGGAGGAGCCGTACAAAGGATGTCATGGAAGGCATTCAAGGAACTGTTCCTAGAGAATTATTTTCCCCAAACAGAAAGGGACAAAAAGGAGAAGGAATTTATTGACTTGGTACAAGGTAATCAAACTGTACGGGAATTCGAGCATCTTTATCAATTTATGCACCACATGATCGACACCCCAGAGAAGAAGAACCGGAAGTACCACCAGGGACTTTCCCTACCTCTACAGAAGCTGACCTATGGCCACCTGAATCAAACTTTCAAAGCTTTAGTAGGAATGGCCCATGGCTTCGAGGAAATCACCGGTCGTGAACAGAAGTGTTTTGTAAACCGACCACCCCCTTTGAGATTTAATCAGGGACCAAGACAAGCCCCAGTTCACAATCAAGGATTCAAGAGAAGCTGGAATGGTGAGAAGAAGCCGCAGACAGCTCTATTCCGCAATAAACCAGCTGTGCCGTTTAAGCAAACTCCACCCCAGGGACAATCAAGAACCACAAGTAATAACCCCGGAGTCTGTTTCAATTGTGGATTTCCTGGACACATGTCCAAAGATTGTCGTGCCCCGAAGAGGAATAATCGCATGGATGTAGTCTGCTTTAACTGCAATAAGAAGGGACGTTTGTCCAAGGATTGTAAAGCACCCCGAGGCGGTTACTATAGAGCGTTGACTCAAGGATAGGCTCGCCTTAATGCTATTATTCCTGGAGAGGCAGGATTTGACGAAGAAGAATAGGAGAATCTGGAAGGTACTCTAACCCTCTTTAACAGTCAAGTGAAAGCTTTGTTTGTTACGGGTGCATCAAACTCGTTTATTGCAATTAGAATTGTGCAACGCTTAGGCCCAGTGCCCCAAATGATGGATATAGCTTTGAATGCTATATTACCTCTAGGAAAGAGCATTAAGTTGGAAAAAGTATGCAAGGACTGTCCTCTAAACTTGAAAGATCATAATCTCCCCGCTGATTTTATAGTTTTGTCGATGAAGGAATTCGACGTGATCCTAGGAATCGATTGGCTTGCGAAATACCATGCCAAGTTAGATCGTGCTAGCAAATCCAAATTCTTTTTAGCACTTGATGGTGAACCATTTGATTTCAAGTGCAATCCCTCGTGTGACATTTTTCTCACCAACTGCCTAGCTACCCTTGGAACCATGAGTGATGAGATTCCTATTAACCAATTTTTTGTAGTTCGAGATTTTAAAGATGTTTTCCAAGAAGTTAAAGGATTACTACCCAAAAGAGACATCGACTTCTGCATCGAGCTGATGCCTGGAACCTCACCGATATCGAAGACATCTTACCGAATGGCTCCAATGGAGATGCAAGAACTAAAGACGCAAGTACAAGAACTCCAGGACCTCAGATTTGTTCATCCAAGCACTTCACCATGGGGAGCACCAGTTTTATTCGTCAAAAAGAAGGATGGAACACTTCGACTCTGTATCGACTACAGAGAATTGAACAAGGTCACAATCAATAATTGGTACCCACTACCGAGGATCGATGATTTGTTTGATCAAATACAAGGAGCTACGACGTTTTCGAAGATAGATCTGCGATCTGGATACCATCAATTGCTCGTTTGACCTGAGGATGTACCCAAGACGGCCTTCAGAACCAGATATGGACATTATGAATTTCTGGTGATGCCGTTCGGATTGACCAATGCCCCAGCAGTATTCATAGACTTAATGAACCGAGTCTTCAGACCTTATCTAGATCAGTTCATCATTGTATTCATAGATGATATCCTCATATACTCTAAGACAGAGGCTGAACACGAAGGACATGTAAAAATAACGCTTCAAACTCTACGAGACAACCACTTGTATATGAAGTACAGCAAGTGCGAGTTCTGGTTGAAGGAAGTCAAATTTTTAGGACATGTTGTCTCGCAAGAAGGAATAGCAGTGCATTCATCAAAGATTGATGCTGTTTTAGATTGGAATCGACCGACCACAGCAACGGAAGTTCGAAGTTTTCTTGGTCTAGCTGGATACTACCGGAGATTCGTGGAAGGATTCTCCAAGATCGCAGCCCCTCTTACTGGACTGACCAAAAAGGACCTGAAGTATAAATGGAACTACAAGAATGAACGCGTATTTCAAGAATTAAAGAAGAGACTAACCATGGCACCAGTGCTTGCAATACCGAAGAGCGGTGAATAATTCACTATTTATAACGATGCATCGCATTAAGGACTTAGATGTGTGCTTATGCAGGACAGAAGAGTAATAGCATATGGATCACGACAGTTGAAACCTCATGAGCTTAACTATCCTATGCACGATCTGAAACTAGCTGCAATCGTCTTTACACTCAAAATTTGGAGATACTACCTCTACGGAGAGAAGTTTGATCTGTTCTCAGATTACAAGAGCTTGAGGTACTTGTTCTCTCAGAAGGAGTTGAACATGAGGTAGTGACGTTGGATGGAATTGTTAAAGGACTACGATTTCACGCTGTAATACCACCCTGGCAAAGCAAACGTTGTAGCTGACGCACTAAGTCAGAAACCCCGCAAACTCATCATATTTGCTCTCATGATCAGAGAATGGAAAGCATTGGAGATATTAATGGAGTTTGACTTTTAAATTTCTGAGTCAAGTGAAGGACAACTCTTTGGATGTCTTGTAGTACAACCAACGCTCATAAGTCGTATTCTTGAAGCTCAAGAAAAGGACGAAGGACTTCGTCAATGGTTTGAAAAAGCATCGGCAAAGGACCCCGCCGAGTGGAATATAGGAACGGACGGAGGATTTAGATATCGCAATCGACTCTGTGTACCCAATGAGGACAACCTAAGGAAAGATATATTGGATGAAGCCCACAAGTCAAAGATGACTGTTCACCCCTGAGGAACAAAAATGTACAAGGATTTAAAGAGAAGCTTCTGGTGGGATGGAATGAAGAGAGAAGTAACAGATTATGTATCTAAATGTATGACCTGCAAGCAAGTCAAAGCTGAACACCAGAAGCTGAGAGGATTGTTACAACCACTACCAGTTCCCGGATGGAAGTGGGAGTACATAACAATGGATTTTGTCATAGGAATGCCAAGGTCACGGCAGAATCATGACGCCGTTTGGGTAATCATGGATCGACTCACCAAGTCATCTCACTTTATCGCTTATAGTATGACTTACCTGGTTGAGAAATTGAGCAAAATGTATATACAACAAGTTGTCCGACTACACGAAGTGCCTGTATCAATTGTGTCAGATCGTGATTCACGTTTCACGTCAAGATTTTGGGAAAGCTTACAAACAACACTTAGAACTTCGTTGAAGTTAAGTTCAGCATTTCACCCCCAAATTGACGGACAGACTGAGAGAGTCATACTTGGAACTTCGTTAAGCATTTCACCCCCAAATCGACGGACAGACTGAGAGAGTCAATCAAGTTATAGAAGACATGCTTCGAGCCTGTGTGATAGATTTTGAAAGTTCATGGGAAGAGAACCTACCATTGATAGAATTCGCATATAACAACAGCTATCATACGAGTATAGGAATGGCACCATTTGAAGCTCTTTATGGCAGGCCGTGTCGATCACCCTTGTGCTGGGCAGAAGTCGAAGATGACAAACTTCTAGGACCCGAGATGGTTCGAGAGACGAATGAAAAGATCAATGTAGTCAGAGAAAAGATGAAAGTAGCTCAGAGCAGACATAAAAGCTATGCGGATAAATATCGAAAGGACTTGGAATTCAGTGTTGGATATCACGTGTTCCAAAAGGTATCACCCGTACGTGGAGTAGTCAGATTTGGACAGAAGAGAGGAAAGCTTTCACCACGTTACATTGGACCGTTTGAAATTCTAGAACGCGTGGGAAAAGTTGCTTATAGACTCGCATTACCACCCAAGATATCAGGAGTTCATAACGTCTTTCATATTAGCATATTGAGGAAAGTCGTACACGATCCGTCTTATGAGATTAATTTTACGGATATCGAAGTGAATGATAATGTGACATATAATGAAGGACCGGTGAAGATTATGGAACGAGGAACTAAGAAATTGAGAATTAAGGAGATTCCGCTAGTAAAAGTCCAGTGGAAACACCATGATGAGCGTGAAGCTTCTTGGGAGTTAGAATCGGAGATGCGTGAGAAATTTCTTTACCTTTTCAATGTATAGCTAGCCCTGATTCCGGGGACGGAATCTTTAATAGCAGGTGGATGACGTAATACCCGTAAAATTTCTGTATTAATAAAATCAGTCCCCGTATTTTGTTCGTATGCCTTGTCAGTATTTTAATTCCAATACCTGTATGCGTGTTCATATTATTAATTACTTAGACTATAAGTTGCAACTCGGACTGACCTTGCACACGAACTCGTAGAATTTGCTTTTATTTTAGACTGCGTGGCACGTATACCCAAGCGATGACTCAACTATACTTATATAGGAAAGTGGGTACAATTGGAATCTTTCCTAAATTAGCAATGTACTACCCAACCTCCCTATGAACCATTGGATATTAACATTTCCCAAACACATCCCCTACAACCCGCCGGATCCTCACCACCCCCCCCCCAACGCCGGCCATTTCACCTCCCTAGGATGCCGCTCCCATCAATCTACCACCCTATCCCTTCCTTATCTATCAAATATATTTTAAGAATCTGTGTATATGTATAAGTGTGAGTGTATAGGAGAGTTGAGAGAGAGATACCATAGAGAGTGAGAGTTAGAGAGAGAGCTCGCTGGAGATAAAGAAGAAAGAAGACCCGAGGCTTCTATAGGTAAACCCCACTCTCTGGTTCATATCTGTACACTCACACATAGACCCTATACGCACACCCCAAACAGAGCCTAATCTCTCTGTTACTCCATAATCACTATTAAAGCTCCTCACCGGAGCTCAATTTTTCAAACCCAACCATACCCCTTAAAAATTAGACCAAACAGGCCCTAAGGATCCCCATATACCCCCCTTAGCACAGCTTTTGGCCTAAACCACGTTTGGCCGGCCATGCACTCGATTATTCTCCAAAAAATCGAAAAAGAATAATCTTCTCGTAGGAACCCTAGACAAATGAACTAGGTTCACAGCCTATGGTATGTTAAAAAGGAGGCCAAAACGGTCATTTTCCCGTTGGTTTCATTGATTTACATGGAGAAATGGCCAAGATATGGTCATTTGAAGTTTTCTGGCGAAAACGGACGTCGCCAGCCGCGGGATAGACGCCGGAGAAGGAGACCGGAACCCTAGCGCTTGAAACTATTGTACCCTAAGCTTAAATCGTGGTACAAACCCGTTTAGATTTAGGGTTATATGATTTTAATTCCAACCGGGTCGGGTCATTTAAAATGACCCGAGAATCACTTAATGAAAGAATCACTTAATGAAACGGCGTCGTTTCATTTCGGATCCAACCAGATTTGGTTGGGTCAGGTTTGGGTTAACGGGCTGGGTTAGCATGTGAGTTAGTATGGATCCGGGTTTGGGTATACGGGTTGGACCAGTTACTAAATAAATGGATTACCCGTTTACGTTCGGGTCGGTTCGGGTTTGACCCGCGAGTTTTTGATGATGGACTCTGTTGAGTCTGTATTTGGGTAACCCATTGGGTTCGGGCCGGACCTGGATTGACCCCCGGGCCTGTTTATTATTATTATTATTATTATTATTATTATTACTATTATTATTATTATTATTGTTATAGTTTTGTTAATTTATAAATGTTAAATGTGATTAATTGGTTTTAATTCATTATAAAAATCTGGAATATTATAATCTAGTGTTTATGATATTTTGAAATTATTTCATTTATGTATATAATATTGATTTTCCCTTATTTAAAATAAATGATTAAGGGTTATTAATAAAAAATAAATAGTTTTAAATAGTTAAATTATTTTTAAAATAGTTTTAAATATCTAAAAAGGTTTTAAAATACCATAAGTTATATTTTAAAATTCTGAAATATTATCTTATAATAATATCGTCATATTTTGTTAATACACTATATACATCAGGTGTTACTCCTATTATTTATTTAATAAATAATGAGAAATGGTTTATCATTGAAATAATTAGGTAATAAATACCTAATGACCACTTTTTAAGCATAGAAAAATTATATTAAAATTTCCTAAGGTCTAGTGCCTCTATATTATAAATTACTATTTGTAAAACCCCAAACTTCAGTATTCTAATAATTATTTATTATTATGAAAGACTCGTTTGGTGGTATTTAAATTATTTAAATACCAAACGAATTCCGAAAATTATGAGAAAAATACTACTAGCCTATTTTAAGGCCTAATATTTAATAAAAATATTTATAAAAGATAAAGGTCTTCCTAAATTGTATTTTATAATTATGGGACCCCACAGACTATTATTACACGTTTAGAAGTTCAGAAATTCATAATAAATAAACCGTAGCTCAAAAAAATACGTAGTCAGTTCCCAGAGTCTTAGAATGATGTCTAGAACATCCCCTTAAAGTTTGGTGGCCTTTCGACACGGTAAAAAATACAGCCCATCTTTAGAGCCCAAACTGGTATCGAAAATCCAGCCCATCTTTAGAGCCCAAACTGGTATCGAAAATCCAGCCTTTTATGCGACGAATTTCGATTTGAGTTTAGTCAATGACGTTAGACTCAGAATGATGTCTAGATCTTCATGTTGAGGTTTAGGAACCCACCTGTCACAATTACCGTTATGCCCTCAATTCTAGTACACTTATTAATCAACGTTCTATGTATTTATATACCTTGTAGGAACCACCGCTACGCTCGTATTTATATACCTTGTAGGAACCACCGCTACGCTCGTATTTATATACCTTGTAGGAACCACTGCTACGCTCGTCGATCGCCCAAACTTATCTTTTGTGGTTTTCATTTGGAACTTTTGTAATAGCCTAAGTAGCAAACACTTTAAGTTCCCCCATGAATACCATTAGGCGCTTTCGTAATTCCTTACTCTGATATATATCTATGTTAGAATGTTGCATGGACACGTCAGTTTTATGTAACTCGTCATTCCCTACGGGTCCAGAAAGGAAATTTTAAGTTTTCCCTATTTTTGGCTACTCCGGGGCGTGACACGAGCATGACAGAACTTGGATGTTTCATTTAGTTTATAATTCATAATGCGTAACTGTTTAGTTATTGTTTCCTGTTCCTATTATACGATATTATGGATTACAGAGGTAATGGGATACGATAATGAGATCGAGATAGTTATGGTGAATAACGTAGTCGTGTTCGGGACGTTGATGTTAGTACGACGGGATAACGAGATAAGGTTTGAGGAACAATGAATAACATTAGATTAGTGGGGTTTGAGTCAGTAGGGCATTAGTTACTTTCGAGGTTGTGTTTGTTGAGCTGATGATTCGCTCAGGTTGAATCCGATAAGTGTGTAACAAGGATTTAATCAAGATCGTGAGAGTTATGGGTGCACAGTACTCCCAAGCGTTCTTAAAAGTGGTGAACAATAAGAGTTCTTAAATGTGTTGAACAAGAGTAGATGTGGCACGCCCATGGTTTTTATTTACCAGAGCTATGCATGTACAGTACTCGCAAGCGTTCTTAAAACTGGTATAGCGGTGAACAAGAGTATAGGTATGTCCATAGACCAGTCGTTATGTGAGAATGATGTATGGGTGCTCGCAAGAGTTTTTAAAAGCGGTATAGCGGTGAACAAGAGCTTTGATATGTTGTGATGATATAATCAGTTCATGATAGTCAGTCGATAATTTGTACAGTCAGTCTTAAAATTGGAGAATGGTGAGAATCGGTTAACGATGTGTCTGAATGAAATAGGAAAAGATATTATTAATATCACTGCTTTATATTGTGCATGACTAGCAATTGCGTTATTTCTATGAGACTGTGTTAATTAGTTCCCATTCATCTTTCAGTAAGCTAACGGACTTTATTGCCTGGACATTCCCCGTCCAGACTACCCTATCCCTAACAATGCAGGTGATGGAACTTACGGTGACAGATACTACCCATAATTGGATTATATAGAGGGTGGCTCCACTGATGTCGGTTATACGGGAGAGGAGTATTATGCTGACGACTACCCTTACACCAGTTGAAGATCTGAAGATAGTTTTGTCACACCCGTTCCAAAAATTTCATGGTTTTAATATGCATATTCAGATTTTGTGGATTATCAATGTTAGTTGATAATGGTGGATTGAGGTTGACTGTGAGTCAACGGTAAGGTGTCAGTGAGGACACGGGAACATGGAAGTTCATATTGCATAATCATGAGAAAATGGCATTTATATGATTTAAATGTTATTTGACCTTATCTGGTATTCCTGTGAATAGTAATTATACCTGTGTAGTATAATTCTGGTAAATTTTGATTTGGTAGTATCATTTTGAGAACGTGAGTGATACGTTAATTCAAAAGTTAGGTTGTGTAGAGATACCACAGAATATAATTTCGGACGTTATTTTTGGACCCAAACGAAACCTAGTCGAAAACTTTTGAAATTTATAGTTTTTACTCGTAAAGTTATAAAATGGACGTGTGCGAAGTTTCATGGGTGAATGAGAAGTTTTGAGAAACTTGCGGGGAGGTAAACGTAATTTCCCAAAAGTTTGCCTATATATAGATTGGGATGAGATTTCAATCTCATCCAAACACTCACAAATATCTAGAGAGAGGAGAGAGAAGGGAGATTTGGAGCCAACGGGCTTTGCGACGCCGATCGACGACCGTTCGTCTGTCAGATTTTCTCCAGATTTCAGATTTGAACTCGTGGAGGTAAGATCTCCGTTTTGATGCCACTTAGGCCGTGTTTGGCCAAGTTTTGTAAAGATCTTAATTTTAGACTTTTGGGAAAAACAGGTATAAACTTGTAGGAATTGTCTCAAATTCGAAATCCGACGATTATTTAGCCTCCTAGTCGATCCTTCAAAGTTTGGGGGAAATCGCACGAGGTATGAAGTTCTAACTTGTGAAATATAGGGAAATACATGTTTTATATTTCGACGACGAAATTGTGATCCGGGCGAAATTCATGTGTTAATTGTAGGCCCGTTAATTATGCACGCGCTAAATTGTGAAAAGCATGTCTAAATTTACGCGAGCACGTTAAGTTGTCTATGTGGGTCAAAGGGGGGTCTTATACAAATTCATGCCGGAGTAAGCTTCTCGATGTTTGAGAATTTAGTAGCGACGGCTACTGTGCATGGTTGATAGACTTGGACTTGCCATGGCACTTGTGGGTACAATGGTTGATAGACTTGGACTTGCCATTGGTATCGCGGTTTAAGGCTTGGACTTGCCGCTACCGGATGAATGCGTATTTTTCTCCCTAGAGACTATTGTATGATTTATGAGATTGAAGCATGTTTTATCATATATTGCATATGTTAGAATTTGTACGCTCAGCATATAGCTGAGCAGTGGAGATGTACTCCATTGCAGGTAAAAAGAAGGATAAGAAGAAGCGCGATGAGTGAAGCCGATGAACGCCGGGGATATCACCTTTGTATATGTTTTTGTTTTAAATCCTAATCTTGTGTAAGGATTTGTATTTTATAATACGTTGTAATAGATCCTTGAATTAGCTTTGTAAGATGATAATTCTGTATTTGAACGTCTGTAATTGTGTTTTAATATGTTGAAATCAGTTATGGTTGGGATTGTTGTTGGTATTGAGAAGCATGAGTTGTTAACCTTCATCACTGGGCTGCCAGCAGGGGGAGCAGTTGACTGGACCCAGGGTCAGTTGACTGGATCTCGTGTGGTTGAGACACTGTAAGTGAATGATAGAAAAGCAGTTGACTGGTCCTCTTCATCAGTCGACTGAACCACTGTTGTTTTTGGCTACTGCTTCTAAATATTGAAAAGCAGTCGACTGGATTCTCAAAGCAGTCGACTGGACCCCTTTGAATAAGTTACATTTTTGTGTTCTGCTTGACCCAGTTGACTGGACCTCTGTTGAGGATTTAGGGTTTTAGTTTCTGCCAGGCACAGTCGACTGGACCCTAGTACAGTCGACTGGGAAGTCGACTGAACCTCTGTTTTCAAAACTGATTCTTTTGAAAGTGTTTTCCTTTAGCCAAAACTTTTTATAACTCTAATTTCAATGGATTTTACAACCTTGGAGGGTAATGTTCCCTAAGTTTTAAATACCCAGGATTGTTTTAAAGTTCTTTCCGCTGCGCATATTTATATGATTATTTGGGATGAGCCTTGGTGGCGTGCCACGTGTCCTATTTCCACGCGTAGTGGGATGGGTCGTGACAAGTTTATCTAGTTTATGTTTAACCTTTATGTTCTGTTAGATGCTGTTTTGTTTTAGTTAACGGGTACTTTGGCATATATTGTCTCCAGACCTGTTATGATCCTATGAACCACACTCTAATGATTTGTAATAGTGGTACTGTTATTATATTTTAGTTGTTTACTATTCCTATTTATCTTGCAGACTAGTACTGTATGGTGTGGATAATTAGTGACATTCACCCGTCATTCCCTATGGACCCAAAAAGGAAATTTATTTTTTTCTATTTTTGCTACTTGACACGACTGGAAATGTGTTCTCCGAAGAGTACGTCCAAGCGCAGACGGTCGCGTCGAGTAAAAATCGGTAAAAACCGAGTCGTTTTCCCTAGGGACGGAAATGAAGGAAAGAAACCTAGATTGGATCCTAAAGAAAATAAAAGATGATTTCTTTGAGAGTGGAGGTTCTAACGATCCTACTGAATTTCAAAATTACAATATAAGGAAGTAGAATTAAATTAAATAGAGTTGAACAATATGGTTTTATCAATATGGGAAAGGTGTTGGGAAATGTGGGTCCGCATTGCACCAACCACTATCATGACTTAGCATTAGCGCACAACTGGAACTTCATCTTTCTAGTATTCCTTATTTCACAAGGGGATTAAGTAAAGCAATCCTAGTTACTAAGAATATTAATATTACATAACTAGTAATTTGAATTCCTTTGCTTACTATGAATATTAGAAATAAGAGCTAATTAGAACTATGAACTATAACCAACAAATTGAGTATAAAATATTCAATGTGTTTGTCCATATATTCATTGTACTAATTGGCCAAAGGAGCTTTTATTCCAAAATCAGATTTCAATTTGAACTTAACAAGATCAATTTGGACTAAGTTTCTGAAGTAAAAGTTACTGGAATACTAAAAAGAACCTGCCCAAGTCATAAGCATACCAATCGATTGCTATTAATGGCAATCGATTGGCAACAAATGACTCCCAATCGATTGGAAAAAGTTCCAATCGATTGGCTTAGGAATCTATGGCAATCGATTGGGTTCTGTTTCCAATCGATTGCCATTGATTCTTTCACAGAATCATGAAAGTGGCTGGGAAACAATGTTTCTTCACATTGCTCCCAACCCGGGTCCTACTCTAGCATGATTGGAATACCAGAAATGAAAATAAATTGGAACATAAAGGTAGAACCAATTCTAAACATAGTTTTGCTTATAAAACTAAAATTATAATGGAAAATCAAGCTAAAACTTGGAATTGAACTTCAACCAAACAAGCAACAACTAGCACAAAAATAGCACCTGAACCAATAAAGAAAAAGATTGAAATCAAACCACTTGAAATTGAACTTGTTTTTATCCGAAAATTCTACGAGAAAGAAAATCCTACAAAACAATGAGAAATGTGAGCTAACCCTTGACCCCTTTCACTCCCCTCTATTTATACAGTAATACCACGAGCTAAAGGCGTCCAGATTCACAATGTAACAGCTGGTCGTCGTCTTGATTGCTGAGATCTTGCGCCATTAAAGAAATTTGACTCCCAGCTTTCACCAATCGATTGGTAAAAATGCCAATCGATTGGTAAAAGTACCAATCGATTGGTACTTAAACTTTGCCTTATTGTTTCTTGATCTATTCCTTTCAACTTGTTATTCATTCTAATTTCAGAACCTACATTCAAAGAGCTAAACACAACAACATACCACGGAAAGCACATCATTGTGTAAAGAAATGAATTAAAACACAAGTGCAGATCAAACTAGAGAAATGGGGTTAAGTTTATCCAATTTTTCCTCTTTATCGGGGCAATTATTCTACAAAAATCATCCCTCATCACTACTCTGGGGCATGGCATAAACCATCTTATGCATTAATTATCATTCATTAACACATATTAATACCATATTAACCTTATTTTTCGAGTACGGGGTGTTGCACCAGGTGAGGATTGCTGCCGACTGCTGTAAATTGGAGGTCGGGTCGGGGCTGCTGACCCTGACAGCTGTAAAATGGAGGTCGGGTCGGGGCTGTCGGGCCCTGACCATTGGACACTGAATGAACTACCAGAATTACTGGCCTTCTTTACATTGTTCTTCTCAGACTGATTTCAAAACTTCTAATTACTCCTCGAAATGTTTGACACGTCTATCTTATTGCCTCACGAGTGAAAACTATCAATTATAAATGTTTTCGTCTAAGTTCCGTTTGTCGCCGTAATTACGATCCAAAAACTAATTTCGTTGAATTTTCAGATAACCTACCTTTTATGCAACGTATAACATTGGTTATCTCTAATTCGTTCGAAATGATCTCTAACAAGATCAAACTATCAAAAATTACACTACATAGGTAAAATCACTATTCATATATACCAAATTACATCAAAAAACATTTAATCACATAAATATTATTTAAGTCGTGTCAATGCCTCATCGAGTGTTAGATTGTCGTGTACTCACTTGACACCTTTCGTTGACCACAGTCAACCACTTTTACAATTATCAAATAACATTGATAATTCTCCCAAAACTGATTTTGCATTTTAAAACATTTAGATTTTTCGGAACGGGTGTGACACCCACCTAGTCTTGTCTATGTTCCACCCGAATACATTTAGACAGCACACTTTTATTGGCGTTTGTGATTCCCACATTATTAATTAACAACTATAATAGGGTCCATTTGATAAAATTAAAAATTAAGCACTGAAAATTAAGTGCTAAATTTTAAATACTGAAAATTTTAAGCGATTTAATTTGCAATATTGAAAATAGTTTATCAAGTACTAAAATAGATTGCATTAAGTGAATATTTCAGTAGAAAATTTTCACTTGAAGTTTTAAGTGATTTTTTGGCTACTTTTTCTGAAGTGGTACTTTATCAAACGTATTGGAAAAAATTAAGTGCTGAAAGTTTTCATTTTCACCACTTAATTGGGTTATCAAACACACCATAAGTCTAGACCATAAGGATTCATGCCTCGTTTGTTGTAGCTTAAACAAACATTTTATAACTTTTAGCTTTTTAGATTGTACCTTTTAGAACTCATAATAAGCTATAAACTTGTTTGGTGCAGCTTTTCAGAGGGGTGTTTAGTAACATAAGATGCCAAATAGCTTATTCGTTATATAATTGTCCAAAATGCCCTTGAAAGCTATATTCTAAGTATAATTCAAGAACAATTTCATTGAAAATGTATGAATTTTAAGCTACATTTCTTAACCCATTAGTTTTTAATATGTGAGAGAAATGATGAATAATGATAGGGTTTTGGAAAAATGAAGTGTTTTAATTTAGTTGTGGGTAAGTTTGTCTAATAAAAAATATATTAATGGCAAATAAGCTAGAAGCTAGAAAATCACCTCCAACCCAACTTCCAATAAGTTGACTTTTGGGCCTTAAATAAGTTGGAAAAAACTATAAGTTATAAAGCTACATGCCACATCAAGGTGGTGAATTTAGCAAAAAAAGGTGGTAGATTTAGCCCCACCCTTTTAGAATTCGAGTTTATTTAAAATTCCAATTATAATAGGTTGGATAACTTTAGATTTGTTTCATTTTATTTGGATTAGTCCTCTTACTATTATTAATGGGTAGCGGTAGAGGCACCCAAAAATAATGTCGGAACACCCTTTTTTTCATAAAATAAAAATAAAACTTGCCCAAAAGACCTAAACATTAAGGGTGCAAATCGCTAAATGAACCAAACATTAAGGGTGCAAAATGCTTTTAATTTATAGTGAATGGCTAAAATACCCTTAAATAAGTCACATGACTAGCACATGGGTGAGTTTCCGTTAGTTTTTAACAGAAATTCTGACGGAAGGGCCACATTGCAACTCGCTATATACATTAAGGGCCAGTTTGAGAAATTGAAACATTAGGGTGCAAAGTCCAAAACGGTATATACATTAGGGGTGTAAAATGCGTTTTACCCCAAATTTAATATCAAAAGATAGCTCTTTGAGTCCTGGTTCCAATGCAAAAACGGCGCGCGAATTCAAGTTTTCTAGAATGAGTTATGTTTGTTTTCGTAAGAGTCGACGAAAAATATTTTTGAAATCACTATTTGTACAGAAGAGTGTTCGACCGGTCCAATGGGTCCCTTCGACTAGTCGAACGCCTCTTCTGCAACAACTCTTTTGCTGCAGAAGCCTTCAACATGCTATGCACAAACTTTCTTTTGAAACCAACCATCACTATAACGCTTAAAACACCTTCAAAACCTTCATGCACAAGTCTATAAACATATTTAAACATTCTCCCACATATCCCACTTGTAAGCAAACATAATTTAACCAAAACAAGTGCTCAACCCAAGTTTTTGCTAAAACAAGTCTTATCATAGAAAAGTTTCCAAGAAGTTGTCCAAACCTTTTCATAACACCTGGTCATAAATGGAACTTGTACAAAAATATTACAACACATATCTGGACTTGCCGGAATGGTCCAAACTCATCCAACCTACATAAACCAACTAACAACATAGAAATTTACATAAGGTGCTCAAGTTTAAACTCTGAATTCACCACTACACATATATAACAACATAGTCTTAGAGTTTCCAAAACAACAAGTTACATCGCATTACAAGTTCATGAATATGTCAACAAGACCCAATCTCTCCCATTTTCCCCAATGCACACGTCACCTCCTAGTCTTGCTCCGAACCTGCAGTGGTTGTTATGTACAACAACATAAATATAAAACAATTTTCTTAAGCATTACGCTTAGTGAATTAACTAACATGCTTGATATGACATGAACATGTATAATGCAACAACTTAAGCATATAAGCATACGTAATCGTAGAATAGTTGGGTTAATGGTTCACTTAGACACAATGACATTTCCCATGGCCCCGCGGTCCCTTCTATTATGTGGACATCCATTCTTATAACGGATTTCTTCCTCTTCTCCTCCCTCATTTCACCACAACGAACCATTACTCCCAATCATTCATTGACCACTAAACACATAAACACATAGCCACATAACCATGATAATTTCTTCACTAAATTAACATAAATTGTAACTTTGACAAGATTTCAACTACTAAGTCCATAATTTTTACTTTCTAGCTAGCAATTGAAGCACATAACATGTTCCACATCAAAGCTTAAGTTAGAAAATATCATAGCCCGGTCCCACAATAGCAAAACCGGAGCCCGTGGCACGCTACCGAGGCTAAACCAATTCATTAACGTTCCCAAAAATTTAGGTTTAAGAACACGTAGCGAAAAGAAAACAAAACACTTGAAAACTAGTAATCCAGTTGACCGCACCTCGTGCCCAGTCGACTGATACTGGTCCAGCAGAAACTTGATTTTTAAAACATACTCTAGTCAACTTCTTTCAAAGTCCAATCGACTGGGACTTGAAATCTTCAGTCGACTAGTACAGCCTGGTCAAGTAAAGTTCAGCCTGGACAAAAATATCCGATTTGCAAACACGACCCAGTCAACTATGTCGGGGACCCAGTCGACTGGCTTTTGATAAAAAGGATGCAGTGAGTTGTTGAAAAAGAGGCTCCAGTCTACTGTTTTCTCAACCAGTCGACCGGTTTATGGCAGCAACACATTCTGTAGATTGTCTAGCTATTACAACATTTCAAACCAACCTACGATTCTAAGTTAAACATAGTCACAAGTCATAAATCCTTATTACAATGTTGTAAATCAAAACTACGAGATGGGCATGATAAGTCGACTTCTACAAGAACTTCTAACCCACGTGCTCACTTATGTGATTCCTCGCGTGACATTAACACCTAAAATGGCTACTTGAATAACCACACATATTCGATTTGTTTAAGCTATCGCGTAGTGAATAAAATAACAAATGCACATGAACGACAAATATGCTCGCATTCACATCTCTACATTTCATACTAGTCTCCGGAGATCCCACACGTACGTTCCATACTCCTAATCCGTGACTCCTCGCTAATAAGTCCACGCGAAAAGGTAAGATCCACATTTCTTCTCTTCAAACGTGCGACTTTATGCCTATAACGGCTCCACAATGATGGCTTGATACACGCACTCCTTTGACCCAAATAACAACTCAACATGTTCAAATACATTTCACCATGCTATTGACGAAATCAAAACATAACACTGTGCTATTGGACCTATTTATCAATAAAATCGCCCAATATGAACTACATAAGATATATCTATGAATCTACATATGCTATTTTATACAAAACATGAATATATGACAAGAAACTATTCCAAAGCATGTAGTCAAATCACTCACCTCCGAATAGCGCTCTTAAAACTTGATCCAAAGAAAACCCAAGTACAAAGAACGTACAGAATTCCGTCCAGTACAATTCCTATCGATCAGAATTCCAATTATCAACTTTTATGAAACATTCTAGAAAATAACTTTTCGAAAAACTTAGCCAAACAAGGCCTAATAGGTATCAAAATGACGGCCTTACCTCGGAGAGTTCAAATACAAAATCTAGAAAAAACTAGTGGACGAACAGTTGTCGTTTGGCGTCGCAAAGATTGAAGCTTCAAAATCTCACTTTGGCCTCCTCTTGAAACTTAGGTTAGAAGCTTTAAAAAATATCAAGATCATCTCTATATATATAGGCATGACTCTCGGGAATTACATTTACCTCCCCATGAGTTTTCAAACCTCCTAATTAGTCTCTGAAACCTTACACACAGCTAATTCATCACTTCACGAGTGAAAACTTTAAAAATTATGAAAGTTTTCGCTTAAGTTCCGTTGGTTGCTAAAACACAAGTTTCTACATGACTTTTCGGAAGTTGCTAATTAGCCTACCAAATTAATAGAATGTTAATTCGTCCTCACCAGGATACTAAAATTAACATAATAATCAAATTCTAAACCAGAAAATAATACAAATAGTGAAATACACAGGTAAATATTTATTTTCAAATAAATATCGAAGGTATTCCACCATGAACGTCTCATACTTGGAGAGACTTCTCAACAGTAAAACATTCATGCTACACAGTCTCTGTCACAGCCCGGTCCCTCAATAGCAGAACCCGAGCCCGTGGCACGCCACCGAGGCTAAACCAATTCATTAACGTTCCCAAAAATTAGTTTTAAGAACACACGCAGCGGATAAAACTAAACATTTTGAAAAGTAGCAGTCCAGTCGACTGCACCTTAGGCCCAGTCGACTGATACTGGTCCAGCAGAAAGTTTGGATTTAGTACACGATCCAGTCAACTGTTTTCTAAGTCCAGTCGACTGGGGCTTCAAATTTTCAATCGATTGGTATAGTCTGGTCGACTGAAGTCCAGCCTAGATAGAAAATATCTGATTTGAAAACATGACCCAGTCGACAGTGTCGGGGACCCAGTCGACTGATCTTCTATAAAAAGATGCAGTGAGTTGTTGGGAAAGAGGGTCTAGTCGACTGCTCCACAACCAGTCAACTGGTTTATGGCAGCAACACACATTCTGTAGATTTTCTAAGTTAAAAGCTTTCTCAAATCATTCAGGGATTAAACACGCACTCCAAACTCAATCCAAAGTGATCCTAACTGTATTGAAACATTACTAAAACATAATTACAACAAGTTAATGTCTCTTACAACATCATTAATCCATTTTTAAGATACTAAGTTAAACATAACCAAAACTTGTAAAATCCTTATTACAACAAGTCTATTACAAAACGACGAGATGGACATGTGCTCACTACTGCCAAACCCATGTGCTCACTTCTGCGATTCCCCGTCAGCATTAATACCTGTAATGGTTATTTGAATAACCACGCATATTCGATTTGTTTAAGCTAACGCTTAGTGAATAAAACAACTTATGCACATGAATGACAAACATGCTTGCATTCACATCTCTACATTTCATACTAGTCACCGGAGA
This sequence comes from Hydrangea macrophylla, assembly GCA_033977485.1. Classification (NCBI taxonomy): domain Eukaryota; kingdom Viridiplantae; phylum Streptophyta; class Magnoliopsida; order Cornales; family Hydrangeaceae; genus Hydrangea; species Hydrangea macrophylla. The sequence goes on from CM066989.1 coordinate 2,417,507, forward strand.
CTCACATGCACATTCCATATTCCCAATCCGCGACTCCTCGCCAATAAGTCCACGCAAAAGGGTAAGACCCACGATTCTTTTCTTCAGTCATGCGACCTTAATGCCTATATCGGCTCCACAAAATGGCTTAGTGACCACGTGCTCCTTCTGACCCAAATAAGCAACTCAATATGCTCAAATACATATCAACGTGCTCTCGGTAATTAAAAACATTTCACCTTGCTATTGGGCCTACTTATCAATATAATCGCCCAATATGAACTACACAATATATCTCTATGAATTAACACATGCCATTTAAACATAACATGAATACACGCCAGACAATCATTCCATAATACAAAGTTGAATCACTCACCTCCGAATAACCCTCTTAAACTACGATCCAAGGAAACCCGTGCACAAAGAATGTGCAGAAAACCTTCTAGTACAATTCATATGGATCAAAAGTTTGATTATCAACTTTTATAAAAAATTCTAGAAAAAGACTTTTCAAAAAACTTGGCCAAACAAGGCCTAATAGGTATCAAAATAAAGCTCTTACCTCGGGGAGTTCGAATATGAAATCTAGAAGAAATCAGACGGACAGAAGGTCGTCGTTTGGCGTCGCAAAGCTCTAAACTCCTAAATCTCCCTTTTGGCATCCTTTTAAGTTTTAGCTTAAGAGTTGTGAAAACTATGAAAACCATCACTTTCTATATATAGACAACATTTTCCAAAATTGCGTTTACCTCCCCACGAGTTTTCAAAACTCCTAATTAGCCTCTAAAACTTCCTACATAGCTAATCCATAACTTTATGAGTGAAACCTCGAAATTATAAAAGTTTTCGACTAAGTTCCGTTTGGTTGCTAAAACGTAAATTCTTATATAACTTTTCCGAAGTTGCTAATTAGCCTACCAAATTAATAGTGTGTTAATTCGTACTCACCGGGATACTAAATCTAACAACAGAAATATATTCTAAGCCAGAAAATAATACAGATAGTGAAATACACAGGTAAACATTTATTTTCAAATAAACATTTAAGGATTCCACAATGACCGTCTCACACTCGGAGAGGTGTCCAACATCAAAATGCTCATCAACACAGTCTCAAAGGGTTCTCTAACACAGATACCCAAATCAACTCGTGAGTCAAAACTCATTCACACATGTGCCAAAATGCACAACACATCACATTATCATGCATGACAATGTAATGAAATGCAATAACACATATACGGGTGTTATAGTCTCGAAGGGTTCTCTAATACAGACACCCAAATCAATTCGTGAGTCACAACTCACTCACACATGTGCCAAAATGCACAACACATCACATTATCATGCATAACAATGTAATGAAATGCAATAACACAATTATGGGTGTTATAGAAAACTCACCTCCTTCAGATTCTACCCAAAATTAAGCCTACAAATGCTGAATTTCACCAAAACCCAGCTCAAAATTCACTCTAGAGTAATTCCTACATGATTTCAGTAAACCGCGTGTTACCGATTAGAAAGGGTCACAAAATTACGATGATTAAAACGTAAAAGAAAGGTATAAAAATGACCGTCTCACCTCCACGAGTCCGAATACTACTTCGGTTCGTGAATTGGACGACGAACGACGACGAAATGGCGAAATTACGACGTCAGGAATGTTTCTTTCTTTATCTTCTCTCTCTTAGCGCCTCTCTTTTCTCTCTCAATTTCTGTATTGATTTTGAGAGCTAACACTCTCTTGACACACATGCATTCACATGCAATGTGTTGTCAACGAATTTTCTCCTCCTTTCATTTATACCCCTGATAGTTTCTAAATTCTTATTATGCGATCTCCCAAACATTCCATTAAATACCCAATTATTTAAGTGGGTGTTTATCTAAGTCCCGTATAGGTTCCACACGTGATCTCAAATATTTGTGAAGTTGCTATCGTACCTATTTATTGTGCACCTTTTTTGCAAAAAGGCCATTATCTGGGTATCTAAACTGATATTAAAAACTAACATATCAATCGACATAATATGAAAGCTATTAAACATATCTTCAATCAATCATATAAATGTATCTAATCATTTAAATGCAAATTATATTATTCGAGCCCTTCACTTGGTCCCACCTCAAAACCTGTCCTAACTAGCAAGGGACTTTTCAACGGTGTTCTTCACTGAATACTTTTCATTGGTGAGTCCAAGCTTCACCTTAATCCATTTTATACACTAATTAGGTATAACACCTGTAATTGTGTTATTACATTTTATTACATTATCACGCATGATAATGTGATGTGTTGTGCATTTTGGCACATGTTTGAGTGAGTTTTTACTCACGAGTTGATTTGGGTGTCTGTGTTAGAGAACCTTTTGAGACTGTGTTGAATGAGTGTTTGAATGTTATGACGTCTCTCCGAGATTGAGACGGTCATTGTGGAATACCTCAAATGTTTATCTGAAAATAAATGTTTACCTGTGTATTTCACTATCTGTATTATTTCTAGTTTAGAATATATTTCTGTTGTAAATTTTTGTATCCTGGTGAGGACAAATTAACATGCTATTAATTTGGTAGGCTAATTAGCAACTTTGGAAAAGTCATGTAGAAACTTGCGTTTTAACAACCAAATAGAACTTAGGTGAAAACTTTTATAATTTTGAGGTTTCACTTGTGAAGCTATGAATTAGTTGTGTAGAAAGTTTAAGAGACTGATTAGGAGTTTCGAAAACACGTGGGGAGGTAAACACAATTTTTGGAAGTGTTGCCTATATATAGATAGAGATGACTTTAAGAGTTTTATAACTTTCTAACCTAAATTCAAGAGGAGGCCAAAAAGGGGGATTTGATTGCTTAGAGCTTCTCGACGCCAAACGACGACAGTTCGTCCGTTGGTTTTTCACCAAATTTCGTATTTGAACTCCCCGAGGTAAGGTCGTCGTTTTGATACCTATTAGGCCTTGTTTGGCTAAGTTTTTTGAAAAGTTGTTTTATATAATTTTTCATAAAAGTTGATAATTGGAATTCTGATCGATAGGAATTATAATAGACGGACTATTGCACGTTCTTTACACTTGGGTTTTATTTGGATCAAGTTTTAAGAGCGTTATTCGGAGGTAAGTGATTCAACTATGTGTTTTGGAATGATTTCTTGACATGTATTCATGTTTTATATGAAAAGCATGCGTTAGTTTATAGATATATATTGTGTAATTCATATTGGGCAGTTATTTTGAAAAGTAGACCCAATTGTACAGTGATATATTTTGATTATCGAAAGCATGGTGATATGTGAATTGAGCATGTTGAGTTGTTGATTGGGTCAAAGGAGCACATGGTTACCAAGCCATTTTGTGGAGCCGATATTGGTATTAATGTAATACCCTGTATTTCTGTTATATATTATGTGAATAAGACCCTGTGTGTTTCTTTTAATACTTGTATGAGCTTGGCCTTAACTTTGGTATAATTTGGATACCAATCGATTGACACTTTTATCAATCGATTGGAGCATTAATACCTAATACCAATCGATTGAACTTTATACCAATCGATTGCTTATATCAATCGATTGACACTTTATGCAATCGATTGGAAGCAGCTGGACAGATTCTTTTGCTCTGGCTGGGGTTTGTCCACGTGAACACTTCCCCATCTATAAATATGCGACCCAATCTCGCCCATTTTCTGTTTGCAGAAACTAGAGATTGAGAGGAAGTATTTGTGTATGTTTATATATATATACACTCATATATATACACATATATATATATATATTCATACACTCACACACACAGATGGAGTGAGAGAAGAAGAGAAGAAGATCAGAGAAGAAAGGAGAAGAAGAAAGAAGAAAGAAGAAGGCAGAGCAAGATAGAGAGGGATGAAGACCACCATTGGAGCTTCCAAAGCTCAAACACACACAACCAAACACACCCTAAATGCCTAAGGTGAGTTTTAAACTTACTTGGTAGCTTTATATTGATGTTAGAACGTGTTTTGAACGAAGAAATGGAGCGTAAACCATGTATTCCCGTTTATATGTTACTGGACAGTCCTCACTATGAAGAAGACGAAGTACCAATCGATTGAACCTCTTTCCAATCGATTGAACCTCTTACCAATCGATTAACATCTTTCAGGTCCCAATCGATTGACACTTTATGCAATCGATTGGCATGGATTATGATCCAATTGATTGAACCTTTTTCCAATCAATTGATACTACTTTTATACCAATCGATTGATACTACTTTTATACCAATCGATTGGAAGTTTCAGAATACTGTTTCCTTATAATAACTGTTTAGTTATTTATTTACTATTTAGTATTTCCCAACATGCTTTATTATTGTAATACAGACATAATGATGAGTTAATGCGGCGTAGGATCGTAGTAACAACAAGATTAACGGATAATGTTTATGATGTTAGATAACGGAATAGTCGTGAATCCTTTGGAGTTAACGTTCATTTCATTCAGAGTAGTCGGGCCACATTGGGATTGTCATGTATCGGTGATAGAGTTGAACCTAAGTAGGTTTGCTAAGATTCGGGAACCTTGCGTGGGCGGGCTTTGGTCGATCATATATTCTTAAAAGCGGTAGACAGACGAAGGTGTCTATGACTTGCGGTGAACTGGACCATTTTCCCTAAGATAGCCAGATGATCTAATCATATGTTCTTAAAAGCGATAGACAGACGAAGGTGTCTATGACATGCGGTGGACCGTGATCACTGGTAGACGTCGCTAAGTCGTGGCATAGAATGATGTACTATTGTTTAAAGCATTATATCCCTGACATGCGGTGGACTGTGCATATGTTCTTAAAATCGGGGGATGGACTAATGTGGTATCCATGACATGTGGTGAACTGTGCATATGTTCTTAAAAGCGGTGGATGAGCAATGGTATATTTATAGAGTTGAACTATTGTCGAGTCTGTTCCCAATCAAGACGTGTTATCGGTCTTAAAATGAGTAAGACGTTAGTAATCGGATAATCGGTTTGATGTAAAGGAGTTACCATCACTAAACTCTAACTTGGTTACTGTTTATAACTCGTAATAACTTCAATAGTTGATACCCTGTTAGTATCTAACTCACTCAGCTTTTTTTAAGCTGACGGCGTTTATGCCGCTAGACATTTCTATGTTCCAGCGCACCTTGGTTATGACTATACAGGTGAAGGGCCCACAGGAGAAGACTACCATGCTAGTGACGATGTCCCCGTGGAGAATTTCCCCAACGGAGGTCAGACCGAAGAAGACTACTACACCGAGGACTACCTTTATGCCAACTGAAGGCTAGATTAGGATTGTAGTTAATTCTCTTTACCGTTTTAGAACCCTTTTTGTAGTCAGGCATATGTTGCCTTGACATTTGTACTTCCGCTGTGTTACATTTGATTCGAGACTCTGATGTGTAATAGTTAGTAACTTCTGTTGACTTTATGTTATGTTGTGATCAGAACCTAGACTTCATTCTTGTTACACTATTACTTCTTGTTGCTTAGTACTGCGTGGTGTGGACAATCATGTGACTTCACCGTCGCTGCCTTTGGACCCAAAAAGGAAATTTATTTTTCTCTATTTTTGTCGTTCCGGGGTGTGACAGGATTTTTGGTATCAGAGCCTAGGTTTTATACCTTTTTCGCTCACAGATTGTCCCACACCATGTGGTCCTAGAACCTTGAGATTTTATAGATGAGTATTAAGGTTAGTTCTGACTTAAGGTAGTCCCTTTTCAGGTAGCATGGCACCGCCGCTGTTCGTTCCAGACGAGTTTGGAGGACACTATGTGTATGAGAGGAGTATTGCGCCAGCAGATTCACAGTACTATGCCTGAAAGGTTAGACAGATAGCTATTACAGAGATAGAGCGAGACATGCGGATTGAGCAGCAGAGATTTGGGACTCAGGACCCAGAAGTGATACATCAGGAGATGATCTACCGCAAGGAGACCTTCAAATGCATCGAGGAGGATTCTCTACTGATGTTACGAGACCGTTCATCGTACCAGGTTCTACTTGCAGAGATTAGAACAGCGCCTCCACTACCCCCGATAGAGCCACCACCCCAGACACCTCCACCCCCACCAGAGGAGGACATGGCTGATGCACCCCCAGTAGATGAGGAGATGGAGGATGATGAGAGCGATGGCGACGATGAGCCAGAGGATGAAGATGAGGAGATGGAGGATGAGGAGGACGAGGACACCGATGACGAGGAGCCGGAGTATGATCCAGAGGAGGAGGACCCCGAGGACCCAGCTGGTATGGACGTGCCAGTTGGCGTAGATATCGTAGTTGCAGAGGGTTATCCGATAGGGGAGGATGAGGTAGCCGCAGATGATGACGCAGGTGATGATGCAGTAGTACCAGTCTTACCAGGAGGAGTTATAGCACAGCTGGCAGCTGAGTGGGTTGTAGAGATGGCTACACATCCCCATGGATTCGAGATTGGAGCACCGGATTTGGCACATGCTATGGTACAGGCTGAAGCACTTACAGCCGCATTTGATGCAGCCCAGGTTGACATGGCCGCTGATGCAGGAGATTTGGGAGCTGTTGTGGAGCATGATGGACCCGAGCTGATTGAAGATGTTGTGATAGAGGATGAGGATGCATTTCGGGAATTGAAAGAGAGACTAACCTCAGCACCCGTGCTTGCGATACCTAAAAGTGGTGAACAATTCATAATCTATAGTGATGTATCACACCAAGGACTTGGTTGTATGCTAATGCAAGAGGGGAATGTCATCGCATACGGATCGAGACAATTGAAGCCGCATGAGAAGAACTATCCGACGCACGACTTGGAACTAGCAGCAATCGTGTTCGCCCTGAAGATTTGGAGACACTATTTGTATGGAGAAAAGTTCGACTTGTTCTTAGATCACAAGAGTTTAAAGTACCTGTTCTCTCAGAAGGAGTTGAACATTCGACAACGGAGATGGATGGAACTACTCAAGGGCTACGACTTCTCTTTGCAATACCACCCGGGTAAAGCAAATGTTGTAGCCAACGCTCTGAGCCGGAGGCCACGCCTTTTGGTTGCTTTGATTTTGATTAGAGAATGGCGAGCATTGGAGACATTAGCTGAATTCGACCTTCGACCAGTGGAATCAGGAGAAGGACAATACTTTGGATGTCTTATCGTGCAACCGACTCTTATCAGCCGCATCTTGGAAGCTCAACAGTCGAACGAGGATTTCAAGTTATGGTTTACCAAGATGTCCGCAAAGGAACCAGAGATATGGAGTATTAGTACGGACGGAGCACTGAGATGCAAAGGTAGACTCTGTGTGCCAAATGACGATGGTCTCAGGAATAACATTCTGGACGAAGCACACAAGTCAAGGATGACTATCCACCCAGGAGGAAACAAGATGTATAAGGACTTGAAGAGAAACTTCTGGTGGGAAGGAATGAAGCGAGAAGTGACTGAGTATGTATCGCAATGTCTTATTTGCAAACAAGTGAAGGCAGAGCATCAGAAACCACCTGGACTTCTACAACCGCTACCGATTCCCCAATGGAAATGGGAGCACATCACCATGGATTTTGTGGTTGGACTGCCAAAGTCTCAGCAAAACCACGACGCTATTTGGGTAATAGTGGATCGACTCACCAAGTCAGCACATTTTATCGCCTACAGCATGACGTACCGTGTTGAAAGATTAAGCCGGATGTATCTACAGCAAGTAGTGCGACTGCACAGTGTACCTGTCTCAATAGTTTTAGATCGAGATTCACACTTCACCGCAGAATTCTGGAAAAGCCTTCAGACAGCAATGGGAACTTCATTGAACTTAAGTTCAACCTTTCATCCACAGACAGACGGTCAGATAGAACGAGTCAATCAAGTGATGGAGGATATGTTGCGAGCTTGTGTCATTGAATTCGAGAGTTCATGGGAGACGCATCTACCTTTGATCGAGTTTGCTTACAACAACAGCTACCACACGAGCATAGGGATGGCGCCGTTTGAAGCTTTGTATGGAAGACCTTGCCGATCGCCGCTATGTTGGGTCGAAGTCGGAGATACTCAACTACTTGGACCTGAGATGATTCGAGAAACCAGCGAGAAGATCCAGATTGTACGAGAAAAGATGAAGACAGCGCAATCCAGACACAAGAGCTATGCCGACAAGCGACGAAAAGATCTAGAGTTTGCAGTTAGAGATCATGTGCTACTCAAAGTCTCGCCAGTTCGAGGTATCGTCAGATTCAGACAGAAGAGAGACAAGTTGTCGCCGCGATTCATTGGACCATTTGAGATCCTATAACGTGTTAGGAAGGTTGCTTATCAACTTGCATTGCCGCCAAAGATGTCAGGAGTGCACAACGTTTTCCACATCAGCATGTTGAGGACGTGTGCCCACAACCCAGCGCACGAGATCAGTTTTGAAGATATCGAGGTGAACGAGAACGTAACATACAACGAAGGACCAGTGCGTATTCTGGACCGAGGAGTGAAGAAGCTCAGAAACAAGGAGATTCCGCTAGTGAAGATTCAGTGGAAGCACCACGACGAAGGAGAAGCTTCATGGGAATTAGAGTCGGAGATGCAAGAGAAGTTTCCATTTTTGTTTTGAACCCTACTTACTTCGGATTTCGGGGACGAAATCTTTAATAGGTGGTGGATGATGTAATACCTTGTATTTCTGTTATATATTATGTGAATAAGACCCTGTGTGTTTCTTTTAATACTTGTATGAGCTTGGCCTTACCTTTGGTATAATTTGGCTACTAATCGATTGACACTTTTATCAATCGATTGGAGCATTAATACCTAATACCAATCGATTGAACTTTATACCAATCGTTTGCTTATATCAATCGATTGACACTTTATGCAATCGATTGGAAGCAGCTGGGCAGATTCTTTTGCCCTGGCTGGGGTTTATCCACGTGAACACTTCCCCATCTATATATATGCGACCCAATCTCGCCCATTTTCTGTTTGCAGAAACTAGAGATTGAGAGGAAGTGTTTGTGTGTGTTTATATATATATATACACTTATATATATGTACACATATATACATATATTCATACACACACACACACAGAGATGGAGTGAGAAAAGAAGAGAAGAAGATCAGAGAAGAAAGGAAAAGAAGAAAGAAGAAAGAAGAAGGCAAAGCAAGATAGAGAGGGAGGAAGACCACCATTGGAGCTTCCAAAACTCAAACACACACAACCAAACACACCCTAAACGCCTAAGGTGAGTTTTAAACTTACTTGGTAGCTTTATATTGATGTTAGAACGTGTTTTGAACGAAGAAATGGAGCGTAAACCATGTATTCCCGTTTAAATGTTACTGGACAATCCTCACTATGAAGAAGACGAAGTACCAATCGACTGAACCTCTTTCCAATCGATTGAACCTCTTACCAATCGATTGACATCTTTCAGGTCCCAATCGATTGACACTTTATGCAATCGATTGGCATGGATTATGATCCAATCGATTGAACCTTTTTCCAATCGATTGATACTACTTTTATACCAATCGATTGATACTACTTTTATACCAATCGATTGGAAGTTTCAGAATACTATTTCCTTATAATAACTGTTTAGTTATTTATTTACTGTTCAGTATTTCCCAACATGCTTTATTATTGTAATACAGACATAATGATGAGTTAATGTGGCGTAGGATCGTAGTAACAACAAGATTAACGAATAATGTTTATGATGTTAGATAACGGAATAGTCGTGAATCCTTTGGAGTTAACGTTCATTTCATTCAGAGTAGTCGGGCCACATTGGGATTGTCATGTATCGGTGATAGAGTTGAACTTAAGTAGGTTTGCTAAGATTCGGGAACCTTGCGTGGGCGGGCTTTGGTCGATCATATGTTCTTAAAAGCGGTAGACAGACGAAGGTGTCTATGACTTGCGGTGAACCGGACCATTTGCCCTAAGATAGCCAGATGATCTAATCATATGTTCTTAAAAGCGGCAGACAGACGAAGGTGTCTATGACATGCGGTGGACCGTGATCACTGGTAGACGTCGCTAAGTCGTGGCATAGAATGATGTACTGTTGTTTAAAGCGTTATATCCCTGACATGCGGTGGACTGTGCATATGTTCTTAAAAGCGGGGGATGGACTAACGTGGTATCCATGACATGCAGTGAACTGTGCATATGTTCTTAAAAGCGGTGTATGAGCAATGGTATATTTATAGAGTTGAACTATTGTCGAGTCTGTTTCCCATCAAGACGTGTTATCGGTCTTAAAATGAGTAAGACGTTAGTAATCGGATAATCGGTTTGATGTAAAGGAGTTACCCTTACTAAACTCTAACTTGGTTACTGTTTATAACTCGTAATAACTTCAATAGTTGATACCCTGTTAGTATCTAACTCACTCAGCTTTCATTAAGCTGACGGCGTTTATGCCGCTGGACATTTCTATGTTCCAGCGCACCTTGGTTATGACTATACAGGTGAAGGGCCCGCAGGAGAAGACTAACCATGCTAGTGACGACGTCCCCGTGGAGAATTTCCCCTACGGAGGTCAGACCGAAGAAGACTACTACGCCGAGGACTACCTTTACGCCAACTGAAGACTAGATTAAGATTGTAGTTAATTCTCTTTACCGTTTTAGAACCCTTTTTGTAGTCAGGCATATGTTGCCTTGACATTTGTACTTTCGCTGTGTTACATTTGATTCGAGACTATGATGTGTAATAGTTAGTAACTTCTGTTGACTTTATGTTATGTTGTGATCAGAACCTAGACTTCATTCTTGTTACACTATTACTTCTTGTTGCTTAGTACTGCGTGGTGTGGACAATCATGTGACTTCACCCGTCGCTGCCTTTGGACCCAAAAAGAAAATTTATTTTTCTCTATTTTTACCGTTCCGGGGCGTGACAATTAAGGTCGCACGATTGAAGAAAAGTATCGTGGGTCTTACCTTTTCGCGTGGACTTATTGGCGAAGCATCGTATTAGGAGTATGAAACGTACACGTGAGACTCCGGAGACTAGTATGAAATGTAGAGATGTGAATGCGGGCATATTTATCATTCATATGCATTGGTTGTTTTATTCACTAAGCGTTAGCTTAAACAAACAAAAAATGTGTGGTTATTCAAATAACCATTAATGCTGGCGAGGAATCGCAGAAGTGAGCACGTGGGTTTGAGAGTTCACTTAGGAGGCACTTATCATGCCTATCTCGTAGTATTGTAATAGACTCGTTGTAATAAGGATTTATGACTTTTGGCAATGGTTAACTTAGATTTATAGAACGGATTCATAATATTATAATAGATATATATCTTTCATAATTGTGCTTTAGTATTGTTATAATCCAGTGGGAATCGTTTTGGTATGAGTTTGGAGTATGTGTTTGGACCTTGGTTGATTTCAGAAAACTTTTAAACTTGAAAATTCTGCAGAAGGGGCTGCTGCTGTAAAACAGTCGTCTGGACCCCTGTTTTAAAAGACTTTTCTCCTTGTTTTCAGGACTTCAGTCGACTAATGTCGACTGGTTTCTGCACGGAAAACACACATTCTGCTGAACAAGGATCAGTTGACCGGACCTAGGGTCAGTCGACTGAAGGTGGCTGTTTGGGAATCTCTTGTTCTCTGCAACTCCAAGTCAGTCGACTGAGGACCCACGCCAGTCGACTGGACTGCTGGTTTTAAAAATGATTTGTTTTGTTTTTTCGCTATGTGTTCGTAAACTAATTTTTAGGAATGTTAATGAATTGGTTAGCCTCGGTGGCTTGCCACGGGCTCCGACTCTGCTATTGTGAGATTGGGCTATGACATTAGGACAATTAATGTATATTAAAATATTAACTTAACATTCTTTTGGGTACAGGTGTTACAATAACACATTGGGGCAAGGAATTTTTGGTGAACTTGTTAATGTTTTGAAATGTCTTAAACTTTATATTGATGACGTAAGAGGACAAGGGTATGATAATGGTTCTAAGATGAAAGGAAAACACAAAGGTGTGCAAAATAGATTGTTAGAGATAAATCCTAGAGCATTCTACACGCCTTATGGTTGTCATAGTCTTAACCTTGCATTTTGTGATATGACAAACTCTTGTTCTAAACCTTTATCTTTTTTTTAGAGTGGTGCAATGTATGTATTCATTGTTTTCATCTTCTACAAAGAGGTGGAAAGTCTCACAGATAATGCTAAAGGTTTCACACTTAAGCCAACATCACAAACTCATTGGGAAGGTCAAGTTGAAAGTGTTATAGACAAAAGATTCCAAGCTCCAGATAAAAGAAATGCTTTGAATGACTTAGCAAGTACTAGTGAAAAAACCCAAGACAAAGAGTGATGCCGAGTGCCTAGCAACGTATGAAATTGAGAATTTTGAGTTCTTGCTTGGCATGGTTATTTGGTTTGAAATATTGAATGATGTTAATAAAGTAAGCAAAATCATACAAATATCAAATTTGTAATACTGAAAACAGTGCTTCTACTACTGAAATAGAATGCATTTAGTGATTATTTTCAGCATAAAATTTTCATTTAAAGTTTTTAGTGATTTTTTGACTGCTTTTACAATTAAGTGGCATATTATCAAACACACTGAAAAAGAATAACTGATGAATCTTTTCATTTTCAATACTTAATTGAGTTATCAAATATACCCTAACTAAATACTCTATTAGAATTTGTACAAACGAATCACTTAGGCCATCTCCAACGGGAGAGGCATCACGCTCGGCAAAGTGCCCAACTGCCAAAATGGCTCGTCGATTTCCAAAATCAGCACTCCAATGGGACGAGCCATCACGCTCGGCAAAAATGGAGAGCCCAACTTCAAGAGCCATTTTGCAGAGCATGGAGGGGGAGAGGGAAAAAATAGCGCCGGCCACTGTTCATGGCCGTTGGTCTCCAACGGATGGATTCCAACGTCTATGAACAATGCTATTTTCAAATAAAAACATAAAATCAAACTATAAATTGAATATTTTAACATACCTACTCCAGAAATTTCATCATCTCCCTCTCTCATCACTGTCTCTGCGCCTCTCTCTCTCTTTCTTCTCTGCTGCACCCCCTCTCTCTCTGTAAACCGTGAAGAAGAAGAAGTGGGTTTGTTTGGGCTTTTTAATTAAAGATTAGGGTTAGGGCATGTTTGGGCTTTTCAATTAAAGTTTGTGGGCTTTATTAGTTAATTTGTATTTCCTTTATGTTTTAGATTTTTTTTAGTTATTTGGGTTTTCTTTAAAAAAAGAAAAAAAAGAAAAGAAGAGAGTTGGGTTTGGGTTTGATTTAAATTGTTGTTATTCAATTTATGTTTATTAGTTTAAGTACTTGTTCAAAAAAAAAAAATTTAAGTGCTTAATATTTTAATGAAAATTTAGAAAACACAAAATAAACAAAATAACTAGTTTTTTTGTTAGTGTGGTTGGAGATGATTAAACAAATTGGCGAAGCATTTTACTATTTAACTAGACACAATGATATTTTACCTAATTCAAATGACTAGCTCGAGATGCTCTCATAAACTATAAAATTAGTTTTTATTTTTATTTTTTATTTTTTATTTTTAAGCTTCTTACACTTTTACAACAATCGCGTTTATAATCGAAGTATACGTGCACTTCATCAAACCCTAGCCCTAACTTTCTTGTTCTCAAACCCTCTCTATCACCGCCGTCCAGGTCGAAGCATTCGCACACCAGAGGTCTCGCCGGAAGTAATTCTACAGCCATCTCACACCACTCATTGTCTTCCTTCCGGTACTTCTCTCTCTCTCTCTCTCTATATATATATATATACACACACACACGCGTGCGCGCGCACACACACACACACACTCATTCTATCTCTGAATACATGTCTCGACCGGTGGACTTGAACTACGTTTTGAGTACTATTAATCTTTTGTTATATGCGTTTTCGTGTGTGTCCGGCTTCAGAAACCCAGTAAAGTGAATCAACAAACGCACAAAAAGGCATATAATTTATAGTACAAGTTAAAATATGTATCGCTTTAGCTTGATTTTACATGTTAATTCTTTGGTTTGTTACACAGATAAATGTCATGAAGTTAATTACAAGTTTTGGGAATGGCTGTAAAAGCCCTTTTTGGAGCTCATGTATGAATGCAAAAATCAGTAATGAATTGTTCATTCAATCCTCTCTCTTCTTTTCTGAGTTTATTTCTCTGAATTTCCTCTCTCCCTCTCCGAATCTCTGATTCCCTTTCCCTCTCCATCTTCTTCATCTTCCTCTCTTTATCTCTCTATTTCACTTGATCTTGACTTGTTTTTTTTTTTGGATATAATTGGTATCAAAGCCCTTTCCTGGGCATTTCGGGTGCAATTTCATGCAAGCCATAGTAATTCCTTATGTTAAGATCTCTTATGGGAATTATTTTAGTAAATACAACATTTTGTAGTAATTTTTAGTTAAACTTTGGGTCAAAAAGCATATTTTTAAGCCCGAAAGTATTTAAAAATAAAAAATAAAAATAAAATAATACCCTTGAAAGGTCATACATTTTGATCTCAGATTTCTGTGAGTGAATCCGCCTTTATAAAAACACTAGAAATTACCTGTGCCCATGGCCATTTTTATAATGATAATGTGTATAATATGAATACTAATATATATATATATATACATATCTAATTTAGAGAGAAAGAGAGTGTTGAGAGAGAGGGGAGGGAAATTGAAAAGGTGTAATCTGTGGGGGGGAGTTTCAGATTCTTAAAAATTTGAATTGAAGAAAGTGGTGAAGAGTGGCAAAAATTTTAGACTCTACATCAAGGATCCAAAGTGTCCTAGTCAACAAAACTACGACTCCTATATTACATAAATCTCTCTCTTGGGGTTTTGTTTGATGAGTTTGTCTTGGTTGAGTACACAAATTAGGAGGCCTTAAGGTCAATATTTTTTATTTTTTATTTTTTAATTTTGGCTCCTTTTGATGTGCGTGTGTGTATATATATATTACTTTCCTACCAAAAGGTTAATTGAAGAAATCATGTGATTCATGTCTACCATTTTTATGGGGTTGTGTGATGGCTCCTAACGTCAAGCTCAAATCCTTAGCTAACAGCTTATTTGTATGATCCGAGTGCTTCGTTTTGTCCAGTTGAAACTAAGTTTTATGTTGAAAGTTTTTTTTAGTCCGTGGGCATATCTTTTGCATCTTCTCTTGTTGTTACATTAGAGGCTTAAAGCTATGACTTAATGCAATTTGTATGTCTTGTGAAAATTTTCCTCTTAAACCAGGGCAGATTTGCAAGTAGACTCTAAATGAGGGGAAGAAGTTACAGCCCTTCACCCCCAAGGGGTTATGGAAGACGAGGAAGGAGCCCTAGCCCAAGGGGTCGCCATGGAGGTCGTGATAGAGATCTTTCAACTAGTCTTTTAGTTCGCAACCTTCGCCATGATTGTAGGTATATTCTTGTTAATTTACTGCACCATGGTTTTTTACTTCCCTAAATGTGATTAAACATGTCTTTTTGCCTCTGCCTGAGAATCCCTGAGACTGAGAGCACTATTGTTTAATTAGCAGTATAACATGCTAATGTGATTTAGTTTTGGGATGAAAACATTATTCTTTACCAGAATCTCATACTACTCTTCCGTAGCGGGTTGCAGGGTAGAACTGCAGTTATGAAATTTAGATATGTTCGTTCTGTCTTAGTAATACGTATTCTAGTTGTTTTCCTTGGCTATCCTGTTGTTGAACTGATAGCAATAACTGTGAGTCATTGGTAATATGTGGAAAGGAACATCTATTTGTCCTAAATTGTGCTACCAGATTAGAAAACTGTTCTTATTTAACTCAACAAGTGCCAGTTTTGGACGAATTTGGATTCCATTGTAGTTTGCTGTGGGTAGATCAGATGCTAAGTTCTAACATGGTCTTATTATTGATAGGAGGCACCGGTTCCTTTCCTTTTCTCTATTTTTCCTTACAATTTGAGATGTATATGTGTGTGACGTACCGGTAAAGATGATGTTAATTCGTGTACTTTAATACCTGTGAAGATGAGGTCAATTGGAGGATTTTTTTTTTTGTTGTTGTTAGTTGTCTCTATCCTTTCATATTACATTGACATCTGGTTTGCATAAGCAATCTGTAGGGTGTCAATTCCTTCTAATGCCTAATAAAAGTGTGTCTGTTCTCATTAGTAAAGGCTTCAATATACATTGCTGTTGCCAAGGAAGCACTTGCACTCCTTGAAACATGCCGAACACCACAATGTATGCCCTACTCTATTTTTTCATAATTTTTTGGTTTGGGCGTGTAAGACACATGACTAGATACTTTGACACCAAGTCTAATCTAATGTTGGTGACTTTGAAAAGTAAAGTAGAAATTGAAAGTGGTTAGGTTCCATTAATGATGAATGTAATTAGGATTTTCTGAACTCATAATTTAGTTATTAAAAAATAGGAAGAAAGAAAGAGTGTCTATAAGCTTTCACGAAATGAGAATAATTAAAGTTCCTCGTAGGATTCCCTTTCGGGAATTCTAACATATTAAGGATCCTTATTGATTGGTGTGAAAAATTCTCAACTTTCCATAATCGCCTTCTTTTAGAATAAAAAAAAAAACATCCAGGGTAACATCAAATGAAAAGTGGGAAGTTTTGTGTAGTAAAGGGTAACTTAGAAAGTGTGTAGTTAAGGTACATTGACTTTTCAAAGAGGACTCTTAAAATGGGACATCCTGAAATGGAGTAAAGGTCTTTTAATTTGGGATGGATGGCGTATTAAATCTGTGGTGTGGCTGAATGTAGAGCAGTCCCCGTACAGCCTTTGATCAGTATATTATTTAGAACTTCAGAAGATGGTGAAGGTAGCTTGCTTCCAAGCCACTGCACTATAAGCGCATTTAGTCACAAAATAAGCTTTTGAAATTAGAAATAATTGCACCATTTGGAATTAAATTTACTTTTAGTTTTCACATAAGTTAAATGATTTACTTACCAAACACGATCATAAATATATATTTTGAAAGATATTTGTGACTTTGTCGTGTCCTAATTTTTCAGAAGTTACTATGTTGTCTGATCGTGACTGTGTCTGTATCCATAGCTATTCATCTTAGATGGTTTTGTTCGACAGACCCTTACGCAGTATACATGTTATTTTAGATTTTGCAATAACTAACCAGAGTTGGCCACTGCTGAAGCAGCTCCTACGAATCTACGTTGCAAAGAGCTGCATTTGTACTTGTCTCCCGGATATGAAAAAGAAACAAAGGGAAAAAGCCAAGTCATGAAAGTTTGTACGTTATTCATGCTTAATTTATCTGCGTGGTAGATTATCTCTATAACTATTGGTGTATTGTTAAAGCATGGATGAACAACGTCCAAAGGTTCTTGGCTGGTGCATAGTGATTGATCTCCTGCTTGTTGGTTTATACAATTTTCTTATGTTAAGTAGATATGCTGTTAAGTGTTTAACTGTAAAGTGATTCAAGACATGGTTGATTATGTATTGGATTTCAAAAGCTTGGAGTTTGTTTATTCTATTCGCAGTGTTATGTGAAAATAAACAATCCCTAGTTATCTGTATTATTTTTTGATAGCATAACATTGTAGTAAAGTCTATTTTTAATCCTTCAATATTGCATCGTATTTAGAATGGTGTTTTCATTTAAGTATTAATTTGATTTGATTTGGTTCTCCCCTAGTGTCTCTTGTTTCTGAATCTATTCTGTTGAGCAGGCCAGAAGACCTTCGGAGACCATTTGGGCAATTTGGTCCTCTCAAGGACGTTTATCTTCCAAGAGATTATCATACTGGGTGAGCTTGTACTCCTCATGGTTTCCAGATTACTAATATATATGTTGAATAAAGGGCCCCTTTATTGTGTCCGTGTTTCAAACGTAAAGCACTTCTCCTTTTTGTTCTTCGTTTTCTCTTTAATTTTTGACGAATGCCTTCTTAACCTTATTATTTCAACTTGGGTTGTTCTTTTAAAGTTGTTGAAATTCAACAGTGAAATAAAAGTTTTGAAGACACCTATAGTTCTGTTGAGAGTCGACACAAGTCAAGTAATAAGAGTTTTGTTCAAGATGATGTTAATGGTAGTGAAGATTGGAAGGAAATTGATGTTGGTTTCACTGTGAAGATTCAAGATTTCAAGTCATCTTAAAACTACTTGCAAGGTCAGCAGCCTAGTGTGCTTGCTCTTTGTGCTTATCATGGCCTTCCATACTACTAGGGATATTTTGGTATATATAAATAGTTGTGGGTTGTTTGATGAATTTTGTAACAAATTTAGTGGGGGGTTATACACATTGCATTGTCTTCTTCCAAGCGGGAACCAACTCCAACTTTGGTTATGAATACTGCTGCTAAGCTGTAGGAAGGTGAACTTCTCATAAGTTAAAAATCCAGATTTAGTCAGACTCTCATCTGCTGACTGGGATTTAGAATTTGTTAACAGCCGCAAAAGATCTCACGCTTCATTTGTTTGGAAAAAGTTTTCAGCATTTTCCGGTGTTTGGTTGCCCGTAACAAGATTTTCGGGAAAAAGGAAGTAGCAAGATGATTACAGGAAAATTTCAGTCATCTTCTGGAAGAATACTAAAAAATGAAGTGCTAGAAATATATGTATGCCTGCAAATACACACATACTTGTGCATATATACATATGTATGTGAAAATAAATCATACCTATATGCATGCATTTATTACTTTGTATACATGTTACATATATGCCGACATATATTCTCGCTTGTATATGATCCTATATACTATTACTAACATAAGCTAATGTTAAAAAATATCATTCGTCCCTATGAAAGTGCTTAAAAGTACATCGTTTTGTTACTTGTTAAATATTTATCAAGTGTCAACCAAATACCGGAAAATAAGAAGGAAACATTTTTTTTTTCATGTAAAACATTTTACATGAACATTGTTTTCTGGCGTGAAACATTTTACGCCGAAACAAATGGAGCGTTATGGTTGGGCATATTTATCTGTGAGGTCCTGCCTCGTCTTTCTGACTTGTTTTTGTTTCCTTTTTCCTCTTCTTGTGTTGCTCCATTTGCAGGCAGCCACGGGGATTCGGTTTTGTGCAATTTGTGGATCCGGCTGATGCTGCAGAAGCTAAGTATCAAATGGATGGTCAGATTCATCAAGGGCGGCAACTGACTGTTGTATTTGCAGAGGAGAACAGAAAGCAGCCATCTGATATGAGGGCTAGGGAGCGTGGGAGGTAAGAGTTTTGCTTAGTTCTATCCTTTATACTCGGAGGTTGTTTGGGTAATACAGAACCAGTTATAAATAGTTCACCTATGTCCCTTGCTAGAACACAAGTCTTAAGTGTAGTGTTTGCAACTTTGCATGCTTGCTTTATAGTTAGATAGAAGTCTTTGCCGAGCTTAAAAATGCCCCACGAACCAGTTCTATTCTATGTCAAACCCCACATAATATTCATTTCTGTACAAAACAGATAAAAGTGGATTTGTCCTGAACGGCTGAACCTGATCTAGTTTTAAGCTTTCCGAAACATGCCCTTGGTGATCTTATCTGGTGCTGATGGATTGCGGACCCCCCCACCATTCCCGGATACACGTAAAAAAATAGGAAAAAAAAAATGAAAAAGAAAAAGTAAAAACCGAAAAGAAGAAGATAAAAGAACTATAAACTTGAGAAAACTAAAAGGTGATTATAAGATATGTGTGGGTATCATAATTATGTGCGAAAAAAAAACGGACTATTTAACGAAGAGGGATTCCCTATTAAAATGGGCAATGAAATATAAGTCTCATTTTTATGTATTTCCATGTATTTATGGACTGGTCAGGTGTGCCATGAAACTCTTTAAGTCGGATTACGGTTAACCAATATTGCTATCATCAGTAGTGGCAGTCTGATATTTTCCTCTTCCTTTTTTTTTTTACCCCTGTTTTTCCTTTCTTTAAAACTTCTGTTATTTACTTCCATATTTTTGTATTGTAGCCGTGGTCGACCTTATGATCGAAGACGGTCTCCTCCTCGTTACTCGCGCTCACCTCGATATTCTCGTTCTCCACCTCCACGATATGCTAGATCGGCCCGCAGCCGCGAGTACAACTCTCCACCTAAGAGAAGGCAAGACTCCAGGTATGCAAATTTGCCCACCCGCCGCCCATGTAAAGAAATTAAATTTTTTTTCTTCCCTTTCCTGTAAGAAAATTAGTTCCCCCCCCCCCCCCCTTCCCTGTTTGGAAAACCCACCTTTTCTACTGCTTTGTGTATAGACAGTATCCAAGCTTTACATGGTTAGCATCTATTGATATAAATACGTCTGCTTCAGAGCAAGTTACTATATTACGAGAATCATCCTATCTCTGTAGAATTTGTATATGTTGTGTTTTTATTGGCAACTCAAATGTTTGTTATCCTTCCTAAGGAAATACGTGCACTCTACATTTTCCTCTCTACATCCTCATCCAGCATTGAGGAACAGTACATGCAGCATCCTATGTTGTACGTGTGAGTGTAGAGAGTGAAATGTGTGGGTGCATTTAGAAATGCTCCCTCCTTATTGTCTTATGTTCATTTGATACACATGTATGTTTAACCTGTTCTGTTTGTTTCCTGATCATGGGCAGGTCTGTTTCACCTCAAGAAAGAAGAAATAGTCGAGAAAGGTCGTACTCCCGTTCTCCTGCTTTTGACGGCCCGAAAAGCCGCAGCCCCGTAAGGGAGCGCTCTCCGCCTTATAATGGCTCAAGGAGCCACAGCCGAAGTCCAGTTAGGGCACGCTCCCCTATCAGGGATCAAAACAGGAGCCGCAGCCCAGCTCAAAGCCGAAGCCAAAGCCCAAATCCTGCAGATTACTCGAGGGGCCTCGCAAGAGAAGAGTCTCCCAGTCCGTGAGCCCAAGCAGAAACCTATTTCCTCTAGATTACTCGAGCATACCTGAAAGAAACGAATCTCCTCGTCTGTGAGCTGGTAGTGTGGAATATTTTTTAAAGAAGTTGCAGAGGGGCTGTTGTATTTGATTTGATTCCAACTTGGATGTTGATGCTGTTTGAATTTATCCTTGTAGGATATTACTAAGTTGTGGTGTGTGGACCATTTCTGTTATTTATGTTTATTTGGGTTTTTGAAGCATTGAAATGTCTCCGTAGGCCGTATCTTCAATGCTTGCCCAAAAAGCCAGACCAAATTCAAATTTGGTTCAAATTCTACAAAAAAAAAAAAGGGGGGTAAATTATAGTAATACCCCCTGAACTATGACCATTTTTCACTAATACCTTTAAAACTGAACAGACTCACCTTCGAAACTATCCAAAAATAAACATACTCACCCCTGAAGAAGGGATTTTAGTATCAACAAATAATAGTTTAGGGGATGATTTTGTTCAGTTTTAAAGTTTAGGGGGTGTTAGTGGAAAATGGTCATAGTTCAGGGGGTGTTACTGTAATTGACCCCCCAAAAAAAAAAAAAATTCCTGCTCCAATACTAAACTCAAACTTACATCTAATTGAGTTTTACTTAAAACCCAAAATAAAATGATATAGTTCATGGACTCAAATCTCCTAGGGTCTTTTTTTCTGTTTCCCCAGGTTAATGCCCATATATGTGCTAGACAAGCAATCACCGGAGGAGAGGTCCTTGTTTGCAGAGGAGTGATCGCAAAGTTGTCGGTGGGAGGAGCGATGTTTGCAGAGGAGCGATCGCAAAGTTGTCGGTGGGAGGAGCGATCACGAAGTCGGTGGTGGGGAGAGAGCCTTTAGATCGGCGAGAAGAGCGTTCACAAAGTCGTCAGTGGGGAGAGAGCCTTTAGATCAGTGAGGGCCTTTAGATCAGTGAGGCCTTCATCATCGCTGGTTTTGTCTCTGTAGATTCATTGGCTTGTTTTTGTGGATTGGCAAGATTGATTCATTGGCTTGTATTTTTGGATTGGCAAGGTTGACGTGTGCATATCTAGAGAGTGAGAGAGATTTTTTTATTTTTATTTTTGGTATAGGGACACTCACACATAACCCACAGACTCACTCGGCACACTCACATGGGAGATTGGGGACAACCACACGCTGGGGAAGAACTGTGGCTAAACCCACAGAGAAAGTAGGGAAGGAGATTGTTCACCCTGCAAGGACTCCCCACAAGGGGAGTCGAATCCACTCTAACTCCCTTGGACAGAGAGTGGTGATACCACTCCGGCAACATGCCCTGGGTAGAGAGAGAGAGAGAGAGAGAGAGAGAGAGAGAGAGAGATGGAATGTAGTTTTCAGGAGTATTGTAAATACTAGTAGTGGTTTGGGTTTGAATACTCGAATATATTAGTATATAGATTTGAGAAAAGTGTCGATTGGGGAGGTTAATACAAAATCAAGCTTTTACTCAAATTTGCATTAGGATGGCCTCGGCACTTAAGAGTATGTTTTCCAGATGGCAAAACAGTGTGATACCACTATTACTTTGATGGTAAAAGGTTGGGGGCTGTAATGTAACTCTGCCAAATTATACTTCTTTTGTCTCATTTTATGTGTTCTTTTTGGTAGATTCAAAATTTTTAGGGAATGTAATGATTGCACTTCATATGGGGAATAAAAAAGTGACTTTTTTCCCAAATTACCCTTAGTTGCATAAAAAAGTAGATTGGTTTGTTAACCTAATAAGGGTAGTTTTGGAAAATAACTAAAAATTGACGATTTAATATTATAAGTGGACAATAGTTTTGGTCCTTTTGGAACGTCACAAAATAGAAAGAGGGACACATAAAATGGGACGGAAAGAGTATTGCCTTTGGTCGAAGATCTGAGTTAAGATTTCAAAGCCCCTTTATTTTTTGAGGTAATTCTTTGAGCATAACCTTCCCACAACTTTTTGCTCACAACCTCACCATCTCTCTATCTCTCTCTTCATAGATCCCACAGTGTTGGTCACAGGGGCAACCGACACTGTGGAACCCATGAAGAGAGAGATGATGAGATTGTGAGCAAAAAAATTGTGGAAAAATTGTGCGCCAAGAATTACTCTATTTTTTGACAACCTTTTTAAATGCCTTAATCCTAGGGGTGGCAATCGGGTCGTGTCGGGTCATAATCGTGTCGGGTCATTATCGTGTCGGGTTATAATCGTGTCATTCTTAACGTGTCATAATCGTGTCGGGTTATAATCGTGCCGGGTCATATACGGGTCACCCGTTTAACCCGTCTAACCCGTGTAGGGTGTCATCGGTTCAGTTCGGATTGGATTGGATCGGATCGAATCGAATCGAATCGAATCAAATTTTGATTTTTTGATTTTTGATTTTTTTATTTTCATGTTTTGAAAACCAATCGAAGTGGTCGGTTCGATCTATTTTGCCAATTTTGACAACAAGATCAATTTTTTAGTTGTAAGTAATTTAAGAAACCCAATTGGTTAGCTCGGTTCGGCTATTCGAAATAAGTTTACAGCCCTACTAAGAACACAAACAAATCTTCCATCAAATTTATCAATTATTAACACGTACATCTTAAATACCAAAATACTACAAATATAGCAATATCTAACTATTATAAACTTAACTCCCAAGCACATCTATACAAACTGAATAAGAAGAAATATTGTTTTTACTAACAGTATAAAAAAATTTCTTCACTTGCCATCCATCAAGAATCAAGATTAACAGTTGTATTTATCTAATTGACTAATTTGTTTCCCTCCCAATCCTAGCGGGCTTCCTCCCTTTTTTTTCTTTCTTTTTTATTTTTTAATTATTTTTTAATTTTATTTTTTATGCAATGCTTGATGCATGAATGCTTCCAGGCTCCAGCTTCCTTCGTCCCTTATTAGTTATTAATTACTCCGTATTATCTTTTAGCAAAAAAAAGTTATTAATTATTATTTTTTTATTACATTAGTTATTAATTATTATATATAAATTTACTTGTTTGGTAAGTTGGTAACGACTCTTTTTTTTTAGCAAAAAAAAAAAATTTAGTTTACATATATCTATATATATTTTAAATATTTTTTTTTCTCTAAAAAAAAAATAATAATAATTTTAAAAAAAGATATTTTTTTAATTTTTTTTTTATATTACTTTTATTTTAAACTTCCAGATTATTAAAATTTATTTTTAAAACTAAAAAAAATGCCTCAACTACACTTAAATACTTAATCGGGTCAAACGGGTTAGACGGGTTGACCCGCTTCAACCCGTATATTAATCGTGTCAAACGGGTCGACTCGTTTATGACCCGTGCCCTTACACGGGTCACCCAAACCCGTTTATTTTCGTGTCGGGTTGTCGTATCGTGTCGAAAATTACCACCCCTACTTAATCTTAATTGCCAAAACACTTCTGAAAAGGTAGGACTCTTGCCCCTGCAGTCCTCTGCTTTTGGAATTGGCTCTGCCAGCAGTAATTTTCCAATCAAAAACTGCTTTTAGAATTGGCTTTGGCAGCTGTTTTTCTTCTACCAAAATACCTTCTTATTATTATTATTATTATTATTAGGGTTAAATACATTTTATCCTATGTGGTTCGGCCCATTTTCATTTTGCCCCCTATACTCCAAAGAGTAATATTTGGGGCACTAACAACTTTCACTAACACTTACTAACACACTCTATCTCTCTCCTAGTAGTACTGTGGGGTCCGCAGTGGACCCCACAGTACTACTAGGAGAGAGATAGAGTGTGTTAGTAAGTGTTAGTGGAAGTTGTTAGTGCCCCTAGCATTGCCCTACTCCAAAAGTGGACAATTAACCCCGTGTAGTTTTGGATTAAAGTGAAACTCTTAAGATTTTTTTTCAAAACTGATGAAAATTAAAAAAATTGGTCAAAAATATTAATCCATCTCTTAACCTCCTTTGTAAGGTTAGTTTTGGGGTTAATCCTCTATGTGGAGATAATACTGTCATTTAACCCACCTATGTGAGGTTAAATTTTAACACTTAATCCCTTTAGGGGGCTAATTTTAGGGCTAACTACCTATGTGGGGTTAATGTTGACACTTGAACTCTCTTATGTGGGACTAATTTTAACAATTAATCCCCACGTGAGGCTATTTTGTGAGAAATTTTAATAGTTTCACTTTAGTCCAAAACAACAAGGAGGTTAAGTGTCCACTTTTGAAACGCATGGGGTAAAGTGAAATGGGCCTAACCACAGGGGTAAAATGTATTTAACCATTATTATTATTATTATTAACATTGTACTTGCACTAAAATTTAAGGCCAATTGATAATGAATAATGCTATGCTTTTAAAATTTAAATTACAAATTTGCTTCGCAAATGCTTTAATAGTCAAATTACATGTTGTGACACTGATTGATAATACCACATATCACCGCATTTGGTACAACTGTTAAAGTATTTGAGAACTAATATACTTAAATGTGGATTTTCTAAAATGATATAAAAAATAAATAAAAATAAGATAAAAATAAAATAAAAAGTAGTTATGGTTTATTACTTTATCCTATTCAGTTGAATAGGACAAGTTTTGGGTGAGTTCGGGCATCAAGAAAATTGCCAATAGTAAAAATCTGCAATTCTATAAAATAATAATAATAATAATAATAATAATAAGTGGGACCCAATAGCCAATAGGCTTATATCTCGGATTTCCAATTGACCCGGATTGCTTCTACTCTAAGGCCATGTTTGGAGGGCTGGATAAAAGTTTGAGATTGGATAACTTTTATTCAATTCTGTGTTTGGTAGTGCTATAGGATATGATTAAATAGTCATAAAGAGACTTTCCAATAGAGGTTGAGATAAATCTATACCAAGGAGGAGGTGGTATTAGGTGGGATAAGGGAATTTGAGATAACTTTTGGAGAAATTTTAATATTATTATTATTTTTTTTTCCCTAGATTTGCTTCCTTTTATTTTCAGATTTTTTCCCCCCAGATTTGCTTATTTATTATTAATTTTTTCAGTTGCTTTTTTTATTCTTCTCAAGAACTCTTTTTTTAAGATTTGTAACTAGCACTTTTTTTTTTTTTTTTTTTTTTTGTGTGTTAAAAAGCAACAATTTTGTTATTATCCAGAACTAATATCCCGGTACGACCAAACACATGATTAAGATAAAATAGCTTATTCGACAAATTTATCCAGCACGTTACAAATACAAGACATTATAATAGCTTATCCGACAAGATTACTAATCCAGTCCAATCCTACCTTATCCTAAATAATCCAACAGTTTTATCCAGCCTGACAAACGAGGCCTAAGAGCATCCACAATGATGGAGGGTTGTGCCATAGCTTAGGGCAAATTTAACTTTTGTCCCATAATAGTGTAGTGTACACCACAACTTAAGATAAAATTAAGTTTGGAGCGAACAATAATGGAACTTGTGTAGTACACCTTACTTCCATTATAGTACAAGCAAACGGTGCACTCAACACCGATTATTAGTCAAACAGTTTACACAATACCATTTCTTGGCCAAACGGTGCTTTGAATACCATTTGAATTTCAAACGGTTTTCTCAAAACGATTGGACTTTTAACCTTTTTTTCCAGTTAGTTTTGTGTCTCTTAGCTTTTTTGTTTTTGTCTTTTTGTTTTTAGTTAAATACCCAAAAAAAAAAATAGAAACATTTTCTGCCGTTTGGTCCAAAGCGGTTTTGTCTACACCGTCTCCCCAATTCCACCACTACAAATTGCTAAGTTCTCATATCTCATTCCACAACTTAACTTAAGTTTACGCTAAATTCAGCCGCACCATTTGTGGATGCTCTAAGGCAGTGTTTCATCTTCAACGCAGTTTCCTACATTAATAATACAGAAACTGAATCCCCAAACAGTCCCTTAATCTGAAGCTGTTCTCCAATTGTAATACGTAAGGTGCCCTGTTCCAAATTTCCAATAGGTCAATTATAGCATCATTGGTTGGTTTTAGCTGTAAAAAAATGAATAGCACTAAAAACACCAATCAACATCTGAAACGGTTCTCACTGCTGCAAACATGGACTTTTCAAGACCTTTTTCAAAGCTCAAAAGAAAAAAAGCATGGCTTTTGGAGGGAAAAAATCACAAAAAAAGCACAACCCAATTGGACATCCTTGCCAATCCCTTTTACCCTTTTTTCCCTTTTCTTGAAAAGAAGAAAAATAATTGTACACCAATCACTCCAAAACCCCTCATATTCTCTGCCAGGTTCAGACTTTCACACCATTTTCTTAGAAACCAAACAACAAAACAAACTTATGAGCAGAGGTCTGAGCACAAGGATCATACAGAGAACCTGCCATTTTGAGGTTTCTGTAACCTAATTTATGTGGGTCTATACACACACACACACACACACATTTGTATAGATAGATATAGATGTGGGTTTCTTGTTTGTTTGAGGGCGGTGGGGTATAATTGTGCAATAATGTTGTATTACTTGGAGGAATTTATGTGGGTGTATGGTACTATTAAACTGTAGTGTGCTGTTTTGGTTTCCCACATGTACAAGTGTGAGCGTTTTTGTTTATATTCAAGGGCTTTGCTATCTTTTAAGATTCTCTCTTGGATTTTTGTTGTGAATTGTCAGTGACTCGGTATTGTGGCTCATATATCTTTGTATGCGAGGATTTTAGGGTTTTATTTATTAAAACATTGGAGGAGCTGTCTTGGAGCCTGAGGGCTACTTTTTGGGTGGTTTCATCTAGTCAAGTTGTATTAGGTATTACCTTCTCTCTCTCTCTCTCTCTCTCTCTCTCTCTCTCTCTCTCTCTCTCTCACACACACACACACACACACACACACACACACACACACACACACACACTCTTTCTCTATCTGAAGTTTATTTATTTATCTTTTTGCTCGTTGGTTTTGTGCATTTAGGCTCAATTTTTAATGTGTCTGTAATTACTGGTAATTTATAATAGTTTATTTCCACAGAAGAATGAGAATGGTCTGATTTATGAGTTTCCAGATCATTGAGGAGTAAGATGTGGTTATATATTATTTGGATAGTTCAGAGGATTCACTAAAACTTGTTGGACCTTTCTTAATTTTTCTAAGAATCAAGCATTTTTTCTACCGGATTGTATACGTTGTCATGTAATAGATGAAATGGATGAGGTACATTTTAGCGTGTTAATAACTTTAGTTGTGTATATTGATAAATTGATTAGCACAATGTAGGACTGAAAAATTATTACACTTTTTAGTGAAGGAAGAAGAAAAGAAAAACTAATAGAAAAGCCACGTTGGACTTCTTCTTTTTTTTGGGAACTTGTTTCTGTAAACCAATTTTTATGGGAGTTAGAGGTAGCGAGGCAAGGTGAGAGAACGCTGTTTGAAATGGTTTGATCGTGTCATAGTTGCAATGAAATACCAAGAAGTGGTCATGACTTCATTCTTACGGAATACGCTCTTCCTACGAAGTGAGAGAGATGCTGGGTTTTGATTCAATTGAAGATATGACCAAATATAGCGTCAAGTGGGGGAAAAAATATTCTTGTAGCCAATTCTCTAATAGCTTAAGCTATTGGAATTAGTAACCGGTGACTTAACAGCCAAACTATTTTATATTATATTATTATGGTCCTCCTTGCATCAAACAAGGTTTTCAAACACCTTGTTTGTTCATTGTAGAGATGTCTTAGCGAATAGTAGTTCCGGCCAATTGCTTCAAATGTGTGTCATGCAAGTGTACATCAGTGTAGATTGTGCAGTAATTTTCAGTCAGTGCTTTTCTTCTGTTTTTCCCCCCTCTTTAGTGCAATTCTGTGACAGTTTAGGGGATATGTGTTTGATGAATATTTGACAGTTCCGCTTCCAACTTCCAACGCAACAGTTCAAGGCGCAGGAGAGAACAATTAATTTGAAGTTTTCTTGGT
This sequence comes from Hydrangea macrophylla, assembly GCA_033977485.1. Classification (NCBI taxonomy): domain Eukaryota; kingdom Viridiplantae; phylum Streptophyta; class Magnoliopsida; order Cornales; family Hydrangeaceae; genus Hydrangea; species Hydrangea macrophylla. The sequence goes on from CM066989.1 coordinate 2,446,249, forward strand.
GGATGATGCCTGAAATATGGCTTGGAAGTGTCCTTTTAATAGGAATGCTTTCCAACCTAGTAGGTAATTTAATTAACCCTACAGTCTACTTTTTCTTATATAAATTGAGATATGTTGTAGGTTTCACAAATTAGTCTTATCGTAATCTTACCATGAATTGGTGCTGACCCCTATTTTTTCAACTTGTAGGTGCATTTATCGGAATAAATATTCGCACCGATGTTCCCAACCTACCGTCACCTTCAGATGTAGTTGCAATGCTTAAAGCAAATGAAATAACTCATATTCGCCTTTTTGATGCCGATCCTCACATTCTGAGTGCTCTTTCAGACACCGGGATTGAAGTTATTGTTAGTGTCACTAACGAGGACGTACTTAAGGTTGGAGAATCTCCTTCGGCAGCGGCGGCCTGGATTAACAATAATGTCGCAGCCCACTTGCCTTCAACGAATATCACAGCCATTGCCGTTGGAAGCAATGTTCTTACTTCTATCCCAAACGCTGCCTTAGTTTTAGTACCAGCCATGACTTATCTTCATAAAGCTTTAGTTGCTTCAAACCTGAACTATCAAATCAAAGTTTCAGCACCGCAATCCATGGACATAATATCTGATCCTTTTCCGCCATCTACTGCCACATTCAATTCTAAGTGGAACTCTACAATTCTACAGATTCTTCAGTTTTTGAAGAACACGAATTCGTATTTTATGTTAAATGCTTATCCTTATCTTGGATATATCAATTCAAATGGCATTTTCCCAATTGATTATGCTCTTTTGAACCCACTTTCTTCAGTTAAACAGGTTGTTGATCCAAACACTCTTTTTAATTATAATAGTATGTTTGATTCTATGGTGGACGCTTCCTACAACTCCATAGCAGCTCTGAACTTTTCTGGGATCCCAATTGTCGTGTCAGAGTCGGGGTGGCCGTGGCTTGGTGGGACCCACGAACCCGCTGCAACTGTAGAAAATGCTAAAATTTTCAATGATAACTTGATCCGGCGTGTTTTAAACAATTCGGGGTCACCTAGTCAGCCCAACATACCCATCAATACATACATATATGAGCTGTTCAGTGAAGACAAGAGGCCAGGGCCAATTTCCGAGAGAAAATGGGGGCTCTTTTACACCAATGAGACTGCCGTTTATCCTATGAGTTTTTTGAGCAGTTCTGATCGAATCAATGGGAACTCGTCCAGAGTTTTTTGTGTAGTGAGACCGGTTGTGGATTCCGATAAGTTGCAAGATGGGTTGAATTGGGCTTGTGGGCCGGGCCTGGCTAACTGTAGTGCTATTCAAGAAGGGCGGCCATGCTATTTTCCTGATACTTTGCAGAACCATGCTTCGTATGCCTACAACAATTATTATCAGAAAATGCATAGCTTAGGCGGAACCTGTGACTTCGATGGTACAGCCACTACCACGACTATTGATCCCAGTAAGTTATCACAACCTTTTATTACTTCATTCTTCAACTCATGGTGTATTGGATGCTCCGCTAGTTTTTTTTTTTCTTTTTGATATGATCGTGTCAATACATACGTATGTGGAATTATTTCCCTGTCTTTCCGTGTATGGAGCAAGGGTTTTGTAACTTGGGGCGGAGTGTGGGGTTAGGAACAAAGAGTAGTTTCTAACGAATTACCTTTGACTATATCTTACTTATATGCTTAAATCATCATACGCAATCACATGTACATACTCTCAAAACAATTAGCCCATTTAGTTGCTTAAATGGATTTTGATGTTCTCACAATACTGTGCATTCAGGTTGAGCAGAATACCTTGTGCTAGCAAATAAAAGGATTTTATTTATTTCTTTTTGGTTTTTAATCTTGGTAACACTTTATGGAGTCATATTTGAAGTTCGGGGTCTGGTTTTTTTCTGTTCCCTCTATGTTTTCTTCGACCCAAAAAAGAAAAAGAAAAAAAGAAAATAACAAACAATCAATGCTAAATTAGGTAAAATAAAACACATAAAGAGGTACTGCTCAGCCACCGTCTTATTCTATATACTACAATTTTGGACATAAAATGTTAATTCAATTAGCTACTTTTGTGCATTGTCAAAATATTTGTTATGGTAGGTTTCATTCTTAATATCTCCTCTATGCACTGCAGTAGAACTTATTTACTTAAAAAGAGACCATGTGTCAAAATTTTATTTTTAGAAAGAAAGTTTATGTTGCACCATCTTCTAAGTTTCATCTTGTTTGGTTTACGGATTCATTGAAGGAAAAGAGAAGGGAAAGGAAACAAGTTGTGTTTTCCTTCTTGCTTATGTGACATCAGAAGTCAAAAATGTTCAAAATATAATTGTAACTTAAGATAAAGGGAAGAAAGTGATTTGCAAAATTCAAAATTTTAATGCATTTGTCACTTTTTGTTATTTCCATCATATTTTCCTTAGTCATTAAACGAAGGAAAACGTTTTCCTTTCTTTTCCCTCAATAAATCCATGAACCAAACACAGAGCCTTAATGAGAAATCAAGAAATTTATTTCAAAGAGATGATATAGTTGTTGGTTCCTTATTAGCATTTCATTGTCGCCTTTGCAAGCAATAATCTTCGGATCTTAATCATCTTATTCCTTTGTGATTTCTTCCTGAAAGAAGAATCCTCCCATAATCACTTGTACCAACATGGGGAAGAAAAATGTGATACGAAACATTTCCTGTCAGGGAATTAGAACATACCATGTCAGTGCTAGCACGAAGTGAAAACAAAGCATTGTAACACGTCGAAACCTTTCTTTTCGTGTATTCAATTTGTTGATTTGTATGAACTGCAAAACCAAGTGTTAACCTTGCTGCTAGCAAATAGCACTTCTTATATATATATATATATATATACACAATCAGGCCTAGTGCACACTGGGTGAGCTAGGCTTAAAAAGCCAAGAACCCGCCCTGCCGACCCGCGTGTGTATGGGGTGACCCGCCCCATCTGGCTTTTTAAGCCTAGTGCGCACTAGAGCCTGACTGTATATATATGAACTTTTTTTTGTTTCCCCTGATTTGTGTACTGGTTGGCATCTTTTGCAGGTTATGGATCCTGTATTTTTGCAGGAAGGTGAGAGATTAAATCCATCTGTTCAAATAAGTAAAATTCTAGCTTTCTTTTTCACTTCACAAATGGTCTCTAATCTGATATTTTTCTTTGGGACAGTTCAAATTCTAGAAGTGGGTTGATACCACCTTCCTCTGCATTTGCACCTGCTAGTCTCACTGCAGAGAGTCCAAGGCTCCAAGTTTCTGAGTTTTGGTCATTGGTTGTAGCTCTATTTATTGCCTTTATCTTGCTGGATATGAATGCCTGTAAAAATATCATACTTGCTTAATTATAGTTAAGGTTGTGTTGTTGAGCATTGTATTGTTTTTTCATGCCAATTTATTCAGTTTTTGCCGTCTTGAACCCCAATATATCTCAAATTTTTTTTTCACAGTATGTCCAGTCTTATTTCTCAAGTATTGTTATTGCAGTATGCAATTTAACTGCAATCTTTTGGCAGGCGAGACTAGGTTTATGACACCTAGTTTTGTCAAAAGTTAGGAGGTTCAAGCCAGATGGTTTAACGAGTGTTCTTAGTGCAACCTTAATGTACTCCTTTATGACCTGGATGTCATGTACAAGTGCCTTCAAAACTCAAAAAACAGAATCACCAATGCCGATAAGACTGCGTAGATCTAACTTTCACAGAACTTGTTCATGCACTCATTTCACTTCGCTAAATTTGCAAACCACAGGAGGCCTAAAAGAATCTAGTAGTATCAACGTCGATTCATTTCACTTCACTAAATTTGCAAACCACGAGAGGGTTAAAAGAATCTAGTACTCCGTAGCACCAATGTCGATAGGACTGCGAAGTTTGATATTTCCCGGAACAACGACATTGGGCGTAGAAAATCTTTTTAAAAAATCGCACAATTGGTGGTGGCCTCTTTTCCTTTTCTAAATTTTTTTTTCCCCAAATAATTGGCAGTGAGTCAGTGACCGTATTCAAATTAGATAAATTATTTCTTGTCGTATTTTGTGGGTTTCACGTGTTGTATTTTGTATTTCGTGTTGTATGCTCTGTAACTCTTCTACTGTTCTACAAAAGTGGTGTATAACTACACAGGAAACCAACTCACTCAAAAATCAAAGACATCTATATATACACACAACACAATATAGATCCATACCCAAAAAAAAAAAAAAAAAAACAAATACATATTGCAATGAAACATGCCCACATCATCAAAAGAAGTAACACTTGGAACTGTCTTCAGGCGAATTGTAACGAGGAATCCACTAATACGAAGATGTGTGTAGAAAGAGGAATGACTTCTCACAATATAATCTCAATCCTCTCAACAAAACAGGAACTCTCAATCCTCTCAATACCTAAAAATATATTCTCACAATAGGGTCCAACGAGCCACAAAATTGTCTCTCAAAGTAATCCTAAAAGAATTCAATTTATAAAAACACAACACCTTTCCTAAAAGGAATAGGAAACACGGTATTCAAACGGTCATCCGAGACGGCCAAAGCACTGTCTGATGGTGCACCAAATGTGCAAGAATTCAAGTCACCTTTTCAGACCTTGTATCAATAACTTTTCTTAGAGCATCTACAGCGGTGTGGAGTCATATCACAACTTAGAACAACTTAGGGTTTTTGGTTACACAATGGTGTTAAGCATACCGAGAAAGCCGTTCAATAACCATACGACCAGGGAAAGCCGTCAACTGTTAAGCTGATAACATTTTGCCTTTTGAAATGAAAATGTAAACTCTTTGCCGTTTGAAAAGGTGCTTGACAAAGAAAATGACATTTTGGCACTTTAAGGCCAAACGGTAAAGACAAAGCAGTTTGCTTACCAAACGCCAAACAATTAACCGTCTGGCAACCAAACGGCTAAACCTTGGCCGTTTGGTTAGCTACACCAGTACGTTATGTCATTTTCGTACCACAACTCAGTTTAAATTTATCTTTAAGTTTTGCTATAGCACTGTTGTCGCGCCTGTCCTTTCGAGTGAAGGGTGGTTCTGTTTTGTTTTTGTTTTTTTTTTTTTTTTTTTAAAGTGCGACGATTTTGGAAAATGTGGAATTTGAAGAGCCAATAGTTCAAAGCCGCCACCAAACATTAAATTAGGCGTTAGGATCCCAACAAAGATAATAAAATTATCTTGTCATTTTTTTCACATTTGAAAAAGTGGGCCCTTTTAAAAGTGATGACTCAAAAAAAAAAAAAAAAAAATCATACAAAACCAGAGATTCGAGAAAGGGTTGAGGGACTCGATTATGCCAAGAGAAGGTGTTAGGCGTTAGGCACCCTTGAACATTCATATAAACTAGTCGACATCCCTTGCTATGCACAACTGTTTTCAAACATGTACGATTCATTAGATCAACTATACATTAGCATGAATATATACATACGTAATACATACCCTTAATTGTTTATTTTTTTGGTAATTAGGAATGAGCATAATTGTTAAAATTCCAAGCTTAATCATCAAATTGCTTTGGAAAGAGTAATTTGCAGTATGAATCCAACATGAAAATTCCACAAACCCAAGTACCAAGCAAAAGCTAAATTATAAATGAAAAGTAATCACAAATTTAGAAGCCAATAGACACTAAATCCTCAGAAATCTAAAACCCAGAAAATCTCTCAAATGGTCAGGCTTTAAATTCATACCCCAAACTTAAAAAAATAAAAATAAAAAATTGGGGAAAAAAAAACAGGAACAACAACGTTTAGATATGAAATTTCCCAACAACGTTTAGATTATTTAGTTATTTAAATTTTTTTTTTGTAGATTGAAATAGCATAATTTTATATGATTTTTTTCCATAAGTTTCGTGTATATATATATATAGGGGGTTGGAAATTCTGTGTGTTTTTGTCTATCCCACGGAATATGAGCACGAGGAGGATTTTTTTTTTTTTTTTCACTAAACAGGAGCAAGAGGAGGTTAATGGTGGATATGGGGTCTTTGAGTCTTTCGAGGGGCTTCCGCGAAACTTCAAACTTCATTTGCCTGAGAACATTTTTTAATTTTTATTCTTTAGAATTTTTATTCTTTATTCTTTATAAAAATCCTCCTATTATATATATATATATATATATATTGTAACATCCGTACCCGGAAAATAAGATTAATGTGATATCAATGTGTGTTAATTAAAGATAATTAATGCATGAGATATTTAACGGTGGGGTTATGAATCCACATGTGAAAAGGTGCTCAAATGCGGGCACAGATGAAAGGTCTGTAAAAAGGACAGGACTGGTATAAATGTGGGGCCCAACGAGGGTCTAATTAAAATAATTTTCATTTTGATGTTATTATGTGCTTATATGATTACTTGTTTAAATGCTTATTGATATTATTATGTCTTATGATAGGAAAGGGGACCAATTTGGGTACCCACGTGAGGGCGTATTTGAATAAAATTGATAACTGGTAGGTTTTATAGTAACCTCATAATTTATGTAAGACCACGTTTGGGACCCATGCGGGACTTAGATTAAATATAATCCTTTTAGGAAAGATGGGTAGTTAATGTAAATAACATGGGGGTTTCATAATAAAGCTTAAAGAAAGTTGGGGGAGGTAAATGGAAATAGTAAACACTTGTGCCAACACATATGCATGTTAGCATATGTGTCTCCTAAATGACAATCACAGCTGGGACTTGAGAGAAAAGAGAACCAAAAGCTCTCGACGAAGACGACGGAACTTCTCGACGCCGTTTTCTTGTCGTTTCTTCACCGTCCGACGCCGGATTCACGAACCGAGACCGGATTTGGACTCGTGGAGGTAAGAGGATTACATGCACGTCTTTTATTTTCAGTTTCGGAAACGTTTTTACGGCAACCGTTTTTGATAAATGATGTTCTTGGTACCAAACTTGTGTAGGATTATCGCTAACTAAAAATTGATCTAAACTTAGGAAGGAATTGGGGAAATTCTAAGCTTAGTTGTATGTAAATCGAAGAGGTGAGTGTTCTAATCTCAAAATTGGGTGTTTACTTATGTTCATGTGATAATTGATGCTCTAGAATGCTTAATCCATGACTAGTGTGCCAAGTTTGTGATTAGAATGAAGTTTACATATCAATTATATGAATGATTGTCATGTTCATGTGATTAGTTGCTTATATGCCTATATGGATCAAAGGAAAGTCAAATAGTGGTCTCCATTTATAGGTCCCATATGTAAGGGACGGTAAGCCCTCAATGAGTGGGGCGTGGTGACGACCACAATGATGAAACGGTGATGCCTTCGGGATCACAAGAGTGTGTGTGATATGCTATATGCAATAAAAGAGTGAGAAATTCCGGTATGAGAAGGACCCGGGGGTGGTGGCTAGAATGACTTGACTTTCCGGAGATCAATTTGTTGTTGTTTATAATGATTGTTGCATTTGCATATTGAACATTCCAATAGCATGATTAGTTCCCTCACTAAGCGAAAGCTTAAACGAAAATATATTTTCTGTTGTGGTTATTGAATAACCATCGCAAGCACAGCACGGGAAGAGGAGATAAAATCATTCGCTCGACGGGTTAGGCGTGGAAGTTGAGTCCATGTGAATATGTTCATATGCCTAGTTAGTTTATGTTTCATAAGTATCTTTTGTTGTCAATGTTTAAGTACCTTGGGAGTTTGGAAGACTTGTAATATGCTAAGTTAGGTAATGTTGGTTGTTTATGCACCAAACCATGAGTTGTGTTTACAAGTTACAAGTCATGTATATTGAGGAAGAATGAGGGAGGAAACTAGATAACTTTTGGTTGTAACTAAAGCTTGATTTCCCTTTGATTGTATTGTTTTGTAATTATTGGGAAACATTAGATTTCCAATGATAAATCATGATCCATGAGAATGATTTGTGTGTTTGATTGTCAATCCATGCTTGGAAGATGTTGTGTTAACTTTGAGAATGAGTTTTAATGGTTTCACAAAGTTTTGGGAAGTTTGGAACAAGTTTGGACTTGAAAAATGATGTTTTTAAGCAGTAGGGAGTTGTTCTATAGAAGCCGGATCGATCCGGCCTTTCCGCATATCGATCCACCCTTTTTTCGGGGACATTCTGCTTGAAAATTAGTGAGATGGATCGATCCGCCCCTATGAAAACAGACTGTCAGCTTTTACGGAAATAAGCATAACTCTCTCTACATAACTCGGATTTGCGTGATGTTTTTTGCGTTGGAACCGGGACTCAAAGACCTATCTTTTGGTATAAAATTTGATATACCTTATTAATGACCATTTTGCCCTTGGGTCTGATTTGTGCCAAGAAAGCTCTTTTATGGAGTCTAAAACATGTTTTTCTGCATGATTAGTGTATGGTTTGGTGCGTGGGCTTTGTTACACATGTCCTAATCCTCCTGGGGAGGGTTGGGGTGTGACATATATAAAATAAATAAAATTGGTGAAAAGGGAATTAAGACAAGCTAAATTGGAATGAAGGACACTTAATAAAACAACTTGGTTTTTACTCCTAATTTTTTTTTGGACCAAAATATCCTCATTTTCATTATCTAACCTTACTATCAAACCCTAGCCACCACTGCCACTACCCATGCCTAGCCTTCGCCCACCACCACTTTCACCTCCGGCGACCACCACTACCATCTCCGACGACCTCCGACGAACGCCACTAGCACTTCCGGCGACCATCCACCATTGCCACCACCACTTCCACCTCCGGCGACCTCATACGACCTCCGACGACCGCCACTAGCACCTCCGGCGACAATCACCTATCATCCCACCTTCATTCAACAGTTCTGACCATGTTAAGAGAAATTTATCTTAAGATCAGTTGGCTGTGGAGATTTGTGTTGGTGATGGTGGTGGTGGCCGGCGATGGTAGTGGCAATGGAGGGGAAGGAGAGAGAGATGGTGGTGGTTGTGGCTATGGAGGGGGAGAAGAGAGAAAGTTAGAGAGAGAAGAGAGTTGGTGGTAGTGGCGACGGCTCCGGTGATGACGAGGATGGCTCCGGTGGTGGTAGTTGTGATGGTGGTGGCTATGGAGGGAGGAGGAGAGAAAGTTAGAGAGAGAAGAGAGATGGTGGCGGTGGTGGCTATGGATGAGGAGGAGAGAGAAAGTTAGAGAGAGAAGAGGGATGGTGGCGGTGGTGGCTATGGAGGGGGAGGAGAGAAAAAGTTAGAGAGAGAAGAGAGTTGGTAGTGGTGGCGACGGCAATGACGACAGCTCTGGCGACGACGACTCCGGCAACGGCGACGGTGACGTCGGCTCCAGTGGTGGTGGTTGTGATGATGGTGGCTATGGAGGGAGGAGGAGAGAAAGTGGTGGTGGTGGTGGTGGCTGTGGAGGGGGAGGAGAGAAAAATGGTGGAGGGAGGAGGGGAGAAGATGGTGGTGCATGGTGGTTGTGATGGTTGTGGCTATGGAGGGGGAGGAGAGAGAGATGTTGGTGGTGGTGGCTATGGAGGGGAGGAGAGAGAAAGTTAGAGAGAGAAGAGAGATGATGGTGGTGGAGGGTTCCATGGGCAATTTTGTCATTTAGAGTGAAGTTTAAATTTTATAGGACTAAGAGGGATAGTTAAAATTTTATAAGACTTTGGGAGGGAAAGTTTTTTTAGAGTGTGTACTTGTGTGGGTGTTTGATTATAGCTTGTCCTTTAATCCAACTTAGCCCAACTTTAGGGGGCTTACACCAAGTCTCCCCATAAAACATACATATATACATACAATATATAATACTATAAAATTAAGAGTGGAAATAAGTTATCAATTAAAACTGTGTCAAAGTTCTTCAAAGTTCTAAAATTTCCAAAAGAGTAATGCTATGATTTCCAAATTTCTATTTCAAAAGTGCTTCCCAATTAAATGACCTAGCAATGGGGGAAGGTAAACAACTTCCAATAAAATTCAGCTGGTCTCACTGTATTTGACGTGGCTCTACTGCCACATCATTTAAGTACTTTTGGGATAGAAATTTGAGAATCATATCATTATTCTTTACAAAAAGCCCCCGAATTAACAGAAAATCTTAATAAAAGTCCACATATTTTTTAAAACTATCATATATAACCTTTTTTTTTTCCCCAAAAATTCAATGGGGGTGACTGCCTCCGCTCACCCCCATTGTGGGTCGGCCCCGCCTTCGGATCTTATTCATTGTGATTTCTTCTTGAAAGAAGAATCCTCCCATGCATAATCACTTATACCAACATGGTGAACGAAAATGTGATGCGAAACATTTCCAGTGTTCAGGTAATTAGAACATACCATGTCAGTGCTGGCATGAAAATGAAAACAACGCATTGTAACACAGTCAAAATAAAAACCTTTCTTCTCGTGTATTCAATTTGTTGATTTGTATGAACTGCAAAACCAAGTGTTATATACCTTGCTGCTAGCAATTAGTACTCATATCTACTATACTATAAGAACAGAACAGCTTAAATTGACCTCCTTGTTTGAATTTTACAAAGTCCTACTTTCCACTTTTTTTCCCCTTTGTTTACCTTCCTTCATTACCCCCTATGCACCTGCCGTCGCACAACTCCGACTTAAGTGTTTGCATCAACGTCGGACTCTGCCTATACATGGTGGAGTTTTCGGGTACTACGGAGGCGTTGGTGCATGGCGGGATTATCGGGGCAACCGATGAGTTGACAGAGAGGTAAATGCTGAGATTTTGTGAAATTTGGATTACAATATAGGTTTTTTTTTCCCTTTTGTGGATTGTGATTAGTGGTATGGATTTTTTTTAATCCCAAATTCAAGGCAGGTAATACTGAGATTTTGATTTGGAACTGGAATTATGATTTTCTGCAATTGGTGATCTTGATTTGGAATATAAGGTGTGAATATGTTATTTGATATGATGATTTATTAGTACTGCCCATTTTTTGTGTCCCTTTTAGAACTTTTTTAAGTTCAATTTAGCCATGCTTGGATCTCTTTGACCACTTGTATATCAGTTACTTATTCAGGAAGAAATGTAATTATTAATCTATATTACCTCTATCAAGAATCATCACTTTTTACAAATAATTCTTACTTTTGTAATTTAGTTTAGAAGGCAGCACTCTTCCTTATTCATGATGATTTATAGTTTTGTTGTCTTTGTGTGTGAGTGAGATCTTCTTGTGAAATCTATTGACTGGAGTAGCTTTTTCATTGAATTGATGTAATAATGGCTACATGCTTATTCTTACTAAAAATAATTATTTGCCATTTACTGTGATAACTCTTTCGCAATACTTTACAGTTAACTTTATATGGTGGTTGGAATAATAATGGACACTTTGTCAACAAATTCAAGTTCTATTGGAGATATTAGTTCTTGAAAGTGTAGACGTAGAAATTGGTCTTATAGGCTGAAGTTTAGTTGCATTTGATTGCGTTGTTATATTAACGAATCATATGGTGTACAATCATGGGGCAAGGTTGGCATAGGATGATGAACCAAGGTTTGGTTCATGGATTTAGGGAGGGAAAATAGAAAGGACAAGAAAGTAGTGTAAGATATATTTATATATATATAAGTTCACAGTATTCAATTTTAATACCCATTTTAATGCTATTTAAGCATGAAGGAAAACAAAAAAGGGTCTATTTGGTTCATGGATTTTAGTGAGAGAAAAGAAAGAAAAACACAAAACGAAAACATTCTCTTTTGCTGGATGCCTAGGAAAATAAGAAGGAAAAGACAATATAGTGGAAAATAAATGAAAGCCTTATGAATGTAATTTCTTGTTTTAATCTTCCTACAGGCGTAGTTCAACAAAAGTTCCTTAAAATACTTCCACAATCAGTCATAACATCTTCGGAATATTTGCAGGTAAACAATTCCCTACGGGCACGGAGCTGCGTGCTGTGCACGCAGCCCCACCACTAGTATGTATATATACACATGTACTTTTTTGTTTCCCCTTGATTTATGTACTGGTTGACACCTTTTGTAGGTTATGGATTCTGTATTTTTGCAAGAAGGCGAGAGATTAAATCCATCCGTTCAAATAAGTAAAATTCTTGCTTTCTTTTTCACTTCACAAATGGTCTCTAATATGATATTTTTCTTTGGGACAGTTCAAATTCTAGCAGGAGTGGGTTGATAACACCTTCCTCTGCATTTGCTCCTGCTAGTCTTACTGCAGAGTGTAATAACCTGCATTTTCATTCATTTGCATTGTCATATTTAAATTCAATTTATATTATTGCTTTCATTTCAATTTCAATTCTCACATGTTAATTCTTAATTCTTGACTTAATTACTATTGAAATTATTGTTGGGGCCAAACTGCAATTTCTGTAAATATTAATAATACCTGTGTTGGATTTGCAAAATATGTATTTCAAACGGTGAAAATAATTTCTTTTGACTCAAACAGTATTTTTATAAAACTAGAAAATCATTTCCTACGTTAAAAAGAATCTTCTGTATTTTTGTGGTGAACACTGCGCCACGAAAATACCAGTTTATGTCCAAAACTGTCCGCGTTGTGCTAAACTTCCACAGATTTTGGAAGTGATGTAAAGTTAGATTTGACATACACTTTATTGCCATTTATGAAAACTAATCATTAGTTAGTCCTTGTTTGGCAATGCTTAAGGGGTGTGTGTTATAGTGTGACTACAAACTAGTTTCCCAAACATACCCAATTTGACCCCTATGCACCTACTTGGCCCTTGGTGAATTGGTAAGTTAATACATCTGTGTATATACGTATATAGATAATTAGTTAATTTAAATCAATTTGTAGAGTAAAACTCATTGAACTTGGGCATAAAGTTGTAGATTTTAGAATTTCTATATGTATACACTCCCACTCTCACTTTCTGCATATCTCCTAAACCAAAGCAAAGAGAGAGTTCAGAGAATTTCATAAAACACTTTAGAAGGAAAGAGTACAATCACCATAGCTTGAAGCTCTATTGGGTTTGCCTAATCTTAGTTCTTTCTCAATAATCTCTCTGCTTTTAATCACAGTGAGTATTTTTAAACTCACTCCCAATGTAATTCGTACTTAATTTCATGTTGTATGTATGTATCTATTAATCACCATTGTTGATTTTCATGAAAGCTTGAAATCTGAGAAAGAGTGATTTTACAAACTTAATCAAAACAAGTTTTTAGAGATGATTTAGGAAGATTATAGTTCCTAGAAGCTACTGTTTCAAGTATTGAAGTCTAATTCATCCACATGGAAAAGTATATAAGAAATTAAGTTTTGACAACTTTTAATTTTCCATAAAATTTGAGAACTATAGGTTGTTTCATGTTAAATTGATTTCATATTCATAATCTTTGTGAAAAACTAAAGAGAATCATATATTACATGTCCTATGAATTGTTGGATCTGAAAATGGGTCAAAAAGACCCCTGAAATCTGAAATAGAGCAATCTGACGAGGAAGAAGAAGCCTCAGCATTAACTCGTGCGCGCGATCGCGCAAGCGGCCCGCGCGCGCGAGCCCTGTTATTTTCTGGCAGTTGGAAATTTTTATAATGGAAAATGAAAAATAGGCAGATCGCGCGAGCGGCCCGCGCGAGCGACCCATCGAGCGAGCGGCCCGCGCGCGCGACTTGCCAGTTTCTGGTTTTTGTTTGTTTTCTGCTAAGGGACTGTTTGGATTAACTTTTAAAGACTGTTAACGTTCTGTTTGGGAAATTTACTAAAGCAGAATCCTATTTGATTATGTTTAGATGATCAAAATAATGTATTACAACTTATCGATACCCGTACGTACGTGTTCCTTTAATTCATTAAATTCCTTTATATTTAAGGTTCATGACATACATGTGGAGTCAGTTGTACATGCATGTGGGTGTCAGTCAGTGTGGAAAAGGGTAATGGTCAGTGTGGAAAAGAGTATGAGATTGAGATTGAGATTGTGTTGTGGACACTCCCTGGTTATTGTGTACAAAAGTGTGACGTGTTGAGATTGCGGTGAGAGTGTCTTTGAAATGCGACGGTGGCAAAATTGGACACTCCCTGATGCCCATGGTAGCGTTAAAGTGTGTGACGCCGACTTGGACATTCCCTGGCACCCATGGTAGTGCTAATGTGTGACCTACGGACACTCCCTGATACCCGAGTCTGGATACTGCGTGAGGGTTCCTCGGGTATTTGCATGGCGGTTTAGGTATTCAAAGTGTGAGGCATTGGACACTCCCTAGTACCCCGGACCAAAGTGTGAGGCAAACTGGACATTCCCTAGCACCCATGTGCTAAAGTGTGGCTATCGGAGTATTTCAAAGATACTGGTGTGAGATAGTGGGTTGTTGTGTTTGTCGAGAGAAAAGAGTCGGTAAGATGAGTGTGGTGCATTGTCTCATACATGGTTATATGTTTTAATGAATGAACGACTTTTATATATATTCCCTGTTATATTTATAATTGAATTCTTTCCATGATTAAACCATTGATTTTACAAAACTTAAAAAGAGAAAATTTGTAAATGGGTATGTTTTACATTCAAAGTTACGTTTTTAATACTCACCAGCTTCTTGAAGCTGACGACGTCGATGCGTCCTGGACATTCGTGTTCAGGTTTTTCAGGTTATGATCAAGCTGAACAGTACGATTATGCTAATTGAGAACGGCTGCTTTGAAGAGAAACTGTTATCAATATTATATGCTTTAAGTTATGAACCGTTTTGTAATAAGGATGACTGTAATAGACATTAAGTTATTGTTTTGATTTAAGGCGGTTTGTGCCTTTAGAGACCCCGTGCTGTAATATGTAATAAGTTAGGAAAATATTTGTAAGCTTTGATTGCTCTACTCTGATTATTGTTTATTGTTGTTTGACGTTTGGGACGGAATCGATATTTCAAACTGTCGCGACCTACGGGTCCATAAAGGAAATTAAATGCTTTCCTTATTTATGCTACGTTGGGGCGTGACACAGAGAGTCCAAGGCTCCAAGTTTCTGTGTACTAATAATATTAAATCAAAATTTTAATGGAAATATTTTATTACTATAAATTAGCAAAAGACCTACGAGAAAATAAATATTTAATAACTAATTGAGAAACACAAAGTTTTGTTAAATATTTTTTAACATGAAATCATCAATTACATAAAAACAATTTTTTACAACTGTAGAATTAGAAAAAGTAAAGAAAACCTTAACTTTCCTACTCCTAGGGACACTATGAAGTGCTCACATGGTAAACTCCTTAAACTTTTCTCTCTCTGACAGTGTGTTGTGAGTGTAGGCTGTGTCTTTGTGCGTTGTATGTTGGGATGATTCTCTGTCTCTTGGCTGCCTCCTCATATTATATACGAAAGATTGGTATAAATTCGTCATTCCATTCGTCACTGAACAGGAGAAACCAGTGCTTTGGCTCAATTTTCTTCGCTCTTCACTCAACTTTTTCAAAGTTTTCTGACACTCCTTTTTGAATTAACTGCATATATATATATATATATATAGAGAGAGAGAGAGAGAGAGAGAATCTGTATTCTTATATGCATATACATGTCATTGTCAAGGCAATTGCCTTGACAACTTTTTCCACGGTTTGGTTTTTTGTGTTTTGTTTTTTTCTTCTTTTTTTTTTGGTTTTTTTGGTTGTTTTTTTTTCCCCTTTTTCTTCATTCTTTGTTTGACCCTTAGTTTAGGAAAACGTAGAAGCGCATGCATGGGAGATAATCTCGTGTGTTTGCTACGTCTTTCTGTCCTTTATTGCATTATGTCAACTTCATTTTCACATGAACATATAAAAAATGTAAAAACACATAATTACATACATTTATGTGACATCATCATTAAATTATATTAATTCCAAAATGCATGTAAAACTAAGAATTTGGGGATTAAATGAGCACTATATCTTATTATATTGGCACATGAATATGCAATATTCATTGTTTATCACCGGACTTCTCATATGAGAAGCTTCTCACAATAGACTTACCTTTAGATTATTTGAATTTAAAGGACAATCCTTTTCAATTTTGGTCAAAAGTCGCGAAGTTTTATCAAATTCTTATGTTACAAAATTTCACAATTATCTTAAATTTAAAATATTTGTTTAGTGACCTTTCACTAAAAAAAAAAAAAAGAGGTTGGATCTTTGACCCAAAAGACTTTATACTAAAAGTCCAAAATGTACCTAAATGTTTGGCTTAAATACAAAATATACTCCAAAGGTTTGGTCCCTGTCTCATTTAGGCCCTATAGGTGCAATAGCATAAATTTGGTCCCTGAAGTTTTTAGATAGAAGCAATATGATCCAAATGTCCCATTCTGCTAGAAAATTTGACAGAATTCATCCACTACTATGCACAAATACGCTGATAAACGGGTAAGGAGATTGGTGATATTTCATTTTCGCCTCTAAAAAGTGTAACAGTGCATAATAGTCTAATAGTGGGTCAATTCGGTCAAATTTTATAATAGAATGAGACATTTGGACCATATTGCTTCTATTTAAAAATTTGAGGGACCAAATTGATGCAATTAAAACTACAGGGACTAAAATGAGACAGGACCAAACTTCAGGGGTTTATTTTGTATTTAAGCTTAAATGTTTTGTGCCTTTACACACGAGTAAATATTGAATGAAACAGCGATACCACGTTAATAGTTATCCCCTCACACATATTTGAATATTGTGCTGATCTGGAGAGATGGTTCCCTTGTAAATAGGGGGCTAGATATATAAATAAAGAGTAAAGATTTGGGCACAAACACTTCACACAGCAAATTACACTAATACTAGTGGGAGACTGTCGTATGACAGAGTTGTCTGTCACATAGAGGATAAAAAGATATCAACTCTGTGGCAGTCTTTCACTGGTGTTAAACTAATTTATTTGTGAAGTGTTTGCGCCCAAATCTTTACTCATAAAGAAATTGTGGTGATAACCCTAGTCATCAAATGCAAGAGAGTTAGTTGGGTGTGCAAAAAAAAAACGGAATATAAACTAACTGATCGAGCAAACCGAGCCTATTCGACTGGTTTTTAAGAATATATGCACAGAAAAAATCGGACTGACTGACCAAATGTGATAAAAAAAAACCAATCAAACTGAGCCTATTAATCGGTTTTAAACATAAAAAAACAAATAAAAAACAACCGAACTGACCAATGAATACAAGAGTTAGGATGTGTTTGATAACCTAATTAAGTGGTTAAATTGAAAATTTTCAGCACTTAATTTTTTTTCAATGCGTTTGATAAGGGTACATTCATTTTTTAATTATGGCACCTAATATTAAGTTAAAAATTAAATTTTTTACCTTTTACTTTAATTAGTAAGGGTACCTCACTTATTGTATTACATGTTATATTTTACAAACAAAAATGATACATATACACACTATTTGACACACTAAATGACCCACAGGGGTATCTAAGCAAAATTTTCAAATTTTCTATGGGACCCATTAGTTTCTAAACACCAAAATCCCTAATTCCCTCCAAATAACCCCATTTCTCCCCCAAAATAGTGTAAAATAAACTTGGACCACTCCAATTGAAACTACTTATATATGAAATTGTTGGCCCAAAAGTAATCCTTAGAGGGGGATGAATAAGATTACTAGCAACTATAGGCAAATTTAAAACTTAAAGCAAGCACAAAAGAAATGATGACAATAATTAAAGAGAGAAGGAGAAGAACACTTGCAAACCAAGTTTTTCAAGTGGTTCGGCAATCTGCAATCCGCGGCCTACGTCCACCCCTCAAGAACACCTCTTGAGGATTCCACTAACCAATCTTCTTTGGGTGAAGATTAAACCACTCCTTACAAGTTTCTACTTGAACTCCTTGTTACACCTCCAATGAAGAAACCCTTCACTTGGAGCAAGGGTTACACCAACCCTCTTACAACTTCAAGGATTTGATAAATGTTGGATTACAACTGAATAATACTCTCTTTGTATAGTAGATGGAAATAATAAAGGCTCACAATAATAGCTCTCAATGGATTACAAAATAAAAACTAGAGCTAGAAGCTTGAATCTCAAATAATTAGGGCTTGAATCTTTGATTGCAATAAGTGAGTATTCTTTAGGAGTAATTGATATCCCAACAACCAATTTGAATAGAGTATATATACTCTCTCAAGAAAATCTGAACGTTTAAGGTAGGTGGGTGCATTAAATGCTTAAAGCAAAAGAGGGGAAAAAGAGTCGTTGTTTCGGCGCAGTAATCCAGTTGACTGGGCTCGCGGTTCAGTCGATTGAACTTTTGAACTTCATTTTTGCGCCATAAAAACAGTCGGCGAAAAGGTGGTCCAGTCGACTGAAAAGTGTCAAGCAGAATTCTTGTTTTTATGCAGAAACCAATCGACTGTAGGACAGTTCCAGTCAACTGGACAAATGTTCAGTCGACTGTTTTTCTTTAGAAAAACAGTTTGACAGTTTTGAATGTTTTGTTCAGTTTTAAGCCCTTGTTTTTGAGATTCAACCTTACTAACTTTACATAAACTCTTATTAGAACAATACAAGATGGAAATAAAGTTCCTCAAGGCTTTCATGGAGTATCCATCATCTTTATTAAGCTCTGTTTAGAAAACACACTAAATGAAACCATAAGTAATCAACTTGATAGTTTGTTAATCATCAAAATTACTTAAGGTAAAACCCTTGGGGCTAACAATCTCCCCCTTTTTGATGATGACAAACTACTAGTTGCCTGAGATAAAAGAATTACAATAATGTGTTCAATTTTTAGATAAATGATGCACTTAGAGGAACATGTGAAGTATAAATCAACTTAAATAAATAAATAAATAAATGGCAATCAATTCAAAGTGGAAAAGCAACAGGATATTCTCCCCCTTTTGTCATCAACAAAAAAACTATGTAGAGCGGAGAGAATCTCCCCCTTTTTGAGTGTAGGAATCACTTAATAACAAGTATCATCATCTTCCCAAGGTTAGTACACAAATAGACAAGTATACCAATATCATGAGAATCAATAGCAGATGCAATGAACATACAAATAGAGTGCATAGATAATCATAAATGGCAAATGGAATTGTATATAGCAAAAGAGACAAGTTCTTATAAAAGCCATAGAAACAGTTTAAATACAAAAGAGATTATATGGATGCAAAAAGAATTTGTAAGACTGTACGAAACCCAAAACCCAAAATTATCTATCTAGATGTTCATGTTAACTTATAAAGCTTAACCTATATTTCAAAAGAGATAAAAAAGAAAGGCTATCAAATCCCGAAATGACTCTTAATCACCCGAATGGCATCTCAGGTATCATCGAGGCTGGACTGCATCTCGGATAAGCGTCTGTCCACAAGCTCCTGAGTAGCAGCAGAGGTGGTGCGTAGAACGTCCACAGCAGTGCCAATCTCCAAAATGTCAGAGCGGAGGGTGTCAAACTGAGAAGTAATGGTAGAGGAGAGTGTGGAGAAACTGGAGGATAGAATGGAGTGCAGTGAAGTAACGGTGGCGGAAAGGGAGTCAATTAATGGAAGTAGTGATGATGGCAAACTACTCCGAAAGATCAACAGCAGGAGGAGGAGCATAAGAAGATGGAATGTCGATGGAAAGAGGAGTAGAGGTAGAAAGAGCATCAGAAGGTGGGGCAAGGACATCAACGGGAGCAGTGGTGGTAGGGGTAGTAGAGGTGGAGGGAGGTGTAGCAGAAGATGAGGGAATGCTAGTAGGACGGGGAGCTTTAGGGACAAACTTGTCACCTTCAAGCTTATATCCCATCAACGAAAGAGTGGTGGTAGAATAAACCTCGTAGACGGTGGGGTCATGATGGTCGCGTCATCAAGAGGGACCTTGAAGTGTTGGAAGATAGTAGTGAGAGTCATACCAAAAGGAAGTGAACTAGATTTGGATTTCTTTTGTGTTTCACAAATGTGTTTACAGAACAGATAAGTTAAATCAAATTTCTTTCCTGGAAGAATACACCATAGGATAAAAATATCATAATAGGAGACATAGTCTCGACCACCGGCGCGAGGAACGATAGCATAGGTAATGATACGGTGAAGTAAACGGCATTCAAAGGTAAGTTGGGAGGTAGAGGGTTTAAATGGGGCTACCAATTCAAGGTTCCCACAGATTAGTCAACAAGCAATTAATGGGTCAAACCCATAGCCTGTATTCCATTTATCATCTTCATAACGACGAATGTTCCCCATTGGAACACCAAAGATTTGAACTATAGAGTCGGGTGTAACTGTGAATTTTACCCCGCGAACAAAAGAAGTGAAAGAAATGTGCTGAGGTGAGGGATGCAAATTCGTGTAGAATTCGCGAACAAGAGTGGGGTAGTAGGGCTGAGAAATGGAGAGAAAATCAGCCCATCCTAGCACATCTAATAATGCGCCAATGCGCAGACCATTAGAAGTGGAAAAGTCAGGGTGAAGAGTTTTACTGTCACGACCCATCCCACTACGCATGGAAATAGGACACGTGGCATGCCACCAAGGCTCATCCAAACGTCATATAACTATACACGGCGGAGAGAACTTTAAAACAACCCTGGGTATTTAAAACTTAGGGAACATTACTCTCTGAGTTTATAAAATCCATTGAAATCAGAGTTATAAAAAGTTTTGTTCAATCAAAAGTGTTCACAAGAATCCATTTCAAAATACAGAGGTTCAGTCGACTGCCCAGTCGACTGTACTAGGGTCCAGTCGACTGTGCCTGGCAGAAACTAAAACCCTAAATCCTCAACAGAGGTCCAGTCGACTGCCCAGTCGACTGAGTCAAGCAGAACCCAAAATACAGCATATAACACAGGGATCCAGTCGACTGATATGGGGACTCAGTCAACTGCTTTTCCATTACTAGAAGCAGTATTAAAAAACTACAGTGGTTCAGTCGACTGATCAGGGATCCAGTCAACTGCTTCTCTTACTATTCACTTTCAGTGTCTCAAACACACGGGATGCAGTCGACTGTTCCTGGGTCCAGTCGACTGCTCCCCTGCTGGCAGCCCTGTGAAAAAAATTAACAACACATGCTTCTCAAAACCAACAACAAACACCACCATAACTGATTTCCAACATATTAGAACATAATTACAGACGTTCAATTACAAGATTACAATACTGCGAACTAATCCATGTTTCTATTACAACATACTACAATATTCAAATCCTTTCACAAGTTTAGGATTTAAACAAAAAACATATACAAGTGTGATTTCCCCGGCGTTCATCGGCCTCACTCATCGCGCTTCTTCTTGTCTTTCTTCTTACCTGTAATGGAGTACATCTCCACTGCTCAGCTATATGCTGAGCGTACAATTCTAAATGTATGCTTATATGACAATTCATGGTCTAAGCATCTAAAACACATAGAAATAGTCTCTAGGGTGAGTGGTACGCATTCATCCGGCCGATGTCGTAGGAGGCCCACCTCTCCCACGCATCTCGTACACTGGTTGGGCCTTCCTCCATACCAGGTACCGTGTCCTGGTTGGGCCCACCTCCAATCCAGACACAACCAAAATTTCAAATTCCATCAAACTCACAATCCTCAAGGTTCGAGGAGCTTACTCCGGATGAATTTGCACCAAACTCCCCTTTGACCCAAGTAGACACATAACATGCTCACATAAACAGTTATACGTGCTGTTATCATAATTTCACGTGCATAATTAACGGGCCTAATTAACACATGAATTTTGCCCGGATCCAAGAATATCAAAAGTGATGTCCAAAACATGAAAATCCATATATTTCATAGATCTAGAATTCATACCTCGTGCGAATCTCTTCAAACTTTGCAGGATCGTCTAGGGGGCTAAATAAACGTCGGATTTCAAATTTGGGACGGTTCCTACAAGTTTTACCTGATTTTTCCCAAAAGTCTAGAATTAATATTTTTACAAAAATTGGCCAAACATGACCTAAGTGGTATCAAAACGTAGATCTTACCTCCACGAGTTCAAATCTGAAATCTGGAGAAAATCTGACGGACGAACGGTCGTCGATCGGCGTCGCAAAGCCTGTTGGCTCCAAATCTCCCTTCTCTCTCCTCTCTCTAGATATTTGGCAAGTGTTTGGATGAGATTGAAATCTCATCCCAATCTATATATAGGCAAACTTTCGGGGAATTATGTTTACCTTCCCGCAAGTTTCTCAAAACTTCTCATTAATCCATGAAACTTCGCACACGTCCATTTTATAACTTTACGAGTAAAAATTTTAAATTCCAAAAGTTTTCGACTAAGTTACGTTTGGGTCCAAAAATAACGTCTGAAAACTAAATTCTGTGGAATCTCTACACAACCAACCTTTTTAGTTAACGTGTCACTCACGTTCTCACCACAATTCTCAAAACGATATATAACAATATCAAAGATTACCAGAATTATACTACACAGGTATAATTACTATTCACAGAAATACCAGATAAGGTCAAATAACATTTAAATCATATAAATGCCATTTACTCAAGATTATGCAATATGAACTTCCATGTTCCCGTGTCCTCACTGACACCTTACCGTTGACTCGCAGTCAATCTCAATCCACCATTATCAACTAACATTGATAATCCACAAAAATCTGAATATACATATTAAAACCATGAAATTTTTGGAACGGGTGTGACATTTACCTATGACGATTTTCTGATGAACAAATGAGTTATTGAAGCTGTCGCGGCGCTCAATGTCCAGAAAACGTGCAGGAGGAGGAGGTGGTGGAAGGGCAGTGACCGGAGGTTGTACAGGAGCAGATGGAGGAGCAGAGGTCGGTACAGAGGGACTGTCACGACCCATCCCGCTAATGTACGAAAACAGGACACGTGGCACGCCACCAAGGCTCAACAAATAACTATACGCAGCGGGAAAGAACTTTAAACAACCTTGAGTATATAAAACTTTTGGAAATATTACCCTCCGAGTTGTAAAATCCGTATAAAATTGAAAACGTAATTATTTTTCGAAACGAATGATTTTATGTTGAAAGGGATCCCACAGGTACCCTAGGAACCAATCAAAACCTTTTAATAATTTTCGGAAGAGGTAGAAAAAGAATTCTGGCATGGGGTATTACGACCGGTCGAACGACCCCCCCCCCCCCCCCCCCCCCCCCCCCGACCGGTCGAATGACCCTTTAGCAAAATTCCCTCAATGCTGCATAATTTTGCTTAAGGTATCCAACCTTCACCATTTTACACCACTCCAAGCATGCATACTAATTCCAACTACACAAGCTATAACATGCTATCAAAACAAGGTTTAGGCTTATTAACTATGAACAAAAACAATAGTAGAACAAGCTAAGGTTTGTTTGGCGCAATTCACAAAACTCTATACATACTCCTTTAAACCTCGAATTTGACAAAGCAAGTATTCAAAACACGAATCCATGAGTTCGGATTCATTACCACATAACCCAAAAGAGTTTTATTACCTATTACAACATCATGAAATCCACACTAAAACCTCCAAGTTAAATCCATGGTTCTAGCTATTCAAAAGCTCATTATTACAATAATTGGCAAAGAAGACAAAACATATACAAGAGGATCCCCAGCATTCCCATTGGCTTCACTCTTCTCGCTTCCTCTTGCCTTTCTTCGTACCTACAATGGAGTAAATCTCCATTGCTCAGCTATATGTTGAGTGCACAATTTCTAACATATGCATATATGACAAATCATGCTTTAATCTCATCGTAACACATAACTATTGGTCTCTAGGGAATAAGTGCACATTCACCGATCCAAAGTCTTACGACTCAACCACGACCCATGCCCCTTCGACATGTCGCGTAAATGCCTTTCTCGACAAGTGCCCGTCTACACTACTAATCCTCCCCCTTCGAGAGGACATCTCACGATGAATTAGCACAAATCCCCCTTTAACCCACATAGGCGCATAAACATGCTCATTTAACACATATACGTGCTCGCGTAAAATTAGACATGATTTTCACATTTAAGCGCATGCATAATTAATGGGCCCAAGATTAACACATGGATTTTGCCCAGATCACAATTTCGTCATCGCAATATAAAACATGTATTTCACCTATATAACATAAGCTAGAAATTCATACCTCGAGCTATCGTCGTATAACTTTGAGGGAATGACTAGCAGCCCGATTAACCGCCAAATCTTCGTTCATACAAGTTTACATGTGTTTTCCCCAAATTCCTAGATTTAGAAATTTATAAAAAACTTAGCCAAACGTGGCCTAAAGACTATCAAAATGTAGCCCTTACCTTGGGGAGTTCAAATATGAATTTTGGTTGAAAATAGACAGACGAAAGGTCGTCGATCGTCGTCGCAAAGCCCGTGGCAACAATCTCCCTTTTCTGTCTCCTCTCTAACAATATTTGTAAAGTTTATGACAAATGAAATTCTCACCCTTGCTATTTATAGACAAACTTTCTAGAAACGTTTACTTCCCCGCGAGTTTCTCAAACTTCTAATTAATCCCTAAAATGTCGTACACGTTCATTTTATAATGTTACGGGTGAAAACGATAAATTACAAAAGTTTTCGACTAAGTCTTGTTTGGGTCCAAAATTACTTCCGAAAACTAAATTCTATGAAATCTCTACACAACCTACCTTTTAAGCAACGTATCACTCACGTTCTCACCACAGTGTTCAAACAATGTAAAACTAGATCAAAACTATCAGAAATTATACTACACAGTATAATTACTATTCATGAAAATACCAAATAAGTCAAATAAAATTTAAATAACAAAAATGTCATTTAGCTATGCCAATGCAACATGATTTTCCATGTTCCCGTGTCCTCTCTTGACACCTTCCGTTGACCCATGGTCAACCTCATCCACGATTATTAAACCACGTTAATAATTCCATTTAAGACATTTATGCCTTTAAAATAACAAGATTTTCTAGGACGGGTATGATAGGGACCCTCGATGGCCTTTCTCTTTAGAGATTTGGGGGGCATTTCGAGAAACAAAGAGATTGAAAGGGTTAAGGGAGGCCGAAAAAGGGAGTGGTGATGTTTAGTGGTGGTGAGAAGGTGACCGAAGTAAGAGAGATATAAAAATGGAGCAGGGGAGGGGAAGAGTTCAGTCGCCTGGAGAGAGAAAAGAGTTAGGGTTAAAGAGAAATCGCAAACACACACATATATATAGACCCAGAGGTTCAGTCGACTGAGACGTGCAGTCGGTCGACTGATTTATAGTTCAGTTGACTGTGTAGTATGTATAGTCGACTGGAATGAGTGAAGCTGAATGGAGGATTTTAGGAGAGAATCTGGTCGACTGAGAAACGGTTCTGTCAACGAAACAAAATAGCGTACAGTCGACTGATCGAGTCTTCAGTCGAATGTTTTGGGTCAGAAAAACAAAAATTCATAAATGAAGGAAAGGGGATCAAAACACGGAATTACACAACATCGGCTTGACTAGCCATTCCCAATTCACGACGAATGATACAAAAATGATCTTCTTGAAGAGGTTTAGTGAAAATGTCCGCCCAATGATGATTTGTATCGATGAAACGGAGTTCGAGATCACCCTTTTGAACATGATCTCTAATGAAATGGTGTCTAATCTCAATGTGCTTAGTTCTAGAATGTTGAATGGGATTCTTACAGAGACTAGTCGCACTTGTGTTATCGCATCTAAGTAGGATGTGATCAAAGAGAAGTCCAAAGTCTTCTAATTGTTGTTTCATATAGAGAACTTGTGCACAACAACTACCGGCAGCTATATATTCGGCTTCCGCCGTGGACAAAGCTATGGAATTTTGTTTCTTACTAAACCAAGAGACCAGGGAGTGTCCTAAAAAGTAACATGTACCACTTGTGCTCTTGCGATCCACTTTGCAACCGACAAAGCCCGCATTCAAATAACTAAGATAAAGGGAGTGTTCTTAGGATACCATAAACCTAAGTCAATGGTGCCTAACAAGTATCTAAAAATGCGCTTACCGGCTACAACATGCGACTCTCTAGGTGAAGATTGAAATCTAGCACAAAGACACACACTAAACATAATGTCCGGTCTACTAGCGGTAATATACAATAAACTACCTATCATGCCACGGAATTTTTTAATATTAACAAGTTTTCCAGATTCATCTTTGTCAACCTTGAAAGAATAACTCATAGGAGTTGCAATTGGTTTGCAATTTTCAAAACCAAATCTTGTCAATAAGTCTTTAATGTACTTGGATTGGTTTATGAAAAATACCATCTTTATGTTGTTTGATTTGTAAACCAAGAAAGAAATTTAGTTCTCCCATCATGCTCATTTCAAATTCATCTTGCATACATTTTGCAAATTCCTCACACATTTTTTCATTTGTAGCACCAAAGATGATATCATCCACATAGATTTGAACAAGCAATATATATTTGTGTGAATGTTTAATAAAGAGTGTGGTGTCAATTTTTTCTCGAGTAAATCCAAGATCAAGCAAATATTTGCTAAGATGATCATACCAAGCACGAGGAGCTTGTTTTAAACCATATAAAGCCTTTGAAAGTTTAAAAACATGATTGGGAAATTTTGAGCTTTCAAATCCGGGAGGTTGCTTGACATAAACTTTTTTTGCTATAAAACCATTTAAAAAGGCATTTTTTACATCCATTTGAAAAAGTTTGAAATCTTTGTGGCAAGCAAAAGCAAGTAACATTCTAATGGCTTCTAATCTTGCAACGGGAGCATAGGTTTCCTCATAGTCTATTCCTTCTTCTTGGTTAAACCCTTGGGCTACCAATCTAGCCATATTTCTAACCGCAACTCCGGTTTTGTCCTTTTAATTCCTAAACACCCATTTGGTTCCTATGATTGAATGATCATTGGGTCTAGGAACTAAAGTCCAAACTTGGTTTCTCTCAAATTGGTTCAACTCTTCTTGCATGGCCATAATCCAACTATCATCTTGCTCGGCTTCCTCTATGTTTTTAGGTTCTATTTGAGATAGGAATGCTAAGTTGTTGTAAATGTTTCTAAGAGAGGATTTAGTAGCTATTCCTTGACCGGGGTCACCTATGATTTGATCTATGGGGTGACTAGGAACGGTCTTCCAATCTTTAGGGAGGTCATTTCTAATGTTGTCCCTAGGATGTTCTATAGGAGTAGGTGATTTGTGTCCAATACTGCATTTTGAACTTCATAATTTTACCCGTATTGGACACAAATTATTACTCAAATCGGAGACTTAATGGATAAATTGCGCTTTTTGATTGTTCTCGTTGTTACCCCCTTTTAACTAATAAAGATCTTTCTTTTTGTAGGTAATGTATGCTTGGGTATAGTGGAACCCAACCCTCTTGGCACTCTTGAAGTAAAAAGACTCAAGAAAAAGATTTCAGGAAAGGCGGATCGATCCGCCCATTTAGGGGGGATCGATCCGAGTGTTCAATTGGAGTTTACTATCAGTTTCGTAGAGGTCGGATCGATCCACAGTTCAGAAGGGATCGATCCGCGACTTCACGGAGACGTTCTGCGAGAAGCCTCTTTAAATGGATCGATCCGGCCAATACGAGCGGATCGATCCGCGTCTTCTCGTGAAGCCAGTAATTCCCCAGATGAAATGCGGATCGATCCACCCATTACGAAGGGATCGATCCGCGCCCCTGCTGAAGACTACTTTTTTATTACAACTTTACCCTTTTTGTGGGGGGACTATATATAGTGACTAGTGAGTGATATTGTTTATATTAGGGTTATGATGTTTCTTAGCTTAGTTTCCACTTAGTTTTCTAGGGCTCTAAGTTCTTTCTCTCATCTCCCTCCCCCATTACTCCATCTCTACCAATCTTTACTTCCATTTATTGGGAGAGAGAAGAGGGTGTGAATGTATTGAATGGTTGAAGTTCCTATTAAAGCAATATTTGGATATCTTATGGCATTTATTGTGATTCTCTCTTATTGGTATGATTTCTCTTCCCCTCTCTTTAATATTGTTGTCACTATGATTATGAGTAGCTAGACCTTGAAGGTTGGGGATCATAAACCCACCATTGGACCCATGTGTGTTTTATTGTAGGACTCTCACACTTTGTAACATATCTAGAGTTCATGGGAGTGTGGTTAGAGTTTTTGAGACCCCACTTCCAATGTCAAGCATTTGAAGTGACTAAATCTCTAAACTCTAACCCTACACCCATGTGTTGCATTGGAACATCCATCTAGCATGTTGGTTGACGACCACATGTTTGATGGTTTGCCACAATGGGATTCTCTACCCTAGAATGTGCTTCAAGTGTGAAAGTCATGTGTTGTTTAGTCCAAGGTGGGGGAATGCTCCCAAACCTCAATTTTTCCATTTACAAAACCCCCAAATATTTACTTAAACTTAGCTTTGCTCAAAGTTACTTTCCACCTTCGAAATAGTCATTATAGTTTAATTTAACGTCAATTGAATAAAACCCATAGTCGAAAAGACTCATTTTTTTTATTTCTTAGTTTCTTAATCGCTCTTCGCATTATAATTGGTTATTAAGCGCCCACCAAGTATTGTTGCACTCCAATCCCTGTGGACTCGACACCCTATTTCCACCGTACTACGTTTTTAATAGGGTTAACAAAAGAACTTGATTTTGACTAAAATCAAAATGGCGCCGTTGCCGGGGATTGAAATTGGCAACAACCTTAGGTCGCTTAGCTTCTAATTATAGTGCTTTTGCTTTTAATCTTCGTTGCTCTCTTGTTGATTGTCTTTGAAGGAGTAGCCTTTAAGTGAAAATCTACAGTTTCTTACAATGTCAAATCCGAGCAACGCAGGTATGACTAATCCCTTTGCAGTTAATACTAATGCTAGCTCGAGTAGTAGTGGTAGTAGTGGGTTGTTTTGACAACCTCCGACCACCTCCTCACCATCATTCACCCAAAATTCGCACAGTACCAGCCACCGAGAGCCGGTAGTTGATGCATTTTCGGATCATGCTACGTTTGCCACAGAGGGTGAAACTCCCATGGATCGATTCCATCGGGAGCAATGGGGTCAACATAACCCCGCTCCTCCACCCTTGTACCCGCCGCATCAACCACCTCCTTTTCAACATCATTATCCCCCTCCACCTCCGCAAATGGATCAAACCTTTGGGAGAACGATCGGGGATTACATTCAACCCGAGACCGTATCTTCCTCATCTTCCATAACCT
Organism: Hydrangea macrophylla; assembly: GCA_033977485.1. NCBI lineage: Eukaryota > Viridiplantae > Streptophyta > Magnoliopsida > Cornales > Hydrangeaceae > Hydrangea > Hydrangea macrophylla. The sequence goes on from CM066989.1 coordinate 2,475,298, forward strand.
TCTCGTACAATGCATGGGTGTTTCGATTCAAGCCTGGAATGATAAATCTCTTGCCCAACTTTCACGGGTGAGAGAACGAGGATCCCTACAAACACATTCGGGAGTACGAGGATATATGTGGGACATTTGAACAACAGAGATGCACACCCGAGCTCATAAGGCTCAAATTGTTCACATTTTCCCTTAAGGATAGGGCGAAAGATTGGTTAGTGACCTTACCCCCAAATTCCATAGGCTCATGGCCGGAACTCCAAAAGCAATTCTATAAGGAGTTTTTCCCCATGCACAAAACACAAGCTTTGGTCAAACAAATTCAAAATTTCTCCCAGGGAGAGCACGAGACCTTTGCTGAGTGTTGGTTGAGATTCAAGGATCTCCTTAGGAAATGCCCGCACCATGGTTTTGAAAAATTCCGTCAAATTTCCATTTGTTATGGGGGGTTACAACCCAATACAAAATAATTGATCGAAACCATGTGCTCCGGGAGTTTCTTAACTCTAGAAGCTGAGCAAGCCGAAGCCCATTTAGAATATATCTATAAAACTTTGTGTGGGTGGGGTACATCTAACCCTCATGACCGCACACCACCGGTCACTGTAGCCCCTTTGAATCATAGCCTCTATCAAGTGTCAAATGAAGCGGATTCCATTTCCGAACTCACTAGGAAAGTGGAAGCCTTGGAATCTCAAAAAGGCGCTTCTCCTATCATCCCTTCCGCGATCATTGCTCCAAGCTATCCTTCTCATTGCTGCCTTTGTTGTGATCCGGAGCACTCCACCAACGAGTGCCCCGCTCTCCCTATCCTTCAAAAACAAGCCTGTGCTCTTGGAATGAACATTAGGCCTAGGTATAACCCTTCCCAAAATGATGCCTACAATCCTCCTGGGAGATGGAGTACACCAGGGCTTAACTATCATAGTAACAAAGGAGTGATTGTTGCCCCCCATGTTCCCCAACAACAATATTGCCCGCATCAACCACCCCTCCACCTTATGTCCCTCCGAACTTTGGTCCACCCAATCCTCAATCTCAAGGGCCACATTTCACCCAAAATCAAGGGGCGCATCAACACTCAACCCCTTATGTGCCCCCTCACAAGAAAAGTTTCGAATATCCTAATCATGGTGGCTTGTCCCAAAGAATGAGTCAACTTGAGCAATCTATCCAAGCGATGCAATCATCGCACGCTCAAAGCATGCAAGCGTTGCAAGCTCAATTGGCTCAATTACTCCAAAATCAACAAGTTGTTGACAAAGGAAAGCTTCCTGCGCAACCATTTCAAAATCCGAAAGGTCAAGGGACTAATGGAGCCTCAAATTCCAATATTGAACATCTAAAAGGAATCACCACTCTTCGAAGTGGTAAAATTGTGGACAACAAGGTCCAGAAGCCTCCCCAAGAACCACAAATTAGCTATGACCCGGTTAGAGGAGAGGCCGAACTCAATGAGGGGAACTCAGTGCCCCCGAATGTCGAAGACTTGGAGGGGGACTTGTCAAAGGCCCCCGACTTCATGGACCAAGAGTTTTTGAATTCCGCTCCCCCATTTCCCCAAAGGTTAAAGCAAAAGGCCGAGAATAACAAGAATCATGAGTTTTTGGAATTGTTTAACAAAGTTGAGATCAATATTCCTCTTTTGGAGGCCATCAAACAAGTCCCAGCCTATGCGAAATTTCTCAAAGATCTTTGCACTGTTAAAAGAAAACTCAATGTTAAGAAGAGTGCCTACATGGCCGCACATGCGAGCTCAGTTATACTTAACGAAGTTCCTCCAAAATACAAGGACCCCGGTTGTCCTACCATTGCTTGTGTGATTAGACAACACCATATCGATAGAGCACTCCTTGATTTGGGTGCTAGTGTGAATCTACTTCCTTACTCAGTGTATGTTCAATTAGGCCTCGGCGAACTTAAAGAGACCCGTGTCACTTTATAAATGGCCGACCGCTCGGTCAAGATGCCACGGGGTATAATAGAGGATGTTATTGTTCAAGTTGGTAACTTCTACTATCCGGTGGATTTTATCGTGCTTGACACGCAACCCGTGGTCAATGAGCAATCACAAATTCCAATCATCTTAGGGCGGCCGTTCCTTGCTACTGTTAATGCCTTAATCAATTGTAGGAATGGTCTCATGCGCTTAACTTTTGGAAATATGACTGTGGATGTGAATATTTTCTCTCTCTTTAAGCAACCAGATCTCGAAGAGGAGGACGGTGATAACATTTATGAAATCTCCCTCATTGATTCGTTGGTGCAAGATTTTTTCAGTTTTTCTAGCGATTCCAATGTTAATGATTCTTGCAACACTTCTTCTCTTGATCATACTCGTGCGCTTAGTGAAAACATAACTTTTCTTGAACATGTAGAGAAATGCGTAGCTAGTGATGACACGATTGTTGAGTGCGATCATGAGTTTGGAAAGGAAAAAGAGACGAGTGAGGGAGAAGTTGTGGTTGAGAAAAATGTGGATGTTAAAGGAATCTTAGAAGAGGCCATGTGGACCTCTAATTTTGAAAGACTACCCCCGAGGGATACTTTCCCTCTTCCTTCCAATATAGTCACACCAAAACTTGAGCTCAAAACCTTGCCAAGTGAGCTCAAGTATGCCTTTTTGGGAGAGAACGAAAGTTTTTCGGTGGTGGTATCTTCCCAACTTGACCCTTGTCAAGAAGGGAAATTGATGACGGTTTTGAAAGAGCACAAAAGTGCTATAGGGTGGTGTGTAGTGGACTTGAGGGGCATCTCTCCGAAGATTTGCACCCACAAGATTTATCTAGAGGATGAAGCCAAGCCTTCACGTCAAATGCAAAGAAGGCTCAATCCAAAAATGAAAGAGGTAGTGATGACCGAAGTCATCAAGTTGTTGGATAATGGAATCATATATCCCATTTCCGATAGCGACTGGGTAAGCCCGACCCAATTGGTCCCCAAAAAGTCAGGAATCACGGTTGTCGAGAACGAGAAAGGTGAGCTAGTGCCTACTAGGACTACCACGGGATGGAGGGTTTGCATCGATTATAGGAAGTTGAACACGGTCACTCGAAAGGACCATTTTCACCTTCCCTTCCTTGATCAAGTCTTAGAAAGAGTGGCCGGGCAAAAATTTTATTGCTTCCTTGACGGGTATTCGGGGTACAACCAAATTGAGATCGCCCCCGAGGATCAAGAAAAGATTACCTTCACATGTCCCTATGGCCCGTTTGCCTATAGGAGAATGCCTTTTGGGCTATACAATGCACCCGCGACATTTCAACGGTGCATGCTTAGCATATTTAGTGACATGGTGGAGAAGTTCCTTGAGGTCTTCATGGATGATTTTAGTGTTTTTGGCGATTCTTTCGACAAATGCCTCGAGAACCTTGAAAAAGTTCTCAAACGGTGCATTCAGAAGAATCTTGTGCTTAACTGGGAGAAGTGTCACTTCATGGTGACACAAGGCATCGTCCTAGGCCACATTGTCTCAAGTGAGGGGATGCAAGTTGACAAGGCTAAGATTGATGTCATCTCCAACCTTCCACCCCCCAAAACCCTTAAGGATGTTAGGTCATTCTTAGGTCACGCGGGTTTTTACCGGCGTTTTATTAAGGATTTTAGTGCTACCTCGCGGCCCATGTGCCAATTCCTTGCGAAAGATGTCGCGTTTGAATGGTCCCCCGAGTGCCAAGAGGCATTCGATAAGCTTAAGGAGTCGCTTACCACCGCACCAATAATGCAAGCCCCCGATTGGAACCTTCCATTCGAGCTCATGTGCGACGCTAGTGACTATGCGATTGGGGTCGTGTTGGGGCAACGTAGAGACAAGAAGCCCCATGTCATTCACTACGCTAACCGGACTTTAGATGATGCCCAAATCAACTACTCCACGACGGAGAAAGAGTTACTAGCGATAGTTTTTGCACTCGAGAAGTTCCGGTCATATGTGGTAGGATCATCGATCACTTATTTCACCGATCATGCCGCTCTTAAGTATCTTTTCTCCAAGAAAGATGCTAAAGCGCGCCTCATTCGTTGGATCCTACTTCTGCAAGAATTTGATCTATCCATCAAGGATAAAAAAGGAGTGGAAAATGTTGTCGCCGATCATTTGTCACGTTTGACATTTAATCACAATCGTATAGATCCTATACCCATCCAAGAATGTTTTTCGGACGAGCAATTGCTCAAGGTCTCCACACTCCCGTGGTATGCCGATGTGGTGAATTTCCTTATCACGGGCCAATTGCCTCAAGAATGGTCCACTCAAGACCGTGAGAGACTTATATTGATGGCACGATCGTTCTTTTATGATGACCCTTATGCCTTCAAATATTGTGCCGATCAAATAGTCAGGCGATGTGTGCCTAATGATGAAATACCGAGCGTATTGTCGTTTTGCCATGACCAAGCATGTGGAGGGCATTTTTCTTCACAAAAGACTGCTTTCAAAGTGCTCCACAGTGGTTTGTATTGGCCCACGATCTTCAAGGATGCATATGCCTATTGCAAGGCATGCCCTCGATGCCAACTCCTGGGAAAAATCACCAAGAGGAACTCCATGCCCCTAAACCCCATTCTTACCATAGAAGTTTTTGATTGTTGGGGGATAGATTTCATGGGGCCCTTCCCTAAATCCAATAATTTCGAATACATTTTGGTGGCGGTTGATTACGTCTCCAAATGGGTTGAGGCCATACCGTCAAGGACCAATGACCATAAAGTGGTCTTGAAATTTCTCAAACAACATATTTTGTCCCGGTTTGGCACTCCGAAAGCCATAATTAGTGATCAAGGGGTACACTTTTGTAATTCCCCGTTTGCTCGTTTGATGGAGCAATATGGCGTAACCCATAAAGTCTCCACCACTTACCATCCTCAAACCAACGACCAAGCCGAATTGGCCAATAGGGAAAATAAAGGAATTCTTGAAAAGACGGTCGACCCGTCAAAAAATGACTGGTCTTCTAGGCTAACCGATGCGCATTGGGCGTATAGGACAGCTTACAAGACAAATTTAGGAATGTCTCCCTACCGGTTAGTCTACGGAAAGGCGTGCCATTTGCCGGTCGACTTGAACATCGAGCGTATTGGGCAATAAAGAAGCTCAATTTTGATATTACCGAGAGTGGTGAGAAGAGAAAACTTCACCTCGATGAGTTGGAAGAACTTCGAAGTGAACTCTACGAGAGTTCTAAAGTGTACAAGGCACGTGTCAAAGCATTTCATGACAAACGGATCGTTCGAAAACAATTCGTTATCGGTAACAAGGTGCTTTTGTATGATTCACGGCTCCACATTTTTCCGGGTAAGTTGCAATCTCGTTGGATTGGCCCTTACATGGTGCATAAAGTTCATCCTCATGGAGCCGTGGAAATCCAAGATCCCAAAGATGGGACCGTCTCCAAGGTCAATGGGCAACGACTCAAACCTTTTCTCGAGGGACTTGACACCGAGTTAGTATCAATTCCGTTGGAGGACCCCAATGTTGGGGTTGAGTAGGCTCTCGTGAGTTATACTCCTTTTTTTTTGTATGCCCCATGTTCTATTCTTGGCATAATTTTTGTCCTTGATAATGTCTATTGCATCCATTTCGTTCATCCCTTACTTCATAAAAGTTTTCATAGTTTAAGAGTGGAGAAGCAAAAGGGCGGATCGATCCAGGTGATTGGGGGATCGATCCGCGTGTTTTCAGGGAAGTTACTAGACAATCAGAAAAGAGCGGATCGATCCGGCCTCTTGCGCGGATCGATCCGCGATATTGAGGGGAGACACTACTAGAAAAAATGAGCAAATGGATCGATCCGGCCTTAACAAGCGGATCGATCCGCGTTTTTTTAAATTACATACTGCGAGACAAATGATGAAATGGATCAATCCGGATTTTATGAGCGGATCGATCCGTAATTTTGAAAAGGCACAATAATATCGTCTTAAAATGTCGGATCGATCCGGCCTGAATTCGGATCGATCCGCGGGGAGGCAGCGGCGGTTCAAATGTTTATAACTTCTCATTTCTTTCCAAATTTTTCAAGAACTCTCTCAAACTCTCTCAAATCTCTTTTGCCCAAATCTTCTTCAACTCACTCCCCTTGCTCATCCATTCACCAGATCTTCCCTACCATTCACCTAAGGTATGTGTTTATCAACTCTCATCGATTAATCTTCACATTTAAAGGATGATTGCACCCTATGTTGTGTTTTATCCCTCATTGATCACTATTTTGATAGCTTCAACCTTAGGGCTCGATTTCTCACCCTTTTCTCTTTATTTTAAGTTGATTTCTCATGCATTTTGGCCGTGTTTCATGCTCAAGCCACATTGTGGCTTGTTTGGGAGAGTTCCTTGTTTCATATCTTGTTTATTGTTGAGAGAATTCCACCTGCCCACAAACGCCGCATTAAAATCCACCGTGCATTCTTCCAATCCACAAGTGCATTTTTCAAACCGTCGCGTGCATTATTCATAATTACTCATTTTAGATGCATGTTCTCAGTCTTGTGTGCGATTTTCACTGTCGATTTCATGGCCTGTGGCCCGTGACGCTCACCCCATGCACTGCCGTACACGTGCACGTCGATCGTGCGCGTGCGTTCACAGTGCACTTGGCCCGTGCCTCGTGCTTAACGTTCTGTAGGGCATATCATGAATTCTTCCCGAACTTTCACGCCCTTGTGTCGATTGTGCACATACCTTTGGGTCATCTATGAATCTGTACTTGAGCATTTCATTAGCGTTTCGTTCATAGTCTTATTTGTGCACTTGCTCTTGTTGTTTTTCAGGCACAATGGTGAATCCTTTAAAGTATAACAAAACCGAGTGCTCTCCGGCTCGCTGTTATGATCGTTTCCGTTCGAAAACGGAAAAGAAGTGGTACGAGAATTACTTCCAAAAGAAAAAGTCCATCATCCCGGAGCGTCCTATAGCTATTTTTGACTTCCCGGACAATGTGGTCCGAATCTTTCGGGAACGCCGGTGGCTCTCCCAATTGGAGCATTCGAGAGGGTACAACGAGACTTGGGTTCGGATTTTCTTCGCGAGTCTCATCACCACTGGCGACCACTCTTTCGAGGCATACGTGCGAGGTGTCTGCATTCCAGTCACCCTGGCGTCATTGGCCGTGTTCATGGGGGTCCCCCACATGGAGAACCCGGAGCCCTACCTTGTTGATGTGGAGCTGCGACCTGATCTTGATGTCTTTGCCACACGGTTCGTGGGACGACCGACTGAGTGGATTGGGGACCAGATTGCCCCATCCACTTTCACCAAACTCTACCGTTATTGCAATATCATTTTCACTGCTGCGGTGTGGCCCACTCGCCACAAGACCGTCAAGGGAGACCATGGTGCTCTCCTGTATGCTATCACCGACCTCACTACCCGAGTCGACTTTGCGAGTGTAATCATTTCCCACCTGATCGCGGCATCGAATGACACTGCCGCCACTGCTAGCCTCCCTTTCCCTACCCTTGTTACCCGGCTATGCACCCAAAACGGGTACGAGGCCTTAGCAACCGATGTCCTAAAAGCCGCGCCGGCCCCTATCAATGGGACGACGCTCGCTCGTAGCGACGCACAGGTTCGGGCCACGTCCAAGCGAGCCAGGGTGGATGAGGGACCGTCTGGAGCACAGGCTGAAGTAGAGGAGGAGGAGCCTGCACAGGGTATGGTTGAGTTACATCGTCGATTCGAGACTCTTACCAATGAGCAGAGGCAGCAGGGTATGGAGATCGCTGGGATACGGAGCGATGTTCGTAACCTGAGGGGCGAGTTTGATGGGTTCAGTATGAGTTATTGGCGAGACATCAACATGTTGATCCGCTTCCAGACCAACTCATTCCAGATGCAGTACCCAGGCGCCGATGTTCCTGATTACTTCCATGACCCGTACAGTGGCGCTGGCGGTCTTGGATCTTTTGGGGGTTCGGGCCCTTATGCTGGAGGTCCAGGATCTTTTGGTGGAGTTAGTGGCTCTGGAGCATATGGTGGCGCTGGTGGGTCGGACCCTTATGCTGGTGGAGACGGAGATGGCGACGAGTAGTTGGGGGGCGTTATCAGCTCTCTTTTGTGGTTGTTGTGTCTTCTATCTTTCTAGGTTGTTCGTTTGTTTCTTTTGTTTTGGTTTGAACTATACTTGTGGGTATGGATGTTTGGATGCTTATGGATATTTGGTTGGCTTATGCTTATTTTTTTAACTTGTATGCCATGTCCCAATTTTCCTTTTCTTTTCTTTCTCTTTCTTTGTGGATTCTAACCTTGCAGGCACAGTTTATTACCGGCCGCTCCCTTTGCTTGCCACCGGTAATATTGTTCTTCCCCTTGCACTTTCTTGTTTCATTGAGGACAATGTTCAGTCCTAGTTGGGGGGTGTGAGAGCTTGCTAGCTTATCTCATCGCGGTTTTAGTTCCATTGTAAAAAAAAAAATAATAATAATAAAAATAATAAAATAAAATTCTTGTGTTTCCAATGACTTTAGCATAGTTACCCCGTTCTAATGCCGAGCAATGACGTGTGTCTTGAGAATTTTCTTTTGATCTTAATATGTGACACGTTGTAATCCCACTAGCTCTTTAACTATCTTGATTATAGTGAATTGCACGAAGTGTAAATCTTGGATTATCAAAAACGTTGCATGACTACTGGTATTAGGATGGATTTTTAATGCAAGTGTTATCCGGAAATCGTTCGAAACATATGTGGAGACAGTACCTTTGTGAGTTTTCGATCCTTGTTCTTGTTGTTGAGTGTTATATACGTCAATTCTCTATTTTTGAAAAAAACATACAAAGTCGTAGATAATCTCATCTTCTTGTTCTGATCATTCATTGGAGAAATCATTGTGTGAAATGAAACTCTTGATTACTTGTCATATATGTGGAGAACAAAGAATCGCACTATCCGAAGAATTGATCTTAGGACCTTAGCTTGACCATCTTTAGCCGCAACCACGTATAACCACCCTTCACTTAACCGTACACTTTCCATGTCCGTGTTTGACTTTCATTCTTGGGATATCTTTGCATGAGATCATGTGTGTAAAGTTGTAAAGGAGATTGAATCATGTAATGGTGAGAGTACAAAGAAAAGGAAAGAAGTTTAAAAAAAAAAAAACCTTCATAAGCAAGTGTACTCTCCGTTTGAACTTCAAAGAAATATTCTTGTTGATCCATCCCTTGTACTCATTTGTAATCATGCATTCCAATAAATCCCATGCTTGTGCACAGACATTGCCCTTCCCCACTTTACAACACCCTTGCAGTCCTGGTTGATTCTAAAGTTTTGTGATTCGGAGTTTGAAGCGTTCATGACAAGTAGTTGGAGTTATCCCACACCTTCTAGCGAATGGTATCGTTCATGAGATTAATTTTAATCGTTTTTCACTATTACGTTTTTCATCATTGGCATGTGTGTGGTTTTGATTCCTATTTCCATTACTCTATTTTACCCGCATGCCCCGAGAGTATTACCCACTTCGAGTGCCTTTCTTTTTAGAGTGTAATACCGGTGAGAATTGAGTTGAAGCGCGCTTTCGAACGAAATTCGGAGGATGAAAGCATTACGATCTTCTTGATAGTTGTAGTCATGCACTTCACACAACACACGCATTCAAGATTGAGCTCAATGAAATTTATCTCATAATTGTGATAGTTTGATAACTTTTTGGATTTGCGTGTCGAGTACTAAATCTTTTTGAAAACTCTTGGGACTATGTGAAGTGTCGGCATTACAGTATGGGCAACTAACATGAGGAAACAAAATGTTGTGGGTATCAATCCAAGAACCCTCCGGAGACAACACTCCGCCTCTACGGGTAACCTAGAGGTTTAACGGCTTGTTGCATATGCTCAATGCAATCGTGTGCCCCACGAAAACGGTTTTTCCTTCTTTATTAAATAAATTGTCGTGCAAGGTTATTCTCAAATCTCTCGATATTTAGCTTTGTTGCTAAGAGACTAGCAACATGCTAGTTGGGGGGTGTGATTCGTGTCCAATACTGCATTTTGAACTTCATAATTTTACCAGTATTGGACACAAATTATTACTCAAATCGGAGACTTAATGGATAAATTGCGCTTTTTGATTGTTCTCGTTGTTACCCCCTTTTAACTAACAAAGATCTTTCTTTTTGTAGGTAATGTATGCTTGGGTATAGTGGAACCCAACCCTCTTGGCACTCTTGAAGTAAAAAGACTCAAGAAAAAGATTTCAGGAAAGGCGGATCGATCCGCCCATTTAGAGGGGATCGATCCGAGTGTTCAATTGGAGTTTACTATTAGTTTCGTAGAGGTCGGATCGATCCGCAATTCAGAAGGGATCGATCCGCGACTTCATGGAGACGTTCTGCGAGAAGCCTCTTTGTATTGGCCGGATCGATCCGCGTCTTCTCGTGAAGCCAGTAATTCCCCACATAAAATGCGGATCGATCCGCCCATTACGAAGGGATCGATCCGCGCCCCTGCTGAAGACTACTTTTTTATTATAACTTTACCCTTTTTTTGTGGGGGGACTATATATAGTGAGTGATATTGTTTTGATTAGGGTTATGATGTTTCTTAGCTTAGTTTCCACTTAGTTTTCTAGGGCTCTAAGTTCTTTCTCTCATCTCCCTCCCCCATTACTCCATCTCTACCAATCTTTACTTCCATTTATTGGGAGAGAGAAGAGGGTGTGAATGTATTGAATGGTTGAAGTTCCTATTAAAGCAATATTTGGATATCTTATGGCATTTATTGTGATTCTCTCTTATTGGTATGATTTCTCTTCCCCTCTCTTTAATATTGTTGTCACTATGATTATGAGTAGCTAGACCTTGAAGGTTGGGGATCATAAACCCACCATTGGACCCATGTGTGTTTTATTGTAGGACTCTCACACTTTGTAACATATCTAGAGTTCATGGGAGTGTGGTTAGAGTTTTTGAGACCCCACTTCCAATGTCAAGCATTTGAAGTGACTAAATCTCTAAACTCTAACCCTACACCCATGTGTTGCATTGGAACATCCATCTAGCATGTTGGTTGACGACCACATGTTTGATGGTTTTCCACAATGGGATTCTCTACCCTAGAATGTGCTTCAAGTGTGAAAGTCATGTGTTGTTTGGTCCAAGGTGGGGGAATGCTCCCCAACCTCAATTTTTCCATTTACAAAACCCCCAAATATTTACTTAAACTTAGCTTTGCTCAAAGTTACTTTCCACCTTTGAAATAGTCATTATAGTTTAATTTAACGTCAATTGAATCAAACCCATAGTCGAAAAGACTCATTTTTTTATTTCTTAGTTTGTTAATCGCTCTTCGCATTATAATTGGTTATTAAGCGCCCACCAAGTATTGTTGCACTCCAATCCCTGTGGACTCGACACCCTATTTCCACCGTACTACATTTTTAATAGGGTTAACAATAGAACTTGATTTTGACTAAAATCAGTAGGGACATCTTCTTTAGGCTTTTCTAGAGGTAGGGAGTTCGAAGTACTAGCTCCATCTAGACTTTCTACAACAATATCATCATCATCATCATCATCATCTCTTCTTCTAAAAGGATTTGCCTCATCAAAAACAATATGCATGGACTCTTCTACAACTAAAGTCTTCTTATTAAAAACTCTAAATGCCTTGCTTATTTGCGAATAACCTAAGAAGATACCCTCATCCGACTTAACGTCAAACTTACCTAAGTTATCCTTATTGTTCAAAATGAAGCACTTACAACCGAAAACTCTAAAATAACCAATGTTAGGTTTTCTACCATTCCAAAGTTCATAGGGAGTCTTACCAAGATTGCTTCTAACAAAAACACGATTAATAGCAGAACAAGAAGTGCTAGTTACTACGGCCTAAAAGTATTGTGGCAAAGAGTGTTCATTCAATAAAGTTCTTGCCATCTTTACCTATGCCGATGATTTTTCCCTTAGAGTTATCTCCGAAGGTGACGTTTCCACCATCCTTGGGAGAGAGAGAGGAGAACTTTGATTTGTCTCTGGTCATATGTCTAGAGCATCTACTATCTAAGAACCATATATCCTTGCTTGAGGATTTTAAGCACACCTATAAAACAAGCTTAAGTATTTTCTTTGGTACCTAATATTTGTTGGGTCCACTTTTGTTAGCAAAGGGAGGAGTAGTTTCCTTTTCAATCCAAACTATAGTGGTATTTATCCTATTTGGGCATTTGTAGTTCACATGCCCCTTTCTCATGTAATAATGACAAGTCACATGAGGATTGAAACTGCTTGAAGTGGATCCTTTTGTAAAAATGCTTTGATGAGATTTGTTTGAAGAACTAGAACTAGTAGAGCCATCACTTGAAAAGAAATTGTTGTACTTCTTTTCTTTAGGTAGGATTGAAACCCAATCCGGCTTTATCAAAAACACATCTTTATTTTCCTAAAAGCATATTTAAATTTTGCTCTCCATGAGTAAATTTAGCTAGAGTTTTGGTCAAGTCTTCAACTTGTTTCTTCAACTCAATGTTTTCTTTTTCGAAATCGTTTGAAGGAATGCTTCTTGATGCAAGCACTTCATTTTCTTTTCTCAAAGATTCATTTTGTGATTTCAATTTACTTAGTTCATTTGAGAGTTGGGAAAAGTTATTTTTGAGAGCAAGGTAGTTGGTTCCCGAACTTTCCAATTCCTCATGCAATTCATCAAATGCATTTTGTAGCTCATCATAGTTATGAGGTTCATTACAAGAGTCATAATTAGAGTCTACCTCATCACTTTCATGTGCCATGAGACAAATGTTTGCCACTTCATCATCACTTGATTCATCTTTGGATGTCTCATTCTCGGAATCATCCCAAGTTGTGGCTTTCATTGCCTTCTTCGCCTTTTGCTTGAAGTTCTTCTTTAGTAATGGGCAATCGGCTTTGATGTGTCCATGCTTTTTGCATTTGAAGCAAATGATTGGATCTTTTTTGGCTTCACTTTCCTTTTGTCCTTTTCTTGCAAAGGATTTGTCTCTCCTCAAGAACCTTTTGAACTTGCGAGTGATCATGGCTATTTCATCATCTTCATCACTATCATCATCTTGGTCATTTGAAGCCTTTAGACCCAAGTTCTTTTTATCTTCATTGTCGAAGACGGCCAATTCCATTTCATGAGTGATGAGAGATCTCATGAGTTGTTCAATAGAGAGCCTTGAAAGTACCTTTGCTTCTCGTACCGCCGTGACCTTTTTGGTTGCCAATGTTTTGGTAAGGACCTAAGCACTTTCTCAATCATCTCTTCATTAGGATACACTCTACCAAGATTTTTCAAACTATTAGTAATAGTAGTAAAGCGAGTAGACATTTTACTAATAGTTTCATTTGGAAGCATTTTGAACATTTCATATGATTGAACAAGTTTCTTTAGCCGATTTACATGAAGAGATCCTATTATACTCATTAGGATCTAAACCACAATATAAGAGATTCATAGACATAGCATTCATTTTAATAAGTTTCTTGTCACTATCATTATATTCATCTTCTGTTTTAGCAACGGTTTCGGTGCCTATGGTCTTAGTGGGAACATGAGGTTTTTTGACTACGATTTGCCACAAATCGAAGTCTTGAGTAATAATGTAAATTCTCATCCTATTTTTCCAATAGGCATAGTTTGTTCCATTAAAGCATGGAGGTCTTTGGGATGATTGTCCCTCACTATAAGTGATATTGGTACTAGTGTTTGCCATGTGATATTAACTCTAAGATATGTGAAATCAATACAAGAGTCCTTGCTAACCCAATTAAGTGGTTAAATTGAAAATCAATGCAAGATCCCTTAGTACTAGTGTTTACCGAACTGACCAATGAATACGAGAGTTAGGATGTATTTGATAACCCAATTAAGTGGTTAAATTGAAAATTTTCAGCATTTAATTTTTTTTCAGTGCGTTTGATAATGTACCACTTAATTGAAAAAGTGTGTAGGTAAGGGCACATTCATTTTTTAATTATGGCACCTAATACTAAGTTAAAAAATTAAAATTTTCACCTTTTACTTTAATTAGTAAGGGCACCTCACTTATTGTATTACATGTTATATTTTACAATAAAAAATGATACATATACACACTATTTGACACACTAAATGACCCACAGGGGTATCTAAGCAAAATTTTCAAATTTTCTATGGGACCTATTAGTTTCTAAACACCAAAATCCCTAATTCCCTCCATATAACCCCATTTCTCCCCCAAAATAGTGTAAAATAAACTTGGACCACCCTAGTTGAAACTACTTATATATGAAATTGTTAGTACAAAAGTAATCCTTGGAAGGGGGGGGGGGGGGGGGGGGGGGGGGGTTGAATAAGATTACTAGCAATTATAGGCAAATTTAAAACTTCAAGCAAGCCCAAAAGAAATGATGACAATAATTAAAGAGAGAAGGAGAATAACACTTGCAAACCAAGTTTTTCAAGTGGTTTGGCATTCCGCAATTCGCGGCCTATGTCCACCCCTCAAGAACACCTCTTGAGGATTCCACTAACCAATTTTCTTTGGATTAAGATTAAACCACTCCTTACAAGTTCTACTTGAACTCCTTGTTACACCTCCAATGAAAAAACCCTTCACTTGGAGCAAGGGTTACAGCAACCCTCTTACAATTTCAAGGGTTTGATAAATGTTGGATTACAACTGAATAATACTCTTTGTAGAGTAGATGGAAATAATAAATGCTCACAATAATAACTGTCAATGGATTACAAAATCAAAACTAGAGCTTAGAAGCTTGAATCTCAAACAATTAGGGCTTGAATCTTTGATTGCAATAAGTGAATATTCAATAGGAGTAATTGATATCCCAACAACCAATTTGAATAGAGTATATATACTCTCTCAAGAAAATCTGAACGTTTAAGGTAGGTGGAAGCATTAAATGCTTAAAGGAAAACAGAGGAAAAAGAGTCGTTGCTGTTTTTGCGCAGTAATTTAGTCGACTAAACTTTTGAACTTCATTTTTGCGCCATAAAAACAGTCGGCGAAAAGGTGGTCAAATCGACTGAAAAGTGTCAAGCAGAATGCTTGTTTTTGATGCAGAAACCAGTTGATTGAAGGACAGTTCCGGTCGACTGAAAAATAAAGGGTCCAGTCAACTGGACGAATGTTTAGTCGAAAAACAGTTTGACAGTTTTGAATGTTTTGTTCAGTTTTAAGCCATTGTTTTTGAGATTCAACCTTACTAACTTTACATAAACTCTTATAAGAACAATACAAGATGGAAATAAAGTTCCTCAAGGCTTTCATGGAGTATCCATCATCTTTATTAAGCTCTGTTTGGACAACACACTAAATGAAACCATAAGTAATCAACTTGATAGTTTGTTAATCATCAAAATTACTTAAGGTAAAACCCTTGGGGCTAACAGAAATTAATCGTTTCAATTGAGTGCTCTATTTTTGTATGAGCTAGACTCGGGAGGTGATGACCACCTCCCTCGGTTTGTTTACAAGGATATTGATACTCCATAATTTAGAATTATTTATTTATTTTTTTTATTTTTTCTTTCACAAAGCTTGCTACATGGAATCAAAAGTTAATCTTTTGTACCATCATACAATCAACCAAGATAAACAACTATGGTACTGCTAAACTGTCAACTGATATTATTATATTCTAATAATTTGAATTAATTTAAAAGTCAGTACCAAATAAAAAATATAATAAAAATAAAACTTTATATTATAGAGCTAAAATAAATTAATATTGAAGCGGTCGTCTCAAAATACTTGCAAAGATTTAGATACTCTTCATTACCATTTGATTTTCTCAACACTTCTCTCAACTATGTAGAGTACAAGATGGAATTGATACGTGGAACTGGAAAACAACAAGATTAAATTAATGTTAGAATTCATATAGGAAGACAAATGACATCATATGCGTTCTATATATGAGAGAGAAAAAAAATTGTACCTTATGGACAACCAATACGAACTTTCCAGTCTTCAAACTTGGGTTTTACCAACTCCTCCCATCTTGCTACATCTCCATATCGAAATTATGACTTATTAATTTCCTTTACTCAGTTAAAAAAAAAATAAAAAAATTATAAAACAATAAAAGCAAACGTGGTTGAATTGAAATTATAACTTAGTAATTTCCTTTACTCAGTTTTTTCATGAATTGAAATTATTGATGCTCAAACCGTGGCTGCAATGATTATGTCGCTATTCTGGTTTTTCACAGTTTCACGTAAACACATATTCAAGCAGTTTGGTTAGTCTACTTTTTGTGCAGCATGTTAGGAAGTAGGAGTTTCTAGCATCAGAGTTCGTTCTCAGTTATATGTACCAACTAAATTAATCACAAAACAAAATTATAGAGAGTCGAATTTATAGATTAGCGATGGTTTCAAGACATAGGTTTTTTCATGTTTATAATAAACCATAGAATATTGCATAGTTAGAGATTCACATGGAATGAAAAGGCAAGCAAGAAGAAGAAGTTAGGAAGGAATAAGAAAGAGAGATTGAGATTTACTGGATATTAGTTGAATAACAAACACAGCCTTGCTTAGAAAGCAAAAAAAAGAAAAAAAGAAAAAAAAAACCTAAACTTCCTAAATATATAATTTGTGGGAAGTGTTTTTAAAAGATGCATTCATTTTTAATAAAACCTAGAATAGGGGCTTAAATTAATAAATAAATCTGCCCTTACCAGCAGGCAGCAGTCTTGAAAAATCAGTAAAAAAATTCACTGAAAATGTTAAATGATTTTTTTTACTGGAAATAATGACTGAATGCAACTCTTTTAGTTCTTGAAACACTATTTTTAATTTTACTAATACAAATTACTTAAAATTTTCAGCACTTGGTGCATTTGATAAAACTAAAAATTAAGTACTGAAAATTTTAAAGGATTGAATTTACAGTACTAATAACGAATTTTCAAGTACTGAAGTAGATTGCATTTAGTGATTATTTTTAGTAGAAATTTTTCACTTAAAGTTTTTAGTAATTTTTTGACTATTTTTTCAATTAAGTAATATGTTATCAAATGCACTGAAATAAAATAAGTGCTGAATATTTTCATTTTCACTACTTAATTGCTTATCAAGCACCACCTTAATTTTCACTTAATTTCCTGTTAATTTTCTGGTTTATCAAACACACCAAAGCGACTCTTTCGAAATCTCGCAGAAGACGACGTCGGCCTTATCGTCTCTCTCTCTCTCTCTCTCTCTCTCTCTATAACGTAGGAGGCGATGAACTCTAGTGGTGGGATGATGATGCCTGGCGGTGGAGGAGGAGGAGGGAGATCATGGCCGTCGACGACATCGGTGTCATCATCAGGGAAGAGGATACAGAAAGAGATGGGGGAACTCAACATGGACCCACCTTCCGACTGCTCCGCTGGCCCCAAAGGCGACAATCTTTATCACTGGGTCGCCACCCTCTTCGGCCCTCCAGGTCCCCCCTCACACACGCACTCTCTCTCTCTCTCTCTCTCTCTCTCTCTCTCTCTCATCTGTAGAAGTGTTCTTATACTGTGTTTGGAAACTAGATTCATTTGGGTTGGAATTCGAAAAAAGAGAATTTTATTTTATTTATTATTATTATTTTTTGGAACATAGGGCAATTTGAAATAAAGAAAGTTCCTTTTTTTTGGTGTTCGGAATGTAAAGAGAAATTGGAGATGAGCTAATATTATATGCCATCCATTATTCCCCCTCTTCTATTGATTAGAAATATACTATTTCTTGGAGTTCAATATATTTGGGTTTTTTTTTTTAAAATTTTTTTTTATGAAAAGTAAATTGAAGAAGTAGTACAACTTTTCCATCAAAATTATATCCTTGTTTGGTTTTTCTTTTTTCTCTGAACCCTAATCCAAGTCTAAAAAGGTCTGCAAAAATCTATAATTGGAAATCTCACTTTTTATCTGGTTAGGTAATGTTGGTTTGACGAAGATCCGTTTTTAAAAGAGTTATTACAGTAGGCACGGACTTCTATACAAGAAATTAGAACTCTTCGAACACTTGAATTGATTGAACCGTTCACTAACGAGCCACAAACAAAACCGGTTCTTTGCATTGCCAAACAGACTCTTAGTTTTGCGAAAATTGTGCTAGTATGGCAAAGGCAGTACTCGACTGTGCTATTTTTATTTTTATTTTTTGCCTTTGTTTTAATTTCTTGTTCAATTGGTTATTAACATCAGTTTGATTTTTTGCTTCCAGGAAATTTCCACTTTTTTTTTTCCCTCATAACTTCAATTGAATTTTCTCATTTTATTTTGAATTGGAAAATGTGGCCCATTCATTGTGCAATAATTATAGTTATCATTCGTTTTTTATTCCACAAAACCATTCATTGACATTAAGCCACTATGTTATGTTTGATGATCGATGTTTGAACATCTACTGTATGACCTTTCTGTGTGCAATCTATTATATATTTTATTGCTCAAATTGGCAACCCTAAATTTGGCTCTTATTAACTGTTACGTTGTCACATCCGTCCCGGAAAATGCATTCTTTTAAATCATAATTGCTTTGTTGAGATTTATCAATGTTATTTGATAAATGTGAAAGTGGTTGACTGTGGGTCAACGGAAGGTGTCAAGTGAAGACACGAAAAGTTGGGAATTCATGAGGCTTTGAAATGATTTAAATGATATTTATGTGATTAAATGTTATTTTATCTGGTATTTATGAATAGTAATTATACCTGTGTAATGCAACTTCTGATAGTTGGATCTTGTTTAAGATCATTTTGGAACGTTATAGTTTTACGTAAGTGATACGTGCATAAAAAGTAGGTTATCTAGAGATTTCACGAAAATAGTTTTCGGAACGTAATAACGGACCTAAACGAAACTTAGACGAAAACTTTTATAAATTATAGATTTTCACTCGTGGACCGATGACTTAGGCGTTTAAGATGTTTTCGGAGATAATTGGAAGATTAGAAAACTCATAGGGAGGTAAACGTAATTCCCGAAAGTTGTGCCTATATATAGTTGAGTCCAAGATATTTTCATAAATATCTCACAAACCAAATATCTTAGGAGAGAGAGAGAAAATCAATCTTCTTGACGCCAATCGGCGAACTTCTGCTCGATTACTTTAAACCAAATTTCATATTCGGACTCCTCGAGTTAAGAGCTTCATTTTGATACCACTTAGGCCGTGTTTGGCTAAGTTTTATAAAAAAAATCCTAATATTGGAATTTTGGGGAAAATTATGTAAAACTTGTAGGAAACGCTTGTAATCGGAGATTTGGCGTAGTATTGATATCCTTGAACTTCTCCTGAAATCTTAAGAGCGTAGCTTAAGCTATGAATTCCTAACCTATGTTATATAGGGAATTTTGGATGCTCTGGATATTATGTATGAAATTGTGACCCGGACAAAACTCATGTGTTAATTTAGACCCGTTAAATTCAGCGAATACGTACGAAAAGCATGTTTGTATGACTATGTGAGCATGCTAAATGACTAAGTGGGTAAAAGGGGAGTTTGATACAAATTCATGTTGGGGTAAGCCTCTCAATGTTTGAGAGTTATTGTAGCGACGGCTACTGTGCATGGTTTAAGGCTTGGATTTTCCAGGGCACTTGGGATGCAATTGTTAAAGGCTTGGACTTGCCGTTGGCATCGCGGTTTAATGCTTGGACTTACCGCTACCGGATGAATGCATATTTCTCTCCCTAGAGACTAAATTATGTGGTTAAGATGTCTAAAGCATGAATTGCCATATATGCATATGTTTAGAATTGTACGCTCAGCTTATAGCTGAGCAGTGGGGACTTCCTCCATTGCAGGCGAAAAGAAGAAGCGAGCAGAGTGAGAGTGAGGCCAATAGGACGACGACATTGTCCTTGTATATATTTTTGTTTTACTCCATTCCAAATGTTGTAATATGAGTTTTTGAGAATTAGAAGTATGTTTTAACTGAATCTTGGAATGAATTCGTAGTATTGTAAAACTCGTGTAGTTATGTTTTGAAAACGTTGTAATACAGTCAAGGTTAATTTGGAATGAATTTGACATGTGTAATTAACTTGGTGGAGAATTGGACAACTTTAGAAAGATGGAATTCTGCAGAATGTGCAGTAATTAGGAAAATAGTCGACTTGTCCGAGAACACGGTCGACTGGACCCACTGTTGGGACAAAATATCTTTCTCAGTTTTCGTAAAGCAGTCGACTGGGTTGCTAAAACAGTTGATTGGAAAGTGTTTCAAAACATGGCATTCTGCTAGATCAAAGTCCAGTCGACCGGACGAGTACCAGTTAGCTGAAAGATTGATACCACAGTCGACCGAACCTGCAAGGCAGTCGACTAGATTGGGTTGCTGAGGTTCTGAGTCTCTGCAGTCGCTACAGCAGTCGACTGGGGACCCGATACAGTCGATTGGATTGCTCATTTCAAAAAGGTTTTGTTTCTTTAAGTGTTTAGAATGGAAAACTTTTTATAACTCCGAAATGAAGGGTTTCTACTTATATTATTCCGCTGCTATAATGTGGTAAGTGAACTGGATAAGCCTTGGTGGAGTGCCACGTGTCCTATTTTCGCGCATAGCGGGATGGGTCGTGACATTATTGGTATCAAAGCGATAAGTAACAAAATTTCGGGAACGTTCGACGTTGAGTGAAGTGTTGAGTGAATTGACGTATACTCTAGAATGCATTCACACATAGTAGAGATATTTGATGCTTATAGTATGTTGTTATACATTTGATGCTTATGGTATGTTGTTATACATACATGTTCATATTTGTTGTCATGCATGCATAATATTTATGCATTAAAATTGATAGGTTGATAATCATGAGCGACGAACATGAGCAATCACTGCATGTGCGTATAGACCATCTATTAGAGATGATGGGAAACATCAAAGACTTGGTACAGAGTATAGCGGATCGTTTACCTCCGACACCTCCATTTGAGCCAGCACCAATAGCCGTGGTGCCTACACTAGAGAATAGGGGTGGACGGTCCGTATCGGAACAATTCACAAGAAAGAAACCGACGGAGTTTCACGAGACATCCGACTCCACACTAGTAGAGCACTGGGTGATGGATATGGAGAGGATTTTCAGATCTATTCTGATGTGTGATGCACTGAAAATTGAGAATGCTAGTGATGTACTCCGGGGTGAAGCCTAGAATTGGTGGGTAAATGCTCTAGACCAAGGGCCACCCATAACGTGGGAAGGGTTCAGGGCGAAGTTTAATCGTCGATTCTTTCCACGAGCTGTTCATAATGCGAAGAAGAGGGAGTTTGATAATGTTAGACAAGGAGACATGACAGTGACCGAGTACACATCGAAGTACAATGCTTTGTTGAGGTTCAGAAAAGGTTCAGTACCAACGGAGGAGGATAAAGCTAGAAAGTTTGAAGAGGGACTGAGAGAGAACATCCGCCTGAGGGTGGAGACATATGAACATTCGACCGGTGGAGCGGTACAACAAACGGAACTTGTGGTAGAAAGTGGAATGGAGAGGTCAAGACAGATCCAACAAGGGAAGAGGAACAATGAGGGTGGTGACCGGAACCAGGGTGGATCATTCAAGAGGCCTTTCGCGAGAGGTTTTGGTTCTAGTTCTAATTTCAGTGAACAAGGTAGACCGACGAGCAACATACCAGTCTGTCCTCTCTGTAATCGGCCACACACGGGTCGATGTTTCATGACTAACCCTCAGAACAGGAATCAAGGAATGAGTGGTGCAAATAGTGAACTCAATCTCTCTCTCAATAAGAATATCTGGTAGGTCGTTGGGAAACACATCTGGATACTCTCGTACTATTGGATTGTCGTCTACCTTTAATTCAGTCGCCAAAGTATCAATTACTGAACATAGAAATCCCTGACATCCCTTTCTCAATAACTTACATGCTCGGATAACTGAAATCAAATACGGAGGCGGTGTAACACTGCTCCCTTGGAAACAAAAACTCCCGTGCACCGGTGATCGAAAATTAACTTCTTTCCGTTTACAATCTATCCTGGCTTGGTTAAGAGTTAACCAATCCATTCCTAAGATCACGTCAAAATGGTTCACGACAAGCGGTATAAGGTCTACCGTAGTGTTACCTGATTCGCTCCCCCCCCTCCGACCTACGAATTGGTACGCGCGACCGCAAACGTGGTACGTTCGCGACCTGGAACGGCAAAACTGACGACCCATTTTCCTTCAATTTCGAAAAAAAAAAGGAAAAAAAAAACTCGATCGAAGAGATATAGTATCAAATATGTGAAGAAAAAATCGATAAAAGAAAGAAAATCAAATCTAACCTCTCAATCTCGATCTGCTTCTCTTTCTCACTCTCGATCTATCATTCTGTCTTCTTTTTCTTTCTCGATCAGTCTTTTCTCTCTGTTTCGATCTGTCCATCTCTCGCTAGTTCTCGATCTGCTTCCCTCTCTCTCGATCTTCTTTGTCTCTGTCATCTTCGATTTCTCTTCTTCCTCTCTCTTGATCTGTCTTATCCAGTTCTCCTTCTTTCGCTCTGTCTGTCTCTCTCTCTCTCTCATCTTTTTTATTTAGGTCAAACTTTCTCTCACTTCTCTCTTAACCTATATCTAACGTGGGTAGTGTGGTGGATGGTATTTGGTAAAGTGGGGTACAGTAATATAATATAATATACTCCCTCCGTCCCATAATAAGTGTCCACATTTCCTTTTTTGGATGTCCCACAATAAGTGTCCACTTTCCTAAATTGGCATATATCTTTTACTTATTTTCCAAAACTACCCTTATAATAAAGACAAAGAAGCATTTATTTGTGGTCTCAAAATAAGCAAAAAGTCAAACACCCATCACATCTAAGGGTAAAATTGGAAAGTGACTCTTTAATGAACCAAATAAATTAGTATAATACAACTTTCTTAAACATTGTGCAAAAAGGAAGTGGACACTTATTATGGGACAGAGGGAGTATTATATTATACAGTATATATTATATATATATCCAGCATAAAAATATACAATGTATACATATCTATATCTAACGTGATATACCACATATATAATATAATATAATATATTATATAAATAAAGTAGTTGGGATAGTGTCTCATAAATACTAAAGCTGCTAAACTGTAAAAGTACGAGTATAATATCATATTGGTAATATAAAATATACCTTTACAAGGAAACTTTACACATTCCAAGATTGACTTTCCTAAATATACTATGATTCCTATTTACCAAAGGACTTCTTCATAGTAACTCTCTTTAAATTGGTTCAATGACCTACGGCTCACCCAATCTTCCTAGCATATGCCATTAGTTATCAAATTTCTACCATAGCCCAAGCTTCTTCTATTGAAGCTATTTTCTCTCTTCTACATAAGATTTCTCAGCCATATTCATGGCTTTTGGAAAAAGAAAAAGAGATCAACCGAATGTTGATTCATTTGAAGAACAACATGTCGATGATACAGTGAATTTAGATGATTCAACTGAACGAAGAAGATCATACAGAACACAACAACAATCAATCCACACAACAACGGTCAAATCAACTGGAAGTAGATGCAAAGTTGAAGCCATTACTCAGTGAAGTTAGATTCATTGGTGTGGCGCAAGGGAAAAATCCTGGAGGATCAAAAAGTTGGACATGCAATCATTGCAAAGCTAAATTTACGAGTTCATACACTCGAATTCATTATCACTTTTTTGGTGCTCCACCAGGGAAGAAAGCATAAATTAAACGTTGTCCAGTATTGATGAACGATCGTGCTACATATGAAAAAGTGCGACAAAGAGTACACGAGGCAGAAAAAAAAAGGAGTTTCGTTGACCTTGAAAAATTCTACTCTCACAAAGCGACAAATTCCTTCATCGTCGGGGCCAATTGAAGATGCATTCAAGATGATGGATAGAGATATGGTTGACATGAAGGTGATGAAGGGGTTATGTGCTAACAGAATTCCATTTAATGTGTTGAGAAATCCTCAATTCCATGAAATGGTTTCGGCCATAAATAACGGACCCAAAGGTTACAAGGCTCCTTTTTATGAAAAAGCAAGGACTACATTATTAGACGAGTGTAAAAGAAATGTGGAAAAAGACTTAATTCCTGTTAAAGATACTTGGTATTCTCATGGGGTATCCATTGTATCAGATGGGTGGACAAATGTGAAGCATCATCCACTCATCAATATTGTTGCTGTAAACAGTCGTGGAGCGATGTTTTTATATGCCGAGGATTTTCCTGGGATAGAAAAAACTGGTCAAGCTATTGCTAATTTTTTGCTACAAGCAATTGAGGATATTGGACCACAAAATGTGCTTCAAGTTGTGACAGACAATGCTGCAAATTGTAAGCTAGCTGAAAAAGAGGTAGAGAAGGTACACAAACATATATTCTGGTCTCCTTGTGTTGTGCATACTTTGAATCTAATTTTTAAAGATTTTGCAAAGAAATTTGAATGGTTTACAAATACTTATAAAAGAGGGAAGTTAATTGTTAAGTACTTTGTAAACCACAATCATGCTTTGACCATTTTTAGGGCTCAGTCAGAATTAGAGCTATTGAAAGTTGCAAAGACAAGGTTTGCCTCACATTATATTTTGTTGAAACGACTTCTTGACTGTAGAGAGGCCCTTGTAACTACCATTGTTCTTAAAACATGGAAAGATTGGGTGAAATCTGGAGATGAACACGCTAGGCAGCTAGGTCCTTTGGTTGTAGAAACTATAAATAGCGAAGACTTTTGGGATGATGTGGAGGGCATTATAAAAATCACAAAGCCAATATATTTTTTGATTAAATTTGCTGATGGCGAGGGTCAAAAAATGGGTGAAATCTACGAAAGGATGGACAACATGCTTGGGGAGATTAAAGATGTTATGATGAACAATGAAAAGCATCCCATGATGTATCCTGGAATCGAAAAAATTGTGCTCAGTAGGTGGGAAAAAATGAATATTCCGCTGCATTGTCTTGGGTTTGCACTCACACCCCGATTTTATGATATTCAATATCTTGCTAAGCTAGCACCAGGAGGCACGGTTAGAAAAAGCCCGAATCAAGACAAAGAAGTGATCATGGGTGTTATGGAAGCATTTGGGAAGATATCAGAAGATGTTGAAGAAGAAAAAATACTACGAGAACAATATGCCGTGTTCCATTCGCGAAAGGGTCTTTATGTCATGGCAGCTTGCCCAAACAGATGCGGTAACCATGGATGCAATTGATTGGTGGTCAACATATGGTTCAGAAACTCCACAGTTAGCAGATATTGCAAAAAAGGTATTACCTTTATTTATTTATCGTATTTATTATTATTATTATTTTAGTATTCTCAATTCTTTTTATTTTATGATATGACAAAGGTACTCGCTCAACCAATAACTAGCTCATCCGCTGAAAGAAATTGGAGCACATATTCATATATTCACAATGTCAAGAGAAATCGACTGAATTCTGCAAGAGCGGATAAATTGGTTTTCATTCATTCGAATATTCATCTCCAATCACGTTTCACTGAAAGTTACAGGGATGGGCTTTTTAAGAAATGGGATATCAATCCGGAGAACACTTGCATAGATGATTCCATTGTGAGATTAGAGGATTTGCGTTGGAAGTCCCTAGAGAATCAAGAAGATGAAGAAGAAACTGAAGAAGCACCATCCATGCCCGTTTCAGGAGTAGCCAGACCACCTCATCCTAGTTCTAGCAGGCCACCAGTTCGTCGTTCTGGAGTACAACAGACTCAAATAACAAGCTTTGCAAGAGGAGGGAACAATTCAAAAGACAAGGGAAAAATATCGCAAAATAATTATAGGTTTTTTTTTTTTAAGTTTCAGAATTTAGATTTCTAACAAGCTTTGCAAGAGGAGGGAACAATTCAAAAGACAAGGGAAAAAATATCGCAAAATAATTATAGTTTTTTTTTTTATAAGTTTCAGAATTTAGATTTCTATGTTAGTTTATTTTAAGACTTATGAGTTAATTTAAGTATTCTAATTTTATGACTTGTTAATGAATTAAGTTTTTAATTATTTTTTGTTATTTTAAAACTTGTCATTTGTTATTTTATCTTATTTTATTTTTATGTGTGCGAGTATACTACAATGTATATATAAAATTGCATATAGTACCAAAGGCGACCCGAATAAGTGTTCCGAAATGAACCGCGTCCCTAAATAGCGTTCCGACTAAGTCTACCTCCACCGCACCGCGTATCGGTTGAGGTACCGTACCCTATGTTACATGGACTCTTCTAAATAGGAGAAGTACCCGTGTCGACACGACTCTTTGTGGACATGGGTATTACACTCGGGTAGGATCCTTCTAGTGTAGTTTAGTGTAATTTTCAGCCAAGAAAGGCAAAGTACCCATGTTGGATATGGCAATATATACCCGTGCCCTCCGGACACTTTGAAGAGTCCGTGTAACATAGATCGTACCACGTACCCGTACCACGTACCAAGGCGACCCACAATCCTGGTAACATTGGTCTATAGTCACCAACTTTTCGTCTAATTTGATCTCACAATTCTTGTATATCGTAGACGTTACTACCAGCTTACTAAGAGGTACAACAATGGATAATTCATATCCTAAGGGCGTCGATCTAACATTCAAATGTTCAACAAAATGATGCGACACAAATGAATGTGTAGATCCTGAATCAACGAGTATGCGTGCTAGATGCGAAGATATAGGCACCATACCTGAGACCACTGTATCTGTAGCAGCCACATCTTCGGGATTCATCTGGAATGATCTCCATTCACACTGCTCTGTCCCCTGTCTCCTGTCATTGGATTGTTTAGGCTTCGAACCACTTGAAGCCATAGAACTCGCTCTTTGTTGGGGACGTCTCCTTGGGCAATTCTTGGATTAATGTCCAACCATTCCACAATCATAACATTTTTCTCGCAAGTCGGGGGTAGAATTTGCACCACTCATTCCTTGATTCCTGTTCTGAGGGTTAGTCAAGAAATATCGATCCGTGTGTGGCCGATTACAAAGCGGACAGGCTGGTATGTTGCTCGTCGGTCTCCCTTGTCCACTGAAATTAGAACTAGAACCAAAACCTCTCGCGAAAGGCCTCTTGAATGATCCACCTTGGTTTCGGTCACTACCCTCATTGTTCCTCTTCCCTTGTTGGTTTTGTCTTGACCTCTCTATTCCACTTTCTGCCATCAGTGCTGTTTGTTGTACCGCTCCAACGGCCGAATGCTCATATGTCTCCACCCTTAGGCGGATGTTCTCTCTCAGTCCCTCTTCAAACTTTCTTGCTTTGTCCTCCTCCGTTGGCACTGAACCTTTTCCGAATCTCAACAAAGCATTGTACTTCGATGTGTATTCGGTTACTGTCATGTCTGCTTGTCTAAGATTATCAAACTCCCTCTTCTTCGCATTATGAGCAGCTCGTGGAAAGAATTGACGATTGAACTCCGCCCTGAACCCTTCCCACGTTATCGGTGCTCCCTTAGTCTAGAACATTTACCCGGGCTACCAATTCTGGGCTTCACCCCGGAATACATCACCGGCGTTCTCAATTTTCCCCTCCATATTCACCACCCAGTGCTCTGCTAGTGTGGTGTCGGATGTCCCGTGAAACTCCGTCGGTTTCTTTCTTGTGAATTGTTCCGATAGGGACCGTTCACCCCTATTCTCTGGTGCAGGCACCACGACTATTGGTGTTGGCTCAAATGGAGGTGTCGGAGGTAAATGCTCCGCTGTACTCCGTACCAAGTCTCCGATGTTTCCCATCATCTCTAACAGATGGTTTATACACGCATGTGGTGATTGCTCATGTTCATCGCTCATGATTCTCAACCTATCAATCTCAATGCATAAATACTATGCCTGCATGGCAACAAATATGAACATGTATGTATAACAACATACCATAAGCATCAAATGTATAACAACATACCAAAAGCATCAAACATCTCTCCTATGTGTGAATGTATTCTAGAGTATTCGTCAATTCACTCAACACTCCACTCGACGTCGAACGTTCCTGAAATTAATTTTGTTACCTATCGCTCTGATACCAATAAATGTCACGACCCATCCCGCTATGCGCGGAAATAGGACAGGTGGCACGCCACCAAGGCTTATTAGGGGAGCCCAGTTATTTCACTTATTGGGGGGCTGTTTGTATATAAATATACATACTAAATTAACAAATTCATCATAACTCCTTTGGCGGCAATCAGATCAAAAAATAGAGTTTTCAGTCTCTCTCTCTCTCTCGCTCCATTTGGCTTGAGTGGAAGCTCTCACTTACCACATTATAGCATCTGAATAAGATGAGTAGAAACCCTCAAATTTGGAGTTATAAAAAGTTTTCCCTTTTAAAACACTTATAGAATCAAAAGCTTTTTGAAATGGGCAATCTAGTCGACTGTATCGGATCCCAGTCGACTGCTATGGCTTTTGTGTTACCATTCATTATTTTGGTCTGGAGAGCGACTTGGGGAATTATTTTTGTTGGACTACAGAAATAGAGAATACATTTGAACTTTGAAGACTGCAATTCTAGGATTTCTATTTTTCGTTTCCTTGTTTTTGGAATATCCTCTCTTTCCCTTTAAACTTCACTTGATATTCTTTTTGTGGCCTTGTATATAAATATAATCTAAGAAGCACCGACGCGGACACGTGACACGAACACGACGCCATACGTGGACACGATATTTCTAAAAAAAGCAGGATACGAATACATTTGGGACTCATAGATATTTTATTTTTTAAATATGTTTTTACTATGTCTAAACAAAATTGGCAAAAAAACACATAAATTACAACAATATTATGACATTATTAGTAATAACAAAGCCAATAAATTAAATCCAAGAACTTCTCCATTTATCATCATTCATCAACATCAATCATCATTCATCATTAATCATCATTCATCAATATTCATACGTTACTTACGTATTTGCCAAATGAATTGGTCTCAATATATACTTCCTTTTATTTTTTCTTTTTATTTATTTATTTTTTAATAATTTTTTATTTTAATCCTAAACATTATTTTTTTGTTTGTTTTAAACCCATCACAATTTAAGAATTTTCATAAACATCCATTATGTATAACAATTTAGAAAAATTATAGTTTAACCCAAAATTTCAAAACATTATCTAAGAATAGCAGCTTAGCGTGTCCTGCACGTGTTGTAAGCGTGTCCTTTGCGTGTCGGTTAAGGTGTCCGTTTGAAAATAATAATAACCAATTTAGACATGATATTTGGAGTATCCGACACGTGTCTAGAGAGTGTCGGTGTCGGATACGCTATCGACACTGATATGATGGCCAAAATAGAGTGTCGGTGCTTTATAATATATATTGGTTAGGTAGGATGTGAAGAGTTTCAAGTGTTTGGTGTTCTATTTGTACAACAAGGTTGTTTGGTCTAGTCTAAGCTCTAAGATTATGTGGCCTATTTTTTTTTGTAGTTGAATTGCTTTTGTAGTGAGATTAATAGAGTTCTTTGAACCTGCCTGCTAGAGGGAAGTATATGTGGACCATGCGTGGAAGAGGTCTCTTAAAAGTGTTGAGAGAATCATTCATGATTCCAAACTGGTTGTGCTAAGTTCCTTTGGAGTAACGGAGAGATCGATAGAACCAAGTCCACAAGTTTATTGTGCAATTTAGGAAGTGTTGAGTCGAGTAAAAACATTGTTGTCCTGTTGAGAGATCATAAAACACACACTTTTGAACATCTCTCATAGGCAATGATAGTTATCATGAGTTGCTGCAAGATTTTCACAACAGGTCTCTAGTTCAACACTTCGTTTGACTTCGCTCAATTTTGTTCACCATGCAAAAACAAGGTTTTACCTAGGTTGTCTTGCGTGTGTATTATTACACAAAGGTCCAGTGGTAGGTCTTTTTTCGCCCCCAGCTCCAAACAATCCTCCTTTTTGTATTTGAGTTTTGCTATTGTTATTGGATATGTTGGTTTTGGCACGGAGTCTTTGAACTTAAATCTCTAAAATTCTGTTATCCTGGAGGCATATTGGTTATAAAAGTGGTTTCAGCTGCTTACAAAAGATGGTTTTTGGATATGTTTTAGTTTGGTGTTTTCGTGGGTTTCTCCCTTTTTGTTATGTTATCATTCTCACTTATCAATAACTATCTTTAAGTCGTGATGGTGTGAATTTATTGTGACTACCTTTTTACTGACTTCTTCAAATTCTTTACTTGTAGGAACTCCATATCAAGGTGGCATATTTTTCCTTGACATAACATTTCCAAGTGATTATCCGTTCAAACCTCCAAAGGTATGTTCAGTAATATCCTCATGATTGAAAATTGCCAAACAAACTAATTTCTTTCTTTCTTTCTGTGTTTTTGCATATCTTGGAGATTAAATGTGGGGGTGTGCAGGTCTGAGTTTGACACTAACCAGTTTGTGTGGAAATGCCAAAAGTAAGGACTGTGTTGAGTTTACCCTACCCTCCACCCTGTTTAAGCATGAACACCACTTGATGATGACCCTCTTATCTTGAAGATTAAATGCCAGAAGTTTCTTAATTAGATATGAATTTGGCATTGTATTGTAGAGTGCGTTTTCATTTGTCTGTCCGTGACACAATTGTATTCGTGAAATTAATATTTAGAGAAATCAGGATTAGTTGAAAGCAAGAACACAAAGTTCTTAGTAGTTCTAGGATGGTAGTTTTTAACTCCACCGTTTTCAATTTTTCACAAAGTCCCACTTCTAAGGGTGTTTTTGACTTCATTCTCAAAATCTCAGATGGAGAAATGCTTCCAGTTAGCAGCCAGCTATATTTTCTCAAATGTCTTCATGGTTCTTTTTGCCATGAACCTTTTTTAATAGTCAGATGATTGAAAATTCAAATCCTCTTTGTATCTATTGCTTGGGACTATAAGCAACTAAATCCTGTTTCAGAGGTCACTGATAAACCTCTATAAACACGAATTGGATCTACACCCCTTTAAGATCCCCCCGAGAGTTCTCCAATTCAGTGGGAGTCATCCTTCTTCTGACACATCAACATAATTTTATTCCTGAACGGTTTCCAGATTAGCAGTCAGAATATTTATCATGCTTCTTTATGCCCTGAATCATTTGGGAAGTAGCTTAATTGGATGTAACATTGAGAACCACGTTACATGATAATTAATGAATCCAAACAATAGAAAAAAGTTGATGTTGTAATACTGTCTGTGTGTGTTTGTATGTGCAGCTTGTATGTGTTTGCCCGGGCATGTGTGTGATGATCATTTTGTTTTCTATATATGTGGGCATCAATGATCATGAAAAGGAGATTTTAGGTCCTGCTACACCCTTCTCGTTTGCATACCGTATTTTGGATTACCTAAATCGAGTCATGTGTATTTGAGTTTTTATCAGTAGTTGTCAAATCTGGAGGAGTTAATTGCAATTGGCATATAGGCAAGAAATTCTTAGGAATCTGTGTACCTGGATAGATTTGGATCTAGGAAGCACCACTGCAGGTGCTTGGATACGGGTACGGGGGATTCGTCAATTTTCCGAGAATCTAGGATTGGTGGTGGGGGGGGGGGGGCGTTGGGTAAGTAGTTTGTATTAAATACTAAAAAACATTCTTCTATACAGTATTTACTCTATTCTGCAATTACATTGTTTTGCTTTTTCTATGTAACTAGTCGATAACCCGTGCTATGCACGGATTGTATGCAACATGAATCCATTTCCAATAGTATAACAATGCAAGTAACAAATTCCTTATATGAACTGCACAATTCAAAAATTCCACGCAAATTCCTAAAGACAACATTAACTCTCAGAAAGATAATAATTATATTACAGAAAAATGATACAAACAACACTACATGGACACCATGTTGAGAGTAATAGGACCCCAATTGAAATCCATGCCATATGTTCCAACTTCCAATTACTCACTTGTTTTTATCACAAATTTATTTTTAAAAAAGATCCAAGAAAGATAAAAACATAGTGTAGGAATTACCCCAATGCTAAATCATCAAAAGAGTACTTCTGTTGCTTTCAAAAGGTGAATTTGCTTCTGCCTCTCTTTTCTTAATTTGTTTGATTGAAGGCAATAATATAAAAAATATGCACATCTAACTTTTAGAGTATTTAAAACCAAGTGAGAATTCTATAGTATCTTACCAACTACTTGGTAACCCTTCTACTGTTCTACAAAAGTGGTGTATAACTGCACAGGAAACCAACTCACTCCAAAATCAAAGATGTCTATATATACACACATAACACAATATAGATCCATACAAAGAAAAAAAAAAAAACCCAAATACATATTGAAATGAAACATACCCACGTCATCAAAAGAAGGAAAATTAACTTGTGAGTTGTGACTGAAATACAATTGCTGGTAGCTCAAAGACAGCCAAACGTCCAGTCGGCGATTAAGAAGATGAGTCTTTTTTATCTTTGGGTTGAAGATAAATGTGAAGTTGAATTTGATGGTTCAAAGAGTTGGGAGAATAAGGGGTCTAAAGAGAGATTGAGGGCTTTGGAAAGTGGAGAGGCTTCAGGTGGTTTAAACGGCTATTATGGAATATTAACAGTTTTTGTAATATTCTCAGAATTTGGAAAGTGAAGAAGTTTGGTTTTAATAGCCTCCTTTGGAGAAAGAGAACACTTTAATGCAATCCAAGAAATTGAAAACGGCTATTATGGAATATTACCAGTTTTTGTAATTTTCTCAGAATTTGGAAAGTGAAGAAGTTTGGTTTTAATAGCCTCCTTTGGAGAAAGAGAACACTTTAATGCAATCCAAGAAATTGATATTATTGGGAAAAGGGTCTTTTGGGAGAGTTCATATTGTAGAGAGAGAAAGTGAATAAGAGAATGATGAGAGTTCATATTGTAGAGAGAGAAAGTGAATAAGAGAATGATGAACCGAAGGCCAAAAAAGAGAGGAAAAAATGGTAAAAATGAGGAAGTGCCACGTGGCACAATGTGGAGCAAGTTTTACTTTGACCTTTGTATATGTATACTAGATTAAGACATGAATAACAAACATTTAGGCCACATAAGCAACACTAGCCTTTTGAAGTCAATCCAAAAAAGTAAAATTTTGTTAAAGACCTCGATTTTGTCATAAAAATATTAAAACAAACACCTTATAGCACCCAAGAAGAATCCACGCTAGTGCACGTGCACATCTAGTAAGGATTCTTCAGTATGTTAGACGATTCCGTGCTTCCTTGGTTTGACTGTTTGAATCACTTACTG
Organism: Hydrangea macrophylla; assembly: GCA_033977485.1. Lineage (NCBI taxonomy): Eukaryota > Viridiplantae > Streptophyta > Magnoliopsida > Cornales > Hydrangeaceae > Hydrangea > Hydrangea macrophylla. The sequence goes on from CM066989.1 coordinate 2,508,435, forward strand.
ATATACTAACATGCATAACCCCATATGAACTGGATACAATCTTTATAAGTAACTGCCCTAGGTTTTTATACAAAAGCATTGTATTTTAGAGTGTGTTTTCATATATGTTAACATCACCGACTTTCTTAATTAGTACTCCCTCCGTCCCTTAAAAATAGTCCACATTTCCTTTTTGGGATGTCCCAAAATTATTGTCCACTTTCCTAAATTGGTATACAATTTTTACTTACTTTCCAAAACTCCCCTTCCTTGAAATCTACTCTAAGACAAAACTTAAAAAGTTGTTGTAATGATTAGGGACAATTGTGGAAAGTAGGTGTAGATTCTTTTTGTCCCCTTAAAAAGTTGAGTTTCCAAGGGTGGACTTTTTTAAGGGACGGAGGGAGTAATATTTGAGGAAGAAGGATACCCAACTATTAACATACATATCCTATTAGGCTATTAGTGACTCCAAACACTATCATTTACAAATTAATAATAGTGTTTCTTTTACTTTTTCTTCCTTTTATTTCTTAATTTTAATTTCAGGAATGCAGGTGGTTTTTAAAACTCGTATCTACCACTGCAATGTTGATTCTGTTGGTAATGTTAGTTTGGAGATCCTGAAAGACGGTTGGAGTCCAGCTCTAACAATCTCAAAGGTGCTACTTTCTATCAGATCAATCTTTACCAACCCGGATCCCTGTAAGTATTTCCAATCCCTTTTAGATATAGTTTACTTACTTTTGCTTTGTTCATTTCCTCATTTTTTAATTTTATTTTTGCTTTTCGTCCTATTTTCTTTATGGGTGCCCATGCACATTTTTTATAGGGGTATTTTGGTAATGTTTTGCATTTACATCTTGTAGCTGTAATTCTTTGTTATATGAGGGCCGCTATTAGTGTATTTTGTAATATTTCTTTTACCTTTGAGCGTAGTAAAAAATTTCAACTGCTTCGTGGACCTAGTTTTAGTTTTGGGTGAACCAAGTAAAATCTAGCGTTTTTGTGTTTGCCTTTTGTTAGAATATAATTATTAAGTTCAAGGGTATTCATGTAATTTTATGTCTAATGTATATATATGTGTGTTGGCTAACCTTTCAAGGTTAAGCCTTCACTTTCCCTCTAATCTCTCTTAACATGGTATCACAGCCGTAATAGGGTTTCATCATCTACGCCGCCATACACCACCACCATAAGTCATCATACCATCTTGCCGAAATCCCAAAACTCACCAAATCCTCTAATTGTTACCCACCCACACACCATATGACCTAGCCGACACCTATCCTCACCAACATCCTAGCCGACACTCACTACTCTTCACTGGAACCCACAATCCAGCCCTGTATGATTTCTCTTCTTTTTGTATCTCGTTCTACAATTCACGGGAGTAGATTCACGTCAAAGGTACTCGATTATGCAATTTTGATTGGTGGTTTCTCAGTTCGTGTTGTCTCGGTCCCTCTATGGACCTAGTTGGTTAGTTCAATTTGTGTTTTTCGTATTGATGTTGCTTCTAGTTCGTTGTTGATTTTTTTTTTGCTGGTATAAGACTCCTATTATTATTGTTGGTATGGCTGATACGGGTTCCGACAAGAAGGGTTCTATTTCTTCTTCTGATAATGCAAATTATAACTACAAAGTTGAATGAGTCCAATTATTTGTTGTGGGCTCAAGCTATGAAAGTCGCCTTGGGTGCTAGAAAAAAGTTGAAATATATTTTGTCTGGTGCTCCATCTCAGGATAGTAAAGATTATGATGGTTGGGTATCTAAGAGTTACGTGGTTATATCGTGTCATGGATATTTTTAATGAAAAATCGTTCTGATATTTCTTTGTGTTTCAATTATTTCATAAAGAAATTGTGACTCAATTTGGTTGTGCTATTCTTACTTCACAATCTGATAATGCATTGGAATATATTGAAGGACACCCCTTCAGTTCTATTGTGATTCTCATGGGATAATTCATCAATCTACTTGTGGTTATACTCCTCAACAGAATGGTGTTGCTAATCGTAAAAATCGCCACCTTCTGGAGGTTGCAAGAACTCTTATGCTTCAAATGAAAGTTCCTAAATAGTTTTGGGGGGATGTTGCTCTTACTACCTGTTATCTTATTAATCGTATGCCCTCTTCTGTTCTACGTGGTGGCATCTCTCACTCTATTTTATATCCTAATAGATCCTTGTTTGTCTTGCCACCACGTGTGTTTGGTTGTGTCGCATTTGTTCATGTTCTTGCTCCCGGTCAAGATAAATTGGATCCTCGTGCTACTAAATGTGTCTTTGTAGGGTATTCACACACTCAGAAAGGATAGAAGTGTTGGAACCCTCAGAGTCGTCGTTGTATGGTTAGTGCTAATGTTACCTTCGTTGAAGGTAACATATTTTTTTTCATCGACGGGTGCTTCGTTAGATATTGATGTTCTTGCTCCGTCTTCTTTCATTCCCCTTCCCATTCCTTCTCCTTCTTGTCTCAACCTCCACCTTCTAGTTCTAAACCATTGCAGGTGTACCGCCACCGTGAAAAGCCACCCAGGACTGAAGACCAGCTTTGCTCCACCTCCTTCCTCATCATCTTCAGTTGAGGTTCCAAATCCAATTGATCTTCCTATTGCCTCTTCGAAAAGGTACTCGTTCTTGCACACTACATGATGTAGTACTTTTAGCTTTATTATTTGTACTTTGTTATTAGTTACTTTAATGAGTTGTTATTTTGTGTTGGTCACAACCATGTAGGGTTAGTGAACCTAGTAGTAGTATAAATATTTCTTATTCTCAGCATTGTAAGCACTTTTGACATTACTTGAACAGAAATTGACCTATTTAGAGCATTGTTGGCTCTTCTTTGGTGTGAAACCCCAAAACCCTAACTTTTTCTTCCATATTCTCTTTGATTTCTTCATTGCATGGCATCATTTGGTATTAAAGCCTCGATTCAAACCTGGTAACAACCATAAGAAGCTACCTGTACCTCAGATTCTGTTGAATATTTGCAATATCTAACCAAACAGCACCTTGCGAACCAGAGACTAGAGTCTCCACTGTGAAACGACGCGTGTATCAAGCCAAACAGGCCCTGAACAATCTGCAAACCAGATTGTAGCCATTCGACTGGTTCAAGACCATCGTTTGGAGAGTCGCACACCAAACTCGACCTGGAAGTTGATCTGCGACTGAGTCGAACCCAAGAAGAAAGGGTCGCGACACCACAAGGTCCTCAATTCGAACCTAATCGCAGAGCTCCGCGACTGGAATGCAACCAAATTTGTACCAGATTTGAACCAGCAGCTATCCAACTCTCCAGATTGTGACTCTCTAACTTCCGGACATCTCGAATCCTTTGACCCGAAAGTGAGACGTGGGCAGTGCTTTGATCAAGCCTTACTGGGTTACGATTGGGTACACTTGCGACTACAGTGGGCTAGCAACTAGGTAAGATTTGCTTCTGTGTTTGTTTTTCTTTGCTTGGGTGAGTCGATTTCATCCCGATTGGCGTCTTCAGTTTCGATTTTGGATTTCTTTGGCTATAATTGTTTTGGTTGGGTTGTGGTTGAAAATTTCGGGAATATTTTTGCTGGGCTTGTGAATTAGCTTGTTGATGGTTTGTGCCGGTTTGTTGCTTTGTGATTTGTTACCAACTTGCTTGTGAAATTGCTATTGCTCAAAGGGGAAGAGGTAGAAGGGGTCGAGGGCGAGGAAAAGCCATGAACTTTGGGGATGGGGCTGATTTGCCACATCCGATGGGACCTAACGGGGCCCAAGAAGAAATTCCTATTCGTAGGAATGAGATGGATGAATTACGTAGGCAAGTAGCCGCTCTAACGGAGATCGTGCAACGATTACAACCCCGTAGTGTGCGGGATGATGAGTCCGTTGACACTCAATCCCACTTTGAGAATCCTTTCGGAGTCCCTCAAAGGCGTCGGGATGTGGGTGAACACAACATCAAGGTGAAACTCTCGGAATTTCATGGAAGCTTGAATCCGAATGAGTTTGTTGATTGGTTGAATGCTCTTGAGAGGGTGTTTGATTACTATGAAGTCTCCGATGAAAAGAAAGTGAAGCTTGTGTCTATTCGTTTGAAGGGGCGAGCCTCGGCTTGGTGGGAACAATTGCAAATAAGTAGACAATGGAGGCGAAAAGGGAAAATTAAAAAGTGGGAAAAGATGAAAAAGAAGCTCACGGGACAATTCCTTCCTTTCAACTACATGCAAACTCTCTACAAGAATTTGCACAATCTTCGGCAAGTTAGAAGCGTGGAGGAATATACCGATGCATTCTATTAACTTGTTGCTAGAGTTGATTTGAATGAGATTGAGGAGCAAATGGTGGCACGGTACATTAGCGGTTTGAAACCCTCTATTTAAGACCCCCTTTCTCTACTTCCTTTGGTGGTTTCAGAAGCTTTTAACCGAGCTATATTGGTTGAGAAGCAACAAGTTCGGACCAACTCAAGGTACGGGGGGCAGCCTTATCAAAGCTTTGGTAAGGTCGGTGTGTCATCAAATATTAGAAGAAACAAGACTTATAAAGATGGGCAACAAGCAAGAGTGGATAAGGGAGTCGTACCTTCACCGAATCTACAAAATTCCAATTGTGTGAGTGCGGGAAGGCTAACCCAAGGAGTCGGGTTTAAATGCTATAAGTGTGGGGAACCCGGTCATAAGTCCGCGGAGTGTCGAAAGACGACGGGAAACCAACCCAAGACGCTTCTAGTGGAGGAAAATGAGGAATTCCCAATCTATGATTGAGCTCCAATGAAGAAATTGGAGGTGATTTAGAGGAAGAAGAGGGACTATCTCTTATGTTGAAGAAGACTCTTCTTGCACCTAAGAGTGCAATTGAAGATGATTGGTTGAGGACCAAAATTTTTTTATACCACTTGTAACATTGGTGGTCGAGTATGCAACATGATTATTGATGGGGGAAGTTGCGAGAATATGATCTCCTTAGAAGTGGTGGATAAGCTAACTTTGAAAATTGAAGATCATTCACATCCTTATAAGCTCTCTTGGTTCAAGAAAGGGAATGAAGTCAAGGTGACGAAGAGGTGCTTGGTCTCATTTTCCATCCGAAAGAAGTATTTAGATGATGTGGTGTGTGATGTGGTGCCTATGGATGCTTGTCACATATTGCTTGGGCGATCTTGGCAATATGACCGACAAACGTTACATGATGGAAAGAGGAATACATACACGATTTGTAAGGAGAAACAACAATATACACTGCTGCCCATGAAAGAGAAGGTGCGTTCTAAGCCTACAACAACTTCTTTGCTTACTTCCAAAAGGTTTATAAAAGAAAGCCATGAGAGTGGTTGCATATGTCTTAATTCTACACGAAGGAAGTGCTTATTTTGACGTTCCAAAGGCCGTGGAGGGGTTGTTGGAGAGTTACGTTGATGTTTTCCCTCAAGAACTACCACCCGAACTACCTCCCATGCATGACATACAACATTGCATTGATCTAGCACCCGGTTCTTCTCTTCCCAACAAAGCTGCGTACGAATGACTCCTAAAGAGAAGGAGAAGTTACAAAAACAAGTTGGCGAACTTCTAGATCGGGGCTACATTCGGGCTAGCCTTAGTCCTAGTGCCGTTCCCGCTCTTTTGACTCCGAAGAAGGATGGGTCTTGGAGGATGTGTGTGGATAGTAGAGCAATCAACATCATCACTATCTAGTATAGGTTTCCGATTCCTAGATTGGACGATATGTTGGATTGTTTGGCGGGAGCTAAGGTGTTTTCCAAAATTGATTTGAGGAGTGGCTACCATCAAATACAAATCCGCCCAGGGGATGAGTGGAAGACCGCATTTAAAACTCACAACGGTCTCTTTGTATTGCTCATCATGCCATTTGGATTGACTAATGCGCCTAGCACTTTCATGAGGGTTATGACTCAAACCTTACAATCGCTTTTGGGAGTATGTGTTGTGTACTTTGATGATATATTGGTATATAGTCGAAGCTTGGAAGGACATGTGGTTCATCTTCAAAGTGTTTTTGATATTTTGCTAAAGGAAAAGTTTTATGGGAACTTGAAGAAATATAGTTTTGCTACGGATAGAGTGGTATTTTTGGGATATGTAGTGTCTTCTCTTGGAGTTCATGTTGATAAAGAAAAGATCAAGGCGATAGTAGAGTGGCCTACACCTTCTAGTATGTAAGAAGTGAGGAGTTTCATGGTCTTGCTACCTTTTATCGGCGGTTTATTCGGAATTTCAGCACTATGGCCGCCCCTCTCACGGATTGTCTTAAAAAGAAGACTTTTGAATGGAATTTGGAGGCCGACGGAAGTTTCCAACACTTGAAGCAGGTATTGACCGAAGCGCCTATACTTGCCATGCCTAATTTTGATAAAATGTTTGAGCTCGATTGTGATGCCTCGGGAGTGGGGATTGGTGGAGTCCTTAGTCAAGAAGGAAAGCTGTTGGAGATATGTTTTGGTTTAATCAAATTCCATCTTATCTTGTCAAGATCCCATGATTTGAGGATCACATATCATTAGGAATTTTATTGTAATATGCATTTAATATGCATTTATTAGGTTTGATTTTATTTCCTTTTTCCTATTCGCTAGTTTGTATATAAATAGACAAACCCCTTTGAGGACGAATACAAGAAATTACTATCTCAATATTGGATTTCTTCTTGGTATCAGAGCAGAGATCCTCAAGCTCCACCGGCGGGTGGCGGCTCACCACCTGCGGGACCCCTATCGTCTACTTATCTTCAGTTTTTTTTTTTTTTTCCATGTCGATTCATTAGTAGTGTTCATCTTTTTTCCCGTATTTTCAAATAAACCTCCTCTACCTCGGCTACTTTTTGTTTCAACCTCCGTCAAACTCCGGCCAGCCCCTAAGGGCATTGTCCAGCCCTCGGCCAGCCCCCAAGGGCACTATCAAGCCATCGGCCAGCCCCCTTTAGGCCCTGCCCAGCCCCATTTAGGCTTTGTCCAGCCTTTGGCTAGCCCTTTGAAAGGGGGTGGTGGAACCCTTCAAGATTTGGGTCTATTGTGCAACCACTGTTATTTGTTTGAACAAGAAGTTTTTTTTTGTTTTTTTTTTGTGATTTATTGTGGATGATCATTTCCACAGTGTCGCTCTCTATTGGTGGATGGTGTTTCCCACTCTTGCCAACTTTCATGAACAGTCTAGTTGTAACCTTATCATTCCAAACTTATGTGGTTTATTCCCACCTTCAGTTTGCAGGGGAGTGTTGGAGATATGTTTTGGTTTAATCAAATTCCATCTTATCTTGTCAAGATCCCATGATTTGAGGATCACATATCATTAGGAATTTTATTGTAATATGCATTTAATATGCATTTATTAGCTTTGATTTTATTTCCTTTTTCCTATTCACTAGTTTGTATATAAATAGAGAACCCCTTTGAGGACGAATACAAGAAATTACTATCTCAATATTGGATTTCTTCTAAAGCCAATTGCCTTTTTTAGTGAGAAATTAAATGGCGCGAAACTCAAATATTCCACTTATGACTTGGAATTCTATGCTATTGTGCAATCTATCAAGCATTGGAGTTATTATTTGGCCTATAAGGAATTCATTCTCAACACCGATCATGAAGCGCTCAAGTACCTAAATAGTCAACGTCATCTTAACAAGCGGCATGCTAAGTGGGTAAGTTATTTGCAGCAATTTGATTTCTCTTTGAAGCATAAGTCCGGAGTTCTTAATAAAGTTGCCGATGGCTTGAGTCGACGAGCCAATCTTTTGGTAGAAATGAGATCTATGGTGAGGGTTTGATGAGTTCAAGAATCACTACCATGGCGACACCTATTTTGCAAAGATCTTGCGTTCCTTACAAAACGGGCAGCACGCTATCTATCGGCATTTCATGCTCAAAAATGGGTTTCTTTTTAAGTGTTTGAGGTTGTGTGTGCCCCAATGTTCCTTAAGGGAACAAATCTTGATCGAACAACATAATTTGGGTCATTTTGGCAAGGATAAGACCCTTGAGTTGCTCCAACGAGAATACTTTTGGCCGGGATTGACTAAAGATGTGGCAAGACATGTTCAAAGCTGCCATGTGTGTCAACGAGGAAAGGGTACAACGACTAATGCAAGATTATATTTACCTCTACCGGTTCCGGAGAAACTTTGGGTGTCTATTAGTATGGATTTTGTGCTTGGTCTTCCACCTACACAACGGAAGAGTGATTCAATGATGGTGGTAGTAGATCGTTTTTCTAAGATGGCACATTTCATTCCTTGTTGGATGACCATGGATGCTTTGAATATTGCTAATCTCTTCTTTAAGGAAGTTTACAAGTTACATGGGATACCTAGTTCTATTGTGTCTGATAGAGATGCTAAATTCCTTGCTCACTTTTGGCGAACTTTGTGGCAAAAATTGGGAATGGAGTTAAATTTTAGCACTTCTTCTCATCCACAACTGATGGGCAAACTGAGGTGGTGAATAGAAGTCTTGGCAATCTTTTGCGGTGCTTGGTGGGTGAAAATCCTAAAAATTGGGAGGGCATTCTTTCATTGGCTGAATTTGGTTATAATTCCTCTCTTAACCGAAGCATTAACACTTCTCCTTTTGAAGCGGTTTACGGTTCTACACCTTTAAGTGTTCTCGATTTGGCTCCTTTACCGCTTCCAAAGAAATTAAACACTAAGGCGATGGATATGGTTGAATTTATGAAGCTAGTTCATGCTCAAGTGAGGTCCAAAATTGTCGAATCTAATGCTAAGTATAAGGCTACGGCCGATGTACATCGGAGAGAGCTCCTTTTTGAAGAGGGTGATCTTGTGTGGGTTGTATTATCTAAGGAGAGGCAACCCCAAGGATCGTATTCGAAGTTGAAGGATAAGAAAGTGGGTCCTTGCAAGATTTTGGGAAAGATGAATGACAATGCTTACAAAGTGCAACTACTTCCACACTTGAACATTTCCAATGTCTTCAATGTGAAGCATCTAGTTCCTTGTTACGCCGCGAGTGCTAGCCCAACTTGAGGACAAGTCTTTTCTTTAGAGGGGGAGTATGATGTAGTACTTTTAGCTTTCTTATTTGTACTTTGTTATTAGTTACTTTAATGGGTTGTTATTTTGTGTTGGTCACAACCATGTAGGGTTAGTGAACCTAGTAGTAGTATAAATATTTCTTATTCTCAGCATTGTAAGCACTTTTGACACTACTTGAATAGAAATTAACCTATTTAGAGCTGGCTCTTCTTTGGTGTAAAACCCCAAAACCCTAACTTTTTCTTCCATTTTCTCTTTGATTTCTTCATTGCATGGCATCACATCCTATTGATCACATTGTTTCTTTCTCTAATTTATCTCCTTCACTTCGTTCGTTTGTTAGTGCCTTGTCTTCTGTTTCCGTCCCTCGGTCTCATTCTCAGGCATTGGTTTCTCTGGGATGGAAAGAGTGCTATGGATGAAGAGATGGAAGCTTTGTACAAAAATGGTACGTGGGAGTTAACTGATCTTCTTTTTGGGAAATAGGTTGTGGGTTGTCGTTTGGTGTATATGGTTAAGTATCATCTCGATGGTACTGTTGAAAGGTTGAAAGTTCGGTTAGTTGCAAAAGGGTACGCTCAAACCTTTGGTGTTGATTATTTTGAGACTTTCTCTCCTGTGGCTCCTCTCAGTTCTGTTAGAGTGTTCTTGTCTGTTGCTGTTAATCAGGGGTGGCCACTTTATCAACTTGATATCAAGAATGTCTTTCTTTATGGTGATCTTTAGGAGGAAGTGTGCATGGAGCAACCTCTTGGGTATGTTGCTCAGGGGGAGTCACATAAAGCCATTTATGGGCTTAAACAATCTCCAAGGGCTTTAGTGTGTATGGTTTAAAGAGGACAATTTCTGATCATTCAGTGTTTGTGAGACACAGTGAGAAAGGAACTATTGTTTTAGCAGTTTATATGTATGCCATAGTGATTGCACACAGTGATAACGAAGGTATACAGTTGAAGTCTCATTTGAGCAAACATTTTCATATGAAAGATTTGGGTCTACTACGTTATTTCTTGGGTATTGAGATAGCTAGATCAAACGAAGGAATGTTATTGTCACAGAGGAAGTATGTTCTTAGATGAAACATGCATGATGGGTTCTAGACCAGTCGATACTCCAATGGATTCGAATATACAGTTTAGTAAAGATGATGGAGAAGATTTTGCTGATGCTGGTCGATATAGAAGACTTGTGGGTAAGTTGATTTATTTGACTGTCACTAGACCAGACATTACTTTTCTGTGGGAGGTGTGATTAGTTTATGCAAAGTCCCAAGCAACAACACTGGGAGGCATTGTGTCGTATATTGAGGTATTTGACAGGTGCTCCTAGTAAGGGTTTAGTGTTGAAACCCTCGAACAACTTGGAGATAGTGGGTTTCTCAAATGCAAGTTGGGCAGAGATCACCTGGATAGGCATTCAGTGTCTGAAACAGGTTTCTGTGTCTTTGTTGGTGGTAATCTTGTTAGTTGAAAGAGCAAAAAACAAAATGTGGTTGCGAGATCAAGTACAGAGGCCGAGTATAGAGCTATGGCTCATATTGCTTATGAGATTTTATGGGTGAAGTCTATTTTACAAGAGATGGGATTCTCAAGTGATGAACCTATGAAGATGTATTGTGATAATCAGGCTGCCATGTACATTGCCAGTAATCCAGTGTTTCATGAGAGGACCAAGCGCATTGAAGTTGATTGTCATTTTATCAGAGATATGGTCATGAGGAAACAGATTGTTACTTCCTTTGTTAGGTCAAATGCTCAATTAGGACACATGTTCTCACTAAAGCTTTAAATAATGGACCCTGAAGTGATCTTTGTAATGAGCTGGGCATGATTGATATCTATGCTCCAGCTTGAGGGGGAGTGTTAGAATATAATTAAGTTCAGGGGTATTCATGTAATTTTATGTCTAATGTATTTATATGTGTGTGTGTGTGTGTTGGCTAACCTGATGTAGTATTTAGTGCCTTAGTAGTGATACTTTTGTTATTAGTTACTTTTTGATGGTTATTTTGTGTTGGTCACAACCATGTGTGGTTAGTGTACCCTAGTTAGTAGTATATATATTTCTTTTTAATTTAATTTTATTTTTTATAGCTTTGTAGCAGTTTTGGATATTACTTGGAGATAAATTAAGAGAATAGAGCATTTTTTGGCTCTCTTTTGTGTTCCAATCCCAAACCCCTAATTTCTATACAAGTTTTCTTCTATTTCTCTTGATTTTGAGCTTTGCATGGCATCATTTGGTATCAAAGCCTGTACACGAACCTAGGGATTGAAGAAATCTCAACCATTGTGACTGTCGGCAACCTTAGCACTTCGTAATTCCATTTGTGACTCGATCGAAACAGCCGAATCAACTTTTGAGCAAAACAACTTGTTCGTAGAGGTTGTGACCAGAGAATCGCATCCCAGATTGGAACCAAACAGACATTCCAGCCTTGAATCAGTGTTAACTAGCTTAGAGGTTGTGACCAGACTCATGCATGGCAGGACGCAAGACCTTCACTGACCAGACGCATGCTGAAGAAGACCTTCACTGCATCTGAGCCAAACAGTACCTAGCGGACCATCACTTTGGGACTTGTGGTTGTCACCAGGTAATCGCCATCCTTGTTAGACACTAAGTCTGATGTCTGGAACTGGTTTATGACTAGATTGGTGTGATTGATTTCCGATTTTGGCTTGAGATAATTATTGGCTTGTAGTTGAATTTTCAGCAAGTGATTTTGGTTAGGGTTTTGTGAATTTCCACACTTTTAATATCAAAATTGCTTGTGAATTGCTATGGCTCAACGAGAAAGAGGTAGAAGGGGCCGAGGGCGAGGAAACTCCATGAACTTTGGAGGTGGGGCTGATTTGCCGCATCCGATGGGACCCAACGGTGCCTAAGACGAAATTTGGAGATGGGGTTGAGGGCGAGGCAACACCATGAACTTTGGAGATGGGGCTGATTTGCCGCATCCGATGGGACCCAACGGTGCCCAAGACAAAATTCCTATTCGTAGGAATGAAGTGGAAGAATTACGAAGGCAAGTTGCCGCTCTTATGGAGATGGTGCATCGACTCCAACCTGTAGTGAGTGGGATGATGAGTCCGTTGACACTCAACCCCACTTTGAGAATCCTTTCGGAGTCCCTCAAAGGCGTCGGGATGTAGGTGAGAGACATGAAAATGATGAAAGCAAGTGGGAACACAACATCAAGGTGGAACTTCCGGAATTTCATGGAAGCTTGAATTCGGATGAATTTGTTGATTGGTTGAATGTTCTTGAGAGGGTGTTTGATTACTATGAAGTCTCCGATGAGAAGAAAGTGAAGCTTGTGTCTATTCGTTTGAAGGGGCGAGCCTCAGCTTGGTGGGAACAATTGCAAACAAGTAGACAACGGAGGGGAAAGGGAAAAATTAAAGAGTGGGAAAAGATGAAAAAGAAGCTCACGGGACAATTCCTTCCTTTCAACTACATGCAAACTCTCTACAAGAATTTGCACAATCTTCGGCAAGTTGGAAGCCTGGAGGCATATACCGATGCATTCTATCAACTTGTTGCTAGAGTTGATTTGAATGAGAGTGAGGAGCAAATGGTGGCACGGTACATTAGCGGGTTGAAACTCTCTATTCAAGACCCCCTTTATCTACTTCCATTGGTGACGGTGTCGGAAGCTTTTAACCGCACTATATTGGTTGAGAAGCAACAAGTTCGGACCAACTCAAGGTACGGGCAACTTTATCAAAGCTTTGGTAAGGTCGGTGTGTCATCAAATGTTGGACGAAACAACAATTATAAAGATGGGCAACAAGCAAGAGTGGACAAGGGAGTCGTGCCTTCACCGAATCTACCAAATCCCAATCGTGTGAGTGCGGGAAAGCAAACCCAAGGAGTCGGGTTTAAATGCTACAAGTGTGGGGAACCCGGTCATAAGTCCGCGGAGTGTCGGAAGACAACGGGAAACTAGCCCAAGACGCTTCTAGTGGAGGAAAAGGACAACATGGCGGAAAATGAGGAATTCCCAATCTATGATGAAGCTCCAAACAAAGAAATTGGAGCCGATTTAGAGGAAGAAGAGGGACTATCTCTTATGTTGAAGAAGACTCTTCTTGCAACTAGGAGTGAAACCGAAGATGATTGGTTGAGGACCAATATCTTTTATACCACTTGTAACATTGGTGGTCGAGTATGCAACATGATTATTGATGGGGAAATTTGCGAGAATATGATCTCCCAAGAAGTGGTGGATAAGCTAAATTTGAAAACTGAAGATCATTCGCATCCTTATAAGCTCTCTTGGTTCAAGAAAGGGAATGAAGTGAAGGTGACGAAGAGGTGCTTGGTCTCATTATCCATCCGAAAGAAGTATTTTGATGAGGTGATGTGTGATGTGGTGCCTATGGATGCTTGTCACATATTGCTTGGGCGACCTTGGCAATATGACCGACAAACGTTACATGATGGAAGGAGAAACAACAATATACACTTCTGCCCGTGAAGGAGAAGGTGTGTTCTAAGCCTACAACAACTTCTCTGCTTACTTCCAAAGGTTTATGAATGAAGGAAAGCCATGAGAGTGGTTGCATATATGTCTTAATTCTACAAGAGGGAAGTGCTGATTTTGAAGTCCCAAAGGCCGTGGAAGGGTTGTTAGAGAGTTACGTTGATGTTTTCCCTCAAGCACTACCTCCCGCAACTACCTCTTATGCGTGACATACAACATTGCATTGATCTAGCACCCGGTTCTTCTCTTCCCAACAAAGCTGCGTATCGAATGACTCCTAAGGAGAAAGAGGAGTTACAAAGACAAGTTGGCGAACTTCTGGATCGGGGCTACATTCGGGCTAGCCTTAGTCCTAGTGTCGTTCCCGCTCTTTTGACACCGAAGAAGGATGGGTCTTGGAGGATGTGTGTGGATAGTAGAGCAATCAACAAGATCACTATCAAGTATAGGTTTCCGATTCCTAGATTGGACGATATGTTGGATTGTTTGGCGGGAGCTAAGGTGTTTTCCAAAATTGACTTGAGGAGTGGTTATCATCAAATACGGATCCGCCCGGGGGATGAGTGGAAGACTGCATTTAAAACTCACAATGGTCTCTTTGAATGGCTTGTCATGCCATTTGGATTGACTAATGCCCCCAGCACTTTCATGAGGGTTATGACTCATTCCTTACAATCGCTTTTGGGAGTATGTGTTGTGGTGTACTTTGATGATATAGTGGTATATTGTCGAAAGCTTGGAAGAACATGTGGTTCATCTTCAAAGTGTTTTTGATATTTTGCGAAAGGAATAGTTTTATGGGAACTTGAAGAAATGTAGTTTTACTACGGATAGAGTGGTATTTTTGGGTTATGTAGTGTCTTCTCTTGGGGTTCACGTTGATGAAGAAAAGATTAAGGCGATAGTAGAGTGGCCTACACCTTCTAGTATGCAGGAAGTGAGGAGTTTTCATGGTCTTGCTACCTTTTTATCGGCGGTTTATTTAGAATTTCAGCGCTATAGCAGCCCCTCTCACGGATTGTCTTAAAAAGAAGTCTTTTGAATGGAATTTGGAGGCCGACAGAAGTTTCCAACACTTGAAGAAGGTATTGACCGAAGCACCAATCCTTGCCATGCCTAATTTTGATAAAATGTTTGAGCTCGATTGTGATGCCTCGGGAGTGGGGATTGGTGGAGTCCTTAGTCAAGAAGGAAAACCAATTGCCTTCTTTAGTGAGAAGTTAAGTGGTGCGAAACTCAAATATTCCACTTATGATTTGGAATTCTATGCTATTATACAATCTATCAAGCATTGGAGTTACTATTTGGCCTACAAGGAATTCATTCTCAACGCCGATCATGAAGCGCTCAAGTACATAAATAGTCAACATCATCTTAACAAGCGGCATGCTAAGTGGGTAAGTTACTTGCAACAATTTGATTTCTCTTTAAAGCATAAGTCCGGAATCCTTAATAAGGTGGCCGATGGGTTGAGTCGACGAGCCAATCTTTTGTTAGAAATGTGGTCTATGGTGATTGGGTTTGATGAGTTCAAGAATCACTACCATGGAGACGCTTATTTTGCAAATGTCTTGCATTGTTTACAAAATGGGCAGCAAGCTGCCTATCCTCAATTCATGCTCAAGGATGGGTTTCTTTTTAAAGGTTGGAGGTTGTGTGTACCCAAATGTTCCTTAAGGGAACACATCTTGGTCGAACAACATAATTTGGGTCATTTTGGCAAGGATAAGACCCTAGAATTGCTCCAACGAGAATACTTTTGGCCGGGATTGCTCAAGGATGTTTCAAGATATGTTCAAAGGTGTCACGTGTGTTAGAAAGGAAAGGGGACATCAACTAATGCGGGTTTGTATTTGCCTCTGCCTATACCGGATAAGCCTTGGGTGTGTATTAGCATGGATTTTGTGCTTGGTCTTCCCCCTACAGAACGGAAGAGTGATCCATCATGGTGGTAGTCGATCGTTTTTCTAAGATTGCACACTTCGTTCCTTGTCGGAAGACCATGGATGCTTCGAATATTGCTAATCTCTTCTTTAAGGAAGTTTACAAGTTACATGGGATACCTAACTCTATTGTGTCTGATAGAGATGCTAAATTCCTTGCTCACTTTTGCCGAACTTTGTGGAGAAAGTTGGGAACGGAGTTAAATTTTAGCACTTCCTTTCATCCACAAACCGATGGGCAAAGTGAGGTGGTGATTAGAAGTCTTGGCAATCTTTTGCGGTGCTTGGTGCGTGAAAATCCTAAAAATTGGGAGGGCATTCTTCCATTGGCTGAATTTGGTTATAATTCCTCTTTTAACCGAAGCATTAATACCTCTCCTTTTGAAGCGGTTTACGGTTCTACACCTTCAAGTGTTCTCGATTTGGCTCCTTTACCGCTTTCCAAGAAATCAAACTCCAAGGCTATGGATATGGTTGAATTTATGAAGCACGTTCATGCTCAAGTGAGGTCCGATATTGAGAATCTAATGCCAAGTATAAAGCTAAGGCCGATGTGCACCGGGGGGAGCTTCTTTTTGAAGAGGGTGATCTTGTTTGGGTAGTTTTATCCAAGGAGCGGCAACCCCAAGGGTCATATTCAAAGTTGAATGATAAGAAAGTGGGTCCATGCAAGATTTTGAGAAAGGTTAATGACAATGCTTACAAGGTGCAACTCCCTCAACACTTCCATATTTCCAACGTCTTCAATGTGAAGCATCTAGTTCCTTATACGCGGTGGGTGGTGGCCCAACTTGAGGACAAGTCTTTTTTTTAGAGAAGGAGTATGATGTAGTATTTAGTGCCTTAGTAGTGGTACTTTTGTTATTAGTTACTTTTTGATGGTTATTTTGTGTTGGTCACAACCATGTGTGGTTAGTGTACCCTAGTTAGTAGTATATATATCTCTTTCTTTTTTTTTTTTTAGCTTTGTAACAGTTTTGGATATTACTTGGAGATAAATTAAGAAAATAGAGCATTGTTTGGCTCTCTTTTGTGTTCCAATCCCAAAACCCTAATTTCTATACAAGTTTTCTTCCATTTCTCTTGATTTTGAGCTTTGCATGGCATCATAACCTTTCAAGGTTAAGCCTTCACTTTCCCTCTAATCTGTCTTAACACCTTTTCATTTATGTGTTTGTCTCTCACAGATTTTGGGATAGGGATAAATCACTAACAAAGGCAGGTTTTATAGTTTGTCAAGCCTTTCTTGGTTTTCATTCATATATATAGACTATACAGTAATGGTACCAAACAACTTAGCTTAGCATTAGAGCTCTATTGGGCTTGGCATATAAAATGCAATATTTTGTTTAGTTTTAGCAATAATGGGAAAATGTAATCATCACCTTTGGTTTTCAACATATTGTTTAATCAAGGTGTATTTTGTTCTTCTAAATCTTTTGTTTTTTTTTTTGGCCCAATTGTAGATAATCCACTTGTTCCAGGCATTGCCCGATCGTACTTGGCAGATCGAACTAAACACGATGAATTGGCTGCAGAGTGGACGCTGCGATTTGCAAGGTAACTTTGATGAATCCGAGAAAACAAGACGTTTGGAATTACACGATTCGAGCTTGGGGATTAAGTTATGTTCCTTATCTCCAGTCAGTAAACTGGAAGCAATAAGGTTTGTTTATAAAAGATTGTAGTAACCTTCAAACCACAATGTGTAATCATGTTCTAGTTATAAGTTGAAACGGATTCTATATACCTTGAAATAGATTTTCATTAGATCTATTTTATTTATGGGTAAATTGCACTTTTCACCTTGGCACTTAAAAGTTTCAAAAAAGTTCCACAACTGCAACAAATTAGTTCAATTAGCCCTTTAGTGGTGAATAATTGTCATTAAAAGTGAGTTTCGTTCCAAAAAGTCTTCGAGAGACTAAATTACGACTCATCCCAAACTTTAGAGACCAAAATGCCACATTTGAAACTTTAGGATCTAAATAAAGTGCAATTTATCCTTTATTTATTGTGCTTTACTTCACTTACACTACCATTTATATCTTTCAGTATTTTTTTGCTTGTGGGGCTTCTTCTCAAGTCCTCTTTTTGCTCTTTAGCAAAAAAAAAAAAAAAGTGTCCTCTATTTGCTGCTTTGCCTTGAGTGTATATACATCACTACTGTGTTTATGTGTTTTAAATGGACACTAGTTATATTATGAGAAAGATATTTTTGTACATCAAGTTTGTTTTCTTCAGAACTGTTACCTTGTGTATATATTACAACAAGAAAGCCATTTCTCGACGCCCAACTTTTGCAACTCGTGGAGTCTTCACAACAGAATATGAAACTCGGTATGTCGGAAACTTGAAATGTTGGGTCAAATGTTGGTGAGTGGGTTAGAAACGTCGACTAGTTGTAATCGGTAGAAGATTATAAGCGGTGAAATGGGGCTACTCTGTAATTAAGAAAAAATTCATTGCTTTAAACCTCATTATATGTGAGCTGTTGCAAGTGGTGGCTATTCTTATATGACTTGCTATAGCTGCTTTGGCATTTTCTTTGATTCTTTAGCAACTCTCCGGATGTATCTGTTGCAAAGCACAAGAATGGTAAACACAGAGCAAGTTCTCTCTAATACCATGGTGTCGCAATGTTGATTACTATGCTCTATCCAATATGCCATGGAAACTCGGGCCTGTTTGGCAGCAACTTATGCTTTTGCGATTCAATCACAAAAGTTTGCTTTAGGCGAAAAGTTGGTCTAGGTGTTTCACATTTTTTTATACAATTGAAAAACAAAACTAGTTTACCAAATAATTTCATTTTAGCTTTGAAAGTTGGGTTATTTACTAATAAGTCCTTTTTAGGGATCTTTTGGAGTCATAAGTCCCTACTAGAAACATTTCTACCCAAAAGTCCCTGAAGCACTTTTGCTGGACATATCTACCTGTATAAGATATCTGCTATTAGAATTCAAGAAAAAGAAACGCCTATATTTAGTCCACCCCATCCATGATCGAATTCCTCACTATTCAGTCGTCTCTCTCTTTCTCTCTTGTAATCTGTGACACCATAGCTTGAAGCTTATGAAGCAATCGCGAAATCTGTTCACTCTTCCGCCGAGGATCGTCGACATCTTCAAATGAAATCGAACGAATATATGAGAAGAAGCGAGATTTTGGAGATATATCTGTATCTATTATGATTCATACACTATTTCAGAGTTATTTTGATGTTTTGGGTATGTAAGCCCTAATTTCCGTGTATGTTCTAAGAAAACATGAAGGAAGTCCTTATTATTTAGCAGTGTTTTGAGTTTTTACGAATGCTTCAATGTTGAGGATTTCTTCGAACAAAAAAAAATTGGTTAGGGATTCGTAAAGTATGCCCCAATTTCTAGGCATTTTGGTTTGTGCATCCATATTTTTTGGGGGCGCTCGGCCATAGCACCCTAAAACTAATACTCCGTACAATACTACATAAAACCCAATGCCCAGATATTTAACTCAATAAACCCTTCTCCAACCAAAAAGACCAAAATGACCTAATTTCTTAAGAAACCAAAAATGCCCACTCTTCCTACACATGACAGAAAATTATAACCAGAAAAATGAAAAACCGTAATGGAGGTGACGTGGTGGTGGAGGTGCTGCAATTGTAGATGGAGGTGGCGATGGTGATGGTGGTGCTGCGATGGTGATGGAGGTGACGATAGCGGTGGTGTTGTTGCGATAGCGATGGAGGTGACGTGGTGGTGGAGGTGTTGTGATTGTAGATGGAGGTGACGATGGTGGTGGTGGTAGTGCGATGGTGGTAGTGGTGGTGCTTTGATGGGGGTAGTGGTGGTGCTGCGATGGTGTTGGTGATGACGGTGGTAATGGAGGTGACGATGGTGTGATGTCGACGGTGACGGTGACGGCGAAGACAACGATGATAGCAACGGTGATGGTGGTGGTGGTGGTAGTGGTGGTGCGGTGGTGGTGGTGATGGTGCTCCGATGGTGGTGGTGGTGCTGCAAAACTATCTGTTTTAAAAAACAGATAATATTATCTGTTTACAAAAACAGATAATATTGTGGTGCTGCTGGTAGTGGTTGTGGTGGTGCTGTGATGGTAGTGGTTGTGAACTGTGCTGTTATAGGGGTGTGGTGGTGGTGGTGCGGTGGTTGTGGTGCTCTGATGGTGGTGCAAAATTATCTGTTTTCGAAAACAGATAATATTGTCAAAACAGATGATATTATCTGTTTTGTGGTGCTGCTGGTAGTGGTTGTAGTGGTGTTGTGATGGTGGTGGTTGTGAACTGTTCTGTTATGGGTGGCGGTGGCGGTGCGGTGGCGGTGGTGCTCTGTGGTAGTGGTGGTGCAAAATAATTTCTTTTCGAAAATAGATAATATTGCCAATACAGATAATATTATCTATTTTGTGGTGCTGCTGGTAGTGGTTGTTGGTGGTACTGTGAACTGTTTTGTTATAGGGGTGGTGGTGGTAGTGGTGATGACGATGGTGATGTCATTGGTGGTGGTGACGATGATGATGATGGTGATAACATATAATATTATTTATTGGGCAACAGAACTCTATTATGAAACAGATAATATTATCTGTTTTGAACCAGATAACCAAGGAAAAAGAACTGCTCATCTACGAAGATGACGAGGAAGAAGAAAATGATGCAAATGAAGAAGAAGAATAAGAAGATGATGAAAATAGAATGTAAAAAAGCATAATTGCTGTTGAAAAACACATACCATTACTATTTTATCTGTTGGGCAACGGGACTTTGTTGTGAAATAGATAATATTATCTGTTTTGAACTATATAGTATTATCTGTTGTGAACCAGATAACTTTATCCGATGTACATTATAGATAAATATATATGTTCTAATTAGCAATTGAAACTCTTGTACACAACAAATAACATTATCTGTTGTTCATATCATATTCTCTATTGTGCATAGCAAACTCTCTTGTCCAACAGATAATATAATCTGTTAGCAGATTTTGACATATAAAATCCGTGAACCAAAAAAGCTTAAATTAAGGCTCAAAATGAGACGTCTTTATAAAATTGCGAGTGAACTGTGTAGATCTTGAAAAAATAAATGAAAGAATTCCCAAAAGACCAAAAGATGAGAAAGTTGTGACCATTTTAAGTTGATTTTTTTCAAACAGATAATATTATCTGTTGAGCATGACAGATAGTATTGTATATCTGTGAAATTATTAACTTTGATAATATAATATGTTGAGCATAACAGATAACACCACCACAATGGTGCTGTTATTGAGAGGGGGAGGGGGTGGTGTACTGGTGCTGCGGTGGTGGTGCAAAATTTTCTGAAAAAAATGAAAAACATATAATACTTGAATGAAAATAAATAAAATAATGTTATGATCATTAAATTTGTATATGGAAGACTTCTCAATACATCGAACCAGATTGCATATAATGGGGTCACTTGATAAACATATAATGTTATCAAACTTGAATGAAAATTTTGCTCCAAACAGATAATGTTATCTGTTTGACAAACAGATGTTATCTGTTTGTCAAACAAGTAATATTATTTGTGTGTATGTGTATATATATACTAGTTTAAACACACGTGCGTTGCACGTGAATAGTGCATGTCTAAAAATTAATTAGGAACATATAGCCAAAATTTTTTAAAAACACCTAAATTAGGTATAAAAAAAAACAGCAGCAGAAGAAGAAGAAGAGAAGAATTCATACAACTTCCACAATAATAAAGATACACAAAACACATATAACAATCAATTCATAGGGTAAAAAATAATAATTTTTTTTGAATTATTCATCTTAAACCACTTTCTATTTGTTCAATAATAAATTTTCTATGTTACTATTTAATTGTTACCACATGTCCTAGCAATAATTCTTTCTTACATCTCTAATATTTTGAATATACTATTTTCTTTGCTCATTACTTAATCATGACTATTTACTTATTGTATGACCATATATGTTAGTATTTCATTTACGTGAAGTTTGTATAGTAATTTATTGGACTATACAATTATTTCAAATATTCTAATTATAAATAAGTTACAAATCGATCATGATCTAGCTTTCTTATATATTTATATATATATATATATATATTAAACTTTGATTCCTACAAAATTGATTTAGGGAGGCCTCTACGTTCAAGATGATCAAACTCTTTGTGCTTTATGGCTTGAAAATTCTTAAATCTTCAACCGAAATTTTTTATAAAGTCTCTACTGTCAATATAATTGAAAGAATCACATAAGAAAAAAATTATAACGCGAATTGATATTAGAAAGTAATTGATAATCTATGGAGTTCACCTAAAGAAAGAGAAAAGATATTGAAACATGACTGAAGAAGAAAAAAAAAAATCCACCAAGACCAAAATAGAAGGAAAAAAAAAAAACCAATAGGATGGTAGTTTTAATTTAATTTAATTTAATTTAAAGTTATAAAATTATGAAAATGTATTGATAATCTCTATCGAGGCTCTATTTGGTGCACGTATTGAGGGATAGAAAAGGAAGCCAAACCACTAAGGAAAATGTTTTCCTTTGTTCATGAGCTAAAAGTACTGAAAATTTTAAGCAGTTGAATTTGCTGTACATAACACATGAATGTTTCATGTATTGAAATAGAGTGCAATTAGTGATTATTTTCAGTCGAATTTTTTCAATTAGAATTTTCAATGGATTTTTGGCTGCATTTCAATTAAGTGGTACGATATCAAAAATACTGTAAAAAATGTGCTTAAAATTTTTATTTTCACCACTTAATTGGTTATTATCACAAATTAAATCTGTCTAACTTCCTATCTTTCTTGTGGAACTTAAACAATGATAACAATTATACGAATTATTATTAATAAAGATAACAATAGTAACTTTTCATGAAGAAAAATACTCAATTAAGTTTTACATTCAATAATTGTGTTGCTAAACGCATGGGTAAGATAGGAATGGAATATGACACATGTCAGCATGGTAGTGGTGGATAGGCAAGAGTGAGAAAAATGCTCTCTATGTTAAATGGGTAACCAAATCATGAAGTGGTTGAAATTGAATCCTGAAATTTTTTGAATGCATATCTTACCCAGAATAGGTCTAATAGAAGTTACCTATATTATTGTTGGTATGATATAAACAAAATCGTGAGTGACCCATCATAGAACTCCGAAAAAAGAAAAAGAAAAAAAAAAGAAGAAGAAGAAAACAAATCAAGAGTCTTTAAAAAGAGTCATGTAATACTAAGAATTGATATCAGGAGATGTTGGGTACAGTTTTCGGCCTGTGAAAATACTTCAGTACCCTTAATGAAAACTGGATCCAATGACTCCCGCATGAGAAGGGGACTTATATAACTCATATTTTTTTGTTTTCATTTTGACCATTAGATTATTGAAAACATTACAAAGCTTGAAAGTGCACACGTGTGTAAAGATCAATCGTGTTTAGTTCACCATAGCACGTTACTAAGAGAACGCGAAGAGTAGACTGGTTTGTGAATCTTAAAATGTAGAAAAAGCATCCAAGGCTATGGAGAACTTGGGAAGTGGAGACGTATAATAGAAATTAGACAATACCAGTAGGTTCTTTAATACTATCATTAGTCTTCTAGTCCAAAATTAATACAAACCATTAACATGTAAAACTTTATTTTAAAAAAAGGGAAGAAAAAAAGAAGAAGAAGAAGAAGAAGAAGAAGAAGAAGAAGAAAAAGAGAGAAAGAACTAAAATATTGTCTAATAAATTGGGCCAAAAGTAAACCTGGGACTGGGAGGCTTGTGAATTCATGCTATTCTTCTACACGATTAATTTCTAGTACGCAAATTCCTTTATTTATTCCTAATACACGATTTCCTTATTTATCCTAATTTAGATTGGACTTTATTCCATCCAATGATCCAATACTTAATTAATCCATTTTGGTCCACTTTAATTAAAGAAGCAAAAAACTGTTACACAATTACTAAAGGAACATACTTGGGTAAAGCTCCTTAGGTGTGGTTCGTTAGGTTCTCTCTCACAACAGTGGGTTTCAGGATTAAAAAACAATGTTTAAAATTTATTATTATATTATATTTTTTTTTTTCAGTTAGGGTTGACTCACAATTGTGAGAGGAATCTAATGAACCACGCTTAAGGACTTTACCCAAATGTGTTCAATTAGTAAAATTCTATCATTAATTAACTATTGATTAAATGCGAGTTTGTAGATGGATTAGCTCTCAATTATTTGTGTTAATTGGAGGCTGAATGCTAGAATTCTAATTACCCTAAAAAAATGCTAGAATTCTAATTGGAAGGTGAAATTTTTAACTTCGCGAATGTAAAAAGAATCCTATACTACTAAGAAATTGGTAATAGGAGTATAGTTAAGAGTCCTAAAATTCCTCACAGACATTTATTATAACTCTTTAAGAGATGTATGTTACTAATCTATCATTCACGTAATCCACCATGGAGTCCAAATATAAAGAGGGGTAATTACACTAACATCCCTTCACCTATGACCTTTTTCAATTACCCTCCTCAACTATAAAACTTAACAAATTGATGGGTATTGTAACTTTTCACTAACACCCCTTCTGTTAGGTTGTAGTAAAAAAATGATTACTTTTGTATCATGTTATCAATGTGAAAGTGTTAACAACACAACATTTTTGTCTCTCTTCTTTGAGTCGTTGAAATTTTAAGAACAAAATTACCTAAAATTTGGTGTACAACAAAGGGCAATTATTTATGCAACAAAGGATAATTTTGTCCTAAAATTTCCAATGGCTCAAAGGAGGGACAAATAGATATCATGTTGTTAATTGTTTGTATCATATGTTGCTCAAATGATTAAAAAAAAAACCGTTCTTTTTTGGGACGGAATTCTAATGGAAGGGGTTTTAGAGAAAAATGCAATAGTTGAGGAGAGTTAGTTTGTCAAGTTTTATAATTTAGGGGACGTATTTGAAACAGAGTCATATTTTGGTTATTGTAATTTATCCCCCCAAGAAAAAGGAAAAGGAAACCAAACGTTTGCCCAAAAAAAAAAAAAAAAACCAACCTTGGTCAAAAGTAGGGGGAATTAAAAAAAAAAAAAAAACCGTGAGTCTCAACTAATTTTTTTTAAACCAACCAAGAACTAAAGTGTGATTGACTTCTTCTTTTATTTTCAATTTTTTTTATTATTTATTATTATTTTTTATTCCGATGGGAACTTGAAGTGTTTGGAAGGAGTTGTAACACAATTGAATTAATGTGGAATGCCATTAATGTAAAGGAGTTGTAAAATAATAAGGATTGTATATAACGTATATAACATGATATATTGATGGGTATTGTAACTTTTCACTAACACCCCGTCTGTTAGGTTGTAGTAAGAAAATGATTACTTTTGTATCATGTTATCAATGTGAAAGTGTTAACAACACAACATTTTTGTCTTTTCTTTGAGTCGTTGAAATTTTAAGAATAAAATTACCTAAAATTTGGTGTACAATAAAGGGCAATTATTTATGCAACAAAGGATAATTTTGTCCTAAAATTTCCAACGGCTCAAAGGAGGGACAAATAGATATCATGTTGTTAATTGTTTGTATCATATGTTGCTCAAATGATCAAAAAAAAAAACCGTTCTTTTTTGGGACGGAATTCTAATGGAAGGGATTTTAGAGAAAAATGCAATAGCTGAGGAGAGTTAGTTTGTCAAGTTTTATAATTTAGGGACGTATTTGAAAAAGAGTCATATTTTGGTTATTGTAATTTATCCCCCCAAGAAAAAGGAAAAGGAAACCAAACATTTGCCCAAAAAAAAAAAAAAAAAAACCAACCTTGGTCAAAAGTAGGGGGAGTTAAAAAAAAAAACCGTGAGACTCAACTAATTTTTTTTGCCAAGAACTAAAGTGTGATTGACTTCTTCTTTTATTTTCGTTATTTATTATTATTTTTTTATTCTGATGGGAACTTGAAGTGTTTGGAAGGAGTTGTAACACAATTGGATTAATGTGGAATGTCATTAATGTAAAGGAGCTGTAAAATAATAAGGATTGTATATAACGTATATAACATGATATATTGATGGGTATTGTAACTTTTCACTAACACCCCTTCTCTTATGTTGTAGTAAAAAAAATGATTACTTTTGTATCATGTTATCAATGTGATAGTGTTAACAACACAACATTTTTGTCTCTTCTTTGAGTCGTTGAAATTTTAAGAACAAAATTACCTAAAATTTGGTGTACAACAAAGGGCAATTATTTATGCAACAAAGGATAATTTTGTCCTAAAATTTCCAACGGCTCAAAGGAGGGACAAGTAGATATCATGTTGTTAATTGTTTGTATCATATGTTGCTCAAATGATTAAAAAAAACCGTTCTTTTTTGGGATGGAATTCTAATGGAAGGGGTTTTTAGAGAAAAGTGCAATAGTTGAGGAGTGTTAGTTTGTCAAGTTTTATAATTTAGGGGACGTATTTGAAAAAGAGTCATATTTTGGTTATTATAATTTATCCCCCCAAGAAAAAGGAAAAGGAAACCAAACGTTTGCCCAAAAAAAAAAAAAAAAAAAAAAAAAAACCAATCTTGGTCAAAAGTAGGGGGAGTTAAAAAAAAAAAAACCGTGAGTCTCAACTAATTTTTTTTAAACCAACCAAGAACTAAAGTGTGATTGACTTCTTCTTTTATTTTCATTATTTTTATTTATTTTTATTTTTTTATCCCGATGGGAACTTGAAGTGTTTGGAAGGAGTTGTAACACAATTGGATTAATGTGGAATGTCATTAATGTAAAAGAGTTGTAAAATAATAAGGATTGTATATAACATATATAACATGATATATCCAAAGTAGGGAAAAAAAAGTTAGGACTCTCATGGACGGACCAAAAAAAAAAAGTGGTATACTAAAGTTGTTAAAACTCTAAGAAAATTACTTAAGTGAAAGTGCACCGATTAAAAAAAGTGTAAAACACTTATGGGCATCGGTAATTACCAATTGTTTTATATCTAAAATACTGAAACGGTCCCACAAATGAATTTACCAAAATAACCACTATGATTTAGATTTGTAATATTTTTTGATCTATCCCTGCACATAAACATACACATAACCAACAAATATACATACGTATATGATATATATATATATATATATATACAAAAAGAGGTTATTAAAAAAAAAAAAAAGGATTCCTAACAAAAAGAAAAAAAAAATCAACAGATTTTGTTTACTCTAGAGTTCAACAAAAAGAAAAAAAAAACCCAACCAAACACAAAATTTGAAACGTACACAAAATTTGAAACGTGAATGCATATAGTAGGACTCATAGTGTCAAAAAAATAGGAATTGTTATCCAAATGCATAGGTGTTGTTATTAAGTTGTAGGACTCTTATGGCATGGACACACTACAAATAAAAAAGTGGTATGCTAAACTTTTAAAACTCTAGGTTCTAAGGAAAATAGTTAAGTAAAAGTGCACCGATTGATAAAAGTGTAAAACACTTATGAACATTGGTACATTTATATATATATTATATATATATATATCATCTTCTTTAGTGGTGATGGTGGTGGTGGCAGTGGCGGTGCAATGGTAGTGGTGATGGTGGCTGTGGAGGTATAATATTATCTGTTTGACAAACAGATAATGTTATCTATTTGACAACATATGTTGCAATGTGTATGTATATATATACATATATATAGCATCTTCTTCAGTGAAGATGGTGGTGGTGCCGGTGCAATGGTAGTGGCGATGGTGGTAGTGGTGGTGTGATGGTGATGGCGATGGTGACAACGATATTATATGTGTGTATATGTATATATATATATATCTATATATCATCTTCTTCAGTGGAGATGGTGGTGGTCGCGGTGTGATGGTGGTGATGGGGGTGGTCTCGCTACGAAGATGGTGGCAATTGCGGTGTGATGGTGGTGGTGAATGGTGGTGGTGACGGTCTCGCAACGATGGTGCTGGTGATGGTGGTGCTGACGATGGTGATGGTGGTCTCGCTGCGATGATGGCGATGGTGGTAGTAGCAGTCACCGACGTTGGGCGATTTTGTCGATGTCGGGGGCAACGTCGTCATTAAACTAGATAAAAGAACAAAAATGGGTTTTTGGTTGCAAACTTAAATCGTGTGTGGTCTTTAGATTAAACAAGAGTTTGACTGGGTTTTGCACATTATTGACTAATTCTAAGGGATTTATCTCCAAATTTCCCCTTTTTTTTTAGGAATTTCTCAAGTTACATTGGGAAATTTCTCTAACATATCCCAATCGCCAATGTAACCTGAGAAATCTGTGCTGGGTTTTCTCAATGTTATTTTGGTTTGTGCATCCATTCTGGTAAAGTTCAATTGGGATAATTTGTATCGATTTTGAGAATTTCCTCGAACAAAAAAATTGGTTAGGGATTCGTAATGTATGCCCCAATTTCTGGGTATTTTGGTTTGTGCATCCATTTTTGAGGAATTTCTCAGGTTACATTGGGAAATTTCTCAACATATCCCAATGTATCCCAATGTGTTATGCTTTGGAAATTCCCGAGAACCTGAGAATTTTCTTAACATAACCTCGCAACTTTTTGTAGGACTGAGAAAATTTTCACAATGTATCCTAGTAATATTTTGATGCACTTTGGCAAATTCTCAACATAAACAGTCAAACTTGCGAAGGACTTTGGTAAATCTCTCAACATAACCTCGCAAAATTGTGTTGGAGACTTTGAGAAATTTCTCAACATAACCTGGCAACTTTTTGTAGGGCTTCGAGAAATTTCTCCACGTCTCCTAACAATATTTTGATGGACTTTGGGAAATTTTCAACATAACCAATTAAAATTGTGTAGTAAATTTCTCAACATAACGTCACAAAAATATGATGGGACTTCGGGAAGTATCTCAAAGTATCCAAGCAAATTTGTGAAGGACTTTGGTCAATTTCTCAACGTAACTTGGCAACTATTTGTAGGAGACTTGGGCAGTAGTTAATTTCCTTTTCATTCTGCTCATACAGTCCGTTTGGTATGCCACAAACTAGAATAGAATTCATTTGCAATTCTATTTTGTGGAATTCTTATGTTTGGTATTACACAAAACAAGAAATGAATTCATTTTGAATTCTACCCAATTCTTGTTTTGGGTTATTTACAAATCCGACCAAAAATGGTCGGATTTGGCAAGAATTGATTTGGGATCTTCACTTTTCCCAAACTGCCCCTACTGTTCATCGTCTTCCTTTCCCAGCTTCTTCGTCTTCTGCGTCTTCGGTCTTCTTCTTCGTCTTCTGTGTCTTCTTCGTCTTCGGTTTTCTTCTTCGTCTTCTACGTCTTTGGTTTAGGGAAAGGTTTGTTTGGATAATGTTAAGGTTCAATTTGGGTATTTTAGGAAATAACAATAATCATTTAAATTCTATTCTTTTCATTTCTGTTTTAAACCAAACAGGAGAATTAGAATTGCAAATCAATTCTATCCTTTTCTTTTCTTTTCTATTCTGTTCAATTCAATTCTATTCTATTTTACAATCATACCAAGCAAACTGATAATCTTTATGGTGACACAGTAGCATGAGTGGTGACACGGTGGCAGCATGTGGAAAGAAATGAGAGAGAGAGAGAGAGAGAGCAGATTGTGTTGAGTTGATGGGGGTATTTACAGTACACCCAACTAATTTTTTCCCCATATTAAAATAGCATTTTAAATTTTGAAATCAAATCAATCAAATGAGATGGAAGTTAATTACTTGGGAAAGAACTCCAGCTAAGATGGAGTAATGAGGGAGTTATCAGGGGATTAATATAAGTACTTGTCTATACACACACACACACACACATATATACACTAGCATTTGCCCGTGCTATGCACGGGTATTATTCAATTTTTTTTTGGAAAAAATATATATACATATATATATATATTATCCATGAAGTTTGTTAAAAATAAAGTAAAAAATAGAAAAAAAATTATAAAAAAAACATGAAAAAATATATATGGTAGAAGAGAGGCGGTTACATTAAATGTGAGAGAAGTTACTGCAAAATTGTAAGAGGTTAAGAGGTTTTTTTTTTTAATAACTTTAGGAAAAAAAACATATATAGCATGTGATGAATTTTTGGTTGGGTCAAATCTCTTTGTGGAAGCTTAATCAACCCATGAAGAACATTGGAGTAGGGGTGGACAAATAGTTCAGTTAACCGAAATTCAAACCGAACCGAACTGAAATATTTAATTCAGTTAAGTTATTTCGGTTTAAAAATTCAGTTCAGGTTGAAACCGAACTAAAATATATTATTCAGTTCGGTTTTCGATAGCAATATTGCAAACCGAACCGAACCGAAAAACCGAATTATTATTTGAAGTACATATAATACACTTATCATTAAAACCCTAAACTAAACTCTCATTCACTCCTCACTTTCTCAGATCCGCCGCACTAGAATAGGAGAAGTTAACCTCCCAAGCTCCCACCTCCTCTCCCACTCCCACCATCTCCACCTCCTCTCCCTCCCACAGTCCGATGAAGCTCTACAATGGTGAAGAAGAGGAGGAGTTAGAGAGAGAGAAGAAGAACAAGAGAGAGAGAGAGAGAGAGAGAGAGAGAGAAAGAGAGCAGTCCGCACGCGGCGGCGGCGACGACGAAGATGACGTTGAGGATGATGACGAGGCGCAGGAGGACGCGACGTGGTTAGGGTCTCCGGTGAGGGATGAGCAAGGCGGAACCTCTACGAGACATTCGAGTAAGAATACGATGCGGTTCACCATGATCTTGTGAGTTTTACTTGTAGTTTTTGAAGATGAGTTTTGCATTTAGAGCTTTTAGCTTAATGATTTTGAAGTTGAGTAAAAATTGGGGCTAAAGTTGAATGATTTTGAAGTTGAGTAAAAATTGGGGCTGAAATGAACTCATGAACTGTGTAGGATTTGGTACTTTTCGATTTTTTTCATTTTTTGTTTGTAAAATCGATTTAGTGATAGAGCAGTTGATATACTTTAGTAACAATTAATATGTTTGTGATTGTTTTGAAGCACACTTTTGGCATTTGATTCTAAGTTTAGAGCTTTTAATTGATGATTTTGAAGTTGTTGGAGTTTAAAATTGGGGCAAAAATGAACTCATGAACTGTGTAGGCTTTTTGTACACAAAAATTTCAGTTAACCGAAATAATTAAACCGAACCGAAATTTAATTTCAGTCACCGAACCGAATTAACTGAAATATATATCAGTTCAGTTTCAGTTCGTTAGTTTCCAAACTGAACCGAACTAAACCGAACCGAATTGTCCCAAACCGAACCAAACCGACCGAATGCCCACCCCTACATTGGAGAACATTGGAGGGCTCTAAACACATACTGGTATGGGTCACTTAACTAAATATGTTGAGCCAATGGAAGCTCTTTTTATCCAATTCCAATTCCAATTCCAATTCCAATTCCATGAAAAGGTAAAAAAAAAAAAAAGGCCACCCCTAACTGATTTCTCTCTCACCAAATTTTTTTTTTAAAAACAATTCAATTCAAAATAGATTTGGAAGGATAAAGTCATTTTCACCTCACTGATTTCTCTCTTTCCCCATATCAAATTTCTCTCTCTCTCTCTCTTACTAAAATAGATATTACGGATAATTCAAAAACAAAATATTAAACAAAGCAATTGTACTATTTCACCTCAATGATTCTCTCTCTCTCCCCATATCACGTTTCTCTCTCTCTCTCTCTCTCTCTCTCTCTCTCTCTCTCTTGCCAAAATAGATATTGCGAATAATTAAAAAAAATATTGAACAAAGCAACAAAGCAATTGCACTATTTCACCTCACATAGAATTGAAGAATATAGTTTTATTGAGAGAAACCTATCACAAAATCATTCTTTTAAATGCATAATTGAATTTCGTGTGAATTATTAATGTTCATTAATAATTGTGGAAGTGGTTGACGTGGGTCAATGGTGGGTTTCAATTGAGGACACGAGGATTTGATAATCTGTGAGGCATTGGCATGAATTAAATGACATTTATGTTATTAAATGTTATTTGATATTATCTAGTATTCATAAATAGTGTTTATACCTGTGTAGAGTAATTTCTGGTAGTTTTGTTATCATTGTAGAGCATTTTGAACACTGTGGTGAGAACGTGAGTGACATGTTAAATAAAAGGTAGGTTGTGTAGAAATTCCACAAAATTTAGTTTCCGAACGTAATTTTGGACCCAAACGAGACTTAGTCGAAAACTTTTGTAATTTATAGTTTTCACTCGTGAAGGCGTAAAATGGACGTGTGCAACGTTTCAGGAGTTAATTAGAAGTTTTGAGAACTCATGGGGAGGTAAACGTAATTTCCAAGAGTCGTGCCTATATATAGAAAACCATGAGATATTTTCATTAGTTAAAATTTCTAACCTATATCAAGAGGAGGCCAAAAGGGGGATTTATTGCTTCAAGCTTCAAGACACAAATCGACGAACTTCCGATCGTCAACTTTTCTCCAAATTTTATATTCGGACTCCTCGAGGAATTAGCTACGTTTTGATATCTATTAGGCCACGTTTGTCAAATTATTTATGAAAAGCTAATTTTAAGAATTTGGGGAAAATGTATGGATACTTGTAGGAATCGCTTATAAACGGAGATTCGACATTTATTTGGTCCCCTAGTACTTCCCATGAAGTTATAGAGTGATAACTTAAGGTATGAATTCTAGATCTATGAAATATACGGAATTTACATGTTTTGAATATCGAGTTGATATTTTGGATCCGGGCGAAATTCATGTATTGATTAGGCCAGTTAATTATGCACGCGAAAATGTTAGAAAAGCATGTATAATTGTCTATGTGAGCATGTTATGTGTCTACTTGGGTCAAAGGGGGGTTTGGTGCAATTTTATCCGGGGGTAAGCTCCTCGAAGTTTGAGGATTGTAACATTGATTGTGTGATGTCTGGTATGGAGGAAGGCCCAACTAGGACACGGTACTTGATATGGAGGAAGGCCCAACCAGTGTACGGGGTGCATGGAAGAGGTGTGCCTTCCACGACATTGGTTTCATTTATCGGATGAATGCGTACCACTCACCCTAGAGATTATTTTGATGTGTTTAGATATTTTAAGCATGAATTGTCATATTATAAGCATATGTTTAGAATTGTGCACTCAACATTTAGCTGAGAAGTGGAGCTTTACTCCATTGCAGGTGAAAGGAAGAAACGAAAAAAGAAGCGAAAAGAGTGAGGCTAACGGTTGTATTTGTTTTTGTTTTCCATTCCAAATATTGTAAAGTGAAATTTTGAGAAGTTAGAACTATTAACTTCAACTTGGAAGGTTAGGAATGGTTTAATAATGTTGTAATATGTCTCAAACTACTTTGGTTATGGTTGTAACGAATCCGAGCTTGTGGATTCTCATTTTGGAATACTTAACTTGTCATTTCGGATTTTGAATGTAGGTTATTAGTACTTTTATGATTTGATCCCAACGAGCCCTTAACTTATTCCGTTAATGTTTTCAAAGCTTAGACATACTGTCTAATGTGTTTATATTCCTTTGGTAAAGTTTCTTAATGATTGGAA
Organism: Hydrangea macrophylla; assembly: GCA_033977485.1. Classification (NCBI taxonomy): domain Eukaryota; kingdom Viridiplantae; phylum Streptophyta; class Magnoliopsida; order Cornales; family Hydrangeaceae; genus Hydrangea; species Hydrangea macrophylla. The sequence goes on from CM066989.1 coordinate 2,541,408, forward strand.
ATTTGTATGTTGAGTTTTGTCGTGTTTGCGATGTTTAAAAAAAAAAAAAGGGGGGTGGGGGGGAGGGAATAGGCAAAGTAGACTGCTTGTGAATCATGCTTTTACAAAGGAAGTACCTTTTTCGGGAAATATTGAAATGTTCTATTTTGCTTCTAGGGTGCCTTTGGGATCCCTAATAAAACTTTTATGGCTACTTTGAAATATAATCAACTTTTCAAATTGATACGGGTTTTACGGACTCATAGTTCAATGTTTTTTTTTCTTCCAAAATGAACTTTGTTTTAAAGAGTTTGTTTAAGTTTCCTTTCCGCTGCTAGAGTTATAGAATGAATTGGATGAGCCTCGGTGGCGTGCCACGTGTCCTATTTTGCCTTTAGAGGGATGGGTCATGACATTTATTGGTATCAGAGCAATAGGTAACAAAACTTTGTGGAACGTTCGATGATGAGTGGAGTGTAGAGTGATTTGACACATATTCTAGAATGCATCCATACATTGTTGACATGTTTGATGCATGTGGTATGTTGCTATACATACATAATTCCATTGTTGGCATACATGCATGGTATTTATGCATTGGGTTGACAGGTTGAGAATCATGAGTGACGATGACCGAGATCTATCGCCATATACTCGACGAATGGACCACATGACAGGAATGTTTGAGAACCTGACGAGAATAGTGGCTGAACGATTACCTCCAACACCTCCTTTTGAGGCAATACCAATAGCTATACCTATACCCAAGAATAGGAGTGGGAGATCAGTGTCGTAATAATTTGCAAGAAAGAAACCGACGGAGTGTCACAGAATGTCTGACACAACGCTAGCAGAGCACTGGGTAATGGATATGGAGAGGATCTTCAGGTCTATTCCAATGCCCGATACGCTAAAGATCGAGAATGCAAGCGATGTGCTTAAAGGAGAAGCCCAGAATTGGTGGGTGAATGTTCTAGACCAAGGAGCACCAATAACTTGGGAGGGATTCAAAGCGGAGTTCAATCGCTGATTCTTTCCACGGGCAGCTCACAATTAATAGAAAGAAAAGAGAATTTGATCATCTTCAACAAGGAGATATGATAGTGACTGACTACACTTCAATGTGTAATGCCTTGTTGAGATTTGGAAAAGGGTCAGTACCGTCAGAGGAGGATAAAGCGAGAAAGTACGAAGAAGGATTAAGAGAGAATATCCGCCTGAAGGTGGAACCATACGAACACTTAACCGTCAGTGCAGTGCAGCAAACATCACTTGTTGTGGAAGGTGGGTTGGAAAGATCGAGACAAAATCAATATGGCAAGCGAGGTAATGAGAGTAGTGTCCGAAACCAAGGTGGACCGTTTAAGAGGCCGTTTAACCGAGGGTCTAGTTCTAGTTTCAGTGGACAAGGGAGACCAATGAGTACTGTACCAATGTGTCCACTTTGTAATCGACCGCACATAGGCCGATGTTTTATGACCAACCTCCAAAATAAAATCCAAGGGACAAACAATGCAAGTTACGCACCATATTCACTAGTCAAGTGTTTTTATTGTGGTACCTTGGAGCATCGAGCGAAAGATTGTCCAAGGAAACGTCCCCAACAATGAGCGAGTTCCATGGCTTCAAGTGGTTCGAAGCCGAAACAATCCAACGATAGAAGACAGGGGATAGTGCAGTGTGAGGGGAGATCATTTCAGATGAACCCTGGAGATGTGGCTGCTACAGATAGCGTGGTCTTAGGTATGGTGCTTATATGTTCACACTTAGTATGCATACTTGTTGGCTCAAGATCTACGCATTCATTTGTATCGCATAATTTTGTTGAACATTTGAATGTTAAATCGGCACCTTTAGGATATGAATTATCCATTGCAGTACCTCTTAGTAAGTCGGTAATCACGTCTACGATATACAAGAATTGTGAGATCAAATTAGGCGAGAAGCTGATGACCATAGACCTTATACCGATTATTGTGAACCATTTCAATGTGATACTAGGAATGGATTGGTTGTCTCTTAACCAAGCCAAGATAGATTGTAAACGAAAAGAAATTAATTTTTGATCACCAATGCACGGGAGTTTTTGTTTCCAAGGGAGTGGGGTTACACCGCCACCATATTTGATTTCGGCTATCCGAGTGGGTAAGTTATTGAGAAAGGGATGTCATGGATTTTTGTGTTCTGTAATTGATACTTCGGTGACCGAATTGAAAGTAGAAGACATTCCAGTGGTACGAGAGTATCTAGATGTATTCCTAGATGACTTACCAGATGTCCTTATCGAGAGGGAGATTGAGTTCACCATTGAGACAATGCCGGACTCAAGACTCGTATCAAAAGCACTGTATAGAATGGCACCCGTAGAGTTGAAAGAATTGAAAATTCAACTGCAAGAGTTACTTGACAAAGGTTTCATTCGACCTAGTATATCACCGTGGAGAGCTCCAGTGTTGTTTGTAAAGAAGAAAGATAGTTCAATGCGCATGTGTGTTGACTACCGGGAATTGAATAAATTAACAATCAAGAACAAGTATCCATTGCCTAGAATTGATGATCTATTCGATCAACTCCATGAAGCGCAAGTGTTTTCAAAGATAGACTTGAGATCGGGCTATCACTAGTTGAAGGTAAAGGTAGATGATGTGGAGAAGACAGCTTTCAGAACACGCTACGGACACTATGAGTTCCTAGTCATGCCATTTAGGGTTACTAATGCACCAGCCGCGTTCATGGATCTTATGAACCGAGTCTTCAAGGACTACTTAGATGACTTTGTGATTATGTTCATAGATGATATTCTCATCTATTCATCGAAAGAGATAGAGCACGAGAAACATTTGAGGTTGATACTCCAGAGACTACGAGAAAAGCAACTATTCGAAAAATTGGAGAAATGTGAATTTTGGCTACCTAGTATTGCTTTTCTGGGGCATGCGATTGACAAGAACAGCGTCTCAGTTGATTCTCACAAAGTAGAAGCTATAACAAATTGGCAGAGACCGACATCCGTATAAGAAATTTGAAGTTTCTTGAGATTAGCGGGATACTATCGCCGTTTCATAGAGAATTTCTTCAAGATTTCATTGCCTATGACAAGGCTAATGAGAAAGGGTGTTATTTTTTAATGGAGTCCAGAATGTGAAGACAACTTTCAAGAGTTGAAGTCGCGGTTGACAAGGGCACCTATCTTGACGATACCATCCGGAACCGAGGGATTTGTGATCTATAGTGATGCTTCACATCAAGGTTTAGGGTGTGTACTTATGTAGAGTGGCAAAGTGATTGCCTATGCTTCGAGACAATTGAAGCCACACGAGAAAAATTATCCGACTCACGACCTCGAATTAGCCGCAGTGATTTATGCTTTGAAGATTTGGAGATACTACTTGTACGGGGAGAAGTGTGAGATCTTTACAGACTACAAGAGTTGAAATACTTATTCACACAACGGGACTTGAACATGAGACAAAGGAGATGGTTAGAATTGATGAAGGATTACGATCTTTCGATTGAGTATCATCTGGGGAAGGCTAACATAGTAGCCAATGCTTTAAGCCAAAAGATGACAAGGAGCTTAACCGACGAGCTAACCAAGCAAAAGGAACTAATCAGAGAGATGGAACGTTTGGAGTTAGATGTAATTCCAGAGACGAATGGTGGCTTGATGATGGAGATCATAGCTCACCCAAACATTCTTGATGAGATCAAAGCAGAACAATTCAATGACTTTTATTTGTGTAAAATGAGAGATGAGATACCTTTGGGAAGACGACCCGGATTTATCCTAGAGAAAGGAGTACTAATGCTTGGGAATCGATTGTATGTACCAAATTTGAAAGACTTAAAGGAACGAATCCTAGAAGAGGCACACAGCACCAAATACTCAGTTCATCCGGGAAGTAACAAGATGTACCGGAACTTGTAAGAAAACTTTTGGTGGCGAGGCATGAAGCGAGAAGTTGCTAAGTTTGTTTCAGAGTGTTCGGCATGTCAACAAGTGAAAGCAGAAAGACAAGTACCAACGGGACTACTACAACCATTACCTGTATCAAAGTAGAAATGGGATGAGATCACAATGGATTTTGTTTCTGGATTTCTACGATCGCCTAACAAGAACGACAAGATTTGGGTCATAGTTGATAGATTGACAAAATCAGCTCACTTTCTACCGATCAAGACAACTAAGCCTTCAAGGTTAGCGGAGTTGTATGTGAAAGAGATTGTAAGACTACATGGGGTTCCAGCAGTGATCGTATCAGATCGTGATAGTGATTTTACATCGAGGTTTTGGGGAAGTTTACAAAAGGCCATGGGTACGAAGTTGAGTTTCAGTACTGCTTTTCATCCTCAGACCGACGGACAGTCAGAACGAATGATTCAGACGCTAGAGGATATGCTTAGATTGTGCGTTTTAGATTTTGGGAGTGATTAGGAGAAACACTTGCCATTAATCGAATTCACCTACAACAACAGATTTCAATTGAGTATCGGAATGGCACCGTATGAAGCTTTGTATGGGCGTAAGTGTCGTTCACCAGTTTGTTGAACCGAGATTGGAGAAAGGAGATTGATAGGACCGGAGATAATACAGTTAACTACTGAGCAGGAGAGAAAAAAAATAAAAAAGAAAAAAAGAAAAGAAAGAAGGAGATGAATTAGACATTTAGGGTATGTTTGATAACCCAATTAAGTGCTGAAAATGAAAAGATTCAACACTTATTCTTTTTTAGTACGTTTGATAACATATCACTTAATTGAAAAAGCAGCCAAAAAACCACTGAAAACTTTAAGTGGAAAATTTCTACTGAAAATAATCACTGAATGTATTCTATTCAGTAGTTGAAGCACTGTTTTCAGTATTACAAATTCAATCACTTAAAATTTTCAGTACTTAAAATTCAGCACTTAATTTTCAGTACTTAATTTTCAATTTTATCAAACGCACCCTTACAGTAGCGTGTGAGGGCAGCAAAAGTGTGGACGTGTTGGTTTTTGAAGGTGTGTTGGTAGTTACATTTATAGAGAAATGGTGGTTATCCGTATCTTTAAAAAAAAATTGGAGATAAAAAGAGAGAGATTGACAGTTACAATTATAATAGTGAGATGTTAATGGTTTTGCTTCTTTTACTTTTTGAATTAGATGTGTATATATACTGTATCTATACTTGTTGTATGTATATATCTATGCTAAAGTAATGCCATGTGGCATCTCTACTTAATTGGCAATGCCATGTGGCAACTCTTATGAGAGCAAACTACATCACTATCTATATATTTATAGATGTATATATAACTTCCCTCATATCACATTAAGGGCAAATGAGTCTCCAAAAATAATTTTGGGCTTTTGGCCGAAAGTGTTTTGGACAGGGTCTTTTACCACTAAAGATGGTGAATGAGGGATTTTTGGGCAAAAAACTATTGAAAGTTTCATAAGCATTTATGAACTCTAAAAGCTGTTGCCAAATAGCATTTGTCTTATGGGGACCAAAATGGACAAAATAGGTGCACAATGGGTTAGCCAGAATTCGCCTTGCTATTCTCCACGTCCACAATGGGTGTGTTTGAGTTTGAGATGACATCTTCAATATGATTATAATTGTTGTGTTTTCTTCATTTTCAATTTCGATTAATTGTAATCTAATAATATTTTTCAAAAGATCAAGTCTTATTTGTTTCCACGTTTAGGACAGAAATGGTGGTTTGCACACCGGGACGTGAGTTTGGGTTGACGGAATTTTATGCTCGTCAACTTCTAAAGCACATCTCTCTCTCTCTCTCTCTCTCTCCATTTTATCCCTTTTCTGTTTCAAAAATGCTGCACTCACACAAAATTCTACTGTCACACCCCGGAAAATCTTTTATTTTAAAGGCATAAATATTTTAAATGGAATTATTAACGTGGTTTAATAATTGTGGATGAGGTTGACCGTGAGTCAACGGAAGGTGTCAAGCGAGGACACGGGAACATGAAAATCATGTTGCATTGGCATAGCTAAATGACATTTATGTGATTTAAATATTATTTAACTTATCTGGTATTTTATGAATAGTAAATTATACCTGTGTAGTATAATTTATGGTAATTTTGATATTGTTAGATATCATTTTGAGAACTGTGGTGAGAACGTGAGTGTCACGTTATATAAAAGGTAGGTTGTATAGAGATTCCACATAATTTAGTTTTCGGACGTAATTTTGAACCCAAACGAGACTTAGTCGAAAACTTTTGTAATTTATAGTTTTCACCCGTAAAGTTATAAAATGGACGTGTGCGACGTTTCAGGAATTAATTAGAAGTTGAGAAACTCGCGGGGAAGTAAACGCGATTTTGGAAAGTTTGTCTATAAATAGCAAGGGTGATAATTTCATTTGTCATAAACTTTATAAAATATCGTTAGAGAGGAGAGAGAAAAGGGAGATTGTTGCCACGGGCTTTGCGACGACGATCGGCGACCTTTTGTCCGTCTATTTTCAACCAAACTTTATATTGAACTCCCCAAGGTAAGAGCTACGTTTTGATACCTATTAGGCCATGTTTGGCTAACTTTTTTATAAATTTCTAAATCTAGAAATTTGGGGAAAATGTGTATAAACTTGTAGGTTTTCCATAGGATCGGAGATTTGGCGTTTAATCGGGCTTCTAGTCGTTCCCTCAAAGTTATACGACGATAGCTTAAGGTAAGAATTTCTAGCCTATGTTATATAGGAAAATTTCATGTTTTAAATTTCAACAACAGAATTAAGATCCGGGCAAAAGTCATGTGTTAATAGTAGGCCCGTTAATTATGCACGCGATTAAAAGTGAAAAGCATGTCTATTTTTACACGAGCACGTTGAGTTGTCTATGTGGGTCAAATGGGGGAACTTATACAAATTCATGCCGGAGTAAGCTTCTCGATGTTTGAGAATTTAGTAGTGACGGCTACTGTGCATGGTTTAAGGCTTGGACTTGCCAGGGCACTTCGGGATGTAATGGTTGTAGGCTTGGACTAGCCATTGACATCGCGGTTTAAGACTTGGACTTGCCGCTACTGGATGAACGCATATTTTTCTCCCTAGAGACTATTTGATATGATTTATGAGGTTAAAGCATGATTTATCATATATGCGTATGTTAAAAATTGTACACTCAGCATGTAGCTGAGCAATGGAGATTTACTCCATTACAGGTATGAAGAAAGCCAAGAAGAAGCGTGAAGAGTGAGGCCATGGGAATGCCGGGGATTACCTTTGTTTATGTTTTAGCTTCATTTCCATATGTTGTAATACTAAACTTGTGGAGCTAGAGCCACATTTTTGTTTGAATTGGAAACCTTGGAAGGATTTTGGAAATATTGTAATATGTAATTAAACTCTTGTAGTTAGTTTTGAATTCGTCCGAACTCGTAAGTTCGTGTTTTGTAAACTTAACTTGTTAAATTCGGATTTTGAAGGACTGTGGCTAGAGTTTTGTGAATAGAGCCAAACTAGCCTTAGCTTGTTCCGCTATTGTTTCTTTCATGGATTAGTAAGATTAAACTTTGTTTTTAAAAGTTTGTTATAGCTTGTGACGTTTGGATTAATGTAAGTGTAATTGGAGTAGTAGAATTGGTGGAGGTTGTTTGATGCCTTAAGCAAATTCTGCAGCTTTGGGCAGGATTATGCTAAAGGGTCGTTCGACCGGTCGAACGACCCCCTTCGACCGGTCGAAATACCCCTTGCAAGAAATCTTTTTATACACCTTCCGGAAATAATTTCAATGATTTGTTTGGTTCTTAGGGCACCTTTGGGACCCCTTTCAACATATATTCATTTGTTTCCAAATATGATTACGTTTTCAATTTTATACGGAATTTACAACTCGGAGAGTATCGTTTTCAAAAGTTTTAAATATTCAAGGTTGTTTTTAAGTTCTTTTCCGCTGCGTATGGTTATTTAATGAATTGGATGAGCCTTGGTGGCGTGCCACGTGTCCTATTTCCATGCGTAGTGGGATGGGTCGTGACATCTACACCCAATACTTTCTGACCCTTGATTCATGTGGGTTCCATGTAGGACTTATGTGGTACCACATGGTGCCCACTGGAATCAAGGGTCAGGATTGTTGGGAGTGGAATTTGATGTAAGTAGCATAACTCTCTTTTTTTTTTTTCTTTTTTTCTTTGTTTTTTTTTTTTTTCTGTCCAAAGATTTAAATAAGCATATAGCTCTTGATCGTGTAAAATGGGAAAACACAATTCATATAGCCGACCTCAATTGATTGGGACACAAGGCTTGGTTTAGTTTGATTTGTCTAAAGACTATCAATGTTGATACATACACGCGCAAGGGAAGAAAATGCACTTTCATTCCAAACACAAAGCAAGATCTCTACGGCCATGACGTGGCAATGTTGGCTGTGGATCGTTAAGATAAGTTGGTACCCAATGGTAACATAATGTCCTGGGAAACTCGGACTTATTTGGTAACATCTTATGTTTATGCAATTCAACTACGTAAAAGTATTTCTGGCTAAAGTTGTGTTTGTACCTAAAAAATAGATTTTTTTAAGTCAAAATTGGTAGAGGCCGATTGAGATATTTTAATCGGACTATGAGACTAATCGCATAAAATAGGAGCCAAGTGACTGATTCAAAGTTGATTGGACTGAATGGGTTTGAATCATCTAGCTATGATCAAGCTGGGCATGCAATAGTTTCTTTTCAAAGTCACTGGGTCTTATGATATCCATGACACATGGAGCCCGATGGTAATTTAGCAAAGTCATCAACCCATCCAATACTTTGGTTTCATCGGGATGCTTGGTTAAATGGTACAACATCCCTACTGATCTAAGACACATGGTGGGCCACCCCTAATAATGATGACTCAAAGTTTGGCCATGTGATTTTTTGCACCACGTCATGACTTAAGGGGTTTTGGTCGTCTAAATGTACAGTGGGCCATAGTGTACATCAAGGCTACTGTGTCCAAATGGTTCATCACTCGTAATGCGAATAATTTAATCGAACTGGTCATGTATTTTGTTCGGGCTGATTGGTATTTTGATTGCTTAAGGAAAAGATATGGTTGGCATATTTAGGGAAGTTATCAATGTTGTATGGAAATGGTGAAAAGACTAAATAAAAATAATAGACTAAATAGATAATAAAAGATCGCTAGGCAAGTCATACCAAAGTTAAGATGCTATCTTTAAGATAGTGATTTCCCCACTATGGTGTAAGTATGGGCTCTTGGAAATTCTATCTCCAGGATAAAATGTCTAACCTTTAAGTCTTTCTAAAAATTACACTTTTTCAGTAGCCTTGGAACTACAAATTTTTCACTAATCCGAAAAGAACACTGACAGTATTTAAAAACAAAAAATCTGAGAGAATAGTCATATCTTCTTCAGCAATTCGGCCATAAATATTGACACACATAAAGCCAAAAAAACACATCTTTAGTCAAATGACATGTCCTTACATGACACATTTTATCCAACGGCCATAAATTTTGACACACATAAAGCCAAAAAAACACATCTTTAGTCAAATGACATGTCCTTACATGACACATTTTACCCAACGATCAAAAGGATTCATGACCAATTTGTAAATATTATTTATAACTTTCAAACGTAATGAATGTAACTTACCAATTGAAATAACTGCCAAAATTTGAACTATTCATTCATTTTTAATTTCTTTCTAATCCCTTATCTTTCATCTATTTACAATATACTACCTAATACAAAATTAATTTGTAATTAACAATTATTAGTAAATTAAATATATATGTATTTACATATATAATAATCCCCCACTTATTTACTAATAAGATATATAAAAAAAAAAAAAAAAACAGACTCAAAAATCAATTTCGGATCTAACATAGTGCATGTCCATAGGTGGACGCGGCTTTGAACCTAGGATTGAATATGAAACAAAAAACTCTAACCGACAAAGAAAACCAAATCTTGACCCTTGCGCAGTTAAAGGATCGAAACAACATTCACACTACACTTTGAATTTGTGGTCCTCTCGAGGCAGCGCGTTATAGGCCATGCACCGATCCCGGCTTAGCAAGTACACTAGGGTTTTACCAATAACCCGTAGGAAGCGGCCCTCACCTCCATACTTGACAAAGGCAGACTCATCAAGGGTGTTCACAACCGCTCTATCACCCCACAAAAGCTATGAGTTCTGTTAAGAACATAGTTCAACCTGCTTGTTGTGAATATTCAGTGCATTATAACCAGATATGAGACTTTAAGGAAGAATAGCTTAACCCCCACTATTCCAAAAGTAATGCATTGGAGATGTAACCTCACGTTATCATTTCATATGATAAATTTTGACTAAACTCCTTTGAACTTTAATCAAGTGATTTTCAGAGGTTCTGACATCATCTTGTTAAAGTAGGCTACAATCAAGACTATCTCTAATTAATCGGGAATAGCCCCATATCCCTCATGGTTTTGTTGATTTTTTCACCACTTAATGGTTTTGTCAAAGGATCTACACACATTTGATCCGTAGCTAGATACTCAAGAGCAAATTTACCTTTTTTTCACAAGTCGCGTAATGTGATTATATCTCATAGCAATGTGTTTGTTGTTGCTAGATATTCTCATATTTTTAGTGTTGTAGATCGCTGCTTGATTATCACAATACAAAGTAATAGGCGCTTTAGGTATATCAATAAAAGGAATGCACTTCATAAAATTCTTCATCTATATAATATCTTTACTAGCTAATGACATAGCAATATGCTCAGATTGCATGGATGATAAAGCAACACAAGATTGTTTCTTGGATGACCAGGCAACAATTGCACCTCCTATAGTAAATAACCAACCACTGGTTGATTTAGAATTTGTTCTATCGGAAGCCCAATTGGCATCACTATAGCATTCTAGAACTGAACTTGAACATCGATAATGTAATCCATAATTTATAGTGAGTTTTAAATATCTCAAAGTTCTACTAAGTTCTTTCCAATGTTCAGAACTAGGATTACTATTGAATCTACTAAGTATTCCGATAGCACATGCAATATCCGGCCTAGTATTGTTCATAGCATATATTAAGCTACCAATGACCTTAGCATATTCTTCTTGATTGATAGGTTCCCCTGTATTAGGAACTAATTTATTATTAGGATTGATAGGTGTCGTACTAGGTTTACAATCAGAGTGATTGAACTTCTTTAGCACTTTCTCTATAAAGTGTGATTGAGTTAAAATGAAACCTCCATCTTTCTTAATAACTTTAATACCTAAAATAACATCCACAGGTCCTAAGTCTTTCATATCAAACATTTGAGCTAGAACCCTCTTAATTTCATTAATGCAATCCATATTAGAACCAAAGATAAGTAAGTCGTCAACATAAAGTGTCATTAAGACCTTATAATTATCAGTCACTTTATAAAATACACAACTTTCTACTTTGGAACTCTTAAACCCAAGGTTTTTAACTTCTTTCCTAAATTTTTCATGCCATTGTCTAGGTGCTTGTTTTAAACCATATAAAGATTTATTCAACTTACAAACTTTATCCTCTTCACCTTTAGTTACATACCCTTCAGGTTGATTTATATAAATTTCTTCATCTAGAGTCCCATTAAGAAACACAGTCTTAACATCCATTTGATGTACTTCTAAATTATTAGTGGAAGCAATCGTAAACATAATTCTTATAGAAGTTATTTTAGTCACAGGTGAAAAGGTTTCAAAATAATCTATACCTTCTTTTTGACTAAAACCTTTAGCGACTAATCTTGCTTTTATATTTGTCTATACTTCCATCAGTCTTGAGTTTCTTTCTCAAAACCCATTTACATCCTATAGTTTTAGTGTTCGGAGGAAGATAAGCTAAAGTCCATATTTTATTCTCATGTATTGACTTTATTTCATGATCCATTGCCTTTTTCCATAAATCCGCATCGGGTAAAGCCATAGCTTCTTGGAAAGTTTTAGGATCTTCTTCTAATAAGTAAGTGTACATGTCCGGTCCTAAATCTTTTTCAATTCTACGCCTCGTACTCCTTCTTAACTCATTGGAATTACCTTCTATATCTTCCTCATTTCTCAAGTTGTTTGAATTATTTATATTAATCGTATTATGAGAATTTTCTCCATTAGTTTGAACATTGGTATGTGGGCTTTTATCTACCTCATACATTAAACCCTTTTCTAGTTCATAACTATCTGCATCTTTAATAGTTAAGTGTTCAAAATAAATAGCATGTGTAGATTCAAATACACTATTAGTATTTAAGTTTAAAAATCTAGAAGCTTTGCTTTGCTTAAAGTATCCAACAAAAATACTTTTAGTAGCTTTACTCCCTAACTTAGACCATTTTTGTGTAGTATCTAAAATATAAGCGATACAACCCCAAACTTTAAAATATTCAATGGTCGGCTTACGATTTTTCCACAATTCATAAGGAGTTTTTTCTTGATTTTTATGTAAGATTCTATTAGATATACAACACGCAGTGTATAAGGCTTCACCCCAAAAAATCATAGGTAAATTTTGAATGTAACAACATAGCACTAACCATTTCAAGTAATGTTCTATTCATACGCTCTGCTACTCCATTTTGAGGGGGAGAATTAGGGACAGATTCTTCTCTAACAATTCCATGAGTTTCGCAATAATTAATATACTCATCCGATCGATATTTACCGCCTCTATCATATTTAATACGTTGAATTCTTTTACCAAGTGCATTTTCAACTTCTTCTGTAAAGATCTTAAATTTTTCAAAAGCTTCATCTTTTGTTCTAAGTAAATAAACATAAGTATATTTAGAGTAGTCATCAGTGAAAGTTATGAAATACCTTTTTCCCCCTCTAGTTAATGATCTTTATTATCACATATATCAGTATGTATTAACTCTAACAAAGTAGTATTTCTAGAAACTAATTTAAAAGGTTTTTTTTTAAACTATTTTCGCTTGAGCACAACATTCACAATTTTGTGTAGTTAAAGCAATACTATTTTGAGGAACTAGATTATGTGAAATCATGCGATTCAAAGCATTACTACCAATATATCCTAATCTATAGTGCCAAGCACGACTATCATTCACATCAACGATATAAGTAGAATTAGATACTCCTTTATTTAAATTAAGCAATACATATTGTCTTTGGCATAGCCTTTTCCAACAAATGATCCCTTCTTAGATATGATCACTTTTTGGTAATCAAATACAACTCTAAAACCATGGTCATCAAGCTTCTTAACGGAAATAAGGCTTTTACGTAACCTAGGAATGTGTTGAACATCTTTAAGCGTAAGCACTTTCCCAGAGGTAAGAGAACAGTTTCCTTTCCCATGACAGGACTTGTGGAGGAGTTACCCATGAATACTGCTTTGCCACCATTTATCTCTTCATAAGTCTTGAGCACATTTCTAAGAGGAGTCATATGACAGGTTGCCCTCGAGTCAACCCACCATCCTTCATCATTGTCGACCATATGAAGTTCGGTAATCATGCATATCATGTCATCACCTTCCACTACGTTTGACTCATTATTTTTCTGTCCTTTACGAAATCGACATTCACGGGCATAATGTCCTAGTTTGCCGCAAACGTAACAAGGAACTTTTTTCTTTTTAAAACCCTTGTCCTTCTTATTGACACCAATTTTTTTCTTTTTATCATAAGAGCCTTTCTTTCCTTTTGTAGACTTGAAACCTTGTTTATTAGAGTTAGATACCGGCACTTCAACATTATGAAGTTTTTCCGTCTTTCCTTGAATTTCAAAAGAGTCTCTCAATCTTGCCTCACTCTCAATTTGAATGTTTTGAACCAATTCATCTAAAGTTAAAGGTTCCTTTTTGTGTTTTAAGATTCATTGGTAATCTTTCCAAGAAGGAGGAAGTTTACCAATAATTGTAGAGACTTGAAAACTTTCGGTAAAAGCCTCTCTGACATCGGCACACTCGGTGGCAATGTCGTTGAGAGCATTAACTTGATCTATTAAAGGTTTTGAATCATCCATTTTGAAATCAATATATTTATTTATTTATTAGGAAAGACTTATTACCAACATCCTCATTGATATGCCTTCTTTGTATAGCATTCCAAAGTTCAAGAGATGTAGCAAACTTGTGGAAGACATTGAACAATGCGTTTGTCATTGCATTGACAATTGTGAAGCGGCACACATAGTCATCTTCAATCCATTTCTTTTGCCTTGCTGTATAATCTCCATTGATTAGTTCATCTTCAGGAAATGCAGTAGACAAAATATAGGCAACTTTGGCAATGGTAAGTTGATAAAAGATCTTCATACTCCATCTCTTGTAATTTTAACCATTGAACCTCTCGAGCCTTTTTACTTCATGAATTTGAGTTTTCACCAATATTGAATCCATTAGGGAATTTCACTATCTTAAAATTGTTGTATGGAAATGGTGAAAAGACTAAATAAAAATAATAGACTAAATAGACAATAAAATATCGCTAGGCAAGTCACACCAAAGTTAAGATGCTATCTTTAAGATAGCGATTTCCCCACTATGGTGTAAGTATGGGCTCTTGGAAATCCTATCTCCAGGATAAAATGCCTTACCTTTAAGTCCTTCTTAAAATTACACTTTTTCAGTAGACATGGAACCACAAAATTTTCACTGATCCGAAAAGAACACTGACAGTATTTAAAAACAAAAAAATCAGAGAGAATAGTCACATCTTCTTCTGCAATTCGGCCATAAATATTAACACACATAAAGCCAAAAAACACATCTTTAGTCAAAAGACATGTCCTTACATGACACATTTTACCCTACGGTCAAAAGGATTCATGACCAATTTGTAAATATTATTTATAACTTCCAAACGTAATGAATGTAACTTACCAATTGAAGTAACTGCCAAAATTTGAACTATTCATTCCTTTTTAATTTCTTTCTAATCCCTTATCTTTCATCTATTTACAATATACTACCTAATACAAAATTAATATGTAATTAACTATTATTAGTAAATAAAATATATATGTATTTACATATATAATAATCAATCCCTACAAATTCTCAATGTGATAAAACTTTCATATTGTTATAAGGGAATATATTATATTTTCTTATTGAGGGAGATAATATTTGGGAAGATATTATCACATATGGAAGGATAATTATTGTCGGAGATAATATCATCATATTATTATATGTATCTCTTACTTGGTGGCAAAGTCATACGCACAAAGGCAGTATATAGACCAGATTCAAGTTGCATATATATATATATGTATATATATATATTTTTTGAAGATATGAAAGGTTTTTATCAATATGGAAATGAACTGGTATTTTTTACCAGATTATTATTCTGAAGAGATTTTCTTGCCTTATCTTAATCAATCCGGGCCGCTATAAATCATCAAGCAGGCCAAGCTTTCAAGGGACTCCGCATCTCTTCGACAAACCGCATTCTAAACAGCATTCTAAAAGCATTCTTAGCATTCTTTTTATTTTCCTAGACTTTCTTAGCATTTTAATTACTCTCTTGTAATTTCTCTTTTACATCAATTAAATAAAATATGCAATTTTATTTAATTCCTTCTTTTAATATCTTTCATCACTTGTTAGACTTGTGTGCTTCAACTCTGTCTAGGGACCTTTAGGTGAGGGTACTTTTCTACTCACCTTTCACAATCACCTGTTAGGTTTTAGATTTTTCAAGCCTTGTGTATCACTCACACAAGCAATATAGGAAATTTTGTTTTATAAGTTTGGGTCTACCTTACAAGGCTCTGGCATGCCCGAACCAAATATATAGCAAACAATTTGGCACGCCCAGTGGGACAGTCAAGTGATGAGCCATGCAGCATACTGAGAAACATGGCTGCAATTCTACCACGACCAAATTCGTTGGAGGGACGAAAAAAATAGTCTTCTTAAGGATTTAATTTCTCGTCTCAACTACGATAAGGTGATATTTTATGGCGATTTAATCATACAAAAGATTGAATCTCCATGGGATTCGCAACTGTGTCATCGGCTTAATCGTGAAATAAGCCTATGTGAGGATGAAATCGATCAACTAAAAACTGAGATTGACCGATTAGAGACCGATAGACAGTTTTTCAACAAAGAAATCGGTCTCCTTCTTGCTTCAAGTGGAGTGGAAGAACCACCACCCAATGGAAAAAAATTCATATCCATGGAGGATTTTCTAGACGGTGGTTGGAGGAAAAAGCCAAGCAGTTTATCAGACTTACTGCTCGGGGGGCAAATCTTCGAAACTGTAGTTGGTGAAAAACCGAAAAGTTCTGTATCGGCCATAGAGCCCCTCCCCGATGTTGAAGTAGACGATGAAGTACTCGGGGGGCAAACGCTAAATAAGCCTCAAAATTCTGTTGAGGCCGAAAATGAAGAGTCTCATAGGCCGAGTGATTTCGTATCAGTCATAGAGCCTCCTATTGATGAGGAGGACGATGATGAAGACTCCCTTGGTGATGAAAGTGACGATGATGAAGTGCTAGGGGGCAAGCTCCGTCGAGACCAATTGACTCTAAATCGGTTCATATTTTTTTTGAACAACTTTCTTTGAGGAAATTCACCCTCAAAGAGTTGTTCAAATTTTTCGGCCTCATTATAATGACCGATTATTTTTTTCTATTTCAAGCCAATTAATTATTTGGCTTAGGTTGATCTACGTCTACGATGGCTGTATGGATGTCACCAAAGACTAGTTGTAATTTAGTGGTTGCTTTTGCATCAATATTATTATCAAAGAAGATTGAAAAAAAGTATTGAAGACCGATCTCGAATATTAATTCAGTCTAAAAAATATTTTTTTCGGATTGAAATATCAGACCGAAAAGAAAAGAAAAAAAAAAAAAAAGAGTGATGTTCTGCTTCGCTCTGTCATATCATATGGGTGTTGGTTGAATGTGGAGTTTTAATGGTGATTAGTGGGCCCGACGAACTTCCAGTTGCTTAATGACTACCAATAGTCCAGACCGATGGTGAAGACTGAAGAGGGGGGAAATTTGTTGGTGCCTCCATGGAATATTTTAGGCCATAAATAATGATGGGACCCAAGTTGCAAGTATGCTAGCTTGGACATTCACTCATAGCCATTAGCAATCTAGGGAAGTAAGGTCTCAGACTCTCAGGTGGCCCAATTATGGTTAGTGCTCTAGTGTACCCCATGTTTTGATTATATGACTACATGTACCACGTTGTGAGGTCCAAGTTCAATGGTCTCTTGGCCCAGCCCGATTGCAGTTTAAAGGTAATTGATCTGAAAATTTTTTGGCTCTCCAATAATTACATTATTTTTATTTTTAAAGAGTCAGGGGGCATCTTTTCCACCTAAAAAATATATTTTTTAAAGTCAAAATTGGTAGAGGCCGATTGAGGTATTTTAATCGGATTATGAGACCGATCACATAAAATAGCGGCCAAGTGACTGGTTCAAAGTTGGTTGGGACTGAATAGATTTGAATCATCTAACTATGATCGGACTGGCCATGCAATAGTTTCTTTTCAAAGTCACTGGGTCTTATAATATCCATGACACATGGAGCCCGATGGTCATTCAGCAAAGTCATCAACCCATTCACTACTTTGATTTCATCAGACTGCTTGGTTAAATTGGTACAACAACACTACTGATCTAAGGCACATGGTGGGCTACTCATAATGATGACTCAAAATTTGGTCATGTGACTTTTTGCTCCACATCATGACTTAAAGGTTTTGGTCATCTAAATGTACGGTGGGCCATAGTGTACATCAAGGCTATTGTGTCCAAATGGTTCATCACTCTTAATGCAAACAATTCAATCGGACTGGTCATGTATTTTGTTCGGGTTGATTGGTATTTTGAATCTTTGATTGCTTAAGAAAAAGATATGGTTAGCACATTTAGGGACTGGGAAGTTATCAATTCCTATAAATTTTTAATGTGATAAGTAAAACTTTCATATTGTGATAAGAGAATATATTATATATTTTCTTTTTGAGAAAGATAATATTTGGGAAGATATTATCACATATAGAAGGATAATTATTGTAGTAGATAATATCATCATATTATTATATGTATCTCTTGTTAGTGGCAAAGTCATACGCACAAAGGCAGTATATGGACCAGATTCAAGTTGCATATCTACTATAGAATAAAAACGAACAAACAAGCACGTCAAAAATATATGAACTTCCTATTTTGCCCTTCACTACAACATAATTACTCATATATCTATCTATACATCGTAAGGATATATAGATTTGTGTGAGGGTAAATCTGTAATTTTGGACACATAATTACATTCAAGTCAGCTTTTGAAATTTTATTTAATATAATAATGAAGTTTAATCAACAATCTTATGTTTAATTACATTTGGGTCAATAATTTTTGGGATATTTATTATTGACTTAAAAAAAAGTCAACAAAAGTGGCTATGTTGGTGGCTATTTAGTAATCGGTCACTAATATATACAATTTGGTCAACTTTTTCTCTGAAATGAGATTTCAATCAACAATTTGTGTCTAATTACATTTGGGTCAATAATTTTGAGATATTTATTATGCACTTCATAAAAAGTAAAAAAAAGTGGCTATTTTAGTGGTTATTCATCACTAATATTTACAATTTGCTCAACTTCTTCTCTCAAATTTAGGATTCATATATTGTAATATGTGTAATTGCATTTAGATCAGCAGGTTTTGGATATTTATTATTCACTTTAAAAAAGTTTTAAAAAGTGGCTATTTTAGTGGCTATTTAGAAATTGGTCACTAATTGCACATTTTGGTCAACTTCTTCTCTAAAATTTAAGTTCTGGTATATATAAAATGTCAAACAAAGTGGCTATTTTACTAGCTATTATGAATTGGTCACTAATATTTACATTTTGATCAACTTCTTCCCTTCAATTCATGATTTATAGATTGTATTCGAATATCAATGAAGGCCTACAAACACATTCATTCCCTTTTTTTTTAGAGGAAATACCCTACTTGTGTCATATATTTTTAGTGACGCTTTATTAGGTATCTTACTACTGATTTATAAGATAGTCAGAATTATCAACTTCTTCCGTAAGAAGAGTTTTAGATTAAATAGTTACATTTACAATTTTCTATTTAACTGTTTTAACATCTTATTATACACTTTTAACAACCATTTAACCACACGAAACGACACAATTAAATTTGCTGCGCAACGCGCAGAGCTCCAACTATATATATATGTATATAAATATTTTCGAAGATATGGAAAGCTTTTATCAATATGGAAATAAACTGGTATTTTTTACCAGATTGTTATTTTGAAGAGATTTTCTTGCCTTATCTTGATCAGTTCGGGCCGCTATAAATCAGCAGGCAGGCCAAGCTTTCAAGGGACTTCGCGTCTCTTCGACAAACCGCATTCTAAACAGCATTCTAAAAGCATTCTTAGTATTTTTTTTTTTCCTAAGCTTTCTTAGCATTTTAATTACTCTCTTGTAATTTCTCTTTTACATCAATTAAATAAAATATGCAATTTTATTTAATTCCTTCTTTTAGTATCTTTCATCACTTGCTAGACTTGTGTGCTTCAACACTGTCTAGGGACTTTTAGGTGAGGGTACTTTCTTACTTACCTTTCACAATCACCTATTAGAAGTTAGATTTTTTAAGCTTTGTGTATCACTCACACAAGCAATATAAAAAATTTTATTTTATAAGTTTGAGTCTACCTCACAAGACTCTGGTATGCCCGAACCAAAAATATAACAAACAAGTCGTCAAAGTAGTTTTTGGTTAACTGTAATTTTTTTTTACAATTGACTCACTTTTTTTTCTATGATTAAATTGTGAAAGTTGGTTTGTGACGTTTGTCAAATACTTTTATTTTTAATTTTAGAATTTATAATTACTCATTATTTTGTCTAAAAGTTGTTGCCCAAAAGCATCTTTATTCTCTACCAAAAAAAAAAAAAAACCAGCCTCTGCATTGTGGGGACCGATGAGACACGTTTCTACAAAATTGCTAATCGTACTCCTACCTTGTTTTTTGCTAAATCGTATCATATTCCTACCTACCAAATTGCTGATCATATTCCTACCTTATTTTTTGCGAATAAAATTTCAAGCACACTCATTTTCACAACTTCACTCCTTATAACTTGATATGTAAACTATTTAGTGCGATGTGACTCACCATTTAACACAATCTTACATATGATATTCCTACTATATAGTTGCTACATCAGATTGTGAGAATAAAATTGTGGAAATGAGTCGACTCATTCCTGCCTAGGGGTATAACAAAATCATACTCCTACCTATCATAGTATCATAGTTCTACCTACCTTTAGGGAACTCATTCCTGCTTTTGGGTATAACAAAATTTACCGGATCGAACGAATTGATCGATTCGGTTCAATTTTAAAAAATTTTATGTAGTGTAAAAATTGAATTGATTAGAAAATTTACATAAATTAAATCGATCCGAACTGAAATCGATCAATTTAACTAAAAATCATACCAAACCGAACCATTTTCACCCCTATTCTTCCTGTCCTCAGCCTTCTATGTTCTAACCACCTAAAATGTAACTACCTGATGGATGTTGTACATGAATCTATGTAACTTCGTTTCATTGCTATTCTTTTGACTAGGACTTTGGTATATGTTTTTATGATATACACAATATTTCGTCATCTGATTGCTTTACATGAACAACATTTAAAAAGGGTAAATTTCACTTTTCTCCCTTGTTGTATGGGAGTTGTTACACTTTGGTTCATTTATTTTCAGTTTCGATACATTAGACTTTAAAGTTTTACTTATTAGTTTTGCCAATTTTATCCAATCTTCACATTCTATCAAAGAATTTAACGGAAAAATGTTATTCGCTATTAAAATTTTGGAATGTGAAGATTAAATTAAGTTGGTACACTCATGAAACTCTAAGGTCTAATGTGTTAAAATTAAAATGTAGGGATCAAAATGTCACAATCCACAAACTACTAGAGTAAAAAATGCAATTTACACGTCATTCACAGTGGCGGATCAAGGGTTAATAGCTAGGGGAATCATGTACAAAGAGCTTATAATGAATGGGGGTTTGGGGGCAGTGCTTCTGAGATGAAATTTTGTTGATCTATTTTGTAGTGCCCTTGTGTGTAGACTATCACTATTTATTTTTATTTTGGATTGTGCTATTGCCACTCCATCATTAAACCAAAGCACTACACATGGCCGGGCAAAAGCGGCAATCGCCCCGGGCCACCATAGTTCACAAAATTTTGAGAGCCCCCATGAAATTTTCATAATTACATTTTTATCTTGAGATTTTTAGTATTTTACATTTAGGTGTCCCCCAAGGCCCAATTTAGCATCATCAACTACATATATATTGATGTACATGTATATAAAACTCAAAAGCAAAGACCCTAGTATTTTGAAAATTACATTTTTAGTGTAAAAAATTTCTTGAGTTTTAGAAATAAGCATCTTTAGAATTTTGAAAGATACCATGCAATGTTTAAGTTTTACAAATAGACTCATATTATAAGTAGACCCCCAAAAAATCGCTAATTATGTATGAATAACCCCTAAAAAAATTGTCAATTATGTGTAAGTAGACCCCAAAAAAATTGCCTCGGGGGCACCCATATAAGGGCCTCTCTTTTAGTAGTTCATCCCGGGCCTCCAAATACTCGGGATCAGCCCTGGAACTACATACATGGTACCACATACTTTTAAGAGTGGTACCATATAAAGCATTGGCTCAATGATAGAGTGACAAAGTATGTGATACCATATAAAGCATTGGTTCAATGATAGAGTGACAATAACAATTACCTTTATTTATTTATTTATTTTAATAAACCAATTCAAAGGTAATTTGTTAAGCTTGAGACGATATTGAAACAATGTGGGTATAGCTAAAATAGTAAGTGAGGGAAAAAAGTGTTGTGCCAATATTTAGGACATTCTAATATATTACATATAACGATTATTGTTGACATTTTTGTGTGGGTTGAATTACTATCAGACCAACATATTACAATAAAATTTGTATTTTAAAGTGTGGAGACCTTATAATCTTCCCACTATGATGCATTTCAAGACAAAAAAACTCCTGGCACTCTAAAAATGTTAGGGCCACCACATGAAAAGAAATTTTAATACGGACTTAGGTTAGGGACACCACATGTTAAGTACAAAACTTTCCATAAATAATAAAAAAAAAACAAAGGATGATACGGACATTAATCTAAGTATACCAAGTGAGTTAGGAACTCACCGTAGGTTCGGGGCGCCGTGTGATTTGAGATTTCTTCCTTTCCTTTCCTTTCTTTTCTTTCTTTTTCTTCTCACTCTCTCGGTTTAACTCTCTCTCTCTCTCTCTATATATATATATTCCTTTTGTTTCCTAAAAATAATGAGAGGGAGGGGTGGGTTTTTATAGGGGAATGGGGAGGGCACCAATATGTATATATATTACACACACACACACACACAACACTCAAGCACACAATATACCTCACATGACACCTCACAAACACTCAAGCACACAACACACCCCACACAACACCTTACAAACTCTCAAGCACACAACACACCTCACACAACACCTCACAAACACTCAAGCACACAACACCTCATGTGGACACCTACACACAACTCACTCAAGTACACAACACCTCACACTACTTGATAGGGGTTGTTTGGGGGTTGGCTTAGGGTAGAAGCATGGTAGGGTAATACAGGTATAATTACGGGTTCCGAAATAATATTAATTATAGTGAAAATCTTATAATTAATGTCCAGAACTGGAAATTATATTAATAAAATAAAATAAAAATTACAGGTATTACAATATCCACCTCATATCAAAGATTTTGTCCCCGAAATCTGAGCTAACTAGTCACTAAATAAAGCTAAAAACTTCTCGCAAATTTTTTATTCCAACTCCCAAGAAGTTTCGCGTTCGTCATGGTGTCTCCACTGAACGTTCACCAGAGGAATTTTCTTAGTCCTTAGCTTCTTGACTCCTCGATCCAAAATTCGGATTGGTCCTTCAGTATAAGTCACATTGTTATTCACCTCAATGTCTGTGAAGTCAATTTCATGTGACGAATCATGTACAACCTTCCTAAGCATGCTGATATGAAATACATTATGTACTCCAAACATCTTAGGTGGCAGTGCAAGTCGGTAGGCTACTTTTCCCACGAGCTTTAAAAATTTAAACGGTCCAATGTAGCGCGGTGATAACTTTTTTCGTTTCTGTCCGAATCTGACAATGCCTCGCACCGGAGATACTTTGAGAAGTACGTGATCTCCAACACTGAACTCTAATCCCTTGCGGTGCTTGTCTACGAAGCTTTTTTGTCTGCTCTGTGCTGCTTTCATCTTTTCTTTTACAATGTTGATCTTTTCATTCGTCTCTCGAACCATTGCTGGTCCTAGAAGTTTACTGTCTCCAACTTCTACCTAGCACAACGGTGATCGACACGGTCTTCCATATAGTGCCTCGAATGGTGCCATCCCGATGCTCGAATGATAACTGTTGTTGTACACGAACTCTACCAATGGCAAGTATGTCTCCCAAGAACTCTCAAAGTCTATGGCACAAGCTCAGAGCATGTCTTCCATTACTTGGTTGACTCGTTTTGTTTGTCCATCAGTTTGGGGATGAAATGCTGAACTTAACTTCAATGAAGTTTCCCATTGCTGCTTGTAAGCTTTCCAAAAATCCTGATGTAAAACGCGAGTCGCGATCTGATACAATCAATACAGGCACTCCATGTAGTCGTACGACTTACTGTAAGTACATTCTGCTCATCTTCTCAACTGAGTATGTCATGTTGTAGGTGATGAAATGAGATGATTTGGCCAGTCGGTCCACGATCACCCAAATAGCGTCATGATTTTATTGCGATCTTGGCATTCCTACAATGAAATCCATAGTAATGTGTTCCCATTTCCATCCAGGAACTGGCAGTGGTTGTAACATGTCACGCCCCGACGTAGCATAATTCAGGAAAGCATTTAATTGCCTTTATGGACTCGTAGATCGCGACAAGTGAGTATGACCAATTGTCCCTGCAACAAATAACTTAATCAACATTTCTAAAAGAAAGGATACTAATAATCATAAGCTCCGAAATTTAAAACTTGCTAAACTATTACATAAGTCAATGTCTTAGGCACAAAACGCCCTTATTCAAAAGCTATTCTCCAGTCTATTACAACTTCAGAAATGAAAGACATAGGAAAATAATAAGCAGCCTCCTGGAAAGTTCCCTGCCTCTAACTAGCATAGTCGGAGTACCCTGGCTGCTCCTGCCCCTGAAAATCTGGACATACAGTCCAGGACGCATCAACGCCGTCAGCTTATGAAAGCTGGTGAGTAAAATAAACAAGTGCTCGCAATGTATATATAAGCATATAAACAACGGTGCAATTTAACTTTAACAGTAATATATTCAAGGTTCCAATTCCAACATGAATCACGGGGGAATATAGTAAGAATCAAATACGAAATTGTACATGAATTGTGAAACATTTTATTTTGCCAATTCTTTCCTTTAGAACAATCCAATTCAATCAACACATCATTTCAGCTACCAGGAGTAATAAGTATTCAGTCATCCAATTCACACGCTACACTATCGCCTCCAATACCAGGAATACTATCCGATCGGTATTGAAGTCACACACCACACTACTGCCTCAGATATCAGGAATATTATCCGATCGATATCTAGACCGATCACAACCAACCATCGCTCCGGATATCAGGAATACTATCCGATCAATATCCGAAACGCGCGCCTTAGATACCAAGAATACTATCCGATCGATATCTAAGTCGTACACAACACTATTACCATCGCTTCGGATATCAGGAATACTATCTGATCAATATCCGAAACACGCGCCTTAGATACCAGGAATACTATCCGATCGATATCTAAGTCGTACACAACACTATCACCATCGCTTCGGACATCAGGAATACTATCCGATCAATATCCGAAACACGCGCCTTAGATACCAGGAATACTATCCGATCGATATCTAAGTCGTACACAACACTATCACCTCCAATACCAGGAGTACTATCCGATCGATATTGAGGTCACACACCA
This sequence comes from Hydrangea macrophylla, assembly GCA_033977485.1. Lineage (NCBI taxonomy): Eukaryota > Viridiplantae > Streptophyta > Magnoliopsida > Cornales > Hydrangeaceae > Hydrangea > Hydrangea macrophylla. Next base: position 2,566,479 of record CM066989.1, read on the forward strand.
AACTGCCACCCTTTACTCATTTCACGCTTTCTCACACACATGCATGTTGACCCAACCTCAACCCTTTTATGTATGTCAATGTTTCATAAATAACACCCTTAATAAATCACAAAGCCGGATAATCGTACGAGCATAAATTTCGGCCTAAGTTGTTCTTGTTTCGTACAATTCTTAAAACGTAGACCTTTAAAACATTATTTTTGCCAAACTGTTCTTTAAAAACTTTTAAAACATTTTCCAAACAGTCCCTAATAAGAAAACATAGAAACTGCTCAAACTGCCAGGTCGCGCGAGCGAAGGGAAGAACAAATCGCGCGAGCGGATTGCGCGCGCGAAGGGGCAGAACAGGTCGCGCGAGCGGATCGCGCGCGCGAAGGGGGGTGATGGTTCGCGCGAGCGAGCCTCGCGCGAGCGGGCCGCGCGCGCGAGTTCTTGCAGAATGCCATCTTCTTGTTTTCTCCCCTGTTTCTGGTTTTCAAACTGATTTTACCCATTTTCAGAATCTGTTCGCACTAGGACATGTGATATATGGTTCTCTTCAGTTTTCCGCGTAGATTAAGAATACGCGATCAATTTTAACTAATACGGATTATATCTCTAGATATTCGCGATTAAAGTGAGGGTGTCAAAACTTTAAATCAACCGTTCGTCGCGATACGGATGAATTAAGTCGTAGGATTCGAACCGTAGCCTATTGGCATCGATATCTTTCATTCCCAATTTACAGAATTGATTTTGGTTACGATTTCTAAAACTCCAATTCTCAAGCTTCAATGGTGTATTGATATATATACACATATACACACATATATACACTGGAATTTACATATATATACGTTGAGAGTGAGTTTAATTTACTCACTGAGGTGCTAGTACAAAGAAATTGAGATCGAGAATTCCGCCGTAATATCCGCCGAGAATTCCGTCGTTCCGAAATTACTCCCGCTCTTGGTTTGATATATATATCAATGGATATAACTATGTGTATGTATATAATATATAATCTGTGTGTATGTTATCTCTTGAGAGAGTAAGAGAAAGATTGAGAGAATTAGGAGAGTTTGAGGGAGATTTGAGAGAGACACAGTGAGTGAGAGAGACACTGTTATACATATATATAAACTGATATGAGTAGGCTCCAAGTTAGGCAAAGAAATCCTTCGGCGAGGTTGAGCTCACGTGCTCCCTCACCCAAACTGCGATAAGGGTGCAGATTAAATCATAAACTGGTATTTTTCAGTTGAAAATAAGGATACAGAAAATTATATCAGCGTAGGAATAAATTTCTGGGTTATACAAAAATATAGATATTGCTTTGAAACCATAGAAAATATTTTTCTGTATTTTCAAATATTACGGTTTAGCCCCAGATAATTATTTATAAATAGAAATTAAATCAACTACTCATGGAAATAAAATGCAATGTTTATTTATTAATGATAATAAAATACAGGGCGTTACACCCTACCCACCTTAACAGAGATTTCGCCCCGAAATCTGAGCTAACTAATCCTGAAACAACTCGGGGTATCTAGTCCTCATGTCTGACTCTAACTCCCACGACGCCTCTCCTTCGTCATGATGCCTCCACTGAACTTTAACCAAAGGAACGTCTCTTCTTCTCAGCCTCTTGATACTCTGGTCGAGAATCCTCACAGGTCTATCTTTGTAGACAACATTCTGACTCGTCTCAATATCATCAAAATTAACCACATGTGAAGGATCCCGTATGTATTTCCTTAACATACTGACATGGAACACGTTATGAACACCAGACATCTTTGGTGGCAACGCGAGCCGATAAGCCACCTTCCCAACACGCTCCAAAATCTCGAATGGTCCGATGAAACGAGGTGCCAACTTACCTCTTTTCTGACCAAAACGTACTACTCCCCGAACAGGTGAAACCTTAAGGAGTACGTGATCACCGATACTGAACTCCAAGTCCTTTCGACGCCGATCCGCATAACTCTTATGCCTACTCTGTGCAGTTTTCATCCTTTCCTTGACCAGTGAAATCTTCTCATTGGTCTCTCTCACCAAATCTGGTCCCAAAAGTTCTGTGTCTCCCACTTCAGCCCAACACAACGGAGATCGACATGGCCGTCCGTACAAAGCTTCGAACGGCGCCATTCCAATACTCGAGTGATAACTGTTGTTATACGCAAATTCGACCAACGGCAAGTGCGTCTCCCAAGACTCTTCAAAGTCAATTGCACAAGCTCTGAGCATATCTTCCATAATCTGATTAACACGCTCGGTCTGTCCATCGGTCTGAGGATGGAATGCAGTACTCATCTTGAGCGAAGTTCCCATAGCCTTCTGCAGACTTTCCCAAAATCCTGAGGTAAAACGTGCATCTCGGTCTGATACAATTGTCACAGGCGCACCGTGCAGTCTCACCACCTGCTGTAGATACATTCGACTCATCCTTTCTACTGGGTAAGTCATATTGTACGCGATGAAGTGTGCGGACTTCGTCAAACGATCCACAATTACCCAAATCGCGTCATGATTCTGTTGTGACCGGGGTAATCCAACCACGAAATCCATAGTTACGTGTTCCCACTTCCATCCTGGGACAGGTAAGGGTTGTAACAATCCCGAGGGTCTCTGATGTTCGGCCTTCACTTGTTGACAAGTCAAACATTTAGACACAAACTCGGCTACTTCTCGTTTCATCCCTTCCCACCAGAAGTTTCTCTTCAAATCCTTATACATCTTTGTTCCTCCTGGGTGTACTGTCAGTCTTGATTTATGTGCTTCTTCGAGAATATCTTTCCTCAATTCTCTCAAATCTGGCACACACAATCTGTCTCGACATCGGTATCCTCCATCGGTCCCAACCTTCCATTCTATAGGGTCCTTTTCCAACATCTTGGCGAACCATATTTGAAATTTTTCATCTTCCCCCTGGGCTTCGATGATTCGACTCACAAGTGTCGGTTGTACTACCAAGCATCCAAAGTGTTGCCCGACACTTCCCTCAGAAATCTGCACATCAAATTCTGCGATTGTCTCTAAAGCTTTCCATTCCTTCAACATCAATGAAGCAATCATTCCTTGAGGTTTCCGGCTTAGGGCGTCGGCGACTACGTTAGCCTTACCGGGGTGGTACTCTAATGTAAAGTCGTAATCCTTAATCAGCTCCATCCACCTACGTTGCCTCATGTTCAACTCCTTCTGAGTAAACAAATACTTAAGGCTCTTGTGGTCCGAGAACAAATCAAACTTCTCCCCGTAGAGGTAGTGTCTCCAGATCTTAAGCGCGAACACTACTGCTGCCAGCTCCAAATCATGAGTTGGGTAATTCAATTCATTCGGCTTCAACTGTCGCGAACCATAGGCGATAACCTTTCCGTCTTGCATAAGGACACATCCCAATCCTTGATACGAGGCGTCACTAAAAATAGTGAACTTTTCACCATCCCTTGGTATCGCAAGCACTGGCGCTGTTGTCAATCTATCTTTCAATTCCAGAAAAGCGCGTTCATGCTTATCAGCCCATTCGAACTTCAAGTCTTTCTTAGTCAAACCAGTTAACGGGGCTGCTATCTTTGAGAAACCTTCTACAAATCTCCGATAGTAACCAGCTAGTCCCAGAAAACTTCTGACTTCTGTAGCATTGGTCGGCCGAGTCCAATTCGCCACTGCATCGGTCTTTGATGAGTCAACCGCGATTCCTTGTTGAGAGATCACATGCCCGAGAAACTTAACTTCCTGAAGCCAGAATTCACACTTGCTGAATTTAGCATACAGGCGGTGATCCTTGAGAGTCTGCAACGCAATTCTCAGGTGTTGTTCATGCTCTTCCTCTGACTTGGAATAGATCAAAATATCATCAATAAAGACAATAACGAATTGATCCAAGTAGGGCTTGAATACTCTGTTCATCAAGTCCATAAACACAGCCGGAGCATTCGTCATCCCAAACGGCATCACTAAGAACTCATAGTGCCCGTATCTCGTCCTGAAAGCAGTTTTAGGTATGTCCTCCTTCCGCACCCTCAACTGGTGATACCCTGACCGTAGGTCAATCTTAGAAAAGGTCGTGGCTCCTTGCAAATGATCAAACAGATCGTCTATCCGAGGTAAAGGATACTTATTCTTGATAGTAACCTTATTCAGTTCTCGGTAGTCAATACACAACCGCATCGTCCCATCCTTCTTCTTCACGAACAACACTGGTGCTCCCCAGGGTGAAGTACTTGGACGAACAAAACCCAACTTCTCAAGTTCTTGAACTTGTTCCTTCAGCTCCAGCAACTCAGTTGGGGCCATCCTGTAGGGAACCTTGGTTATAGGTCGAGTACCTGGCACCAATTCCACACAGAATTCTATGCCCCTTTCCGGCGGTAATCCTGAAATATCTCGGAATACTTCCTCGAACTCTTTGATCACCGGTATTGATGATACTGTCACCTCTGCACTGACAACCTCAATGTTTGCTAGGCATCTAGTGAGGAACATATCACCCGAAGGGTTACATTGGAAATCGAAGAGTCGATTCCCCTTGAGTCATCTCCATAAACTCTTTCTCTCTCTTGTCCTTCTCTTCTTCAGGAAAATACTTCTCGAGAAATCTTTCCTTGAACACCACCCATGGCATTCTCCTTGCAGCTTCTTCCCCAATCGTCGCCTTTTCAGCATCCCACCAATCAGCCGCTGCATAAGACAACTGAAAGATAGCCAGACGCTTCTTCTCCAGATCAGTGCACTCTATGGTCTCAAAGATACGCTCCATCTGACGTAGCCACTGTTCCGCTTGCCAGGGTTCATCAGTCCCCGCAAAATACTCAGGTCGCAGGGCGCGAAACTCTTTGAGAAGCTTGTCTCCAGTCTGGTGGGCTTGCCTTCCATTCCCGTTGTGATTCCCATTCAGATTATTGTTCCTCGCATTCCGATCACTAACCCTCTCCAATCTTCTTACAAAGGCCTCGAACATTCCGGTTGGATCTATTACCGGGGGTGCATCTTCAATAGCGGGACGATTCCTGAGATTTCTTCCAGCCATCTGATCGAGAGAACGGTACCGATCCATCAATCAATAGAATTCGGTCAACCCCTCGAGAAGAAAGAAAACTCTAAACGATAGAAAGCGACTAGACACGGAACGAAGTCAAACTATCTTATCTTAATTCTATCTTAACGGGAGATCCTAGGTGTTCTGGACAATTGGTCGAGCCATAACCTGGCTCTGATACCAAAAAGCCTGTCACGCCCCGACGTAGCATAATTCAGGAAAGCATTTAATTTCCTTTATGGAATCGTAGGTCGCGACAAGTGAGTATGACCAATTGTCCCTGCAACAAATAACTTAATCAACATTTCTAAAAGAAAGGATACTAATAATCATAAGCTCCGAAATTTAAAACTTGCTAAACTATTACATAAGTCAATGTCTTAGGCACAAAACGCCCTTATTCAAAAGCTATTCTCCAGTCTATTACAGTAATATATTCAAGGTTCCAATTCCAACATGAATCACGGGGGAATATAGTAAGAATCAAATACGAAATTGTACATGAATTGTGAAACATCTTATTTTGCCAATTCTTTCCTTTAGAACAATCCAATTCAATCAACACATCATTTCAGCTACCAGGAGTAATAAGTATTCAGTCATCCGATTCACACGCTACACTATCGCCTCCAATACCAGGAATACTATCCGATCGGTATTGAAGTCACACACCACACTACTGCCTCAGATATCAGGAATACTATCCGATCGATATCTAGACCGATCACAACCAACCATCGCTCCGGATATCAGGAATACTATCCGATCAATATCCGAAACGCGCGCCTTAGATACCAGGAATACTATCCGATCGATATCTAAGTCGTACACAACACTATTACCATCGCTTCGGATATCAGGAATACTATCCGATCAATATCCGAAACACGCGCCTTAGATACCAGGAATACTATCCGATCGATATCTAAGTCGTACACAACACTATCACCATCGCTTCGGACATCAGGAATACTATCCGATCAATATCCGAAACACGCGCCTTAGATACCAGGAATACTATCCGATCGATATCTAAGTCGTACACAACACTATCACCTCCAATACCAGGAGTACTATCCGATCGATATTGAGGTCACACACCAAACTGCCACCCTTTACTCATTTCACGCTTTCTCACACACATGCATATTGACCCAACCTCAACCCTTTTATGTATGTCAATGTTTCATAAATAACACCCTTAATAAATCACAAAGCCGGATAATCGTACGAGCATAAATTTCGGCCTAAGTTGTTCTTGTTTCGTACAATTCTTAAAACGTAGACCTTTAAAACATTATTTTTGCCAAACTGTTCTTTAAAAACTTTTAAAACATTTTCCAAACAGTCCCTAATAAGGAAACATAGAAACTGCTCAAACTGCCAGGTCGCGCGAGCGAAGGGAAGAACAAATCGCGCGAGCGGATTGCGCGCGCGAAGGGGCAGAACAGGTCGCGCGAGCGGATCGCGCGCGCGAAGGGGGGTGATGGTTCGCGCGAGCGGGCCGCGCGCGCGAGTTCTTGCAGAATGCCATCTTCTTCGTTTTCTCCCCTGTTTCTGGTTTTCAAACTGATTTTACCCATTTTCAGAATCTGTTCGCACTAGGACATGTGATATATGGTTCTCTTCAGTTTTCCGCGTAGATTAAGAATACGCGATCAATTTTAACTAATACGGATTATATCTCTAGATATTCGCGATTAAAGTGAGGGTGTCAAAACTTTAAATCAACCGTTCGTCGCGATACGGATGAATTAAGTCGTAGGATTCGAACCGTAGCCTATTGGCATCGATATCTTTCATTCCCAATTTACAGAATTGATTTTGGTTACGATTTCTAAAACTCCAATTCTCAAGCTTCAATGGTGTATTGATATATATACACATATACACACATATATACACTGAAATTTACATATATATACGTTGAGAGTGAGTTTAATTTACTCACTGAGGTGCTAGTACAAAGAAATTGAGATCGAGAATTCCGCCGTAATATCCGCCGAGAATTCCGTCGTTCCGAAATTACTCCCGCTCTTGGTTTGATATATATATCAATGGATATAACTATGTGTATGTATATAATATATAATCTGTGTGTATGTTATCTCTTGAGAGAGTAAGAGAAAGATTGAGAGAATTAGGAGAGTTTGAGGGAGATTTGAGAGAGACACAGTGAGTGAGAGAGACACTGTTATACATATATATAAACTGATATGAGTAGGCTCCAAGTTAGGCAAAGAAATCCTTCGGCGAGGTTGAGCTCACGTGCTCCCTCACCCAAACTGCGATAAGGGTGCAAATTAAATCATAAACTGGTATTTTTCAGTTGAAAATAAGGATACAGAAAATTATATCAGCGTAGGAATAAATTTCTGGGTTATACAAAAATATAGATATTGCTTTGAAACCATAGAAAATATTTTTCTGTATTTTCAAATATTACGGTTTAGCCCCAGATAATTATTTATAAATAGAAATTAAATCAACTACTCATGGAAATAAAATGCAATGTTTATTTATTAATGATAATAAAATACAGGGCGTTACATAACAACCTGCTGGCCTTTGGTGTTCTGCTTTGACTTGTTTATAGGTTAAACATTTGGATACAAGATCTGCTACCTCTCTTTTCATTCCTTCCCACCAGAAGTTTCTTTTTAAGTCCATATACATTTTTATTCCTCCAGGGTGGACCGTCATTCTTGACTTGTGCGCTTCATTCAGTATGTCCTTCCTTAAGTTGTCCTCATTAGGCGCACAAAGTCTATTGCGGCATATAAATCCTCCGTCTGCCCGAACATTCCATTCTGCTGGGTCCTTTGCTGATGCTTTCTCAAACCATTAACAAAGTCCTTTATCCTTTCCTTGAGCTTCAAGGATGCGATTTATGAGCGTTGGTTGTACTACTAGACATTCAAAAAGTTTTCCTTCACTAGATTTGACAGTTTGAAAGTCAAATGTGACAAGTGTTTCCAATGTTCTCCACTCTTTGACCATAAAAGATGATATAAGTAGTTTGTGAGGTTTTCAAATTAGTGCATCAGCAACTACGTTTGCTTTACCAGGGTGGTATTGCAAAGTGAAATTATAATCCTTCAACAATTCCATCCAACGTCGCTGCCTCATGTTCAACTCCTTCTAAGAGAACAAGTATCTCAAGCTCTTGTGATATGAAAATAGATCGAACTTCTCTCTATAAAGGTAATGTCTCCAAATCTTGAGAGCAAAGATGATTGTGGCTAGTTCGAGATTGTGCGTAGGGTAATCTCATGTGGTTTCAGTTATCGTGATCCATATGTTATCACTCTTTCATCCTGCATGAGCACACATCCAAGTCCTTGGTGTGATGCATCGTTATAAGTGGTGAACTGTTCACCACTATTTGGTATTACAAGCATTGGCGCCAAGGTTAATGTTTCCTTCAGCTCTTAAAACGTGCGTTCATGCTTGTCTTTCCATTCGTACTTCACGTCCTTCCTTGTTAGATTGGTCAAAGGGGATGATATCTTAGAGAATCCTTCAACAAATCTTCGGTAGTATCCGGCTAAACCAAGGAAACTCCTAACTTCGGTTGTAGTGTTTGGTCTATTCCAATCCAAAATAACATCTGTCTCGGTTGGATCCACAGCTATCCCGTCCTGTGAGACAGTGTGACCAAAGAATTTGTCTTCTTTTAGCCAAAATTCACACTTACTGAACTTCGCATACAAGTGGTTGTCTCAAAGCCTCTGTAGTACGATCCTCGCATGTTCTTTGTGTTCCTCCCTGGTCTTTGAGTAGATCACAAATTGATCTAAGTAGGGTTTGAACACTCTATTCATTAAATCGATGCATATAACTAGGGCATTTCACTACACCATTTAGCCAATTTTCTAACACAGAGGTTTTTGGTTTCCTAACGGTAATTTACCGTTACTAATTTGTAATGGTAAATTACTGTTAGAAATTTATAAATTCCGTTAGTAATTTTCAACTCTAACTATTTTAAAATTTTCTAACATTAACAAAATAAATACTAACGGTAAATTACCATTACAAAGTTTTTACCTAAATTAATTATTTAAATGAAAATATTAAAAAAAGAAAAAGAAAAAAGAAACTAAAAACATGAGGGGTATATTGGGCGGCAAAACAAGAAACTAAAAACATTAGGGTATTGGGTCTTGGGGTCTGTGATTGTGAGGGAGAGAGAGAGAGAGAGAGAGAGGAGAAAAGGGGATCTCCACCGCCGCCTCTCCGCCGAGGTCCTCCAGCCGCCGTCGCTCCACCGAAGTCCTCCCGCCGCCGCTACCACTCCGCCATCATTTTCCTGCCGGCACCAGTCCACCGTGGTTAGTCGTCTCTCTCTCTCTCTCTCTCTTTCTCACACACACACACACACACACACACACACAAACAACAGATCTCTCTCTCTATCTCTCTCTCTCACACACACACACACACACCAGATCTGAAATGATGCTACTGGTTCATCATTTCACCATGGCTACCTTTTGATTGTAATGACTTTTAATATTTCAAGTTATATCATTTAAGTTAGTTATATCATTTAACTTAAATCATTGACCCACCGATCCCATTCATCCTTCAACATCTTCCGCTTCTCACGATCCAGCTCACTCAGTAGCAGCGATACGTCCTGGTCCTCTGCCTCATACTTCTTACTATACTTCTTCAGGTTCTTTGCAATCTCTTTCTCTTTCTCGGGGCTCAAAAAGGACGGTGGCCTTGGGCGCCACAAAAACTACAACCATTAACAGTTTATTCTATGTTATTTAGCCCATCTATCATATGCCCAATTCATTTCCTTTTCACAACTATTTATCAAAAGGGTACTCATGCTAATCAATTAAAATATGCTCTAATACTGCTGGAAAAAAATCTAATTATTACTAAATATATATATATATATATCAAAAATGGGGTGCACTGAAATAATACACATCTCCACCGAGTGAATATGCAACTCTACTCTACTCAACTCAGCCTTCCCCAAATTCATATGGGGTTGGTGACATGAATCAATTTTCTCCATTCCACTAGATCTAAAAGACCATAGCCTCACTCAGTCTACACATCATCAAGTCTTTCTTTACTATCTCTACCTAAATCAATTTTGGTCTTCTTCCCCCTACCGTAGCATTACCCTCAAATGTGGTTATCTCAAACCAGTGAATATATTGAATAAAATTAGTAGTATCTGTTACTCTGACAATGGTCAAGTCTTCTATAACATAATAGTGTGGATGATAGAATTGAATAAAAGTCCTGATAGCATCTCAAAGAACAATGTTTGATCTGTAAAACCCGTGAATTATTTAAATAGGCAGAGTGTTGTGTGTCAATCAGTAGCTGGTTTATTTGCAAATAAGAGAAAAATGTCGTGGTGCATGATCATCTTACCTGAAAAAAATGATCCTTTAATATCCTATACAGTAGCTTGCCGTTGAAGGTCCATATGTTGAAACCATTTTCCATTTCATGAACTGAGGTAACTGCAGTTGCAACATACCTACAGATGCAAATGGTTGGCATAATCAGAATATAAGATGAATCCATTAAGCAGAAGCCACAACCAAGAGAGACGGAGAAACAACAATTCATATGAGAACCCCATGAAAACACACAATTCTAAATCAGCACAAACATTTCACGGGGGTGAACTTTGGTTCAACCATGGTTGTCATAACGTGAATCGGTTAGCCAAAATTATTAATCATCTCGAATCGTGAATAGTAATATTCACTATCCACTTCTTAAAAATTAGACAATAATATGTAAATATAGAATGTATGTACAACGCTTAACCTTCCAGTGGGATCCCATTCAATATCTGTTGCCATGAAATGTTCAGCGGTAGCCATAGTCTCAAGCTCATCAACATTGTAAAACTCCAACTGTCCATTGAAACCCTTCAGCCCCGCCAGTTATGACTTTGTCTCTTTCTTTTAATATTTTCTCATGACACGGTTGACAAACCAAGATCAGGATCAGGTTAGTAGAATTCCTAACAAAATAATTTCTTTCTGCAGTTTTGACTTTGTCTTACAGTGCTCATTTTTCAGGAGGTTAAGGAGTGTGCTATTTCTTGCATGGGACTTGTTGTTTCAAGATTTGGTGACAATCTCAGAGCAGAATTACCTGCTTGCCTTCTTGTTCTTGTTGACCGGATGGGAAATGAAATAACCCGACTTACAGCTGTTAAGGTTGGTCATATGTCTTGTGTCGTGGGATTCTATAGTTGTCTGAGTGGACGGTCACATATGATGGTTGCACTTGTTTCAGCCTTAGTTTGTCTTTTGTCATTGCACAATTATTCATTTTTACGTGGTATAATTTATTGGATTTTTGTGTTCTACAAACAAAAAATGTTCTAGTTTGTCGTCGTGTTTGAAGTATCCAGACCAGCATTACCTCTTCAGGATACTTGATGGTCACTCTTCTAAGAAGTTATTAGGTTTTGACCACGTGCAGTTAGAAGGATTAGGGTCAAATGGCTTAATTATGCGATGAGTGAATTACTAAAGTAACATTGCCCAAATATATATATATTATATATATATATTTACTAAAGTAACAAATCATTTCATGTGCTTCAAGACTCGAACTTGGGTTCAAGACCTAACAAGCTTGACGCCCTCTTCATCTTTTTTGTGGTTGTATAATTAAGAAAGTTTCTGTTTTATTACTTTATTGCAATAACAAATTTGGTGAGGCTTTGTCCGTTAAATAGAACATAGTTTCGTGCAGCGGTGCAGATTATGGATGCTTATGCATATTCAAGTATGTATTTGTATCTGTAGCGGATGTTAGTATTTGAGAAGTTTTATTACGATAACAAATTTGGTGAGGCTTTGTCCGTTAAATAGAACATTTCGTGCAGCGGTGCAGATTATGGACACTTATGCATATTTCAAGCATGTATTTGTATCTGTAGCGGATGTTAGTATTTGAGAAGAATAGTATGCTATACTAATAGAAAGATAGGGAGTCAAATAATCATTTACTGAGTTTACCTATGGACAAAGAATAACTTTTTTTGTTTTTGGTTCATATATTTCCTTTTCTTGTCCTTTCTAGGTAGTCTCGACAATTCAATCTTACTAGCAAAATATAACAGAAAGAGGCATTGGATTTTTTCTGTAGCAGTTTACAATGATGTAGCTGTTAACAGCTGAATCATTCCTTCATAGTAGGCAACCTTCATTTTCTTTGCCACATGGAGCACAAATAATATTTTTCTGACAAAGATGTTAACATATGTTGACATAGATGGCGTTATATGTGTCTTAACTCTTAAGGTTTAAGGTCAACAATTTTTTGTGCTAGTTCCCTGTTCGAATGCCTACTCTAGAACTATACTGATTTTATTGCTAAAAAACTAATTGGAAATGTTCTTTTTATCCATGACTTAATAAGAATGTCACCAATTGATAGAGTTCTGTGTTAATAGCTCTCATTGTTAGGTGTCAGCAGTTTCCATCTGAACTTGATGTATATTGTGTTTGTGTACTATTGAGTATATTAAAATCCAGAACTGAGATTTCAGGCCTTTGCTGTCATTGCTGCTTCTCCACTGCGGTTAGACCTGTCGTGTGTTTTAGAGCATGTTATTCAAGAGTTAACTGCGTTCTTGCGGAAGGTATGGCTACTGATGTTCTTCTAGTGTTTGATTTCGTTATATAATTATTCTCTGATAATATTGCCTATGATAGAAAAATCTAAACAGTTTCACTTTGCTCGGAGAATAGGCTAATCGGGCACTGAGACAGGCAACGTTAGGGACGTTGGATTCTCTAATTGTTGCTTATGGTGATAAAATTGGTTCAGCTGCTTATGAAGTTATTATTGTGGAACTTTCAACCTTGATAAGGTTCTCATCAATGGAACTTTCCCTAGTATTTTATTTTCATTATTTTTTTATTTTTCTATTTTATCTTCTTGTTGCCATTTTTTCCTATACCTCTCTCTCTCTCTCTCTCTCTCTCTCTCTCGCACGCTCTCTCGCACGCGCGCGCGCGCGCGGGGTAAGGACAACAAAACAAAAATACTTCGCATATTTTGGCACAAAAATACAACAAAACAAAAAAACTGATAGAAGGTCAAGCCCAAATGTTGGTTTGACCGTCAAAAATAAAGTTCTTCCTCAAGCACTAACGTTAGTAAGAAGCTCATTGCTACAGGGGCAAGCCCTTACGGTATTCCCTACTCCTTATATTTGAATTTGTTTCTGATCGAGGTTGTTTTCTTTATATGAGATGTTTTTTTTACATGCTCCAAGCTCTTCAAAGTTTTTTTGCTGCCTTGGTAAATTCAGCGAATACGAGTTTTGATGCTTTGCTAGTCTCTCTTCTGTCTACTGCCAAACCTTCTCCCCAGTCTGGCGGTGTTGCAAAACAGGCATTGTTTTCCATAGCTCAATGTGTGGCCGTTCTTTGCCTTGCTGCGGGTGATCACAAGTGTTTACCTACAGTCAAAATGCTTACTGACATTTTGAAAGATGATAGCAGTACTAATTCGGTAAGGTTTTGTTTGTCATTATTGAATAGTTATTGATTAACAGATGGATGGCGGTACAGCCTCCAGATGGAAGTCAGACTTCAGAGTAACGCATTTCTAACAAGGAATCAAGAGTTCAACTGCTCATAGATTTTGGGAATATACCCCCTTTATAGTCTCACAAGGAAATTGGGAATGATTGAGCTGCTGTATCGTTGACTGTCTGTTGATAATCTATAAGTTTCATGTTGAATCAATTTATAATAACCCTATACCTTAACAAATTAAGCTTTTGGAACAATTGGTGCTCTAATAGTATTAGAGTTTTGGTTCAAGAAGGTTTTGTATTCAAGTCTCTTCAAATTGCACTTATTTCTATCATCTATGGTGGAGTTTTGCCTTTTCGTATTTCAACATGCAAAACACATGAGGGTGTCGGAGGCCCTTTCCTTGCATCTTAAGCTTTTGGGGCAGTTAATTTTCTAAGATGACTCATTCTTTTCAAATTCTCTTAGAACCTATGTTAATGCAGATTTATTGGACATTGATATTCTTTGGAAGTTACCCCTGCCCTTAAATTAACACATATAATAAGAATTTTTACCCCTAATGTAACCAAGCTATGGAAATATATGACTCTAAAAGTGAAAAAAAAGGACAGTGGGTTAATGGTATGTTTTATGTATATATGTATGCAAACATTTATGAACAACCCTGTGCCCGTGTCAACACTCAGCACTACTGTTGTGTCCACAAAATCAAAAGACTGAAAAAATGTCAATTACGGATATTTGAGGTTAGCTAGTGGCAACTGATCGAGATTGATTGTTCAAAAATTAGTTGCTTTTTCTGTTAAGAATGTAGTTACTCTTCTCAGATATACTTTTTGTCATACTAGCCTGTCTTTGTGAGGCAGGAATAGTGTGATATATCACAAACATTGAGTGACTTTTCTTCATTAACTAGCCAAGGAGATTTGTGCTTGACATGGATGCAAGTAGAAATGAGCAAAATCCTTTGCAACTGTATTTTGCTTACAAAGTCAAGTGGGTGCATTAAATTTGAAGTGTGTTATGGCCTGCCGACAATCTGATTGTCCTAGTTCTCACATCGATCTTTTAGATACTTTCTGAGTAACTACTTCAATATCTCTTTTCAGGCTAAGCAACATCTTGCACTTCTATGTTTGGGAGAGATTGGAAGAAGGAAAGATCTAAGCTCACATGATCATATAGAGAACATTGTTATTGAGTCCTTCCAGTCTCCTTTTGAAGAGATCAAGTCTGCTGCATCTTATGCTCTTGGGAATATTGCTATCGGTAATCTACCCAAATATTTACCATTTATTTTGGACCAGATTGATAATCAGCAGAAGAAACAGTATCTGTTGCTTCATTCATTGAAGGAGGTGTGTTCACTGAACTTGCAGACCCTCTCAGGTTCCATTGTTAAGTAGGCTCTGTTTGGTCAATTAAGAAAATAGTGAGGAAAATAGGAGTGAAAAGAAAATAAAGGGAGGAATAAATTATAATTTTTGAGCTTTGTGAGTCACTTCCCTCCCTTTTCACTTGAGTTACAATTAGAGTTTGCTAATTTTTAATTTTTGTTATTTAAACATGGACGAAAACACAAGGGAACTAGTTTTCCCGTTCCTTCTCTAAATCCGCAAACGAAACAGAGCCTTAAGAGTCTGTATTTTCCTGAACATACAGGCTCCCAAAAGTTCACACAAAGCTGCTGACTTTGCAGGTTATAGTGAGGCAATCTGTAGATAAAGCTGAGTTTCAGGATTCAAGTGTTGAGAAAATATTTAATTTGCTATTTAATCACTGTGAAAGTGAGGAAGAGGGCGTTCGTAATGTGGTAGCCGAGTGCCTGGGTAAAATTGCCCTTATCGAACCTGCAAAACTTGTTCCTGCACTTAAGGTAAGATCTGC
This sequence comes from Hydrangea macrophylla, assembly GCA_033977485.1. Taxonomy (NCBI): domain Eukaryota; kingdom Viridiplantae; phylum Streptophyta; class Magnoliopsida; order Cornales; family Hydrangeaceae; genus Hydrangea; species Hydrangea macrophylla. The sequence goes on from CM066989.1 coordinate 2,581,941, forward strand.
CAGGGCCCAATATGACTTCTATAATGACTCAAGTTTCTTACGTGCCCTTTGATAAAGAATGTTCTTTTATTCCATTAAACTGTAGGAGCGTACAACTAATCCTGCTGCATTCACTAGAGCAACGGTTGTCATTGCTGTAAAGTATTCAATGGTTGAGCGGCCAGAGAAGATTGATGAGATTATATACCCGGAGATCTCATCGTTCCTGTTGCTAATTATGGATCATGACCGGGTACTCTTGAAGTTAATATTGATTGTTTTATCCAAAATTACTAAAAACTTTTATACCAATGGTTTGTTGGGTGTTTTATAATATGGCCATGGATTATTTAGTTATTAATTAGTTTTACGTTTCTTCATTTGTTGGGGGGTTGATGATCATGCAGCATATTAGACGTGCTGCTGTATTGGCTCTGAGTACAGCAGCTCACAATAAGCCTAACCTCATCAAGCGTCTTCTTCCAGAGTTGTTGCCACTTCTTTATGATCAGACAATTATCGGGTTGCCAATGTCCAAATGTGAGGAAAAAAAGAAGATAACTGAAGAAGTTGCCGCATTGGAGGATAAGATCATTTCTCACGTTGACTCAAAATTTCACGATATGCTAGGTATAGTTATGTCTTTAGTTTCGAAACTCTCAAATGTGAGTACCCCACCTATGGTTACTACTCCCTCAAGTGATTATGGATCAAATTCAGTTAATTTTGCTACTCATTTAGCTCAAAACTTGAATAATGTTTTTGCCACGGGTCTTTCACCTTCTACTCATCATATGCCTCCTACCATGCCTCCTCCCACCGACAAACCCCCATGTGTATTATTTGATAAGTTTGGTAAACAATTGGCAAAAGGGTATGTTGTGACGGATGCTACAGCTAATGTCTGCCATTCCAAACAAGTTGGTATTGGCGAAAAGAAAGTTTATATTGAGGAAGTGTTTGAGCCCGATGCTCGTTTGTGGGATCGTCAAGATGGACAAGATACATTGGCAGACTTTGTTCAAGGGGGATTTGTGATTTGGCTTGAGTGTTGGTTAAAGATTGGTTGACTATGTTTGTCTTATTTTCTCTGACTTTAAATTTCAGACATGGTTTATTTGTCAGTTGGTTTAGTTTAGTTTTGGATGGATTTACTCTTTCAATTTCAGACATGGTTTGCTAGTTTTGGTTTGGACTTAGAAACAGTTTGTATTTAAGGATAATTATGCCTATTTTGGATTCAATATAGATTGAGCTTGTATTTATTATGGTTTGAATTTGAGCTTATTATATATGTTTATAGTAAATGTGATGTGGCTGTGATGGAAATTAGGTGCAAATAAAATTTGGGAGCATATTATAGTATTTATGTTTTTCATATTTAAAATAATTACTAACGGATAATTTCCGTTAGTATTCTTGCACATGTGTTAGAAAACAAACCGTTAGTAATAAAATTACTAACGGTTTATATCCGTTAGTAATTGTCTCCAAAGTGTTAGAAACTGTCATGTTACATATCGTTAGTAATAATATTACTAACGGTAATTTACCGTTAGTATTTTTGTATATAAAAGTGTTAGAAAATAAACCGTTAGAATAAATATTACTAACGGAATATTTCCGTTAGTAATAATAAAGTACTAACGGTAAATTACCGTTAGTAAACATATTACTAACGGTAAATTACCGTTACAAAAAATAATTGTCCTAACGGAAAATTACCGTTAGAAATTCCGTTAGAATTATTTGCCACGCTCTATTTCTAACGGTAAATTACCGTTAGGAATAATTTTACTAACGGTAAATTACCGTTAGTAATGTGCCCTTTTGGTGTAGTGTTTGTTAGTCTAAACAGCATGACCAGCCATTCATAGTGCCCATATCTCGTTCTAAAGGCTGTCTTTGATACGTCTTCGAGTAGAACCAACAATTGGTGGTATCCGGATCGTAGATCTATCTTGGATAAGGTCGTTGCTCCATACAATTGATCAAATAGGTCATCAATTCTAGGAAGTGGGTATCGGTTCTTGATTGTAACCTTGTTCAACTCTCTGTAATCGATACAAAGTTAAAGTGTCCCATCCTTATTCTTAATGAATAGCGCAGGCGCTCCCCAAGGCGACGTGCTTGGTCGAACGAACTCGAGATCTTCAAGTTCTTGGACTTGTTTCTTTAATTCTTACATATCTATCGGGGCCATCCAATACAGGGTCTTAGATATCGGTAGGGTACTGGGTTCCAGCTTAATACAAAATTGATGCCTCTCTTGGGTGGTAACCCTAAGATTTCCTGAAATATATCCTCAAAGTCTTGAACTACTGGGATTTGTGTAATCAGAATTTCTGAACTTATGCTTCCAAGGGTAGCTAAACAACTAGTGAGGAAGGTGTCGCACAAAGGATTGCATTGGAATTTAAATGGTTAGCTTTCGGGTATCGAAAAAGTAATAGACTTGCTAACACAGTCTAATTTGGCATGGTATTTTGTGAGCCAATCAATTCCTAAAATTAAGTCGAATTCCTTCATCGACAGAACTATCAGATCAGCGGGGAGGTTTGATCTTCTACGTTTAAAGTGCAATTCTTACACACTTTTCCCAACTTAATGTTCACTCCTAAGGGGGACAAAACGTTCAGAGCTACATTAAGCGTCTGGGGTACTAAACCCAATTGTTGTACAATCTTAATAGAAATAAAGGAGTTGGAAGCACCAGTATCGAACAAAGCTCTAACCTGACTGTTAAACAATGTGAGGGTACCTTTCATATTTTGTTGTTCTCCTTCATCGAATCTGGCTTCCCATGGGATAATGGCATTTTGGCGAACTTGTTTGGGTTGACCCTGAGTAGGTGCTCCATAGTATCCGCCTCGAGACGCTCTGCAATCCCTAGATACGTGACCCTTTTCGCCACAGTTGTAGCAGACCATGTCATCTCAACTTTTCCTTGGGGCTCGGCAGTCCTTAGACCTATGTCCGGGTTTTCCATAATTGAAGCATCCATCGCTATTGGCTCTAGTGGTAGCATGTGGTCCTCTTGGGGGTTGTGCTTGGGGTATAGCTTGGGGTGGGCATTCGGTCGGTTTGGTTCGGTTCGGTTTGGTTTGGCAAAATTCGGTTCGAAGAATTATCAATTGTTAACTGATTGAAATTTAATTTGGTTGGTTCGATTTAGTTAACCGAATTATAAATTCGGTTCGGTTTGGTTATTCGGTTAACCGAGTTGTAAAAAATTCAATTTTTATTTTCATTTTTATTTTCATTTTTCACTATTTTTTTATGTTTTTTTTTCCTTTCTCTTTCATATTGCAAAGAAAACATACTTTTCTTTCTTTTCAATTGTAAAAATAATTATATTTTATTATCTATAGTTATGTATAAGTATATTAATAATATAAAAAAAAATAAAAATAAAAAATAAAATTCGGTTTTTCGATTCGATTCGGTTCGGTTCGGTTCGGTTTGCCTATAGGCATCTGATAACCGAATTGAAAATTTTAATTCAGTTCGGTTTTTAACCGAACTGAAGTTTTTAACTGAAATAACCGAACTGAAATTGAAAATTCAGTTCGGTTGATTGGTTTGTTCGGTTAACCAAATTGTTTACCCACCCCTAGGTACAATTGGTTGGTTCTGAGGGAATGTGAGTTGTGGTTTCCTTTCACCGTCCAATTACGCTTATTCCCTTGGAATATCATCGGGGTCTTGGTCCTTGGTTGCCTTTGTTGTTTCTAAACAGTGGTCGATTTCCAAAACATCCTCGTTCTCGACCATTGATTTTCTCGTAGCCGATTGCTATGCTTACCATGGCTTTGAAGGCCATGTCTTGATTGTTGAGAGTCATGCGTTGAAGTAGTAGTGATAGGCCTTGGTGGTACTGTCGATTTTTCTTCTCCGGGGTATCAATTATGTGGCGGGCAAAGCGGGACAACCGTTCGAACTGCACTGTGGATTTCCCCACAGTTCGATTTCCCTGTGTTAGTTTGATAAACTCCATCTCTTTCTCATTCTTCTCTGTCTGTGGAAAATAATTCTCTAGGAACAGCTCTTCAAATGTAGCCTAAGGTATTCTTCTTATTGCCGTTTCTCCTACCATTGCTTTCTCCGATTCCCACCAATCGACTACTGTACACGTTAATTGGAACGTCACCAGTCGACGCTTCTCGATCTCCGTACATCCCAGTGTGTCAAAGATCGACTCCATTTCCTGGAGCCATTGTTGCGCACGCCATGACTCGGCATCTCCGTCGAACTTCTCAAGACAAAAATGACAGAAATGCTCTACCACTCTATCCTCTACAGGTCTTGGAGGTGGTACGGGGCGGTTCCCATTATTCGCGTTATTATTGTCATTGTTGTTGATGCGTTCTAGTCTCCACACAAAGGCCTCAAATAGACCAGTGGGATCAGCGACTGCTGGTGCTGGGGGTATAGCCTCAATTTGCACAGCGGGATTGTTACGGGTATTCCTATTTTCCCTACCATAGTGATTCATGTGTTGGTGTACCTACATAGATATCTATTGGTTACTACTAGTATATACGCACACATCTACAAGTTATCACCGAAACGTGCATGTCGAGATATGAAATTTAACAAGGTAGCAAAAATAAAAACATCAAGATCATTGGACCATCGTATATACCAAAAGATAATACTCATATATATATATATATCCCAAAGATATACCACAAAGTACACACTAGTCAAACTATGAACCACGTGGGACATAAGCCAATACAGTGCTAGTCAACTATTTATAATGCCACTACTAGTGGCTGCTAACTATGCAAAAGAGCTATGGTCAAATAGCTATCCCTGGAATCCTCAAAATAAAGTGGACAACATGTCCTGTCATATATACTAGAAAATCTAAGCCCCCAAAAGTCATGACCCAGTAGTCATCCACATCTGATCCATACTTGGGAGCTTCGTCCACGAAGGAAAAATCCCACTCCTCGACCATCACCTCCTCGTCATCCAAATCTATAGTGTCTATTGCTGGCTCAACGGCATCAGCAGCTGCAACGACAAATCCCTCGACTATAGCAATAGCCTCTGCTAGCTCGACCTCTCTTATAATGAATCCTTTTGGCTGTGCAGCCATCCCTGCTACCCAATCTGCTACCATATTGGCAATGGCTGCCATCTGTAATATAGGCCCTGCTGGTAACTTAGGTACAAATACCTCCTTAGTGACTGGCTCATCTGCCATTGGAGCTATCTCAGGCTTGTCAACTGGCTCTTCGTCGTCACTATCTACCTCATTAGGATCTTCTTCAAGGTCTTCATCCTCATCTGACTCTCCCTCCTAATCAGACTCTTCTTCTTCATCGGACTCCCTCTCTTCTACCTGTGCAGTGGCGACTAACCTTGTTGCCTTGACCATGGCCTCAACCAACTCAACCTCTCCTATCTCAAACCCATCAGGATGTGCTACTATATCTACAGCCCACTTTGTGGCTATCCATGCTATATCAATCGTAATCCCTCCTAGAGCTTTTTGAGGTACTACAACATCAACTATTATGTCTCCTTTCTTCTACAATATTCCATGCTGGTGGAAGTGGGGGTGTCTGCGACGGTGATCCTGCCGGAGGTGGCGGGGACATCCTCCTAACTTTCGAGAGTAGTCTCGAAAAGGCATAGCGATCCTTTAGTAGCTCTAGTGTCTCTGTCTCAATGCACATGGTGGTATCCCTGTAGTAAATGACCTCTCTAAGCATGAAATCGGGATCCTGGATCCCAACCCCGTGTATATCGTACCATAGGTCAATTTCCATGTTGTTGGCAATAGTCTGTCGGATCCCCGATAGATAGCATGTCAGGTCTACTGGCTTTATATGGTCCGCGTAGATATAGTGTCCTACAAAAGTATCTGGGATAAAGATTGGATCCATGCTATCTGTCTAACAAAAGAACTATCTTAGTGTGAGCACTATTCAAAAGTATCTTAGGGTTCCCAACATAGAGGTATAGGACAATCAGCGAGCACATCTAAGTAAACCTAGTGCTTTGAAACCAAAAATCCTGTCACACCCACGAGCAGCAGAAATTTGCAAGAAATAAGATTTTTCTTGCGAGGTCTGTAAGCCATGACTAGTTACATTAACTGATTGTCCACAAACACACTAGATAAATAAGAGAGTAACTTAAGCAGAAGCGTAACCTGAATATAAATCAAAACATTACTAGCTATTACATCAGAGTTTGTAGTTTTCAAAAGATAAAAAAACAAAAGAGATTAAGGCGTTGGACGCCATGTACACCTTTATATGTAAAGTTAAAAGGAAGTATAAGATCGTTGAAGTAAGACGTGTGACGCCACTTTACAACTTAGTATGAATGGACAAAACTCTATAAATAACAACTAAGTTTTCTTTCTTGAAGCTGCGCCTTTAACTGGCATAGCCGTGACCTTCAGCTTTGTGGGCCTCCCCTTTGAAGGCTTCCTCTTCGTAGGTTCTTCCCTGATAGTCCTCCTCCGGATAATCATATCCTGTATAGTCTAGACATGGAAATGTCCAGGGCGTACCATGCCGTTAGCTTTAATAAAAACTAAGTGAGCATCCTAACCAAACACTCCTAATATAAAATATGTATCCAAAAGTACACAGCGACTAGTTATGACGGTTGAATGAATTATAATTAGATTGTGCGTGAAAGTATGCATCATCGATATATTCGACTTCACTAGACTTAACATCTGACTTATTTAACTTTGTTACATTACCAGTGTAATACCGTTGGCTTAGAGTGACTCGTCCAATGGGTTGAGCTGTGGTTACTTTACTATCGTTGTTTGTCTCTCCGTGACACAGTAGTAATCTCTCTTTACAAGCTAACCATGTACTCTAGGTCCCCGAAACTTGCCTTATGAATATCGTCGCCGATTTGCAAAATGGTTATTTTACTATCGTTGGTCGTCGCGACTGCCGTAGTAATCTCGCTTTACAAGTTAACTGTGTTTTCTCGATGTATTCTTATCAATATGGTTACTATGCTATCGTGTTTGCCTCACCGTGGCCATAGTAGCAATCATCGCTGACATGCGATCCTGTAATTCCATTTGACAGTACCGACTCACTACATATCAACTTTTGAACCTCTGCGGTCGACTGCACGTATTTTCAAATGTATACGGATTTGGTCTTTGCGACCGTTCGACTCTATACCCGTACATGCCGACTTGATGTTATGACACCGAATCCTACGTGTGGTGTATCATATGTTATGCACGAGGTACAAGTTAATTACACAGGTACTATTTATTCTTAAAATATAGTACAGACCCTAAGCTTGTAGAAATAATAATAATTATAATAATAATAATAATAACAGAGATAATATGTTTGAGGTGCAATATATTAACATGAGGTTAAACCTAGATTAAATAATAATAATAATAATAATAAATATCATTATTATTAACAAAATAATCAAACGGACATTAATATGTTCGGGGTACAACATATTAACGCATTAGTTTTAATTGATAATAATAATAATAATAATAATAATAATAATAATAATAATAACAATCACAATAATAATGAACGGAATATAAATGGAACTAGGTTCGTGGTACAACTTGTTAAATCACAAGTTTTAACGGATAACAAATTTGATAATATTAATAATAAATAATAACAACTATCATAATAATGATAATAGAAATCCTAATATGGACCTAGATTAGGAATACCACATGTTAAGTACAAGACTTTTCATAAATAATAATACATAAATGATGATACGAACATTAATCTATGTATACCAAGTGAGTTAGGAATTCACCGTAGGTTCAGGGAGGTGTGGTTTGGGATTTCTTCATTTCCTTTCCTTTCTTTCCTTTTTATTTATTTTTTTTCTTCTTACTGTCTCGGCTTAACTCTTTCTCTCTATATACATTTTCCTTTTGTTTCCTAAAACTAATGAGAGGAAGGGGTGGGTTTTTATAAGGGAATGGGGAGGGCCACTAATATATATACATATATATATATATATATATTACACACACACACACACACACAACACTCAAGCATACAACATACCTCACATAACATCTCACAAACACTCAAGCACACAACACACCTAACACAACACCTCGCCTAATACCTCACACAACACCTCATAAACACTCAAGCACACAATACCTTACATGGACACCTACACACAACTCACTTAAGTACACAACACACCTCACACAACTTGATAGAGGTTGTTTGGGGGTTGGCTTATGGTATACGCATAGTTGGGTAATATAGGTATAATTACAGATTCTGAAATAATATTAATTATAGTGAAAATCTTATAATCACTGTCCAGAACTGAAAATTATATTAACAAAATAAAATAAAATGTACAAGTATTACACATAGCCCCCTCACTGTGCTCTGTTTGGTTTAAACCAAAGTCTCACCACCACCACTACAACCACCTAACACCACCCCAAATAGTACCCAAACACCACCATTATCAATCCCCATTGAAAACCCATGACTACCTGACCATTACCCAGACCTACTAAAAAAACCAGCTCCTAAAAATACTCAGGGTGCCCAGAAAATAAGCTCAAACCAAACAGCCCCTAATCCCTACCCAGAATCTGAAAACCTAACCAAACAGGGCCTAGACCTAACCCTCTTGCCTCACCGCCCACATCATGGCCTTCCTTTCACCAAACCGAGGCTGACCCATCTAGTCACGTGTCAAATACAGACACATAGAGGACCCACGCGCAGCCCAAACCCACCACGCGCTGCCGCTACACATAAGCAACTTTGGCGGCCTTTTCGGCCTTAATCTCCTGAAACTACTAGCATCAAAAGGATCGTCTGGCCCAGGCGATAAAAACCCCGATGGTCCGACCTTCAACTCATACCGGAGAAAGCTACACGTGCTGCACGCGCCACCAGCCTCCATTCTGCCTCCCTCACGCGCAGCCAACAGTCAGTGCTAACTCACCAATTGACCCTCCAATCAGATATCGCCACGTGGTAAAGACTAACCTAGTTAGCATGCCATGTTAGCGTTGATCCACCAACCAGAGGATGACACGTGACATGTTGACTGCCATACTAGCGTTGACCAACCAATCATGAACTGCCACGTGGCATTCACTGCCACTCAGCATCCCAGTTAGCTACACAGTCAGCATCCCAGTTAGCTGCACAGTCAGCATACCCAGTCAGCGCACACTCAGCACCAATTAACTTTGACCATCCATTCACCGCGCAATACGTGGCACTGACCATCCAGTCAGCGTTGACATGGCTGCTGATGTGGCAGTGGGGTCCTACTTTCTAGTTTTCTCTACTCCAGACCCATATTTTGATGAATGAACTCTTGTTCTCAGCTAATATGGTCGTTCCAGACTAATTGGTGGCCTCAGATTTGGCCAAATCCAACTTTTAGGGACTGTTTGGCTTTTTATAAGTCATTTTCAAGCTTTCTTGGCTAGTTCTAACCCTCGTGGGTCCCGCTCAACACAACCCGTCCTTATTCTGGCCCAACTTATGGCTTTTCCAACTATTTTGGCCCTTCCGGACCCAACTATGACGTCTGTTGAAGTTGATTTCGTGTCGAAATACGACTTGGGCCTTCTCAGCTTATTTTTGCGACGTTTCTCTGAATTCTTTCTCAACAAAACATCGACTAGGCTTCAATAGCCTCCTCCGCACAGGTAACATACTCAACTATACTCTTAGTGGTGTGGCATCCCTATAATCCACTGGTCGGATATTCTGCCTTTTTTATTTTTTTAGTTTTTATTTTCTCTAATGGTCAGATATTCTGCCTTTTTTTTTCTTTTTCTTTTAATTATTCTTATGGTTGGATATTCTGCTTTTTTTCTTTCTCTTTTATTTTCTCTTAGTGGTATGACCTCCCTATAAATCCACTGGTCGGTCCATCTGCCTTTACTGCCTTCTTTACTTATTGATTTATCACATATTTTGTATAAGTTTAGATTTGTCATTGTGCAAAATACCATTCCCGGAGCTTCTAAGTACATTATTTATGCACATTTCATGCATAACCCTCCTTTCTACTGTTTATATCTTTTACACGAATTGTTTAAGTGTTTTGTAGGTTATTTTGGCAATCTGAGTTGGGAGGCAAAGTTTCGGTTAAAGATCACGTCCATTGCGGCCACTTCTTGCTCACTTTTGGACTCCAAGACCATATTTTTGGAGGTTGTTCTAAACTAGATAAAGCTAGCCTTACGAGTCTTCTTTGCGTGGCCGCAAATTTTACCTCAATCGGAGGTCGGAGCAAGAAGATATGGCAATTTTAGTGATTGGTGTGCAAACTAGATGAGAAGCAGTGAAGATTCAATGCAGAGGGGCATTCGACTGGTCGAAGGGGCCCGCTCGACCGGTCGAATGACCCTGTTTCTTCACCCTTTTGTTCTACAAGTTTGCCACTCCAAAGGCTTTGTATAAATCCCCCATTATAACTCAAATTTGGGGGCCTTGACCTAATTTTAGAGCAGCTTAGATACTCTCTCTCTCTAACTCTCTTGTATTAATTTCTCTAGGTTTTCTAGTTTATTTGTTCATAAATTAGCTAAGTTTAGGGCTTGTAAGTAAGATTTGTGAGAGATTCTTGTACTTTCAAGCTTGGCTACTTTGTTGGAGCATTTATTGGAACATTTATTGAAGTCTTTGTTGAATTCTCTCTCTCTTGAAGTGGTTGCTTTCATTAATGGTGATGTATTTCTACTTCTTACATGTTTATATTATTGTTAATATAGTAAAATCCATGTGTAGCTAGTTTTCTAAGTTAGGGGTCATGAACCCACCTATGGAATCCTTGTGTTTGTTGAAAGTCTAAAGGTTTTGGATTTTCTTGAGTGATTGAAGAGTGTTGGGTTTGTAATATGTTTGTTTCTTTACCTTTATTGTCATGTAATGGAGGTTATGGAATCTATATTACCAATCCAACATTTTCCCTTAGTCTCCTCAAGTTTTCATCATTCATAGTGGGGTTGACAACCCACATGTTTGATTGTTAGCCTCCGAGGAACTTTGTTCCCTTAAGAAGTCCCTTCCAAATCCCTAAGACTTATCCTTGTGTGATCCAAGGTTGGTAACATGACCCCTAGCCCTTTCTCTCTTAATTAAATCAGACTTTTTAATCTAGCTCACTTGTTGTTGTAAATTCTTAACCATTGTTTAATTAGTTAACTTAATTAGTTATCATTTTTTACCTTAGGTTTACTTGCATGTTAGTTCTAGTCTTAGAGTTAGACACCCTCAAATCAACCATCTTTTCTTTCTTTTTGGCTACAAAAGTAGTGTATTCGAGTCCCGAAACTATAATCTTTCGGTCTAGTCCCCGTGGAAATCGACCTCGTACCTATCCAAGTATTACTTGTTACGATTGATTTGCACTTGAATCATACATATCCCGAGAGCGAACACTTACTGTCATACATACTTACTATAAATAACTAGTCTATGAAACTATCACCATCGTGAACTGGCTCAGTCCGAGATCAATTGGTTTTCCGGTCAGTCGGATTTGAACTGTTAGATTTACTTTATGTCATTACGACTTTCTTTCTTACTGTTGCACATACTTACTACTCCCTCCGTCCCATAATAAGTGTCCACTTTCCTAAATTGGCATATAACTTTTACTTACTTTTCAAAACTACCCTTATAATAAAGACAAAGAAGCATTTATTTGTGGTCCCAAAATAAGCAAAAAGTCAAACACACATCACATCTAAGGGTAAAATTGGAAAGTGATTCTTTAATGAATCAAATAAATTAATATAATACAACTTTCTTAAATATTGTGCAAAAAGAAAGTGGACACTTATTATGGGACGGAGGGAGTATAAATAAAGAGTCTATGAGCTTATCCATTACTTCACAACTACTTTCAAACCAACTCACTGGACACCGTTTCTTACTTTCGGTACACTTTTTTTTTTAAATTACTGGGCATCGATCCTTTCTTCCGGTACACTTTTTCAAATCACTGGGCACCGACCCTTACTTCCGGCACTTTCTCAAATCATTAGGCACCGACCCGTACTTTCGATAAACCGTATAAATCACTGGGCACCGACCCTTACTTCTGGTTATACTTTTTCAAACCTACTAGGCACCGACCCATTCTTCCGGTACACGTTTTTCAAAGCACTAGGCACCAACCCTTACTTCCGGCATGCTTTTCTGAACCTTTGGACACCGTCCCTTACTTCCGACACTTTTTACTCACGGGGCACCGACCCTTACTTCTGGCACGTAAAATAAAAAGACAAAAAAATCATAAAAATTAAAAATGCAAAAAAACTCATTGCACGATCGATCTACTCCGACTTTTACTCAAAATACTTTCTCACAACTCACTACTTTATCAAGGTTAAATTAAGTTTATGACTGCACCGTACAGGTTAAAGTTCCTAGCTACACCGACTCTACTCAAAACACTATTTTACACACTCACGGTCTAGATCGACCAAAACACTCACACACATACAAACACAGAACTACGTACGGCCTGATTCTCGTGTCGAGATACGTATGCAACCCTTACTTGGGTGCGACCATACTATTCTTTTCTAAACCATCTCATGTCGAGATATATATGCATAATTATTCTCTTTCGCATATCTCGTGTCGAGATACATATATGACCCTTATTAAGAATATAACCATAACCATTCATTTCTTAATATATCTCGAGTCGAGATACGTAATCGGCAACTGCGTGTCACAGATGCTCGAACCCATTTGTCGTACACTTTCACACTTCAATACATTTCACTTATCTCGAATTGAGATACATATATCGGCAACCATGTGTCACAGATGCTTGAATTTAATTTCTTGTATTACGGACGCTCGAGGGTGCCTAACACCTTCCTTTGACATAATTGAGTCCCCGAACCCATCTCAAGAACTTTGGTTTCGCATGACTATCAAGAGTCACACTTTTAAAGGGCTTACTTTTCTCAAAATGATTTTCAAAAGTCAGAGATGATTACGTTAATCGTCTTTGCAGGGATCCGAACTCCCGATAACGTTATACTTGGCCCTACTCTCACGTTCACGTACTTTCACACACTTCTCACACCTCTCGACATAAACAGTCGCGACCCTCGAAGGGACCGCTCCCACCTTCGAAGCGGGCACAACAGAACCCATGTGGAATCCTCATGAGGTACACCAAAATCAAGTATCAAGATGTATGATTGAGGAAATCATTGTGAAAATGTTGTGGGTCCCCTTAAAACATGTTGCATCCATTACGGGGTTCAACTACCAATCTCACTGTACGTGTATGTATATATATGTAGTCATGTAGATATATATACAGAACTGAAGGAGAGATAGAAAGAGAAAGAGAAAGAGAAAGGAGTTGAAGTTCTAGAGAGAGAGAGAGGAGAAATGGGGTGGAGCATGAGCGAAGTGGGAGTTGAAGAACTGGTGAGAGCTGGTTTAATTGTAGAAGATGCGAAAGCATTCTCGAAAGACCTCAAAGACGCAATTGCTCGAACAGGTGGTGGTAGTGGTGGTGGGTCCAACCCTAAGGAGCTATGGCGCGAGATTGTGGCTTGGCGGTTGCTGAGACCGTCGCACCCACATTCGGTTCATCAACTTGTCTACTACGCGGTGTACCATAACTAAGATGAGTCCGCCAATGGCCCTCCTCTCTATTGGTTCCCATCAATGTAATGTACCTGACCAAAAAAAAATTGATCAACATGGTATTAACCACACATCATTTTTGCCCACTTTTTATTGGTTTACCATTGCTCACTTAGGACTTTAATGGGTGACATGTGCACCATTTCATTATTATTTTGCCCATTTACTATCAATATAGTATGATGAGACACATGTCACCCAACTAAGGTATGGGTGAGCAAAAATGATCTCCTCGTTTTTTTTATAGCATTTTTGGGGTTTTTTTTTTGGATTTAATGTATTTGGTCGAGATCTACGCGTTGTACTTTAAAATTGTACAACAAAAAAAGTAAATATAACCTCATTTTTTTTATTTTTATCTATCAAAATAAACAATATTATCTGGTAATTGACAGATAATATTGACGAAAACAACCATAATTTTCTCATGTTTTTTTGGCCTTTTTGGATTTTTTATGTCATATACTCGAAATCTACATTGAAAATTTTACAAAAATAAAAAATAAAAAATTGTAGCCTCATTTTGAGATTTTATCTTTGTGCAAACAGAGAATATTATCTGTTTTTTGTTTTACAAACAGATAAAATTATCTGTTTTGCATTAATGATGATAATTTTCTCAATCTTTGGAATTTTTTGGTGATTGCTTTTTTATTTCATGTTTTCTATTGAGATCTATGCATTCGATTTGAAAATTTTGCAAAAATAGATAATTTGCAGCTTCATTTTGAGATTTTATCGGTCAATAAATAGATAATTTATCATTTATTGGACTTTTTTGGCATTTTTTTGGTTGATTTCATGTATTTTATTTTTTGGAGATCTTACACCTATGGTGCCAATTTTACAAAAGAAATATATATTTGTTATATTTATACAAAAAAACACATTTTTACTTGTTTGTTTAATTTTTAATTTTTAATTTTTTTTCCTTAGGATTTCATAATCAATATTGATCTTGCTTGATAGATCTCGTTTTGATGATTCCAAAACATCGAATTTTGTGAAAGTTGGACTTCTAGAGCAGAATTTATAGGAATTTGAAGTTTTTTAGCCTTGGAAGGGTATTTTTAACCAAAACAAGGGCAAATAGCCTATTGAGCTAAAAAGGTGGCGACTGGACTTTGTCTCAGTTGCTCCTTGGAAGGGTATTTTTAACCAAAGCAAGGGCAAATGGCCTGTTGAGCTAAAAAGGTAGCGACTGGACTTTGTCTCAGATGCTTGTTTTTCTAGGGTGCTCTCGCTGAACGCCCCATATATATATATATATGTATATATAATTTTTTTTTCTTTTCTGTTTTAGTATTCAAAATTTCATTTTTTTTGAAGGTTAATTTGCATATGTGTATATATATATATATGTATTTCGAGTCATTCTAACGAGGGATCCCCATTTTAAGAAAGCGAGGACTTATAATCTTGACCGTCGGATCTCATTTATGGCACAGTGAATTTCACTTTTACTGCAATGATTAAATGAACTCCGACGGTCAAGATTAGAAGTCCTCATTTTAAGAAAATGAGGGATCCCTCATTAGAAGCTCTCTATATATGTATACACACGCATAGTAATAAACATGCTAGGCATACACTTGTATGACAAAGTCCTGTAAATTGAGTTCTCAGTCCTGCATTTATTTTCTCATCCTCTAATATGTTCCTCCATGTCGGAATTCCATTGTTTCATGATCAAGGGCGGAGCCAGGATTTGATCTTAGGGGCACAAACTTAAATGGCTTCGGGGACAACGCTAGACTGAATTTTTTTTTGTGCAGAAATGCTATAATTTTGAATTTCTAGTTTTTTAAAAGTTGTGAAGTTGTTCCCATTAGTTTTAAATATAGGGGGTTGAGGGGTAAACCTTAAAACATAATTATTCAAAGACAAACTAATCTCTCTATAATAAAATCTTCATGTTCACATGCTTAATTATTTTCTTAGTTTTACTAGTTTCACTTATATAACAAAGAATCCACAATATTTTCAAAAGGGACATCCACGGCTTTCTCTATCTTGTGGAGGGCGTGATGGTTTCCAATCAGTTGGTTTTCCAAGGATTTTCCAGTAGGTATCCTTAGTGTGTCCCGATTTTTGACAATGTTCACACCAAGATCTACCTTTCCATTGTCAATTGTTGGTGTAGTTGAATTGGTTTCCTCGGACAGCAAGAGCTGAGTTTTCTAACGCAGGAGTGGTATTTGGTGGTCCCATCATCACCTTCTTCCTGCTTTCTTCTATATATCCTCACCTCAGAAAAGGCTTCTCGGATGCTAGGCAGTGGCTTTGTAGTTTGTACTAAGAATTCTCCCTCGGACCTCATCAAGGTTCTTATTGAGGCCGAGTAAGAACTTTTAGATTTGTTTTTTTCTCAACCACTTTTTTTGTATTATTGGCTGTCCTCAAGGCACTTCCATTCCAATTTTTCACAGATATCAAGTTGTTGCCACTGTTCATTTAAAAAATTGAAATATTCTATCTGTCAAACCCCAACCCGCCCCAGGCGGATTAGGACACATGTAACAAAGCCCACACACCAAACCATACACTAATCATGAAGAAAAAACATGTTTTAGACTCCATAAAAGAGCTTTCTTGGCACAAATCAGACCCAAGGGAAAAATGATCATTAATAAGGTATAACAAATTTTATACCAAAAGATAGGTCTTTCAGTCCCGGTTCCAACGCAAAAAAACGGCGTGCGAATCCGAGTTTTGTAGAAAGAGTTATGCTTGTTTCCGTAAAAACTGACAGTCTGTTTGCATAGGGGCGGATCGATCCGCGAAAAGGGCGGATCGATCCATCTCACAAATTTTCAAGCAGAATGTCCCCGAAAAGGGGCGGATCGATCCGCGAAAAGGCCGGATCGATCCAGCTTCTGTATAACAACTCCCTACTGCTTAAAAACATCATTTTTCAAGTCCAAACTTGTTCCAAACTTCCCAAAACTTTGTGAAACCATTAAAACTCATTGTCAAAGCATTTCCAAATGTTCCTAAACATTAACACAACATCTTCCAAGCATGGATTGACAATCAAACACACAAATCATTCTCATGGATCATGCTTTATCATTGGAAATCTAAATGTTTCCCAATAATTGCAAAACAACACAATCAAAGGGAAATCAAGCTTTAGTTACAACCAAAAGTTATCTAGTTTCCTTCCTCGTTCTTCCTCAATATACATGACTTGTAACTTGTAAACACAACTCATGGTTTGGTGCATAAACAACCAACATTACCTAACTTAGCATAGTACAAGTCTTCCAAACTCCCAAGGTACTTAAACATTGACAACAAATATATACATATGAAACATAAACTAACTAGGCATATGAACATATTCACATGGACTCAACTTCCATGCCTAACCCGTCGAGCGAATCATTTTCTCTCCTCTTCCCGTGCCGTACCTGCAATGGTTATTCAATAACCACAACAGAAAATATATATTTTCATTTAAGCTTTCGCTTAGTGGGGAACTAATCATGCCATTGGAATGCAAAGTATGTAAGTGCAACAATCATTATAAATGACAACAAATTGATCTCTGGGAAGTCAAGTCATTCCAGCCACCATGACCCCCGGGTCCTTCTCACCCCGGATCTTTCTCACTTTTGGCGCATATAGCGCAACACACACTCTCTTGTGACCCCGAGAGCGTCACCGACATTTTATTGTGATCGTCACCACGTCCTACTCATTGAGGACTTCCTATCCCTTACATATGGGACCTATAAATGGTGACCACTACTTGACTTCCCTTTGATCCATATAAGCACATAGGCAATTTCAACATATAAGCATAGCAATTTCATAAATTTTGACATGCTTTTATCCAAATTCAACAACATATATATACATGAGCACGAGTTTAACAACTATGAACAACAATTATCACATTAACATAGCTAAACATCCAATTGAAAGATTAGGACACTTACCTCTTTGATTTATACGCAACTAAGCTTAGAATTTCCCCAATTCCTTCCCAAGTTTAGCTCAATTTCTAGTTAGTGATAATCCTACACAAGTTTGGTACCAAGAACATCGTCTATTAAGAACGACCGCCATAAAAACATTGCCGAAAATGAAAATAAAGGACGTGCATGTGATCCTCTTACCTCCACGATTCCAAATCCGGTCTCGGTTTGTGAATCCGACGCCGGACAGCAAAGGAACGGCAAGAAACGTCGTCGAGAATCCGTCGCCGACTTGGGAGCTCTTGCTCCCTCTAATTTTATGGAGAATTCCAGCTGGATTGTATGCTTTTGACACATATGCTGCATGCATATGTGTGTTGGCACCATTTTCTTATATTCTCATTTACCTCCCCCAACTTTCTTTAAGTTTTATTATAAACCCCCCCCCCCCCCCCTTGTTATTTACGTTAACTACCCATCTTTTCTAAAATGATTTAATCTAAGTCCCGTGTGGGTCCCAAACGTGGTCCTACATAAATTATGAGGTTGCTATAAAACCTACCAGTTATCAATTTTATTCAAATACGCCCTCACATGGGTACCCAAATTGTTCCCTTTTCCTATCATAAGACATAATAATATCAATAAACATTTAAACAAGTAATCATATAAGCACATAATAACATCAAAATGCAAATTATTTTAATTAGACCCTCGTTGGACCCCACATTTATACAAGTCCTGTCCTTTTTACAGACCTTTCATCTGTGCCCGCATTTGAGCACCTTTTCACATGTGGGTTCATAACCCCACCGTTAAACATCTCATGCATTAATTATCTTTAATTAACACACATTGATATCACATTAATCTTATTTTCCGGGTACGGGTGTTACACTATCACAGAGAGTTCACCTTGCCTTAGATCATGAAGGATACCCTCGATTTCAAAGACTTCTGCTGTGTTGTCTTTGTTGGAGTAGGTCTCCTTTGCTGCATCCCATACTTCTTTAGCAGACTTGTAATACATGAAATTTTCTCCAGTCTCATTTGTCATAGAATAAATTAGCCATGACATAACCATGCTATTCTCCAATTTTGAAACTTTAAATTTTGGATCATCTGGCTGTGGTGGAGAAGCTGCACCAGTGTGATGATCCTCCTTTCCTTTTCCACAGATGAGCAACATAACGCATTGAGACCATTGGATAAAATTCTGGCCATTGAGTTTGTGTCTTGTGATTGGGAGAATTGAGCCTTCAGATCCACCTGGGTTGCCGATGATGACAGCTCTTGGATTGGATGTGACCTCTGAACCAGAACTCTCTTCTCCACTTTTCATGGCGACGCCGTATTTTGTCATGACAGTTTTTGATGGTTCAGATCGTGCTCTGATACCATGTAGTTTACATAGATGAAAAATGTCACACTTTATATCATTCTCTGATGGTCTAAATACATGGCTATACAGAAGCTTTATAGGCTAAGAGCCCAACACAGAATCAGTCTCATTAACCCTTGATTATAGCAAACAATCAGAGAGAATAATTCTCTTCTAAAACAGGAAACAAAAAATAAATCTATTAAATCTAAGAGTTTTGGTAGAACATACCAAATCTCATTTTATTCTAAAAATAAAACTTGACTAAAATAGAAGATGCAGTCAACTAATTTCCTAGAAATAAGGCTCATATTTCCACATTATACAATTGAAAAACAAAACTAGTTGCGATTAAAAAAAAAAAACTAATTTGCCAAATAATTTTATTTTAGCTTTGAAAGTTTCATAAGCATTTATGAACTCTAAAAGCTGTTACCAAATAGCATTTGTCTTATGGGGACCAAAGTGACCAAAATAGGTGCACAATGGGTTAGCCAGAATTCGCCTTGCTATTCTCCACGCCCACTGTGGGAGTGTTTAAGATGACATCTTCAATATGATTATAATTGTTTTGTCTTCTTCATTTTCAATTTCGATTAATTGTAATCTAATATTTATTTTCAAAATATCAAGTCTTATTTGTTTCCACGTTTAGGTCAAAAATGGTGGTTTGCGCACCAGGATGTGAGTTTGAGTTGACGGAATTTTATGCTCGTCAACTTCTAAAATACATAAATTTCTCACTCCATTTTATCCCTTTTTGTTTTCCTTCATCTTCTTTTTTTTATTTTTTTGGTGTTTTTTTCCTGTGTACAGATTATCAATGTTGATACATACACGCGCAAGGGAAGAAAAAGGCACTTTCATTCCAAACACAACATGAGAAATTTCAAGCCATAACTACCAAACACAAAGCAAGATATCTACAGCCATGACGTGGCAATGTTGGTTATGGATCTTTAAGATAAGTTGGTGTCCAATGGTAACATAACCTCCTGGGAAATTCAAGACTTTTTTTGGGAAGGGAAATTCTAGACTTTGTTTGGCAACAACTTATATTTGTGCAATTCAACTCCATAAAAGTATTTCTGGCTAAAGTTGTCAAGATAGTTTTTGGCTAACTGCAAATTTTTTTTTTTTGCAATTGATTCACTTTTTTTTTTTTCTACAATGGAATTGTAAATGTTGGTTTGCCAAACATTTTCATTATAGCTTTTAAAATTTATAATTACTTATTATTATATCTAAAAGCTATTGCCCAACAACCTCTTTATTCTCTACCTCACACACCAAAAATAAATAAATATATAACAGCCTCTGTATTGTGGGGGCCGATGAGACACGTTTGTACAAAATTGTTAATTAATATTCCTACCTTTTTTTTTGGCTAAATCATTTCATATGAGTAGTGTTACACACATATTTTTTGACACCCAACTTTAAATACATGTATTCTAAGTTGTGAAAGTGGTGTACAAAAAAAGTGTGAAAAATTCAAACAACACAAGGTACGTACATATATTTAAAGCATAATGTGTTAAAAAAATAAGTGTGCCAAATATTTTCCTATCACATTCCTACCTACCAAAATTGCTAAATCATATCATATTCCTACCTACCTTAAGGGAACTCATTCCGGGACCTGCCTATCCTCAGCTTCTCAGTTCTAACCACCTAAAATGTAACAACTTTTGTAACTACCTGGTGGATGCTGTACATGTATCTATGTAACGACGTTTCACTACTATTCTTGTGAATATGACTTTGGTATATGTTTTTCTGGTATACACAGTATAATAATTTCGTCATCTGATTGCTTTACACGAACAACACTTTAAAAGGGTAAATTTCACTTTTCACCCCCTTATAGTTGGGAGTTGTGACACTTTGGTTCATTTATTTTCAGTTTCGACACATTAGACTTTAAAGTTTGGGTAATACTTGGGGCACAAACAAACACACAACCTTTAGGACACAACCCAAATAATGTGTCTATCTCTCTCCTGTGTCACTGTGGGGTCCAGTGACATCACAGGAGAGAGATAGACACATTATTTAGGTTGTGTCCCAAAGGTTGTGGGTTTGTTTGTGTCCCAATCTTTACTCTTAAAGTTTTACTTATTAGTTTGCCAATTTAATCCAATCTTCACATTGTGGCCATTTTTTTTTTTTGATATTGGGGAGGGGGATGAGATTCGAACTCTGAACCTATGCATTGGAGGGGCTTATATATGCCAAGCTCTTTGCCACTTGAGCTATACCAACTTATGCCTGGCCAAAAATTTAACAGAGAATAACAATTTTCAGTTACATTTTTTGACAGAATGTGAAGATTAAATTAAATTGGTACACTAATGAAACTCTAGGGTCTAATGTGTTAAAATTAAAATGCACGGATCAAAATGTCACAACCCACAAACTACTAGCGTAAAAAAATACAATTTACCTGTCATTCACAGTGGCGGATCCAAGGTTAACAGCTACGGGGAACTGTGTACAAAGGGCTTATAATGAATGGGGGGTAGTGCTCATGAGGCGAAATTTTATTGATCTATTTTGTAGTGCCCTTGTGCGTAGACTATCACTATTTATTTTTATCTTTTATTTTTTTATAATAAAGATCGATTACAAAGGTAATTTGTTAAGCTTGAGACGATATTAAAACAATGTGAGTATGGCTAAACTAGTGAGTGAAAAAAAAAATAGTGTTATTGTGCCAATATTTAGGATGTTCTATATTACAATTAGGATGATATATATATTGCATATAATGATTATTGTTGACATTTTTTGTGGGTGTTACAAATAAAATCTGTAATTTGAAGCAATCAAAATGGGGTACACAAGTTTTCCCCTCCTTTATACAGAAAGTGTGGAGATCTCATGATCTTCCCATCATGATGCATTTCAAGACAAAAAGGGACTACATATTCAATAGACCCACCATGCAATGACATTCTGCATATTCAATAGACCCGCCATATTAACGTCGTGAATTAAAAATGCATTTAATCAAATTTCATAACACACTGTAGGACCATTCATGTATATTCTAAATCAATTACACTTGGGTGTATTAACGTCATTTTCTTGCTCCATTAAAAAAGTAAACAGTCCCACATCAATTATTAGTGCAGAGGTAAAGTGTTACAAAATGAATTATAGGGAGTTATGAAAAAATATGTGTAACCACAAGGGTAAAAGGCATTTTCCTTTTTATTGCATAAAATATTTAATTTTAAAATAAAAACAAATAAAGAAACGCAGCTTGAGTAAAATTTTGTTAGGAAATTAAATAATGCATAAAGTTGTGAGAAAATATGTAGATTTCAAAATTTTTAAATAAAAGAACGGTGATTTAAAGAAATAGATAGTAAAACAGAGTAAGGAATCAGGATGATTTGATTGGAGTTCAGTTTTGAAAAAAGTGAGTCCATCCCCTCAAAAAATGAAGCAAATGCTAAAGAGTAATACTATACAACCCAAAAGAATATTTGGAACACACCCAAAGACAGAACTTTTAGGTCACAATCCAAAGAACTTTTGGGACACAATCCAAAACTTTTGGGTTGTGTTTTGGCTTGTGTCCCAAAAATTCTGTCTTTGAGTGTGTTCCAAGTATTACCAATGCTAAACTGACAAGAAGTATGAAGACTATGAGTTGGAGATTCTATTTGGGAATATTAAAAATGAGAGCACTTTTGTTCACCCAAATTTGATTTACTATTGCTCCGCCCATGCCTTCACTATCTGATGAGTCTTGTACAAGGGCAAAATGGGAATGAAAGAGGACACATGTCAGGCAATGAAGGCATGAGTTGTGTACCAAATTTGGGTGAGCAAAAGTATTCTCTATTAAAAATAGGATCAGTTCATAAGTCATTTTTTTTTATTTGATTCTTGTGAGAATCAAGTGTAGCTAATTTGGTTTGACAAAGAAACCTATTTTTAAGAAATTTATTAGATTGGACACGGAAATAGACACTTAGCAAGAAATAGACACTCACCAAATTAGATTATCATAAAGAACAAGATAAAAATTGTACTTAGATTGAACAAGGTCTTATTTTAGACTTTCCCAAACAGGCACTTAAAAATTGTAGGTTGGGCAATTTGGACCATTTGGTAACAACAATGCTTGCGGCACAAACACTTTACACAAATAATTACAAACACACTCTATATCTCTCATGGGTGGCATTGTGTGATTTGAATAATTCCAATGGACCGCACAATGCCACTCAAGAGAGATATAATGTATTTGTAAGTATTTATGTAAAATATTTATGCCTCAAATTTTACCGTTTAAAAAATGATAGGGATACATACCAAACAACACACTAAACGACACATTAGCTTTAAATGCATGTACCCTGTGCTGTGTAAGTGATGCACAGAAAAGTGTGAAAAATTCAAACAGCACAGGGTATATGTATTTAAAGTACCGTGTGTCGTTTGGTGTGTCATTTGGTGTGTATCCCTATCATTGTTGGTTTTGATAATAACAAATTAACAATAAATAATTTTTACAAACACTTATTAAGACACTCTTGCCTCAGTGACAGTGTGGGTCGGAAGAATTTAAGTTCCACGACAACAAAAACGAATTTCCGTTGGAACAACCATTCTCAATCTGTTTTTCACTTTCTGGACTCACTGTACATGTATGTATATATACAGAACATGAGGAGAGGCAGAAAGAGAGAGAAAGGAGTTAAGAGTTCGAGAGAGAGAGAGAGAGAGTTCGAGAGAGAGAGAGAGAGAGAAATGGGGCGGCGGAGCATAAGCGAAGTGGGAGTCGAAGAACTGGTGAGAGCTGGTTTGCCTGTAGAAGATGCCAAAGCATTCGAAAAAGACCTCAAAGACGCAATTGATCGAACAGGCAGTGGTGGTGGGTCCAACCCTAAGGAGCTATGGCGCGAGATCACGGCTCGGCGGTTGCTGAGACCTTCCCACCCCCATTCGGTTCACCAACTTATCTACTACTCAGTGTACCATAACTACGATGAGTCCACCAATGGCCCTCCTCTGTACTGGTTCCCATCAATGTAACTCATCCTCAAATCCTTTTTCTGTGTTTTGGTTTATTCAAATTTAGTCAAAAACTTATTAATTAAATAAGAGTAATGATTCCCATGTATACTGGCACGGATTTCACTGAAATGAATGAACCACATTTTTTTTTTTTTTTTTTTTTCTGCTTCCAACTAATAATTAAAGTATTTTTAATTGTAGATGTCAGTCTAAACAGACAAAATTGGGGCGTATTATGGAAACTCATGGATCAAGGTTTTTAGGAGCATCCTACAAAGATCCAATTACTAGCTTTAATCTGTTTCAGGAGTTCTCAGTTCAGCATCCTGAGGCAAGTTCTTGATTTCATGCTTACGTCTATTAGGATCTATTTGGTTCATGGATTGATGGAAAAGATAAGAAATTTTCTGGGGTTTAATTTTGGTTTATAAGGAAAACAATGAGGAGAATAGTACGAAAGAAAAGAGAATAGAGATGAAAACTAAGGGCCCGTTTTGTAACCTTGTGGTTTTTATTGACAAACGAAAATTGGAAGCCAAAAACGGCAACCTTACAATTAAGGGCACTAAATTATAAATTTTGAAGTTGGTGAGTCATGACTTTCCTAATTCTCTTTTCTCAAGTAACTAACTAGTCCACTATTTTTCGAAAATTCTCAGGTTTACTGGTCAATTGTTGTAAAAGAACTTGCAATATTATTTCGTGAAGAGCCGAGATGCATTCTGGACAAATCAAAACAAGGAGGAGAAGGAGGAGGAGCATGGCTTCCCGGTTCAGTCTTGAACATTGCGGAGTGCTGTTTGACACCGTCAAGTCGTGCAAAAAAGCGAGATGATAGTGTCGCCATTGTATGGGGGGATGAAGAAGATTGTCACACTACTACTACTACTCTTCATCATATGACATTAAAAGAGCTTCGACAACAAGTAATGTACGTACGTATGCTCTCTAACATACCTCAAAGTCCCGAAACAACATACACCTATCTTTGAACTCGTGTGTTTTGTCCATTTTTTTTTTTCTTATTGAAGTTTGACTTAATTAGTTGATGTCTTTGTATCTATTCCACATACAGGTTGGTAGCTAATGCATTAGATGCAATATTCTCAAAGGGAGACACAATTGCAATTGACATGCCTATGACGGTCACTGCTGTCATTATATACTTGGCAATAATATTAGCAGGTTTGGTGGTTGTGTCAATAGCTGACAGCTTTGCACCAAAGGAAATTGCAACTCGCTTGCGTGTCTCAAAAGCAAAGGCTATCTTTACTCAGGTGACATATATCCCTCCTGCTGATACGGTTAAATACAAGGGATTGCGGAGGAAGTCAACAACTTTGTCCCATATTACTAATATATTCTTTTTGTTTATCCATTTAAAAATATGACAAGTTTACTTGGGTGATCTCTCTCGTTTTTTTTTTTTTGGGTGACCTACAGGGGTAATATCTTTCTTTCATAGAAGTTTTATTAGTTACAGAATAAGCTATGAATCTGCGAAGTAACTTGTTATCTCAATCTGTTAGACTATATAGGCTTCAGATGCTTGGGAGTTAGAAAATAGCTGTTTCTACTTGGAAATTCTACTCATGGAACTCTAGTACTTATATACAACTCTGCTCTGGTTATGATAGTTTTTTTCTTGGACAGCATGAATACGATTTTTATTAAAAACTCATTCTCAAAATTAAAGACAATGGGAGATAAAAGATAAAACCACATAACAAATTAGCTTTCCATCCCTTAAACCAAACAAGGAAACCTAAAGGGATTCCCTTTACATTGTTAACGTCAGTCAGCCCCTAAGAAACAGCCCACGAACAAGGTCAAAAGAAAACAAATATATATCACTCATCATAGACTAAAAACTTCTACACCACAAATCTAGAAGGAGAATTCAATGACACACACACAAAAAAAAAAAAAAAAAAAAACAACAACAACAACAGAATCCCCAATCAAAGCCTTGATATCAACACCCCATTGGTTATGAATTTTATTCAAAATTGCTAAATATTTCCAAGCAACCGCATCGGAATCATCAATCCATGATAGCGCTGTCTTCGAGTCACTTTCCACAATAAGTCCTTGACACCCACCTGAATCAAAAGCCACAAAAAAATTCTAATGCTTCCATAATCGCTCTGATTTCAGCTCCATTAGACTCGGCGTCCCAGATATTCTATGAAAACATTCCCCTAATCACCCCCAAATTTATCCCGAAGCACACTCCGCCAACTCCAGCTGGCCCTCTTTTCCCAATTGCCGATCCATCAACATTGAATTTAAGGAACCCCAATGGGGAAGGACACCACCTGATAAGAGATCTTAGCCTTTGAACCATAGGCACCGCACAAGCTTCCTTAAAATTCAACATCATTCTGTTTAGCTTTGAACCACCACAATAAACGAAACTTTATCAATTCACAACCAGCAGCACCAAACCTGAAAATCACCTCGTTCCTACATAGCCACAGAGACCAGATAACTCCCATAAAATAGTGAACCCAAACCTTATGAATTCTACCTTCAGGACACAAGCGCCACCCCCCCCCCCCCCCCCCAAAAAAAAAAAAAAAAAAAAAAAAAAAAACTGTTCCCAAGATAAACAATCGACGTCGGGCCACACCACTGAATATCCCACCATCCAAGGCACGTGGACCAAACATACATTCCATGTGAAGCTACACAGGAGGAACATATGTTTCAGCAGACTGGTCGCACACGCTACACACATCAACACCTCCAGGGAGGCATCCCACATGGCCAAGCCTGCTTAACAGGAACTTAACCTTTAAAAAACTGGCAACAAAACACTTCCACCCTAGGTTGTGGAACCAACCCTTTCCAAATAGAAGATTCGCCACATTTATTTGGGAATGACTTGTCCCCTACTGCCCTAGCAAATGATCTCACAGAAAAACATCCTTTAGGATCAAACATCCAGCATAGTCTATCTTCCTTGAATCGACATAGCACCGTTTGGTTCTAAAAATTCATAAACTCACCCCAATTCACAAATTCCCAATCAAAAAAGTTGCCTTCTAGTATCCACGACCCATGTCCAAACATTTCCTTCCCAGACTCCGAACTCACTTGGTGTTCAATTGGTTCATTAATATATAGTACTTCATGTTGAAAACCAACTTATTTCTCTAGCGGATGTTTCAATGCTGTAGAGTAATTTCAGGATTGTATTTGCTTCATGACCACATCAGAATTCTACATTTTTCCTTTCTTTTTTTTTTGTTTTGCACCTTTTGGATACGAATTCTAAGTTTTCTTTGAAATTCAGGACCTTATAATACGAGGTGGTCGCAGGTTTCCTTTATATAGGTAAATTTTCCTTTCAAATTGAGTATGACGGAATGAAATAATGTTGGAAGTTGTAAATATTTACATGTTGGATTGAGTTAGTCCCCGTATCTTCACTGTACTGTATATGCAACAACTACAAGAGAACTACGACCATAAGTTAACTACTTAATATCGGTAGTGTACATGATGATCGTGACTCACCAAGTTCAAGTTGTCTCCATCATTTCATTTCCAGAAAAGATGAAAGTATTGGTAATTTTTTCCAAAGTGCTTCCAGAGAAGTCCTTTTATTAGTTGTATTTGTATCTCTATGAAGCACTTATATAAGTAGGATAAATCTCTGAGTTTGCATGCTAATGTCACTCTTCCTTCCTATAAATTTACTATTTAAAATTTGTACAACAGACATTTTTTTAACTCACCACTGCTGACACAGTAATGTTACTTTTATTTTTCCTGGCAGTCGAGTCATAGAAGCTGCTCCTTATAAAGCCATTGTGGTCCCTGCAACTGGAAATGATGTGGGCGTACAATTAAGAAAACAGGACTTATCTTGGAATGAGTTTCTTTCCAATGTTCATCACCTTGTTAGGTAATTTAACCCCTTAGATTTCAGATTGTCCAATGAAAATATTGTTCCTCCTATCAAACAGATACCTAATCAAAGAAGGACCGATACAGATACGGCAACACAAAAATACGACAAATCCCAAAAAAATAGGACATGAACACAGCGGCGACACGGAAAATATTAATTAATTAATTTTCTGTGTAACCATGTAACATGAAAATAACATTATTTTAAGGAATACTATGAACTAAGGTGTAAAGTAAGTAAACTCCAGAAAACAATACAACATGAAAATATGAAAACAACACCACCAACTCTACAATGAATGCAATCATTACAAAATCATTTCCTATTATAACATCCATAAAACAACACAATGCATAACACATTTATAAGGTAAAGCACTTCAATGTCTACATCCATTCAAAATAAGTTTCTAGCCACAACAGGAAACTAAAAGAAAACAATATAGCATATTAATACATTTGCGTCAAAAATTTGAAACATCTCTTAAAAAAAAAAAAAAACACTTACTGTGTTGGGGAAGTGTCAATACTGTGTCCAATTCAAACTATTTGAAAAATAATCGGCTGACACACTGCAGACATGTATCGGAGGCGTGTCCGTATTGGGCACACATACGGCACTTAGCCTGAAGTGTCGGTGCTTCATATACATATAGATATAGCTACATATGCATGGGAAACCTAACCTGCTAATGTACTACATACCTAAAGTATGCACATTTTTTGGACCAAAAGTCTTTGTCCTCTCATTAAACTGAGGGCACTAAGGTAATTTTACAGATGAGTTAAAGTAAATTACTTTAGTGCTCTCATTGCAAAATTACTTTGGTGCCCTCGCTACAAAATTTCTTTAGGACCCTTATTTTATGAGGTGACAAGTACTTTTCTTGTCTAGTTAAACTTTAACACAATGCTATCCTAGTTTTCCATTAAGCCCTTATAAAATACATGTATATGTATATGTATGATTCCTATGGTTTAGAGTGTAATAATCAACATGCGTCCACTAGACAAGAACTTATTTAATCGTATATATAGTATTTATTATTTTATCTATATTCATTTTTTCATTTCATACTTTAACGTGGGACAGTTTAACAACGTTTTCTTCTCTGGCAGACCTAATTATTATTCTCCAGTCCAACAACCAATAGACTCTGTGATTAACATTCTCTTCTCATCTGGAACCACAGGTAGAGAAATTCTTTGGCATACCCAGTTACTTAGAGCCCATTTGGGATAGTTTTTTCATGGCCACAATCACTTTTAAGAAATTGTGACTGTTTGGATTAGCTTTTACACAGCTTTTGGAAAACTCTGATTCACTTTTAAATTTAAAATAGCTTCTTAAAAAGGCTCCAATTTGTAACTTTAGAAAAATCTCTTATTCCAAAATATGATTACCTTAAAAGCTAACCCAAACATGGCATTTAGTAGGCCTAGTGTGCCTTTTTCTCTATTCCGTGATTCTCTATTCACTCTGTTCTGCCTTCACCAGGAGATCCAAAAGCTATTCCATGGACGCAACTTTCTCCTATAAGATGTGCCGGTGAGGCATTGGCCCATTTGGACGTTCAAGCCGGAGAAGTCTATTGCTGGCCGACAAATTTAGGGTGGGTGATGGGACCCATTTTGCTCTATTCATGCTTTTTAACTAGTGCAACTCTAGCTCTCTATCATGGATCTCCTCTTGTACGAGGCTTCGGAAAATTTGTTCAGGTGGGCCCCCATTCACTGTTGTCAAATCGTGAATCGATTATGCCAAAATTAGTAAATCGTGAATCATATTGAATTTTCACTTTTTTTTTTTTTAAAGAAAAACATTAACAAGAAATCATATGTCTAGATTGTATACACATAATAACACATGTTCAATGCTTAAATGAATTAAGCAAGTTTCCATGCAATATCAAAGCTCAAAATGTTGAAGCCTTATCACTTAAGATTTAAAAACTTCGAAGTTCAAAACTATGAACTGTGAATCGTATTGGGTTAAGAGATATTTGAATCGATGAATTGAACAATTCTAGCAACCATGCCCTCAATACCTGTTGAACCATGTGTGTATATATTAAAATTTTGGACTTAAGGATTTTAGAAAATGTGTTGTAATTTTTGTTTACAATAGGAATAAAAACATATTGGGCAAGCAGCTTATCAGTTGGGCTTGGTCAGTGGGACTTGTCTTCCAAACGTTTCTCTCCCTCAATCTCCTCCACAATCTTCCTCCCAAGTCTTTCGCTCCTATTTAATTCCCCAAGATAATTCTTTCTAATGTAATGAAATAATTTCCTACAGAGAAAGATAAACAATTTCAATATTTTTACTTTATGTTTTTCCGAGCAACTATTCCGAAAGGGTGTAAGCATTTCGATCTTCCTCCGTGCAAGGAATTTTGAGACAGAGGAGATTCTGGGCTATTTTATCCTGGGGACGGTGTGGCAAGTACGAATTACTTGCACAATTTGGGTAGAGCCGCGAAACGTCTTAAAGAGAGCGACATGGTCCGTGACTCAGTCCAAGATTTGTTAAAGAGGCTACTGATCCGGTAATTCTGTTCCAATTCTATCTAAATGTTCCAACAATACCTACTCCTACATAGGTTCAGATAGAATCCATAAAGCATAAATTTGTTCCAACAAATGTCTTATCTTCACATAAACAATTTGTTTCCTTCGGGTAGTCCACTTCTTGTTTTGTTGGCTTCAATAAATACAAGGTAAGTATTTTTCACACAAATATATCAAATGAATGAGGAGAAAGGAACTTGTTTTTATAGATTTTGTTATTGGCGAAGTTAATGGAATGAGAAACAACAAGAAAAAAAGGGTTTATTGTTATTTTTTAAATGTTTTTATTTTTGTAAGCAACTTCTTTTTGGAAAAGAATAAAGATAATGACCCAAAAAATCTTCTATTTCACAAATCATTTTGAACATGGTGTACGGAAATCCTTGATTGACCGACCACCCTCGGGTTTAAACTTTTCCACCCGCCAACCGACCGACTCAAGGGTGGAACCTATGTTACACGGACTCTTCAAAGTGTCCGGAGGACACGGGTATGGATTGCCATATCCAACACTGGTACTTCGCCTTTCTTGGCTGAAAATTACCAATTTACACTAAACTAAACTAGAAGGATCCTACCCAAGTGTCATACCCATGTCCGCAAAGAGTCGTGTCGACATGGGTACTTCTCCTATTTAGAAGAGTTCGTGTAACATAGGGTGGAACTGAATTTGACCCAATAGGGTTGGAACCGACAGCTATGGAAATTTGCCAAAATCAATAGCATCAAGAACAATCAGTCACTACCATTCAAGTAAAAAATCTGAAATATGAGGAACCATGTTCTGGAGTCACTGGTAGCTTTTTACTGGAAAGAATAAGGTTTTCTCAAAATTCACCAACAACCATTCAAATAGGAGAATCAAAAGATATTTTTTAATCAAGTTTTGAGATCCAACAAAAAGTGAAAGAGGTAAGAAAACCCTATTTTAATTTAAGAGTAATGATACACACACACACACACACACACACACACACACACACACACTTTTGTACACACTTTTCTACACCACACAATCCTGGCCATTGATTCTAGTGGACCCCATGTGCTCCTGCGTGGGACACATGTGGAATCTACATGGGGTCCATTGGAATCAATGGCCAACATTGTATGGTGTAGAAAAGGCATAGCTTCAATGGGGATCCTTGTCTGGTGAGACTTGTCTCTTCTTATAAGATCAGGGCGGAGCCAAGTTTTTGGGTCGAGGGGCCTAAACTGTACAGGGGTTGGTGAATTTTTTTTAGGTCTTTTTTTTTTTTTTTTTTTTTTGCTGAATTTTTTTTTTTTGGTCTACTTGTTATACATAAATTCTCCAATTCAACATAAGTCACAAAATTATATGTGCACAAATTCACAAGTACCCCAATTCAATATTCACAAATATCCGTCAACAAAACAAAAATCACAAATATTCCCCAATTCTATTATTTTTTGGTTAACGTTTTCCCCAATTAGAAGAGGGAGAAAATTGTAGAATTAGTTTTAGACACCATTTTGGGGTAAGAGATGTAATTTTTTTAATTTTAAAATGTGAAATTTGGAAATATAATCTAAATCTATTTGAAGAAAACTTTAAACATTATAGGATATCCTTTAAAATTCCAAGGGGTGCTATTTGTAAAACTCATAACTTTAAAGTTAAAGATGTTTTTTGTTAAAATTCCTGAGGTGGGCTAATTCATGTGGCACCGCCCCTATATACGGTTAGTGACTCGCTACATAAACCAGAAGCATGATCCATGGGGAGGATTGAAGAGAACATAAGATGGGTGTAAAACGTTAGATTACGTAGTGAGAGAGTAGTATGAGATAAAAGGTACTTCTGATTTTATCTTATTTACTGGGAGTCTGATTCAGCGTCACAAATATTTTTTTTTTTGTTTTCACACCGGAGTGCTCTTAACAATATTTATGTTATGAAAATATGGAAAAAAGAAAAAGAAAAAAGATTTTTTTTCCCCTTGGAGAACTAGGGCTGAATTGTGGAGAAAACTATGGAAAGTGGATTCAGAACATTAAGGTAAACTCTTGGGGAATAGAGTTTTGACGAAATATACTAGGGAAGGGAATTACAAAAAGTGATTTTTTCAGGAGAATCGGTTCTGTTCGGGTGCTCTAATTATTCAGACGTCAAACCCGTAAACCGAACCAAAGCTGAAATTACTTGAATTACAAAACATAAACTTGGACCGAGGCTTATTGAAACCGAGTAAAACACTTCGGATCTGATCGGTCAGGTGGTCGGGTTGAACAGCCCTAAATTACTAGTCTTCTCCTCCCTAGTGTAGCTGCTTAGTGTAAATGTGGGTAGTTAGGCCTTGATTGGACAAATGTGAGATAGTTAGGTTCTAAATGTGAATAGTTAGGTCTGTATACTAGTCTTCCCCTGCCCAGTAATTTGTTTTATGGAGACCAATATTAATGTATGAACATACTCAAATCTGAAGACCACCTAATTTGTTATAAGTTTCTTTTTATAATTTAATTCATTATTATATATGTTCAGGATGCAGGAGTTACTTGTTTGGGCACAGTTCCCACATTAGTGAAGGCTTGGAAGAGTTCGCAGTGTATGGAAGGCCTTGATTGGACAAAGATAAGGTCATATTCTGTTTGAGCTTTCAATATATATATATATATATGTAGAGTTTAGCTCCAGTGCGCACAAGGCTTTTAAGCCTAAAAAAAACGCGGGTCAGCGGGGTGACGGGACGAGGCGCGACGGTTTTTTAGGCTTAAAAGTCCAGTGCGCACTGGAGCCTGACTCTATGTATGTATATGTATATTTACACATTAGTTAACTAGAGAGGAAAAAAGGCTGTATAAAATAAATATTTAGTGCCTCTGCAGGTTGTTTGGTTCTACTGGAGAAGCCTCGAATGTCGATGATGACCTCTGGCTTTCTTCGAGGGCTTATTACAATCCCATTATTGAATGTTGCGGAGGCACAGAGCTTGCATCCGCCTACATCCAAGGGAGTCTTCTTCAACCACAAGCTTTTGGTGTATTTAGCACTGCATCAATGACAACCGGCCTTGTCATCCTGGATGAACATGGGATTCCTTACGTAAGTTAGAATATCCTTTTGGCAAATTAGTTCTGAACTTGTGTTGATTTGCATCACCCACCGCAACCCGTGTCACTGAATCATATAACTGTACATCATATCATATGATGGAGGGGCGCTGCTGCCATTCTACCTTATGGTTGGGAGCATTCTAGTAATTTACGTACATACACTCATATATATATATATATAATATTACCGATGTAATGCATATATAAGTAGAGGTTTGCTTTCCTACTACGTGAAGATAGTTGAATAGCATTATGTTCAATTGTAAATGGACTAGAAAAGTCCTTGCCAACTCATTTAAATGGGGCAGTAAAGTAACTTTACAATGGGGCACTACTGTAATTTACTTTAGGTAATTTTTATTTGAGTGCCTTCAATTTAATGAGGTGACTAGGGTAAGTTTATCCATTATAAAAATGCACATGTCTAGATGTATAGTGTGTTAGCATTTACTGTTGGAATGTCCCACATCACCCATTTATGGCCTCTCTGTGCGGTTTTTAAGGCTTTAGTTCCCATCTCCTTAACACCTGGGTTTTAAGGAGTTGAATGGGCTGGGCCTTACCAGTGGTATCAGAGCTTGGTTGGGCTTGTCTTCCGGCGTGCTGAGTGTCCGGCTGCTATGGTCCAGGGTATGTCAAGTGTCCGGCTCCTGTGGTTCAAGGGGTGTGTTGGAATATCCCACATTGCCCATTTATGGCCCTTCTGTGCGGTTTATAAGGCTTTAGTTCCCCTCTCCTTAACAATTGGGTTTTAAGGAGTTGAATGGGCTGGGCTTAACAAGATTTACCTATGTATATAATCAGTTGTGGTAGTAAATTTATGGGTGGTGGTGCATCAATTGTGGTAAAACTAGCCTTTTTTTTGGAGAAGCCAAATCTAATTGATTATTATGCAAGACTGTCCTTCATTTATGTTTGATATTTTTGACCTATCTGACAGAAAAATGATGAAGCTTGTGTTGGTGAAGTTGGCTTATTTCCTCTCTACTTGGGAGCAACTGATAGATTGCTGAATGCTGATCACAAGGAAGTGTACTTCAAGGGAATGCCACTGTACAATGGAATGGTATGGCTTTAGTTTTAGGACACATATCTCTTGTAAGGCCCAGCCCATTCAACTCCTTTAAACACAGGTGTTAAGGAGTGGGGAACTAAGGCCTTATAAACCGCACAAGCAACAATACATCTAAGCGATGCGGGACGACAACACGGCCCCGCACGTGTGGCAAAGGCACACACGTGGATTACGGAGATAGGGGACAAACAAGGCTCTGATACCACTTGTAAGGCCCAGCCCATTCAACTCCTTAAAATCCAGGTGTTAAGGAGAGGGGAACTGAAACCTTATAAACCGCACAGGCAACAACACATCTAAGCGATGTGGGACGACAACGATGTCTCCATCTGTCATACCCTTTATTTTATGAAATAGTTGTTCTATCTATTTGATTTCTGAAAAAGCGCAGCTTTAGGGTCATGAATGTTGGTTTTCTCTTAAAAGGGACAAAAGAGAGCAATTTGGAAAAGCTATTGGTTCTCATTATTTGTGTTTTCTAAACTGTTTTCATGACTCATTAATGGGAAGAAAAAGTGACTCAAAAGTAATAAAAGCTGCTCTAAAAATGGCAATGGGCTGCTGCTTTCAGGAAACTAAAGAAAACAGTAGTTAAACCATTTGTTTTTCTTTAGAAACTTGGGTTGCACGGTGCACCTGTAACCCTATTTCTCGTGATTCATAGTGAAAGTGTGGCATCTCATGTCATGAACGTAGGCTTTTAACCCGCACCGTGTAGATTGTTGTTTTCCAATATGCTTGTTTCAATTATTGTTCGACATCGGTATGTGATTCACGCCATTTGAGTCCTATTTCAGAGTCTATCGCAACATGTTGTCTTCTTAGTTCTTAAGTCTTCTTCTCTTCTGTCATGTGTTGTTCAACTTCGCTATGCAATTTATTGCCATTTGAGTCCAATTTTAGAGTCTTAATTTTAGAGTCTATCGCAACATGTTGTCTTCTTAATTTTAGAGTCTATTGCAACATGTTGTCTTCTTCTATTTTTCTGTCATGTGTTGTTTCTTTTAGTATGGTATGTCAAACGAATCTAACTTCATGGCAAAAACAACTTTGGATTAAAAAAAACAAAATTGTATTGTAAAGCTTGATCTTATATAAAAATTCTATATAATCCATGATTACACATGATATTGAAACTTTTCTTTCATATCATGATTGTCAATGTCAGCGCCTTAGGAGACATGGAGACATCATTAAGAGAACTGTTGGAGGCTATTTTGTTGTACAAGGCAGAGCTGATGACACCATGAACCTTGGTGGCATAAAGGTAATTTCATTCTCCTTCATCTACCTTTCTGATGGATTTTCAATCTTGCCTATGCTATGAATTATGATAAGAGGAGGACAGGCAACATTTTGTTTACCAGGAACTTACGGGATTGAAGACCAAAAGGGCATAAGGAAAAAAAAAAAAGAAAGAAAGAAAACAAAATACTAACTTCGCTTTTGTATCTTCACCAAGTAGTAGTAACCTATTCACGAAGCACATAGTGAGCTTGATTCATTCTTTCATAGCATGTTTGGTCGTCATGAGTAGCTTTATTCATTATATAGTCTGTATGTTAAAGTAAAATCCGTAGCATGAATGGATTACATAAATAAGATATTTTCATCATATTTCTTATTGTATGACCATCTCTAAATCTTGAAATGGACAAATTAATGATTTTAAGCATGAATTTTGAAAGGACCAAAATTTTCTTAAATATAACCCATAAATAAATCATTTTTTTCCCTGTTGAAATGAATGTATGGCCTGTTTGGTTGTCCTTGAATGCAATAATTGCATTCTATCGTTTGTATAGAACTTTACAAAAAAAGATGGTGAGCTTGAATGGTTCCATTTAAAAAAAGGGATGCTCGTCTCAGAAATGATGCTTGCAATCATAAAATTTGGCATTCTAGAAAAATGTGGAAATGGCCACATAAGAATAAATATGGTGAAGTTTCCTATTTTTATAAATGGAGTCATTCATGGTGATGAATTTCGCTTCAAGATTCAACATGAAATCTGAATGAAACTATTCAAATTCAAGTGACAACCAAACATGACATAAGAGATTGAATCTATTTATCTCATATAAAAACACCCAAATAGGCTCTTATTGAATTTCTTTACTTTTGGTTACCTTGGTCGAATTTCCGAAACTAACAATGCTAACTTGGAATATTTCATGATATGCAGACAAGTTCGGTCGAAATTGAGCGTGTTTGTGATCGGGCTGATGAAAGTATCTTGGAAACTGCTGCTGTAAGCTTTGCACCCACTGATGGTGGTCCAGAACAGTTGGCTATATTTGTTGTACAAAAGAAAGGATTTCACTGCAAAACTGGCATGCTTAAGTTAAAATTCTCAAAAGCCATTCAGAGCAATCTTAATCCTCTGTTTAAGGTTTGTCCCTCTTCTTGGAGAAATTACTCAATGTGACTGCCACACCTCCAACGGTCACTATGATTTGTCCATTAGTGTGGGCTCCACAGTGTACTCGAATTATAGTGAGCGTCACACGTATGATGGTCACACGAGAAAATTTATTCTCTTCCTTAGTTGATGATGATACTGTTAAACAACCTCCTTAGTTTTAGGCCTGTAATGACTGACTTCTAAATTTGTATAGTCTCTATATGTATAATCTTTTATTTAGGCCCAAATCATGTGATTCTCATTGATTTGATCTTGTATTTTTACAGTATATATATACCCCTTGAGGATGAATAATATATATTGAAAACTCTCCAATATAATTCTCTTACATGGTATCAGAGGGTCTAACGACCTCTCTCTCTTGCGCTTCCCTTTCTTCTTCCCTGAGTTAAAGTTCTGTCTCTCTCCCTATCTGGTGTACCCTAGCCATCGTCGGGTCACCCACCTCTGTCAGATACCTCCACTTCCAGTCGCGAGTCAGCATCGCTCCACCAGTTATCTTCCCAAGCCTTCACGACCCTTCGTCGATCTCCGGCAACCTTACCAGGTCTTCGCAGCCCTCCGGCAACCTTCTTTGGCCATCTCATCCTCAGGAGACCAATTTTATTTTATTTTACTTTTCCTTGATCTCACCCTTCGTTCTCTTCTGTGATCGGTTCCTTATTTCCTTTAAAACCTTTCCACATTCCAGAAACTTCCCATATTTCCAGGAAATTGAGATTTACCCCCAATTTTCAGAAATTTCAGATTACCCACGCCTTTTTCCAGAAATTCCCACTTACACACCTTTTATCATGGCCTCATCCCCTAACTCTACTTCGACTTCTGCCACCTCTGCTATTCCGACCTCTAATGCAATGGGATCATCTATCCCCATCCCGTCTATCCACCATTTGGTGACCGTCAAACTCACGGACACCAATTACCTTGTTTGGAGTTTTTAGGTGAAGCCATTTCACGTTGGCCAGAACCTTTGGCATTTTGTGGATGGCTCCCATCCAGCACCTCTCGAATCTCTTGAGACTACTCCCGGGCAGCCCTGGGTTCCCAATCCAGATTATCTGGTATGGCTTCGCACGGATCAGACACTTCTTAGCCTTCTTACTGCCACATTGTCTGAGCCTATCTTGGGCATGATCGTTAGCCATACCACCTCTATGGAAGTCTGTACCTCTTTGGCACGCCATTTCTCTCAGCAGTCTATTGCTAATGCCTCTGCTCTGCGGGTCCGCCTCTTACTAGAGACAACCGTTCCATTTCCGACTATCTCCTCTACGCCAAATCACTTTCCGATTCTCTTACTTCCATTGGTCACCCAGTCTCCAACGAAGATTTAGTGACGTCAGTGCTTCGTGGACTTGGACCTGGCTATGAGATGATGGTCACTGCTACACTGCATTTTCCCCCTCTGCCATCCTTCCCGGATCTTCGGGCGTGCTTGCTCTCCTTTGAGGCTCAGACTATGACTCCTACTGTTGTTCCTCCTCAGACTGCTTTCATCACTCAGCAAGGTCCCTTTGGCTCTTAGCTCCCTTCTTATCGCCAAGGTTCTCACTCTGGGAATCGTGGTGGCAATCGGAACCGAAACAAGAATCGGGGGCGCAACTCTAATGGTCGTGGACTTCTTCCCACTCCAGGATCTCCTGCTCTTATCTGTCAGTTATGTAGCAGTCCTGGACATGTAGCTCCTCAGTGTTCGCGTTGGTCTGCTCGCCCAACGACTGATTCTCTTCAATCTGCTTTTGCTGGTCTTCAGTTGACTCAGCC